>OX403619.1:10311734-11771487 GCA_948107695.1 Meliscaeva auricollis
TATTAAAGAGAACCGAAAATAAAAAAAATGATGGCTGACTTTGAACCTTCTGTTTTCTTTTTTTTCATGAATTTTGATTCAGATTTTTTATTCAACCTCCATCACTTTTGTAGCAAAGGATGAGTAAGGCTGCCGACATGATGTGTTCACCCAACTTGCCTTTCTTTCATCTATATAGGTAAAATGTATATTTTGTATGATGTATACATAGTCCAACATCACTCCATTCATTAAAAAGCAAAAAAAAAATATAAAAAAATACTCTTCTCTTATTTTCGATATCAATGTATTTTTCTGAATGAATGAAAGTTCTATTTTTTTTCGGTTGGTCGATGCCTAGTTTGATTTCAAAAAAAAATTCTTTTTCAACGCAAAAGCATCACAAGAACAGTAAATAAATAAACAAAACGAAAGAAAGGAATTTATGTTCTGTTTCTGAATTCAATTTTTTTTGTAGTTTTTTTTTACAATTTGGATTCAATATCAAAGGACTAATAATATTTCATCCCAATGATTAATGCTTTTATATAGCATGTTGCTTTGTTATGTTGTATTAAATAAAGAGAAAACAACAAAAAAAAAACTTTAACGAAATAAGTAGATATGTATGTACATTTCAAATTATAGGATAAAAGAATTTGATATTTTTTAGTAACAAAAATTAACTGTTTAGGTTTTTTATTGAAGACATACCTAGAAGACATACCTACTAACATAAATAAAATCAATCAAAAAATTGTCAGTGATAGCTTAAAATATGTAAAAAATAATTGATGGGTCATCTGGGGTTGTTCATATCCGGCTGTCAATACTGACACAAATTAATTGCAGTGGTCATATTAAATAGAACCATTTCTAAACTAAATATATGAGTAACAACTGTGTCTAACCTATGTTTAAACTTAAGACCCTAGTGGCGCAGAAACATTATTATAAATACGGCCCAATATCTTTTATGTTTCAGAAGTCTCAAAAAAAAAAAAAAAACGAAGCGCACTTTTGTCATACTTAAATCGTTTGACTCTCAGCCCTCATAACTTCAAAAGCTTATAAGCCTATTCACCAAAATTTTGAGCGCTGTATTCGAAAACTTAAGAGTCCTGTCCTTTAATAGCGCTAGGTGAATACCGGACTAAATACAGGGTTACACGGGCACTGCATTGCCAGCCTTATGAATCTCAATTATAACAATGATTAAGTTCAACAACATAAAAGATACATTATAATCAAATGCTGAGAATAAAAATTCTTCCCTGACCATCTCACTTCTTTACTTATACGTGTGTATACATATTTAAATTTCTAACAGAAAATCTGAATGACACATAATCATTAAATAGCATCATTATCTAACGTTCTATATTTATTACAATCGATTTTATTATCTTGCAAATAACCTTGAATATTTCATTGAAAACGTCACCATCATCATCAGCATCCAAGTTTATTCGTCATTCTCACACGAAGCACACGACCGACAGCGACATAATAAATCGTTGACCATAATTTTGACCAATATAATATAACACTTTATACTATACGCAAACAGCCTTCATTTATAATGAAAACGTCATTCAAATGCATTAAAATACTGTCAGAGAGAGAGAGAGAGAGAGATAGAAACAGCTTCTATTGAAAGATGAACAATAAAAATTGGCTACACTACACACACCAATTTCATTGTCTTTTTATTCCAATGTGACAGCTAATGTGTTGACATTCAAAAAAAACAAGTCAACACCAAACCGAAATTAAAAAAAAAAACACAACAACAAAAAATATACTTTCAAGCTCCCATATACAGTTTTTGATATGTCATTCAAGTGATGTGTGTCGTGCACATGCATGTGAACTAAGCCAAACTCATTCGAAAGCGATTTTCATTCACAAATTAATCGACCGGAAGTGACATATTTCTCAAGTGGTTGTGTGTGGGGCTATGCGGTGCTCTGCTCTGTTGTTGCTATATGAGACTTACCTTTCTCCCTGTATGTTTTTAAGTCTCTTTGCCTCACCCACTCTATTTCTATGTGAGCTTCTAATGCTTTTCGGCGGTATGGTGGGTGATGTGGAAAGAGTGGTGTTAGATCTCCCCTTCTAAACACACAACAAGAATAGACACATACAAAAAAAAAAAATACTACTAGCAGCCATTCATCAAAACCGGGCGCACACGTATGGCGGCCTGGTGGCTGTTTCCTGTTTGTCGTTGTTTGCCAAAATAAAAAACCGACTATACCGCCACCTTGTGTTTGAAGCTATCTTTTTTATTTATTCAACTATTTAAACGACTGGTGTTCTAGTATGTGTCCGATGACTTGAGGAGCTAGAAAAATAATATAGTTTTCTTGCTTCTATATAGGAGGTATATTGAATGACAAGCTTTTAAAAACTGGGTGGTAGGTAGGTAAAGGTGAAATGAGGTGAATTTAAGCGAATGGATAAATGATTCATTGATACAGCTGTCACAACTAGGTATGGGTGTCTAAACCGATTGCCTATCACAAGAAATTTAAGTGTGAGGTTACACATTTCGAGAGGAAGTTGTGATACTATACACTCGTATGGCAATTTTGTTTCTCAACCTTGTTAGGTAACATTGTGTACCTATACTTTGTCTACTTATTCGTATAATATGATGATGAACAATTGAACTTTTTTGTTGTTTGTATTGTTTTTTTTTTCTTTTTAATTTTGTACAGTCAATGAACGGCTATAGATAGCAAAACAAAGTCGATGTTAACGTTAAACAGGAAGTCAATGAGTTTAATTGTTGTTCACTTGGATATGATGACATCAAAATATCGTGTGATTGTTATCATTTTTCAGACAGTTAGGTTAGAGGTATCAACAAAATGTATTTCCTGAATGCAATGCGAACTTAATGAAAATTCTTACATCTAATTGTTAATGCAAAACAATTTAAAAATTAAGTACCTATCACTCAACAGTTTAGTAAAATGTAATGCTGAATAGCGGTCAAATTAAAAAAAGTTCGTTGTTCGTAGTTTTGCGATTGTAAAATTTGCTATACGGTATTTGCATTGTAGCATTGCGTAAATTAATTTGACTGAATAGCTCATGAAATATGCATTTAAACAAAATAAATAAAAAGTCAGGGAAGGGTAAAGGCTTAACAACATTAGTAAGCCTCGGAAGCTTAAATGACACTTTGTATGCTAGAATGTCAACTGCCTTACCACTTTCATTAAAAAGTTGATATTCGATTATGAGAACGTGACTAAACGTAAACTTGCTTCTTTTTTGTCAAATCACCATTGAAAGTCTTAACAGATGATAGAAATCATGTGTTTGATTAAAAACTAGTTTGCAAATTTATCTCCAGATACAAAAAACAACAAAAGTACCTACACTGTGAATTATATAAAACATTGAACTTCTTGCTTTATCAATTTGAATGAAATTACTTCTAATCAACTTATTATTTGTTATTTCCTTTTTTGAAGTGTGTGCCATGGTGATAGCAATAATATAATTTATCAATGAATCAATCGCAAAATAAATATAATTAACAAAGATATTACTTAGCAATTACATAGCTCTTATTAAATACAAACATATGAATGATTGGCTAATGTAAAAATGTACATATATTTATAAATTATAATCAATGTCCATAAAAATAACATTTCACCTGCGTTACTGATTTTCAGTGTGGGTGAATGAAGAGCAAAATAATCCAACAAGGATTTTGCAATAGACTCATCACACACGCTTGAAAAATATGTATTCTACCTCATTTTCTCTGCAAAGTAAATGCACTCTGGCCGTATGTCAATTTGTCTGTTGATAAAGTCTGTAGGCGTTTTTGTGCCAAATTATCAGAATATCTATCCGTTACATGATTATGAATTCTCTTTAATTTGGAAATCAAATTGAATATTATTATCTCTCGAGGGGTGCTTTTCCTTTTGAAAATTCACATAAAAATGTTGACAGACAGTTGTTGAACCATCATCATCAAACTAAACTACTATACAAAACACTTAGCTGTCATGTCAACTTAATTTGTTTACTCTTGACGTATACACAACTGTCATCAGTACAGTTTTGTTGCCCACGATGATTATAATGATAATAAATAAATGCTGTGCAATGTTGCGGTTGTGGACACGGTACTCTGTATGTGCAATTTGTGTTGTGCGGGCATACAACACAACTTATGTTTATTAGGATTTCCTGCTAAATTTCAATTTCCTCTATATTTTAAGTTGTTTTGTGTATCTACGTAGTACGTTTACTAACAACTGCACTCCTCCGCTTTGCTTTAATAAATATAGTTTTTTTCTTATACAGTTTCTGCAAAAAGTAGTGGGCTAAGATGTACCTAGTTTTGCCCACCGAATATGCCTTGTCTTCCACTTAACAGAATGATAAGAGTTCGTCCGCATATAAGTAACTTTATGTATGTAACTATCAAGTAATTTTGTAGACTGTAGAGCAAAAGATCATTTCTTTCCGCTTTATAAAGTAGGTAAGGTAGTACATGTCAAATTAGACCACTGTAGCGTGTCAATTTAACTAGAAAATTTTTGTATATCTTAAAAAAAAGAAAAGAAAACAGAAGAGAAAACTTGTATGACTTACGCTAGAAGTTATTCAGTTAAGTAAACTAAATATATGAAATTTCATTCATGAAAATTTTAAAATCTAATTTATATGATTACCATAGTGTTCTGCACTACTGTTGTACCGTGAAGTGAACATTATGAATGAGTGCGTTCAGCAGTATGCCTTGAGAATATGCATAACTAAAAAAACAATTTTTTAATGCAGTTTTTTATCCCCATTCATTTTCTTCTTCGTTATTATGTGTTATTATTGTATTTTTTGTATCGGTGTGTGGGAATGTTTTTTTTTTTTTTGTTAAATAGTAGTTATGTCTAGTTAAAAATTAGGTATGCAACTAATAGTTGTTTTATAATTATATTTTTTTTTTTTACAATTAATTTATTGATGTTATATTTTTCATTTTACTGAGTTACGTCATTACTTAGTTTAATGAGGAGTTTCCATGTGCATGGGATATTTTTCATTTTTAAATTATAGCTCTGCATATATTTTCATTTTTTTTTATTTACATGGGTATTTTATAAATGAATGTAGCTATTTTTAATAAGTAGTTTTTTTTTTTCATTCATTCAAATCAAAAACCACAAAAGCATAGAAACTGGAATATGGAAATATAAGTCTCTTTTTGCGTTATTATATGGCCGCATCCTCGCAACTATATGTGCTTTTGAGAATAAAAACAACAACAGTAGTATGAACGCGCCCCAGCGAAAAATGCATTCATTTTAATTGATGCCATAATGAATGAGTGCTTGGGATAGTTAATATAAAGTGGTAGTTTGTTGTGATATTGCTGTTGGTCATGCTATGAAAAGATGTGCAAATTAACAAAACAGAAATTACGTCTTACGTTACGTTTCATTAAAATGTTAACACAAATTAAGAAACAAAGGATAACATGAAGGTCATAATCTACGAAATTATTGTTACTTAACGATTACACAACAGCCTTATATTATTTTTAAGAAAACACTAATTTAATCGACAAAAACATGTTTGCCTGCTTTACAAAACCAGGTTTACACGCGCTTTAAGATGATAGAACTAGGTTATTATTATGTATGTATGTCCGTTTTCAAATTTTCCTTGTGTCATAATGAGTACATAACATGTACATAACAATGATTGCTGAAACGTAACGTAAAGCCCAAATATTAAGTTTTTAGCGACATTGTGAAACAGGCATTATTCGTCAAGACATTTTAATACAGTTATGCTGGATTTACATTGTTCTGCACTTCCAAATCTGCAAAAAAAAATGGAGACACAACATATAAAAACCATATTTGTTGGATAGAGAGAGCAATCCAAAATTCAGACATCTTTATAATTGCAGATTATAGGATAGGAAGTAAAGACGAACATGTTCATCTGTATTCTGCCTCTTTTTCGAACGTTCTAGTTTTAGGTATATCTCTATGCCGTTTTAGTTTTCTTCAAATCTGCAGATGCAGATCAATGTTAATCGAAGAACCATTCTAAGTTGACAGTTGACAAAAACTGGTGTAATCAATAGGGGTACTCATGCAACCATGGTAAACGTGGTAAACCTGGTAAATATGGTAAACATGTCAAAATTTGTATGGAAATGACAGTCAGTTTACCAGAAATTGTACTTTACTACGTTTACCAAGAGTTTACCAGGTTGCATGAATGCCCCTAATATAAAAAGTATCCTTCTTACTTAAGACCATTATGGGTGACTAGTAACATTTGAAGTATCGAAAGAAAAATGTATGGCATTATGTTTAATTAATTTTCATAATTGTAGTTTAACCTTTAAAAATCTTTACCAGAACAAGGCGATCAGCTGTATTCAATATGAGTCAGCAAATTATAAAATTTTCAGCCAATTTCTTTTTCTTCTTAATTTAATATAGAACTGCAATTTCTTTGGAATCAATTGGACCATATTTTCCTCAATAAAATGAAAATTACAACAATGTCGACGCATTGTTGTAATTAACACCACAGATCGGTATTGCATACAATACTCATAGAAAATGTCAAACAAGGAAATTTCAATTTGATTAAGCGATGTGCTATAACACGCCCATATTTATTTATGTATGTACCACTATACACAAAAATTATTTCGCAAGTGTATTTTGTCATTCCTCAATCTTAATTCCTCTGTGATGTCAAAAACAATGCGCGGGAACATTTCAAACTGTTCATCCACTACCAATAATTATTGTGACTCATAAACTTAGCCTATTCGTGTTAAAGGAATTTCCTTTGTTTCTAACACCATGACAAGCTGAAATTGCATTTAAACTTTAAGGTCAATGCAATAAACGTCATTAATAGGAAATAAACGATGAGAGCTTCTTCTTCTTCTTCTAATTCCTTTTTGTTCATAAAGGCAACTCACAGTTTTCAATATCGAGGTACATATATATATAATATGTATGTGAATGTGACTCATGAAAGCTTTTAAATTTATTGACTTTTAGAACGGAAAGAGACACTTTGTCTTGAAAAATTTATTTTATTTATCACCGTCACCACCTGAATGACAGCTGATGATGACAAGTGAAAATGTCATCGAGAAACGATCGAGCGAGAGTGATGTAAGAGTTATTATCTGTATCAATATGTAGGTAAGGTACCTACACGTTTTTGTATTATTTGTTTTAATTTTTTTTACTTTTCATCCGTTTTTGTTGGTTGGCTTATTCATACCATATTCCTTTCCGGTCTATTTTATTTGTCTGTCTGTTTATTGTGTGCGAAATTACTACATTGTTGTTGTTAAATAGACATAAATTACTTAGGTGGGACACATATGGCGGCTGGATATATAGATTGAAGTTGAAACACCATAGTATGATGACGGAAGTTGTGGGAATTACGCAGGTACGCGAAAACAAACTGAATGACATATTGTGAGAGTAACAAAAACAAAACTACGAAACGAATGGAATAATTATGCAAAGTACATATAATAATATTAGATCGAATTTCCCGTAAATGTATCTCATAATAATTCATGAAACATACCAAGGTTGTTTAAGGGAAACATCTTAGCTAAAATTAACTTGGAGAAATGTTTCCCACTTGCCTCAAAATGTTTATTTTTATTTCAGTTCACATTATTTTATGAATTTTAAAATCAACCTTGTTAGTAAATTAAAAAAAAGAATAAAACTTTGTATGTAGGTATATAATTTGACCTTGGACAGAATTAAAAAAATACCACCTATTACTAAAAGATTAAAAAGGTATTTTAGGGCTATTGTCAAAATGGGACTACCCAAAGCAGACATCCTACTTGAACTTTTTTCAAGAAAACACATAATGTAGGTATGTTTACAGCGCAGTTCTGCCAAATGCGCTTTTATATTTGCTTTACTTAATAAGTTCATATTCTCAATTCAAATGACTTGACAGTACTTGGACTTAAAATTTGTTGTTTTTGGCAGTTCCCAAACAGTCCTATTTGTCCTACATAGGTATGAATCTGACATAATAAAAATGTCTTACTGTCAATGACATTTAAACTAATTTTCTTTTTAAAAACTTATTCTTGGGTCCTAACTTGATATGTAATTGGATGTTAAGATTTGTTATGGTTTCAGAAAAAAGAATTAATCCATTAAACACACTTTGCAACACCCATCTACTTTACTTAAATTAACATGATTTTTTAAAGATCAAATAGGCAAACAATGGGCAAGCTTAAAGATAAAGATGATGAAAATGAAACTACAAAAAAAAAACATTTCCGGTGCCCACCTATACTTGAGAAATTGATTGCTGCCGTAACTTGCATCCGGCTACTGCAGCAGTATCATCTCTTGTCGCCGTCGACTACCCACATTCATTGATTTACATTTTTTTTAAATTCTTTTTCGATCAAATTGAATTAAAAAAAAAATTAAAAAACAAGACAAACAACAAGAGTTCTTTGGGCCAAAAATAATAATGTTTTTTTTTTTATAAATGAGAGACGACAGAAAAAGAAGAAAAAATAAAAATGCCATAAGGTACACCCACCAAGCATCAACCGGTCGCCCAACCGGGACCGGCTTATACAAAATGTGGGGAATTTCACATTGAAACTGGCAACATCCTTTTTTGGAAGAAAACAAAAAAAAAGATATAGGATGACAGCAAAAGGCGGCAAGTAACATGATTTTTTTTCCAACGTCGGCGTCGCTGTCATAGTCATAGTCGAGCTATGGAGGAGTATATAGTGTAAGTATTTGAACAATAGTAATAGCTTGTAGGAGTAGAAGTATTACAATACACATCGTTCTTTATCCATTGCTCTATCTGACTTTATTTTTTTGGAAAATGCAAATGATGTTCGTTGTCTCGGCAAGTAAGTCCAAGTGAAACTTCTACCAAACAACTTGGCTTGACATCACACAAAGTGAAGTGGGTAGATTTATATTTTATTGATTAATGCGGGCGGCGTTATTTGTTTTCAGATTTTAATAAATTTGCAGTTGGAAAAATTAATTTTCTTTTTTTCTAAAGGGAGATTTCCATTGCAATAGAACATTGTTGCTCATAATCATGACATTGACACATGAAGCTCTTGTGTTAATCATCTTTCAAGTTCAAGTATGTAGTTGTTATGAGATATTGACGTTTTTAATGCGGCTTAAATAAGTAAAATATATATATAAATTTCGATCTTGCTTCTTGTCGAAACGGGTATTGAAATAATCTGTCATTTGACGTCAGTTGACTGGACGTATTGGAAATAATTCCTTAAAATTTGACAGTTAAACAAATCGAATAAAGTTAAAAGTCACAAGGAGTGGCATTTGACAGAGATTTGGCACTTGTATATTGACTTTGATTGGTTAACCCTTTTAAAAAAAGTGGAAGAAAGAAACAAAATATATTTCATTTACTTTTTAATTGGAACGCGCTTTTGATCAGTCATTTCTTATCGGGATAGAATATTGCCAACCAAAAAATTAAACGTCAGTCAGTTGCACTCGGGTAATTCTTCAGATTTAGTTGTTGTGGAATTTCGTGTTGAATTTTTTTGAAAAGAATAACAATACAAGCGGTTTTATAATATTTTACGTAACATTTCCAGCCATACGTGACTGGAAATGTTGCAATTACATCCTCTAAACTTTGTACATACATGACAATATCAAAACGATTATTTTTTTTATCTTGATCTTATGTTATTAATCGCAAGTATGGAGATATACAACCACTACAAACACTTTAAGCAGATGGTATTTTATTATTTTTAATTTAAAAGTCTAATCAGCTTATCTCAATTCTAATTCAAAATTTTGCTGAGTCAAACAAGTTATCATAGAATTTAAATTATTCCCCTAAACATAACTTTTAAATTGATTTCAAATTTACAAATGTATGACTCATTTGAAATTGAAACATAATCGCTTATAAATCGATTCCAAGAAATGATTAAAATTTGTTGGATATTAGTCTCTTATTACAATCACCTCGATTTTTTAATCAACCAATTTAAATAACTTGTCCGAGATACAACTTATGAATCATATTATTATGACTTTTTTTTATTTTTCTAAGCACAACGCTTCGAAACTATTGGTCACTATGAATTCAGACTCATTATAAGATTATTTCACATCCTTCAGAAAATACAGGTTGAGCCCTTTGTCGTTTACCACACCAAATCTCAATCGACAGCACTGTTAATGACCAAAATATTGCCAGTACTGGCTTGTTGTTTTTGTTTCCGTAAGGACTGAGCACTGAGATTACCAATAAAACACAACTATTAACTAAGTGTCTGTCAGACGAAGTAGATAAATTACATAAAGTACAAGTAGTGTAAATGGATATTGCTGTGTGTAATTTCTCTTTTATTTTGTTTTCTTCCTTCATTTTTAACAATGACCCAGTCACCTTGTGGTACTGCTACTACATCCATTATTATTAATGACTAAAACAAGAACTAAGATCTGACAATATGTCTGACAAATGTAAACGCTTACGGCATCCAACCATCAGACAATCATCCGACTTTTTGTGTCTGATACATTCGATAATGGCAATCCCCTATTGTAACGATTACTGGCTTTATTGCATAGGGAAACATGTAATATCTGTTTGTTTTTCTTGATAGTAAATTCAACATCCCTTTAAGCCCAAAGGGACTGAAAATCCTTAATTACAACTCTGTGTATACTAATTTATTTTTTTTTGTCAGACACACGTTCATATACAAAACCAAATTAAAGTATCACCAAACATGATTCATTTACCTAGCATCATTAACCTCTCATAAAATAATAATTTCTTCCTAGAAAACGCCCTTTTAAAAGGTTTTCCTCCCCCTCTATTTTCTAGTAAGGAGGTATAAGAAAAGCAAGAAAAGGTATAAAAACACCAAAACACAACGACATTAATTAAATAATTACATCTAATCATATATTCTGTTTTGTTTTTTCATTCATCCTTCCATAAATATAATATGCAAAAAAAAAATAGACTCTTCGGTAATGTAATATGTAATGTAAGTAAGACCAAGAAGAAAAAGAACGATTGCTATCAAGGTTGATTCCCATTTATGGGTACACTTTTCCATCAATCTGTACTTAGGGGGGATTGTTATTTCCCGTTCTTCCAAAACATAAAAGCAATAAGCATACACAACAAATCGAGACTCGAAAAGAACCCAAGTTTTATTTCATGGCCACTACAGAAATACTCTTTTTTCTTCCATATCTGCTCCCACACGAAGCTCAAAAGCCCCACGCGCCTCCATTTTACCTCAATCTCTTTCTCCACTCTTCAATAACAAACCCTTGGTATATAATATTCTTGTGAATGAATGAAAACCATTGTCCCAAAAAAAAAAACACTTACATACATTTCACCACCCCTTGTTGAATATTATTATAAACAAAGAATAGAGAGGTAAAACGATTTCCATTAGAATCTCACAAAAAGAAGATGTGAATTGCATGTATACTTTTTTTATTCACCTTTTTTTGGTATATAGGACAGCACAGCGTGTGAAATTCAACCCTGTTCTGACACTGACACTGCAAAAATATAAACATGTATTTTCTGACATATGGCAGTGTATTTGTGAACACATCCGTGGCGTATTATGAGCGCGCATGGATTTTCAATCGAAGAGAATGTACAAGTCTGTGAAAGAGGATAACGGTACCAAGCTGTCTATCGTTAAAGGTGTGTTACTATCTTCCATCAGAATTCTGAACTCCAAAGCTATATAATATTTCAATGTTGAGAGGAAAGAAGAGGAAAAGGGAACATCCTAATGGAAACACAAAAATTGTTTCATACTCGCCCCCGTTGAAAGCAGCCCATCCCAAGCCAATACCTCACGAACACACCCCGCTCGTCGCTTCCGATTGCCAACCCGAAGCCCAACCGACCCCAACACACCGACAGAGAACGGGAAGTATCGGATATGAAGCGAATTTGAGGTCAAGTTTAAATGATGTAACCTTCACTTCAAAGAGGGGTGGGTTGGTGAATTAAGCGCGGACAAATGGAAAAAATAAAAAAAAATTACACACACATAATAACTACTTCGGGGTGCTCAGTGCTCAAACAAGTTGCCCTCTCTCCTAAACTAAATGAAGGAGATTTCAAAACCAGATTAGGCAGATTGTTCTTTTTTTTTTTTTTGTTTATTAATTTTCCTTAATGGGTTTTAGCGGTGTTGTCGACTGTTAAGTACATACGTAGTATAACATCCCTGTTTTCTTAGCTATAGATTACTCCGGAAACAATTTTTGCTGTGCTCTCGTCTGTATGTTTTGAGCTTATTGATTTTTTTTTCACTTCAGGGGATGGATGAAAAGATGATGGTGAGAGGTGAGCCCAGGTAAATATCCTGTAGATATGCAAATAACTGGTGCTGCTTCATTCATCAATCATCTCGAGCTTCTGATGGTTAACACGAGCCCATTCTCTCAGCTATATAAAGCTGGTTTGTTGATGATGGTCGAAGGAAGGAAGAAAGAAGAAAATCTTTCGATCGATCATTTCACCAGGCATGAATTTGAGCAAGGCAAAGGCAACGAAACGAGCAATCAATTTTAGTGTAATGTGATGAAAATAAGTAAAGTTTGTTATTTTTTTTTATGAATGTGCGGTTTCATTCATCAAAGGATGTGACGAAGTAATTGAGAGAACTTAAAAGCATGTTTTTCGTCCTTTTTTTGTGTAGTTATAAATTTTTTTTTTTTAAATTTCGTAGAGGATAACGCAACGCAACGTAGGGGCAGCAGCAGGGTTAAGAGGTAAATATTTAAAATGAAACGTGACACAATGTCGGGTTTAAGGGATCAAAAACAACAATGTTACGGAGTTTGCTCTGTGTGCGTGATGTTGTTCTTCTTGTTATTTTTTTTTTTTTTGAAAAAATGCTTTCCGGGCAGTTTAAGTTTTTATGTTTTGTTTTTGTTGTATTAAGACACACCCCAATTTTGAATTGGTGATATTGTCGTAGATATTTTGCATAAAATTTAATATATACAACAGAAATTGGATTATTATTTTCTTTGTAGAAATTGGGTCTTCTTGTTTGTTTTCAAGGGGATAGGTATAATATTTAAGAGGGTAAAAAACAAATAGATGTGACTTATCAAGTTTTAGAAAGAAATGCAAACGCAGTTAAAAATCTCTACAACAACGGTAATTGTATACCTATTTAGTTTTTGAAATGGATTTTTAAATCTGAAGAGAACATTCAGAAAATAAGATAGTAGAAGTCTTTATGAATCCGTAAGAAAAAGACAAAAGTGCTGATACATAGGTATACCTACCTAACCTACCTATAGTCATATTCAATCAAAGTTAAGAGAACTTTGTAGATTTGCTAGAGAATAAATTAAATATTCATAGTGAAGGCACGTGCGCTGTTAAGATATTGAAGAAACTTCAAGGAATTTAGATTGTTTCAAAAGAAAAACTGTTTGAGACATTAAGAGCTTTGAAGCAAAAAGGAAATATTTTTTGCATTATACTAATGAAATGAAGAATTTATACATACATATAATTGAATGGTTTGCTGGAAAAAGGAACTTTTTTTGAGCAAATTTAACAGAAGCAGCTATTTTATGTAACCTAGTAGGTATTCAGGCAAGGTCGTTGGAATGTAAAATGTTCAATACACATTTCAAAAATGATAGTAAATTATTTGGTTAACTAACCACCTGCTCATTAAACATCTATATACCTGTATACAAAAGTTTTTCTCATAAACCATATTCACATAGTAAGCCTTCCTCAGTGAGGTGAAGGTTTTTCATTCAAATCTTGACAGTTTCTTTACCTTTTTTTACCACTTTACCGACATTACGACGTTGCATGTAGCGAACGAATTCTAATTTTCAATGTTAACAAATTAAACTGATTCTTTTGTACACGTTTGTATTATGGGATTTCATATTATTGACAGACATGGTCTAAACGCACGGTAACTTAACCGCGAGGAAAAGATTTTCTTCAAGTCTAACACTTAGGTCGGTATCCTTCCAGCACTAATAACTTCAGAGGAGTTTATGCGCGCTGTCATAGTCAATCCTGGCTATTACCGAAGACGCATATACTCTGCAGCGGGAATTATTGTCACATTTGTCAATTTACTTTAATTTACAGATCCACTTGCGCTCTTCATTTAAATTGTTTTTTGCAAAATATCCACCAATAATCTAACTTTCTACACTATAAATGCTCCAATTGAAAATAAAAATTAGTTCCGCATACTTTTGATCTCACTTCACGACAAAATACCATTTTAACTAAAAAAAAAAAAAAAAAAATGAAACAAACTCAATCAGACTTCAAACAAATAAATCCGATTCTCTAACTGTCATCTAATTGCTACATCTTTGGCATTAGAAACAAAAATTAAAAAAAAGAAAATAAGAATTTCTCCCAACCATATAAGCGGTATGTACCATCTGTGTAAAATATAAGAAATCTCGTCTTGGCTATAAGTTCATCGTAACAAGCTTAAGTATAAAATGAAACCTTGATCGTATAACGATCGCTCAAACATGACAGCCAACAACTATAACGATCCAAAAAGGTGTGGCGGTCAGTGGCAACATCGCTCTCGTCGATGCATTTAACAAAAAAAAACAACAACAACAACAAACAAAGTCATCGTTGCAATGCGAACCGGTCACTATACTATACACTATGTACTCGCGTAAGCTGAAAAACCACCAAACACCTAAAAAGGGCAAGATATTTATTTCATGATCATTTTGGATCGCAACGCTTTTGTTACGCGCGAGTATAAGCGCGCTTTAAAAGTGTGCTTCCTTGAAACGAGTAAAAATGCCCTCCATTTGCACGATAACAACGATCATGAACACAAGCAGCGTAGCAACCATCAAAAGCGACAGAGACAGAAAAGACCTTTGGATTTTGTTAGTTTCAATTTCTTTTTTTTATTTTGTTTTTGTTGTTGTTTACTTTACTTTTTTTGGTCTGCCCATTATTAATGATCTCGCTCTTCCCCGTTGTTCCAGTTGAAGATCCTGTCAGTTGGCAAAGTAAATTTGACGTCTTGAGGAACGATGAATGATGAACAAAAAGCGAATAGAAGACAGTGAGCATGTTTGTTGCATGTTGTATATGAATCGGAACATAAAAATAGATTTCGTGCCTCCACATGGAGTGGAGGCCATATGAAACGATTTTTACTTCAAATATTTACAAACTGTAAGGGCAATTTGTGGAATCGAAAACAAAAATTTAAGCTCGAAATTTTAATAAATATCAGCTGGATTTCTAAATAAAGAACGACTTTGCTTCAAAAACAGATCTGTGGCAGGAAACGTTGCTTACAATGCTTACAAAAAAACATTTAGGCCAATATTCTTCAAGCATTCATAAATAAAGGGGCTCATAAGCCTATTTACCTAGGAATATTAGTGAGTTATGAGTGGTCTCGACCACTCTTAAGCTGGTATTCACAAGCGTATTTTTGACGTTTGACATTTCAACCATATGACATAAGGATACTAGAAGTGAATTTAAAATAAATCAACCAATTCTTCCAAACCTTAAGCTATTATAATCAAGATGATAACTTATTATACTGTAATGTTTTCTGGATTCAAACAAAACTTATTTCCATTTTTATTAACTCACTTTCGTTTGAAGTTCTAAAGTTCGAAGTTCGGATGAAAAAGTTCAGAGCTTTAGTCATTAATCACTACCAAAGACTACAATCGTAACAATACTAATGTCACATTAATTAAAAGAAATCTACTTCAATGCTAGTGTATTCAAATTTATCGAAAAGAGCAAGTTCGTGCGACTTACTCCAGCACTTTTAATTATTTAAAAGCCGATAGGATGAGGATGTTGGAGTCTGTATAAAATTATAAAGACGCGTCTTCTAAACACATTTCTCTAAACACGATGAGGAGGAGAATGCGTATGATGAAACCACAGCCCCATATTGTGCACAGGCAAAGAAAAATAAACTCAATGTATCCGGTGGTGGTTGAATAAGTTAAAAAGGAGAAAGGGGAGAAACATGAAACAAAAAGAGGAGAGGAGGTGAAAGGGAGCGGGGAGGCGCACTTTAAAAAAAAACATGGCACATAAGAGATATTATGGACGTGTCTGGGTCTGGGGCTTTGAAAGACTCTTTTTTGTTCGTTTGTTACTTTTAGTGGGATGTCTGCCCTTTTTTGCTTGCGAAATAGTTTAATAAAACTAAAATTTGTATGGTTGAATGAGATCAATTATGCGATACCCTACGAAAATTTATGAACGGAAATAACGTTTATATAAAATACATTCTACTACAACACTCTATTACAACATTATTGCCAGGTATTCACCAAATAATTGGTATACATTAAAGGATAACCGCTGTGTATAACTGGTATAAATACAAAAAAGTAGGAATTACGAAATAAATGTCAAAAATAAGTATTTTCACCCAAATCTTTCTAACTTATTTATTATGCTGATAGGTATGAACCGTTAAATATGAGTGATAAGACAAGACAAATTTGTTTGGCATAGTCATTAAATGATTGGTATAAATAGATAGTCACTGTCCCTAACTAGTACCAAACAAATCGTGTAATGATAATAACTGGTATAAAATCAGTAATAAAGTGATCACGTGTCAAAATAAATTGCTGAAACGAGTAGTTTTATTTGTTTGCTGATTCGCATAGAAATTAACTCATTTCATGAAACTAAGCCCAAACAAATTCTTATCACAGACATCAACTAAGAATTGTTAACATATTTATTTTGTGAATTGTAGACGAAAACCTTTGTTGAATTAATACATGCATATTGGTATAAACTGGTATAATTAATAGTAAGTTGCTATAGAAATCGCAAAATTTATAACGATAACATTTGATCAATGTACTACAAAAATTGGTCAAAATTTAAGTATTAACGCATATTAAAGAAACTTTTACATTTAAAGAAACAAAAACCACATATCAAATGCACCCTAAAGTTTCAACACATACATAAATACATAGGTACATTAGAAATTATTGTAAAATTAGAAATTGCAATTTGCTGCTGTTTTGGAGAAGCTAATACCCCTCTAGAAGATACTTTTATAACTCACAAAAGAGATACGTACAAATGACGATCATAAATAAAAATATAAAAAAAGATTCTTAGATATGTACATATACATACATTGAATACCTATAGGTATTTTCATGACTCTTCTTCTCTATACCACATAAAAACTCTTATGAGGATCATTTCCTTCTTGAAATAATCATCAAAGCGACGACGCCCAAAAAGATGTTAAAACTTATATTTTGCGTACAAAAATTTCGCAATTACAACAACAACAACAAAGGGATTGCAGATCTTTGCAAAGTGCCTTGTATATAGATACATATTTGTACAATATGGCATATACGCGTACGCAATGTTTTTATTGCACAATTAGTGGTAATGATCATTATTAGAGCAATACTTCCATCATATATGCACTCATAGAATTTTATTTTTAAATTTTTGTTGTTTACATTTGGGGGTATTGAACACATTTTTATATGAACGTACTAGTTTTCTGAGTTGGAAAAGTTGGGAAATATTTTTTTGAGAATATGTATTTCATTTTATTGTTTTGAGATGAAAGATATAGGTTGACTCATCTTCATCATTAAAAAAAAAACAAAAAAGAATGTCAGAATGTTTGAAACTGAAAAGGAAGTGGTATTTAAAAATAAAGTTTTGTTTTGAGATGATATGATAAATATAATATCGAAATTATGATGATTGACGTTTAGTTTTAGCGAATTTTGTTTTGTTTACACTTTGTACAAACTTCCGTTTGTAATCATTTCATCCGGTGAAATAGAAAATCTAGAATTTGTTTGATTTGAAGCCACAAGTCGACAAAATCACTTAAAATATCTTAAAAACTGTTGAAAAGTTCTCAAGATTGTAGAAGAAATAGTAATCTACTTAATGTATTTACACAATTCTCGCATATATGCTCACTGAAATTAAGATACGTTCAAAATATATATACTTAAATTATATTTCTACTCGATAGCGGATTTATATTTTTTTTAAATCTGAATTTCATGCCATCAACAGGGCATTTAGTACAGTTTTTTTTATTAATACTAAGGGCCAGTTAACACTTATAAGCCAAGGGATGGTAAGGCAGTTTACATTTTATTCATACAAAGTGTTACTTGAGTTTCAATATCAGCCACTTAAGTGTCGATTACCACACTGTGTAACTGGCCCTTAGGGTATTTATGCTTACTTAGGCCGTGTGTCAATTGTGTTAAATGTTGGCTAAATTTTGACATTACTGAAGTGAAAACAGACGTCAAAATTTACTTCGCTCTGCAGCTCGTTTAAATTTTAGTCAGTGGCTAATTTATGACGTTTATCATTGGTCTAATACACGGGCTTAAAGCATAAGTTGTTCATTCAAGGGTTTGATGAAAAAACACTACACTCACCACACATATGTAGATATTCACCATACAAATATTTCATATTAAAACAAAATACATGACAACGTATAAAGTAGTGTAACCTTCAAAGGTCACCAAGAAACCCGCATAATTGTGCAAATATTGTAACCAAAATACAGACTGATCGTGAATAAAGTTAAAACCTCATGTTTATAAAAACAACAACTTAAGTGATTTTTGGCTTACTTTGTCTTTTGTTTGTCTTCCTTTTCCCATAAAAAAAAATATTTGGGTAGTAAAACAAAAATAAGAAAATACAATGTCTGTTTTTTTTTGTGAATGGAGAGAATGAAGAACGTGAAAGGCGGTTGACTTTAAATCTGACGTCAACCGGAATTTATTGTTACATACCGCAACAAAATGTTTCAAGATGAAAACACTTGCCGTGCGCCACCCCCGCTGCATTTTTTATTTTTTTTATTAATGATTCCAACTTAACACAAAAACAAAATAATGATTTTTTTACAAAACAAACCAAGTGACAAATATGATGGAAGTATGAGTATTATACGCCAACTTAGCTGTTATACACAACATGAAAACAATACCCACTACATCGCCCTCGAACATGGCCAAAAATTGTGTTTATATTTTTATTCAATGGATTGTATTCCGTTGTTGGAATATCAACTTTTAAGTTTGTTTTTAAATGACTGCATCTTGGGCAAAACCTTGAATATTACTCGTACCACCCACTCGAAATGACAGCTTCAACGGCAGCGGCGGCGGTGTTCGAAGAAACTTACCATACGTCCGTCACGTCAGTCGCTGTCGCCTTGTAAATTGCGATGCGTATACTGCATGACAGTTGAGTATATACCATTTATTTTTTTTTTGTGATTTAATCAAACAATTTGTATTCATTCAAGCTTTTGAATTTAATTTTGTTTTGTGATGGTTTATCAGATTTATTGGTTTAATAAAAAAATTATATATAAAATTAATGAGTATTGTATTAATACTTCCTTTATGTTTTATTACCACCTACGTTCCATGACAATGTAGGTTATAAAAGTATAGAAACTTTTCACAGTCAAATAAGTTTAACTTGGTGTCAGATTGACAGTCCGGTAAATGGCCAATATTGGAAACGTAAGTAACATTTTCTATGAACAACACTGATTTACCATCTTGACTGATTTACCAATTGACTTAAGTCTTGACTTTAAACCATGGCACTAAATTGCTCAATCTTGGAAACTCAAGTGATACTTTTTATGGAAAAGGTCCACTACTTTACCGTCTCTTGGTTCAAGAATCGAGTGTAAGCTGCTCCTAAATAAAAGTCATAGGCGACACTCCTGCCAAATTTGTAATGCCAAATTTAAGATTTAGATTTGATAAGTGTTAATCAACATGAAAACATTTTTCGATATGATAAACATTGAGCCTCTGAATCACTCACAAAATCTTGCACAAAGATCTGTTTGTCTGTGCTTACCGTTACACTTCTTTCCTTCGATTTTTTTTTTCTTTCTTATCTTTTAAAATTTTCTTATTCGCTTGCACTAACGTGAATCGTGCGTGAAGACTCAAGGTGTATCTAGGTGTCCGGAAACAGCATATATGCCTAATTTTTTTGGAAAGCTAGACAGTAAGTATACAATACATGTAACACACTTTTTACGACACTCCACACACTTTCAAAAATGATTTTATAATTCCCTGATATCTTAGAAAAATTACCCCAAAATCCATTTTCTTTATTTCCAAATAAACAACTTTAAATCTAGCTTGTTTCAATTCTTGGCAACGAGCCAAAAAAAACTGTCAGTATATGACCTCTGACAGGCAATGTTAACCATCTGAAGCATAGCATCCCTGTTTGGGTATGTTGTAATTTGGCTTTTGGACAGCCATACGTTGAATTTGTGTCAGTGTCCAGCTACCATCAAGTGTACACATACATATATGTATATGTGTGTGTGTCTATCCCGCCCAAAACGTGTCGCATAATAGTTTTCAAAAAAAAAATATTTTACCTCCTTTTACTGTTATTTGTCCTTGACCTCCTTGACTCTTTGAGTCTACATTCTATTTTCCTTTCGAGATTATATAAGCCAATTTATTTTTCAAAACAAAAAAAACATTTTAAATCAGATATATTAACCACCCCACATAAATGGTATTTCTTTTAAGTTTTTTTGGATTTACGGGTATCCAGTTGGTGTTGTGGTGGGTGTCACCTGTCAAATACACCATCAATAACACAACTGTCATGGTAAATCACCTTGAGTTGGTCGCATAGTCAACATGCTATGTGCGAGATGCGAGTGATGTGTTACATTTCAGTTTGCTTATCAAATTAATGAGAACACAGTATTTCTGTTGTCCGCCTCCATAAATAAAATGAATTCAGGCAAAACGTATAATATCAAACAAGAACTATATCTACATAATGCAAACTTATATGTACCTATTTAGGTATGTATAGTTATGTATACAAATAAGAGCTAAATGCAACCCTAGACTGATATCAATATCCTCGCACTTAACAACAATTTCCACCACTCTACATGACTACATCCGCCTGTCAAATTCAATGTTACAAAATGAGTGGAGATTTTTCTTCTTTTTAGTATTTCTGTTGTTTGAGTGTTTGTTGGAGCATGTTCGTTTGTTCGTTTCGCGCGCTCCATTGCGCATTAGTTGCAATGCAGCTAGAAGTGCTGGGGTGTAACTCCTTATTTTGTTTTGTTATTCCCACACACATTTATGTATGTGCGGGAGGAACGAAATACGAGAAACCCAAACCCTCATTGGGCCTTTCATCCCTACTCGAGTCTAACTTAATTTGTTTTTGTGGTTTTGCTGGCCTGACCGTTTCGGTATAATGCTGCCTTTCTACCTATAGTTGCTTCATGCAACACTTTTTTGATATTCTATCGTTCAACGTCAACGTCCAGTTGTGTTTTTCTTCGCTGTCTTGAGTTTCCTATATTGCATCAGTTTTCATCATCACTCTCTGTCCTCCTCCACATCATCCACTATATATGACACATACAAGGGAATTTATCTACACAATGCTTGTGTGTTGCCATGCTAGCTAATGCCCGCGAATGTGCATTTTAACATCTATTCATCTTTTCATCCAACCCTCTATTCACCATAGTAAAAGTCATCATCGTGTAGTTGTCATACTCTGGATGAGCGAACATTTATGTGGTGTATATTTTGCTGACAACTTTCAAGATTCAAGAGACCCTAGAAAATATCCGTCATTTCTTTAGAATTGGATATACCTAACCTAACTTACCAAACCAACTAAAGAGAACCACAAACAAAAATGAAAGAAGCGTCTCGTTTACGATTTACACCACATAACATAAACGAAAAGCTATGTCTGTGTCGTCGTCCGTTCGAGTCGAAGTCTTCTTTTATCCCCTTTCTGTGTATACCCTTTTTGCCGCTCTGACATTTTTTTCAAATTGAAATGCTTTGAGAGAAGACCTGCGTAAAAGCGAATAAAATCCGTGTGCGCGCGTATAGTAGTTGAACTCGCGGTTGTTGACTCCGCGCGCAGCTTGTCTCGCTGCCAACACTGCTGAGTGCTGATGCGCGCGCTAGCTTAGTGCTACTTCCATCGTCCACCACAGTCAGAGAGAACGACAACTAAAACAACATTTTGTTGCCCATCTTTGCCCTTCTTCCCTAAAAAAAAACCTTACTTCCAATGATTTTTCTTTCTATAACCTGCGTGATAAAATAGTTCTTCTTCTTATAATAATGTTTTGGTTTTTCATATCGTAATCGTTATGCATGAGGAAAGGGAATAATAAAAAAAAAAAAACACTTAAGATCAAAATTATGGAAAGGTTAAAGCTGAAGAATTAAGCTGTCGCTGAAGTTGTTGGATTTTTTATTTGAATTCGTTTTCGTTTGACCACGTGCCAAAATGTTTAAACTGACCTGGATTTGAGTTAAATAGAATTTGGCAGTTGAATTAATGTCAGTTTTTGTTGAAGTTTTTGGTTAAAAGCCGTTTTGTGATAATATCAATTATACCTAATTTACTTTTTCTTTTGATTTTATGTGTAAAAAATCCCGTGCTTAGAAACGGGGTTCTCAACATTACAAAAGTGAATAAGAAAGGAAGTGTTTTTTTAAGCTCGTAAGAAACTGCACCAAACAAAGAACATCGTGACTTAGCAAAACAAAGTGGCAGCACTTTGTATGCAATGGTTGCGTTCACATAAACTTTTGACCATTGACTTATTATACATGGACTGCCAGGAGCCAACTCTCGATGATTCCACTTGTAAACCAAAAAAACTCCGATTAAAGATAGCGGATAATAGCTTCGCACATTGAGATTTTGACAGCTGAGGCAGCCATGATAGCTATTATTGATTCAGGATTTCACCGCTATTTTTCATCGGAGCCACTATAGCTGGAACCATTTATTTTTGAATTTTGTATTTAAAATTCACACGACTAGCAGTGCATATATAATAAGTCAATGCTTTTGACACTTAGGATCAGCTATGCATTCGTATAAGTTGCCATAATTGGAGACCTAAGTTCAGTTTCACAAATAAGAAAGTGACACAGTGCGTTAAGTATTACCAAAATGGCCGATATTTGAAACTTGAGTGTTCACTATTGTGTACTACCTTACCGTGTTGACTGAAAAACTGGACCTAAGTGGCACTTTGTATGAAATCAAATCTGGACTGCCTTAGCGTCCCTTGACTTAAGGATTAACAGTTAAACTGGCCCTTAAATGTCACTTCATTTGTAAAAAGGGGCACTACTTTACTGGGCTTTAAAATACTAAGTGCTTAAGAGTTAAATTTTCAAGAATAACCCTTTTTGGGATGTTTTTTTTTTTTTATTAATATTTTTACTAGTAAATATAAACGTTTGTTTATAATTTTTGGTAGTTCCTAAAAATACATGGTGTTTGCTTTTCTTGCATTTTAAAAGCAACCACAAAAGATGTTTCCAGTAGAAAACAATTTTTGAACTATCTTATCTTAATTTTGCTGATGCTTGACAAGTTAGTGTAGATACTTGTATTAATCAAAGTCTTTTGTTGTCATCGTAATGCTCCTTACTACAAAAATTACACACACCTAACAATAAAAAATCTAATAACCAAATGAAAATTCATAAATATAATAATCTTTCAAAAATCCGATATTAAAAGGAATGTTAAAGTATAATTTTGTTTTTGTACTAAAATATTTCCTCTGTGGTTCCCAGGGGGGATAGGTATAAGGAAAAGTGACGATACAAAACTCCAATCATCAAAGGACGTGTATATACCAAGAAAAAAAATTAAACATAAACACAAAGTTAACTTCACACAAAGTCACCCTTATAAAGTCAACTCCTACCTACCTACCTACCTCTAGAAGTAGTGACAAAGCACAAAATTTAATTAAAAAATGTATTCCTTGTTTTATGGATGCATCGTTGTTGTGCGAGTTTTTTTTGTAAGAATACACCATGAACCTGGCAAGTATTTACAACAATGAAGAGACTACAAGTTGGATGTGCGAGGTTGGGGATGTAAAGTGCAATCTATATAAATTAACTATAGGTATCGCTTTAGAGGAAGATAAAAGGAATAAAAGATCCAAGGTTGGTTTATTCCTTGTTGCCTAGGGATAGATTTATTCCATTTTAATATAGACGTTTTTTAAAAATATTATTGCAAAGCAAGGGTCGGGGATGTGGGAAGGTGTTGATGATAGCGGGGGCCAATGACACTGTGCGCTGAAAGACGTTCCAAGCAAAGTGAAGTGTTTTGTTTTATATAAGGAAGCAGTGGCATAGATTAAAATAAGAAATAGAATAGGAAAATCAATTATCCGCAAAAATGTACAAATTATGTAGGTACGATAATTCAAGCAATTTTTTCACGACTCTATTTTTCGGTGAGTTTAACTAAGTTTTAGTTTATTTGACTTTAAAAAGCAGCACCTAGTTTCAGACTCCTATATTAGGCGAAAGCTAATGTCAAAAATGAACGAAATTTTTTTTTTTCAAATCCATACAAGAGTGTACGAAGCTAAGAAACCCGCTATTTTTTGTGCACTATTAGATCTCTAGTTGCGAATTAAAATTTCCACATTTGACTCTTACTGGGCAAAGAATAAGCTTTAAAAAAGTGAAAAGTAATCTACATTAGAACCGACTTAAGGTAGAACTTATTATAGACCGATCAGAACGTACATACGTGGTCGTACACAACCAAGCGAAAACAAGCAAATTAATAGACGTAGGTTTCGTGTAGTTTTTCATAAGTTTTGTTGGAAGAGCGTTCATCGACCGCTCCTACGGAAGAAATTTGACAGCTGGTTGTATTTGTTGGTATACAAAGCAAAATTTACTTTCAGTCACTCACGTTCATAGGGCAAAGTTTTTGTGCTTGTTCCTTCGAAAAGCTTTTTTTCGTTCCTTTTTGACACTTCTTACTTCCATACACGTCCGTCTTTTAAAGTTTTACATTTAGAAAGCTAAAGTTGTTTAATTGAATGAAACTTAACGAAGCGTAGCTAGATAGGGATTGTATGCGATGTAGTTTAGCCTTAAGGTCTCTTAAAATGTGTTTATATAAGAAAGCTAAAGTATTTCTGGATTTGACATATAACAAAATCAAATAAAGTTAATCATAATTTATCCATTGATTTCCGGTATATTTGTGTGTAGGTAGGTTCTTATGGGTAATACAAAATTAACATAAAAAAAACACACAATAAATTAAACACAATTATAAACATAAAACAAAACAACATTCCATTCATTTATGTAGCTGAAGGTGCTAAGAATTTATAAAATTAAAAGAAATAAAAATCCTATAAATGACCCACATCTGTCCTGGTTCCACACCATCTGTCACCCATAACTGTCAGTAACAATTTTATAATAGCAAAATCTTAAAATAAAAAAATACTATAAAGCCACACTTTACTGTCATCATCACCATCACCATGTAGAGCTAGCTATGCTGTTTGATCATCACCCACGGAAATCAAAATCAAATTAAAATAAAATAAATATAAAAAAAAAAAAAAAAAAAAAAAAACAAACAGATCGTGCCTTCCATATGTAACGTTCTACTTTTCATTTTATTATTCAAAAACTGTTGGCGGTTGTGAATGAGTGAGGCGGCAGCCATTATATCCGCTGGAGTATTTTATATTTTATGGTTTGGGTGGCCACATCCGATCTACTTAATTTGGACGGCTAAATATGAGCCCCCACAACCATATGCGTGACATTTTAAAAGCATTTTATTATTCAATTTTATTATTCCATTCATATTTCTTATTCTTAAAAGACGGCTTTGAAGAGCTTGAACTGTCACTTGTGACATGAGGACATAAAGACGTCAGAAAAAAAATGTGTATACACCTTAGGCAAATTAAAGCCCAAAACAAAGGAAAAACGCACAGTATGTAGGATTGTAGGTACTTCATTTGCCTGTTCTGTTACGGTAACCCAAATAGCGTTCTTAACTTGGTCATAGCAAAGAGTAGGTAGGTATATCTTGGCTAATTGTCTGTGAATATAAATGTCTTCCTTTTGAATTGTGAAAATTGGTTTATTAAAGAAGAAAACAAAATTCCCCTTATGACATTTCACAAAGCAAAGCACATTGCGCCCCCAGTTTGGTGAATGAGAGATTCTTCATGTCACGGAAAAAGATACCATCCGTCCGACTTGTGAATCGACTTGCGATTCAGTCCCGTCCCTACATTGTTGTTTGTTATTTCGATTTATTTGTATAATTTGCATAATAAAATTTTAATAAACAATTTGCCATTGAGAAACGTGTTCGGAATTCTGAACGGTTAACAACATAGACGGATGCTCGTTGGGCGCGAACGCGAATGTGTTCTATACAAACACAAGTTCAAACAAACACAACAAAAGGCCATAACACGAATGCATTTTTGTTTCTGATGATGTTCTCTGGTTTTGGCTTTGGCTCCCTGATGGTTATAAGCAACAACAACCTATCGTCATCATTCGGCTCGGTTTGTGCCTGGTTTGCCTTGTGAAGGCAAACCAAATGAAGTTAAACGAATTCCTGGAAAAATTCACGCGTCCGACCGGAAATCACCGACATGAAAACATTTCGTTTGGCGTTTTTGTTGAGCGCGCGGATGGTTTAATTTTTGAACTTATAGTGGCTTTTAAGTCTTCAGGGGAATTAATTAATCATCCGCACAAAGTGCATCGTTTTTGTTGTTTGTAGGTAGAGGATATTTTTGTTTTGCATTTTATTGGTCATGGTTGTGTAGAGTTTCTCTTCTTTTTTTTTTTTTTTGCTTCCTCACATGTATTTTCTGACGGAAGAGTAGCTTCATTTCTTGGAAATGAAGGGTCAACACATTGTTGCATTATACAAGTTGTGATCTTCTTGTGTATTGTATAGCTTGTTCAATTTGAATAAGAAAACTTTGGGTTGTGTTGTATTTTTGTTTCATAGAATTTTGTTAGTTTGGATTTTTTAAAATTATGGTTTGTTTGTTGATGCATATAGAGTTATTGATGGATACCAAGAAGGTAAAACTAATACTGAACATGACGAGATTGTTTGTTTCTAGAGAAAAAAAAATTTTATTTCAGAATTGATATTTAGATACTAGGAAAAAATGGAATGTAAAAGTATTGAGTGATCGTGCGAAAATATTGATATGAAATGTCACATACATTTGCGACACTGACGTCAATTAAATGTCATCGTATGTTTGTTAAAAAAGTTCTGAACATTTGACAATGGCTAACAAACGCCAAATATACTGAGTATAGTAAACGGAATGCAAAATTTTTCCCAAGATTCGCATGTTTGCATGTTGATGCATTTATGAACATAAAGTAAGAAAAATGTCGAGTACATGGCATGCGGTTTACTGCACCTAGGTATGCCACGAGCGAATTTTAATGTAAATCCAGTTTGCAAGTACAGCTGACCTATCAAAGTCTACAAATTATTTTGAACTTAAAGGCTTGCTCTCTGTCGCGCAACAGTGCGGCACGACAACGACAAAATTAATTAACCATATGAGAGTAGGTACCCATACCAAACACGACAAAGCGCAAACCGTTTTTCATATAAAACATACATCGATCATCATAAAACGTCATTGTACAAATTTAAATGTTTTACGAATTGGCGAATTTGAAATAAACGGATTATGGTGTACATTATGTAGTTTACCTACTACCTAAATGTTGAGAAAGAAAAATAACTGAACTAATCACTTTGGCACCTTTCTTATGATGTCCCTTCATACATTTATGGATGTACCTATGTACATAATTCGAAATTTTACGAGCATGAAAAATTGTTTTCATTTTTGAAAAAAAGAATCTGACAGTAAAAGGACCTGCTGCTGTTTGTCGATCCTTTTTTCGCAATAAGCATAACACAGTTGCTATTGTTTGATTTTGTAAAGCATTGTTCCAGTTTTAGAAGTGTCTGTCTCGATATAACATTGACAATCCAAACCCGTCTCGTATGTTTGAAAAAATCAATTGTGCGACAGTTGAAGCAAAATTATTTGTTTGCTACCTATTCGATCTAGGGGTTATGTTTTTTTTTTACACAGCAACATAATGTTATCATTAAACCATAACAACAACAATGGATATACTTGAAGAGAATATAATGAAATAAGAAGAAAATGAACACTATCGTGTTTATTTTTCCCCTCTACCTACTATTTCTTGACAGTGTTTTTTTATTGTTTCAATTTTAGCCCCAGAATATTGACATTTGAGAAAAAAAAAAAACAAAAATATTCACTCTCTCTGTCTATTTGTAGAGATATCTTATCTTTTGTTATTGAAAACAGTTGATGGTTGGTGCTTATTTTTATTTATTTCGCTATTTCTCTTCATTAAATTTGTGATAATTAATTCATTCATTAAAAAATAAACCATTGATCATAGTGGTATCTAACCTATGCATATGCATGTGTTCATTTTGAAACTTTCTATAGACATATAGTGTAGTGTTGTCATTAAGAAACATACCACTGATCGTGGTGAATATCGATCTCTATAAATTGATTTTTATAAAATTATTTGTTTATCGGAATGTTAAAGATTTATTTTTCCCTTTTTGATTTTAGGAATGAACGTGTAAATACACACCACATAGGAAGAATTATGTTAATGATAAATACAAATTAGAATACGGACAAATACATAAACTTAAAAAAAAAACAATGTTTTAAGACAAAATATGATAAACTTTTGCTTGTTGTGTTCTTCTTTTTTGTCCAAATATACTGTGATTTTTTTTTTTTTTTTTTGTATATTCACAAAACAGGAAATCGAAAAGCGATAAAAATAAATATGAACTAAGAGAGAAATATAGCTAAGAAGAATGTACATGTGTTTGCAAGAGTAGGTAGGTATGATGATTTGGGAGTAGGTACAATAATACACAATAACAACAAATATATTCAAAACGAAGGTGGTAAAATTTTGTGAAGTGATTTTATTTAAGGTTTGTGTGAAGTTACAATATTTTTTCTTAAGAAACATTATGGATGATAACGTCATTATTTAAAGGTAACATCGAATGGATTTATGTTGATACAGGAAATACCAAACGTATGTATGTGATTAGTACAAAAAACACACGATTATCTGAATGAAGGGAATTCCCATGTCATGATTTAAAATAAGCGAACACACATCTTAACGTGAGATAGGAAGGAATATTTGGCTGATATAGACAATATTTGAGATTTTGTGTAATTGATTAATTTAATTGATATGACAGTGGGGAAATTATGAGTGATAGTGACAACAACACACAACATTAACTATTCGTCAACGCAATGGGGTAGGAATTTTAAGATTTAAAATGCTGGTAAGCATGACAGAGTATTTTGTTTATTTTTATAGGTTTGAATTACCTATAATAGTGAGATTCATAAGGGCGATTAAGGCTCGACAAAATACGATGCTCGCCCATATGAATGGAAACAAACATCATGTTGAAGGGAAATCAAATAACTTTATCGGGCAGGGATAATATATTGGTATGGCAACCGCCAAATGCAAAAAGGAGTGTGGTGTCTGCTTTAGATGCGTTTAGAAGCTCGCAATTTTCCCACCATTTTCTTGTTTGATTTTCGGGACTCAGAGTAGGTATGTCAAAGTAACATTATGGTGCCCCAAGATTTTGGAGAGGCTGGTTGAGTCTAATAATTTATTTAATTCCCATTCATTAGTAAACCCCGAAATATGATTCAAATCTATGAACTGGGGGTTTCCTCTTAAGTAGTACAGATTCGAAAATTTGTACTCCAGATTTGCATTACTTTGGCTAAATTCGATGATTTAATGATATGGGCTATATTCATACGTTGTCTTTGCTAATCTTATTCATAGACAATTTAAACCCACTTCTAAGCCATAAATGATTCGGAATTTATCTTTTTTTCATTCAGTTCTGAGAGCTCAGACTTTTGGGAACATTGAATAATAATCTTAGTTGTTTTCCATTTCAACCCAAGCTCTGAATGATTTCTGAACAACACGATATTTTTTTTTTAACAGTTCAGACTCAGTTCTAAACGAAAAAAGAAAAACTCCTTATAAAAGCTGTGTTACACTTAAGACTTCAGTTTAGTTAGACTGTGGTCTAATGAACGTGACTCAATGAATTCAAGTCATCTGCTAATGTATTACAATTTAAAGAAAATAACTTTGCTATGATGTGTATTGATTTTTAGGACTATGACAGAATATAGAAAATGTCAAGTTACAAAAAATCTCAAAAGAAATCATCTTATACACCCTCCCAACCTTAGAAATGGTAAGTTTGATCCATAGTTTAATTTTTGACACTAGTGAGGTGAATAGGATATACACATAAAAACGTTTAAAACTAAAAAAAGGATCAAATTTAACCACCATTTTACATGGGCAAATTTTTATATTTTTTTTTTTTTTGCTTGTGAGCGAAGAAGTGAAAAAGTTAAGTAACAGGTACCTATCTATCAATATGAAGATTTACTCGACAAATTTAAAAGATAAAGGAACAAAAATAAAATTTGAACAACATCCCATTTCACCATTTGGTAGAAAAAAAAAATTGCTTGGCACAAGCTTACCTTGCAATGTAACCACACGACATCCATCTTGTTTTAATCGACGATGCAACACGTTGATTGTCGCATCACTACCATTGCTGGCTGTTGCTGCTGCCACTGATGCAGCACCACCAATGTCCATTGCAACTGCACCACTGCCATTGCTACTGCTTCCATTGCCGCCCCCGCTTTCAGGTGATGGTGATGATACCATACCACCACCACCACCACCACCGCCGCCATTCCCACCACCACCAGTCAACAAATTACTGTCATTATACAAAATGAATAGACTGACTTTGTATCCATTTTGAATGCGTTCCTTTAAATCCGGCGATTTAATTGTTGATAACAAATCAATTTTTCCGGCTGCCAAACGACGCATCATAATGCTGGGAATCGAAAAATTTACCGCAGATCGAATGTGTGATTCACTGAATTCATTTGAGCTGCGACAGTCCAATAGGATCAAATCTTTGACATCCGAGCGCAGCTCGGTTTGTAGCCATTCCTTCGACACAAAATCATAATCCGTTTCAGGCATTTTTTGTAATTTATTTTATTTTATTCACCACACTGTGATTTTCTCAAACAGCAAAACAAACTAATATCCCGTCTGTCGACTTTTACTGCTGACAACAATAAAAAAAAAAAACACTTGAACTGTCCCGAACAACAACACCTCAAACACAGAAGAAAAGGTGTGCGTTTTTTTATGTAATTTGTTTTTGTTTATTCAATTTTTTTTTCTATTCACCAAAATTCATATTAAAATTCACCACAAGAAAAACAATTTGCACTTGAACAAAGTTCCATGGAAGAAATGAAATACAAAATCCAGGAAAATAATTCCTTCTAAAACCTTTTTCGCTTTGTTTATTTGTTTTTTTTTTTTTTGTTTTTTTTCCTGGTCATTCACTGTTTTTGTTACCTTTTCGGGGCTGTATAACACAGAGATACAATTTGAGAGGAAGATAATGGAAATATTGAGGAAATTTTCACTTTTTCTTTAAAATGTACACACAGCAGCGCCCTCTTGAATTTTTATTTTACTTTTTCAATTTTCTTTTGTTGACACATGGGAGTTATATATTTTGCAGCTTATAAATGCTATTCCGATCGCGTGTTACTATTTAAAGGTTTTTCTTAAGTTTATAGCGCTTATAAATATGGAAAACTTCAGCAATTTTAAGATTTAAAAAAGATTTCTAATAAAATAAAATAATTTTTTTTTTTGTTCTTTTGACAGTTCCCGCAGAAAGAAAAGCGAAAACACGACCAACCACAACGACCGACTAACAAAATCTGAAGATGAATTTATCTGAGATTTTTTCGTTTCGATATGAAAAAGTTCTGAAATTTCCCTGGTGGATGGTTTTTTTTCTGTATGAGTGTGTAAAATGTGATAGGATGTGTGTGGCTGATATTTGTATATAAAGAGAATGAGAGAAAAAGTAATAAATACAAAAACCATGTGTGGGGAAAATCGAATTTATACACAAAACACCTTCTAGATTGTTGCGCATGTGGGTTTATTTTTCAGCAAAACATTTGTTTGTGTTTATAATTGTGGTGTGGTGCGGTGTGGAAAATATAGTTTTGTTTTATATACAGTTTTTAAGTTAAGGTTTGATGGTATTCGGCTGAGTGTGAAAGAGTGCTGCTGCTGCTTCGTTTTTGAATGAAACCTTTGTTGATGGCTATAAGTTAGAAAGAGAAGGCAGTAAGTTTACTGAATGTTTTTTTCTTGAAGTGTTCGTGGGCGTTGTGTATGAGTGTTATTTTATAATAAAATAAGTCGAAATGTAGGTGGATTGAATTTTCTCTTTCAGAAACTCTCTTTAAATTTAAAAGCATTGCCAGGTCAAGACTAAATATACCAACGTATCGAATCAAAACAATAAATAAGTGTTAAAAATATAAGTTCAGTTAATTGCGATCAAAATTCCCAACCTTATCAATACCCAAACAGAGCTTCAATTTTTGACACTATTCTTGCTGGATGTTAAAGAAACATCTGATTGAGTGGTTAAAGTTAGCCAGTTCACATTTCTGATATCTCTGAGCGGTCGAAATCTCAGTAACCTGAACAGGATTCCTCAAAATATTTGCTGTAAAAAACTGAGCAGAAAACAATTTGGATTCGTTTTTTAGCTTCTGTCAAAAAAAAATCTCTGACATTTTAGGAAACCTGAATTGGCTAAGTATCTCCTTACAATCTCACAAAAGCAAATGAAAGTAGGGGGGTTGACATTGACTAACTTAACGACACGAGCTGTCAAAATGGAAAAATGACAGTCGGTCGGATGGTTTTCAAATGATTTTGATATTTATCCAGGGAGAGAGCTGTCATTTGTTCGTCCGGTAAGTTAGTCAATGTGAATCCCTTAGTAGCAAAGGCGGGCTATGAAAACCCTTTTAGCTATCAAATGTGTGTATCGGAAATTGTTTTCTTGTGCAGATTCGTAAGATCTTTCAAAGATCTTTTCAAAGATTGCCAGCATGCCGGGAACTATATTGAGAAGCTTGTTGGTGCACTAAATTGTATTTTTTTTTTACATTTAGTTTTATCACATAAGATTGGAAGAAGATATCATATCCATTGAGTTCACACGTCTGCTATTTTTATAAGACTTGATCGCCTTACGTGAAAATAAATCGGTTGAGTGAACACTATCCGGGTGTCAAATGCATTTTAATATAAATAAAATCCTAGGTGTCAGTATTGTGCAATAATATTGACCGTGTTGGGGCTATATTGCAAAATATTTTCGGTTTACACAATATATTGAGTTATGTTAAAATTTTTTAGTATTTTCTGAATTTTTACTCAGTATTTTTCGTTTCCACAGCGAGGCAGATACAGAAAACAAAAAGATATACATATACATATTGCGCAGTAATATATATTGAGTCGTATATGGACGACCCTTTTTCACACAATATTTTTGGGCAGTATTATTGCGCAATAATATTGTGTCGTGTAAGGCGAGCAGTAAGCATGAGTAACAATTACATTATACTGATTGTCATCTGCAAATTTAGAAAGCTGCTTGGTGTGACCACAAATGTGTGATCTAGCGACCATTTCAATAATGGCTGGTAAAGTTAAACAAAAGTATAAATCCAAGAAAAAATATAAATTTAATACCTACCATGGGTCGTTTTCGACTCTCGAGATATGGATTAGGGTAAAACAGGTTTTTAAAAATGGCAGATGAAGCAAGCAATTTACGATCTGCCATTTTTGTGGAATACTCAGAGATAACTTACCTACTAATTTGTATCATAAAATTTAAACGGGTTCAGTTGCATTATGAAACCTCTTTTTGAACCCCGCTAATTGGGCGTTTGGTAAAATATACTTAAACCTTGTCAATTTTGTTAAGTAAAGTTTGTACGGTACAACTTTTGACAAGGCATATTTGATCAATCACAGAAAGGACAACTTATATAAAATATTTTCGACGTATAGATATGTTCTTTTTCTACAAACTATACAATTTTGTACGCCTCCTGTATTCGAAGAAAGATTCCAGCACATGGCTCAAGCCTAACATTTCTCCTTTTCGCAGGCCAAGAAGAATTTCAAGTAGAAATATTTTTTCACAGCCTTTAAATATTGCTTACAACAATCTCGGTAGGTACATCTACATAATCTATTTGCCAAGTCTAAGCTCACGAATTGATAGCTAAATAACTCAAACCAACATTTCATTAGATTTAATTAAGATTCAAACTTACGACAAGCATCGACAACAACAAAAATAGCATTCAGCATCGCCCACACACAACACGCGTGTCGCTCTAGTGCGCATGGAGAAAATTTTATGAATGAAATTTCAGTTCTAGCCGCACCATCCCCAATCCTCATTTTTCTACAGAGGTAGAAGCTATTTAACTGTTAAGCTTTGGCTCCAGGCTTTTGTGCAAATCTATATCGTAGTAACATTTTGGATATACGAGTAGGTTAGTATACATACCAAAGACCACTATGACCAACTAACTTTTATTGGTTTTAGCATTGCCTCAAGAAAACTGTTAGCCATATTTATTTGGAGTGGTTATTCTGGTAGTGGTTAGATATGGTATGGGAAACATCATGACCTATACCTACTCCATCCGCACTCTGGAACCCTCTTTATTCCAAACAGCCTACACATTTCTCTTATCCATAGTCTGTATACGACAGATGGCGTTCGTTGCTCAGTTTTTGATATAAATATTTGAATGGGCCCGGGTTTTGTTTTCTGTTTGTTTTGAATGTTTAAGCTTGTTGTTCGGGATTTTTTTTTTTGCAAAAGGGGGCATCATGTGTATGATGTTGTAAAGCATGATGGAGCGGAGGTGGTATAGGAGCAGTGGGTATTTTGAATTTGTACTCTTGTTACCTACGTGTAAATATATACGTTTTAGCCACTTTGGGAGAAAAATGTGAATGGCGACACCCACGCGTACCAACGTTACAGTCCCTGCCATCAGGAGAGGAAATACTTGTTTATTCTGTACTCACGAGAGTATACTCTGCGAGTAGGTGCACATATTTGTGAAGGCAGCAAGCGTGTTAACTGATTTTGTTATTATTTTTTTTTTTTGTAAATCAAATTTAGGTAACTTGGCTTTGCAATTACATACTGTGCAAAATCGTGGCAGATAAAGTATAGGAAAGTGGGGGTGGATGGCTTTGTATACCTACATAATGTGGAGCTCTGAAAATAGAAAATTTAATATTTGATAAAAATAAGTCCTGATTCTTGGGTTATCTATATTTGGAAAATGTTCCAGGAAAAAGAAGTCGCTTAGTATATGAAAAAAAAACGTAGGTGTTGTGTTATAATTGAATCGATTCCATAAGAATACTGTGAATTTTGAACCAAAATGTATTATATTCACCTACATAACAATTCTATTTCTGTATCAATGAGTACCTAAGTTGGTAAATGAGCATACAAGTATGAAGACTTAATGGCGTAGAACAAGTATGGCTTTGTTTGTCCATGTTTAGGTAAATTCGTTGGATTTTAGGGTTTTCCCGAAAAACAGTCCATAAAAATCGATAAGGTGGAAGGGTATTGCGAAAGATGTTGATGTTATTACGCGGATTTCTTCAATGCTAACCATTTTTTAATTGGCGGTACCATGTTTAAGCACACGGGTATGTAAGCAGAGAATATTCTTCATTCGGTTGAGAACCAGCTCCGAAGGTGTGCAATTAAAACACTGAGGAATAACAAGGACTAGCAGAGACACTCCATCAGAAACAAGGAATATACAAAATTTGAAAATCAATTTATTGAGCTTTTTGAGTGCATCTTCATAAAGTTATATCAGCTGTGTTTTTTTTTTGTTGCAGCAGATCTGATCCGGATTGGATTTGGGTTTGAACATACGTGCATTGCAAAAACAACAGAAGATCCAGTTTTTTCTTTCTTGATCTGGATTTACAAATCCATTTTCGGAACGCTACCCAACACATATTTGTATCCACGGGTTGGTACTACTGATGAGATTCCAACAAAATATATGAATTGTTACGTATTATTTCCTTACTTCATCTATTAAAAATTTGTTCCATTTTGAGATCAAATCCCTTGGTTCTGCGATATGTGTTTTTAATGAAAAAAAATGTTCGTTTATGTGTTAACAAACACAGAAATGACATTCGACCGAAGTTCACCATTGGTGATTATACCAACATCGAAAACTAAAAACATCTGTGATCCTGGGCGTTTTATTATAAAGATCTGATTCGGATCAGATCATGGGGATAAAAAAACGGGGCTTTTATAATAACCTAATATTGTTTCAACTTCAGTATATAAGCTTCTTTTTTACCACCAACATTCAGATATTAAAATTTTTCTTAAAAATTCATTAAAATACCTCAAGCTGCATGTCTTGCAACGATTAGCAATAATTGAAGCTCTTTTGTGTAATTATATCAAGTTGACTAGCTTAAGCACTAACGAAACTTATTCATGCCTTCAATAAAACGTCTTGGTTATTATTAAGCCCACGTCAAAGGTTCAACCAACTTATTCTTGTTTTGCCTTTTCTTGCCTATTATAACCTACACCACCGACCGATCGTTGAGAATGGCACAGACCTGCCAGGCAAACGCGTTCAATGGAATGCATCTTCTTCCGTTCTATCAAACCCGCACTCTTTTAAAGAAGGTATTTTTAATTCATGAGTTCTTCTCCTCTTTCTCCGTCATCGTCGATGTTGACCTTGACTTCGGGTTTTTTTTTTTTTTTTTGGTTTTTGGTTTATTAATTGAAATTTAAAAAAAGAAAAAAAACTTAGTCAGTTTCATATTACAAAGAGGGCGGCCCGACAATTGATAAATTCCAAAATTACTGTGGTGAATGACTGCACGATGCGGTAAGCTATAAGTTTCCCTTACACATTTGTTGTTTTTGTTTTTTATAAGATAGTGCTAGTTGGTAGGACAGAGTATGATAGAAACGGAAGGTTTGATGGTGTTAGTTGCTTGTGATGGCATGCATTTAAATTAGCATAACTACTTCGTATCTGTAATTCCAGTTGAAGTAAGCTATAGAAGGTATATCAATTTCCTGCAATGATAGTTTAAGCAACAGTACAATAAAAAATTTAAATATTTATGGATATGAATATACTTTCATATTTTATTAATGCAGTAAGTACTTAATAAATTTAATATGGTCGGTCGCTCTACGTCGTGTTATTATGACGAGTATCTACTTATACCATCAATGACTGATTTAAGATTGCAATTTGTTTGTAATAATTGATTTCATTAGAATTTAAATATTATAAAACATAGCTTTGATGACAAATTGGGAAATGCGGTTTCCGTTATCAAAACAATGAACGGAAGGAGTTTGAAACGTGGTGGTTTTATATGATGGCGCTAGTTCTTAGTAATTTATTAAATTAATGGTTTAATTGAATTCAACTGAACTTTGAATCACTTTGCATTATTTTATATTTTACAACGTAAGTATATCTACGTAAGTAAATACTAAGGGTATTCATGCAACGGCGTTTTCTCATTTGTGTTAATCCGTTAGTTTACACAAAAGTTTGCATGAACGCCCCTTGAAATCGAAAGTGTAAATTCTGAGTTATTAAATCAGAAGTATGTGTTTTTGTTTATTTTTATTCCTTTATTTTATCAACAACATAAATAATAATAAATACATAAAACTATCATTCATCATTCATACGTATTATGTCAGAATGAGTTAAGTTTTATCCAATCGATTTACGCAGATAATTCGTTGGGGAATTTCATACAATTTTTGACAGTTCATTAAACAAGTGGGAAAAATAACACAAATGGTAATTTTACTCATACCCTTACTATATTCTAGAATATTCTCTTTCTCTTTCAAGTGTTGCGGTACCTATATACAATATAATGAAAGTAAGGTTATTTTTTGTGCATTTGAAGATTATTTTCGATTGATTTTTGGAAATAATATAAATAAATTTATGCAATGATAATACGTATACATTTCTATTGCAAATGAGACAGTGCGACACGACAACGGCAAAATTTATTTTCACAGCGTCATATGCGACGCAAACCAAACGCCTTAAGGCTTGCGACAAGAACTTTTATATGAAAAACGCATTGCGCTATGTCACATTTGGTGTGGCTACTCTCATATGAGGCTGTGTAAATAAATGTTGCCTTCGCGTGTAGCACTGTCGCACTTTGGTTTGGGCAAGCCTTTAAACAAAACCAAAGTCACGGAATTAAAAAAAAAAAAAAAACATTGGCATACAATGAAGAATTCAGCTCGCAAGAGCAACAAGGTTGTTATAAAAAAAAAGAGCAGACTAAAGCCAATTTGATCATAAAAGATATGGTGGAGCATGATTTCCTTGAGGACGAGATTAGGATCACCAGATTGCTTCCTCGTCCTTTGACAGTTTAAATACTCCATGATAAACAGAAAACAAGGTATGCTCATTAGATTTTTGGCAGCTTTTCTGTGACGTCATAGTCATCTTTCTCATGGGCAGTTCGCGCGAACGTCAACTATGGATTTTGAGAAAACATTTTTTTTTAATTGAAAACAACAACAATGAAACTGAAAAAACTCGATTGTCGGCATGTATACGTATTATCATTGCATAAATTTATTTATATTATTTCCAAAAATCAATCGAAAATAATCTTCAAATGCACCAAAAATAACCTTACTTTCATTATATTGTATATAGGTACCGCAACACTTGAAAGAGAAAGAGAATATTCTAGAATATAGTAAGGGTATGAGTAAAATTACCATTTGTGTTATTTTTCCCACTTGTTTAATGAACTGTCAAAAATTGTATGAAATTCCCCAACGAATTATCTGCGTAAATCGATTGGATAAAACTTAACTCATTCTGACATAATACGTATGAATGATGAATGATAGTTTTATGTATTTATTATTATTTATGTTGTTGATAAAATAAAGGAATAAAAATAAACAAAAACACATACTTCTGATTTAATAACTCAGAATTTACACTTTCGATTTCAAGGGGCGTTCATGCAAACTTTTGTGTAAACTAACGGATTAACACAAATGAGAAAACGCCGTTGCATGAATACCCTTAGTATTTACTTACGTAGATATACTTACGTTGTAAAATATAAAATAATGCAAAGTGATTCAAAGTTCAGTTGAATTCAATTAAACCATTAATTTAATAAATTACTAAGAACTAGCGCCATCATATAAAACCACCACGTCATCAGTTTTCCAATATGGCGACATGGCGCTCATAATAAGCATACCTTGTTTTCTGTTTATCATGAAATACTCCTTTTACAAAGGAACGCTTCATATGTTTAATGTGCTCAAATATGAATTATTGGTATTGGTTGCAAAAACCATCCAACATTCAATCACATTTCAGTGTTTGAGGTTATGAACATAACTATTGTCTGACCTTTTTGGCATAGTGATGATTTTTAAGCATAGTGTTAAGGTAAAATATTTTCTAAAACACACATTTGGATGGTATTTCATTTAATTTTGTGCCTTTTAGTTCCGTTTGTCTACTGTGTCACATTTGTCACTGTACAAACAAAGAAATTGTAAAATAAAACCCAATGATAAATCCAACAAAATTTACATTTATAGATAAGTATGAGTAGAAACAACGAATCAAGAACACAAAAAATTATTTTCGAAAATTTCCTCATAAAACAACCCTCAAATTGGATTCACACCTCTTTCATCTTAAATTGAATCAATAAGATAAATCAAAATCTTATAGTTTAGACTTTACAGGACCTATTACGTGGCTAAGCTAAAAATACTTTGATTAATCGATGACTTTTGTAGTTATGATTAACGAAGCCACAATAATAATTGTGGTTTATCAGAAACGTCAGAGATATTAAAGGAGAGGGAGGAAACCATGTATTAAATGTTATGAATGAAAAGAAGCGGAAAATCTACTTAAAAAACACACACACAAATGATGAAAAAAAAAAAAAAAGTAAAACTATGTGGTTGTCTAATGATTTGCTAAGAAAATTAAAATTAAATAAAACATCATGAGAAAAAAAGGAAGAAAATAAAGATCGTACACATCAGACTTCGTTTTTACGTCAGTGATGTAATTTTCATTGTGACGCATTTTTAGTGATTTGTGCGTCTTTGTGGCATGTGCGGCCACCTGGGAAATATCTTCTATACTTTTGATTAATTGTCTTATTATCTTTTTGATGTAATGAAGCACAGATCATGTGTGGTGTGGGTGTTAGAGGGTGTGAAATATCAGAATTGAGTGCCATCATCTTTCAATTTATTTCGCCAAATGAATATGATGCTCAAAGAAAATGTCTGAGTATAAACACAACCTCTACTCTTTTGATTGAATTTCGCAAAAGAAATATGTATATACGAGTATTTTTAAATTCCATATAATTTCCGCTGAAAACAAGAGTATTTGCTATTATCAACACTATTATTTTGAAATTTAAAAGTTTTCAATTTAAATATTTCTTCTGAAGCCTTTAATAAAAAAAAGCAACAAAAATAAATATTAGATGATGAAAATTAATCAAAATAACGCAGTTTTTCAAGTTCTTAGAGAATAATTAACCTCACTTCAATTTTTTCTTTACTAATACAAAGGATTGCTGCTGTAAATGAGCGAACAGTTCAATAAATACATGCTAGTTTGAATGCCTGTGGCGTATGTGGAACATATTTTTATTAAAAACAAAAAATAATAAACCAGTTGACATCTGTCAAAGAGGACACGCAATTCACTTTAACAATCACCACAATTTGATTTGTTTATTTTTTTGCTTTGTCTGACGTGCAAACGTTAAGAGTAATTTTCGTTACTATATTTTTTTCTTGTCAAAACGTGTTTTTTTTTTAAAACAAAAATCAACGAACGCATCCTTCTCACGTGAAACTGCCAATCTTTAAACAAAAAATTATTTCTTTAATACGACTCTGCGCCCTCTTCATTTCAATAGTTCAAAGCTCTATAGCCAGCATCGCCATCTTGATTTTTACTGCCTTAATTTTTTCGGCAGCATTCGTTTTGTTTTTGTTTTCCAAAGAAAGTTTTACTGCGTTGCTTACCCAACAACCAATAAAACACAGTTATAATAAGGTACTCGCGAGTACTTTTCCCTCTCCAAAAGAACGACCCAATTACAAGGAACCTTCACACAATCAATTATTATCTTGACGCTTTTCGAGGAATGATGCATAAATGTGCGACTTTTCTTCCTTGAAGTGACAGAACTGCGTTCCAAGCTCGTGAAAAGTTCATCTCTAAAGTTTTGGTCAGTGAGCAAATAAAAATCGAAGATTAATAATATCTACTACAACAAAAAAAACAATGTTAACCGCAACAACTTTAGATTACTTTTCAAGAGAAAAATGTCTAATCGCTGACAAAAACAAAAGAATTCTCATCACATTGCTATTAAATAGTAAAAACCGCACTTGCAACTGTCATTCACCCCTTTCTTATAATCCACATAAAGGACAGAAAAAGAATAAAACAAAAATAAATTGCTCAATTCTTTCACGACTCATCATGACTTCACGAGTGCATTATATATTTCCCGTTCGTTTTAATTAAAGACAAATCAATTATTCACGGCATTTCAAAACGGGTTCTCCTTCCGTCCGCCATTATTATTGTCAATCGACCTTTGGCTTGCTACAAATTTTCTTAATTTATGAATGAAGTGAAATGTGAAATATACTCACATCACAGTGAGGGCAGCAACGAAGCCCCTCGTCATCGTCGTCGGTCGTCGCGCCCGTGGTGGTGTAGTCATTTGTTATTCGTATTTCTTATGAATGAAATTGAATATAAAATGTTGCTATAGTATTTCCCCCTTTCTTAAATTCTAAGAAATTTATTCACAAGTGTGATGTTCAAGTGAGTGGCACTGATCGATTTGAAACCCAAAAGCCATCATCTGTAATGATGGTGAGCTGAAAATGGCCATCGCAACTCACAAACAAATATTTTATTTTATATTCCAATCTCAATTCCTATCAATGACTCTTGATTGGATTTAATGATATTGTTTTTCACTCTTGATAAAGTGTATGGATGCTCGATATGAAGGCTGACTGGCTGGCCTGGCCCTGATCACGCGAGAGGCTAACTAAGGTTAACGTGAGACTCATTGACCGAATGGGTCAATCGGTATAGGCAATCGAGACAGGCCCGGCTGCTGTCAAATAGCTATAAGACAGCCACAACGATAACGAAGACGGGAGCAACTTGTACATTTTGGTTAATTGGATGCAATTAAAACATGGGACATTGCTAACAGAGCAAGTGAGTGAGCAAAGTGAAATTGCACAGCAGAGTGCAGAGTGCCTGGTACTCACATGGGAGTAAGAGTGCATATACCAGAGATATTGATCCCAACAAAAAGAAAAGATGCGCTGCAATGCAATGTTATATCATAGAGGGCAATTAATTAATAATGACTATGCGGGGCTTTGTCTCTCAGGAAGGGTGTATAATAGTCTGCACTTGTTAAAGTGTTGGAACTTAATTAATCGCAATGAAAAGCTGTGTTTGGTTTATAATTTAAAAGGGTGATGTCATTTTTTTAAAGAAGAATCTTGAAGCAAATTAAAAACTAAAGGAACTGTCATATTAATGTTCAATTTAGCTCACAAATTCTTCTGGTTCAAGAACTTTCGATTTCAGCTTCGAGCTTGTTTTAGGCCAATTTTTCATGATTGATAATAAAGTGTCTATATTTGTATAGAATATCATAGTTCACACTCTACTGGTTCTATCTGCGGATTTTATCGCACTGATTGCTACTAAAACTTTGGTGAAAGAAGCGTTAAATGCCAATATCAGTCGTGTTTTATTTGTAAGATTGATAATCACCACCAAACTATGCTATTTACTGACTTTAGAGACAAAAGGCCACACTCTTGCAATGCTTTCCTTTTCTTGAATAAATAAGAGTTATTTTCGTTTTAGAGTAATTTTCGTTTTTTTTAAATTTTTCTCTGGTCATGTTTCACGTATCCTTCGCATGTGAAACTGCCAACATTCAAACACAAAATTATTTCTTCAATACGACTCTGAGCCCTCTTCATTTCAATATTTCAAAGCTTTATAGCCAGCATCGCCATCTTGATTTTTACTGCCTTATTTTTCGACAGCATTCGTTTTGTTTTTGTTTTCCATAAAAAGTTTTACTGCACTGCTTACCCAACAACCAATAAAACACGGCTTTTATAAAAATTGACGAAACCTGCCCAAAAGGCAATCGTGAAAAATCCTTTATGAAAGCTCGCTTCAAACAATTCTTGGTTAAGATGCATTGAAATGAATTAGAGAAAAAGAAAAACTGGCAACTTCGCATACATGTGAACTGATTAATGAACTTTGTCCATTTGTTATTTTATTACCTTCAGTTTAGTACTCATTCATCTTATCACTCAAGGTTATGCCCGCTATTCACAAGTAAACTCGCCCTGCACATTAAATAAAATTAAATAATGTTCTTTTTGCGTGGGATTCATTGACCATTCATTCAACATTAAAAGTAAACAACCCTCGCAGTTTTATTTACAAAACCTACACCAACCATTCAGTTCACTATAATACACTTGACTCTGTCTCTTTCTCGCTTTGCGGCAACCATATTCCTGTGGGGGACTCCTTTTGCGTGGTTTGTGTACATTTTTGTTTGTAGATGTTTTGCGTGGGCTTTACGCAATACAAAGCGGTTTTACAAGAATTTTAGATATTTATATAAGTTTTATCGTCGTACTGTTATCAATGTGCGTGTTTTTTTTTCATCCACAGAGTCCATCTGTGGAACAATCATTTTGGAAAACAAAAATTTAATTAAGTTAAATAAATAATGTTTTTTTTTTGTCCTGGGACTATAGAGGCGACCCGCTAGCGATGACGGCAAGGGTAACAATGGTTGATGAATTGAAGCTAAACTTTACCTACTTTATTTAATTAAAGGACATGAGGCAGATATTTTATGGATGGTCCATATTCGAGGACATATAAGCCATTTTAAAATTACGACGGAGACAACAGACGGTTGCAGTGTCATTATAATCTTGTTAAAAAAAGTAATAATTTTTTTCTGCAAACTTGGCAAATTTTGCCATTTTCATTTTAAACAAATGAAGATCAAAAGCAGTCTTTGTTCAAGAACTTATTGAGACTTTATTCAACGATGCCTAAATCCTTATCAACATTTTGTTTAAAATTCGTTTATTATGTTACATAACTTTTATGAATATCATTTTCTTGTTAAGAGGCATTGTAATTTGTAACTTTGTACAGTCTCTATTATGCGTTTAAAAATAAAGCTCATAGAAATTAAAAGAAGAAGTCAATTTATTTATGAAAATGTTTAAAATAATCTTAAAAGCATGAAACTTCATAATTTATGTATCATATTAATTTTAACAACCGCATTATTAAATGTACATATTATACGAGATAGTTAATTGACAATCATTTAAGGACATAATTTTGGAAGATCTTATAAATTCTCTAAATAACTATATTCATCTATATACGTCCGTCTTTCTCAGCTAGGACAAGACCATACCCTTTTTCTCATTTAATTTAAAACTCTGAAGAAATGGATAAATATTTCTTCCATATTAGACCAGGAAAGATAGGGTCTAGGGTAAAAACAATTAATTCATGATTTTTTTTTTATTGGTATCGACGCCATTATCCTCGACGTCATCCTCTATAGCTTCCCTTGATAAACCTTCACATCCCCAACTACTCTTTGTCCTCTTTGTTTTTAAATGCAATTTAAAAAAAAAATGAGACATTTCGGGGGACTTTTGATCAGTTGTAGAGGATGACATTCTGAATCAATACCAACTAAAAAAAAATTATGAATTATTTTTTTTTTAACTCATACTAAATTTCCTATTTTTCCTGGTTTATATAAGAGAGCACACATAAAACAGAAGCCTCATAAACAAAGAATATACATTGTATGTTATACAGTCTCAGAAAAAGTCGGTTTGTTACTTTTGTCAACAAACAACCATGCACAGTCACACATATTGGAATGTTTGTATGTATTAATGGACAGCCATATATGTGTGTATATATTTTATTTTCGCCTCGTGTTTAATTACATTTCCTATCAATTTCTTATTTCTTATCCTTTTTGGTTTAAGTATATTTTTCTAGGTATACACATGTCCCAACCAAGGTTGTCACGAACGTCAGAGTGATAAGGTGCAGCTACAGGCCGCTAGCCACCATTTTAGTTCACTCAAAGTGTCAAGTTTTGTTTTAAAGGTAGGTTAGTGATGTCACTTTGTGAACAAAAATATGAGTTATTAGAGTTATCATAAAATGATGGCGTGCTATTAATTTAAGGCCTCAATTTTTGGGCTAATGATTTTATTGGTTATAAATCGGTTTGTCAAATTGTGTTAAATTCAGAAAATTAAAGTCGTTTTTGTACACCAAAAGTTCACGAGGATATCGAATCGAGAAAAATTCAAATGATTTTTAACAAATTTTTATGTTTAATCTGATTGTTTAGAAATTTCTTTTATCGTAATTATTTTTTTTTTTTGCATGGCAGAAGGTTTTTACTGTAAAAATTTCAGTATACAATGCCTTCGATAGTTCTTGAAAACCTCAAACGAATTTTATAAGAAGTTTAAACGAAGCTGTATATGAATTTTTGAAGTGCAAAAGAGAAAGGTAATAAAACAGTATGAATGTTTTATAACCTTTCTCTTTTGCACTTCATACATGCGAGGCTAAACATGCGCTGTGTAATACCACTGGTCAAAATAATAACAACAAAATCAGGTCATTTGAAACAGCTCAGCTGTCTATTTACAAACAAATGTAGTAGATCTAGTAACAGAGCAGTAATTAGTAAGGCGCGTGTTCAATTTGTTTGTTAGTAAACACAACCATTAAGTATAGTCCAGTACAAAATTATCATTAATCGCATTTTTATGTTTAATAATTCAATCACTTTTTGGATTCATTTCGTCTAAGAAAGCAATTCTTGTTGAATTGATTAAGCCTAGCCTCTAGCTTTTTATCATAGCTTATGCGACTGGCCGTGTATATCCAAACCAACATTTTGTATTTATATTTTTCACAGTACAAAATAAACTGACAAAGATGTAGTTTTCTTTTGAACCAGTAAATAATTCATCAAAACCTCAATTATAAAGACTTTAACAGAACTCTACTTGCAACTGCATTTTGTCCAGGAGTAGAGTAGCTTTAAATTAACTTCAATCGCTCTGGTTTATATGTAAAGAAAAAGTAATTTTCATTCCTTTTTCTTCACTATGCCTTCTATCTTCTTTGAAATTATCATATTCATATTAGATTAAATTTACAAAAAAAATATTTAAAAGTTGTTCACTATGGCGTATACGTAATATTTTCGCAATTTTTAAAGTGTTTAAATTGAAAGGGTAACAATATGTAAAATTAGACAAAGCTATCACAAGCAAAATAATATGTAACTTATGCCTGATGATTCGATTGATTTTTTTAAGCAAAGTTTGTTTTTATAAAACTTTGAATGAAACATAAAAAAGGAAAAATAAAATCTTCAAACGCCCCTACAGTCTTCAGACAGAGTGTAGGTATGTATATAATGTATATAATGTATATCTCAAGTTCAGAGGATAAAATCCCTTTTCCTAATGATCCTTTAAGTTTACGACTCTTTACTATGAATCACGAAAAGAAGGACAAAACTTTTGTGTATACAGCAATGAAAAAAAGTATCAAAATTACATGGTAAAGGAGTAGTTAATACATAGCGCCCACATAAGGATAACCATTTTTCGAAGGCCCCCTGTTGTGTATGATGGCGATATACAGTGGTTGGGGTTGACTTTACGCGTAAACGTGTCAACAGTATAACTTTTGTGGGTGTTAGCATTTTGAATGGTGAATGAATACGTTCATTCAGAATAAAATTCCAAGGAAAAGTATAATGTACATAATGTGTAGGTATAACAAGTAAATGGTTAAGGTGGCGTGTGTGAGTGCGTTACGTAGGTATGTATATAAAGAATTTGAAAGTTTTAGAAGTGAATTTACATTTATCGAGCCCTTTTTTTGGGAATGAATGAATATCTATTAGCTTTTGCAGAAAAGGCACGTGTCTCTTTCACTTTTTGTTGTTTTTGTTTATTTTTTTATTTTTTGTATTCTTTCAATTCCGATACACATACATTTTGTGTGGATAAAGAAAGTGGGTCTTATTTTCAGGTATGAAAAACAAGTGCAAATGGGTTTAGATAAATCAATTTTTTAAGGTTATCTTAAATTGTAATTTGGAATTCTAGACTGATACTACTTTATCAACACTTTTATTAGTCGTGTTTTCATGGAGCTGTGTATTCAATCGCAGCTACATATTATTTTATTAGCAAAACAAATACAAAACAAGTGCTAAGCAACCTGATTTGTTCTTGTTTTGCTAATAAAATAAGAAAGTGAGTAATTGCACAGCTTGAAGAAAACACGGCTAATAATAATGTATCGATTTAATAATTTTTGCTATGCCAATTCGGTGTAGCTGCAACCAAATATCAAGAATTCTCTTGATTCTCTTCCGTTTAATGTCTGCGCATCAGTTTGTCTGCGCATCAGTGTGTGAAAACTCGCCTCAAAAACTGATATCGCTTTTAAATTTTTGAGAAGGGTGATTTTACGTGGCACATGTGTGCAGCGATGCGTTTGTGAGTGTAATCATTATTATATGTCAAATGTGCTCGTTGTTGTTTTTGTGCTGATGTTTCTCGCGAAACTGTTCTGATCTGACCTGTTCTATTCTAACTTTTTCCTCGTTGAACATAGCTAATAAAAATAATGCCAAGTCGATGAGACGTGTGACGTCGGATACTAACGAAAACGAAATACAAACGTAGTTCGACACACTAACGAACTGCGCATTGTTAAACGAAATTTTCGTTTGACGTGTATTACACAGCGCATGTTTACCGGTCTTTATGATTTTCTTGTGCCATTTATATATGGAATTTTTCTTTTAAATTCAGCAGCTGTTAGGTGTGTCAAATGCTTTTACTGACAGCCATTTTTAGCCTTGCGCATTTTAGAGCTAAAAATTCTTCATGAATATTCAAAATATAGATTTTGAACTTAAACGGTCACTGTGGCGTATGTGGAACATTTGTTCTATTGAAAAACTTTAACGGTTAACAAAAATTTTTCTATCGCTGATTAAATATTGAAAACAGTTGACCTTCATTGACCATTTACTTACTTTTAAAACAATTAAATACGTCATTCGAAATTTTACCACCACCCCAAATCAAATCAAGCGAACTTTTTATCTTCGGATGCATTTCAAAAGCATATATCTGTGTATTGTTTCATTCAATCCTCTGCTATGAAACTCTAAGGTCACTCAGAGGTCGTGGATTGACAAACAAAGTTAAAATTTAAATTTTAAATAATTTCCGAAAGCTCCATCCAAAAATAAAAGAAAAAAATATGAATGTATGTATATGTTATCACCGAAAACAGCAGCAACAAACCAGGCCCCTTAAGGTATCAAATATTGTCGTTTGTCTTATTCCTTATTCAAATGTGAGCCATTGTTTTAAATCTAAAACCCGTCTGGTTTATGATGATTGCTATTTCCATATTTCAAATAAAAACAGAAGCGTGCAAAAATTCAGTATAGAAAAAGAAAACTCGCTCCCACGTTACATTTATTTCGTCTCTTTTATCTAAAGTAAACAAAAAAAAAAAAAAACAAACAAACAAGGATAAGAAAAATAAAAGGAGTTTAACAACCTTCACTCGTTGTACACTTCACAGGCTTGTGAATTTTTTTGTTTGTTTTTTTTTTTGTTCACTACCCTCACTTGAACACCCTCATCAAATATATATCTGTGCGAGTTATTTTACAATATTGAACATTCGTGGTGTTTGTATATCCATTTTAGTCCTTTTATATGCTTTGAACCAAACGCCCCCGGGCAAAACATTGAATTTCTTATGAATGAATTCGACAGGATACACAACTCGTGTGCAATAAAGTATATAGAGTACATATGTACATATAGTTGAGAATGTGTCCCCGCGCAAAAGTTAATTCCTTTTCGCTTCCTCGCCAGCTCAAAGCATATAAAACCGTATACCTACTCTCTGAAGTTAACTGGATGAATTTTGATTAAAGCTCTCTTTTCTTTGTAAATATACATTTGTGCAAAACAAACAAGGATATATCCATAAATGTTCAGTTTTTCTGTGTATCTAGTAATACCATTTATCGATCTGGGCCCACATTCAGCAGCGACAGAGTAGCAGCAGCAACATTTGCTGCTGCCCACACACATTTTATGTCCTCTTTTTCATGGATGGTGGCGCCTCTCATAGGTAGAACTATAGCAATGTAAAGATATCGACATGGAAGCAGAGAGTGTATACATGTATGACCTTGAACCCAGCTGGGCCAAAAGCTTCTTTTTGGCCAAACATCATTATTACCATCATCATCATCATCATCATCATCATCAATGTTTTTGCCTCCCTATATTTGTGTTAGCAAACCGTGGGTGTGTATTGTTTTTCGTTTGCTTCTGTATTATGGAGGTGCAGCTAGTGGGCGTCTTACCTATCTGTGTTTTTTTTTTGTTGGGAATATTATTTGAACTCGTTGACGCTGCTGATGGGTAAGAGTTTTTCACCCAACTATCATTAAAAGAAGTAAATAATGGATGTTAAAATATGAATTTGATTTCGAAACAAGAAAAAAATAGTTTTGAGAACTTGTCTGCCCCTATATTCTATGAAATGAAATGTTTGAAGTTAAACATTAGTAGCCTTCATATCTTATCTGTTTATAATTTAAAATGCGCGGGGGCATTCAGCTAAAAGGGATTAGATTCAAAATATATATTTTTAAATATGTATTGAAATAAGACAATTTTAATGCTGAAATGGTGGAATTTCTTATTGCAACGGGAAAGCCTAGTGCTGATACACTGGTTTTGCGTACCTATTAAGTGAAACATCAATTTCACAAAATTCATCGTACACAAATGATAATTTTACTACAAAAAATATTAATTGCGTCTTTATTTATCATTCAAATATCAATTGTTATACAAAAAAACGAAATTCCTTTAATTTTTTCTATAAATCATTCGGGTTCGATCATCGTTGGTTAGTTTTTATTTTAAGTGTTCCTGCGACACATTAAAATTGAAAGCGTTGGTAGAAGATACTTATTACATATTTGTCTTGTTGTGTATATTCATAATCTTGGTAAGGCTAATTTTGCGTGACTATTTCATGCAAAGTTGCTTCACTAAAACACTTCTTCCACACATTTATACGGTTTTGTAAAACAATATTTCTCTAAGCTCAGTATGCTCATGAAGCGAAACGACGAATTCCAAATAAAAATCATACAGCGAAATAAGCAATTTGCATAAAAAAATCAAATTATTTCTTTTTCCTAAAATCTACTCTTCAAATATTTCGGTCCATAGTAAAATGTTCTTAGACTTCATTGGGAGAAAGATTTTGAGTTTTTGAGCATCCCTGTGCTCAAATTCTACCTCTTAAATAATTCAATTTAAAGTAAAATGGAGTTTTAACTGATGACTTTCAGCTTTTAATGAAGAAAAGTTGATGTACAATTTTAAAGGAAATATTAATAGGCATCAAACAAGAAAAAACAAAACGGGTAGGTAGGTACCTGTTTTCAAAAAAATAATTTTAAAAAATCGAAACTTACCAAAAATTGTAATTTTTGTTATGAAATTATTAAAAATCTTTTGTTAAAAAATTTAATCGAAATCCGTCGAGTAGCTTACAAAACACATAAAAAAGAAAAACGTTTCTATGGGAAGTACCGTTATCAACCGGTATTTCAAAATTAGGACGTTCCTAGGTCCTGTATAATCAAAATCTTTAAAGCCGTTTTTGAGAAATAATAGTTATAGGCAGTTATCTTAAGTTCAGTCACAATGAAGTTTTCAAGGAATAAGAATATTTTAATTACTTAATATGCAATTCAGTTTTCGAAACATGCGAGTATAAGGTTAACCTTGATTCACTCAGAAGTTGCAAAGGGTGACAGTCCTGAAGTGTATCGATTTCAGTTACAAGCACAATCAGTTTTAAGGTGGGTTGCATTGAAACTTCAGTGTCACAACTTGGTAACTAATAAAAAATTAGCACTTTTTAGTTGCAAATAAACCATTATATGTAACAGAATGTAACTAAAATTATTACAGTTTTTCAGGAGAAGTACAACAACTTCCCGGAAACTTATAAGTAACACAGTTGTTTCAGAAACAAACTCAAAGTAACGGTTATGTAACAAATGTTGTCCCTGTTTGGTTACAAAATTCAAATTTGAGCCACTCGGTTCTAATGTTACTCCTAAACAAAATATCAATTTCTCCTCTAGTGAATTAATTACCTTACAGTCATAGGTACTAATTACGAGATTTTTGTATGAATCCTTAAGTCGCTCTATAGTACCTATATTACTATTAAAAACAATTTTATTCAAATAATGCAGCATTGAAATCGAAAAAAATGAGTAAAATGTAAAACAAAAGTACCAAATTTTATTTGAATTCACACATTCATTTATTAAAAATGGCTGCCGGAAACAAAAGAGCAAATCTATTCGCCACTAGATGGCTAAATGCAAAGTGACATTTCTAACAGCATTCAGCATTTTGACAGAATTTGTCATCTGTCATCTGCAAAACGATTTGCTTTCAACAGTTTTTTGTTTATGATTTTTTCTTTTATCGCACGCAAAATAATTAAAAGTGTATCAAAATAATTATATTTCATAGTACATAGCTCCTTTCTTCTCCACAAAACAATGGACAAAATGGAACCGGAGAAAAAGCGTTGCAAACTCGAGCCCAAACCCCTGCGCAAGTTCAAAAAAATACCCATTTTCGTTGTGGATTACCACAACGACGTGCTGGAATTTATTTATCGATGCTTTGGATCCCGCCACCTACCTCTGACCAATAATGCACTTGTTCACTTTGATTCCCATCCAGATATGGTCATCTCAAAAGGCATCCCAGCGTCCTGTGTTGAGAACAAGGACTTTTTGTTAAATGAACTCAGTATAGAAAATTGGATTATGCCTACTCTATATGCGGGACAATTCGATCATTTGGTATGGCTGAAGAATTCTTGGTGTCAACAGATTCCAGTGGGGAAGTATGATTTTCGAATTGGCGAACACCAAGACCTCATGTATGTTGATCTTCCAGTGGATTACTTTGCTTCTGAGGGAAACTACAGTGAAGAGCAACATTTAGAGCGCCCAAAAACAATCAAATTCGAAGTTTACAATGTAGATGAATGTGTTGAACCCATGCAGTTAGATAGGTATGTTCTGGACATTGATTTAGACTTCTTCAGCACAAAGAATCCCTTTCTTGAAGTCTACAAAAAGGCAAACTGCTATGAGCAACTCAAGACAATCTTCAACTACGACCGAACAAAGATGTCCTTGCAGGCTTCCAAGGAGCGATGTCGTCAACTAGACGATCTCAAAGCAGCCTTCGAGTACATCGATGAACACAAGTCATTAGATTTATATGAAAACAATGACATCGCAGAAGATACATTCGAGGCGCTCAAGGAACTAGTTACCAGCATGGCCGAACACTACACTCCCGACGAAGTTGAATGGTCACTGGTCTTTGATGCTGGCTGTACAGCTGACAATGATGGTTTACCCCATCACATATCCACTGATGACGAATTGATTGAACATTACAGACGTTTTAAGGAATTTCTTATTAGCCTGCCCTGTCCACCAGTAATTGTGACAATTTCACGTTCCTCAGAAGATGACTATTGTCCAGTTAATCAAGTCACTGCCATTCAGTGTCAAATTATTGAGATGTTGGTTGATGTTTTCGAGGATAAAATCCATTCGAAAGCCATTATGCATTATTTGAATGAAGAATGGGACGTTATGGATCTGTAGACATAGAACCAGGAGCAATTAATATTATTGATTGAATGTAGTAGTGTGTGTTGGAGTAATGTTTCTTTGTCTTATAATGAATTAATTATTATTGAACGTGTCTTAAGAAAATAAAAAAAAGAAAAATAAATAAACAAAAAAAAAATACAACAAATTTATTTTTAAGAGATTTTGAAGTTTTTTTTTTGCAGTGATGGAGATTTTACTTATTGGGTTATAATTTGTCCCTAGTATGGTGCAGTCAAATAACATTTCCTGTTGTTTCAACAGTCAAAAGAAACTAAACTTTACATTACTCACTTTACGGGCTTGCTTTCCAATAAACAAAACAGAACTAGGATTCGGAAGAAAAGATACTTATTTTCAGGTCAACTAATACTAATACATCTTTTTAGTCCAAGATCTTAAAGAGAGTAATTTTTACCTTTGAAAGGTAAAAGCAGTATCATTAATGCAATGCAAATTTTTCAATTATATAGTGTTGCCTTTATTCACCGCTCGGCGATACTAGTATGCCTCTAAAGGCTTAAACCATTGCCTGTACGCTTATCGTTTCGATTTAAATTCCCCGGTACCGATTTCTCAAATAAAGCGAACATTTCTGTAAGTTCTTTCTGATTGATGCGGTATTAATACGGAATGAAAGCGATCCTTGTTACAAAGAAGTAGTAATAGAGCGAATCTTATCCTACATGAACGGACGAACGTAAACTTTTCACTTTTGGTGCCTGGCTGTGTCTATCTTATCTCTAGATAGGTTTAAGTTCTTTCGTTCATGTAGCACGTTATTCGGCTGATGGAAGTGGAGCACCACCCCGATACCTTCTTTCATCCATTCACTTTGGTCCTGTTTGAGTTGCCGAAAAGGTGTAACTGTAAAATGTAAATATAATTTATATTAAAAGAAAGAAGACATTTTAGTTATCATAAGTTTTATTGAATATAAATAAAAGTTAACATTTTCATTAATTGTCTAACGACGGTATCTGTAACGCTTAAAATGAAACCATAACTGGAAAATGTTGTTCTGAAACTGGCATCGGAATCCCCTTTTATAACTGAATTCCCATTCTCGATTGACGATTTTAAATGCAATGTCCTCGTAGGGTGGTCCAGCGTGAAATCTTAGAACAGCAAAGTCAATATTATCGGAGCATGGTGTCAAAAAATATTGTGGAGTGCAACCTTGATTGATCAAGTCCGGATAAAATATATTAAATTTATAGCCTTGAACAATTTTCGGAGGAGGATTATCCATGTCGTAATGAGTTTGATTGTACTTATTCCACTCGAAGCCAGTGTGAACGCGATTAAAGTAGCGAGGCTTTCTTGGACGGTACTTATCTGACCACAGATAAACTTGTGATTCCAATTTAGTTTCGACCGAAAACACTGCTTCATCATCGGTCATGCCTTTGCGGGCCTCTTGTTGCAGTAGTATCTCTTCTCTGGACAAAGAGCTGTCTTCGTAGATGGACTCAATGAGTGATTTCCGCAAAGCTTCTATTTTTTCTTCGGCTTCCTCTGATGAAATCAATTTGGCACCTTCAATGTCTTCAGATTTAAGATATGGAGGGCTGTAGCAACCGTCGTTATAAAGATCTAAGCACAAGTTTGAATGACTGTCGTCGTTTTCATTTTTATCCACGTCTTCATTGATTGGAGCATCATCATTAAAATCATCGGCATTTGACTCGATTTGTTGTTCATTAAACGAACCTTCCAAGCTGGTCATCGTAGATTTTGAGTCCTCGACGGTGGAATTCTTAAGCAGCTCTAGTTTCTGTCTTAGTTTCATTTGATGCCGATCGCGCAATCTTGCTCTTGCCATATGCGCTTTAAGCTTCGACAACAGACTTTCCCAGTAACTAATATCAACGCCATCGGTTTTACTCATTATTTTAGTTTCTATTTTATTCCTTAGCTCTTCCAATTGTAAGGCCGTTTTACCTTTAAAAACATCAGACACTTCTTTGGTCACACTATGATGTATTCCTTCTCTCCTGCCAACTTTAGCGTCGTATTCACAACCAAGTTCAAGTTTTCGAAGTTTCTGGAGTTCATCATTTGCAATAACAGTCATATCGGTCCAAAACTCAGAATTCGTACCTTTTTCAAGATCTATATAGACTTCAATGTCCACGAGAAGATCTTCTAGGTCTTGAATGTCTAGGCCATTTAGAAAAGTGTATGGTTCATGCATTTGCATTTCAATATTTTGTTCTAAATTAGAATTCGAGATATATTGAGCAAGCAAATCAATTGGTTTGGCTCGACCATCTCGAATACGTATGGAACTCCGTAGTCTTGCCTGTTTCAGATGAAACATATCTTCTTGCTTTTCCCATTCTTCAAATTTGGTAGCTTCTCTGGAACGTTGCAATAAATTCATTTCTTCTTCGCGAGAAAGTCTTTCCATTTCTCGTTTTTGTCGCCTCTTCTTCACTTTTTCAAGTTCTTTTTTATTTTCAACTTGTTTTTGGCGATGCATAACTTCGACTGCTTCAGGAGCAACATTCTTGAAGCCTTCTTTATCCAACTTTTTGCTCCAAACAAATGTTGATGTTAAGTGGGCATCGCCAAAAGGATTATCCTGGTTAGTGTAATGCTGGTATTCTGTGTCCCAGCCCATACGTTCACGTCTTCGGGCTTCTTTTGCCTTTTTTTCATTCAATCGACGTGTGCGTTTTTCGCTTGGTGTTTCTTTAGCTTTTAAATCTTCTTTAATACGTTTACGTTCAATTATTTCGGCTAGTCTTTTACTTTCTAGTCTTTTTAATAACTTAATTTCTGTAGTCGAATCCATTATAGAAATAACTTTTAATTGAGATAATGTGCAAAACTTAAAGAAAAAACTATTGAAAAAATTTATAATTGAAAACAAAGATACGCCATTTACTAAAAAGAACAAAGATAATCCATTATAAAGATTCGAAACCTAGCTGTCAAATGGATTTGACAGATGTGGTGAAATGAGCTACTTTGTTAATGTGTGTGTGTGTGAATTGGCACTTTTGGAACAGTGCTGTCGTTTTGAAAATTTTGAAGGTATTAATTAGGTCTGTTTGGTAACTTTCTGTAGCAACTTTTTTAACATGATAAATTGAAAACAAGGTATGCTCATTAGATTTTTGGCATGTTTTCTGGGACGTCATAGTCATCTTTCTCATGGGCAGTTCGCCCGATTTGGATTTGGAGGAAACATTTTTTTTTTTATTGGAAACAACAATGAAAATGAAAAAACTCGATTGTCAGCATCGGAGATGACTACTACGTCATCAGTTTTCCAAAATGGCGACATGGCGTTCATAATAAGCATACCTTGTTTTCTGTTTATCATGCTTTTTTAACATCTGCCAAATTATTCAATAATAATAATTATTAAGTAATATTTAAGAGAGCAAAAAGGAGAAAAATTCTCTCAGAAAGAGAAAAACTAGGTACACAGTTAACAAACGCGTTGTATCCACTTGCAGCACTTTGTTTACAGAATGTCAATAGTGACATTCATCCATACATTATAAAGATTTAATAAATTTGATCTACAAACAGCTTGAAATAGAAAAAATACATAAACAAAATTGTACTGTTATTTCCTTTCATTCTGTGTAGTTTACATTTCTGTAGTGCGGTATATTTGTTCATTTACTTACAATAAAAGTACGTTTCAATTTGATTTGTTAACTCCTGGTGCAATTCGGATTCAATCTTCCTTATAATGTCACTTGACAGGTGGATTTTCGTTGCTACGGATTGTTACAAGAAATTTCTGTAGCAAGTTGTTGCAAGATTTTTGGTGGAGTGGAAATTTTTTGCTGTCTCGATTCTCTCTTTTGTAGCAAGTTCTTGGTAAAACGAAGTACAACGTCGCACAACGTTTTACAACATTTGCGTTACCAAACAGACCTATTTTAATGGATTTTGGGGAGTATTTCGAATGTTGAGTTATATCGCAGTTTCACTTTTTTCCCGATTTCGCACGCTTATTTTTTTTTTTTTGAAGAGAAAGTACCAGATCTTCGCTAATTTGGTCAGCATATTAACACTAATTTTCAAAGCTAACAACAATGTAAAAGAAAAGCGGATTGATTGGTAATCCGGTAGAGAAAGAAGTTTTTTTCTACTTGTGGGTTGGCTCAAAGAACGATGTAAATCTTTAATTTTTGTCGTAATATTCAAAAACAAAACAATGGACACATGCACTAATTATAACTTATTTACCTACTATAGAATGTTATCAAATTTATTTAAATTTAAATTTGAAAAAAAGCCATATCTCGAAAACTTATCCATAAAATTTAGCATGAAGGGTACATTTACCATGAGAATCAAGAAATTTAAAGGTGCATAAAAATATTTTGGAATATATGCTGTTAAGTTCGGTAGGCAGAAGAATATTTCATCAAGTCTTATAAACCACAAATTATTATTTTTGTTAAATTATTAACTTATTAATTATATTAATTCACGCACCATTCATAACGCACCATTAATGAATATTCTTTTGGGAACAATGAGAATAAATAATCTTAAATTAGTTAAAAGCATTTTCATATCTACTTCAATCGTTCTAAAAAAAAATTGTTATATATTATTTAAACGCATGCATAGGTTTTATAGTAAATAAAATAATGAGACCAAGTTTGTTGACCTACAATACGAAGATTATCATTTCTTTCTACCATAATAAAGGAACATCGCACCTGGCTGTGGCAACTTAAATAAAAATCAAGTTAAGTGTGTCGCAACGTAATCAATATATTGAATTCTGTTGACCAGGCCAGCAGGATATCTTCTTTTATACTTTACTTTTCCGTACATACAATGTGCAAAGGAAAAACATAGCTCTTTTGTTTCAGTGACGAAAAGGTCTTCCGCGGGTAACATTGCTTTGGTTTCTTGTGTATTAAACAATTTTTTTAGTTTTAGTTACGTTTGAATTACAAATGTGCGGAACCTATTCGGTAAAGTGGGTTAAAATGTTGAATTTTGTTTTTCCCAAGAAATATGGGCATTATTAGAATAATACAAATTGTTAACTGTTACTTAAGCCTGAATACTGTGCTAATAAATATGTATTATGTATCATTCTATCATTTTCCAAGCATGCAAATGAAGTTGTTAAATTTTCAAAAACATACAATTTAAATTGCAATAAACAAACAGGAGTGATTTTTTTTAAGGAGATTACACTTTTTTAAAATTAACTATGCGCTTTCTTGTTTATATTTTAGTTGTTTAACTACTTCATGCTTAAGAAACATAATTTTGGAGAATATGATTAACCAGTTTCGGATGAACAGGAAAAAGGAGCAGGGTAGTTATGATTATGATACACTTAAAAATTCGTCGTAATTTGGAAACTAACATATAAGTCAACCGATGGTCAAGGGGTCGTGACATCGCTATGTTCAACACAAAGCGAGCGATTCTTTATAGCGGAAATTGTTGCAATTCCCTTACTTATATTCTAAGAGTCCCAACTATTCTCGTTGGGAGTTTGGTCAGAGTGTATCAATATTGCCATTTTACGCCAAACTATATTTTTCAAATTGAATGTCCTTGGGAGATCATTCAAATGTCAAAACAAGCTTATTTATATACTTTTGAGATCAGAACCAATGTAAATTCCTACTTCCAGTGCGGCGGGGGTTCTTTTTTCAAAATAATTCTAAAAATATTTAAGTTGAAAGGGTGTGGAAATAATGGTAGATTAAAAAAAAAACTGGTAACAAAATTTCTGATGTTCTGATGATTAGAATCAAGAAATAAAAAACTCACATGCATATCATGGGTGAAAGGGTGCTTTTTTTCAATTAAACTGGCCTTACATTTAATTTTTTCCGTCTTAATTGTGTCTTGGGATGTTTCGAGAAATTGCTTAAGACGATATATTTAAGGAATTTACATAAAAAGGAAAATTCACTAACGTCCATGAAATTTCAAAACAAGTTTTATAGTTTTTTGTCGAGGTTGAAAGTTTGAATATGTCAACGAATTAATAATATTAACAAAAAATAATCCCAGATTCGGAGTCCTTGGTATCCAAACTCTCCAAGACGATTTCTAAATTGTGCAAAATGTGCATCTTTTAACTCCTTGAAAACATTTTTTGAAAATAATCAATAATATGGCTGTTAGAATATATCATATTTATATTTTAATAAAGCATTCAATGAACATAGACACATTAAGATTTAAATAAAGTCGTACTACATTGGTTTCGATCTCAACAGATCCAGCATACAAATAAACATTAAGTTTTTGTAAGAAAATTAACACTTCAAGAAGAAGTAAATTTGTCCTCTCAACCTCATTGGTTTCACTAATTTCGTTCGAATAAAGGTAATAAGATAGTTTTAAATTAAAAATACTTTATGTAAAAATTAAAAAAAAAATTATAAAATAAAGTCTTTTATTCAAAACTACCATACCAATTAAATGTTGGGATGAATTTAAGCTTTACTTAACTACTTCGTATGAGTAATTTAAGTAAAGCTTTAATAAGCAAACATACAACACCCCATTTTAAAAGAAAAAACAAAAAAAAAAAACATACCAAAATAGCTACCGCAAACGATACAAGAAGTTGCAATTCCCTAGCAACACGTGTACAAACCAAAATGCCTGGTAATGTATTCTTATTCAAGTGAATTTATTACAAAACACCACGTGTGAAAGGAAGACACTATATAATGAAAGCGGTAGTTATAGCGGGAGCAAACAATCCAAAATTGCTAGGCATAACTAAAAAAAACCCCTTTTGAACCCCAATTGTTTGTGTTCTCAGTTTAGTCTTCAATAATCACCTTGACCGTAATAACATTTTATTTGTTTCCGAATACCTACAAGAAAGAAAGGACTTCAAAGAATATTATAAGAATGAAAAGCCGTTTCTTTGTGAAAATAATTCTCGAACTACATGCTGTTCGTCAGATGTGTTTATTATATAAAATGATTTTTTTTAATTTATTTATTTTGTTCTTTTAAATATTTTTATAGATAACATGTCCTGGAGTTTGGCTTTGTACAAATGGTTATATGGAAGCAACAATTAAAACTTTAGGATATTTCTTTAAGACCGGAGCTATGGAACCTAAATTTCCAGCTCTGTGTCATGACCAATTTTTGATGGAAGGTTACTTCAAGTCCATCAAATGTATATCGGAATTGGAACAGGTTTTAGCAGCTGAAAGTATTGAAATAACTTTGTGGCAGAATGGACGTAGATTGGCATATTATGTTGGGCAGTTAGCTGATGTAATGCATCCACCAATGCCAAAATTATCATGCTTCCATAATGTCAATGTTCAAATACTCATGAATACGTCACAAGCATTTCCGGTGAGTAGAGTTCAACAACCAAAGTAGCGAAAGTAACAAATTCTAACATTAACCTTTTCAATTTTATTATGATTTTTCTCGTTTTATCAGGGAATTATTGCACCCAAATTGGAAATCTCAGCAAAAGCTGTCATTCAAGATAGAAAATGTTCAAAGGAAACATGTAGTATGACTACAGGCAGCTCTAATCATTCAGTTTTGATACCTAATTTACAAAGACCTATTGCAAAAAATACACCACATTGCAGTGATGAAATGTCAAAAAACCTTGATCATCGTAGACAACAGCCCGTTTGTCATTCTAAAGTCTATGGGTAATAATTCAAAATTACAATAGAAACATACAAATTTATACAAATATTAATTTGCAGATCACAAGAAGGCAAACCAGCTTCAGGGAACACTCTTTTAGCAGCAAGTAGTGGTCAAACGAATGATCGATGTTTATCGAGTAAGGATTCAATATTTTCCAGGAATGAATCAAGATTACAATCGAGAAGAATGTCATCGTGTTCGAGGTAAGGTTCATTAAATAAAAAGACATACAAATAAACGGTAAATAAAGTATTTACTACTCACCCAGACAATCCGGTTACTGGTTACCTTCCGCCAGGTTAGTAGACTGAGTTGGTTGAGGTCGCTCTCAACTTGTATGCGTACATTAAAAGACTGTCTTCATCGGGGTCGAATCGAAGATATCGTTTTCATTTCCGCAGCTGTATTTTCAGCTTTTTGACTAGCTCCAAGAGGAATCTTCCCAAATTGTAGAAGTTAGGTAGTATATGCTCCTGTCCAAGTATCTCCGAAACTGTTGAAAGGGGGCTATCTTTATCAATCTTATGCGAAACTACACGTTAGTCAGGTGCACAGATATGGAACACAACAGTCCAAACAAAGTTGGTTGTTTTGTTTAACATCGGATGGTTTGAAAGTGTTCATTCCAGATCATTAGCAGCGATTGCCTATCCCTTACCGCATTATAATCACGACAAGCTTTAGTTCCAGCATAGTAACCGGTCGGTATAATCTCCGCCATACAACCCTTCAATGTACTTGAGCGATTACTCTCGAGCTCCGTCTCCAGTCTGAGAAGAAGCTTGAAGCTACTCTCTCACCAATTCATACCCTACCTTACATTATAGACACATAGATCTCATTCTCGGTTAAATCTGCACGGTGTAAATCTTTATCGAGCTAGGCGTCAATGGCAACCTGATCAATTTTGTAGTCTATCAACGTTAGTTCGTTTTTTTAAGTGTTTTTCAAGCTGTTTCCAAAATGTTATCCTTTCCAATCTTTTCAATTCTCAATAATAAATCTTCTTGAAAAAATAGAGAGCTTTCTTTGTCATGATTTTTCTCCTCTGTTGATTTTTTGATACACATCCTCGTTTTATTTTAGATTTGGCTGTGACAAACATTCGTTAGAATTCCAAAAGCTCATAGAAATTTTGTCATCCCTTTATAAGAAACCCACATACAAACAGCCACTTGAACTACTCGTAACGGTAGATATCTTAGGAGTTAACTACGGTCTCCAGCCATTAGTTCATCCTAGACCCCTCAGCAGCATTTAGGTACTGATTGTATAGAAAAACACAAATACCAAATTCTTTAAAAAGGGTTTAAAATGAGTTTACATTCAGTCCAGTTTTGTACTTTGTTTTTCTTTTCAGCTCAAACACTAGCAATTCATATGGTATTTCATCAGAATCCAGCCTAAGCAAATGTTCACATTCATTTAGCAACCCATTGGATACCGAGGAGCATCAGAGACATTGCAACATCTGCCTTTCATACAAAAAAGCTTTTGACCCGCTGGCAAGCTTCTAATGCTCGCATTAAATTAATTAAAAAACTATAAAAAAACTGTAAATAGCTACATTATGTAAATACATTTATGAAAGTGTAATATTTATTTTGTCAGATGTAATGATTGTTGAGATGAGAGAATGATTAAATAAATTCAGCCAAATCCAGCTGGTCGAAGACCTTGCAAATGATCAGAATGAATAAGTTATATGGCACAGCCTTCTCAACATCTTCCGATCCCAGTTTGTTCCTGAGTCTAATGCATGTCTTGGCGATGTCCCGCAAGATGCTGTGTACATCTGGCTCCAACGGCATCCGTAGACAAGCCAATGACGAATAGATCCAAGCACCAAGCCATTGATCTTTTCCACAGAGATCAACATTGACATCGTCCTGCCCATCATCGTCACTCAACCATTCCGATTCGAATTCCAATACCTTCTCCAGCAGACGCTGATCGATTCTCAGGATTGTACTAAGTAATGGAGTATTCTTGCGGCAGAATGCCTCCCATTCGTTTTCATCGTCAGTAAGCGGCAATTGTGTGATTTCAATGGCATGTTCGAGTTCTGAACTCTGTTTTCTCATATTTTCTATTTTATTCATGACCCCAATGAAATCTTCAGCTTGGGCGTCTTTCCATTGGATAGTAGGACGTAATGAACTTGGTGATACATCACTAACAGAGTCCTGCGAGTTTTTGATATTCAATTTGGTAAAGGAAGACAATAATATATTTGCCATGATGCACGTGTAAAAACTTACCATTTCATTGATTTCTGGAATTGTAACGGTGTTTGGCTTGGAGTGTTTACCCTGGGGAGGCTTTACTAGAACAGCTGGGCAAAGTTTTCTCTCATAGATCACTTTCATTAGAAATTCCTCACCATTTTGTGGAATAGAATCAGGATCGAAATCGTGGTCGGGTTGGCGAACTTCTAATGCTTTTTGTTGAAATGATTCCGAGTCCATTTCTACTCAAATAAAAGCTTAAAATAATAAAAACCAGAAATTCTTCGCCACAGCCGACAGAAATAACAACAATAATTGTATGCACCGACGAAAACGAAAAAATAACTGTCAAGTGTAGGTAGCACAGATTCTTTCACTATATTGCCGACATATGACACTTGATGGAGCGAGTAGTGATGCCGTGGAGTTTTTTTGTGAGTTTGGGTTGGTACTTTAATTTCATACTTTTCGTGTTACATTCGAAGTCGCAAGGTATCATTTATTTAAAGTCGGGGTGCTTTTGTGATTGCAAAGTTCTAGGGGTCAACCGATAGAATCCATCGTGTGTGTTAAGGGGCCAACCCAATATGGTCGCGTGCTTTACTTTGACATTTGCAACTGGCAGCTCGATAAAATACACACGTTCTTATGAGAAGCGACCCTTAAGAACGGATGCGACGGAAAAAGTAGCCAAGCTTTCAGCATAATCGACAACGGATTCGTTGACGGAACGGACACAACTGGCTTCTATGGAATGGTCCTTTATGAGCAGATGAAATCCATAGTTAGTCTACATATAGTTTTCTGCAAAGTAGATGAGAATTCAATTTGTTTAATGTGCGTTTCTATGAAAATTGTTCGCAAAGTATACATATGAAAGACAAAATCATTTTGTGGAAAAAAAGATCGTTGCGCGTAAGAATGCATATGAATACGAGCGTAAACACGCTCGTAAACACGAGCGTTAAGACATGGGTGAATACGGGCGTAACTAAATTTTAAATAGTTTAAGCATAAATAAGTTTTTACGCGCGTATTTATGCGTGTTTTTACGTGCGTATTTACATGCATTAAATACGCGTACCTACGCCTTTTTTAACGTGCGTATGTTGGCAAGTTTTTACGTGCGTATTTACGCGCGTTTATCGTGTGTTCATCATATTTCCGTTATTCGAATTTTTTGAAAAACTAAAAACGCAGTATTGTTACAATCACTTATTACATAAACATACACCGCAAGTTTAATCGAAATCCAATAACTCAAAAGGATGTAGGGAAGTATTCGTTCTAATCGAGATATTCAAAAACAATCTCGGAAATTACAAAAAAGTATAAATAGTAATAAATTTCATACAAATCCGTCAGCTCGTTAAAGCTGTGGCCTCTGTACAGAAGGGACGCACAGGCGAACAAACGCACAGACCGAAGGACGGCATGAATGTTGGTTTTGATTAACACCTCGAATTTTTTTTGACGTGAAACTAATACTCACGCTATAAATGAGCATCAAGTTAGCAAAACATCCATCATGGGTGGATAATTTGCCGACATTTTGTCGCTAATTAGCTGTGATAATTTTGATCGCTCATCGTTTTCATAAAAAATTTTGATGTTTCGCTAACTTGATATTAAGTTAGCGAAACACCACCCCTTAAAAAGTAGTTTATTAAATTTCTAAGTAAGCCATAATTTGCTGCCAAAGCCAAACAAATTTTATTTGTAGCTTCTGGTACCAATTGATATAGGAAATTAAATGCACGACTCGGTCGCACGTACCTAATTGCTCTTAAAGTCAAAAAGTTTATGTGGATATGCTTAGGCTTCTTATGTATAAAGTTTTTAAAAATAGATAATTGAGAAGGATAAATTTTAAGGAAAACAATCGTTAGAGCCGTTCAAAAAAAATATTTTTTACCTCAAACCGTGTTTAAGAAAAAAAGTTGGTATGCAATTTTCTAGAAAATATTAAAGGACACCTAAAAACAAAGTTTTAAAAATATATAAGTGAGCCGTTTTCGAAAAATCGATTTTTGAAAAAAAAAATTAAACTTTTTTAAAAAATCCAAAATTTTTTTTGAGCATTTCTAACAAAATAATTTGCAAATTGCTAAAACCTTTTTTGTACAAATTTTCATTGAAATACGTTGAGTCATTTACGAGAAAATCAGAAAAAGGAAAAAAACGTGTCGATAGGAGGTACCGTTATTTATCGATGAAAGAATATCTATTTTTAATTCAAAAGTATGACTATCACAAGAATTTTAATCAAAATCGTTAGATTCACTTTTGAAAAAAAATAATTTTGTCCATTTTCGGCATATTGCAGGTACCCTTAATTTTTGTTGGAAAAAAAATTTTATTTCCTCTGAAGGCCCACTCAAACCATTAACACCCAAGTTTAAAAAAAAAAACACTTCAGCGGTATAGGCTTGAGATACAGACACGACAGACATACAGAATTGCCAGACCCACTTTTTTCGCATTCATAATGTCATGTTTGATTGTTACCTCGAGTTCAATTTTTTATACGAATCCTAAACTTGCTTTATTATAAATAGTTCCTATACCCCCAAAAAACAATAGCTAGTTACTCTAAATGGAATCCAAATTAAACACATTTTTGCATTAATTTTACAAACTTGAAAGTTCAAACTTGTACGGCTTCTAACTCTTTAACAAGCCAAATCAATCATAAGTTAAAATTTGAATGTTTTTTTGATTTTGGAGAACCTATGTCAATCTTAATGGTTTTAAAGCTTCGATTTACGACTTGTATTGGAGCTTGTTGCGCTTTTGGTCATCCATTTCATTTACCTCTGAATATAAACTGTTTAAAGTAACCTTAAGACATGCAAGCACTTGTGTGGCATCTGAAATGAACTGCGGGCTTCTTTATACGTATTCATCATTACACACACTTATTAATTTAATGAATGAAAAAGGGAACTACACTAACACAAATGCAATAAGAATAATTTCATTATATTTTTTGCTTATAAAAATAGATCGGAAATAATATCTGATTTCTCAAATAACATGGTGTACCTAGTAATGTAAGACCGCAAGAGACGTAAAATGATTAAATTTCATCAATACATACATACAAAATCTTTTAACACACTTCAATAAGCTTACAATTTGCGTACCTAGTAGGTAATTCAAATAAATACTCATACTTGTTAATTTTACAAAAGTTTTTATGAAATTTGGGGTGAAATTTATAAGCACCCGACATGGAAAAAGGTTTAAATGAAAAAATGTTTTTGATAGGTTTTTTGACGAAAACCTGAACTTCAATTACAAGACTAAAGGAATTCTCAGCATTAGATTAGAATCCATATATTCAATTTATGCTAAAGAGATATATTTGTGATATTAGAGTAACTACAGGTTTCACATAAAATTATCACCCTTATGCTAATCAAATGAATACTTTTGCAAACCAAATTCACCCTTTTGCAAGTTAAATTCATTCTTTTGCAAATTAATTTCATCCTTTTGAAAATCAAATTCACCTTTTGCACCTAAAAAAATAGATTTCTTAAAATCTAGTTATTGTGGAGTGGATTAACTTATAAGCTCAGCAAAAGTTTGGAATCAGCTCCGGAATTGCCGCTCCTGTAAGATTTTTTTAAAATTAATATTCATTTTTTTGTGAACAAACTTTTTTTTATCAAAAAATGTTGTTAGATTTTATTTTATTTTTAATAAGAATTCGTTATCATAAAATAACATGTAAATGTGTACCTTCTCAATTTTGAAAAGGTGAATTTGATTTTTAAAAAATGAATTGAATTTTCAAAAGGATGAATTTGGTTTTCAAAATGGTGAATTTAATGGAAAAAGCTTGTATAGTTCAAAAAGGGCATTGTCCCAAAGTTGATCCATTTTGTCGATGGTTTTTAAATATCCTTAAACAAACTTAACCTTTAATGACCACTCTGGCGAACTTTTAATGGACTATATAACAATGTTTTTTTCATAGATGGTTTAATTTTCTTAAATTTTTTTTTTAGTAGAAAGAAATTGTTATTGTTGGATTACTTTTTATTTCCTAATGTATTTCTAATAACTGTCATAAGAATTATTTTTTCCAAAAAAAAAAACCTTGAAAAGATCATACAGATATCAAAAATAAACTCAAATTTGAAAGTAAAGATCATGCACAATGAACTTTTTATAAATCAATAAAAAAAAAAAAACAAATATACCTAACCAACACTTTGTCACATACGCACCCATAAATATATACACGCCTTAAGTCGACGTGCCAATTGAGGTCTAAACGTCTCTGATGTGCGATCTTATTATTTACTATAGGTGCATAATTTTATTCTTTTATCTTAATCCTTCTGTCTCCCTTTTGGACCACATTTTGAATGAAAGTATCAAATATCGGCTGCTGATTGTCAATACACCATCAGAGAGCCAGACTGATCAAATGAATCCATCCATGTATATCGATCACGATCCACCTCTCTACGAAAAGTTCATTCGTCTTCGATTGACGTGCGTCGTTTGATGTTTTCATTCTGAACAATTTTGCCAATCGATCAGTATTAATTTGGATCGTTACCGGTAACGGTTATAAACAATTAGACTGTCGTAGTTTAGTTATGGAAAGAACATTTAAGGAAGCTCATCTGCATCTACAATTGTCATCATTCAGTAACTGTAAACTTTTGTTAAACAAACAAATAATTAAGAAGAACACAAAAGATAGTTACAACATTAAATAAGAGGTAATCGGATACCTAGCAGTAGCTTGGAAGATACTTTTTTCATCTTTAGAAGTACATACTATGCCTAGTGGTATAGGTATTTTTTGCGCAACGGTCATTCGGGGCAAACGAAATGAGTTTGAAATTTGAAAAATAATATAACCTGTGTGAGTGAACATGAGATGAAACTATGGAGAGCACCGCTCATCTCATCCTATTCTACGGGATGTAACCCAAGATGCGTTGCCTAGGAATTACGTTGCGCTTCAGCCGTTACCTGTGTCCGAAAGATCGGATGTACTGATGGACGGACTTAAAGTAGGTACCTTTCTCCAAATAGACCCATCATCGTCATTGAGATCGAGGTGACAATTATTTCATCTTAGAAGAAGACTGCTTGGACGTAAGCAGCAGCCCTGACTACCCAGTCCAGAAGTGTATAGTATAAAAAGGGAGGCCCAAAGAAAACATGGGGGGTGAAAAGTTGGCAGGTCTTTTGTAAAAGATTCCTCAGCTGTAACTGGTTTTTCACATTTAAGCTCTGCACTTGCATTTCATATCAGCAGTTGGACTCAGTGTGTCAATCAACGATGGATAGCCAAACCCAACCGAAACCATCTTTCCTCTGTTAACGTGTTCTTGTTTTTTGTTTGTTTTAATTAAATAAAAGTGATTCGAGTGATATAAGGACGTTAAAAAGGATACACAGAATTCAAAATGAAGAACTGAGATCGGTTGGTGGATAGACGATTTTAGCTTGTTTCTAGCACCATTCGAAATCAGTGCTTTTGATTGAAAAAAACATCAGATGTTCATGCAAAGTGCCATACAAGTGATTTGATATAATTTTCTTAATTATTCTGTTATAATGTGTGACCACAAAAAAAAAAAAAACAATTGAGAAACTTTTATGGTTTCTTTCAGTACGAGGTGGTTTTGTTGACATTTTTTTAAATTATTTTATGGGGATCGGTTTACTATGGAAAAACAAAAACTGGTCATGGGAGTTCAACATTGGAGAAGCCTGTCAAGTTCTATGATGCTACAGATAAACAAACTAAGTACTTAGTAGAATTACACTAATGTAATTCTGTGGAAATGCAAATTTTGGCAGTTCATCTTTCAAGGATATCAGCAAAATCTCAGTAATATGAACCGTTCGGGCAAAGTCTTCATATGTTTACTGAGGAAATGAAATTTTGGATTAATTTAGGTATACCTTCTTTGTTTTTTTGCCGGAAATCTTAGAAACGCTTTATTTCTTTATTTTTTGTTAAATTTGTTTAAAAATGTTTAAAAATATATTGAAATATATTTTTATGTATATACAAAAATGAAGTCTTGAAGAATTTCAGTTTTTGTTCTTTTCATGTTTTTTGTTTTATAAAATTTTATATAAATTTTTTATTTTAATATATTTATGTAAAATTAGTTAATTTTGCAGTCTACTACATTTTTGTCTTCAAATCTACTACAATTTTGTTTCCGGAAGTGGTAACGCTGTTCAGAGTTCGAAACAAAACCTCGGTTCAAATCGTCACCTTAATACGAAAACGATCGAACGTAAACGTATTTGCTATTTGTGTCTCCATCTTTTTACACATTATGTAGAGACAGCAATCGTGCATACGTTAACGTTGGCTCGTTTGTTTGTTTTTTTTGCGGCGGCGATTCGATCCCTGTGTGTCATATTGATACACACGTAAGAAGCAATCAAACTCATTTTTTTTTTATTTTTTGAAAAAATAAACACAAACCCCAATGCAAAAATGGTTCCTTTATTGAATGTTGTAATATTTAATTTCTTAAGACTTTGTTAGCACAATCACATTTAAAATACCTACCTATACATATATAGAGGAAAATAAACCTAGAAGAAAATAACTTCATATGAAAATTAAAATTTGCTAATTTAAAAATGGTGAAATTTACATTTACAAAAAAATCGAGGAAAATTGTGATGTTTTTTTATATGTTTTATATTAATTTAAAAAAAGTAACTCTCGCAGTCGGTAGGATTCGAACCTACGCTCCCAGAGGGAATCTGATTTCTAGTCAGACGCCTTAACCGCTCGGCCACGACTGCTTATGAAAATTCAATGTTTAAATTGCAATAAGACATAATCCAGTACAACACAGCACCGCAATAAATTAAAATTGGTTTTATATGAACTTCATTTGCCAATTTTATTTTATTTTGTACCGAGTGGTTTTGGTCTAGCAGGGGCCGTTGCCTGCATGCATGAACTCTATCTAATGTTACATGTTACATTTTACTAACATTCGTTTTAACCTGCAGCTACATAATGCAAGAACTGACTTGCAAGTAACCATTCCATTATCATGTGCAATTTCTATTTATGTTATTGACGTGACGTAGACGGCACGCCACTTGCAATTGCAAGTCAACCTGCTTACAAGTTCAAATTTCAGAATGAAGTTGATTTTGTATTTGAGTAGTTTTATAGAAGCTGTTAAATTGGCCACGTTCACATTCGTTTAGGATAGCCTATCCAAGATACCATGCAAGTAGCAAAAGTTTGCATTTTTCAATTTTGTTCTATTAAACATGATATTTACAATTTGGCTTAAGATAAACCTTCAAATTGTATGATACAATGGCTAAATGTTAGAATTGTTGGCACATAGGGGGCCTAACGTTATACAGTGGCTTAAATTAATAATGATATAGATTATTTTACATGTCAAAAAAAAATCATAATATTCATATGCCTATTAATTGCAAGCGCTAGGTCGATGGTTCAGCCCAGTTCGGGCATCAGTTTTTCAAATAATTTGAATATACATCGGCTTATAGCACCACTAATAGAAGGAATCTGATGATCGGGTGTGGCAGCCTGTGAAATACATAGCTATAATTCCAGCCTATGAACTTTGTGGTAACACACACAGGTTGTTGTTGTTTCATCCAAACCTTTAATATTAATGGAATTCGCAAAACTATACTCCCGGGAAGTCAGCAATGCATTAGTCGGATTATATAATAGGGGTGATTAAAAGTCAGTTGACCTGGTTCTTTTCGGGGTGTTCCTTCCCGGTATTCAAATGACAGTGAAGTTGAGAGATGGTTAGGATGGAGGTTAAACTTTAGCCACTATGGTGGGCTGACCCAGGGTCAATGTAGAAGTTTAATGCTCTGTCGCAGATTGCTGGAACAATATCCTAGTTCAAAATACTAGTCCAGTGGGATAATTTTTTTCTTCGTAGAGTCGTTGGTTGCTGTAATGTTTCTGCCTCTGTCCTTCGAAGAAAAATCCGGTGCAGATCCTTAGATTCCTTTCAAACAGTTAAAGGTCCTTCATGGCTGTTTTTGATATAGTGTACCCACACTGCAAAGCTATAGCTGATGACTGGTCTAATAAGGAGCTGCTTGTATATTAGGATTTAGGAGTTTAGTTGGTTGGCTCAATCTGGTTATCTTCTTTTCATCAAGGGATACATGCAGGGCCGGGCCTACGATATGTTCAACATGTGCAAATGCAAAAATTACCATTTCCACTTTAACTACTTCGCATAATGCAAGAAAACAAAATCCGAGCATAGAGATTAGATAATTTTGATTGATTTTGATTGTGACCGTTGAACTTTTGGATGTTCATTAATTTTAATACATAATAAACACAATAAATATTAATATTAACAATAATTGTTTTACATACTAGTGAGAGTGACTTCTTTATTGGAAAATAATAGTTTAAGGATTTGAATAAGTTTTTTTTTATTTTCTAAGCAACGATTTATCTTTTAATTTTATGTACCTAATATTTTGTGGGAGGTGGAAATGTGGGTTTAGGTGAGCTAGGTGCAGTTGATCAGTTAGATGCAGTGGAATTAAAACCTTCGGAAAATTCAGAGATTTTTTTTGAAGAACCAAGTAATTGTACAAATTTATCTAAGGATGTTTTGAAAATAATCGTAGGTAAGGGTGCAATTCAAATTCTGGATTACATACAATTTAACAAAAACAAATAACAGGAAGTTAGCAACTAGCTACTTCCAACGTAGTTTAGCTAATGGGAAGTTCTATTGAGGAATTGGTTGGCCTAATGGGGAAATGGGGATACCGCATTAAAATAAAACCCATTTAAAGTCTACCTCTTCAGTAGTGAGGAAAAGGCTTAGTTTGCAACAACAACAAAAATAGGGCGACAAACCATATGCTTGCACAGGGCGCACGATTTGCTTGGGCTGGCCCTGGATACATTCGATGGAATGCTAAACTAGCTTTCCTCAACACATCCCTTTAATGCTGGTTGAATCTCAGTAGCTCGTTGAAATTGATTCCTTAAAGATGATCTTGGCGTTGCATTTGGCTGGTAATCTAGAGTTCCATCTGGGAGTGTCATTTCCAGCCGAATGACTTCCTCTTCCTCCGGTTTGCCTTACAGTTTACAGACAATAGTTCAGATTTGGATGCCCACAGATGCAACATATTCTGTTGCTCTTTGCTACATTAGCGATGGGCGATTTATTTGACATCTTGTATTACAGCGAACTTCTTTGCTGTGGGGATTTTGCATTCTGTGTCACCAGTAAACCATACGTTTGGAGACATATCAATGAATTTATTTTATGTTTAAATAATTTTTTATTTATTTATGCTTCTGTTCACGTTTCTATGAGATCTCCTTCTGTAAGAATCCAAAGATTTCTTGATTTTATACATATCAAAATAGCCTATACCCATATAGTAATAGGATAGATACCTAAACCGTGAAATCATTGGTTATTATAACTATCATTATGAAACCTGTTTAGTTCAGCTTTAAATGGGAGCATTTTTACTCAATTTTTTGAAGCTTAAAGGCTTGCCCAAACCAAAGTGTGACACGACAACGACAAAATTTATTTACACAGCGCCATATGATAGTACCCACACCAAATGCGTCAAAGCCCAAAGCCCAAACCTGTATTACACGCCGCATGTTTAGCTTCGCATGTATGAAGTGCAAAAGAGAAATGTGATAAAACAGAGTGTGAAACAGAGTGTTTTTGACGTTTCCTGTTTTGTTTATTGTTTATTTTTCGAATTTGCTTGATTTTTTTGGAAGCTGCTTATACGACAGAATTATGTACGATTTTCAATTACCTAATAAAAATATAATCACCCCTATTACAGAATCCGACGAATGGATTGCTGTGATGGGACTCGCACTTATTTCAGCCATATTTTCTTTTGTGGAAATCGCAGATGAGAAATTGTCTTAGTGGAAATGGTAAGGTAGCTCCTCATATTGATAATATAGTTCACCCGGAAACTTCAAAATTGCTTTAAATGCGAATGCGAACCCTCTGCGAATCACGTTGACTCCCCGGGAATTAAGTATTGCGAATTCCAAAATATTTATGAACTTAATGTTTGATGTGAAAAGTACAAAAATTGTTGCAGAGACCTTAGATTTTGCTTTCAAAAACAATTTTTGTACTTTTAACCGTAAACAAACGGGGCTAGTAAAAAAAAACCTTTCCCTATTTGTAGTTTTTGCTTTGCGAAAGATTTAGCCGCGTCACCTTGACAAATCTTCAACACTCGCTTCTATCATTGTGACTCAACAGCTGACTGAAATATAAAAAAATACTCACAAATGAAATCAAATTAATCATGCCTTTTATGGAACTCGCAATACTTTATTGCGATTCGCAGGGTTCGCATTCGCATTTATGAACTTGCCGGGTGAACTATTTTATCATAACGACACGACTTTTATATGAAAAACTCTATGCGATTTGTCGCATATGGTGTGGGTACGCTCATTATGACAGCGCGCTGTGTAAATAAATTTTGTCGTTTTCGTGTCGCACTGTCGTGTCGTACTGTCGCACTTTGGTTTGGGCAAGCCTTTATAGAGATCAGTGAATAGTCTGCTGTGCGCTCTCCCTTACTGAAAAAAAATCTGTTTGTACCCTAAGAATGTAGCACAAATACATTACGTTTGTTATTTTAGCTAGTAGCTACCAGCTAGTGGCTAACTAACTTTGCTGTCATCAGCGTTCACCAACAATCGGCCATTTTTGTCAAAGACATCATCGTGTACGTTTGTGCTTTTGGTATGTACCACGTTCATATTTTATTTTTTGTGATAATAAATCTCTAAATTTCTCCAACATCGGTGAACTAAAATGCAATTTATTATTTTTGATTGCATCTTTACATCATTTACAGTGCGATAATGTAATTTTTTTTCTTTAATTACAGTTCTTAAATTCTTCAAGAGTCCCTAATTACAATTCTTCAAGATGGTTAGGGAGAACAAAACAGCCTGGAAAGCCAGCTATTTCCTTAAAGTCGTTGTAAGTAAATTAATCCAACTTCTAATCATTTTGTAGTAACCTAATGATGATAAACCTTCACGTCTTAACTCGGACCGTCTGGATGCTCGGCTAGAAATAGCTGAACCCAAGTGTCCTGGTTCGTGGAATGTTTTATACCCGCCTCTTGAGGCTGTCTGATTACCTTAAAAATAATTTTGCAATTGCACTGAGTTTCTACCTTTTTTAAAAATGATTTTTTCTCCATTTTCCAGCAATTGTTCGACGAATACCCAAAATGTTTCATCGTCGGAGCCGACAACGTAGGTTCTCGCCAGATGCAGAACATCCGTACTTCCCTACGTGGAAAGGGTGTTGTTCTCATGGGAAAGAACACCATGATCCGTAAGGCCATCCGCGGACACTTGGAGAACAACAGCCAACTGGAGAAGTTGTTGCCTTACATCAAGAACAATGTAGGTTTCGTCTTCACCAAGGAGGATTTGTGCGATATCCGCGACAAGTTGTTGGAGAGCAAAGTTCGTGCCCCAGCTCGTGCTGGTGCCATTGCCCCACTTCCCGTCATCATCCCAGCCCAGAACACTGGTTTGGGACCCGAGAAGACTTCTTTCTTCCAAGCTCTGTCTATCCCAACCAAGATTTCCAAGGGTACAATTGAAATCATCAACGATGTGCCCATCTTGAAGCCAGGTGACAAGGTCGGTGCCTCCGAAGCCACTTTGTTGAACATGTTGAACATCTCTCCGTTCTCGTACGGTTTGCTTGTGAAACAAGTTTACGATTCTGGTTCCATCTTCTCGCCAGAAATCTTGGACATCAAGCCCGAGGACTTGCGCGCCAAGTTCCAACAAGGTGTTGCCAATTTGGCTGCCGTTTGTTTGGAAGTTGGATACCCAACTATCGCTTCGGCACCACACAGTGTGGCCAATGGTTTCAAGAACTTGTTGGCTATTGCTGCCACCACCGAAGTCGAATTCAAGGAAGCCACCACCATCAAGGAATACATCAAGGATCCCAGCAAATTCGCCGCCGCTGCCGCCCCAGCTGCTGCCGCTGCAGCTGCTCCAGCAGCCGCCGCCAAGGAGGCCGCTAAGGAAGAATCCGAAGAAGAGGAAGACGATGACATGGGTTTCGGTCTCTTCGATTAAACGGGTTAATATTGAGATAACATCTATCTATATCAAGGAACGCTTTGGTATACTAACTGGTAATGGTGAAGTTGCAAACAATCGTCGGATTGACAATCCAATGGCGAGTTGCAACAAACTTTTAACAAGTATAATAAAAGTTTTTACTTGAAATATAACGACATGTGTTTTTTTTTTAAATGAGACTGATACTTCCACAGCAGATGGGTTCCAGCGCGTAAATTGGTGCAATCGACTGTACCATTCGATTTGGTTCTATCTGCCGTGTTCGATTGTGTAAAATTACTTGCTAGATACCTTTGGTAAATGCGAAACCGTTCTAGACAGCAAGAAAAACATGTTTTGTTTTATTTTGGATCAACATGTTTTTATTTCTTTGTTTTTCTTTTGTATTTAATACTCGACCTTGTCATGAATTCCATTTGTATCGTAGATTTGTGACGAGTCCCGAAAAGAAGAATTCGTTTACGAATGGAATCCATCATGCTCCTATTTGTTGTCAAGTAACTCGCTTGATACAATCGAACTATGGGAGTACCAACCTTATTTGGTTTAATCGTTTGTACTCCAATAAAAACATTCAATTAAAAGAATGCAGATGCTAAAAACTTGATTGTTGACTACATATTATTGTATCAAGTTTGTGTTGAGCCCTTGATTTGAACAAGGCCTTATATTCAGGGGAGCCACCACGTAACTTAAGACAATCGAGTTAGGTCAATACAACCGAGCAGTGTCACCATTTAAAATTATTTAATAGGCTCTTCTACATTTGAAAAAAGGTCGATTGAACCAATTTTGATGCTGCCACTGCTCGGTTGTAACGAACTAACTAGATTATGACAAGTTAAGTGCTGGAACCCCAGTTTGCCATAACTCAAACTAGAAGCATTTGGTATCCATCCAAGGTAACTTAAATGTATCTGTTATCTTTTAATAGTTTATCAAAACTCTATACAACGTCATCAGGTACTAGGGTAAATATGTATCGAGAGCCTTATTGCTAATTAAAAAAGGTCCCACTGGCAGAAGTCGAAAGTGCCGACAAAGGGAGTAGATAGATTTTGAACATGCAAATTCTGAAGCTCAGAATAAAACTGAACATTTAGGATAAAATTTATACGTTTTATAATTTTATGGGGAGAAAAAGTCGGTAAACGCGCAACTGGGGACAAAAAGGTGGTGGTGGTGGTGTAATTCCAGCGAAGATTCACGATTGCTTGAAAAATTCCGGTTGAACAATATATATCGAGGGTAAGTTCATAAACCCGAAACACTACTAACTCAACTCAACTAATTTTGATGCAGCAGATGAAGTTTTCGCATCAGTGAGTGAACATTCGCCTCAAAGTGTTTCCAGTTTTGAATTTTTGAGAAGAGTGATTTTGCATCATGTCTGCAGCGATCCGTTTATGAATTTACATTATGTAACAGCCTGTTGTACAAATCCTGTAATATATACCTTTTCCTTATTACTTAAAAGTTATGTATAACGGTAAGAAGCCGAAAACAAACTGAATCAATTAGGAAATTCCAATCGTATTTGTCTTTTTCTAAAATTAGCTTGCTTTCCAATCAATACCTATTCGATTAAATGAATTGGACCGACCATTTAGCTCCAACTAATAATGTTTTTTCCAGAATTTAAATGTAAAACCAAACAACGCCCCTAATACAACAGAAAAGAAAGAGAAAGTATTCGTCATCATTGTATAACCGGCACTAGTTACAACAGTATAAATGGTTCGTTTACATCTCACTCAAGTAATCTCGGTTGAGCTCTTAGACTATAATGCCCATAGCCATAGATATTTTAAATTAAAAAACACAAAACACACATGCATGTATATTAAAAAAAAAAAAACTATGTACCGCATTCATTTACAGTTCCCTGGTTCAAAAAAACATTCAGTTCAGTTGAGACTTGAGATGCTCTGGTTTGGCCATGGTCACAAAATATCAACTTTTTCAAATTTTGTGTGACATTTGGCCAATCAGAGCCTCTTAACTGAACTAAGCTAAAAGTTCTTGAACCCGGGGAATGGAAAACCTCATACCTACAAGTTGACATCAGTTTCCTTTGCGATTGCTTAAAAAAATTGATTAAGATGGCACCTAATTTCTATTAGAAGTGAATATCTTCCCCTAGATTATGCCAGCACGCACTCTGCTAGTCATTTTAATGCTCACCAAATCCCATGAGAACACAAGCAACATAAATAAAAACCTTCAACTGTTAATCAACATTATTGTGTTCCCAACAAATCCCAAATGAGTTAATTTTCATTTAATTGTAGGACTTCATGTTAACTAGAACTTTTCTATCACGAGTTGTTAAAGTGTGAGCAATGAAATCAGCTGACCAAAGTGACGACACATTTGTTTGGCTCTTACCACCAAACCTTTACAAGTTCATGAATCATGATAATTACTTAGTGTCTTTTATTTTTTTTGTCTGTTTTTTTTTAAATACAACTTATTTTTATTTATTTTTAATAAATCAACAAAAGATCTTAGGAAAAATATATATTTTTGTAGACTGTAAACATGATTGTATAGAAAATATACTCAGAAAAGGGTATTTTTTAACATTAAGTTTTGTGTGTGGTTTTTCTTCTTGTCCGTATGGTTATTGAGTTTAAATTTGTTTTTTTTTTTTTTATCAAGGCACATTGAATACATTTAAAAAGTTTTGGACCAAATATCATACAACAAAGAGTAACTATAATTATAACAATGTAAAGTTTTTACACAAAAACGCTTATCCTTCTCTGATTTCGTTTCCCCATTCCTTGGCAATGATTAGGATGGAATTACGAGATAGATTGGGTCCAATAAGTGGATTCATTTGGGTCATGTAACAGCACAACCAGCTGTAAGAGTTGGACAGATTATTTAGCTATATTTTTTTTTTTTGTAAAAAATAGTTTTTTAAACTTACAATAACCAACAACAGGCTGCAGTTAACATAAGACAACACTGGATAATTCTGTTGAAGAAAAATTTAATTTTTTTTTCATTTTTATTGAATCATTTTAGATGGTGATGGGTCTCACCCTCGGTTTGGTCCCTTGGCAAAGAAGGGACAGACAATTCCAATGAAGGCCCAGATTGCTGTTATAATTACGGGTGGTAGAAAAGCAGCAGCCATTTTCTAAATAAAATGAATTTAATACTGTGGGAGACGAAAGAAAAACACAAAAAAATCACGGAAATTAAGTTTTTGTGCGAAAAAATAAAATTGGAATTGCTTAAACAGTGAAAAAGTTGTCACATGACTGACATTTTAGAAAAAGACAAAATATACTTAACGAAAACGTCAGTGAATTCAGCAGACTGAACGAAATAAAATAAAAGTTAAGGCTGTGACTGCAAGGTTAAACAAGCAAGGGCTGGTTTGCAATAGTTGAGTCTTTCTCAAACCAAAGTGTAACAAAAAAACAAAATTTAAATTAATATTATGCTAAAACAATATTTAAACAGAGAGTATCCACACATTTGAAACCCCTTGTTGTCGTGTCACGATTTGCTTTGGTAAACCTTAAAGCTTAGTACATACTTCAGGTAAAGTGAACGGTGACATTATGGCATGTTGTGAATATTTGACATTTCTGACAGGCAAACACATTGAAACATCCAAGAAATACACATATTGCATTTAATTTTGTTCAAGTACTTAGTAGGCTTAGGGCCAATTTGTTCACCTTTGATCATCTTTAATCCATGATTATTACCAACTGTAAATCGTCGAATGTTCACTTACTATTTTTTTTTTATCTGAGAACCCAAAGTCTGAGATGTTATTCATGGATTTACCTTAACAACTGATTTTGGTTGATTAGAGCCATTAAATAAAAACCTCTGAAAAATATGGCTTCCCTTGTGTGAACGAATTTCCCGTGCTGCACGCGAACTGAAATCCAAATATTTTGTTAATTTTTTTTTTTTTGAACGTTCCAATATTTAAAAAAAGAAACACCCTATTAGATTTCCTGAGGAATACAGTACAGCTGATTTGTTACATCGCTGAATATGTTTTTGTTTACAAGTTGAAATTTGAGTGTGTTTTTATTATTAAAGTTGGAAGATTAAATCGTCAATAATTTAATGTAAAATTTAAAAAAATTCTTTTTCAAAGGTTGATTATGAACAAAAATATTACTAAACAATATGTCTGCATCAACTGTGGACAACCCGCAAAAGAACTTTACAAGAAATTCAGTACATCAGTAAAGGTAGTTCCATGTGTAAGTAATTGTACCTACAAGTAGTATCTAGATATCATAAACTTATTAATGTAAAATTTCAGGATAAATGCAATCTAATAGTGGACAAGTACATCGAATTCGAACCAGTTGTGATATTAATTGACTCAGTTTTACTGTCGGAAAGCGCTTTCCGTCACATTCTCTTCAATCAAGATTTTAAAGTAAGCATCTGATTTACCATAATTGTGTGTTCTTTGATCTTAATTATACCTACGTACCTTACGTTTTTGTTCTTGCAGCTTCATTGGAAGCTATCTCTTGTCCTCCTGCTTTTAGAGTCTTTTGCTCTGTGGAGACAAAAGCGACAAGATTTTGGACTCGAAGATGATGGCGATATGGTCCACGAGAAGGGCTTCTACATTTGTTGCCTGCAGAACATTATTGGTAAGTTGTGTTTCATTAATCAAAATTATTCAATTTAAATCAGATTTTTTTTCAGACAACCTCCTTTTATTTGGCTTGTTGTTTTCATGTACAATTTTTGTGCAGAGAAATTCTCTCAATCTAAAATCAGCAATTAATATGTACAAAGGCATAACAATTGCAAATTTTTCAAAATTCTTTTTACTACCGATAATGATTTGGAGAGATAATACGACTGAATTCGGGGCAAATGTACATTATTTTCTAGTCATGGGTCATTATTTGTTGTCATCAATATTCGTGTATTCAGGTAAGAACTGTTTTTTTAGGGAAATATAATTAATCAATAAGTTTAAAATTGCAGTTGTAAGTCGATTAACAAAAACCCGAAGTGCGCTGATTGTTTTGCCATTGTTTGCATTCAAAGAGTACATTAAAGCTGGTATATCCATGTTCACAGTTAATTATCGTGCTAAATAAAAAAAAAAATATTTAAATTTCGACTTTATTTTTTTTTGTTTTTTAAAGTGTTAAGTTTCCTGCATCAATAATTTCATCTCGACTAAAATTATGTTACGGAACCAATTTTTTTCAAGGATCAAGGTGTTCCATTATATAAGTATGTATGTAATTAACTAGATGCTCTTTTGGCGTGTATTCAAAACAGGAACAGGTCTATTTATTGAATGTATATTTGAAACGTCGCAACGAATATTTTAAATCCACTTTTTTATCAGAAAAGATATGCCTTTTGTTGACCTAAATTTTTAAGATCAAGTTAGGTCAGAGGTTTATATGACAAAGGAAAACTTTAAACCTTGATTACTCACATGTTTGAAAATGTCACTTAACCCCTTTTTGCTCTTAACGCTTCACGAAAAACTGAAAGTCAAACTATAAATTCAAATTTTGGGAAACTTCGACACATTTTGAATACCTATTTTGTTATATCTCCAAATGGGACTTCTACTATAATTTTTTATGAGAAAAAGAAGAATTAATTACAATTTTACAGCTGTTATTTAATTTGAAAAGTTCCCTTTCTTGATTTTTAATTTTGCACATTCATCTTCCTGCAATTTAATGTGCAGTAAAACGGCGAAATGCAAAATTCACATACAGAATCGTCTGACATAGAAGCAACTACAAAATACAACCGATATTGCATATCAACATTTCAAAAAAAGGACAAGGCTTCGAATTTTCTAAAATTCAATGTACCTATTAATATTTAAAATTTTCGTCCATCACATTAATGATTCAGAAGAGTAGTTGCAACTAGCTTTTTAAATGACACGTAAGATTAATCTCCGTTTCTATATTTCCAAATGTTAGTTTTAAAATGGTTTATTGTTTTCATCTATCTGAAATGCATTTTTCGGACAGATGGTAATGAGTGATATCGTAAAATTATTGGATTTTGATTGTCGGTATAAGATTTGGAATTTCTCCTGGTCCTTATCGGGTATCTAAGTGCCAAAAGGCCGTAATCCATCCTGGATTGTAAACGCCACCTTAAGTAAGTAAGTGCCAACAATTTTTTTTTCAACTGCCAACCGAATCGCACTGTCATGTACCAACATTACGCAGGTAAATTTTTTTCATGTCGATGCATTAATACGCACCAAGAATTTTCTTGATGCTCTTTTGTTTTAAATTTGCGCATCAGTTTGCGATAGTAAACACTGTAATGGACGGTTTTGTTTCAGATAGATAGATGGATTAGATTTTTTCTTTATTTCCTCAGATAAATTACAAGTTTCTTCGAATAAGAATACGGACATGACAATTCTGCCGTCTGCCGGTTATGTTTCACATAAGGTCTTTTATGACACGCATATTTACATTAAAGCTTGTTGTTTGGCGGTGGTTTATCGATCTATCTGTCACAAAAAATACATGTCAGTCTTTAGCATCTTATTGACTGATGCGTGAGTAAGTTATCTACTAAGCCCCCTTTTTTATTTCTATTTCAAGAATTTTATATTCAATTTTCCTCTATAAGGCGAAAGGGGATTACACATGTAAGTTTTTACAAATTACGTAAATTTTACAGAAGTTACTTACAGGAAGTAAGTTTTTAAAAATGATTTTTTTTGTTTTCAATTGTTCTCTATCTTGAAACTTACGTAAGTTAAAAAAATTTGTGTTATTCTAGATCATTTTCCAAAATAAGTAACTTAAGTAAGTAAAACTCACGTGTGTAATCCCCGTCTAAGAAAACCTCTCAGAATTTAAAACTAAATGCAATTTGAATGGTTTATATATTTGTGTTTAACAATATCACTCACCTGCGTATCTTTGATAGGGTGATGGCATCTAGGTTTCGACTTGGTACTTATGTAAATATATTATCACTTATACTTTTTAAACTAGCTATAAAATTAATTTCACACCATATTGTCTTGTACCTAAATTGTTTTATTTTACCAAAGTGAAGTCAACACTAGAGGTTTCGATTTTAAAATTTTAGAAATTTCTTAATTAAACAAACAAAAATATTAATAGAATTTTCTTATACAGCCTTGGCCAAAAGTATTAGGCACCCTTTATTTTCCGCTCTATTCTCTGAAACATTTTAATTTATTTTTTTTTTTAAATTTTAAAACGGAACATTCGAAAGTACCCAACAACATCAAAAGAGATGCTCAAAAAGGTTTTACAACAAGAATGGGACAAAATAAGTTCAGATGAGTGCCGTAGGCTGGTAAGGTCTATGCATAAAAGGATAGCAGCTGTCATAAAAATGAAAGGTGTCAACACTAAATATTAATTTTTCTTTAGTAAAAAAAGATTTCCAACAATTCTGCATACTTTGTTTTTTTTTTTTATTCATCGTTATAAAAATATAACAACTTTATGAGGGTGCCTAATACATATCGCCGAAATCAGAGTTATATAAAATGGTAACTGTCGCTTTTAGACGCTGTGATTAAACTGGCGTTTTAATTAAAATGACTATGATAATAGGGTTTATTAATAAAGAAAATAATAATTCATTCAATACAAAAAAAAATTGGTTTATTAAAATCTCTTTTATTAGATGATTTGTTGATTTTTGTTTTGTTTTGTAGTTTGTTTTAATTATATACCTATTTATATATATAGTATATATTATGTAAAATGTCCTTAATATATCATGTATATTTAGGCGCATTCAGACGACACCTCATGAATATGGACAAACGAAACGAAAAAAGAAAAAAAAATTAAATTAAAGAAGAACATGTTTTTTTTCTTTTTTTTTTTTTAAGAAACAAACGCTCATTTTAATTTAATTATTAATAATTAATTATTCTGCAAACCTATTTTTAATTGTTGTATATATACGTTAAATTTTTTTCTCTCTTATGTTGTATTCATAATTGCTGTTTTATATTTAAATATTTTACTTAATTAGAATTCCTAATTGTTTTGTTATTTTTTGTTTTTATGTTTTTATGTTTTTCCTTTGTTTTTGTTTTTCTATCCTTATTTGCGAATTAAATTTGTTATTATTTATATATAATATTTCTTCTTTGATTTTTATTTTATTTTTAGGAGAAAAGAAAAGTAATAATTTCTATTGTTCTAATGTATTCTCGACGACAACACAATTGCGTATATAAATATTTGTTTCTGTTTTTTTTTCTTTATTTTGTTTTTAATTAATTTTATATAATTTTTTTCATTATTTTAGCTTTAGAATTCTAATATATATAATTTCTTGTTTTTTTCTTTTCATTTTTCATATATCTATTATTTATTTTATAACTATTGTTTAACTATTTATTTCTATGACCCATTTATATAATTTTCTTTTGTTTATTTGCCGCTGGTTTTTGTTTTGTTTTGTTCAATAATCTTATTTGTATTTGATGTTGTCTATTTTCGTGTTGTTTTGTTTTTTTTTTTTGTAAATAAAAAGAATTTATTTAAATTGTTGTAAATGTTGAAATTGTTGTTGTTTGTTATTGCTGTTTTGTTAGAGTTTCATTTTTTGTAGTAAATATACATATATTAATATATATTCTTTTCCTATATATTATTCGCATAGTGAATTAATTAGTTAAAACACAAAAAAGATAATTAATTAAAATAATAACATCAAAATAGATAAATGGTATAAAAGATTAAAACAAATGCCTGTTGTTAAAACAAAAGGAGGATAGGATTTAATAATTGTCAGTGAAAAGTACACCTGCTTTGTTTTTTTTTTGTTGATGGATGTTTGTTTGTTTTTTTTTTTGATTTTTTTGTTTCGTAAAAATTGCCTTCCTAAATAATTAAACACTAATTTTAAATGGATATTTGTTTGTTTTTGTTTTTTTGGGGAACATATTCCCACATTCTAGTCACGCACACTCTAAAAGAAATCGTAGAAAAAACAAAATGGAAGTAGAAAATAATAATTAAGAAAAAACTGAAAGCATAATGATACATAATGATTTTATGCTCAGTAATAATGTATAGAGAGGAGTAACAGGAGAAGGAAATTGAAGGGATTTTGGAGTAAATTCCTTTATTATGATGTAACATTCCATGATGATGATGAAGAACACGATGAACAGTCATCACTCTCAGGTGAATTATTGAGTGTTTGTGGCTTGGGACCCCAGATTCGTATGGTTGCATCATCGGACGCCGATGCCAACAGGGACGGAAATACTGGATTCCATGAGACACAATTGACAGTTTTTGTGTGACCAGAGAGTTTAGCTAGGGGTTCCTCGCGTTTGATGTGCCATATGCAGACTTTGTTGTCTTCGCTGCCGCTCGCAACGAAACTCTCATTGATCCCACCAAAACACGAATGTATGGCAAAATTACTCTGGCGTATGCCTTGGAAACGACGCACCAAGGTTTTATCTTCTAAATCCCAGAGATGCAGACCCTGAGTGGCGATATTCAGGAGGGCATAACGCTCTGTTGAATTAATTGCAAATGTCATCACGGGATGTGGTTCCTTAATGATGTCATAATCGGTCCGTGGATTGTCGAATACATAGCTAGAAATAGATAACAAAAGTAATTGCGTCTTAAACTCAATTTAATGTTTGTATATTTTCTCCTCATACTTACCCTCTTACACGATAATGATTATCTGAAGCTAAAACTGTTTTATTGTCCGACAAAAATGCCAAACAGTTCACACGAACTCCCTCCCAGCTATCCAAAATGGTGCCCTTCAAATCGCACAAATAGAATTGACCCTTCAGGCCGCCGGTAACAAAACGTGTACCATCCGGATTGAATGCTCCACACGATAAACTGTCATCCATGGCATGTGACATTTTAACAATCAAATTGCAATCTTCTACATTCCATATGAATATTTCTGGCGAATCATCTGGACCACCAACTAATAACAATTTGGAATCTGGACTCCAGCTAACGAATGAAACACTCACCTGTACATCGAGTGTACGGCGATGTTTTAGTACCAATTTGTAAGGATCAACGTCCCATATTATAACAGTGGCATCCTTGCTGCCGGAAGCCAATTTCAAGCCATTCGGTGAGAATTTTATGAACCACACTTCGTCACAGTGTTCGGTGAGTATCTGAAGCGTTTGCATGGGGAAACCTTCTGTGGAACAACAATGATCGGAGAGCAGAGATACAGTCTCTAGATTGGTCTCCCATCCCATATCGTGGCATGGACAACGTTGTGTTTGCAATTCGACAGCTTGTGTGAGCAATGAACGCAAACGACGTGGTGGCAGCATAACAGAAGGTGGCAGAAATGCCTGTAGACGTTCCATGACATGGGAACGTGATACAATGCCCTTGCCCTCCCATTTAGCACGTTGATAGAGATCGTGATTGTTCGAACACATCATATATGAGGATAATTGGTGAACGCGTGTGATATTGTGCTGTAGTGGTGTTAATTCGTTGCGAAGGACATGTAAGGCATCCAATGGGCAACCATCTTCCAAATACTCGAGGTATTTTTGTTCGAGTATGATGAATTTCATTTCAGTGATGTTAACATGCTTCGCTTCGATAAGGGGTTCAAGCTCCTGAGAATAATCATAAAATTATGTTCTTTTTTTTTTAAATACATGTAGATGGGTTTCAGAGCTGTAAAATTTAACTAAGGACAAACGATTTACATTAGAACAAATTATTGGCACCAAGGCAATAAAGCAAGTCCTAATGATATCACTAAGTGACCAAATATATCGATTATAGAAACAACAAAAAAACATCATGGGCCGTATGTAAAAATATGAGTTCAAGCGGTTTACTCACTTTTCAGAGTATTTTGAGGAGATCAATCGCACCAAAATATACTCTGAAAAGTGATAAAATCGTTTGAACTCATTTTTTTGCAACAACTTCACATCCTTTTTATTTGTGGAAATCGTTGGCAGCAATGCCCTTACATATATCCGAAAAGTCCTAATGATTCCTATTTGAGGTTTGGCCACCATCTTGAAAAAAGTGAGTCAATATTGCAATTAGGTTAAGCTAGCTCTCTTAAACTAATTATCCTTGGGAAATCATTTAACTGTGAAAACAAGCTTATTTGTCTGGCGAATCTATTGAGAGAAACCAATGTAATGCGACTACTCTAAGTGACTATTATAGTCCTTTGTAAATAAATTCATACTTTTAGGACTTTTAAGTGTGTTATGGGTTAACTCCGGGTCTTTTAATTTATAGGATTACTTTCTCTGGAATTACTCAAAGTTAGCTAAGCAATATGGAATTGCAAAAAGTTTCTTTTATATATTGAGTGAGGACTACACATATTAGTTTTATTATTTAAGGTTATAATTTGAATAGGTAAGAAGACAGAATTTGATAGTTTTTTATGTTATGTGCATTCTTAAAACTTTTGTCAGCAATTTAGGCACTTAAATTAGTATTTTTAAGTCATAGTAAAATTTACACGTTTAGTCCCCGATTTAAACGCAAACGGCTAACTTTAGAAAACCTGTCTTTTAAAGTCGGCCCTCATTTTTCTAAAATAGAATTAGGGGGCCGACTACTAAAAATGAGAAAACAAACTTAAAAATCTTATCGAAAATCGGAAATAATTTAAATTGCATAAGAATTTTTAGAAGAATCATGCAAAAAATGTTTTCTTTGGACAGCCCCCTTTATATTTCTTAAAAAAATTCATTTTTAACTATTTTTTAAACAATAAAACGATAAAAACAAACTATAAATAACCATAAAACAATCACCCAATCCACTTAAACGCAAAATTGTATTATATTTTTTTTTAATTTGACAAATCTGCGAGAGACAAGGACTTGTCACGAAACAATATTTATATCATTAAAACCCTACAAAAAATCAGTAGGCCGACCTTAGGTGCCTTCACCCTATACAATTTTGAAACGGAAATGGATACCGTTATTAAAATGTCGTTTTTGAGTATCTGTTGTGCTTAGTTTTTCTGTGAAAATATTTGCAAAATAAGTGACGTTGCTGAATTGGCGAATAATTAACATTATTTCATTATTTGGGATACAAAAAGATCTTTAAGTAAAGAGTCAAAATCAATTAGGTATTATATTTGAGGTGGTAGGTAGACTATGCGGAAAAAGTACCAAATAGAATCCTGATATTTTTTCTACATCAATATAAATATTTAAAAATAACCTAAATTCTTTTAGAAAAGTGCATGCATCAATTAATCGAATTGCATCTATCTACACCCTCTCCGCGAAAATTGTATTCAAAAAAATTAACCTGCAAATTAAATACATACCATACAAAAGAGACAAAACATAAAAATAAATTTAACTCATCGAGTGTTTCTTTCTGTGTTACATCTATTTACTATCGTCACAAACCAGCTGATAACAACTACAGTTTGTGTTCCTCAAAGGTTTACCTATCCCACCCTATTGCCTACGCCTATCTACGCACCAGTAATACAAACAAAAAAGTGATTATGATAATTTCTTTTGACCATTTCTCCCTCCACTCCGTGAAGTGCGTTGTTGTATTGTATGTAATATCTATTTCTATTTGATTTGAATTTCCCAATTCTCATCCGTTTCCTATGCCTAGTTTGTTGTGTTGTGTTTTATTTTTTTTTGGTCTTTTTCATGTGCTCTTCCTCTTCATTTTCGATTAGATTGTTTACTTGATTGTGGTATTTTTGAAAATTTTATTCGATACAAAATTTTAATGTTTTGGTTTTCACCAGTAAAGATGGAGATGCGATGATTGGAAAGTCAAACACTCACACAAACGCACAACACACAAAAAGAGGCAAATGAACTGCTTCTTTGTCTTGTATTTGGGGAGGGAAAAAACAAACTCCAAAATGATTGAATTTGACGGAGTAAGGGGTAATTCCTATCCAAACAAACAAGCGCACATTCCAACAAAGAAAATAAAAAATGCAAATGTAGACTGTAGATTGCTATCGAGAAAGCTGTATAACCAAAACATCAACAAAGGGAAGAAACAAAAAAAAAAAAAAAACAATAACAATCTAAAACTTACCTTTAAATCGCTATCAGCTTTTGTCCAATCGCCAGACAGAACGTGCTCCCGAAACTTGGTTGCAGCTGGATGCTCCAAAAAGCACCCAGATTCCTGCATCAGCAAATCTGCAGTCCTGTCTAATCCAACATTCTGCAAGTACTGCCCGATCAGACGTACCGTCTCCTGGTTGGTCTTATCGAGATGAAGACGATTCGTTGAAGAACTATACGGCGGGCCACTAAGCGTGCCATTAGTCGTTGTGGTGCGTGATACCGGTAGCGCCGAAGAGACCGTTGTGCCATTCTGAGCTAGCTCCGCGGGTCCGCCAGAGACGTGTCCGTTTGTGGACTCACCACCGCTGCTACCACCCCCGCCTGGTCCTGGGCCGCCACTTGCTACTGATGACGAGTTGTTCGCGTGTTGCATGGCAGTGCCACTGGCGCTGCTACTACTATTGCGACGTTCTATTCTGGCTTCTGCACTCGGATTTGGAGATTGCGACTCCGTTGCTTCGGCTTCAACACTGCTTTTGGAGTGAGCGCGACTCCGACGACGGTGTTCCTGTGGCTGTTGATTTATATCTATTGTTGTAGTGCTCTGTTCTCGACTATTGCGATGAGTTTGTGCAGCTCTTCCCGCTGCTGCTGCTGCTGAACTGCTCGAAGGCTGTTCACTGTCTGCTGAAAGTACACCTGAAGACGACACAAAAGAGGACGACGACGACGACGACGTAGATGCGTTCGGATTGGAGTTGGAGGCTGGTGTTGTATTTGAATCTGAATCCTGTTGTTGTCCTGCCGAACGTCTTCCTTTCTTGCGCGGCGGCTGGTCCTCAGATGAGGCACCAGTTGCAGCAGCTTTTTTGTTATTTCTATCAATTTTGAGTCTCTTTGTCTAAACGAGGAGGAGGAGGGCTAAGGGGAGCTTGGATGGGGGGGCAGTGACAGCGAGAGAGGAGCTACTCTGCTGTTCTTGCTCCGTGTTCGTCGTTTTCGTTGTATTTTTTTTGTTTGTCGTCGTCGTCGTAATTGTGTGTTTTTGTTGTTGTATTCTTGTGTTGGGATTTGGGAACAGCTGAATTAACTTTTGCGTGTGATTTTCTCTTCTCTCAATTTTTTCGTCGAGGACGACTACGAATTGTCTTTGAAAATTATTTTTCTCGCCTCACACAGTGCTGTTTTCGAATATCTGTGAGTAATTATTTTTTTTTTCGTCGACAATAATTTCCAAAAATAAGAAAAGTAAAAATGTTGGAAAAAACTCTCCCCCTCACAAAAATAAAAAAAAAGTAGAATTACCTGCTGATACGTTCTCTACACTCTGTGTGGCTGTGGCGAGAAATTTGACGTTTCGAAGAGCACAAAACGGGGCGAATAAAAAAAGAAAAGAAAAAAGACCCCAAAGGAAAAGTGGCTTTTTATCGTTTTATATCAATTATTTTTTCGATCTCGAGACCAACACTTTGTTTTTCAATATTTTTGATTAAATATTTTTAAACTTTGTCTGTAATTTGGCCATTTTTTAATCCGTTTTTGAGAAGCCTTGAGTTGCACTTGCTACTTGCTGCACTGCACTATAATTATCAATTTTTTTCTTCTTCACTTCTTTTGGTTTTGCTGCTGGTTTGAGTGTGATGATGAATGATGACGACAAAGCGAAGAAAGTGACGAACTTTTAGGGGAGAAAAATAATATTTTCCTTTTCTTCTCTAACTTCAAATTATTTTTACTTTATTTCTGTTTTTTTTTTTGTCTTTAGTTTAGCTGGTCGAACATAGAAAAACAGAGTGTGTGTTTGTGTCATGAGAAACAAAGAAGTTTTTTTCATGAAGATGCGTTAACAATACTTGTTAATGCATTGGGGGGACAAAGATATTGATATATGAATAGATAGAGGGAAAGAGATGGTTATGAATGCATTAGTTGGTATGTTTGTTTCTTTCTGATATATTCGATTAAATTGCTGTTAATGTGGAATTATATTTTTTGGGATAAAAAAAAACATGGAGTTGGTAGATAGAGCAGAGCGAGAAAGCTACTGTGTTTTTTTTATGAAACTTGGAAATAAATATGCACATATGGTTCAATTAAGGTGACAACACAAGAATAATTGGTTTTAAAGTAAACGGAAGCATTGGCCGCGTTCACATAAAAATCTAAAGCTATCTAGATACCTTTGTTGTAGTAATCATATGTTAACTAACAGCTGACTCATAAAAGGTGTGTTTTTTTGTACGCCCGGGCTAAGTTGGACGAAAAAAACGCCTCGGCGCTTAACGAAAACACTTGGCAGCATTGCGAATGAATTGACACAAAAAAAATGAAAACAAAGTTTCCAATATACAAAATGAAATAAACAAAAAATGAAAAACAAAAATCTTTTTCTGTTTTGTTAAATTATTTGAATTTGGTGTTTTAATAAATTCAATAACAAATTTATAAACAAATTTCCGAGCATTAAATGCACATACTTTAAAATTTAAATGAAATAATTTGTAAGAGTTAAGAAAAATAAATAATTTATTTTTTTTTCTACACCAAACGCCATCTTTGTGTTTTTATGTTCATACAATTCATCGATAATATTGGAGTTTTCATACAACTTATCGATGATTTAACAGAAAATGAATTGGCAGCACAGATTTTAGCCCCTTCAAAGAGTTTAGCCCCGAGAATTCTCGGGGCTTAGCAGCTAAGCCCCTCGGGCTAAGTTGTTGTTGTATTTGACACGTAAATTGCTTAGCCCCGCAAATATATTGGCAGCGAAGGTATAGTGGATAGGCTATCCTAAAGAGTGTGAACGCACTAGGTCATATAGAATCCGACAAATGCTTTGCGGTGGACTTCGCACTTATTTCAGCTGTATTTTCTATTGTGAAACTCTTAGGTGAGGAAGTGTGTTAGTGGAAATGGTAAGGTTGTTCTTCGTAGTGGTAATATAGTTCACCTGGCAAGTTCATAATTGCATTAAATGCAAATGCGAACTCTTTGAAACACGGGAGTAAAGTATTGCGAATTCCATAATAGGCATGAATATCTCTGGGAACTAAATTATCGCTACTAGTCATTTTAATTCTTTCCCATCTACGAGTTCCAAAATATAAAATATGGGTTAATAACATGTTTCAACTAAGGAAAATCAGATGCTTTCGAATATCTTTATCAATTACCTAATAGTTTTGATTCTGTGGTTTTTTGTATTTTAATTCCATAATTGCTTTTAATGCGAATCCGGATACTAAGAATCAAGTCGATTCCCCGGGAGTACGATATTACAAATTCCATAGCCCGCATGATCAGCCGTTACAGTTTTCACTCTTTCACAACTTTGAATGAACTGCCGTGAAAAGAAAACAGGCTAACCAAAGTGTCGCACTGTCTTGCGACAGAATGAAATGCGCAAAGGCCTTAATTTCTATATCTTACAGCAGTTTGGCATCATTTATCATTCAACCATTTATTTTCGAAACATATGTTTATGCCCTTAAGAAACAAAAAAGGACAAAAAACTAATCTCATATGCAACAGAAAGAAACAAACATATATAACATATTCGAAAGCAAACATCGAATCACCCGGTTGGTCGTGTTTGAAATTCTCTTTCAAAGTTTTAAACGGTTTTGTGTCGTTCTAACAGCAACTCTACATTCTCCACAATTTTTGTTTTCGCTGGTCGTGTGCCTAATTAAAATTAAATTTAAATTCATTTTATCTGTTTAACTTCAACAAAAAAAAATCGTTTTCTTTTTTTAATTAATAAATATTTATATTTGTAAAGTATTCTGATCATATTGTGTCAAAAAAACTTAACAAAAAAAATATAGAACAAGGATTTTCGCTAACCAATCAGTGAAGTCAAGAAGAGATCATCACTTTTTGATTATTTGCCAAAAAGGAAAGGTGCTGTTGCAAAAATGGCCTCGTCTAGAATTGATGATAAAGCAAGTGATATTCCCGATAGACTTTATGATGCAGGAACCAAAGTCACTTACAAAAGGATGCGATTTTTTGGAAAGGTAATAAATTTTACTTTTTTTTTTTTTTTGCTAAATAATGACAGGGCGGGCCACATTAATTCACGTGTGCCATTCCATATTCACCGATAGAAATTTAAAGTTTAGATAAAGACTTTACATTCCTTATCCTTCGACCACCTGTAATTAAAGTTTCTTTTCTAATCTGCTTTACTATATAACATAAAAATTACTATTGATGGATGTAAGGTTAAAATTCATCTTATAAAGGAATTTGATAGATGCTAAATGAGCCGACCATAAAGCCATAATTAGCATCTGGAAATGTATGTCCGTTTTGGTTCGAAAGTGTATGTGTGTTTGTGATCTTTAACGCCCTTCCCTCAGCATCATCATCTTTTTAACTTGAGATTTGCACACATTTAAAGCAGGTAGAAACATTCGCAAAAAGAATCCCAAGTAGGTAGATAGTATATTTTTGTGAATTTCGATGTTGATAGATCTAAAAAAAAGAGTTTTCATATTTATAAACTTTGATTGAATCCTTGCCCAAAATCTTGGATATGTTACAAATGCTTTAATCTTATTTTGAGGAACAAAATAAAATATATTCCTATCTAGGTACCAATAATTTTGTTTACAAAAACTATTAAGATTTTATGAAATTGGAAAAAAAGGAAAATATTTCCTTTCTATGAGCAGGAAAAGCTTACGAAGAACAAGACCAAGTGAATGACACTGTCAAACATCCCTGTGTGCGTGATCTTAGTCGGCAGGAATGGAAAGAATATACGGTTGTCTGCCCCGTTCAGCCCAGTTCTCTTGGAGTTATGTCAATTCCTTGCAAGAAGAAGTACCCGCGAAAAAGTGGCATAGGCCACCTTCGGCGTAATAGTGCTTTCTTTTGCCCTAGCCAGGATGGTATGCAAAAATGCTATCAAAATAAAAAAAAAAATATCATACCATTTCGCATTTTGATAAAATACATAAAAAATATATATATGTAGGTACCTATATGCATATTTTTCATCGGATGGGAATTTTCTAAAATTGAATTCTAAATTTTATGCCCAGCCAAATTTCTCTAGCTACTTTGGCACTATACCCTTATTTGCAAGAACAAACTCAGGCCATTTTCGACCCCCATCTTCTTTACAAATTAACCCAAAAACTTCAGACTTATAGTATCTGTTAAGCTAGTATACCCGGGTATACCCAGGTGCTTACACTAAGATCTGTAATAAAAAATAATAAAATAATGGGTTATCAACAAAATTCAAGCCTGGCACCTCAACAGTGGGGCAAAGATAGGCAAAGAAAAAAAAATTGTAAAGTTGCAAGCAAAAAGAGGCCACCCATGTCTAACATTGTGTGTATCTGAAACCAGTAGAACGTTAGTTAACATTGCCTTGAGGATATCATGCCTGCCACCTGTACAGTGGAGCGAAGTTATTATGCTGAATAAAAAATCAGTTTTCTTACATAATTCATGTCTCTAAAATTTTGAAACTCTGTAGAAGTCATAAAATATCCAAGCAAAACTTATATTAACTTAAATTTGGCTCATGAAGGAAATTGGACTGAAAAAAAAATGTTGCACCCGCGATAGCTATTAATAGCTAATATAAGTAGCTCATTATTTTCTTTCGTTTTTTCAATTTTTTAGAGTTTTCGCATGATGTGGTATCTTTCTTTACAAATTAAAAAAAATTACAAAGGGTAGGGCCGATTTGGTTGCACCCGCGATGTCACTTAAATGCTTCCTGGGTTGCTATTGAGACATTTTATTTAAACTTTTATATATCAAGAAAGTCCCCGCACCCGCGATAATGGAATCGCCCTTATGTTCTTAAATTTTTGTTACTAATCACTAGATTATTTTATTATCCTTAACATTTTAAATTTAATTTTGTTTTCATTCTATTTTTTTTAACAATACACAGTTAAACAGAATAAAATAACATTCTATCACAAGCGATTTAAATAAAATTACCCACCTTAAAACAAATTTCCAGTATCGTTATTAATTAGTTCGCTACAATTATAGCTTCCGACATTGATTAATTATTATTTATTAACAGGTATTCAAAAAATTGTTATGAGTTATGAGACAATGACCCGAAAACGCAAACGTTTGCTCCAAAATAAGATTATTACCTAAAACAATTTTTTTTTTTTAATGTAATTACTTTCTTTTCTTTTATGAGTTCTAGGAGCTCAATTTTTCTTATCGCAATTTTTTTGTTATTAGATTTGTTATGTCATCTCAACTTACCTTATATCCTTATTTTCCAACAGGGTGGTTTTGCAAAGTGTTACGAAATCATCGATGTAGAAACGAACAATGTTTATGCTGGAAAGATCGTGTCCAAAAAATTAATGATGAAGCACAATCAAAAAGAGAAAATGACTCAAGAAATTTCAATTCACAAATCGTTAAATCATAAAAATGTTGTTAAATTTCATAGTTTCTTCGATGACAGTCTAAATGTTTATATCGTTTTGGAATTGTGTAAGAAAAGAGTAAGTTGATTATTTTCTTTGATCACAAACAAGAGAATTAATTTCTTAAATAAATTCACACAGTCAATGATGGAGCTGCATAAACGACGAAAAGTTATAACAGACTACGAGTGCCGCTACTATATCTTTCAAATAATTGAAGGAGTGAAATACCTTCACGATAATCGAATTATCCATCGTGATCTGAAGCTAGGCAATTTGTTCCTCAATGATCAACTTCATGTTAAGATCGGTGATTTCGGCTTGGCCACACGTATCGAATATGAGGGCGAACGCAAAAAGACCCTTTGTGGCACACCCAATTACATTGCGCCCGAGATTCTTACCAAGAAAGGACATTCGTTCGAAGTGGACATTTGGTCGATTGGTTGCGTTATGTATACTCTGCTTGTGGGTCAGCCACCATTCGAAACAAAGACCCTCAAGGATACTTATACGAAAATCAAAAAATGTGAATATAGGTGAGGATGAACCAGCTCTTTCTGAAGAAGAGATAAAAATAACATAATTTATGTTTTGTTTATTTAGAGTTCCAAACTTTATGCGAAAGAGTGCAGCCACGATGGTAATTGCAATGTTGCAATCGAATCCCGATAAACGACCAACCATTCATCAGTTGCTTGATTTTGAATTCATCAAAGCCACTTCGGTGCCAAGTAGTTTGCCCAGCTCTTGTTTGACAATGGCGCCGCGGTTAGGATTGAATGAAACAATGGAAGCAGAGAATGAACTCAGACGCAAACCGCTTATTGAAACAAATGGAATGAGTAAGTGATGTTGTTGGCCAATTTATGAATGTATTCAAACTAATCAATTTCTTTTTTGTTTGTTTAGAAGACGACACAAGACTGGAGTCGACGTTCCTTAAGAATAACTTGCACGATGCTATCACAGCCTCAGCACAAATTGGTAATTTGAATGAAGATTACCGTGCCGATATCCAGAGTCTTCATGAACAACTTACAACTTTGATAAACAGCAAGGTGAGTTGCTCATTACTTTTACACTTGTCACAAATCGCAAAAGTTTATTTTGAAAATGTTCTCTCATAATTTTTAGCCACGAATGCTACCAAACAATTTGGGCGATGAGAACACAGATCCAGCTGCTCAGCCTCTATTTTGGATTTCGAAATGGGTTGATTACAGTGATAAGTATGGCTTCGGATATCAGTTGTGCGATGAGGGTATGGGTGTGATGTTCAACGATACAACAAAACTTATTATGCTGCCCAATGGAATGTAAGTAAATTTATTTTTTATTTCTTATTCATTTTTTTGATCTTCAAAAAACTTAATTAAGTTGATAGAAAACTTGATTTAAAAAATATACATACGTACTAGACCGTTCGTTAATTTTAGATCAAGCTTTATGGTGGAAAAACTGTTTTCAAATAATTCAAAAAAATCTACTAATTTGATTTAATTTTTCTTTTGACCACCTTTAGGCGATTAAAGTTTCTTATAGAAAATACATAGAATTTTTTTTATTACACAGTTTTTATTTATTCCTATGCTCAGTATACTCGAAAAAATTTAAATAGTTGGAAATTACCCGAAAATATGTCACTTTTTGAAGAAAAAAAAAACGGGCGTCTGCGTGACAGTGCGTTACGGAGACAACTTCTTTCCTGGTTAACATTTAGCAACTTTACTGCCAATAAACACACTATTCCATTACCAATCCAAGGCAGTTATCTACCAGAGTAGATTTACACCAACTTTGTTTCAAGACCTCATTGGTCAGTAATTACAGTTTTTATCTTTCTTGTTCAAAACCAAGATACAATTTCACTGAAGTTCAGAACCACACCATTTCACAAACAATTAAGCTCATAGATCGGATGTTCTTTAAGCCGCTATTTTGTATGTTGTTGGCTCTCGGTCTACTATCTCCATCTTTGTGATACTTAAAAATATTTTAATATTCGTTAATTAATTTTTCAGTAATGTGCATTTCATCGATAAAGATGGCAAAGAAACTTACATGAACGTAGGCCAATACCCCAAGCATTTGGACAAAAAAATGAAGCTACTATCGTACTTCAAGCGGTACATGACTGAGCATCTAGTAAAGGCTGGCGCCAACAATGTCTTCTTTGAAAACGATCAAATCTCAAGGTTGCCACATTTGCATTCGTGGTTTAGAACAACATGTGCGGTTGTAATGCATCTAACAAATGGATCTCTGCAGGTTTGAAGCATTAACTTGAACAAAAAAAAAAACATTAAACCAACGACATTATTATTGTTGTCTTTGTTTATTCTAGCTGAATTTCTCTGATCACATGAAACTCATCATCTGCCCACGTATGAGTGCCGTTACGTACATGGATAGCGAAAAGAACTTCCGAACCTACCGATTTGCCACCATCACAACGCATGGTTGCTCAAAAGATCTCTACCAGAAGCTACGCTATGCCCACGAAAAACTACGGAAAATGTTGGAGAAGATGTTTTAAAACGACAAAAACTAATAATTTACAAAACGATATATATTTATTGTGTGTTTTAACTTAAATTTGTATTAAGAAAAAAAAAAAGAAAACTAGAGGCGGCAACAAGCGAAAGATCCAACATGCCAGCGGAACACATTTCATCGTTATCACAATACACATACATATTTTTGTTTTATTTTTTTTTTGTTGCTGTTGCGTTTAAAAAATATTTTTTTTTAATCATATTAACAAAACAAAATAATAAGAGGAAACAAAATTATTTCCATTTTATTTTTGAAACATTAGAATTTACATACATATACATATACGCATTGTTAAATAAGTACACGTTCCATGTTATAACAAACAAAAACTGATCAAAGACAGTGTTAATGACTGAGATTAAAATTAAGAAAACACAATGCAAGGAAAAAAAAGCAAACAAAAAAACAATTTAGACTGACAAAGTTGTAGGAATTTTTTTCTTTTTATTGTTTTTTTTACTGTTATTAAACAAGAAAAAAAAAATAAATATACTTAACACACCATAGAGCATAAAAAAGAGTGCAGGCGCAAATTAGTTGGTAACTTTTAAATTAGTATATTTTCTTCTCAAGGAATTCAGTGTGTTTATTTTTGTCATTTAGTTTTTCTTTATGTTTTTTTCTTTTATATAAAATATTACCTTTTCTTATCTTGTATTTTTTTCTTCTTCCTTGTATTAGTGTTGGGTTAGTCTCAATTAAATAAATTAAAAAAAAAAATTTGTGTATTTTTACTTTTAAAGCCTTATGCTCAGAATGCCAAAAAATTTTAAGTTTTCCAATATAGCCTTTGTATTTCCTTCGAGTCAGTCACATGGGTCTTGGATATAACGCGTTTCTTTAACATATCACGAAAGGTGAGTAAAACCTAAGGGGTCGGCTACGTTTTCCCACAACTCATTTTTTCGTTTGATGTTTGCCCGCAAAACTTTTAACGAAGAACATTTTTCATGTTTGACGTGAAAAATTTGTCTAAAGCCAAAGTTTAGTGCAAGTCCCTCCGGAATTTCTGAAGTGATCGTGAATCTCCCCTGAAATAATTTTACAGGGGACTAAAAAATATATTTAATGACAGATAAATTACCCTGGCAATTACATTTGTTTTTCGGAAAAGTTTTCTTGTGAAATATTTTTTTCATTCGGAATTCGAAAAGATGTTCAGCCCTGTTGTGAGTTTCACGCGAACAAGATTCCACCGGAAGAACTTCCATTTCAATTTTCCCCTATTGTGAATTCCGGGCGAAAAGTTGTTTACTTTTCGATAATTACTTCTATTTTGAACTATTTTTTCTTTTTTTTTTTTGAATTTCACGTGAAATGTTTTCTGGGCGAAACTCACAATAGGGCTGGTATTAAAACTTTGCCTGAATGAAAATACAATTTTCCTCCAAACTGGACGGAATTCTATAAAATTGAACAACTTTTCGCCGGACCCCACAATAGGGGAATTGATTTTTTTTTCGGGTGGAGGAATCTTGTTCGCGTTAAACATACAATAAATAAATTCGGAGGAAACATTCAATCGTTTTTTTATGTTCCCAGACTTCAAAGGAGCTAAACATTCCCAGGCAACTTTGTTCTATTAAAAAAAAACAATGTACAAAAAATATATGAACGTTTATATAACTACATTATGTGAAAAATATCGATTTTAAAATTTATCGTCGTCTTCTGTTTTCCCAAAAAATTTCCATTTTTTGAATGTCACATCTATAATAGGGGGATGATATTGGTTTAATATTAGTAAAAAGGAGATTTCAAGTCCGGTTGGCCATTCTCAGAATCAAAAAGCCTAGTACAGATTTTTTCTGATTCGCGGTTTTGTAGCTAGATTCAAACCTACTTGGCTGCTGGTGAAATGAAAACGACATAAATAATGCTACGCTTAACTACCCCAAATTGAAATAGGAAGTGGCAAATGGGACATGAAATCGTAAGTTTTTTCTTCAAATTCCTATTATATTCCCAGTATTCTCTCCTATCCCTATTCCTGCCGCCAAACCTTAAAATTTAAATGGGAAGTGACAAAAGGAAAACGAATAATCGAATTGCAAAGTATTACGAATTACGAAACAAAACGAAAAAAATGATAATTAATGAAAACGAAAGTCACGACATATACCTACATGTGTAATGTTTGAATAATTCGCATCAATTTCAAAAAATACGGACAAAATGAACTCAGCACTTAAACCCAAATTGTCGCTGATTTTTTTTTTATACTATGGCAGCCTACAAGTAAAGTACTCGACAAGTTTTTTTTTTTTTTGGCAAGTTATTCTTTGATAAAAATCATAAAAAAATCTTATTTTTTTACGTGATCGATTTTTCTCTGTTGAACAAAATATTGCAATTTTAAATGAAAATGAAACCCAAATAGCAGTAATAGTAATAGTAATAGCGGTACAGTTCCACAAAGTACGAAACAAGTGACATCAGTCAAATACGACTGCCAAAAGAGCAGTCGTATAAGGACACGATACTTGTTTTACAAAAACGAGGGATTTTCAACGATTATCGTAACTCTTAATACAGGCCCTAACCAGTTTCTAATTTGTCGAATTGTGACTACTACTATTACCTAAACAGAATCACTTTCTTGATTTATATTTTACCAACGAAGAAAAAATACAAGTTTTTGCTTATTTCAATTTGGATTTATTTTTATTAATTTTTTATTTATATTTATTATAAAAAGGAAAAAAAAAAACAACTTCTTTTTTATTACAATTTTATTATAACTATTTTTTAATGTTTGGGTTTCCTACACGTTTTGTTTTCTAAGAAAAAAAAATAAAATATTGTTTTCTTTTCTTTTTTTATAATGTAATTGGTAAAAGTGATCTATGGTTTTGTTTACTATTGCAATGCGTAGCGGTTTAGCAGAGAGGAAAATAGAGAATATTTTCTTCCTTATAAGATACTGAAGGAAAGTTTGTTATGAAAATGAAATTAGAAAAGAAAAAGAAAAATGACAGACATAAAATATAAATGGGTGCAAAGTTAGTGACGAAAAAAGATTTTATAAAATAATAAAAAACTTTTTGTTGTTGTATGGAACCCGAAAGAAAACAAGTTTTTTTTTCTAGTATAATAGTAGTAGCAGTACATAATAACTTCTCTTTTGTTTCTTTAAATATAATTATAATAATAATAATATTTTTTTGTTTTTTATATAATAATAATAATTAAAATCAACACAAGTTTATTTTTTATAATAATTATCTTCGCTAGCCGTAATTCATATTTGTACTATGCGATGTTTGAAAGCTGCTAGATATGTTTTTTTGTTGTTGACTTTGTGGTTGTGTGAGAAAGTTGTTTTCGTTACACCATTCGACAAAATCATCAATAAGTACGGGCCATGCACCTTCGGAATCATAATTTGTCATGTTATCGTCGATATGAGTGGCAAAGTCTAGCAGCAGATTCCATGTGTCTTTCGGTATAGATCGTTTGTGTTTTTCCTTAAAGAAATTAAATTTTCATTCATGATTTATTAATAACTTAAAAAGAAAAAAATAAAGGAGTTTGGTTTAAAACATATTTATGTACTATATCTAATATGTATGTCTATGTATAATGATAAATTTACTCACAGCACGAACGAAAACATCATTATACCATCTGGCTAGTCCAGGGAAAATAATAACGGGACGAGTACTTGTGAAAAAGTGAAATGTCTAGAAATACACTAGGCCCGTCCCTACGAATAGAAATCTCAGAGAAAATAATTGATATTTTTTTGTCTGCGATATATCCGCAAAATACATGAAGTTGACAGCTGAGGATTTTTGTCCCGCTTAAAAAAAAATCAAAGACTTCAAAAACCTCTATTTGTGGGGTGAAGTGTTTTTCCTAAGTTCAAAATTAAGTTGACTGAAGATGAATATTCAACGAAAGCAAAAACCCTGTGTACAATAAAGAAGACAAGAACACCGTCTTCTAAAAAATGCGAAGTTGGAGCGCGAAAAGTTAATGCATGAAAGTTCATTCAAAAGGTGAAACGATCTCATCGGCTTAGAACAGAAACATTCTGTCGGGGCTGAAGATTTGAAAATAAGACTGTTCCAAACTTTAAATGGGGCAACTGTTTGCAGAAAAACCCATACATCTTCTGCGATACTTACTTACTAGCTTGGGCGAAGATGGCTAAAATATCTATCTACCCAACCTTAGGAACAGCCCTTAGCCCTATCTATATCCAAATATAAGTCGCATAGGGCTAGTGGTTCACTGATGTGCTGGGTTTCACTAAGCGACCACAACGAAACTCCTGGTTTGACGAAGAATGCAGCTAAGAACGAGGCCTGTCAGGCAATGCTGCAAACAAGAACCAGAGCCGCTGAGATAGCAGCCCGAGAGCTCTACGGGTGATCGCCTGAAACGCCTTGTCAACGATCTGATTGCCCCTATCACTGTGGTTTTAGGCCAGGCCAACAATCGATCAAATGTTCACACTCCGACAGATTTTGAAAAAAAAAACGGGAATTCCAGATTGATACACAACACCTCTTATCGATTAAAAATAGTATGCGCCATCTTAAGTAAGTAAGCAGAAATCAAACTAAGAATAACCCTTGCCAACCGTAGTTTCCTTGGCATTAGAAGACATTTAAGTAGTAAAGCCCTCTCAAATAGCTGCTGTAGTAAGGCATAGACATTCTCAAGATCGGATGAAAACCAGCTAGGTTACTTCTAAAGAATTCTACGGGCTTTACAGCGACATGCTCCTAGTGGTGAATGACTTCAACCAACTCGATGCGTCTGAGATCCGTATCTGTGGAGCAAACTAGGAAACGCTAGCTGCAGAGATCAGTCCCAACAGTTGAAGCCCATATTTTGTTACTTACGTTCCATCGAACTGACTTAGGACAATGTTATCGCAGCTTGTGGCTGACCGACTACTTAAGCGCCCAAAGACCATTCAAGTGCTCTTCTACTTCGAGGACGGTAATAAATGGGAATATGGATTTGAAGTAGGTAAATTGAATTTTCATAGAACTTTTGGGTTCATCTTTTCCGATGTAAACATCTAGTAGATTTCTCTAATTCTCAAGCCACTTTAGGTGTCTTAAATCTTACTCCTAATTCATCAAGAAGTAAAAATTATTGTTATCAAATGCGGAATTTTTAAAAAATTGCAATTAATCTAGATTCACGAAGAATACACAAAACTCATTAGGTTTCTTAAAAAAAAGAAGCTTTTATACCCAGATACATACAAAATATTATACTCACCGTTAAAAATTTGCACCAAATATCTAAAAACTCAAATCTTCCTTGCAGCACGATTCGCCAATACGCAATGGCCATATCCAAATCGATGCCCTTCTGTCCCGGATCCTTCGCATAGTTAAACGTAAACTGATAGAAGTCCTTGAATTTACCCGCATCATTTAGCTCCTGCTCGAGCAATGGTAATTTGGATTTCAATTTATCTACACTGTCCACACCCAAATCAGTCATTCCATTGCAGAACTCTACGTGGCTGAATTCACACTGAGCCTCAGCGCGAAACTTCCATGCAATAATCAGAACCAGTTTCGAGTCGGCACTCAGTTCGAGATCTTCCAAAAAACGAATCACTCCCTCGGATGTGATTTTCTGTGGATCGCATGGATCCCGATAGCGATTGAACAATGCCTCGATGCGCTTCCGATCTAGCTCGCGGTAATAGAGCTCTGGATTTTGGAAATAATTATCACTGGCCTGATCCAGTTTCCAGTCATTGTTTGTTAGGCAATAGATTGCCGTTTGTTCTCCCGTTTGTGTTAGCGATATGAACTTACGCACTTTGTCTTTTTGTGTTGATTTTAATTTATTCTGAAATTGTACAATCATACAAATTAAATCATTTTGGCAATACAAAGTATCTTTATTCGATTAAATCATCATCAAATGGCAATGGCAAATTACCAAAAGGAAACACAAAAAAAAAAGAATAATACAAAAAAAAAAGAATCTATAACGTAATATTTTTGATGGGAAAATTTGTGTTATTTTCTTAGGAAAAGTATCATTTTGGTGGAAAATAATTGTTCATCATTAATTAATGATGTTTATTGCAGGGAAATATGTTAAAATATTTAGATTTAAACTCACCATAATTGAATATTTCGGAAATGAAAAGAACTTTTTCTAAAATATTTTTCTTTTTTTGAAGGAGAATTTTGACGGACAGTGTTTGACATTTGAAAGTTGAGTCCAAGAGTGTGTAAGCGGAAGAGCAAATTTTTGTGTGAAAGAGATGAGGGTTGTTTTGAAATTTGACAGAATGGAGTGCGTTCCGAAATTTTTGTTGTTGTTTGAATTAAACCGGATGTAACATACCTGTATTGAACGGCTTAGAATATTGTTTAACGGAAAATACTTTATTTTTGTTGGAGAGAATATAGTTCCTTCCCAACAACAAAAAAAAAAATCTTTGAGAAAGGAGTTAAAAATTTTTGGTTTAGGAAATCTCCTGAAAATGCATGAATTTAACAGCTGATATTATTTGTACCACTTAAAAAATCTCGGAGCACTCAGAGATCTCTCTTTGTGGGACGTAGGTGCCTATAATGATTGATAATTGATATGCATAGCCTAGTACGCAGGTGAAGCGAAATGAAATTAAAAGAAAATATGATTGAATTAAGTGCGGATTCCGCCACAATGCATCGTCGGATTCTGGAGGGGTAAACAATTAAAATAAAATAGAAAGAATAAAATCAATTCTTTTCTTGGAAAACTAATATTTCGGACAAAAAAAGTGTGAAGACTTTTCCAATAAATCTGTTTTCATTTTATATAATTTTTCGGGATTTTGGGATCTTTGTTTTTCTGGATTTTGTGTGTTTCGGGACTTTGGGTTTTCTGGATTTAAGGTTTTCTGTATTTTGGGTTTTTGGGTGTTCAGATTTCTGTTCACCGGTTGATGAAATCAAATGACCATTTTGTGGACACAAAAATTGTGATTGGTAACCATAATTGAGTAGACACCCATCAATTAAAAAAAGTATAAACTTGTCAGAGAATAGTTTACATTAAGAGTATTCATACAACAGCATAAATTTCCCAGTTCTGTAAATCCGTGAGCTTACACAAAAGTTTGCACAAACGCTCCTTAAAATCGGTAGTGAAAATTCTGAGAAATTAAAGCAGAAGTATGTGTTCTTTTGTTTATTTTTATTCTTTTATTTTATCAAAAACAGAATGACATTTGGCTAAGTTTTACCAATCGATTTACGCAGTTGGGAATTTTTGTTCAATTTTTGTTATTCATATATCCCATACAAATTTTGACAGTTCATTTACCAAAATTACATAAATGATAAACTTACTCATAGTTGCATGAATACCCTTATTAAAATAATTGAAAATAATTGAAAAACTCTTGTGGCAATCAGGTTTCTGCTCCTTTCAGTCAAAGTCAACTGGAAAATAAAAATTCATGACGGTTGTGAAAGCCTTTTTTTGAATCTTATTTTTCAATTCTAAATCAAAGTTCAGGATTTTGTTAAAGCTCGTCCTCTACAATGCCACTGCAACATGGACAAAAAGAAACGAAAACTCTTTATAGAATTTCAAAAATTGGTATATAAAATGCAATTTTTCTATAAATGTTGAATTTTTATTTCCAAAATATTTTAAGATAAAGAGAAGAATTCTAATTTGGACGATGAAGATTCGTTACCTGGCAAACACGAGTTAATAGCTCAAATTGATAAAAACCTCAAACATCTACAAGGACAGAGAAAAATTCTTCAATACGCCAAAGAAGGTAAATCATGGAAGGATAAATTCTCATTAAACGACAAAAAATACAAAAACGACCAATGCAGCTTACGGTACAAAACCAGTTATGAGCATTTTTCTATCGCAGTTAAAGATTCTTTTACACAAATTGGACCATCACTTAATCGTTTACATAGTATGACGAAAAAGAATAGGGAACCACCTTCTCAAAACTTAAAAACCTCAAACATTAAGCGAAATTTGCATTTGACAATTGATAACTCGGATAGTGAGATGAAAATTTACCAGAATTGGTCTTCACTTAAAAAAGTAAGCTCCAAGTCTCAAACAAATGTATTTGAAACGCATTCAAAACGAATTCGGAGTCTAAAACAAAAAAGTTCAAATTTTGAGGGTAGAAAACACCTTCAGGAAAACTCGTATGAATGTCATAACTTCCCAAAACAAAATAATTTTCCTAAAGAAATTAAAGCAAGAAGTATTTTTACTAAAAAATCGAAGGTCAAACCAGAATTTGTATACACCATATCAAATAGTAAGAAAAATACAGGCAACAAAATATCATTAAATTTAACAAAACCGCAGACAAACCGAAGAAATATTGATCGAACTCCTAGTTCAACAAAACGACATGCTAAGTTGTCAAAAGAAATATTGGAATACGAAGAGAATCATAGAGCTTCCGCCAAAGAATTCTACTTACAAGTTCACAATGATAGTATGAGCACTGCTAAGAGCAACAACTTTACTGAGACCTCAAGCTCTTTAAAGTCACAATATGTTAAATGCATACAGCCGAATGTCATTGATGACAGTACTTATGTTTGCCCCAAGAATTCTGAACAAAATGATTATTCTATTTTTCCATACGTTTCATGTAGAAGCGAAAATAATACTAACTTAAATCTCTCAAGTAAATCAGTTAGATCACAATTACAAAATGAAGAAAACACTTCTAAGTCTGTTGTGGATTTGGACGATAGTATATTATCAAGTCAAGAATCCTTGAAACCGTATCGATTACATCAAATTGTGTCCCAATATGAACCCCAAATAAAGAATTCGCGACATGCAGCTGTTGAAAAGATTGATGGAGAAAAAATGTTATCAGAAACGACTGATAAATCTGAATATATGTCGCACAGATTGGAGAGAACTTGGGAGTCTCATACAAATCGTAAAGGGCCACATTGCTCAAAGTTTGTAACATCTCATCGTAACCCACACAAAACCTACGCAGATTACCGATCACATTATGATAAGTTCAAAGATTACTCGGTTGAAAATAATTTAAAGCAATCTTCTAGACGCAAAAATGAAAGTAAAACTATGACCTCAATTTCAAAATTCCACAATGGTCAGAAGAAAGAAAAATCAAAACCTTTGGCGCTTGATCAAAAGCTGCCTGTTGGTCATAAACTAATTAAGTTGTCATCCCAAAAGAAGGAACACCAACGTATGGTACTCAAATCAGATAACAATGTCGCAAAAGATCAGATATTTAACCATGAACCACTTCAGAATAATTCCAGTGAAGAAAATATACTACAAACACCAAGTATCATAGATGCTTCTCTAAACTCAGAAGCAAACCATACCTCTGACAAAAGAGTTTCATTGGAAAATTCGAATTTTGAAGATAATTTCCTTCATGCAAATTCAAAAACTACCAGAGATCAAGAAAATAGATCTAAACTATCACAGCGTAATGAGACGAAGGAAAAACTCCTCAACTTACAGCTTTCTGAAATTTCTTCTGGATTATGCGAGACAAGTTGTGAAACTGCACTTAATACGTCTATATTCGACCGCAAAGAAGAATTCAACCACGAACTTATATCAAATAACGAAAAATATGTCATCGAAAAATCACCATTACAATTAATAACGAAAGATGAACCTGCGTTGGGCGCCATTCTAGAAAATCGTATTTTGTCAAATTCTGGGAGAGAACCACCAAATTTTGTTCAACTTCCAATGAAAGACACAGTTGAAGTTAATCAATTTCAACAAGATAAGAAGCATGACAAGATTTTGAAAGAAAGCATCAGTATAAGTTCCAAAGATTCCAGTTCAAAAAGTATACCTTGGTTACCTCGAACCAAAATGACTTATCCTGATAATGAAACTCAAGACCCAATTGTAAAGCAAACACACCCTACATCTTTGCACAATAACTATAATTTGAAATCACAATCAAAAGGAAATACTTGGCAAGACCATCCGCAGTTAAAGGACTGGAGAAACGAATTTGACAATAAACTTATTTTACAGAAGAATGATTTGAACTCAATTACAAATCATCCTGAAGTGAGCTTCATTTCAAAAGTCAAAGTTGTTGAAAAAGAGCTGCTTCAAAAATCACTGCCTTCTGAATTAGGAAAACATGAATGTAAAAAAATACCACAGATTGAACCAAAAATAGAAATCACAACAGAGAGTATGTTTTCTACGGACATGAAGTCTGTTGAAAAGAAATTTGAATTAAACAAAGAACCTAATGCCCTTTTAAATGAAGCAGATAATAACCCTCAAGAAAAACAACCAGAAATCAAATCAAAATCCAGTCAAATAATTGATGTGAAATCCATATGGAGCCATGAATCTTTCAAGAAAGTTGCATCATCTTTGTCAACAAAATTGGGCACCATTCCAAAAAAGAGTGCAAAAGAAAAGAATTTAGATTTAACATCTATATCTGCTCCATTGAAATCATTTGAGAAACAGGACACTCCCCGAAATAGTGCCATTAGTGAGTCAAAGATTAATATTTCATCTGAAAGAATTTCGATTAAATTCGACTTTGATACCACATCGCAACAGAATGAGCCAAATACCCAAAAACTGTTTGATACAAAATTCGAGTCGAAACATGACGGTGACGTAGTTTCGAAATCACTTCGATCAACTTTAAACGTTCCAAAAATAAATACTTTAGCTAAAGGAATATATTTGAATTTGGATCCAGAGCTTACCTGCCAAAAGAACGAGCAATATGTTGATCAAAAATCTAAATCAAAGTATAACGCCAACGAAGAAATTCCGAAATCACTTCGATCAAACACTTCAAATGAAAAAGATTTTAGATTTATATCAAACACGAGCTCACTTTCATTATTTTCTCTATCAACAAAGTATAAGAATCAGGACCTTAACCAAGAGTTAACACATAGCATTACGGAATTAGAAACAATGCAATCGAACCAAGAGGACGCATCAAAACAGAAACAATCTGATAGAAGAAAAGGATCAAATCAACCCTTTGAAGCAGAAGTTCTATCATCTTTTCAACAGAATAGTGATAATGTCAAAGGGTACCTGTCCAGGAATGAAAAAAATGAGCCAGAATCTCCAGAAACTTGTAAAACACAATTTTCCCAGCAGTACTCAGTAAAAACCGAAAATTCTTCAAGCGATCAGTGTTCAGAATTATATTTGAAGGAAAGTAATGCAGTAAAAAATAATTCCTGGACATCACCGTCAAAATTTAAGCAAAAATCAAACTGTTCAATAGTTTCGGAACCATCTCAAAATTTTTATACTCAGAAAGCAATTAAAATACAACCAGTTTCTTCGTCAACAGTTGTCAGTTCAGATAAACATGATTTAAGTGATGCCTCTTGTCGACGCAAATATAATTCAGTTGCGGCTTTCAATTTGAAAACAAGTAATTATCAGTAAAATTTTTAATTCTAACTTAATAAATCTATTTCAGAAATAATAAATAAAAACCCTATAAAAATAGATGAAAATACTATTTCCGACCAACTGAAGCCAAACATACCTCATTCCCATATGTCGAGTTCATTTCCGCATCCCGAACAGCCATCTGTCATTACTGTAACAAAATTGTCAAATAATAATCAAGATACAAATATAATGGATGGAAACAACAATGAAAATGCTTCGTTAAGATCAAATGAAATGGTTGAAGTTAAAAGTGAAGAACAACTTTTTCTCTCCGATACTACTTGCAATCAAAATGTACCTATCAAAGGTGTACCGGAAGAGGTTTCAGATTTAATTCAACACTTGCAAAACCGAGTTAAGGACTGTGATGAAAAAGTTAAAAAACAATTCAAAATATTTGAAAAACTTAAAAAGAACGGCAAGAAAGTGGAATCAATCAATAGTCAACTTATTTGTAAACCAGAAAGAAAGAATGATAAAGCGAAGACAGCAATAGATTCGAAAGAATTAGCAAATGACAAATTTCTTGAATTATCAATTGGAAGAGATACTTCCGAAAATTATATAAAAAATGAGAACAGCTGTAAGTATTTTTAACTTAATGCGCATAAACCTCTTAAACCTCTAGTAGATAAAAAGTTCGTTAAGTTTCGAATCCTTGTCTAATTTTGCCGGACACTCTGGGCGGGATTCAAAATCGTCACTCAATCCGAAATTTTACTCAAGTGAAGCATAAACTTGAGTAAAAGGAGATTATCGGTCACTTAAGATATTCCTAATCGATATTGTGAGGGAGTTCTTAAGCATTTACTCCATTTTTTCTAAAGAAAGGAAATGCCTTAGTTTTTGCTCAACTTACGGGATATGAGAAAAAGATTGACTTGAGTAACGTCTATGAATTCCATCCTTACACTTTCAACTACTCTTCTAACGGATGCGTAACGTAACTTAGGGAAATTTGTATATGACTATACCAGAATTTGACAGATGTCAAAGTAAACAAAACTTTAAAAGAGTCAAAAATGTGTGAATTGAAAAAGTGCATTTAAGATCAAGCCAGGTTTTTTTTCTCAACTACCTACTAACTATTTTTTTCCAGGTCAATGTATATTCTGCGGAGAAGAACAATCATCATTAAATGATTCCGAAGAAATACCATCATTTACTGGTTGTGATTGTATGAGAGAAGATTACTATAATATAATGCGAATTGCCTATAGCAAATAAGGAATATTAAAAAAAGAAAAAAAAAATAAACTACATAAATTAAAAAATTTAAAATATATTATTGGCGCCCAGCGTGAGGATTTGTTCAGTTTATGTTACCTTATTTTTTGCTACACTACAGAATTCTTCTGGGTCTTCACGTAAATGCTCTCCAGCATGGTTGCTACTTCCAATTTTGTATCTTAAGGCGATGGATATATCCATCTATCTGGTAGTGTGATCAGTCTTGTCAGGGAAATTAATTTCATTAGTATTGAATAAGGACTTGGTCGATTTTATAATTTCCACTTTTCATCAAAACTGGATGTTTACTATAAGACTGCAAGGAGTAATTTTTCATAGTCCTTCAGAGGAGGTGCGAAAGAGCGTAGTTTCTTTGGGTATTAAATGTTTTCGCTTGAGTCACCGTAGGTAAGGTAGTAAAGTTGTAATTAGTGGTACCAACTTTTTAAGGACTGAAGCAGTAGTAAAAAAAAATTACTGCAGTTCATAAGTAACAGATTAAACATCAGTTAACGGGAAAGCTTATGTGTCCGAAAAAAGAAGTAAAATGGCTCCCAACGAAAGTTAAAACATTAAAAAAAAAAGTTAACAGAACATAGGCAAATAAAATAGCTACGTTTTGTTCGTTTCGATATATTTTATTCTTAAGTATACATTCAAAAACAATGATTTGTAACTTTTACAATTGAAACAAAAATGGAATGCAATAAGGCTTTGAAACATTTTTGATGGACGGAATAATATTTTACAAAGTTGTAAATTTGGGACTTTGCTCTCTGCTTCTGGCTTGTCGGAATCTTTCATCAGTAATGTTGTGTCGCAACTCTTGTACCTGTACATCATACTCGCGTGCTAAATTTTCATTCTGGCGCCTTTTATCACGTTCTTCTTTAAGTTGTTGCTGAAACAAGATGAACGAACACATTATATCAAAATCTTTTGGAATTAAATATGTACTCACCAGCAAATCTTCATTCCTCTCCTTCATTCGAATAAGCTCCTGACTCAACCTACTATCCACCTTAATTTGTTCTTCGAGTTCTCTGCGAGTCTTACTTAGCAGGTCTTCAAAAGTATCCGTTGTGACTTTTGTACCATTCGCGGTTCGGTCATTTTCACTTCTAAGTTTCTCGTTATCCCGCTCAAGCTGAATTGGGGCAAAAACTTATAGGCATCAGGTACAAAATATTGTTTTCAACCTACCTTCTTTCGTATTTTATTTAATTCTAAGACTTCAGCATTTAATTTGTCTCGTTGATTATCCAACTTGTCACATAACTCTTTTCGAGCTGCTAGATCAACCTTAAGAAGTTTTTGCTCATCATAAGATTCCTCTAATTGATTTTCCAAAAATGTATTTTGAGACTTGAGTGTTTCAATCTAAGTCAGAATAGAAATTCTATAGTATGGATCTATCATTTCAGACATACAAAAAATCCAAACCTGTGCTTCAAGCCTTTCAATGACATCTTTGCGCGTAGCAAGTTCCTTTTTAAGCGTTGCAATTTCATCTTCGGCTTCACATAGCTGTCGTCTTTTTGATATATTTTTTTTTTAACAACAAAGCAACAAAACAAAGAACAAAGGAAAATCATAAAAAAAAGTCACAGCAAATAAAAACATAAACAACTACTGTCGACATTGGCAACAACATCTAAAGAGATCATGTCAAACTTTTTGTGTACCTATTCAAATAAAATCAACCTCAAACTTGGACTTACTTGCATTCAGCTGCTTCAACTTCAAGGCTTTGATTGTTGCCCTCTAATAGTACAGCGTCATGCGATAGGCTACGGTAATGATCTAACATTTCTTCGCGCTCTCTTTCCTGTCAAAAAATACAACAACAACACAACATGATTGATGTTTGATTCTGAAAAGTAATTAGCCAAACCTTGTGTAATAGCAGATCTTCGGCCTTTTTGACTTCCTGAACATACTGTTTCAGTTGTTGCTTAAGCCTTTCAATTTCAATTTCGGAGTCTTTAAGGCGGCGCTTGAGTGTCGCGATATCAGCTTGACTCTCGGCCAAATCATTTGACAAGCGGCTAAGTTTAAACGAATAAAGAAATGAGTTTTTTTTTTTAAGTAAATTAAAATATAAGCAAAATAGTGTTGGGCAGACAGACAGCTCATTGCTGGACATGCATGTAAAATGTAAAACAGAGGGCGGCTGTCTAGAGAAAGCTACCATATTCAATCCCTGTTTTAGACAAAACACATATATTGCGCCTCTGAGACACTTTATGATGATGTAAGTGCAATGAATTTGTATTTTGATTGATCGCTACCCTACATGGAGTTTGATCGATTTTTATTTCGTCTTTTTTTTGTTTGTTTTGTTAGGTTTTGTTCAAAAACGCATAACTCACCCATTTTCTTCGATTGCTTGTTCACGACTTGACTTTAATGCGGCAATTTGTTGGCGTAAAGATTTACCTTCAGTTGAGGTATCTTGTAGTTCCGAATCTCGCTGCAGGCTTTGGGTTGAAAGAAATCTGATAGATAGTAAAGGAAAGAAGAAAATTTAAATAACAATTTGAAATGATTTTACAGATACACAAATAGATACTTTTATTCGTAATGCTAATATGGAGTAGGTAAGATGTTGGTTGGTTACAATTTAAATAACGATTTCATTGAAATGTAATGATCGATGCTGAAAATTATGCTGAAAAATACATGTATTCGACAAACAACACCGAATCCAGCTTTGTTTTTGGATCAGACTTGCAAATCCCTCAACACTCGTTCTTCCAATATTTTAAACCCACCACATTCATTAGCGATATCATTAAAAATAAGAAAGCATAAAAAAAAAAAAAATTGGGTAGCCAACATTAATCTATATCTCAGTCCAAACCTTAGTCAACGAATCCAAAATTTGAAGAGTGAGCAATTTTGGTGAGAAACCCTCAAAAGTCGTATAGATTTTTCTGAGTTTTATTTTACTTATTGGCTGCTATATCTTCATTACTGTTTACAATCGAGAAACTATCTCGAGTCTCGACATGATTGATAACAATTTAAGGCCCAAGCTGAACACAAAAGCTCGTTATTCACTTAAATTCAATATTGTTTTTATGATTATCTATTGCAATCTAATCTCTTATTATATGCCTAAAGCACTTTGAAAGTCAGTAACACAAATCCCTCGGGGCTATTTATAAACCAATAAGTGTATAAGGTAGAAAGATTATACAATAATTACCAAGCAACCCAGCCATTATAATCGTCTCGCCCCAGACAAACGAAATGACTTCCTTCATTACTTTGAATTTGAAATTGGAAAATGAATACATATAATTTATTTGGACAAATGCCAAGGTACATAATGTATATATATTGAATTACTAGGTGGAGGATAAATTCCAAATAATGGTTATGAAAAAGACGTGCTACTTAGCAAGGTGGACACTATTGAAGACTATACAATGATTAAGTATACGAGTAGGAGTACTTGTAATTTACTTTGGGTGCTAAATACAAATGCCAAAGAAAAATCATTGAGTGCATCCGAACAATGGAAGAGGCGTGCTTGACATTTAGAAATATCTTTATTGTATAGTACACAATAACAGAAAAAAATATGCCAAATAAAGGTTATATCTCTTTTATTATTCAAAAAATTGCTTTGCTCAGTAATAAAGAGAACAGAACAAAACAGGAAAACCCAGATTCGTGGAAAACCTTTAAGCTAATTTCATGTCGATTTATAAAAATAAAAACAGGTAGGGAAGATATTGTATTCGTAATTCGTATACGCCAAAATATTCTGAGTCTGACATATTTTTCAGAAACAATTGGTTGCAGTTAGTGAGTTCAGTGATGAAATCTCATATAGAATATCTCACAGGTACCTAAATGCCAAAAACTTGTTGAGAATATTAAGGAATTCACCCCTATCGGGAACGAAATTTCCTGGGGAATTTATTTTTGGGAAAAATTTCTGCTAGTCAGTTGATTTCAATGAGCCATTGCACACTGGGGTAATAAAATCAAAGGAAAACGAAGCTTTTATGCAAGGGAAATGGGAATTTTGGAATGAAATGGAACTGACAAAAGAAACAAATTGATGTGATATGCAGAATTTATAAATTATCAATGAATATCATCTCAAATTAAAGCTCTTTTTTTTGTTTTCAAAAACAACGAAAAACTTAAACAAGAAACTTATGACTATCACTCACAACTTGAACACATAAAATTAAAAAGAAACAAAAATTACGATTTTCAATCGGGTTCAACATTTTGTATATTTATTCATCAAAACAAACTTCATGCTTTGCCTTCAATAAATCTTTACACATTCAGCAACTACCGCTAGGTACATATTATTCTAAAAATACACACAACAAAAATGAAAAGTATTTTGTTATCAAAGCTGCGATAGTTTTGTTGAGTAATAGTTTATCAGTCGTTGTGCTTCCCGCCAACCACTCTCCACAGCTCCATGAACTGTTGAATAATAATGCGGACTAGTTGCTTCGCCGGCAAATTGCAAAATTGGCATTCCATTTGGAGCGGCAAGTGGTTCTGTCAGATCATCGCCTCCAGTCTTCATCTCTTCAGTCAACATCGAACGAAATGTATATGAGCCTCTGAAATTTGGATTGCTATACCATTGCGTTCGTATAAAATTCTTTGGCACAGGAACATGGAATGACAGGAATTTCTGTAAAAGCCACATAATTCCTTCTAAGACTTCATCCTCGGGCAGTGTTTCCATGTGACGTGCATTTGGTCCAATAATCCAACCAGCCATTAGATTTGGCTGATAGCATACTCTATAAAAACCGAAGACATTTTCCAACCAAAAACGATGGGAACTTCTTAATTCTTCTAGATCTTTCTCTGTCCACAGCAGGCAGAATCCAGACCAGTCTTCTGGTCCAAACGGCTGCTCAAACTCAAGGAAAAACTTATCCACCGCTCCTATATTCAAACCCTCTATCGCTCGAAATTTCGGCTCCGGTAATTGCGGACTGAACATATTTGTGTGGTTCTCTTTCAAAACACCAAGTGACGTAGTGCAGATTACATGATCGGCTTTGATAAGTTCACCATTCCAATTTTTGATGAGTATCTTCGTCTTTCCACTGGGATCCCAGACAATCTTTTCGACTCTTCTGTTCAATTTTACTCGTTTATCAAGTATTCCCCATTCACTTGATTCAGATGACTTCATCAAAAGCTGAAGAAATTTTACAAAACCCTTGTCTTTCCAATTCAGCAGCAGATCTCCATCACATCCCCAATATTCCAGGTGCCCAGGACTGGAAACCTCGAACAAGCTGTCCGATGCTTCCGTCCCACATTCGGTTTTCTTATAGTTTTCAAAGAATTCTTTAGCCACTACCCTGTCAATGCCAGCAAACTCTGATCTCTCCAATTCTTTGTAGAATTTCTCAGTGAGATAAGTTCCAAAGGAACCCTCATAACCAATTAACTCCTCAAAACGACTCTCGTGTGTACCGAAGACAATTGATTTCAGCGCATTATTCACCGAGTCTGGCAAAATTTCTTTATTTGAACGTATGCATTTGTAGTCATCGTATATTGTCCCATTAGTATCCAAGAGATTCATGTGATCAACCATTTCGTAGATCACATTTTGCTTTTCGCCGTGACACCATTGTGCGCCCAAATCGACAACATTCTCGCCAAATGGAATTGTATAAATACGCCCACCGATTCGATCTTCAGCTTCTAGAATTATGACATTCTGAAATCCAGATTGAAGAAGTTTTGTTGCAGCTGCTATTCCCGAAGCGCCAGCACCGATCACAACAATTTTAGCTGTCAGCTTGCTCATTATATTGTTATATTAAAAACTCGTCGCACGTGCCGCGTCGGAGGTTATTGTACTACTAAAGTGTAGAAAAGTTATCAATAGTTTGTCTACCCCTTGTCCATGTGAATGCGCGACTCGCAGAGCATTTTTTCGTTAACGTATTGAGTGTGCTCTTGAAAGCGAAGGAATAATAAAAACAAGATCGTTAAGGAATATATAGAACACAAACTACGTATGGAGATGCCTACTTGCACACCAGGTAGAGCATTTTGTTTCACTTTGACTGGGCAAGAGTGATTCATAACCTTGGAGTTTTTTTTTTGTTTTAATAATTGTTTGCCTTTTCGCACTCAAAAAAAATCACAAAAACGAATTGTGAGAGAAATGACGCATGTGATGACTTCAAAATAACAAGGCATTCACCCGTCTATTGGTAAAAAAAATCTTTTTATCAATAAAACCGGAATCCCCAGAAGTAATCGATTGTTTTTGAGATAGGCATGCATTGTAAGGGCAAGAAAGAATCAACTTTAAACCTAAATAATTATTGGTACTGGTACTAAGAGAAGAGTTACTTTTTTAAATCACGTGATTGGGCCATAGCACACTGGCGCAATTAAACCGAGAGAAAACGGAGCTTGTAATAGAGAGAAATACAGATTTTGGAATAAAATCGAATGAAAGGAGTAAAATGGTCAAATCGTTTTTATGTTGGAATAAAAAAGTTGCCCCATTTATGCTACGTCTCCACCGGCGCCAAATCTTGATTTAGTGGTGATTTTCGCTGAATCTCCTCTAAATCACGTGATTTCCCATACGAATATAAATCTCCTAAAATAAAGATTTAACATAAATTTCCTCTAAATCTACTGAAAACAAAAATGCCGTTAATCAAACATACCTATTTTACTTAATTGTGCTCGGCTGGACGCAATCATTTTTTGTTGCCTACAAGTTTTCCATTTTGCGACAGAGTCACTGCTTTTTTCATATCTACACTTTTTCATCATTCATTTTAGTTTTTTTTTTCAAAATAAAGAGATAAAATGAAAAGCATAGTATTGACAGTATCTGACGGCTCTCTTAGATTTAAATTCTGTCAAATAAATGAGTTATTAGGTCTGTTCTATGAACCTGTTCTGCAAAGAAATGGAAAGCAATCGGCTGGCCAGAACAGTGGAAGTAGTATTTTATAGATAACGCAGAGGTAGGGGTTCCAGCTCCACTATGGGCAGCAGTTAATTTCGTTATATCCCAGCCTTTACTGGACGCCACTTATGATGTGATTTTATGAGATCAAAGATTGTCTAATCGGCGCTTGCAGACTAAAATTTTGTTCATGCTATTTCTATCAACGTTTTACTACTTTCTTGAAAGTTAGATCTGAAAACAAATTAGCAAGTCCATAGTTTAAACGATTTTATCGGTATGCCTTTTCAAATATCAATTCGTCCAAGTTCATTGTCTTTGACAGATTAAGTGACTGCATTTTTTGTCCTTATCTCACTTTTTTAAGAATTATAATTATTGTTTTAGTCTCAAATAATTTGTTTAGTTTAGGTAGTTTTTTTGAGTTTTTGTCCAAAACTTATAACATCATAATATTTCAGTCACCAACTTATACGTGCAGGTCAAGGTTCCACTATTTTATTTTACTATTTTTACCTTCTCTCGAAGGTTTTTTGTTTGCTGTTAATTAGCTAGAAACCTCTACTGTTTACACTAAAATTAAACTACTTTAGCCAGCCTATGCCTTGTTTGGTTATCTTGTACTTGCCTAGACTAACCTTGATCTAGAAACAAAGCAAACGCAAGAACCTTGAAGACATGTGCCACTGTTTAATTTTATTTATCACTCACACAAAAATATATTTATATAAGTTCTTTGAATAAATTAATGCCAAACACAAATATACTTAAATTGAATAGAAAATTATGGCACCTTACTTCATTGAGTAAATTAAACCATTGACCAAACTTTGATAAACTTACATACCTACATATATTTAACCAAACGAGGCTATGTTAACTTATAGGTCAAAGCAAATATAATAGAGGCATCTATTTGATGTCTTTGAATGCTATACGTTCAGTACAATGGAATTTTAATGTCTATCTCTAGGATGCATATGACGCACAGTGGGACAAAATTGCTTGGAAACTGGAATTTAAGTGTTTATAGACGAAGTTGGAATCGGATTCTATTTCTCGTCACTAAATCATAAGTTAATAAGTTATTAAGTAAATCACGTGTCAAAAATCTTTGCTTCCTTTTGAAATATGCGTGAAAAATAAAAAAAAGACCGCTAAAGTGATGTATACTAAAAGAGAACAAACTTAACGAAGCTCTAAGACGACAAATAAAAACCACTTATTCCATCTGTAAAGTAATAATTCATATTCGTGATACTATTGAATTGTTCTCTAACCCACATTGTTTGTCCCACAGTGAAACTCCGTCATGAATCTATGCAATCATCCTCCGAAAACCCGCATTTGAACTTTAGGCATAATATTATATAGCCTCGTAAAATGTTTGACTTTCGATTTTCGTTCGGTATGGGGTTGTTGGTTTTCGTATTCATATTTCAATTCACGATTACGTTCTCTTAACGTGAAATTGCACTCCTGAAGTTGCATACGTTTATAAAAATGTCAGGTTTTTTTTTGTGGCGGGAGTTAAAGAAAACAAAAAAAAACAAAGCTGACTGGCAGGCATCACGACAGAGCTATTTTTATACCGCAAAAGACCATCAAGTAGGTATAAGATTTAAATATCAAAAGACCATCATGAACATATATAAACTTCCTTCCTGATTCAATGAAAAAGAAAAAAAAAAACAAACAAAAATCTGAACTAGTATGTGTTTACCCAATTTAGTATGACCCAAACGTGCATTGCACAATTAATCGAGACGTGATTTTTGATAAACCAAATATATTATTGATATATGCAACATGAATATTTTTAATGGAAAATAAGGTCATAAAATTCTAATTTAGCTCGAAACAAGATTAATGAATCTTGTTGTTTTGACTACAGAATGCGAAATTTGTTTTATGTCTTTGAAATGGAAGTGTATTTTTTTCAATTATTCTAGTTCTACATTCGATTTTTTCAGTTCTTATCTATTACATGGATAATTTCAGAAAAATTGCGATAGACGGTTTTTTTAAGTGGCAAATTGCTCTAACATATTAACGTAATACAAATCAAGTTGATATGTTATAGCTTACACCTGTAAAATCAAATGTAAAACCAGAATAATTGAAAAAAGCACCCTTTAACCAATGATATGCAGGTGGTGTTTTTTTTTATTCCTGCTTCTAATGAGCATCGGACTATTGTTACGTTATTTTCACAGGCTGTTTTGTTAATTGTTGCACAATGTTCTTTCTCTCTACAGAAAAAAAACAGACTACTAAAATATTTCGATGCACACTTTCCTTCTTAGTTGCCATGGCAAATCAAACATTTATGCCCAGCTTTATCGCTGTAAAGTTTAGTACAACTAGACTTGGTCCGGCGAGTAGCCCTTTAAACCTTTACCCAAAAGCCAATGCTCTATAGGGCGTCTGTTGTACTAAACGTTAACGTTTCTATATCTTTTGTAAATAAAAGACCTTTGTCGTTTAGCTTTTCAAATCGAAGTGAATCTTAATTATTTTTATTCAATATTTATATACAATTATTGCTATATCCAACCATACTTCGATATTCGATGACATTCCATCGGATTTCCCGTACTATGCTTCATCAGCACAATGTATCCCAGGTGTCTCAAACTACATCGCTTATGCTGCATTATCAAACAATAGCTAACAATAAGTCAGCGACCCTTATGCACTGAAGGTGTCATATGAGTATTTTATTATGACACATATAGCTCATATAAGTGATATAGCTTGTGCACTAAGTGTGCCAACGGAAATACATTATGATGATGGGAACTAGAGTGTAGGGTATCGAAGTTGGTTGGATATGATTTTTTAATTAATTAGGTGATCGCTGGTGCGATCCCTTCACACCACCCTTCCTGGGAGAAAAAGGAGAAATCAAGACATGGTATGATTTCTTCTTTTTTTTTTTACAATAGTTTGTATATTAATTTGAGATTATGTGGACACAATATATTATAGTATTAAATCAATAAGTATAGTTTAGTATTTGCTTTCATTAAGAATCTCTTACAAATTTATTATAGGTACGTTCTAGGTAGTAAAAATAATAATAGTGTTTTTGATTTGCGTTAAAACTAATTTATCTAGATAGTAAATTATATTATTATTATTATTTTTTTTTTTTTTTATGTCTATATGGCCCTTAGTCTATACTTGCAAGTTAATGTTTAAATGATAACTATTTATAACAAAAGTAAACGAATTAAAAATTAAACAGTATTCACTTTACACTAGTGTCATATTTTTAATAAATTTTTAGTTAACATTATTTATATTAAGGTTAAATATATATAAAATGGTTTTAACCTATTTTTATGAACTGTTACTTTTTTGTTTTCATATTTAATATCGCAGTTCACACCATTTTGAGACAATACCTCGTATGGTCCTATATAGATTGGATCTAGTTTCCCTCTATTTTCATTTCTAAGTAAAACTAAACTTCCTATTTCAAAATTTGTATATTTCGTTCGTTCATCTACATCATATCTACTTTTTCTTCTCATTTTCTTGCCTATCAGAGTTTCTTGTGCATCTTTATGAGCGATTTGTAATTTATGTTTTAAGTCAATCACGTAATCGTCATAATTGTATACAGGGTCTACCTGTTTGAGCAGATTTGACGGTAAATTACACTGTTTTCCAAAAATTAGTTCGAAAGGTGTATAGCCAGTCTCTGAGTGTACTGATGTGTTATAACAGAAAACGTAATATGGTAGCCATGTGCTCCAATCGGTATGTTTTTCTGAAACGTAACTTCTCAGATATGCTCCTAAAACTTTATGAGAATTTTCTAAGGCTCCTATGCTCTCATGATGATATGCTGTGGATTGTAACTGTTCTATTTTTAATAACTTACATACTCTTTGGAAAACCTGATTTAAAAATTCAGTTCCCTGGTCGGAAGCTATCGTATTTGGTACTCCATATCTTAAAATAAAACCTTCAACTAGAGCTTTTGCTACTGTGTTTGCTTCTTTGTTTGAAATGGGTACTGCTTCGCTGAATTTAGTTAGTTCGTCTTGTATAGTTAAGATGTATTTAAATCCGTCTTCAGATTCTTCTAAGGGTCCTACTAGGTCTAAAAATAGTTTGTCAAAACCTGATTCGGCTGTCGATGTGATAGTCATTGGCTGTTTCTTTGGCTGGATGTGTTTGTTTCGTTGACAAATAGGACAATGCTTTACGAATGTCGTCACATCGTTCTGCATACCTGTCCAAAAATATTTTTTCTTTATATTTTGTATCATGCGGTTTATTCCTGCATGTCCGCTGGTTGGAAGTATGTGATAATCATTTAGTATTAATTTCTTCTTACAAGGATCAGTTATTTCAATATTTTTATCTATAATGTGCACTTTAATATTACTTTCTTTAAATAGTTCTCCTAATATCTTTTTTAAATCATTAATATTGCTCTCTTTGCGGCCGCTTGTGAGCTTCTTTATTTCATTTTTAGTAATATATATCTTTTTAATCAAATTCGATCCGCAGAGTTTTTGCACATCCCTCGACAATATTTTGCCAAATGCTGCCGATTGGGTTGTAGTGCTGTCCTTGGATATCTTTAGGAGTAAACAATTCTCTTCTGGGATATATGCCAAAACTTTGTTTGGACCAATAATAATATCCACATCCTTGAAATTAACTAAATCTTCCTTGAAATTGTCAACAATCTTCAGCTCTATAACTTTAAGTCCATTTTCTGGTAAATTTAGCAGTTCAGTTATACGTTGTTCTCTTGTTTTCATGTTTCCTACCTTATCTTCTTCAGATTCTTGATTTTCTTTATTTGTCTTTGCTTGTGCTCTCGTTACAACACAGATACATAACTGTCTTAGATCCTCTGAGTCTATTTTTATACGACTTAATGCATCAGCTGTACAATTATTTTTACCAGGAGAATATTCTACGTAAAAATTATATTCTTCTAATAGAAGGCGAAATTTAGTCAATCTACTAGAAGGTTCTTTTAGTGAGAACAAGTACACTAATGGTCTGTGGTCTGTCAAAATTTTAAATTTTCTACCGAATAGATATGGTCGATAATGCTTAACAGACCACACTATTGCAAGTAATTCTTTCTCAATAGTACTATAATTTTTCTCGGACTTATTAAGAGTTTTGCTTGCGTAAGCAATTGGTCTATCATCAAAATTAGACAAAACAGCTCCAAGAGCGAAACCTGATGCATCTGTACGTAAAACAAATTCTTCATTAAAGTTTGGGAATTGTAAAATTTTAGGACTAGTTAGAATATCTTTAAGTAACTCAAATGATTTTTCACAGTCTTTGTTGAAATTGAATTCGACATCTTTCTTTAGTAATCGGTTTAGTGGAATTGAAATGGTGGCAAAATTTTGGATAAATTTACGATAGTAGTTAGCAAATGCAACGAATCTTCTAACTTCATCAGCGTTAGTGGGTGTTGGGTAATTTTTCATTGCTGCAGATTTAGTGGGATCAGGTAGTATACCTTTGTCAGATATAACGTGGCCTAGGTATAAGACTTCCTTTCGCAAGAAAGAGCATTTTCCTGGGTGTATTTTCAGATTTACTTCTCTGAGACGTTCAAACACGTCGATCAAGTTTTTATTGTGGTCCATTAAGTTTTTACCAAAAACTATAAGGTCATCAAGATAGACAAAACATCGTGAATATGTTAGTCCTGACATCGCTATCGACATCATTCTTGAAAATTTACTGGGTGATATCTTTAGACCCATGGGTAGTCGTTTTAATTGGTAGTGACCTTCTTCTGTTGAGAACGCCGTTATGGGTCTGCTATTCTCATCCAATTCCATTTGGTAGTACCCCTGGCTTAAATCTATACATGAAAAATAGGTTGCTCCTCCTACCATATCATAGATATCTGTTATATTGGGTAGAGGAAACTTATCATCTTCGATTCGGTCATTCACGTGACGATAGTCGATCACCATACGAAATTTTTGGAGACCGGTAACAGGGTCTTTCTTTTTAGGTACTATGAGTATTGGAGAGTTCCAAGGGGAGATGGATGGTTCAATAATGTCGTCTGCTAGCATCTTCCGTATTTCTTCCTTTATGTCTTTCTTCTGCGTGTGTGGGAGACGGTATGGTTTTGTATATTTTGGTGATGCATCCCCTTTAAGCGAGATATCTGCTTTGCCGATATGAGTATATGTAAGTTTGTCACCATCTACATGAAAGATGTCTTGGTATTTTGTACATATTGCTTTGATTTCTGATTTTTCTTCGTTGTTCAGTGTATCAAAATTAATTTCATTTAATATTTTGTTTACTCTTGAGTTAATTGATTTATCTATTTGATTGTAACGTAAAATATAATGTTCTGAAGTGGGTGAGGATAATGGTTCCGCCCATTTGAGCGTTACTGCTGTATCACGTGCATTCAAAATTTTTATTGGTATTTTCCTGTTTACGGCAGTAGATAGTGATCCTGCCATAAAAACATCTTCGCATAATTGTTGCGGGTAAAATACTCGAGCGTCTGTGTGTTTTGTGTTTATCCAATAGGTTGCTTCGCACCTCGGGGCTATTAGGATAGTGTTTATATTTTCTTGAGAATGTATGGGAAGGTGAATATCTTTACTTTCTACTTTGATTTTTAGCAAAAATTGCTCTAAATCAATTATGCCATTGAATTCTAACAGAAAATTTGCTCCAATGATGCCTTCAAATGGAACTGGAAAATCATTTGGTACCACGTGAAATTCATATGGTATGATTTGTTCTCCAAATAATAAATTAATATAACATGTTCCTTTAGTCTGAAGATTACCTGATATGCCTGAGATATTGGTTTGGTTTTCTGTGAAAATATGTATCGTATTACTGAATGTACCTTCCTTTACTACACAAATTGAAGCTCCCGTGTCGAGCAAAAATTTTTTGTTTTGTACGTCGCCGTTAAGTTTTATATCTACGTAAATGCCGTTTGATATTCCAGCAGTGCAAATGGCTTTTGACACTTGTGGAGTTACTGGTTCCCCCCCGATGGGTCGGCTTCCCCTTCGGTGGGTTGCTCGTTTCCCATAGATAATATCCTGTCATTATAAGACTGATTACCTCTGCCATTATTTCTATTTTGTTGCCTTTGATTTCGGTTTTGTTGATTGTTTGTCCTGTTAAAATTGTTAGATCTTTGTCTGTTGTCGTTGTTGTTGTACTGAGTGTAACCGTTTGATGTTTGCGGTACAGACCTTTGCCTATTGTTATTTCCTAACCTATGGTTCTGGTCAATTCTATTTTGGAAGTTCCGATCGTTTTGATAAGAATAATTTCCTTGATTATTTCGTTGTTGGTTAACGTTATTCTGTCTGTATCTATTGTTATATTGAGGTGGGTTGTTTGATTTATATCTATTGTTGTTCATATATCTTACAGATTTTGCAAAAATTGCTCTAAATCAATTATGCCATTGAATTCTAACAGAAAATTTGCTCCAATGATGCCTTCAAATGGAACTGGAAAATCATTTGGTACCACGTGAAATTCATATGGTATGATTTGTTCTCCAAATAATAAATTAATATAACATGTTCCTTTAGTCTGAAGATTACCTGATATGCCTGAGATATTGGTTTGGTTTTCTGTGAAAATATGTATCGTATTACTGAATGTACCTTCCTTTACTACACAAATTGAAGCTCCCGTGTCGAGCAAAAATTTTTTGTTTTGTACGTCGCCGTTAAGTTTTATATCTACGTAAATGCCGTTTGATATTCCAGCAGTGCAAATGGCTTTTGACACTTGTGGAGTTACTGGTTCCCCCCCGATGGGTCGGCTTCCCCTTCGGTGGGTTGCTCGTTTCCCATAGATAATATCCTGTCATTATAAGACTGATTACCTCTGCCATTATTTCTATTTTGTTGCCTTTGATTTCGGTTTTGTTGATTGTTTGTCCTGTTAAAATTGTTAGATCTTTGTCTGTTGTCGTTGTTGTTGTACTGAGTGTAACCGTTTGATGTTTGCGGTACAGACCTTTGCCTATTGTTATTTCCTAACCTATGGTTCTGGTCAATTCTATTTTGGAAGTTCCGATCGTTTTGATAAGAATAATTTCCTTGATTATTTCGTTGTTGGTTAACGTTATTCTGTCTGTATCTATTGTTATATTGAGGTGGGTTGTTTGATTTATATCTATTGTTGTTCATATATCTTACAGAGTCTCTAGTAGTAGTAGAACTTTGGTCTAACTCTAATAAATGTTGGATTGCGTCTTTTAGTTTTGTGTGTCGTGCACTATCAAGTACTATTTTCAGTCTTTCGTTCACTCCCTTTTTAAGGAATGCTAAACCACGTCTTTCGTTTGCTACGGTAAGAGTATCTCTTGTTGTTTCACCATGGTAAGCGACTTCTAACTCTGTCATTTTCGTTATAAGCGTCTCAATGTCTGTTATGAATTCTCTTATAGGTCGGTTTCCCTGATATGTCTTACTTAATTTTGTTTGTATTGTCTCTATCGTCTCTTTCGGTCCACATTTTTCTATCAACGCTTTTTTAAATGTTGGGAAATTTTCTGGTTTCTGACTACCAAATTCTGTAAGGGCTTTTCCTTGAATTTTACATTTTAACAAAAACTTAATAAGTGTGGGTTTTGAACTTTCGTTGAGGGTATCATGATAAAACTCGACGCTATTAATAAAGTCTCTAATGTGTTCTGCTCTTTTGCCATCCTCATCACAGTTGTGGGTAGGCAATTTCTGTGCTATACTAAAATTGAATGCTTCACCCATCTCTTCGGTGTCTGATGCTAATTTTTGTTCAATACTAACGTCAAGGCTATTTTTGACTATTTCTATAGATTTCTCTTTAAATTTCTTAGCTTCCACTACACAAGTTGATAAAACTTCGGTTTCCTGTTCTGACAAGGTATCTTGGTCGAATTTACCAAATGACTTACAGAATGCAGTGTATAGACAGTCTATTTCTAATAATTTCCTATTAACACTATCTTGTTTTCGTTTTCGATTGGGTGATTTCTTAAGATTTTCATAGACATTTTTGAGAGCTAACACATCTTCCCTTAATTCTTGGAAACTCATTCGGAAAGGAAAAAGAAAAAAAACAAGACCCAATCAGTTACCAAAATATGAATCAAATACAAAAATATGAATTATAACAAAAAAAAGTTTTTTCTGTTTTTTTTTTATTAAAATAGGGAGATTTTTTATTTTATACTGAAATTCTTCTTGCTACATTGTTATGTTTGACTATTTCTTTTTTTACTGTATTATTAAATTTTTTTTTGATTGTCTTATGGACATATTTAAAAACAAAAATTATAACAATTATAATTAGAATGGTCATGAAATCAATGCCATACTCAAACTTATCATTGGATTTATTCATTTGAGGTCCGTTGTTGTTGACCACAACTTCCTCTATTTTAGATTGGCCTTTCCCCATAGTGGTTTAATTTGAGTTTCAATTTTTAGTTTTTGTTTAATAAGGTAAATTTCATTAATTTTTTTTTTTTTTAAGTGGATTTTTTTATTTCTCGTGCTGTTTTGATCATTTTCGAAAATAAACTGTGGAACTCCTGTTCCTCGATTTTCTTTTTATTTATTTTTTTTTTGTCTGGTAGATCGGATTGTTTTTTTTACGTTTTTTATTTGCCTCAAATACTTTTGTTTGAGGTCCTTGGATTGGCCGGGTATATTGGCCAACCTGTGCAGTTCGATTATGTGCTTCTTTAACTTCACCTTCTCGCCTCCTCGGGCCTTTGGTGCTGGTTGTATGGAAATCTTCTCCGACGAATGCTTCGGGTGATTTCGTTTCCTATATTCTTCAATGGAAATAGGTTGTGGCCCTTCTTTGATCGGATCTGCTGCTGGTGGGGTCTCAGTTAACCTTATCAAAGCCTGAGCTTGTTCGATCAGGTTTGCTGCCAGGGCCAGTCGGATTTTTTCGGACATCTAAGTAAGTTTCCAAAGTGAGTTGTTAAGTGCTCCTGGCAAGATCGCCATGTAAAGTTTAGTACAACTAGACTTGGTCCGGCGAGTAGCCCTTTAAACCTTTACCCAAAAGCCAATGCTCTATAGGGCGTCTGTTGTACTAAACGTTAACGTTTCTATATCTTTTGTAAATAAAAGACCTTTGTCGTTTAGCTTTTCAAATCGAAGTGAATCTTAATTATTTTTATTCAATATTTATATACAATTATTGCTATATCCAACCATACTTCGATATTCGATGACATTCCATCGGATTTCCCGTACTATGCTTCATCAGCACAATGTATCCCAGGTGTCTCAAACTACATCGCTTATGCTGCATTATCAAACAATAGCTAACAATAAGTCAGCGACCCTTATGCACTGAAGGTGTCATATGAGTATTTTATTATGACACATATAGCTCATATAAGTGATATAGCTTGTGCACTAAGTGTGCCAACGGAAATACATTATGATGATGGGAACTAGAGTGTAGGGTATCGAAGTTGGTTGGATATGATTTTTTAATTAATTAGGTGATCGCTGGTGCGATCCCTTCACATCGCTGTACCATTATTGGAAGGGGGTTTTCTGAAAAATAATCCCTCTTGCACTGAAATTAGGAATCTACGTAAAAATAAAACGGAAAGTAGTCGAACTTGTGTAACCTTGAGTTTGAACGTTGGGACTTTCGGGAGATGAGTAAGGACATTGCTGCCAACAATTTCCACCTTTAAAAAATAAAGAGGGTCATTCCGTAATTTTCAAAACGATAGTCGTGAACGTGATCCTCGCAGATTTGCTCTACGTAAATCTATCACTATAGTCTCGTTTTTTGAGAGCGACACACTCTCTCAAGCTGTGGTTCAAATGACAATCTACATTGTTTTTTTGTTTGTGTCTGTGGCTGAACATTAAAAATATTACGAAATTCAAGTAAATTAAAACAAATATTTTTGATATTCTGTACGCATTGAAATTGTTTGTAATTTTTACGACGGCCGGCGATATGGTGATAATCGAGTTATAGTGATTTTGAAGGTTACGGAAATCAAGACCATCGTCGAGGCGATCTCGTTTGACAATAATCGAATTACGGAATGACTTCCCTGTAAAGTATTTTGTCCGGGTAAAACCTTACTACCCAGGGGTAAAAATGTCTCGTAATTTGTGTTAATTTACCCGCCTAATTGGGGAGAGGAGAGTTAATGCCGTTGCACACTCATCTAACATCATTTTGTTCTACCGCCAAATTACAAAATAATGTTGTATATAGTTCTCTTCGTTTACTCTATTAAAACAACAAAACTAATATGATCATAAATAAAACGTATTTTATTGGAATTGAGAAGAGATAAAACTACATATCGCTCATTTACTTGAAGACTGTCATAGCTCAAAAAACGATATTTTTGAGTTAACTATGCAGAATTATTTGTTTAACTATCCTTCATATTATGAAAAAGATTCATAGTAATAATCTTGCGAGAATATGCCGTTATTTCATCGTCATTGAGTTTTTTTTTTACTGTGACATTCTTCATGACATGACATTTAGAGCGACATGTGCAATTGCGGAAGTGGTCACAAAAAACTTTCCTCATGGCAACAAAAATTTGAATTAAGGTCTTGAACTTATTTATAACAATCTCAAATTAAATGCAGTGTTATTAACACTTAAATCACTTTTTTCCTGCATTTAGGGTGAAGCGAACAAACAAACTAAAATAAACAGAAAGATAACACGAGTGAATTAAATTATTTTGCATAATTCAATATTAAATTTATTTTGAACGAATAAATTGATGGCAATAATTTTTGTAAATCATGTATGTATATATTTCATTTTCATTATTATTATTATTATCAACCTGAAATTTTTTTTTAGTTTTCTTATTAGCCTTTTTTCATGCCCATTAAACTTGAAAGATACAGTGTTTATAATGTAACCAGCACTTAAGTGATTTTGACATATTACAAAAAAAAAAAAAAAAACTTGTTTGTTTTGGCTTGTAAGGCCCAATGATATCAAATATCATATTTTTTTTTTAGTTTAAATTGCTAAAAGCAATTTGTCGAATGATGTGCTATTATTCAAACTACCACCTTCGATCAAAAGAGAGAAAAAAAACTAGACAAACATTTATTTTAACATAATGTTGAAAGGCAAATTAATCACTAATTTTGGAAGACAGTGTTGCCAGATAGGCTTTTTTCCAAGATGGTTGCAATTAAAATAACCATACATGTGTACAGCTAAATTATAAATTTAAGGATATGCATTAAACTGTTAATCAATAACTAATTCTAAAAGTATACTTTATTAATTAAAAGTTATTATCTACGAATAATGAGGATGACATTTGATGTTCAAAAAAAAAAAAAATGTAGGTAAGCCGGGATTTTGACAATCTCACCTGGTAACAATATTGATTTAACAATGCCAATGAATTGATTTTTTTGACGATAAGATTATTCATTTTTGCTGCGGGCTCTATACATATATTTTTTCGAACTTCTTTTTACACTCATCTGGCTCATCAATATTTGATTAAGAAAAGCATAAAATGAAGAATACCCAGACAATTACTTTAAATATACGCACTATAAATTACATGCAGGGCACGCACAAAACTAAATATCCGTCGGAACATGAGGATTTAAAATGTCGGCGAGAATTATTATTATAAGTGTTAAGACCAACTTCAACAAGAAATAACAAACAAAAGGACAAGAATAAAATAAAGTAAAGAATTATTGAAACATGCTAATATAAGAACATAAGCTGACAAAGTTTGTTCACCTTAACATTTTATTGTCAAAATGAAATCGTCGTTTACACTCCTATGTATTGTATACCAACTGCTACCTATAATATTTTTGTCGTTTGCATGTATGTAATGTTGACGCGACTGGTGACGACTCAGGCGGCGGCGGCATTATTGTGTATTACGTTCATCAATGACGCATTGCATGATGGTTAATGTAAATATAAATAAATTAATACTTTTCGTGTGTTTGCGGATACAGGAATGTATGCATTTACCTACAGTATACAATATTTAACGTAGGTTCTGGTTGACTTTTATTATAAGGAAATGACAAAGTGCTTATATCCTGAGTTTGGAAGTGTTCGCATTATTCACCACAACACTTCAATGACTATTATTTCAAGTCTTAGTAACCACGCAATCGGAAAAATTGTTTGCACATACGGATACGATGACAGTACAATTGGGCCAGCTTGTGTCCTAGCAAATTTTGTAGCAGGTAATGCCAAGTTTTCACTACTCAATTTTTTTGACTGACGAAAGACTTGTTTGAAATACAAGACAAGAGCTACTTTTTTCATTCATTGTCTGTTTGGTATCAAACACAATGTTTTGTCAAATAAGCCTTATGTCGGTAAGAAACTTGACTAAACAGTAAGACATTGGCGTTTATTTTGCGTAAACGTGGTAAAGTGGTAAATAAGCAAATGAGCTGTCAAAAATTGCATGGGAAATAAGATTTTTGACAGTTCATTTACCACATACCACTTTTACGCCGTTGTATGAATACACTTAGTGTAAACCTAGAATAATTAAGCGTGTTCAGGTTCCTGAACATATTAAAAAAATTTAAGGCTATCTCAGTAGCCTAATCCTATGTTCCCTATACCTATCAATTTGACAGCACATGGAGATGGTGACAGACAGGGACGAAGAACAGCTTTTTTCTTTCTTCTTTTTGCTTTTGATATGAGACACCATATTCTATGAGTAGCGAATCGAGTTCCAGACCTTGCAAATTCGATAATTCCGTACAAATTTGACCATTGCAAAATTAATAAATACATAATAGTTCATTTAACTGGTTGACTTTTGAATGGCTAGCACATGACAGTTATTACCTATGGCATTTTGTCATTGATATTTGTTCTTTTTTCAGATTAGTTAATTAGTCAAATTATAATTAGGAAAAAGAAGAAGAAACAAAAAAGTGCTGTGCAAAACTAGTTAAAACTATATTTGTCGAGTGATTCCAGTTAAAAAAAACCAGCATTTCAAGCTTAAACTGAAAATACTGCTTAATCGAGTTAATTACTCTATTTTCAACGAGTTCTTTCTTTAAAGCTTTAATCATTGTTTAACTCGTTTCAGTTCTGTTTAATTCATAATAAAAGAAGAGAAGATTTAAACAATAATTCTATCTACATATTTCCAAATAATAAATGTCATCAATCAATCTGTTGCGGAAACACATACATAATTTGTTTTGACTATCAAAAACTCCAACAGGGTCAAATATTAAAAAATAAATGTTTTGTTTAGATCATAAATTAATGAGTGGACCTTCAAATGTGTCAAAGTCAGACATCAATCGATACGCCTTTGCGTATGAACCACTCGATTTTATGTAGCTATTTAAGTCTAAAAGTTCAACGCACTGACATTGTTGTTCGTTAACAGCAGTAAGGTGTTTTTTTTTTGTTTGTTGTATACTTCATAGCCACCAGTTTATTAGGTAAATACTCATCAGTCTGTCAAATGTGACACATGATGACCCTGACCTCTCCCATTCGAGTTAGTTTTTGTTTTATGACACTCTCGCTACTCACAAGAAAGAACCAGTAAAACCACTTTAAATTTAAAAAAAAAAATTGAAGATGATCTTTAAATTTGGGATTTAATGAAGACGGCGCTTTTATTTAAGTTGCATAGAAACAACTCTGTTATGGTGATATAACACACCACAGTCACTAGATACAAACAACATTTGCATTTGCTCAGAATAAGAGCCACAGGCGAAGTCAGGACACAAAAACTCTAAAATTCATCACAAAAGAAAACCCAAAAAGTCATCCATGATGGTCTGTAGAGTGAGCAATGAATGGTGCTCTATTATGCAGGGAAAAGATTTCGTCTACAAACCAGCAAACCACGCAAAAGGTTTGTCTACCTATGTGGGTACAGCTTTAGAGTAGGTGGCAAAGGTAAATCGGTTAACCAATGATTTGTTATTTTGTTTTGTCGTTGTTGTTGGTTTCTTTTGCTTATCATTGTTCGTTTTGTTTAATACTCTTTCTTGGCTAAGTCTACTGGGCTTCTGTACAAGCAATAAATGATTAGGCGCTCGGCTAAGATGTATGTCGTTGCTCACAGTTGTGAACACTTATTTTTATTTTTTATTTTAATATCTCAACCTGGCTACTTGTTACGGCAATACAATAAGAAGTGTATTCATGCAACAGCGTAAATTTACCAATTTTGTAAAATAGTAAGTTAACACAAAAATGTGCGCATGAACACTAGATTGGCATGTAAGGTGTGTGTCAGATTAGGGGGTTCAAATTGACTAACCTATCGGATGATCAAATGACAGCTGTCTCCCTGGGCAAATATCAAAATCATATGAAAACCATCCGACCGATGGCCATCCCTCCATTTTTACAGCTCGTCGTCCGGTAAGTTAGTCAATGTGAACCCCCTATTATGCGCGTTCGGATTCAGTATTTATTTTTAAACACATTAAATTTTAAACAAAGTTTTTTGTTATTTTGTTCTATATTTTTTGGGTTAAAAAATTGAAAAAAAGGTAAATTAGTTTAAGTAACGATTTCTTTGTAAATTTTGTATGCGCTTTTTATATCTCGCCGTGGTGTTGCCGTAAGAAAAACTACGCTTAAGTCAAAGTAGACAGTCTAAATGAGACATCATATAGTAACTCAGTTGTTGCAATAGCTGTGTTTTTTGGTAGATGGGTAGAAAGCACAGCAATCGAATGCCAATAAAACGATTTTACTCGTTCGAACATTCAATATTTGAATGTTGGTACCATGTTGATTGTATTCCAAAAAAGAATATGTGGAATAAAATATAAACATGGTTTTATTTTCATTGCAACTTTGTAGATGTGGAAAGTGTAAATAACTTTCAACGCTGTTGATAATTTTTTTTTTTTTTTTTAATTTTACTACAAAAACAATACATGCCCTCTAGCGGTTTTGTGAACAAAAAATATCAAAGAGTAAAAACAGCAGAAGCTATCATCCACCTTGACGACGACAACGGGGTCTGCCAACCACCACCGAGGCACAGGTACTCCAGATGAATATAAACTCTACTTGCGATCGGTTCGGTGGCGGTTAGCGAAGAATTTGAGTATTTCTGAGAAAAATTTGTGTACTTACTGTATGTGGTGGTGGTATATGACGTGAGTTTCCAAAGAAACGAAATAAAAAGTATCTTTCTGCGGGTCGGGTTGGCATGGAGTGCAACAAGCACTCATGAAAGGAGTTTATTTGCAGGACACTTGAAATTGGTTAACCCTGCAGCTGGAAAAGTATTTTTTTTTTAAATTTAAAATTACACCAAGTGGAGTGATAAAGTGTTGTTGTGAGGTAAACACAAAAAAAAATAATGCGGGTTGTTTGATCGATGACAAGACCAACCTTGGATTTGATTCGTCGCTATCGAAGTCGCGGCTCTATATTCGTCGCTTTTGTTTGCCTCTGGTTATGTTAATTGTGTGTCTGGTTTGGGTTCTTGAGTCAAGGCCAATATCACTAGTATGATAATATTATTTCAGTTCATTTACAGTTATATTTGAATTATTTATGTCCTACTAATTGGAGTTCATAGATTTTTGTGAATTTTAAGTGATCTAATAAGTGAGAATAAAAAAAATAAAAACTAAAACTAGTTTACGAAGGATTTTTTTTATGGATTAAAATTTTAAACTCGATAAGGTATGAATTTTAAATGAGTTATTCAAACGAATTTAATTTAAACACTTATTTTTGTAAGTAGGTTAATTTTTTTTTTATTCTTAAGTTCTGGTTTTTAGAATCAATTGTTTATTACAATATTTTTTCAAACTTTTAATATCCGGAAATTAAGTGAAATGTCTTAAAATATACTTGCTAAACCGATTTTTTGCTAAGGGCAGGTTCACACAACAAAATGAGTAATGAGGTATGTATAAAATGTATAAAGAAACGTTCACGATGACGCTTATACAGCAAAAACACAAAAAAGCTGTTAACGTTTACACATTACCGCCAAAATATGTGCGCTACAGTTCCGAATGTTTAACCAGATTAGTAAATATCGTTTTTCTGTGGCTAAATTATTTTTACCCAAAACCCTATTGTTATTACACCGGATCCCGTGAACATGAATGTTTTTTCGTGGGCACTGTACTTATTCTATTCACACCCAAAATAATTGTGAATACATTTCCCTTACTCAGTTGTGTATAGAGGTACACCTTATTTGAATCCCTCCATTGGTCAATTCAAATCCTCATGTCCAATGATTTTTGACATGTTCCAGACATATTTACAGTAATTTTGGACATCGGCAAAGTGTATGTAAAGCGACGCACGTTGCGGCCGGCGGCGGCGGCGGCGCGGCGTTCCGTGATTATTGTTCCCCTCTTGGTGCAATTCTATTGAAAATGTAGCATAAATGTCATTTCATCGAGAAATACAACATGAACATTTATGTTATTGTAAACAACACAAATCTTGATTTCTCGAAAACTCAGTGTATTGTCTTCACAAATTTGTTGAAGTGAAACTTTGTACATTTTATACCTAATATACGTTTTTTAAAAGCTTTAATATTCTATAATGCAAATGCACCTAATAAGAATATAAATCGTATTTTACACAGCAACTTTGACCAAAGTATCTACGCAGAATGTCGTCATTATTTATAGCACGTAATAAGTCCCCCAAAATCCCCTTATTGGTTTTTTTTTACGGCATTTATAAGGCTTTAATAATATTTCGTAATGGTAAATTTTGTAATGGAAAGGAATTTATATGATGTAACGGAAATGGCAGATTGTAATTTTTCTTGCAATTTAGAAGGTGAGAGGTATGTTGCAAATTGTTGTTGGAAAAGAAGAATTTACTTCCGTTTATTAAATGAATCAAGTGCAATATGGGCGATTTAAATATTCGGCGGTTGGGTTCTCACAACAATAGTAGTCTTTATTAGAAAAGCGACTTCGTCTGCCGCTATCCAAGTGATACGACACATGAGTCAGAATTTTACCACAAACAGTAGTTTTTTAGCTTAGCCCACGATATTAACCAACTTACCAAATTACAGCTCTCTCCCTGGGCAAATATAAAAATCATTTGAAAACCATCGTGTACGCATCCCTTCACAAATCATCAAACTGTCATTGTCAATTTATTCAGTAAACTCATCATGACAAAGTACACGGTTGAGGAACGTCTGCAAACTATAAAAAAATTCTACCGAATTTCGGAGTCGGTGACCGCGACTTTAAGAGCGTTAACTCCAATTTTCGGTCGTAATTCTCGCCCTAGTAAACAGGCAATAACAAGTTGAGTGCAAGACATTGAGTCTACATATTTGTTGTGTGATGTTGCCGTGCCAGTGAGACAACGGGTTGGTCGAAGTGTCGAAAATGTCGCTGCCGTTCAGGCGTCCGTAGAACACGACCCAAAACAGTCATTCCAAGGCGTTTTCAAGAATTGAGCATCGCTCAGACCACGTTATGGCGTATTTTGCGTAAGGATCGTGATCAAGATCATGCTGACTCAAGAATTGGAGCCGATGGACCATTTGAAACGACGCACGTCACCATTTTGTTTTTGTGTGACGTCTTTGGGAGTGACATTCAATTGGTTGATTTTTTTCACCACGCATATGTTTCATGAACGCCCATAAAATTGAAAATTATAGTTCATTCCTTGTCTTCGTCAACTAGCTTCATATTAGTGGCGGGTTATATCTAAAATGACCAAATGAAAAATTAAAATTTTTCCACAATTACTATTTCCAGATCGTAAACTTTTACCAAATAAATCTGTGTGGAAAAGTTTACCATATTCTGGTAAAGATTTCTTATAGAAAATTTGACATTTCAATTACAAGATTAACCATTTTACAACGTTTACCAGGTTTACCAGGTAAACCCAGGAATACATCTAGTATTTGGATAAATCTACAAATATGTCAGAACCTCTATTTCTGCATACGAGCAGAGCATATTTCTAACGATGGTCATTAATCAACATCTATGCATAAATGAGTTTTCAATTTATAAGTTGTTTTTTTCTCAACAGTGAGTGCCAATTGTATGTATTTCATTATTTAAGACTTAAGTAAAGTATAAGCGTCAAGCCTCTTCCATAAGATCAAAAAAAAAAAATAAAGCAATAAAACCACTGAAATAAAGTAATTCGAAATACATATAAGCTTTCCACACACGCAACACTGCAATAATAGAATTGTAAAGTTGATGTAAAGTGATTTTGTTCCGTTCGCTCTTTGTTAGCAAGTTACAAATAAAAGGTTTTGCAGAAGTTTTATTTTTGACTTTTGTGGATGTGATTGATTGAGTCTATCTAGCGATGGCACCAATAATGCCATTGTAGTTCACTATATTCTGCAGCCCGGGTGTTTTCCGCCGCACAGCACATGAGAGGCATATGAATTGATAAAATAAAATTTTGTTGTTATTGACTATAGAGGCTTATTTGTTTTTATTATTGCATGAGGCATAAAATAATAAGTAATAAGGCTTACCCAAGACAAGTAACTTTGATTTCATTGTGCTTAATTCAGGTAAACAACAAAAATATAATACATTTTTTATATATGTTGGGGTGTGTCAGTCAGTAGGTCGATTCGATGGAAAAGCAGTGAATTGGCTTTCAATTTATTTGGCTAGTGAGACGCATTGAATAAATTGGGTTGATTGCAGTTCGATTCAACCAAGCTATAAATTACAGTTTTTTTTCTTTCAATTATGATTAATGTCGTTTAGTGGTAGAACTATTGTGGGTTCGTGATAAATAACGATAAGAATAAGTTTGGTAGATACATATTTGTCTTTTGATGGTGAACATTTATTTCTGTTTTATTGAGAGTTCTACTTTATGGCAGCAAACCGAAATTTGTTTTCTTCTATAAGAAAGCATATTTTTTTTATCTATCTGCGAGATCTGCCCGAGTGCGGACGAATTACTTCAATTTTTTGGTGCTTACGACCACACAAGAGTTTTAAGGATTGCGAGAGTCAGATTTGACTTTTTATTTATAAACGCAAACAGTGCATATTGTTGTTATACTCAGACTAATACGAACTCACCTCATCTTTTTTTTTTATTTAAAATACTTAACCATAATTTGACATTTTGTTTGACATTCCAACACACAAATTGCTTAATCTACTGACCTATTTTTGTTACGTCTTTCTAAAACATGTACTTTACATATATAAAATCTGTAAGACTATCTCTTAACATACTTTCAAGTTCGAGAAGTTTTTTTTATGATTCCACAAAGAACAATATAAAACTGAGATAAGCTTAAGTACCTATTTGACGAGATGTGATATACTTTTTTTTTATTTGATTTTATTAACTTTTTTGTTTTTTATAATTTCTCTTTTTTTGGCTTACATGAACTTGATACGAATAAAAATGAGTTGACTTAAAAACATTTGTGTTGTGATTGTTTTACCATAATTCTATTAAAATTGAGGTTAAGAAGAATAAAAACATTAAGATTGCATCTATAAGAAAAAATTAAGGTCATACAAGATTATTTCCTAGGTAGGAATTTAAGCTGCAAGTTCTATATAGCTTTTAATTCTTTTCAGGACATCAGTTATCTTTAGCAGGGTGAGTCTGAGATTTAAGTTAAACTCGAGTTTACTCATTGGGCCGTATTCATAGATGTTATCTAAGCCGTTACTAAGAAAAACTCGGGTTTATCCTATGTTATTTGTCTTTCTTAGTAACGACTTAGACAACATCTATAAATATGGCCCATTGAATTCCGTGAGTTAATTGTGAATTCTCTGACATATGTTACTAATGTGATCACTTAAACACGTACAAAAGTTTCATTTGGTTGCCGGCTATCAAACGAAAATTATGCATCGTGTCCACCGGAGTTGCATTCCTTTTGCACTCATTGATTTTCGAAAAGAGGCGCGCCTTTTGCGTCTCGGTGTAATAGCTGACTATCATAATATCAGCTTTTTTGTTTAAGATCCGTTTATGTACTTTCTTAAAAGAAGTTTACAAACTTTAATTTTTTTTTAAATGAGTATGTAATTTTCTCAAAAATTTTACGACTGCTAGTTTATACAAAAAAGGCCAGAACTTTTGTGTATCAAAATATTTTGCATTTTTACGAAAACATGTGTAAGTACATAACAATCATAAAGTTATTTTAACATTTAAAAATGTTGTAATTAATTCAAATAAATAAATAAAATACATAAATTGCACCATAAGATGTCATTGAAACTGCGATCGGTGCGACATATCTTAAGATTAGTACGAATCGAGTAGTAAATATATATTTTTGGCACTGCAACTGACCGCATAAAACGTGATTCGATAACCCTGACCCAAAAATAATATCAGCGACTCGTCACATAGCACGAAATGGTCAATCAAAAAAAAAAAAAAAAATAAAACAAAAAAGAAGTAATAATAATAAAAAGACCAATGACTGTTTATACAATGTGGTTTGCTCGCTTTAACTCACTTGTGAATTAAATAAAAAAAAAAATATTTCAGTAATTTTTATAAAGAATACTGAAAATTGACACGTCTAACATAAAACAACTACCAGATTTGTTAACATTTTTCATTTTTTCCATCTCACTTTTTACAGATTTGTTGGGATAGTTTACGCGAAGCCCACATAGAAATGTCGAACCATATACAGTTTAAATGTTCAGAAATGTTCTATGTAAACAAAATTGCGTATACGCCACAGTGAACCATATCGATAAAGGTAAACAGCATCTTTGACATGCAACCATGCACAAACCCACACTATCAAACATTGCATTCAAGTAAATTGGATAGAAAACTTCTAAAAACTGCAAAATGGATTTAAGGCCGGTATTCAACACGAATTTTTTAAATATATTATATTGGATAGAGTGCTTATAAATTTTTATTTTTTTATAAGCCCTTGCCAACTATACCGTAGTGTATATTTACACAAAAATCCATGCGAAAACGAACGCAAAGTTAAAGAAGATACAAACAAAAAACACAAATTTTGTGAATTCGATCAACGTATTTTGTTTATCACAAAATTTCCCTTAAATGGCGCCATAGGGAAGTCCACAATGAATGAGTGGAAATTGTCGTTGTTCTTCAGATTTTGAACAGAAAACTTTAAATTGCTTACACTCAAAAGTCAAGACTAAACTCAACAAACACGTGCAGTGCATCAGACAGATTGCATCATAAGATTTCTTTAAAAAAAATCGCTTTAATTTAAACAACAACAAATGTGTTGTGTGTGTCATGATTTCATAAATGTGGAAAACCGATCCGAATGCTTTCATTAGCCAAGCCACAAGACTTACCAGAGTGAGTGTGTGGATTTAGCTTTTTTTTTTTTGTTCACGGAACATTAGCACAATTTATTGGTAGTCAAAGGTACCTACTTATATTATATCGTTTATAAAGATTAAAGAAGCACAATTTCTAGAGCATGACATTGAAAGTGAAGATACTTTAATACGAGTATATTGCAGTAAGTATAGTCGTTATAGAATGCCTGCCGTGATATGAATGCTTCTTCATCATGACATGCAAAATTGTTGAGTGATGATGCCTTTTGCATTTAACATTGAAACACAATCTTAATGAGAGTGAGTTTGGTTTAATGACGTATTGATTTGATTGAACGATAAACTAATTATGTGCTAAGAGCATTCAAGGCGAGTTTTCATTTTCATTTTTGTTTGTGCAAATAAAATGGGAAAGTACCTAGATAAAGAAGATGGTTGTTGTGTTTGTTTTGATCGATTGGATCCGAGAATTTCTCCTTTTTTTTGTTTAAGAAAAATGTAAGTGAGGTAAATTCAAAACGCATTTGGTTGCTTGTAATTAATTTAGATTTTCAATGTGGGTCTATATCAAATGTGGGCTGATTATGGATTTTGTAGCAAAATAAAGCGAAGTATGTAGGTATCTACAATATTTCACATGAATGCATCTTCGGTTTAAATTAAAGTAGCAACCAAATTCAAAATACATACAAGCGTTAAATCTGGATGCTACGTTATTTCAGAAACTTTTTTGTTCAATTTTGCACCACAATTCATGTCGAAATGCGAAAATCATTTATTCTTTGGATTGTTCATGGTTAAATACAATAGTGTAGAATCAAATATGACAGCTGAACACAAGCCAAAAAGATTCCTATTTATGTTAAAACGTTTTACATAATGATGCTACCTTATTATAATTTGACCAGATCGTTTTTTTTTACTAAGATCCTAGCAAGTTCAAAAATTTGAATTGGGCCGATTTTTTCCCCCACTGAATTAACTAATGATTGGCTTTAAAATCATTAGTCATACTCATTGCTCTGAAACCGCGATATGCGATTTTTTTATTTTTACGTTTGTAAAGCTTAGATAACACGACTTGTTTTGTATATTTTTGATATAAAAAAACACAATTCCATCTGTACCACAGCTCGGAAAATAACAAATGATACACAAATCGTGTTTGTATGTCATTTGCTGTCATCCAATTTGTCGTTCAAATTGTTTTGCGAATTTTTATGACCAAAATACACAAATTTGTACACACATTTTTACACAAATGTTGGTGTTTCCACAAATCGTGTGATCTAAGCTTAAGGCTTTTTTAAAAATAAAACATATTCCGAAACAAAAACCATTTTTTTTCCTCAGCATTTGGCACATGGAATTTAGGATTACCTGCATATTATTCTTCAAATACACAATAATTATGAAGTATGCTATTGTCTATTGCTTTCCTTAATTAAAAAAAAATAAACAAATTTCAAATAGATTTTAAGTAGGTTAGTAGTTTTCAATTCAAACCCAAACCAATTACAATCTATAAATTGAATTGCCATTTTTTTTTCTGCAATTATGTTTTCTTGATATACTGACCTAAAAACTGATATTTAAACCAATATCCGATTTCAATTGGGGTGTTGTTTTGTTTTCTTACTTTCGACTTTAATTTTATATTCTGCAACTTTTTTTTGCAAATCACAACTAACCAAACCACATCGTACCTTACATTTGATAGATCAACAGGAAGAAAAAAACCTATAACCATTTGACAATAAATAAAATAAAATTGCATAACAAACTAACGACCGGCAGCGCGCAGAGTAGCACTTCGAGCCATAATGTCGGCTGCAATTATTATGGTAGTGGTATGCGGTATGCTGTGGAGATAAGTCTGGTTTCATTTTAGCCGGTCTTACATCTTGTTTTGTGGTCTTTTGGATATTATTGACAAACTTTGGTGTTAGCACCCTCCACAATCCACATGCACTGTCTGTCTCTTCGATCGTGTGTAACCCGAAGATCTTTTGGTTAAGCTTTGTGTTGTTGTCTCGTCGACTTACTGCCCGAGATAAACTAGGGTAGTGTGTAATAAATCAGGCTTTTCTTATGGAACTATTATTCAAAGGAAGTTGCAGTTGAATTTAGTTACATAGCAGTTTTCTTTTCAAATTTTATTTTTATTTTCCTTTTTTTGATACTACAAGTTTGATGTGAAAATGCAACACCCTCCTGATTTGAAAAAAAAGTTGCAGCTGTGCAACAAAAAAAGATATATAAATTATTTGATTTAAGATATAGCTTCGTAATAAGGATGTTTGTTTTAGAGTAATGGTAGGAAAATAGTTGAAACACAAAAATTCTTTAAATCACAGAGATTAACACCAATACTACAATAACAAAAGTGTGGGATGATAAATATAGAAAATCATCACAATTTAAAAGATCATTCCACTAGAACTAAGAGCTTAAGAGATCATCTTGTATGTTGTTTTTACATTTTAACAAAAAAAGGTTGTTAGCGATTTTCAAATTATTTTACTACAAAGTTCCAAATTCAGATTCAAGATTTTGGTTTTAGATTTCCATTCATATTTTCTTAAAATTGGCATAACAATACTTTTAATAATTGTTTTGATTTTTGTTGGTATGTTGACGTCTGGCAACGTTTCTGCTGTATTTACATTTCTGAATTTTGCATTCCTTTATAACATTTACAATAGCTGTGTGGGTACCAATTTTCAGCTTCGTAGCTTATCAGATTTTATATTTAGTAAGTTTAAAAAAAAAATTAGTTTGATAACTCTGGCAACTCTGTTAATCAACTTATACTTCTGCCAATCTCGTTTCTTAATAACGTTTGTAAAGGCTATAATAACACCGCTTTTCAACCTTGTATTTAATCACATAAATTTGTTATGTGTTTTTTAATTTCTATACTTTGCTGATTTACATGCCCCTTTACATTCAATTTTGCAATTTTTTTCTATACATTTTTTTAAAGGTTTCAAATTCATTGTCTTCTGGCAACTCTTTGTATCCACCTATACTTCTGCCGATTTTTTCATACAACATATTTATACAAACAGTAGTTGTACTAATTTTCAGACCTGTATCTTTCCAAGTTTTTTTTTAATTAATTTCTTTAATTTTTTGATTTTATTATATGAGTTCTGGCAACCTTTTTACAACCACCCACGCTTCTGCTGATTTTTGTTTGTTTTTTTTTTGTTTGATGGCAACACTGGCAAATCCTTTGCTTACTTATGCTTCTACCAATTTGTTTCCCGCCATAGAATTATAAAAACTATGTTATCCCAAATTTTCAGCATCGTTGTTATGCTTAAAAATTTGCATCTCAAGCCTTATTACAAAGAATTCATAGCTCATATTAATTTCATTCAACTAATAAACTTAACTTAAAACTTGAGGAACAAAGAGAAACACCCGATATTCTATTCATTTCTCGACTCTTTTCAAATTCTTTTAACTGTGCAAACTTTCACAAGTTTGTCTTCTACCGCTATCTTCCGAAATCTAAGAAGTTCTCGCCTTTTGTATACTTATGCTCTTCTATCATACTCCTTTTATGGCTCTCATGACACCGCCAGGAGCTTGCATTAATTGTAAAAAAAAAAATTAGAAAAAAACGAAAAGCATCACAAAAATCTAATCCTTTTCCCCTTTTCTTTTTTTTCAGAAAAAAAAAAAATATGAAACGCCGAAAACTCTCATCTTCCGGTTGGGAGCTACATGTCTCCCTTGGCCTCATAACATTCACATTTCTCAACATTGTTATAATAAGTACAGATCGTGCAGATAGTGCAATTGTCCCACCCCCATGGAGTGATCCCCAGAAAAATCCTTGTGCAACAATGCCTGGTGGTTGGCAATTACTCTATTGGCCACCATTGAAGAAATGTTTTAAGATTTTTCAAGTTGGCTATCCATGTCCAGAAACAATGGAATTAAGTCCAGCAGCTAGCTCGAAATACACTTCGAAAAATGGTCCAGCAGCTGAGTGCCGTTGTCCACCGGGAACAGCTTTGAGTGCTGAAACGAACAAGTGTCATACGGTTTTCGAGAAGGGACCTTGCAAGGCGGGACAGTTTTTTAGCCCAATGCCAGAAGGACAAACACAAAAGAGGTAATTATTTAGAATCAAGCGGACGACTTTTTAACGACAAACTTACATTATATAGGACAGGAAACCGTTGGGGTATGTGTAAGCAACCAAGTCAATGCCCGATGGGAATGCTGTTTTGGCCAAGAGATGGAAAATGCTATTCAATGTACACAAAAGGACCATGCTCCAAGGGAAAACTCTTGATACAAGACGAACATAATCTTGCCCAGTGTAGGGTAAGACTTAAAATATATTTTTATACCAATTATTATACCGATAACGCCTTTTTTTTGTTTTTTTTTTCCAATTAGTGTCAGAGTATGGGTGAACTTGGAGAATATTTTTACGAAACTGACGAAACTTGCCATGAACACTTTACAAAGGGACCCTGTTCAACGCCCGGACATCTGTTTCTTCCCGGCGGAAGATGTGATTGTATTCCAAATCTACCTCATTATCATGAAGCTAATGGAATGTGTTTTGAACTGGGTAAGCTATACAGCGTTAGAATACCAGATCATCTCAAAATGTATGCATGTTTCAATATAGGTTCTCCAGGACCCTGTCCACCAGGACATATATTCATCGTTCCCGACAACAGAACTGCAAATTACAAACGCGCCAAATGTCAGTGTAAGGAAGGCTACGTGTTATGGAACGATGGCTTATGTTATCGCCTGTATACTCGAGGACCATGTGCTCCCAATGAATTTCTTTTAAATGCCACATCATGTGTTCGAAATTTCTGCGGCAAGAACCGCCTATACTTTCCCGACGAAAAATCCTGCTACCGCATCGGTTCTCAAGGTCCGTGTGATCTATATCAAGTCGTCGTATTTGATTTCACAGCTAGACCATCAATAGATGGTGTTTCATATAACGGTATGTGTGGTTGTTCAGGGGTCATCATGAATTTGGATCAACAATGTACCCATTCCAACACCGATCCCGATGCTAATACATGTGAATCCTCGCCAGGAATGGTTGAAATAGACGGAAATTGCTATAAGCTTTATAGCCGCGGTCCATGCGGACCCGGTCAATGGCTAGAACCAATCAAAAGTTCAACACTTTCAATCTACTCAGATGAATATTTTATCACACCAATGACAAGTAAGGCAAAATGTGTGTGCCGACCTGGATACACTAGCTACGAAACTGCAGATAAAGCTTTCACTGGATGTAATGCACCAACAGTTGGATTGGCGAGGTATTTAAATCGACAAAAGTATAAATTGGGACCGATATCAATAATGACTGCACCAGAGGCGTAGTGGTGATATAATGTAACTAGTTTTTAGGGGTTGTCTGCCATTTAAATGGCATATTGGTGTGTTTTGTGTGAATAACAAACAAAAAATATACCTCTACTTCCAAAGACTGATTTTGTGTAAGTTGTAGTTTTGTAGAACTTTTAAATTATTAAATTAAGCATGTTACGGTTAAAAACATTAGTAAGAATTCTTTATGCAAGTAAAAAAAAAAATAAATATTATCAAAAATTTAGTTTAACCCCAAAAATATTGTTTTTCTTTGCATAACACATTTTTTTACGGAACAATGTGAAAAAAATATAAAAAGTTTTATAGCATAGCAATGAGTGTTGTGAGTGTTGATTATCTCTGCGTTTTTATTTTTGTTTACTTTTTGTTGGAAAAAATATATTTTTGTAGTAAATTTTTTTTGACATATCCTTCAATTAAAAAATTTTTGTCAAAAAACTGTAATTTTTTCAATTAAAAAGTGGATTTTAAAGTTTATCGCGACCAATGTCCATTCGAACCGAAAACTTTGGAATATATAGAATATTGAATTCCCTACACTTTTTAAAAGGTTTCCAATATTCTGTAAAAAAAATTGTTAATTAGTAACTGAAGTGTGCTTATAAAAAAGGTTCGGCCACAGGATGATCTATCCTCAGAGAAAAAACACATGAACCAAAAATAAAATTGGAATATTGGAAAATTTGGCGTGCTCTACCTTGGCATTTTTAAGACGTACATGAAATCTAAATATACAAAAATGTATCAAATTTAATGTTCTATAAAAAATATTCAGTGTTTTAAATTCGGATGCCAATTAGATAGAGAAAAACTTCGAAATCCATTCTTACCTCCGGTAATTTGGCAATTTTTGAAAATAACTTTTTATTGGAAAGAGCTATCAAAAAGGTTTTTAAAACAAAAACGTAAGAAAATTTGTTTTCCTATAAAAAATAAATAAAATCAACTAGTCTAGGACCAATAATGACCGTGAAAGCCAAATAAACGCTTTTTAAAGCCTTTTCAAAATGACGGATGACGCAGAGGGTTTTTTGTTCGAGTTTTGTGGTTTTAGAATCCCCAAGAAATACTCATGAAAATCGGTCCAGCAGTTCTTATGTTATAAATTTGTTTATATATTGTTTTATATATTTAAGAAAATGTTATTAACATGATCATTCAATGTAATTTACAGCTTCGGAAAGTTTGTTTTCTCAATTATTGCCTCGTAAGTAAAAAAAAGACAAAAAATTCCAACAATTTTATTAAAACTGTAAATCTGAAAGATAAAATGCTAGAAACAACTAAACAAAAAAGTATATGCAAATTAATTATTCTTTCAGATTAATTTAATTAATTTTTGAATAAAATTTTTAAATAAATAAGTGATTCTAGAGATATTGACTAAAATGGTTTTAACAAAGATTTTCAAAATGTCGGTTGAGGTTGTGGGGCAGCACTTATTTATGTTTAAAATTGAAGATAAGTTTCTCAATCTGACATGAGACGGAAGTTAAATATTAAAATATAAAGTAAATTACTTACTCGAGTTTTCTTTCCAATTCTTTTACTTGTCTTTCCAAATCATTCCGTTTGTCCTTGGTGGCTTTCAAATCAAATTCCAGTTGATAAACTTTTTCTGTTTTTGCATCTAGTTCCGCCTTAAAAAAAAAAAAAAAAAAATTATTAATTTATTTTAATTAAAAATTAATTAAAAATCATTCATCTTACAACAATCTTATCTTTTTCACTCTCCATTTTAACATAAGTTGACTTGAGAGAAGCTATTTCATTCTTTAACGAAGTTATCTCATTTCGAGATGAATCACGATTGGTTCCATAGTTATTTAATTGACTTTCAGCTGATTCTAATTGTGCTTCAGCAGCAGCCAGTTTATTTTGGTATTCGGAAAGTGCACGTTCGGTTTGATCTTGAAGCAATCTAAAAACAAATTTTGTAATCTTTATACTAATTCAAATTTGAAAATAAAAATAAAATTATCCTCACTTCAATTGACTCTGACTAGCTTTAAGTTTACAATTCTCTTCTTGGAGTTCAAAAAGCTTCTTTTTAAGTCCATCGATTTCTTCCTTCAAAAGGACTATCTGCGTTTGTGATGGAACTCGGGCTGAATTCAAATCACGATTTTCAAATTCCAATGCAGTAATTTTACTTGTAAGTTCGTGAATTTTTTCTTGGTATTTTTGACTACTGTCAGCTTGAAGGAGTGTAAAGCTTTGTAGTTTCTCACGCAGAGTATCACGTTCATTGCGTATTCGCTCTAATTCCATTTTGACAATGTCGCGTTCCCGCTCGGCACGGATGACTATGGCCTGAACACATTCACTGTTGGAAGAAGATTTATCAGAACGTGCACTTGGATGCTGTTGACGAACACACAGCTCAGAACGAAGAAGACGCAGTTCGTCGTCTTTGCATTTGATTTGAGATTGAAGGAATTCAATTTCCTGAAAAAGAAAATTAAAATAATTTTATCCATTAAGGGATAAAGACTAATGTTTATGTTTTTTTAATTCGATTAATATTTTGAATGTGGTTAGTAGTTCGACTCGAAGACCAAATTAATGTAAAAAAAATGAACAAAGTAGCTTATGAATATTGTATGTTGCATTTAAGATGACTATTTGAATTTTTATGAAAAATAAGAACAAAGTTAAAGTTATGAGAGCCAAACGATTGTTAAAAAGTAGCTAGCTTTCTTATTTTGGTGGTTTAGTAAGACATCATATCATCCGAATTATGCTAGCCAATATCACCATTCAGCTTGTGACGAAAAGATTTATGACAGAAGGGCGAAAAAAATGGATCATTCAGAAAATAATGAGGTCACAAAATTACCAAAAGCTTAATAACAACAATAATATTTAACCATATGCTTATAAGACATTGTGTCTTTTCAATGCAACTTACGCGGCATTAGTTGAAAGGAACAGGTAAGATAGGAAAAAAATTGTTTAGACTTCAACAGATAAATTTTGGAAATGATATCTTCTCTACTTGAAGGTGCGGTGCGTTTTTCGGAATAGCTCGAATAGTGCTCGAATAGCTGCGATGCCAACTTTAAGTTGTTTTTTTTTCGTAGTTTTACGGACAAGTTTCAACAACTAATCTTTCATCAATGGTTATAAAAAACATTTTTTGCAGCACACCATTGTTTTTGCATGGAGGCGGGTTCTTTGGTACTGAATTTTCATAGTCTTTGAGATAGGTGGTCCCCTAGTCCTTTGCGTACAGTGGGATACTTAAGTGTAGAGAGCATTCGATTGCTTGTCCGAACAGTAGCTGTCCGTAATCATACCGAAGCTACCATCAGATGGTGTTGCCGGGTCATCCCCATATTTGCATTTTGTTTTATCCGAACGTCCAGAAGACGTTGACTGATCAAAGTGGTGAACTTGGTTGGGGTCTTGCTTGTCTATCTTCTGTCGAAGCTCAACTGGTTTCGAGGCACGTCTTGCATTCAGGATGCTGTCCTGTCTCTTTTTTTCAGTTTCTTCAGTAATTTGAAGTTTTGGGACCTAATGTACCATCATTGGGAAGGGTATTAATATTCACGTCAACAGGCGATTTTCAGTTATGGATAATGATACCTCCGTAACATGTCCTAGAAGGCTAGTTCTTTTTTTTAACATTTGCAAACCAAATCCGATTGGACGAGGCTAGTATCCGACAGTTACAACGAGGAGCTACGATAATCATAGTTTAGAAAAATTGTGGTTCACTTGTCTACTTAATGTCTTCGATTTCTACAACACCTTGCAACCAATGAGTATATATTTCTGAACGAAATATCAGTAAAGACCAAGGAGAAAATGTAACAAGTTGTGGCATACAAGTAATTTATATAGTTTAATAAAACATTACATTTTCATTGTATAAATTAAAATTTTTTTTTTATAAATTACTAATTTTAGTTATTTAAATACATATTTAAAGATTTAATAATCTGAGTATATAATTGATGTTACCCACGTAAGGGGTTCAATCTCAATAAATAATTACCTTTTCAGATCCCGCTTTATTGATCATCCTCAAATACTCTTTCTGAAAGAAATCTCTTTCTGACTTCAAACGAATTCTTTCTTCATCGATGCATCGATCGTCTTTGAAATTTTTGTTAACATTTTCTAAACAGAAGTTAGAACAAAATAAAACATACAAATATTTTTTCTTAAAACTTCCAAAACAAGTACCTTTTTGACAAGAGTTAAGCTTCGACTTTAGTTTATGGTTTTTTTTCATTAGCTTTTCATTCTCAAAAGCAAGTGTTGACTCTATACCAAAAAAAGAAAGATTTTCAAATATCCAAATGCAAAGTTTCAAATATCAAACTCACCTTTCTGAGTAAGTTCATTTAATCTTTCATTGATCCTTCTCTTCTCTTCTGCCGATGACTTTGACGATGGGGCAGGAAATTCTTTGTTTTCGATGAATCTATTTTTCAACTTTTGCAAATCGGCTTTCAATTCTTCAATTTCCTTTTCTCGATCAGCTATCTCGATGTTGGCTTGGCTCTCTACAGCTAAGGCAGCCTCCTTTAACTCATCCAATTCTCGTTGGAGTTTCTTATTTTTACTTTCTAAATCCATGGCCCGTTGCATGGCTTCATGCATTTTATCTTGATACTCACGTATCTTGCAGAGGCTCTCGGATTTCTCCCTTTGCAATAATTCCACATCTTCCGAAAGAGTTCCGATGTCTTTGTAGCAGCAATCTTTGGCCAATGCCGCCGGTGGACGTCCTCCAGTGAGGAGCTCATTTAAACGACGAATTTCTCTGTCACGAGCCTCAATCTAAAATTATGAATCATCCCTGACGACCACCTTGAGTTTATTATATTTAAAAAAGATACTTACTTTTCTCTTGTAGAATGCAACCTGATCAGTGAGGTCTTTAATGCTGTTTGTCAGCTTTTCGATTTCAATTTCTTGTGCAGGTGCATTACCAGAGCCAGCTGAAGATTGTTTATAGAAGCCTGCATTACATTTTGTGCATTTAATCGATGAATTTTCACAAAAGACATTTGGTAGGAACCCTCCTGACCGTACAGTGCTTACGAAAGGCTTTTTATCTAAAAGTGGAACACTAATTTAATGGAGTTTATAAAAGTTAGCGAAGGACATACTCATATTGACTCCGTTTTTGTTGGTTTTCATAGAATTTGAATCGATACCTTTGAGAATAAAGGCTTTGATTTGAGCTTGCAAGTGTTGGCAGTGTTCATCGAGATAGCTTTTGTCGGATTCAAGGTTTCTAATTCGGTGATTTAACTCTGAAAAAAAGTAGAAAACATTTCTAACAGAGTGGACATAGAAAGAATTTTGTATAACCTACCACAGCACTTTTCTTCATAATCTTCTTTCTGTTTTAACAATTCCAAGTGTAATTGATTACATTCTGCTAAGAGGCGAGAATTATCACATTTGTATGGTTCAACACCAAGTTCCCAACACGATTTTTCCTTCAAAAAACGAATATGAAAACAAAAAAGAATATTGATTTAGAATTAGTAGAAGACACAAATAGATTGTTGGGTTTGTTGTGGTCTAATAACTTTGATATGTCCCTGGAGAGGATTCATTATTCAGACGTTAATGTAAATGTTACCTCGAGTAAATTGCTAATTTTTAATTTGGAATCGCGCAAACTCTCGGTGGTTTTAACAAGGTCCTCGAAAATTGCTCCAACAAGTGTTATTGCTGCCAATGGAAGGGGTTGGGTGTAGCCTAGGACGTCTAATTTTTGACGAAGATTATTATAAATGCAATCGGCACTCATTTTTGCATTTTTTTAGTTGATAGTTGAGGATTCGATTTGATTCAGAGGCAAAGTGAAATTTAAAAGTTTAAACTTTGCAACTATTGCTTGTTTGGTTATTGGAATTGGAATGCTTTACTTTTCATTTTATCTCGGCAACACTGAGGCCAAACTGTCAAACTATTTGGATTTTCGAAAAAGTGCTGCTAAAAATTACAAAACAAAAAAATATGTGGAACCTAACTTTCTTAAGACTAGGCTCACATTCATCTAATGTCGTTTTCGATTGGATTTCCAGTCATAGTGTATTCCTTTGAAATCCCACCATTTACTTGGTTTAAATTGAAAATGTGACAGTTTAACCTGCAATCGACTTTTTTCTTGCTCTTTATTTAAAGAAAAAAAGAGAAAAATTGCAAAAAAAAGCGTAGTAGACACTAGGGGTATTCATGCAACCTGGTAAACTCTTGTTAAACTTGCTGAAGTACAATATCTGGTAAGCTAACTGTCATTTCCATACAAATTTTGACATGTGTACCACATTTACCAGGTTAACCAGGTTTACCCTATAAATTTATAACCCCGTTTATATGCAAAATTGAGTGATCGAGTTACATTTTCAAGAAAGAGATAGCAAGATTTGGACTCGACTCTAGTGAGCTAGTAGGACCGAGTCAAGTTAAACCCATTTAAGCTCCTTCCAGGTTTACAAAAGGATTGAAGCATAGTTCAAGCTGGCTTCAAACCTGCATGTAAACGGGGTTTATTTTTCTTTTCAGGAGGCAGCACTGTAGTATTTAAGATAATGAAGGTAGTGTGGAATGTGGAATTCATTTTATTTTCGAAATCACAAGACCCAAATGTGTCAAAATTTGTATAAAAGAAGAGACGAAAACGGAACACACATAATTTTGTTTATATTTTTTTTATCTGTTTTGCTATTATTGATAAATATTTTTATTTATTATAAAAATTATGAAACGGACCACAAGTAGTGAAAGTGATATTTCAAACCCGATTACACCGGAACCAAAAACAGCCAAAGGAGATGCTTCGCCGACAAGTACGTCCTCGATTTATAATGCAGAGACCAAAAAACCAAAGCAGATAATTAAAGATGGGGTGGAAAAAAGAAAGAATTTAAGAGAATTTGAAACAAAAACACTAATTGCCGCTGTTAAATCCCATCCAATATTATGGACTAATTTGGACAGAATGGATCTTCTGAAAAGCAACACCCACTGGGAAGCATGTCTTGAAGAATTAAGTACTAAAGGGCTTGAACTCGAGATGGGCGAATTAAAATCAAGGTGGCGGGCACTTCGCCGAAAGTTCAAACAGTGTTCGGAGACGTTAAACAGAGAAACATTAGGACATGGCGCTTCAATGGAGCACGAGGTCCCTTGGACACACTTCAAGGAGTTGCTCTTTCTCTATGATGCAGACGACGATGAAGTGGATTTATTATCTGCAGATCCTGAACATAAATTAGAATCTGCAGATCATGAAGTGATATTACCATCTCCAGAGGGTGAAGATGAATTTCCATCTGTGGATGATTCATACATTCAGTCGGTAAGTCTCTATTGATTTAATTTAATTAAAAAAAAGATCTTCATTTTGTAAATTGCAGGAACCAAATATCGAGATGTTTTGTGGTAGATCTGCTCTCGTAATGTCCAATATAACTGTCAATGGATTATCTATGCCCGTAACTCGGCCTCCTTCGGGAAGTAAATCAACTACTTTGCGTCAATATTGTAGTGATAAAAACAGGAATATTACTTTAAATAACGACATAAACAATCCAACTTGTTTGTTTGATGCTGTTCAGACATCCAATCCTCATTTTGCATCTCTGCAGGCCAGCAAAATCGGAGTGCTACAGAAAGCAAATTCAACATTTTGTAAGCACATTTTATCTGAGTTACGGGTTCTTCCAGAAGAAAGATCACGTCTTTTGCGAAGGATATTAATGCAAGAGTTGTATAATTTTATGGAAACTCATATATAAGATCAATGCCAAACTACGGAGATGATAAACGGAAAAGGAATACTCATCTCTGTTCAAAAGTGTTTGGCTACATTTATAAACATCCAATCAATAGTCTGACCTTGATTTAATCATCATGTTTCCAGTTAAATCTCTGATAATTATTGTTTATCGTTCTCAGCAACTTATATAATTGCCAAAAGGAATGAGTGCGTTTCGAATGAGTTTGACCTCAAATCGTACATTTTTTTTAAGAAGTTGAAATTTTTTGTTAACTTTATTTTTATTACTTTAATTGTTTTGTTTGTAAACATTTGATAAAACAAATAAACATGTCATATTATGGGGTAAGAAATCCCACAGGCCGACAGTTCACAGCCTTAACTCCGTTTTTTTAGTTGCTGACATTATTTTTAGTTCCGATACAGCTATTATAGGGCAAGTTTGTGATTCGTAAACAAAAATCGAACATGAAAAGAAATACGTAATTTATTTGATTAAGCATTCCCACATGTTCTTCCAAAAACTTGAGAACATTTTTGATGTTTTTACTTTTCGGGAAAATTTGGAATATCATTTCATTAGGTCCAAGGTCATCTATCCTCCCCAACATTACTCACAGTCACTCCAATTCTAAATTAAAACTCCCGAAAAAAATGTATTTCGTTCCTTTTTAACGTTTCTGTCATTCTTAAGAGGAAAAGAATATTGTAATTAAGGTTATGGTTATTTTTGGACTGCGACTAATTCCCCCAAAAACATTTGCCCCGCAGTTTCCATTCAGAATAGAGATGAGTCACTCTTGTTTGGAGATTGCACCTTGTCAAAATGGTGACCTACCTGTCAGAATAGTGACCAATGTCCTGTACAGGTAGCAACGACACCCGCACCGACACCACACTCCATATTTGAGCCATCAGTAAAAATAGTTGTGTCGAGGTCTCTCGCGACGACGCCAATCATCCCATTCTTTCCTTGATTGGATTATGACTTTAAAATTTATAATAAGGCTCAAGGTAGGGGTACATGATGGGAGCAAAGCAGTTATGTTGCTGTGACCATAGGGCTTGCTAAACCAGCAATTTGATTCTTTTAGTCTTAAAGCACTGCAAGAAACTATAAACTTTATGTGTAAGTCAAGAGGTAGAAGAAGTAAGAGGAAAAAGATGCAAAATTACAATGAGTGCATCCGTTAGGCAAGATCGAAGTGCCCCTGTAGTACCTATGCTAGCTGTTCTTTGTACCTCTTTTAACTTATTCATATTATATGATTTCTTAAGAGCGGGCCACCAGTTTTAGTAGTAAACAGCATCAGTTCGGTTTTGCTTTGGTTAAAACCTAGTCCACAACTTGTGGCCAAGTTACTAACTTTCCTCAAAGGAGTTTCCGTAATTTCACTGATTTCGGGTGCAATTTTTCCTGGTACTAATACTATCAAATCATCCGCATAGGCAACCGCCTTTACTCCACATCGCTCTAATTTTAAAAGAATTTTATTCATGACTAAAAGCCATAGTAGAGGAGATAAAACCCCACCCTGAGGTGTTTCCCTATTCACAATTTTGGTCTTAATTCTCATTATTTTATCTTTATTTTGATGGACAATGCATCAAAGAAATAGCTTGTTCCCTCCAGTTATGACATTTAGGCATATATCCTTTTAACTTCCACAAACGCACTCTGTCAGCCGTGCCTAAGCACTGACAAAAACTCTAATTTAAAACACAAACCTTCGGATTATGAGCGATATGATAATATATTTGAGTTAAATCAACTAAACATTACACAACAAATTAGCCCCCACTTTTGGAATAGCGTTTCCAGAATTTCTTGACATCATCGTGACCATTCTTTGTTACCACCATCGTTCGATTCCTTTCACTTTGCCATACAAGAACACTTATCGACTGGGCATAGTCGCGTAGAGTTATAAAATCGGCCTGCGACAAGAATTGATTATATACTACACCCTCAGTGTAGACAAATCGATTCCTTTCGTTCTCCCAGAGTTTGATTTGATCAACAACTGTTGGTGGTAGTGGCGACCTTGAACTGATGGCCGACTCTGTCGTCTTCATATTTTGATGGGCGTACTGTTCCAAGTAGCTAACAATCTGTTCGGCTGTGATTCCTCCGCGCAGGGCTTGTCTCACTGAATCTCGAGTCAGAACGCCAACGACTAGGTTTGGGAATCGATATAGCAGCTCTGTGAAGAGACCGAGTAGGGCGACTTGTAGGTTTGAGTCAGTGTAGGCGTACACTCGGTAATTTGTTTCGACGACAATGTAGCCAGGATCTTGGCTTTTGTCTTCTTCGTTGGAGACTGTGGGTACGGGTCCATTTTTGTTTGTGACGTTCAGAGCCAAACGGGTGGGATAGAAGCGTCCTTCTTTGCGTTTTCGTTGGTATACCAACCCGAATTCACGCAGATGCTGTAGGAAGGTCAGCATCTTTGGACTCAGTCCTTCTGAACTGTAATCTCGACCAAGAGTAGAAAAACTTAGTTGGAAAAGCATAGATAGACACTCGGGTAGGCTGAGATTTCGTTCCTGGCAGGTGTCGAGATACTGAAGCATAAAGTGCCACACCTTTGAGGAGATGCAGGGAGAGGTTACACAGAATAAATAAGCCTGCTTGAGATAGAACCTTTACCTGTGATCGTGTGTCTAGAAGAAGAAATTGAAAACCTTGTCGGGTAATGCTTGGTGTACCATCACGTTCATCGCGCTTCATAAGGTTGGCATGTAGTAAGATCCGTACAGCATCGGGACTAATGCCCTCGCTATCCTGACCTTTGCTAGTTGTTCCGCCACCAACCATATAGTGCAGTACGCATCGCCATCGTGCCATAGCATAATTGTCAAGGAATGCCACATCTCTAGGCTTCGCATCTTTGTCCATGAGATGAGATAGTGACCATGGCTTCCCACCTCCTAGCAGAGCTATTTTAAGATTCTTTTTGAACGTCGGGCAGAGTTCCCAAGCCGGGAGACCACCGGGAATGGCTGTGACCCTCCAGATGTTCAACTCTGTGAGACAGGATGATGATGCTGCTTGTTCCCTGATAGAAAATACATGTGTGAAAATAAATATGTGAAAACATTTTTCTATCTAGTGTTTACTTGGCATAATGCTGTGATCCCCATGAAGCAACTACAGCTTGTGGAACTGGCTGTTCTACGAATAATATGCGGATAACAAACTGACGGGCAATTTCGGGTAATTCTCTGAAACCAATATAATGAGAATTTTAATCGAAAATATTTTGATGACCTTTTGATGTACCTGTAAACAGCCAAACAAATTGTGGGGTAGTTGTAAAGCTTTTCAAGGACATCGTGCGTCCGAGTTCTCAAATAGTCTTGTAGGTTTTTGCATTCGAGGTTTGCAGGCTTTGGAATTAAGGAGCTTGTTTTACCTGATTTTGACTCAGACATTTTTAAGAATTTGGAATTTATATTTTTGTTTGCATTTAGAGTTTTTTTTTATGGGTAAAGAAAAACTTGGAGGCTTGCAACAACAAAAAAAACACTACAAAATTTTAAATTTCTGACAGTGCCGGATTTTTGACAGCCGAAATAAGTGCGATCTGTTTGTCTTGATACTTGAGTGAGACTGAAATAAAATGAAAGCGTTCAGATCTCCTAATCGTCAGAAAACATTAGGGGCATTCATGAAACCTAGTAAACTCTTGGTAAACGTCTTTAAGTTTAATATCTGGTAAATGTCACTCCATACAAATTTGGACATGTTTTCCACATTAACCAGGTTAATGATGGTTGCATGAATAACTCTAGGGGTACTCTTGCATGTTGGTTGAGGCAGAAATCCATCCTGGATTGTAAGTGCCACCTAAAGTAAGAAAGTAATTAAGTAAGTACTCGTGCAACCGTGGTAGACGTGGTAAATCTGGTAAATGTGGTAAACATGTCAAAATTTGTAAGGAAGTGACAGTTGGCTTACCACATATTATACTTTATCATGTTTAACAAGAGTTTACCAGGTTACAACAATACCCCTCCAATTTATATTAGGGATATTCATGCAACCTGGTAAACCTGGTTAACATGGTAAAGGCTTGCCCAATCCAAAGTGCGACAGTGCGTCACGACATGTGCGACACGATTTGTATATGATTTGGTGTGGGTACTCTCATATGACGCTGTGTAAATAAATTTTGGCATCGTGTTCGTGTCGCACTGTCACACTTTGGTTTGGGCAAGCCTTTAAATAGTAAATCTGGTAGTTGAACAACTGTCAAATTTTCTATAGGAAATCTTTACCAGAATATGATAAACTTTTCAACACAAATTTGTTTGGTAAAAGTTTACCATTTGGAAATGGTAATTGTGGAAAACTTTTAAAGTTTTAGATATAACCAGCCACTAATAATGTAGCTAGTTGACGAAGACAAGGAATCAACCATAATTTTCTCCAAATATTTCAAGTATCAATACAAAATTTACAAAAATTTATCCAAGTTGCTTTTAGGGGCATTCATGAAACATGCGTGGTAAACTTTCCCATTTAACCAGACGGAAAAGTTTACCAGGTATCATGAATACCCGTATTGATACGACATGAACTACTGCTTCAAAGCCCCTTCAGAATACACCATTTTCTTGGTTTATATGAGTACAGAGCACAGCAGTGAATTATTTGTCCCAGCGATAATTTTTGGCACAAAACTCAATGCTATTTAGGTTGATAACAACCGTACTATTCTGTTAAATTTGTCTTAACCTTATCACATTTAAACAATTGATAGAAAAGCCACATTAGTTTGTAAATTTTTTTTTCTACGTTGAACTGAAATATAGGCCTTAAACAAAATTAAAACAAACTTTTGTGGTCTGACCTTAAATTACGCAACGAAAACAAACAAAGCTTTTCTAAACAGCTGATTTCTCGCCCATCTACGAACTGTCAAAAAAACAATTTTCGTGATTTGGGGTTTGGTTGTGTCCGCCGCGATTTGTTTACTTGGAAAACTTATTTAATTCCTTAAAATATATTAAAATCAAAGTTAAAATACATTGAAATTATACTTGAAATGTTTATTAATCTTTTTACTTTAATTTAAAGTGAATATTTTCCCAAAGTACGCGAGAAATTTACAATGAAATCCAAAGTGTAATTTGTAAAGAAAAAGCAAAAGTATAAAAAAAATCCAACTCCTTTCCCCCAAACTACGCATGTACACAAAAAATTTATCGTTTCTTTCCATTATGACATTCTTCAATTAAATCCTTTCTTTATCATCTTCCCGAAAAAACATTAAGGACGAAAATATTTTCATCGTGTTTTTTATTAAAAAAAAAAATAAAACAAGAAAAAAAGATAAACGAAAATTATCCTGTGGAACAAAGAAACCCGGTGGGTAAAAAAAGTTCTGGCTGTAGCAATGGCTTCATTCCATCAACGATGCGGGCGTCGAATAACTTTGACCAACAATAACCGAACAGCAATGCGAAGTATTAGGGATTTTAGCCATGCTTTGGTTTTCAGTGCCGAACCTCTTCAAGATGATGTACTTTTCGAAGTGGTCATTGAGGAAAAAGTAAGTTCTACAATGGGGTTATCTATTTTGTTTACTTTTTAAATGTAGATTTTCTTTAGAATCACTCTTGGGGTGGAAGTATAGAGATAGGAGTCACTTCCGAGAATCCCGACAAGTTGGAGTTGCCTTCGTGTGCGGCAGCAATGCGAAATGGTACCTGGATTATGTCGGGTATTGATATACGACGGGATGGCATCTGTTTGGTTGAGTTCTATGGAACCCACCTAGAATCTCTAAACGAAGGAGATCGAGTTGGAGTTCTTAAGACATCCCAAGACGAATTGGTCTTCTATATAAATGGGGAATCACAAGGTGTGGCAGCTACAAATTTACCAAAAGTCGTCTATGCTCTGGTTGACCTTTACGGCAGATGTGTTCAAGTATCCATTTGTCCATCGGAACAGCTTGTAAGAGAGAATGAAAACCATTTCACTTACTTGTGTTTCTAATGCTTATTTATTTAGGACTTCATGTCGGATTCCACTCAAATTGTCCAGTCAATCGATGTTCCGATGTGTGTCGATGTCACAGTAAGCTCAAACGGAGGTACTGGCGTTGCCTCAATACAATCAACGGCGAATATAGCTGACTATTTCGATATGAATGATCGTTTGCGGTTCCACACTCGATGTGGTTCATTGGTCAAGTTGTCGCCGAATTGCCGATCGGCTGAGAGACGTCGTCCACTCGATGAATTCAACAACGGAGTGGTCATGACACACAGACCATTGAAAGACAATGAACTCTTTGAAATTCGAATTGATAAATTAGTTGACAAATGGTCTGGGTCGATAGAAGTCGGCGTAACTACACACAATCCAGCGGCTCTACACTTCCCAGCAACTATGACCAATATGCGGAGTGGAACCATCATGATGTCTGGCTGTGGCATTCTAACAAATGGCAAAGGAACTCGCCGACAATATGGAGAGTTTAATTTGGATGAGTTGCGAGAAGGTGATCGAGTGGGAATGATGCGGAAGACCAATGGAAATCTTCACTATTTCATTAATGGTCAAGATCAAGGAGTCGCAGCCAATAGAGTTGCTCAAACACTTTGGGGTGTCATTGATCTCTATGGCATGACCATCAAAGTAACCATTGTTGATCGCGATGAGAGAGAGCAGCAAAATCTGGTCACACGCCGCAACAATCTAATGTCGATTCAGACGAGCTCCAGTTCGAGTTGTGGCGGTGGACATATTGTTAATCATGAATTGTCGGCCGCATTGAGTCCAGAAATAGAATCTGTGAGTGGAACTGGGAAGAACGATGACCGTTTGACTTTTCATTCGATGTGTGGATCTCAGGCAACTGTGACGCACAGTGGGCGCACTGCTTTGAGGCCGAAGTTTGTTTTTGATTTTAGTTTTTTTGTTTAAAGGAAAATAATTAACTTTTGTATTTCAGTGCTTCGGATGATTTTAATAATGGAGTTGTGTTGACCAAGAGGCCATTGAGACCGAATGAATTGTTTCAGGTTCGCTTGGAACGGGTTGTTACCAAATGGGCTGGATCGGTTGAGATGGGCGTTACAACTCATAGTGCAGAGGAATTAGATTTTCCGTTCACTATGACTAATGTTCGGTAAGAATTTTATGACTGGCAAGTTAAACTAAAAGATTTTGGGTTTCTTATCCGGTCCTAACAAATTCTACTCTTTTCTCATACCACATTGTTTTTTTTTGTATCCACAATGACTACGATTTTTTTTTTTTTGCAGATCTGGAACTTGGATGATGACCGGGAATGGTGTTATGCACAATGGCATCACTGTCATCGAACAATATGGTCAGAATCTGGATCGGCTGCAAGTTGGTGATCGTGTTGGTGTTGTCCGCAAAGATGATGGAACCTTACACTTTTGGGTAAATGGTGTTGATCAAGGTGCAGCCGCTATCAATGTTCCTGAAAAAGTCTACGGTGTCATTGATCTCTACGGCCAAGCAGCACAAGCCAGTATCGTTGACACATCCGAGTGTGGTAGTCCGGATACTGGCAACTCGACAATCTCAAATACCACCCTCTACAGTGAACCCCCGTTGCGTTTTCATTCGATTCATGGAAAAAATGCTGGCATCTCGAATGGTGGCCTAACTGCATCTCGTCCCAATTCACTTGCAGAATTTAATGATGCAATTGTATTCAGCAATAGGCCATTGAGGCAGAGGGAATTATTTGAAGTTGTTCTAGAAACAATGGTACGTCATTGGTCGGGGAATATAGAAATTGGAATAACTGGAAGTCGACCAGATGAAGTTGTACTTACGGCAAATGCCACCGATTTGGAAGGTGACACAATTATTTTGTGTGGATCAATGGTTTTCCAGAATCGCAAGACAATACGGAGTAATATTCTTTTTGATTTGGATACATTGACGGCTGGAACAAGAGTTGGTGTGATGCGAAATGGGGACTTTATTCATTTCTTCATTGATGGTGTTGATCAAGGTCCAGCGTGTGAGTGTCGCTTGCCTAATGTTTGGGCAGTTATTGATCTCTATGGGCAATGTGCACAGGTGAGTTTGACTTTGGCTCAACCGGATATGCGTGCACCGTATGCCACAAGTGAGAACTCACAGAGTTTCCAAGCAACATCGGTAATTCAACCTCCGCCCGAGACTAAGCATCGATGGACATGTATTTCGGGCAATGTTACACTCTCGCAGAACTGGACTGTAGCCTCGAGGGTTACAGGAGCTTCGGCAGCTTTGTCGCGATGTTTGGTGTTTTCAGAGCATCCTCTATCCGTGGGGTCACCATTCGAGGTGAAGATTGTCTCACACAATCCACTATTTGCAGGTATTTTCCAATAAAAACAGAAAGTTATTTTCTCAAATAAATCAATTATATAAAACTTACCTACTTAGGGTGCCTCAACATTGGCATCACGGATTTAAATCTATCGGACGAGTATGTACGCAAAAACATTCCAAGCAGCATGAAACGCATACCGGCGAATGTCTGGTACGTTTCCGGCAACGAAGTGAGGCACAATTCAATGCTAATGCAACGGTCGATGGCATCATTGGAATGGCTTCGAGTTGGTGATCGAATTGCCCTTGAGATGACACAAACACGAACGTTAAGAATTCTACTCAATTCGGAAGATATGAATATTAATTTTCAAAACGTCTCAAGTGTAAGTAGAATTTATGTTTTCAAAATCCAACCTCTTTAACGATTCAATCAATTCACATTTTTATTGTATTTTTCCCCCATTTGTTGTGGCAAATCACATTTGAGTGTAAAAATCATCGAAATTTTGTTTTCACATTGTTATTCTTGGAATCTTTTTTTATTGTTTTTTTTTTTTTTTTTTTTTTGTAAATTTTGTTTCTTACTCAATTTATGTGTTTCAAAGACCTATTGGACTGGAGACACCTTCAAGCCCTCAAAAGTAACTAAAGAATGTTGTTGTTAACAAACACACACAAAAAAAAAACTGATAGTTGGAGTTAACTTGGCACCAATAATTGCACTTTGATTGAGTTTCTGAGATGCATGTTTAAAACACTTTGTATGTTTTGTTTGATGTTTGAATTTTTTTTCGTTTATTATTCTCATTTACATAATTATAATTCAATACCGGATGTCTTCTGTTTGTTGATGAAAGGAAAAGTTAGGCTATAAGAAATTGCGTTCGAAATTTTTCCTTCGATCAAAAAAAAATCGATATTTCTGAAAAATACCGAATCCTTATTTCCATTCTGTATGTCTGTATTAAGGGACGGGCTACAGCACAAACAGTTAAGCCGATTTGGTAAAGTTAATCGGCCTTCTCAAGTTATCCGTCGGAGTGGAAAGTTCTCCGATTAATATGAATCGGAGAATTTCTACTCTTCGGAAGAATACCTCGAAGCAAAAATTCTCCGATTCGGATGAAATTGGAGAATTTTCCGCTTCGACGGATATTTTGGTATATTCAATGGGGTCAATCTTAGTTCTCCGACAATTTTGCCCATCATCTTTTATCAAAAAAAAGGTCCAAGGCCAAAGCAAAATCAAAATCGACAGAGTTTAAGATTAAAAAAAAAAAAATAAAAATCCTTTGATAACATGTTTATGAAACGAAATCTGTACTTCATCAAGCGTATATTGATCCATACAGCTGCCAGGGTCCTAACTTTATTTCGCTGCAAAAGAAAACCAGTGGAAAAGAAGCTGATAACTTTGATCCAAATAGCTTGTTCTTAAAGAAGAAACTAACAGTGTAGGGCTCAGCAGAAGTCAACGTAGTAAAAAACTTCAAATCAGATATTAAAAAATAACTTGATAAGATAGAAGATTGGAAATCGGTACCATGACAGCCTTTATAAATATAATTATCAGGAAGTATAATTAACAGGAAACAACAAAAAGTAGGTAGGGTTAAATGACTCTAGTACCTTGGGACGTTGATTTATTGCGCTAGTTCTTAAACTACCAGAGTTAGTTTCGCAGTGAACTGCACATAAATTAGATATAAATATTTTAATTCTGTGGCTATTCCAGTTAACTAGGTATGTCCTTATCTGATATATTTTTCGAAAATCAAAATCGATGCGAGCTATATTTGATTAGAAACAATTCAAACCCCAAAGGACCTTATATCCTGGAAGCTTTTTGTGCAGCGCCGATACCTCAAGACTTTTTGCCCAAGTTGTTGAACAGTAAAACCGTATCAACGGAATATTGTAGTTTAGTTTCCCTTCTTGTCATCATCGGGTTTATTACATCGCATGTTTTTAAAGCCAGTTAGGTAAATCAACCATTTTATTAAAAATTTAGTTTGTTGTTTTATTGTTACTTTTGCTCTGGATCTATAGCAAGCACATAGAAACAGATAAGTATCTTCCTTTTGTACCGATTCTTACCATAAAATATTCATTTTTTCCCACAATGCTCTTTCTGCTCCTGTCTATTTCAAATACATCATATCACAAATTTTAATGTTTTACCTACATAAAAACAAATAAAAATAAAATAAAATGTACCTACGCATGCGGAAGAAACCAAATCAATTTTTCAATATTCACAATGCAACAACTTTTTCATGTCGCACAAGATATTTCTAGTCTAGATTCACACAACATTTCATTCATTTTTGATTTGAATTCGCAAACAACTTTCTTTAATATAGAGACCACACCTCAAAGAAATCAAATACAATAAATTTAATTAAAACCTGATTTTCATAGGATGTCTATGTAGTTGTGGAACTACAGGGTTCCACTATGGCAGTTCAAGTGATCTCAACCCAAGGACCAACTTCACCTCTGCGACCGTGCAGCCTTAGACTACAAGATTCTCTTGAATTCGGTGTGGATCCCTTGAATAAGCAAGATTCCATGTTGGAATCTATAGATTCTGAGTCTCAGGCTTTTGAATTTAGCGATTTTCATGGAAAGAATGTACGTTTGGCCGACGAACATCGTAGTGCCGTTCGTACACAATCCTTCAATCAGGCATTGGTGTATATTGCAAAGCCTCTTTGCAAGGGTCATAGTATCAGTGTAAGTTCTTGAATGGGCCAAGAAAATTCTTAGAGAAATTATTTGTTTTTGCATTTTTGCAGATTAAAATTGATGCAATCAACACTAAGTGGAAGGGTACAATTGGCGTTGGAGCTCTTGGCGTATGTCCACAATTGGCAAACGTTCAGCTACCAACATCTATTGTACTCTGTAAACGTCCCTGCTGGGTGGCCACTCATGATTACATCAATATAAATGGAAGTCGCATTGCTTCCAAGTATGGTGAAGCTCTAGAACAAATCCAACCTGGAACTGTGATCACAATGTCTCTCTCGCATGCTGGAGCGTTAAGTAAACTGTTAAGTCGTAGTGCAATCAATTTAATCAAATCAATATTTTTATCTTATTAGCAATTATGGTTGGCCAGAATAGCTTGGAAGATTTGGCTGCAGGTCTACCGAATCATGTGTATCCTGTTTTTGATTTGTATGGCAAATGTGAGAAGATATCCATCATAAATGGCGAGCTCCGCAATGGAACGCCAATCGTTGAAGAAGTACTCTTGGAGCACGATCAACTGGCTGAAGGCGATGGTAGTGTGCCGCAGTGCGAGAAAGCTGATCTGGAAGTTCATGAAAAAGAGACTGAAGGTGCAAGCACATCAAATACGTAGGTCACGCTTTCAAAATACTTTTATTTGTTGTTTCTGGCATTTTTATCCTTTTAAAGTGCTCGGACTGTAATGCAGAATTTTACTGGAAATTTGTTGATCAATCTGTCAATCAAGTATCGATCGAAGGAAGGCAGAAATGACACTAGTCCATCTTCATCGTCCTGGTGAGATAAAAGAATTCTTTTTCTTAGGTCTTATTTTTTTTTTATTTCTAGTTGCCTTCGGGAATCACTGCAGCTGCAACACAATACCAATCTGAACATTCAACGCAGTCAAAGTACCCAACGCTTCACAAACAATCCTTCGACTTCGACTGGCAGCACAGACACCAATCGAGAGCAAGTGGAACCCCCATGTGACGATGTTGTCCAACCGGTAATGACAAACTCCAAAGAGAATCTATTAGAATACAATGACGAAAGTAACACTGCTATTCAGCAAAATCTTCAACAGCAGCAGCAGCAACAATTCCTGGACATCAATCAAGTGCCTGATGAGATACCAGCCCAAAACGAAGACGATCCAGACGATGACGAAGAGCCACCAATACCGCCGGCTAGAGATCCAATTCCAGCTGATACACAATTCGATTCCATCCAATCACTTCCTAGTCTCGATTCAACTAAAGACTGTGAATATCTGAAGCTGGTGCGGGGCTTCAAAAGCTCCCTGGTACTTCCTCATACGTTTTTCCAGCAACAAAGTAGTCAGGCCATCTGTTTCTGTCAGCAGTGTCATGCTACAAATTCTGAAAAACTAAGTGGTTGGGTATACTTTAAGCTAAATCAGCAAGCCGTTAACACTTCGGGAACCGTGCAAAGTTTCGATTCAGGGGACTGGGTGCCGTTGTATTATATGACTCGAGTAGACAAAATTCGAGCTATTCTCGACTACGGCCAGCCGCTCCCTATAGAACAAATTCATGAGGCTCATTCGGGTGTCAATCAGAAGGATGAACCCGGAACACACTTGGAATTGCACTTCTCACCCAATTCCCCCACCATACAGCTGACGAATTCTCATCACAAGTACACGGCAGCTATGCAAAGCTATACAATCGGCACAGCATTTGAAGTGTATGTGAGGCGGCAATCGTTGTGTGCCACACAACAAAAGAGCTCAGAGGAACAGCAGGAAGATGATCAGCAACAGCAGCAGCAATCGCAACCGGGCCCCTCATCAACGCCACAGACGATTTCTTTGAAAGACATGTCGTGGTTTACCAAAGAGACCGGAGCCTGTGTGCTAACAGCATTGATTCTAAAACTAGACCGTGTGCAGTGCCAAAGTTCGGGAAGCTAAGTTGTTGATGTTTTCCTCCAAATAAATGGTTATTCCTAGTTTTAGCGACTGTAATTTTGCTTGTAAAGCGCATCGATATTATTATTATTTATATATAGATATTATTATATAACGACCTCATAAAGTATTGTTAGCCTCTTGTTTTATGGATGAGAATCTCGTATGGCTGAACTTCTGTTTTTGTCTATTTTTGTGTTCAAAATTAATGTACGTAAACTATTTCACATTTTCTAATACAAAATTACCACTGAAAAAAAAATAATTAAAAATATACCTGCGTTTTTCTCATATTTCATAATAAATTAATCACAAAACTGGCGCCCAACATAAAACCAAATAATGCTGTAAGCTGACTACAGAAAGCGTTCCTGGTTGCTCTTCAGGACGAATTTGTGCTTTTTTATAGGAAAAATACAATTATCCCTATTGGAAATGAAATATCTCGGGGAATTTTGTTTTGGGGAAAAGGTTCCCAATCGAAATATTCCAGGAATTTTGTTTGGTTTTCGTTTGTAATTATTTGTTTTTCTGGTATTTGTTTTTCACCAAGCGCTCATATCGAAGTTTTCGGAGTAATATTAATGGCTTCTGAGTGGTCTCGACCACTCTCAAAGTTAAGAGAACGTACCCCGAAAACTCCGATATGAGCGCTTGATGAATATCACTCTAAGAATAACGGTGACGTGAAAAGGAAGTGATTGAGAACCCAGAAAAAATTCCCCGATAAATTTTATTCCTGATAGGGGTGAATCATTTCAATTATATCATCAAAGTCACTACGCGAGCACTACTACGTGGTGGGTTGCTCTAGCCACGATAACAAAATCGGAAGAAAAGCTGCCTGCCATAATTATATGAAGTGCAAGAGAAAGGTAATAAAACATACTGTTTAATTGCCTTTCTCTTTTGCAATTGATACATGCGAGGCTAAGCATGCAAGCGTGTAGTAACCGTCTTAAGGAATTTTCGTTTCGTTTCAGCAGCGTACTGGGGTTAAATAAATTAATGAACTGGCTAACAGTTTTGTTTCTTGGTGAATACCAGCCTAAATAATCAACACAAACACTAAAAAAATAGACCATGTAGTACACTTCTTAAGGTTCTTGTCCAAACAAAACCAATTCAAATCCAACCAACTTCACATCAATTATTTGACATTGACATTTGTAGATTAGTCTACATTTTGCTGCGAGAAAAAATTCAATTTGTGCAATCAAAAAATTTAATAAAAGTTTTTTTTCCGAAAAATCATCTCGGTAATTATTCCAATAACAATTCCCAACCCCAAACAACAATTCCCAAATCATTTTAATTGGCAAAATAACTATTCCAAAACAAAATTCTAGCGAAAATATACAAATTTTTGTTCATCTATCCAAATCCCATCCATAGAGCCACTCAATATTTTTCCACTCTGTTATTTTCTTTTCTTTGTTTTCTTCTCGCTCACTCTCGTTTTCCTTGGGGCTTTGTGTGCACGGTGCAGCACCACTTCGTCCGTTTCGTCGTCGTCCCCATAAAAGATTATTTAAATTAGAAAGAAATTCACTTTTTTTTGTCATTCTTGTATTCATCAAATTAAATTATAAAATTCAAGAATCAAGGTAAGTCACCCACAAAAAGTTGTTATTCATTTTACATTACACAAACAATTAAATGGCGTTTATTTTTTTTGTAGAAACCAACAAGGAGTCGTCTGTGTGTTTTGTGAATTTGCAACAAAGAAAAAAAAAAATAATAGAAGAACGAGCAAATTCTCGAAGCCAAACCAAAAACAAGAGACACCGCAAAAATCAAATGTCTCAATCCCAACCAAGCAGCTCAGCTGTGCGTGCTTTGGCACTCGAATACAAATCATTGCAAGAGGAACCAGTCGAGGGATTCCGTGTGAAGCTTTGCAATGAGGACAATCTTTTCGAATGGGAGGTGGCAATTTTCGGTCCCCCAGACACGCTCTACCAAGGCGGCTACTTTAAGGCACACATGAAATTCCCTCCAGATTATCCGTATTCGCCTCCTTCTATTCGATTTCTAACCAAAGTCTGGCATCCGAATGTCTATGAGAATGGAGATTTGTGTATTTCGATTCTTCATCCACCGGTCGATGATCCACAGAGTGGTGAGCTACCATGCGAGAGATGGAATCCAACACAGAATGTGCGAACGATCTTGTTGTCGGTGATTTCATTGTTAAATGAACCGAATACGTATTCGCCAGCAAATGTCGATGCGTCAGTCATGTATAGGAGATGGAGGGATTCGCAGGTGATTATATTTTTCTTTATTTACGACATTGCACATTGATAATATTTTTTTATTTGGTTTCATTTGCATTTTAACAGTAAAACTGAAATCGCATTTGCATGAAATTTGTTCTCTTTTTACTAGAAACAAAAAGTTTTTTAATAGTCACATAACGTAGACTATTCATCGAATTCCAAACGTGAACAGAAACATTACTTCTTTTCCGGACTTGACGTTCTGTCTGAGTCCATTCTAAGAATTGTCTCCCTGTACTTCCACACGGACATTTTCATTGTGTTCACAATACTTCTTAGTTTCTCTTTTCTGGCCAGACAACATCTGAAGGTATGCACTTTGGTGAGTTAAACCACTTCACTCAGCTTGTTGACCAGCCGACTTAAATGTCGGACGTTAATGGTCGACTGAACTTGTAGTTTCTACCTCTGTCCCAGACAAGTACGCCATTCAATGTACTATGGTCTCTAAACACATTACACCATTGTATCATATCTGCATAATTATCGTGCCAACAAAAAAAAACTTCTAAGACGTTTGAAATTACGAGAAAGCTAACTGGGATGGTCTCAGTGAATTTTTCAGGAACTTTAACTGGTCACTAGGCTTCTCCGAAAGTTGTTTAAATTCCAACGCAATATGGTTATAAATCCTATTCTTTTGGGTATGAATGTTTGCGCTGCTGAAGGGAAGTCAGAGCCTAATATATCAGCTGTGACAGGTCACCACGCGGACGACTGCTTTATTGGGCGATGAAAAACATTTAGCATCCTTCCTGCCACTAAACACACCATTCCATTACGAAATTCGTGCAGCCATTTGACCAGTTTAGGTATTAAAACGGCCCTAACCAGTGCTAATTGGCCTTTTTAAACATTTCACCTTCCTATTCTATCATAAATTGTATCCTAAATACAGCCAAGACCATCAAACCGAAATAAAATGGATTGGTTGTTTCAAGCTGTAAGGAGTTTATCAGGGTGAGAGAAGTAAGCTTCTAATGTAATAAAACCAACCCCACCCATGAAACTTGAAAATTTTCTAGCATGCTTGAAATACCAGCAAGACCCATATTGTTAATTGCTACATGCCCTCAAAATTAATTAAAAAAAATACAACAATGCCCCGAAGGAAGTAGGACTTTTTCCGAGTGGATGGTAAACGGCATTAGTCAAACAAAAAAAAAAAAAAAACTAGTCTTTCTCACCCTGCAAATGTGCTACTGTGAATAAAAAATTCCCTGGGAATGTTTCTCTCATAAAAAAATTGGGAACGTAATTACCGAGGAAAGGTTTCCCTCGGAATTTATTGGTATCGTGAACATAATTTCCAGGGAAATTTATCTGTCATTTCATACATCTTTTGTATCTTTACTAGTGCCGTGCATGTCGCATTCAAAAGACAGCAGTGCAGATTAAATCAAAAATTTAATTATTCCCAGACGATAAAATTAAGAACAGTCGTAAAACATCTCATCGTTTCTCATATTTAGATTCCATGTATTTTAAAACACAGATTTCAATAGTTTAAATGCATTTAAATGCAATTGTTGAAATACATTTTTGAATAAAATAAATTCTGAATTTATTCTAACACCCATAAACAATTTCAGGGTAAAGATAATGAATACCCAAATATTATCAGAAAACAAGCTCTCGCTGCAAATGCTGAAGCCAGGAAGGAAGGAATCACTGTACCAACGACACTCGAAGATTACTGCCTCAAACCGACTAAAAAGCCTTCACAAGAGCCAATGTTGGATATGACAAATTTCTACGATGATGACTTTGATTTGGAAACAGAAGATGATCAACAAACAGACGACGATGATGATGACGAAGACGATGCCGAAGAGTCAGATTATGCCGATGGCGATGACAGCGGCAAAGGTGAAACATCATAATCTCCCACCCAAAATGACTTTATCGTAGAGGTTTTTGGCTTAACTGGAAGGATAAGCTCAAGCGGAGGGGAAAGAATTATTCTAGTTCTAATGTCTTTTAAGTGTGTGTGTTGTGTATACGCATCCTTTTAAACAAAAAACAAAACAAAACATAAAAGTTAATTAAACAAAAAAATAAATATCATTCATCCCCTTCCTTGGTGTTCATCTCCTGTCTATCTCTATCGTTCAATTTCATTCTCTCTATTATATTTCAATAAAAGAAAAAAAAAAACAAAAGCTAAAAAAAAAAAAAAAAAACATAAAATAATAATAATTATAAGAAAGAGAAAAAACCAACTCATTCAAGCTTTTATTTATTTAGTTTTAAAAAAAATCCAAAATCCAAAAAAGAAACAATGAAATTTTTGTAAAGCACTCATAATGCTGTTTGCTATTTTGGGTCTATTTTTTCCACAGAAAAAAAAAATTGATCCAGTCCCAGAAGTGATGAATCAAATTTTGTCATTATCTTGTTCATATCTCATATTTTTAGGGCATAACCATAAGCCTGCAATATACATCTACTATATATCTTTCCCTTGAAAAAGAAAAACAAAACAAAAAAAAATAATAAAAATAAAACAAAACGAAGAACAACAAATAAAATGCAAATACATAAATATTATTATTATTAATTTTAATTGAATTTAATGTAACGTAGATTACTCGTATATTTTAATGATTTTTTTTTCTTCTCCAGAAATAATGTAAATTTGAATTTAAAAACAAAATATTAAAAACAACAAAAAAAAACTTGTATAAAAAACAACCAAAAAAAGCTTTATAATTCTAGTCTGACGAGGGGAAAGAATAATTTGGAGATGTTAATTAGAGTAGAGATACAATTCTTTAATGTACATCGATCCAGTCAAAAGATTAAATCTTAAGCGACGGAGATGGCTGAGTTTTACATAGAGCGAATGGATATCAATTTATTATTAAATCTGCTTCCGACGCGAGAATGAAAAGAATGAACCCAAGTGGCGCTTGCCTAGGACCTTCAATACAACTACTAATTGGAGAGAGCTTAACAAAATATTACAGTTGGCTAACTTTACAATGGAATCGCTGCCTTTAGTAAGTAACATTAAATTCATTTATACATGCATACAGTTGCGGTCAAGATAATAGTAGTGGACGTAAAATATTAGTGATGTATCATAAGAAAAATACTTTGTTTTTTTCGCTTATTTCTAGAATTGAACCTTTTTTTTAAAAAGTGAGTGCTTATTTATCCATTAGATCTTGACAAATTTTATTGGAAAAACGATAGATATTTGAGAGCAATGGGGAAAGACAAGTAAACTGTTCACTAGAACAACGTGATCTAATTATATGACTAATTTTGGAAGGCAATGCTTAATTAAAGATTTAAAATCTAATCGTATTTTTATCAACGACCATAGGTTAGGAAGCTTAGGTTTAGGTAGCTGTCAGGAAAACAACTGACACACTTAGGCCAACAATAGGTCCATTGTGATACATAATACATAACAAGTAAGGAAGTTCCTCTAATTAAACCAGTTGCAGCTTTTGATAAAACGATGGAGACTGTGAATGTCAGTCTTCGTTTTTTCCATAGACAAAGTAGCAATATTTGCCCATCTATTGTTTGTCATCGTCGTGGCATCTTGTTTTAGAATAAGTTTACATGTAGCGATTTGTATTCCAATATTCACCCTATTAGGTGAAATTGGTCTTATATTTCCTTTGATCGCCAGGATTTCCGCTAAGAACACGCTACAATAATCAGGCAAACGGAAGCAGAGACTTTGATTTAGTCTTTCTGAATACACGCCACCACCCATCCCATTTTCGGTTTTTGAGCCATCTCTCAAGAATTCATCGTCGTCCCAAGGGGATCATGATGGGATAGTGACTTCGAAGTTTTTGCCCAAAACCAGCTGTGGGGTGGTGTAGTCGGAGTACATTGGTATTGATTTGAGTATATTCAAAATGTTCGTATGGAAAATTGAATTGTTGGACCATTGAAAGATAGATTTGAGATCAACGACCATAAGAAATGCAATAATTTAATTGCCAAAGACAATAAATAATACCCGGATGGTATGGTCTCTAAAATTAATAAAATAGGTCACCAGACATTCAAAAATCAATTTCCTTACCCACTCCAGCGTGCGAAATAAAGGACATGTTTTTCGTTAAAATTAGTGTTGAAACGGTTTTTAGATCATTACGATCACAAGATCAAATAGCCGCGAAAAGTACATTTGCTGACGATACGCTGGTTTATGATTCCAATTTAAAACTACTTGAATTGTTCTTTAAGTTAACTGCATAAACAAGTTTATTGTCACTTTAAAAATAAACTTAACTAACAATTATTTTATCATATAATTATTTGAACACAAAGACTGATTTATCCACTATCCACCCATTATATATAGTTAACCAAAAAAATAAAGTAAAAATGAGTTATCAAATGATAATTAAAATACTGCGCATAATGTTTGTCACTGAAAGTTTTCTGAGGATTAACCCTTTTTACTTGGTAGGGATTATTTAGTCCGCAATGATTTTAGACTCTATTTATTCTTGAGTGTCACCACTCATCGCCAAATATTCGAGTGATTTTCCACAACGTAAATGTTTTGTTTGTTGATGTATTTTTGTTGTAGGCTTTTTATTGTTTACTGATATTTTTTTTAGACGTACTGGATCTGCTTCTAAATCTTATGAATCTTGTGTATCTGGTAGTGTTCCGTTAGGTAGATATTTTTTAGGAATTCCAAAAATCTTTTTTCTAAAATGTCTGTGGCATAATCTGTGAAATTTTTTAAAACTTTCAACTTTAATTTTTTCCTCCATAATTTCCTGCTATGTACACAAATAAAACCAAACAAATAATGAATGTTCTTAATTTTTTTTTCATAAGAACATAGATATTATAAGTGAGCAATACCTGGCTTCATTTTGTGGGACCCTATGAAAGCCTTTTCGGTAGATATGTAAGAGAATCACTTTAGATTATTCAAATATTTGGTCAAATTTGTATGCATTTAAACAAGAAGCTTCAATATTCACGCCGCCAAAGTGAAGTGTGAATTCTAATTTATGTGCCTACACCCTACACTGGGTAAATTCGAATCGAAAATGTAGTTAGGTACTTGCAGCATGTTTGAGAATACTTTGCTACAGAGGGGCCATAAGAGGGGGAGATAAGTAAAAGCTACTTGGACAGACTTTTCAATAGTGTCCGCTTCTGCAGAGCCCTTTCACAGAATGAGAAATGTCTTTCTCTTCCTGTGCTCCTGTAGTAGGTTCTGATGCTACACAAAATAATCCTAATAACTTTAAGAACTACAAGAACTGCGCTAAAAACCAACCATTTGAAATCGAAAAAATCCACTCATGAATTTCGAAGAATAGAAAAACTTTGAAGGTTAAAATATTTTAGTGTAATTTTTGATTATTATAAAATAGATACCTTGCCATTTTAAAAAGGTATTTTTATTTATATTTTTGTTATTTTTATTTGTTTACATGTGTTTCACTGCAACTTTTGATCTCAATTTTATTAGACGAGTCCATTTTTATGAAAATATAAGTGATTGTATACTGTACACGGCTTTTTACCGTATGCCGGAGGGCAATAAGGTTTGTATTAGGGGTATTCATGCAACCCAGGTAAACGTAAAAGTTTACCAGAATTTGCAGTTTACCACGTATTTACCATGGTTGCATGAATACCCCTATTGAGTTGTTCACATGGAGTTCTAAATGTGGTAAACTCTTGAAGTCTTACACCAAATATTTTATGTTGCTTTCTGAGAGAGCCCATTCACTAGTTGATGTTTGAGGTTCGGCGTCGAATTCTTTGCCGTGTGGCAATGCGAAATGAATTACTTGAAGAGCTGACATAAACCTTCCCAATATGTGGGCTTCACTTTTCTTCCCATTATGAGTTTGTAATGCAGAAAGAAAGCTTACTGCCAATTATTAAAAATACATCAGTCCCACCAAAGCTAAAAGATTGCTTCGTCGAACGCTGCTGTGCTGCACCTTTTTTTTCATAAACAAAACGTCACAACTACTGTCAAAACACAAAACGTCATCTTCCACCCAAAAGAGAAGGAGGACTCCATCTCCATAGCTGGGTCCCAAAAAGCCATCATCTTTTTATTTTGCCAACGCATTAATTTTTATACCAATTTTCTAGCTACAAAATGAATCCCAAGTTAAAAATCTCCTATTTCCTCTTGAAAGTAAGTACAAATTCTGTTTGACTTTTCTCCCAAAGAACACTTATGAAAAATAAAAAAAAAATAATCTTCATCAAAACAGCGTCTGGAACGTATCAAGCAGCAATCCAGCGGTTGTTTATTTGGAGTGCTCTATGGCGAGGGAACCCTTCTACTCTTGGGATTCAACATTGAATCAACAATTGGTCAGCTAAACTACAAACACATCCAGTACAAATTCCCTGCTGAGCTGGATCTTTGCGGTTTAGTAAAGTTTGGAGATTGTACTGATGCCGAAGCACACATCAATGTGATTCTAAAAGATGTCGACATCACAGACAACCCAATTTTATTAGAACTAGAACTGGGCACACTGGTAGACATGAAAGCATCGATATTCATGCATGAAAAACTCGAACAAATCCCCTACGAAGTTATGGAAGCAGAAGAGTTGTACACAGATTTTTGTTTCAGCCGTATTAAGTGCAATCTAATGCTCTACACCGAGTCAACAGTGGACGCTGTAAAAAAGAATATGCACATTTTAAGAAAGAATGTGGCCGGAGGAAGCACTGCCTTTCATGTGAAGAAGACCAAAGTCTATCTCACAGGAGCTGGTAGTTATCCTGCACACACAACTGAATCCAGCATATCATCGATTGTTCAGATGGTTTCAAAGAGCTCCAATGATGAGGGCGACGAAAAGACAAAGAAATCGATAAAGGAACCGCCTATTCCAACCGAGTTCAGTGTAATAACAATCGATGTCCTGAAAAACAAAACTAGGGAAAGGCCCGATAAGAATACCCCACCACCTGCAGCTGGCTCCATGTATTTAAATCGAGATGAGAAAAAAATTGCCATACCATTGAATGTGGAAGCAATGGCCATTCTCTACAAGAAAACCAAGTTAACGAGATTTTACGACATCCTTATCGAGAGTATATGCAGGTCACTGCGCCTGTTTGAATATGCCATTACGGAGCCTTTGGAAGTTGGTCAGGCACCGACGATTCCACGTTGCTTCCACTTCTTCCCGCCAGAGTTTGGTCATTTCCTAACTTATGTCTATCCCGATGGTATTTCGGAAGACGAAACGAATATGCAGCAGCAGAGAAAGAAGCTGCATTATCACTTTGGACTGCCCATCTCTCGTCCGTATTTCCGCCGAGCAAATTGTTTCTTGTTCCGCGATGAATTGGACCCCAAGGAACCACTACTCAATACACATATTGGCCTGCGTCCGAGTGGTGTTAAAGAGGGTCGCCAATATCTTGTTCAAGGCAACTACGGTTATTATCACTATTTGCAACAGGATATGCGAGACAACGGATGGGGTTGCGCCTATCGTTCGCTGCAGACCCTTTGCTCATGGTTCAGATGGCAGGGCTATACTGAACGTAGTCCTCCAACTCACTTGGAGATTCAAAAATACCTGGTCCGTATTGGCGATAAGCCGCAATCGTTTGTGGGATCTTCACAATGGATCGGTTCGACAGAGGTTTCAATGTGCCTACAGGGTTTTTTAAATGTCGACTCAAAAATTCAGCACTGTTCATCGGGGGCCGATCTTGCCACCATGGGCTCTGACTTGGCAATGCACTTCCAATCTCAAGGCAGTCCCATTATGATAGGTGGTGGTGTTTTGGCACATACTATCCTCGGAATTGACTACAACAGTCAGACGGGGCAGATCAAATTTCTAATCTTGGATCCCCACTATACCGGCGCTGATGATTTAGCCACAATTCAATCGAAGGGTTGGTGCGGCTGGAAGGGTGTGGACTTTTGGGATAAAAAATCCTACTATAATATGTGCATGCCACAAAGGCCAATAATATATTGATTTTGTCATCAGACAAACGGTTAAGGGACTAGGAGGTTATTATTATTTGTTTTATTTACATTTTCTTTTTGCAATTTGTTTGGGCAAATGTGACCCTTTTTTACCGTTTTTAAAAAAAAGTATATGTATTCGTTTTTTGTTTAGGAAAAAAGAAATCAAAAAAGAAACTTCGATAGACAAAGAGTTCTTTTGTATTTCTTTTGTTTTATTTTATACCTATTGAATGTTGATTGTAAGATAAACTCTAATAAAAATATAAAAAAAAAACATATTAACAGTTTTTCTTGACTAAATTCTAGGTCAAGACTTATGTAGCCCAACTCATTTTGTTACACCGAGGCTTAACCGTTGGAAAGCTAAATACCACGGCCTTGTCCGACAAAATATCCCTAAAACTTATAACAAACCTAACTGAAAGCGTTATGCCATCAAGAGTGCTGTAGAATTATTTGGAGAATCTCTAATCTGAAATTTTTAGTTTGAATTCAATGAAACCCAACCAAAACGGAAACCCATAGGTTGTGGCTTGGACGACGATGGCCAACAATTCCGTCCACCTGACCTAGATGAAGTGCGCTAAGCGATTGCCAAGCTTAAGTCGGCTGGTACGGATGGCTTACGAGCCGAATTGTTCAAAGCAGCAAAATGTTGACACTCCGACAGATTTTGGAAAAAAACAGGGAGTACCAGGCTGGAGTAAACAAAGACCCAAGTTTCAGCCCATCTCTTCAATATCAATAGATGAAGATATTTGCACACGACTCAATTACCTATATTACATCTCGTTCACGGGAAGAGTAGAAGGTCAAATAAAACTGTTTGTCTAGACACCAAATACATGACGCAGCGTCTGCATCAATAATTAATGCTACAGCTCTACACGTAGATCACAAGTATCTTGCAAGAGCATCCGCTTCAGCTCTTCCATTCTGTAAGTGGTAACATTATGAACAGTAGATTAGTAGTTGCTATGATAAACAGATAAAGACCTAATTCCCAATGAACCATAAGTTCAAAGATGATTTCCAAAGAAATTGGGTATAGGTGGGTAAAAATGAAGAAGGAGGAAAGAAGCTATAATGAAAGACATAGTTTCAAAGCGAGCTCTTGGCAGATTCTAAGCAAGTATTGTAAATTTGTCTCATGTTTAAAAATATTTAATTGGCAAATCTTTATTCATCTTCTTCTTCTTTCTTCATAAAGTTCGCATTTGGGACAGGTATTGTAACATAAAATAGAGTATGTAATGGCTAACGATGTTAAATGTTAGATTTAACAATTTCAAAACAAAAACAAAAATGTAATGAGCATGAGTTCAGCTTATTTGATTAATCTTCAGGGGTGTCAGCAAAATCGTAAACCACCTGCATTAACAATCTACGCAAATGACGTGAATCGACATCGGAAAGCGTATAAAGTTCTGCTAGCAAGTGTTCGCAGAAGCTCGAGTTGGTATCACCAGCTTCTAGAATAGGTACAGAACTGCTTGACAGCTCTGTTGATTGGATACATCGACGCACGAATGGTGTACTAACATCATCTATTTGCTTTGTGGTTGAAACATCAATCGAATGGCACTTATTTGGAGAACTGACTTCAGCATTGGATTCTGATAAAACAACTTCAGGTTCCTGCAATGTAAAAGATGTCATAAAATAAATATGCGAGCTAAATAGGTACACATATGAGACTTACAATTTGATAGTATGAATGAACCTTTTCAACTTCAGGAATAGCTTTGGGTTCAACGAGAAATAACATGTACTCTTTGAATTTCCATTTTTTATGGCCATTTGAAGCGTATTGTTTGCGCAAATATTTCCACTTTAATTTCGCTTGAGTACCATCTATTTCTTTATTTCCTAAATCCAGGGCAATGTCTTCCCATATTTTATTCCTACTCGTTCCCTTCAAGCAATATTCTTCATGTTCTTTATTCCACATATGAGGACGACCCTTCACAGCCTCAATTAGTGCCACAACTTCGTTGTTTTTCCAATTGTGGTTAATTGTATTTACTTTTGGAATTTTCGGACTTTTGGGAATTTTAGGAATACTCAATTTTGCAGTTTTGTCCTTTTTGTCCTTTTTGGGTTTTTTTAATTTGTTTTTATTAATATTCGTCAATTTGATTCTATTTAGTTTCACTGTCACTTTTTTCATCTTCATTATTTAACCGAAAAGCTTAAAACTATAAAACAAAAAACAATTATGCCGCCTAAATATTTTACACAAGGGATAAACCGATCAAGAAACCTTTCTAATAGATTTTTTATGTTTTACACTTATTGATGGCCATCAACGTAAAAAGAAGTTCTGTGTAAAGAAATTTTAAAGTTTAATAATTATCTTTTTGTTAACAGTTTATATTTTTATTTATTTTTTTGCAAACAAAATTTGTGCAAACAAAACTTTATTTTTGACAGAAAGTTTGGATTAAGTTCCACATGAGTTCCACACATTATTTGTGTTTTTGTAAAAGTGTTGCCGATGAAGACAAATATATAATGAGATTTGTTTGATGTTCGCAATGGGGACCGGTATTCATCGAGCGCTCATATTCACAAAGGAATATTCATCCCTATTACAGAATCCCACGAATGCATTGTTTCACTTATTTTTAGCCATATTTTCTCCTGTAGAACTCGCAGGTGAGAAAGTGTTAGTGGAAATGGTAAGGTAGTTAATAGTATTGATAATATAGTTCACCCGGCAGGTTTATAATTGCTTTAAATGCGAATGGGAACCCTGCGAATCACATTAGGTGTGTTTTTTTGTACGACCGGGCTAAGTTGGACGAAAAAAACGCTGTCGGGGCTAAACAATTTACTTGTCAAATACAACAACAAATCAGCCCGAGGGGCTTAGCTGCTAAGCCCCGAGATTTCTCGGGGCTAAACTCTTTGAAGGGGTTAAAATCTGTGCTACCAACTCACTTTCTGTTAAATAATCGATAAATTGTATGAAAACACCAAAATTATCGATTAATTGCATGAATATAAAAACACAAAGATGGCGTTTGGTGTAGAAAAAAAAAATTAAATTGTGTATTTTTCTTAACTCTTTCAAATTATTTCATTTAAATTTTAATGTGTGTGTATTAAATGCTCTGAAATGTCTTTATAAGTATGTTATTGAATTTATTAAAACACAAAATGGAAACAATTCAACAAATCAGAAATTTTTTTCATTTTTTTTCGTCATTTCATTCACAATGATGCCAAGTGTTTTGGTTAAGCCCCGAGGCGTTTTTTTCGTCCAACTTAGCCCGGGCGTACAAAAAAACACACCTATTGACTCCCCGGGAATAAAGTATTGCGAATTCCATTATAGGAATGGTTATTACACGAAATTGGTTTTAAATCACTTTCAATTTATTGAAAAAAATTATACTTGCCTATTATGGAGTTCGCAATACTTTACTCCCGGGGAGTGAACTTGATTTGCAGGGTTCGTATTCGCATTTAAAACAATTATGAACTTACCGGGTGAACTATATTATCAATAGATGAACTACCTTATCATTTCCATTAACACAGCAAATTTGTTTACGTTTTGCACGTTTTCGTATGCGACGCCGACGATTCGACGCCTACTTTAAGTACAATCGGTTTTATCTGAATTCAACATTAACATAGACTTTGTTTGTTATGGCGATTTGTATAATGTTTTTATTAGGATAGTTTTTTTGGGATTCGTATAACAAATCTATGACACGAATGGAATTCATGGTAACGCCGAATATTTCGCTATCCTGAAAAATTAATTCTCAAGAACTTCTCTTGGAAAAAATATAAGTTCCATCAAATGATAGGTTTAAGTACGTCAGGTGTGCAAATACCCAATATAAAAACTGACGATAGACAGCAGCCTAACTGCAAAAATGAAAACATACGAAATTAAAGTAAACTTTTGTTTACCAAAGAAAAAGCAACAAAGAAAACAATTTTGTCCCAAGGATAATTTTAAAATTAATTTTTTATTTAATTTTTCTAATAATAACTTTATTATTTAAACATCAATCTAACATAAAATTTTAAATTAAAATACATAATAAAAGAACAAAAAAAAAAAGAAGTAACAGAAATAAATTGGTTCGAAGAGAAAAGGACCAAAATCCTTACAGTACATTAATAATTATCACGAACTAATTTACACCGATTCCCCTGTGATGACAATGAGTATCTTTACATAGCATCAAAATGGAATCTGTGTGCTTCTTGTAATTTCTCCTGCTTATCCTCCTTCTTCTCTTTGATATAAAGAACAAGAATAATCAAAATGATAACCAAACAAGTGCCGCCCAATGCCACGACACTCATTAGAATCAATTTGCTTGGAGTGACAAATAGCTGGGCTACCCAGCGTTGTGGTTCTTCGATTGGTTGTGGCACAACTATGATCTGAGAGTTTGGAATCAACTGTGTCCAGGTTCGTGATTTATTTGCCAGACCAACTATTAGGGTGTCCACAAAATTTGGTGTCCTTCCGAGACCAAAGATTGTGTAGGGCATTTGCAGAGCGAGATATGCTGATTGTGGCAGTTGTACACTTGAGCCACGTTGGATGTCACCTTCCTGAGTTGTGGTGAAGTATTCGATGCGTGGTCCTGGTAAATTAGTTCCATATGTCCGCTTCTTACGTCCCAATGGTGTTTTTTCTGTGGGATTAAATTTGTTTGTCAAAGCAGTGAGTACGATAACCTTGACGAAATTGGCATCGTAATCCAGAGTATTCCGGAATGCTAGTGGGCGGTATTTTCCATTTTTCTTTTCCATCAAAATCACATCCAGAACACCTAAAACAAAATTGTTCTTCTAGGTTAACTGAATTTTGGGCAATTTCGTTCGTACTTACCATCTTGATAGAAATCATAAAAAGCCCCCGCAACGGTATCGTTGCCCATTGGCGAGAGTGCATTCCATTTAACTTCGAATGTCCTCTTCAAGGGACCATTGCACACAGTGCAGGGAACATTCTCCAGCAAAAACGTTTGCATTCGCTCCTTTGGCGCAGTGATTGCCTTCAATGTTACCAAGAGATCTGGATAACCATCCATATTGTAGTCACCTCCTCGAGCAGTGATGGTCTTCAAATATACATCATCCTGGACTGGTTCGATAAATCCCCACTGGACGCCTTGAGGATCCTTGAAATTCACATGAATATCCCTAAAATGTTGTCCATCATGAGCCAGAATTGTCGAATTGGTACATTCATCCCGGAAACACATTGGCAAAATCTGATTTTGTACTCCTTTCAGTTCCAAATCAAGGAAAATGCTCTGCCCAACGTGGGCCTTGGGTGATCCAATTATATTCATGTCAACTTTGTGATTGAAGAGGAATCCCTGTTTGTCATCGTCCGTCTTGCCATACCAAACCTCGAAGAACTTCTCTGTCTGGATAAAAAGATCAGCTGTGAAGTCATGATTGATGTCCAAATACGCATTGGCATGTGGCGTCTGGATGTAGGCATTTTGATTTTGATTATTTGGTGCCGGAAGCTGAGGAACGACTTGTGGAGGCAAACGATTCTTCTGGAATATCCAGAAGGTTCGTTGATTATCTTCATTCACTCCGAAAAGATCGATAATCATGTCCCGATTGTAGTCGATGGCCAAGGGTTCGCCACTGGTAGTGAGAGTTGACGTGTTGGCGCATATCATAGAGTCAGATGCACCCCAGTTAATGTAGACGTCAAGGAGATCGCTTCTCGATCCGCGGGTTGTGATCAGTACGTCCATTAAAGCATCGCCGTCAAAGTCTCCGGGCACCACACTTGTAATCACTTTTTTGTCAAAGACACAAAACGGCCCAGGATGGAGCAGCGGTTCAGTGTAAGATCCTGCAAATAAAAGTTATAGAAGAATCATCAGTCAGTTGTTCAAAGAGGGGATGAGGAGACACAAGAAAAGAGACAGCTTTTCTTTCTACACAGTCTTTATTGAATTTTTATAAATTTTCTCTTTTTGTTTTGTTGGAACTTGAATGCACATAGATAGCTTACCCAATAGAATTTGAAGGGTTGTGAACTCATTACTGATAACGAAAACATCAGTCAGCTCATCGGAATTAAAATCTCCAAAGGCTGCCACCACTCCTTCCTTTACAGAACCAAATACTTTTTGCGTTATATCATTTGCTTGTGAAAGACTGGCAATTCCCACGGAAAGTATAAAAACAATATGATGGAAAACCTGCATATTTATTGTTAGTTGAATTACTATCTATTGACGAGAGAACTTTTTTTTAAAATTTTTTTTTGTTTTAATTTGTCGTCATAAACAAATAAGTTAACATCGTTGTCTTTTTGCTTTTGTTCTTGCACTCAATCGATTTTTGATTTGAAGATAATCTAGATAAAAATCGTATATTTCGTGAATTATTGATGATTTTACATAAAATATTGATAATTAGTTTAATTTTATGAATAGAATTCTATGGAATTACTATCTTTTCTTGGTTTTATTTTGATTTAACATGAAACTCTTTGAAATGACTCAGAATTAACTTGGGAAGAAAAATTATTTTTTTGTGTTGACTTTTGATGTTTTTGAAATGTGTCAAAACAATTGAAGTGAAGTTGGAAGCAGTTGAAAAATTTGGTTCGAGAATCGATTGGTGAATTAACTTTGAATGATGCCATTTAGAGAGGTAAGTTGTATACTTTTGAATAAAATTTAAAATTTTTATTCATATTTAACGGTGTTTTTTTGAGTTCATGCATTGAGAGGGGTATTAAAAAAATACTTTGCTTCCAGGAAGTCAGCGTTATTTAGCAGGGTTCGCATTCACTTTTAAAGCAATTATAAACTTACCGGGTGACCTATATTACCAATACGATTCATAATAGGCATGAATATTCTTTTTTTCATTAAATTAATTTTTCACGCAGAACTATAAACTTATTATATTGGTATTCACTAAAACAAAAACATGTCAAACTGAGAGTTGTCATTTGTCGAAATTATACCATATCCTTGACTAAACTAGTAGTCAAAGTCTTTTGCTTTTAAAAATTTTAAAACTTCTTTAAAACGAATACACAAAAATAGAAACTTTATTTCATAAGGTAAAGGTACATATGTTTATAGTTATAAAGACATCACAATAACACAACAAATATAGAAAAAAAATCATTTGATTCAAAAAACAATCGACTCTAAAAAATAACTAGCCGATATTCACTCAGTGTACGAATATTGAAAAAGAGTCGCTGATGGTGCTCGAACTGGTACCAATTGATTGACACCATTTGTGTTCTTATAAACCATGTAGTCACGACCATTTATTAGCCTCCTCACACCCTTCGATTCATACTCATCCTGATTTCTAGACACCGCCTGTTTCCATTTATTCATGTCAACTACTCCATTCTTGTTGTGCTTAAAGATACTTGCATATGCCGGCGGAGGTGTAACATTGCTTAAAATAATTCCCTCGTTTAGACGATTGCCCATACTTTCTCGCTTGTTGCTTCTGCCAGCAGCCCATCCATGCAAACGCATATTTGACGATCGTTGTAACCCATGCGAACCGATTATCATATTCTTGTTCGCCTGTCGTTGGTTTATGAATCTGAAGAGCATTTCTGTACTAAAGACGACAATTGAGGTAACAAATCCAGCTATCATGATGTAGTAGGTCATCATGAGATCTCCATTTTGTAATTGACGTTCAGTGCCGCCCAAGTCTTGGGGGCAAATCTCTGCATTTGGTAGGCCCTTTGCCAAAAGATGTTTGATAATTCCAGATTCCACCAAATTAAGAAGTCTGTGAAATCAATTTAAAATTATTTATGCAAAATTGACAGTTATAGTGTTATAAATCTTACTCTGGGTCAAAGAGAGTGCTCAAGTTGGAAAAGAATGGATAAGCAAATGCTCGCTTTTTCTTCAAAAATGGTTCCTTAGCCATTGCAAATGGACAATGAATTTTTTCATTATCAAAGCTAATTGACTTGCGATAACGGTAGTCTAGATAAAGAAGATGATGAATTGCTGGTCGATCACGAACAAATACGTAACCGTATTTTTCAACGAAGGTTGTCAGAGTAACGGTGTCATTTTCATTTTCAGTGAATGTTGCTCGGTTATTTAGGACCATGTTGCTTAGAATTGAAAGGCTTTCATTTGTCTAGAAGGAAAGAAATTTTTACATTTTTAATTCCTCAAAGAAAGTCAGAACGTTGCTGAGCAAATACAAAAAATTAAGAGTTTTTAAATGTCATCTATTTTTCGTTCACTTTTTCTTTTGTAAGTTAAGAGTGTTGTGTTGGCTCGGACAGCTATAAATACTTATGCCGCATTTGAACAACTGAATAATTGCCACAAGTTCTTACTGTTATGTAAATGGCCAGCAAACAACCAGTGTTTTGTCAGTACCTGTTAACTGTCAAGTTAACAAAAATTTAATTCGTGTAGCGCTAAAGAATAGTAGTTGTGATCTCTCTTAAGTTGCGAGCGCTGAAACCGAAAAAAACTCCGAATAGAATTTCTTAAGGCTATGATGAGCATCTGTAAATATCACCCTAATGTTAGTATTTCTGTTTTGTTTTTTTTTTTCGGATACAAAAAAATTTCGTATGGAAAAAAATTGCATTAAAAAATAACAAATTGCATTTTTATCCCTTTGCTTTGATTGGTTACAAAAAAAAAAATGTGTTATCTGAATTCTCTGACGAGGAAGTTATTTGCTTTGGTATATAATAAAAACGAAGGACATAAAAGACGGAAAACAGTTTTGATAATTTAGTTTTTCTTGTGTGCTGAACTGTAGACTAGTCTTAACGGTATAGGGGAAAGTGGGGCATATCGGGGCCCCAGGTTATAATGGGCCCCCTAGTGTTTTTTGTTTCAATAAAGTGGCAACTCCGAATTTGTATCTGTCCTTTTCAAATTATCTGTGGCAAAGCGGGGGAATCCCCTTATTAAGTGATATTGAATCGAAAAATTTTTCTTCTCAGAGATCTCCACAAATCCGGAGAGCTGACAGCTCAGATTTTCTGTTCCACTTAAAAAAACTAGGAGCCCTCAGTAGAGATCTCTCTTTGTGGGACGCGACTAATAGGTTCTCTAAAAATTGGTTATATTTCCAAGATTATGGTAAATTATGGGGTTTTCATTTGGTTAATTTATTTTTTGATCAATAAATTGATTTTTTTCGTGGCGAAACGAACACTTTTCAGATTGATTTTTTTTGCTTTTGAAAATTTCTGCCCAAAGAATTTCTTGCGGCTGAAATATGAATTCTGTCAAAATCATTTCATACTGTACACAAAATTGCAATAAAAAATCATGAAAATAGTTTTGAATGTAGGGAATTTTAAATAAATTAACAAAGAATTGAAATGCAATCAAAAAGTGAATTATTTAATGAATAAAACAAAAATTAGCAGATATTTTTTAATCATCGTGTTCCCGTGTTTTTGAGCAGTTATGACCGTAATTGAGAGAATTTCATCACCACTCTAAAAGATTTGACGGAATTCATATTTCAGCCCAAAAAGTTCCCAAACGGACCTATTAGTATGCAGAATTCTTCGTAGATAAATTTGAGATGTCATATATTTGAACAAATGCATTTTGTTTTTGGCAGTGCCAATATATACCAATGAAACTAATAAACAAAATTTAATTAACAACATTTTAATTATGCTCATATTTGTCGTCATGTACCTTCAACATTTTCCATCAGACATACTTACATTTTTTATAGAATACTCAATTCCACCTCCGCGTGGAGTCACGAAGTGCTTTTGCTTTGTCAAAATATCACTGACCGTATTGAAGGGCAACGTGAACTTGGATAGCGTGAGGAAAGCAGTTAAATTTGCGGTATAAAATGATGTTAGAATGGTGATAAAAATCCACCATGTTGCGAAGAGTAAACGAGTCGAATCTAAAACGAAATGTGTGGTTCATATGTGTTTAGGACTGTGGTGGTATAAAATCCGAATTAAATGGGTTCAGAGTTTAATTTTTTATTCAAACATACAATTTTGATTGAATATGATTGTTTTTTTTTGTTTTACCTGCTATAGGAGAAAGAGTACTTCCTTGTTTCATTAGCGCCCCATAGACGAACCAAGCACAATGGCCTAGAGAATATGGCTGTTGGGAGTCGTCCCCAGTGATTTTATTTCGTATTATTATGAGAACGTAGATGATGGGTCCGACAGCGAGAAGAGAGATGAATATAAGAATCCATACCCAGAATTCGAATGGAGCTAGAAGGCCTGAACCAGTGGCTGATTCATTGGGACGTTGCATTATCATTATCCATTCTCCTTCATCTAAAATTGTGGTTGAATAGGAAATGAAGTTTCGGGCGTCGGCTAAGAGGGGTAGAAATGCTGCTGCTAAATCGGCTTTCTAAAAAAAAAATAGAGACAAGTTAAAATTCATTATTTATCAGTGAAAGTACTTTCATTCTAGTTTAAATTGATTCAAGTTCATCGTGAGCTCTAGGTTATTTTGAAAAAGGTTCTAGATAAAGGTTTTAGAAGTAATTGACAAACTGTGGAAAAGTATATATTTGTGATATGTATTTGATCATGAAAGAGCAAATTAAAGCATTTTTCAATCAAAGCAAACATCTTTATTTTCAAGTTTTCGATAGCTTACCAATTTTTTTAAATTCATCAAAAACTGTAAATGTAATTTGTGCTAGCTACTATATAAGATTCATAAACTACCCAATCACCTGTTTTTTTTGATTAAAAATACTTTTCCACGTTTGTGCATAACGTGTATATTTTGGAAAACTATAAGATAGAAAATCTTTGATGAAAAATGTTCATTCACTGTGTCAGTTTTCTTCCATACCAACCCGCGGTATGTTAATGTTGGAACTACCAGTAATATTTAAAAAAATTAAATAGTAATTACAAAAGATCAATTATTGGTTTTATAACTGGGCAGCTATACAATTTATTTTTCAATAAGTATTTTCATAGAGAAATAAATGTTACGCGTACGCCACAGTGACCCAGTTCATTTATAGTTTACATAATACATGTAATAGTATAAGTCTTTGATAATTTTCTTTCTTTAATTTAAGATTGAGGTATTAAAATATTAAAATAATTATTATAAATTACTTATATTAGGTACACATATTCTACGTAGTCAAAGCGTCGCGAAAAAGTGCATAATCTTGCGCGGAGAGGCACTGGTCAGTTTGTTTTTCATGGATCAATAGGGGTTCATTTGAAGAGCTCAATACAAAATGTGCACCACCTGACAACTCTTTTTGCCAAAGTTTATGCACGATAATGACTTTGTTGCTATTTGTGCCATAGTGCAAAATTTTAGAACACCATTTTTATGTGCGGTCGTTGGCGTCATTGGCGTTGATAATTTGTTAACACGCGATTACTTTTTGTTCGAATTAAGATAATTAGAATCTGTAAACGCCTTATTATTGAACATTAGCTAAATTTAGGTTAAGTTCTTGTACTTTTCGTACAAAAACCTGCCAAAAATGTCACTTTTGTATGGGGAGTACTGAAAACTTGCATTTTTTTTTTCTAATTGTTACAATGAACAATGGTTATGATTCTCAGCATAATGGAGGTACCAAAAACCGGAATACTTAATTCTCAAAAGTTTTGGTAAAAATCAATATCTTACACTTTTATGTAAACTAAATTCTTGCTAATTTGTCATGAGCACCAAAAACTAAAAGATCGCATCATCGAGATATTTTGAGTAAAGCCGTGTTATTTTTTTTTTCAAAGAAAAGCTGTTTGTCGGAGAAGAAAAAACGCTTTTTCCTATATACCTATGTATGTACATTGTATATATTGCTTTTAAAATCAAAACATGAAAGTATATTTGTTGGGAACCGTTATGCCCCACAATTTTTTTGGCACTTTACTTTTCAGAGGGTCAGGCGAAGACTAGCAATGAAATGTTCAAAATTCGTAGCTAAATATATTTTTCTCAGAAACTTTTTCTCTCTGGCCAATAGGAAATGAAATACATAGATGTGAAAAATTAAAGCGGTGAAATGGGGAGAAGTGCCAAAGAGGGAAATACGCCATTTTTATTTTATTTTAGGTTTCAAATAACAAAAAAATGCTATTATTAAAACCATGTTAATAACACTGTGCTCGAAACTGCAACTTTGCTGAACACGATGGCGTACTTAGTTTTTTTTCTTAAGTTTTTTGATAATAACCTAATTAAATAATAACCCAAATTATTTTTAGTAGATATGAGCGCCATCTGTCGGTTTTTTTTTGTCTAGCACAGTGTAATCTTTGTGATATGACTTTTATTTTTTATTTAAGTTGATTGTACTACACCTCTCAAAAACAATTAGCTTAATAGATAGCTAAACCAAAGATTGGAATATTGATGCAGTTTTTTCAAGATCGTGGCCTAAACTTATCAAATTAGATTTGTTAGGAGTTTTAGGTTATAAGAATATCTGCTAAGATATGTTAGGTTCAAAGTCTAGTCGCTTTGGGCTATAAGTTGTATTGAACATTTCTTTGGGTAAGAAGGGCATAATAGCACATTTCCCCAACTAGAACTTGTGCCTATAATCAAAATTAAGTACACTAGACGCGACGTTTCAAATGATAAAGGTGAATATGTATTACGACACGAATGAGATAAAACCACCTTTATTCTCCACCACTAGATATAACTATGTAAGCTTAGCAATATCATTAAAATATATAATGAAATACACGGCTCTGAGGCGGGTATTATTGCCACTTGATTGGCATTACCTTTTTCACACCACAATTCAAGCATCTTAAAGAGCAACTTTTTTATATGTGGTCACTGTGGTGTATACGTACTTTTTGAAGGTTTATTTAGAAAATTAGTATTGATCCACTCCAATAATAAAATGGTATATGTTTAGCGCAATTTGAGTACTTTCTGAGCGTAACGTGTTAAACACTAAATTTATCATACTAGTGTAGAATTTCAGTACCTTAAGTTCTTTAGCAAATCTTCAAGTTCCAAATTAATATTTAAGTCTAAGAGTACCTAGACAGCAATTTTTGTGATTAGATTGATAACTATAAAATTAAAATCTGAGTATGCAGTTAAGAAATTCTGGCAGATTTCTTTCGTGACATTCTATGGTTTTCGGGTGGTTAAAAAACGCAATAATTCCAATTTATCTTAGAAAGATAAATCCACTTAATTTGCAAATTTTTAATATTAAAACTGATGGTCTGTTATTTTTCCTAAGAAAAAAAAGATAAATCCACTTAATTGCAAATTTTTAATATCCAAACTGATGGTCTGTTATTTTTCCTTAGTCCAAAATAATAATTCTTAATGTCTTTCATTTGATATCCAGCAACTAGCTAACTCATCAATTCCAACGCATAAATTACAAAATTATATCTATCGCTCTCCAAGTCATTGTTTCTAAACCGAAATCTTATTTATAGTTAAACGCATTGAGGTCTTGGCTTTTAGATGGCGCAATTCATTGGTAGAAATAAAGTTTTTTTCCTAACGAGTAAAAGCAGAGTCTTTCCGGAAGGTCGATAAAGTTTAAAGGTTCATAAAGTTGATGGTTCTGAAAGCAAGTGGCCACTTTGATCCAGTTTTATTGATGCTCGACATGGTATCTTTAGGTACTGATGTTCATTATTCCTCCATACATGATTTTATGTGTGCATAACCGATTTCGACAACTTCGTTATTCGACGGCTCTTAAGCCACTTGACGTTTGTATAGTGAGCGGACATCCAGATTTTTGACGAACGATTGCTTCGCCTGCAACATCGATGCGGCAACATCCGAAAAATTTCGAGCTTACCCTACTATAGTTAAAAACTTTCCATAAATTTTCCTTGCTAAAACCCAGTTAAATTCAATTCAATGCGTTATATGTTTTCTGTTAATAATTGAGTTAATTTGGTGTACCAAAACAATTGGAAGTACTAATTTTTTGTTTCACAATTTTTGCCTTGGCAAATTATTCATAAGGCCATCTCTAATCGGATCTTCTCTTTTTGGGTCTTCAATCTAAAATGGTGGACTAAACGGCGCGTCGGGTGAGTACTCAAATAGAAAGCGACACACAAATTGGATCTTGCACTAAAGGTTCGATTTCTTTTCCCATGGACTGCACTATTTTTAAAGCAATGAAAATTTAAAAAAAAAAAAAAAAAAATGGTTTTCCCGTCGGAAAAATGTCTGCATTCAAGTTTTGAATATTTTTGCAGATTAAACTTAGGATGTTTAAGTTTGAAATCCTACAGTTTCAAAAACAGCAAAAATCTGGTTTAGGAAAACAATAGGCCTTCAGGCTTTTTCAATGGAAGCATTTTTTGTATATCAAAAATTGAAAAAAAAAATTATAAAGAAAAACGTATCCATACCCCGTCACTGAGAACTTCAACTAAACTATTATCATAGTCCTCTGTTGAACCAATAATATTGCCTTGCGGCACCACCACATCATACGTGAAATTAAATTTTTTCGCCAAAAAGTCAATTAACTCGAATGAAACTCCTAGACCATAGAGAGTGCCATCTGGTTTCTTTTGCGTATAACTCAATGGGTAATCCTCAACCGTAACAATGCGAAAATGATTCCCATTTACATATTCTCTCATTTTGTCCATGTGATCCCGTTTGGTTCGGTAAATCTCAAAACTGACATCATTATTTAGGTCAGGTGCTACAGCTGCAACCGAAGTACCATCAATGGGTATGACAACAGCCGTTGTCTGGCCTTCGGCAGTAGCATTGCATCCGAAACAGAGGATGGCTGATAAAATTAAATCAAAGCCTGTAGCCATAATCTCTCTCGTCGTCGTTGTCTATCTTCTGCTTCTTCTTTTTGTTTTTTTGTTGTTGTTTGTTATCCTTGCTATATATCTTGAATTTTAACGTTTTTCAAATTCACACGGAAATTTGAAATTCAATTTTAATTTGAAACGTTTCATAATCCGAAAAAGTGAAGGGAATTTTGTTTTCAAACCCGAAATTGGCTTCAAAACAAAAAACTTAAAATCTCGCTTCCGAATTTTAGAACCGCACCGATTGTTGGCTAAAGAAAAACTGACTACAAATTATTACGAAATGATTACCCACAGTCCTCCTGGTGACAAAAACGGATATCCACATACCATAGGGTGGAGGAAATGAAGCGAAAAACGTGTGATTGTGGTAAAAGTGGGAAGGACATCTAAAGAGAGTAGAGGGGTTAAGGGGGTGACAAAGCCTGGAGAGACTTTGCATTTCTATATAACCTCTACTGGACAGGACATATTGTGCACTTCATGACTTATGATTTGTGGTCAACTCGCGTGGTGTGCTTAATGTTTACTTTGTAATTAGCTGGAGTTGATTTTTTTTTAGATTATGTTTAGAATTGACTTTTAGGTTGAGAGGGATGTAAGAGGTCCCGAAGGTGGTTTAATATTTGTGCACGCTTCAGAGGAATATCTGTGCCATAATAATTGGACACATAGACACACAAAGTCATAATGTGTCTGGCAAATATTGCAACAACAAACAATATGCATATATATTTTCCTCACACAAGGATGACCGATGACCATCCGTTAATAATTTACTATATTGAAATTATCGTTAATGCATGGCAATGCGCTGCGGTGCGGTGGTGGACGTTACTACAAAGGCAAATTTTTTAAACACTTTAATGAGAAGCATATTGTGAATTGCATGTAGAAAGACACTTTATCATCCCTTGGCTCAAGCGTGATGTAAAACTTCAAGTCAGATTAAAAGCATTATATGGATATCTATCCATAATGTGTGTTGTGGAGTTTGATGATGTAGAAAGTGGAAGTGTAATACAGTTTTGTGAAAATTAATTGAAATATATTGATCGTGAAAACGGGTTGGTAAACTCTTAGACTATAGCTGAAGAGTTTAGCATTGGTGAGGCGGATTTTATCTTTTATAATCGGTAACCAAATAATAACTAAAATTGATCAAAAGATGTCATTTTAAAGACATAAATAAGACAGGTATAATATGTTAATATTTGCATACTGTCAGCAGTATAGTTTTCTAGACATATCCCCTTAAAATTGACTCAAGTTTATAAAGTTTATATGTGGGGTAAGCATAATGTTTGTAAACAACAATTGATTTTTTTGCGGACATTGAACGTCTGTTTAATCGTGCTGTGATTTGAATTTTTTTACATAAGAGAAACCACGGATTCTATATAGGGTTTCATATGGGTGAGCATGCTTGTGAGCATAGCTCGTCAAGATATCAAAAAGTTTTGTTTTCTAGTCAGTATATGCATGCTGATTTTTCGTTTATAAGGCCAGGCGAGCATAGTATGTCATGGAGCAGAGCTATGCTCGTTCATGTGGCTCTTTTTTTGGGTTTTGCTCTTTAGACCCCGTTTAGATTGGAAAAATTAAGTCCCATTCATCGTGTTAGTATTAGAAACTGTAAGGCTGCCTCAAAATAGATCCATAATATCGTCAATGTGCCTATGAATAAAATCAGAACAAATGAGTCCTCGGACATTTATGTGTTTTTCATACTTCACGAGAGTCATAACCTCTCACTTCCTTTGAGATAATCGAGACCCCCCTCCCAAAAATATTTTCTTATATTGGAATATTTTAAATTTCTGGTCTATCTCTCAAATTATAAGTTTCTACGATGCTTAGAAGTGTATCATACAGGCATTTTATCATATTGCAGACAATGGGCGCATAAAAAATGGGTGGATGAAAAATCTTAAATTTTCGACTTACATATTTGTTCATAATACATCACAAAACCAACCATTTTTCAAAATTTTAACAATTTACGATGATTTGAAACCAATTTAGTGTATACCACGCCTCCTTAATGAAAAATAGTAACTTTTCGATTTTGTCCTTTATATGCACTGCAAAATCTACCATTGTGCAAAATTTCAGAACTCTATGATAATTAAAAGTGCTCCAAACACATGATATCAATTCAGTGAATATGCTCGGATGCCAGGCCCCCTGAATTCTCGACTTCTTCCCTTATATGCACCACGAAGTCTATCATTGTGCAAAATTTCAAGTTTCTAGGGTGACAGGAAGTGCTCAATAATTTTGATGGTCTGTCAGTGAGTCAGTGAGTCAGTCAGTTATGGTTTTTGCAGTTATTGGAAGCCCTGCATCTCATAAACTACTAATGCAAAGTGGATGAAATTTTCTGAGCTTGGTGTTCTTGACTGTTCTCTTCTTGTTCTCTGACTTAATTTGAAATTTTTGGCATAATTTGTACAGAAGTAAGAGGTGATGGTTCAAAAATTGCCTGAGTGTGATCCTATAAATAAGGGTGTAGTGCCAAAGTTGCTAGAACGTGGCTGGGCACTACCGTGCCCCTTGATTTTAACACTTGAGACGAAAAAGAAGTTCTCTTTTTGCTGACCAATAAATTTATGATGTAATATAATGCGTTAAAACATTAACTTAAATTGAAGGTTTTTTGGAAAAGAACAAATCCCCTAGTGGTAAAAAAAATGGGTTTTTGAATTTTAAGCGGAAAATAATGTACTAAATTCTGCCAGGGTCTCCCATTTTAGTTGATTGCATTCTGCAAAAATGTCAAATTCAATGTTATTAAATATTTTAAGTGCAATACCTCAAATTGTACCTATGTATATGTGTTGAAATAAATCAAAAATACATAATATCATTTTCATTGTAAAATATATTTATTTCAAAGGTCAAGTTTACTTGAGCTACATATATTGTCAACACGACAACGATTTTGCTATGCAAATATCTAATTCGTTTTACGATAATGTCGTTACATATAACAAAATTTACCTAACCTATACATGCATTCTTATACAATTTAATTATTTAAAGGATCTAATTTGTAGGTAAGTTTATAAAATTGATTGCTGACTTTGAAATAATAATACGCACAGCACTTAATATTAAATTTATGAAATGTTTATTTTCTAATTTAGTGATGGTAAACTTTAAAACATTTATGAACTGTATAATTTGAAAATATGCTTTATCATTTGCTTTAAATAGTTTAACTACAGGTTAATAAGGGGTTGTAAAGTCTAGGGATCTAAGTCACATTCTTATTATTTAGAGATATAAATAATATAAGAAGATCTACACAAATATTTAAGAGTTAAGGCTCATCGAGTTTAGGCCGTAATGCAAAAAGGACGGTGATTCTGCATAATTTCTTAACTGGTAAATTTTTTTATTTAGTAAATTTAACCTCAAACCTAAACCCAAAATCAACAAATAAAGTGAAACTTGTTTATATTTTTGTTTTTGCTTTTCATGTGACAACTGTCATCGGGCCAAACTGTTGGCTGCCAGATTTAAGTTTGAAATTTTGGTAAAAATTCCTATTTGCTTTCAAGGACAAACGTTAAAATGTCAATTCAAAATGAAGTTCAAAATATAATTCATAAGCAATTTAAAATATAATTGCAACGATACATCCTAACGATAATATTTTTTTTTTTTTATAATTCTAACTTAGTTTTTGTTCCTTCAACTATTATTATTAAAGTTTGCTTACCTAATGGAGAACTCACACTTTCATTAAATTCTATGTTATCAAGATGTTTATCATCACTGAACCAACCAGTGAACAAAATGTCGGAAACCATAAAATAAAAAAAAGGCACTGCCATTACAATGTACAAAATAAAATCAAATTTAATCGCTGGTAATTTATTGTAAATTGCTAGCGTTAAATTTATTTGAAGGCACGCGATATAGAAAATATGTATATTTTTAACTTCTTTTGATGCATGGTGTGAATATGGTTGCCTGGTGTGACTTTGTGGCAAAATATGTAGGTATAGGTTTTATATTGATGATATTAAATTTGAAGGTTTAACATGAATTTAAAATGTCTACAATGTCTATATGAAGCAATAAAATTTAATATGGTCCAAAATAGTCACTCGTATGTATATCAAAATAAGTTCATAGGTTTTAATAGTCGTGCAAATAGGTAAACAACAGTTCTGACACTGAGTTGAGTGACATTTGTCTTTTTTTTTTACAAAAAATTAAACTTGCATAACATCATTTCGTTTTCCATTGGAAACCCAATTGGATCTAGAAGTATTCATTATTTCATAATCCTTCTGAAATGCTTTCATTTTGTGGACCAAAATAATTCATAGAATGATTTATATAAGAGAAACTACCTTCTCTATTTCAAGTCAGAATCGAATCAACCATCTACTGCCGAGTCCTTTTTAATACTTCTGAGTGCACTCTGAAGTACTTTAACAATAGATGCTGCTTTACTTAAATTTAAATTCCCCAATTGATAATAATGGAAAATGAAGAATTTACACTGAGACTACATTTCACTGAGGAATTAATCCGTACATTTTTGCTGTCCGCAAAATATATGAAGGTCAATTAACTGTTCTTCCATTAACTACTTTACTATCAACAAAAATAAATAAAAGCTAACAGCAATGGACCAGCAACAGAAAATGTAGGATTTTGTCCAAACCGACGCAGTTAGTTGCCGCTATTGTTGTCGCTTGTTTAATCTGTTTTTCGGTAACTGACATTTTGAAATGGCTGTGTTCATAGATTCTATAGTTGCTGTCATTCAACAATGACACGACCTTAAATTTCCACAGCAACTTACTCCTATTAAATCGATAAGAATACCAAAGGTTAAAAAAAAACACAATAATCTCGAAAACAAAGTACATTTATATACATTTTCCAATGAGAAACTGAATTTTCTCAAACAATGCCAATTACTGAGGCACCATCAGAAAATATTGAAAGTTCACCAGAATCGTCACATTCTGGTGAGGCCCCCGGAAATCCAGAAATACCAGCACCATATTTAAATGTCAATCCAAACCCAAATGTTGAACAAATTTTCATCCGCCGTTCGTTGAGCAATATTTCGTTGGACATTGCTGAAATCGAAGAAGATGACAACTATCCAGCTCGAGCATATTTGCTGCCTGTTGTCTTGCCCAATGTCACTGAACCAACGCTTGATGAACTTTTGGTGAGGTTTTACTATACAAGAAAGTATACATCTTAACTGACCATGACCATAATAACATTTTCATTATTATCATTTGGTTTTGACATATTATGTATTTCTAGAGACGTGTTACTGGTCGTCATGATATTCAGAATGTTGACACCGTTAAATTGCGTGTCATTTCGTATATGGTCAGCTTGTGCAGACTTTCATTGTTTATGCCTCGATTGGCTCATTTAGATCTCAGTGGAAGTGTTTTGAATTCGTTGAGAGATCTTGGATGTGGACTTATTCATTTGACACATTTAAATGTCAGTAATTGTGGCTTGAGCAGTGTTGATGGTACAAGTTGTATTCCAACAATTGAAGTACTTATTGCCGATGGAAATATGATTCAATTAGTTGGTCCGTTGTCAACTCTTTTGATGTTAAAAAAGCTCAGTCTTAAGAATAACCGAATAAGTGATTTGGGAATGTTGACGTTTCTTGGAATGTGTTCAAATTTGATTGATGTAGAGCTACAGGGTAATCCAGTAACAAATTATATAATGTATCGTAGAACATTGCAAAGAAATCTACCTTCGTTGGAGCTTTTGGATGGACAGCCATTTATGGATGATACTGAGCTGGCAGATGGCGCTGTTGTCACTTTTGGAGATGATACAACCGATGCTGAGTCATCATTATCAGACGAGGTATACTCAGAGGCTTCAAATAGTTTGGTGAGCATTGCCTCTGCAACACTAGACGAACGACCATCAACAAGTGGAGGCATTTGTAATGTTGCAATTTTGAAGTCAGAACAACGTCCAATGTCAAGTAAAAATCATTTTAAACAAAAATCCATACATTTGGGTGTAAGATTTTTTTGTTTTTGTTATTTAAGGCACTGGAACATCGTTCCAAAGATCCTCATCACTTCAAGGTAATCCGGTGGTTGGAACGGTTTTAGGCATTGCAAGAATGAGAAAAAGAAGTCAACAATCAGCATGGGGATCGTCCACGAGTTCATCATCTTCTTCAAATAGTTTAGATTCAAACAAAATATTTCCAAATAGATTGCCTCAAACTATTTTACCTCCACTTCCACGTAATGCTAGTCAACAGGGTAACAGAGATAGTATTTCTTCGTCAGATGGAAGTTGTTCAAGTTTGCAGGAAATTGCAAGAAGATGCAAAGTAGAATCAAGCGGTATGAATGTCGCTGCCCTGGAACGAAAGAGTGAAGAGAATTAAATGATTTTGTACGGTTGCAGTTACTATTTGAATAAAAAGGTCTATAGTTTTTAATTATAATTACATAATATTTTACAACAATCATAGGGTAAAACATAAACTTTTCATTTACGTTAGAATTTAAATAGTCTTACCTATAAGTAAAGGAAGCTTATAGAATGATTTTGTTCGAGGGTACTGCCTCTTGCGAGGAATTGACAAAACCTTCAAGACTATACTGCTTGTCAAGAAAAGTGCATATCAGCTAGCCGTTCGGAATTGGCAAAAAACTTTCTACTGACTAGAAGAATAAAACCAAACGAAAAGTGCTGCATTTAACATCCTTTTAGTTAATTAACTGCTTTCATTAACTGTACAGTCAGTATTTAGTACTGACTGCTACCTGCATATTTTGCAGTTAAAGTGTTAAGTAGCAGTACTAACTTGCAGTTTAAATTAAAGTCAATTAACTGCAACTGAATTGACTGCCTTACTAATTGACTGCAGTCTTTTACGGCTCTGATAGACGCACACAGACTTCAGAGTGTCAGTCAATAGGCCTTCATTAGGAGTTAGTCATCCCAAAATATTTATTTATTTTGTTGTTTTAGGCTGTGGCTTAGGGTTAAGTAACCCTTACTGTCTCATGCACCTCTTTTGGGCGCCATTTAAAACGTACGTATTACCAAGAAACCATTGTTCCAAGGACTTGACTAGACACTAGATTATAATTTATGAATTTTTATGGTGTAATCACTGCAAGTCATTGTCAAAGTGTGTAGCATGTTATTTTTCTTTCAAATACATAATATCAATTGATAACTTAACTATATCGTGGATTATGTACGTGTTTTGTCATCGATTTGATAAAAGTCTGACTCTCGGGTGTCATAATCAAAACAACGAAAAAATAAAAACATTAACACCCTCTTTGCATTTGGGTAACAAGTTGAATAGGTAATTACCACTCCCAGCTTTGACAGTTGACAATTTGATTGCACCACAAGAAAACACCTCTTCCACCAAAATCCACCCCCCCTCCCAACACTATAGACATACAGGCGAGTTAATGTTAGTATTAACTGAAAATTCCAATTTATTACCATTCAATAATTTTGTTTGCTCTCAAACAATGTTGTTTTTTTTTTCTATGTAAAGGTATGTCGTCCTGTCCTTTTGCGTTCTGCTTTCTTTTGTTGTATATGTATTGCATATACGTATGAAGACTATGTCACATGATGATTACTCTCTGCGCCATCGATAAATATGTCAGGGGTAGGAATAATTATTAATTTTTTTGGTAATGAATTGTTATCCCTGTTCGGGCCGACAAGCCGGTCGTAAGTTTACTCAAAATGCCCTTGAATCATTATATTTGTTAAAGCCAAGTCAAATAGGCAGTAAAAAAATATTCTTTTTCTTTGACAAAAACAAAGGACACGTCTTCTATATATAGTGAAAGTTGAAGTTCTTCAAGAGTTTTTTATGTAGCACCTTTAATTTGGTGGAGAGGGCAAACAACCCGTTGCCTTGTTCTTATATAGATCAAGAGAACAAAATTTAGACATGATGGTCGATACTATCTTTTCTGTTGAGTTACAATATTATGTATACTACCTATATACGTGTACGTCATAAGACAACAAGTAATTGTATATTATTGGGAATTGTTTATGTTCTCGATAAATTGTTTTCGTTAGGTTACAAACAGGTGTTATCTATAGTAATTAATTATGGTGCTTAGTTCGGTTTCCCACATTCGAAAAAGTATAGTAAATGACACGTTAAGAAGGCAAAAACGCTGTAGTGAGAGTCTGAACTTGAACTAAATGTTTTTAGACGAACATTCTAGATTATTCGTGATTAGACAGAAAAAAATATCTATCTATTTGAATATATAAATTAAAGAGCTCGTCCTTCTCCAACACTGATGGAAAAAACAACCTAGAAACGGGGTGGGCTTAGCGCGTCTCACGACATCTTGACTATGGTGCAGGGTTGAGATATTTTTATAGGGCATGCTGTCCCCACAACACAATAGGATTTTTATCTGAATTAGCGTGAGTTGGGCTATTTTGATCCGCGCAGAAACAATCAATCATGGCTATTATGGAATTCGCAATACTTTAATCCTGGGGAGTCAACGTGATTCACAGGGTTCGCATTCGTTTTTAAAGCAAATATATGAACTTGTCAAGTGAACTATATTATCAATACGAGGAACTACGTTATAATTTCCACTAACACACTTCCTCACTTGCGGGTTCCACAATAGAAAATTTGGCTGAAATAAGTGCAAATTCCGCCACAACTCATTCGTTGGGTTCTGTAATAGGAGTGAATATTTAATTTGAGCTGAGCTATTTGCCCTGAAATTTTGAAACTTGACAGGTTTAATCATTACAACTACAGCTTGTTTGACTTTTTTTCTTTCAAGAAATGCAATACGGCTCTTTACACCGGTGCGAAAATTTTTGGTTGATATTTTTTCAGTGGATGGAGTATCAAGCTATTTCGAAGTTGGTTCAGCGAACCATCGCATCGATCTGTTGCTGGATTGCTGTCATTCTGTCATCGAATCTTACTTTTTTGATGTTTGTTTGACAAGTTCGCTGGATAGATAACTTGACTTCGTGTGACCTGGATGTGAAAATTTCTTCTTTGACTTGTCAATTTTCGAAAATCACATTTTTAGTAACCATATTGCATCATACAATCTACAAAACAAAAAACACTCAAACATATACAAAGTCAATATCTAACACCATCCTGACGTCATTTCCCCAAACACACAAAATATCCTCAGCTTTGTGACGTCTGTGTCTCTTCCAAGTTCCATCAAAGAACACACTGAATAATATTTATCATCCACCCTTAGCATCCTCTTGTTGTTTTGTATGACGTCAGAATAAGTAAAAATATTTTTCATGTTCTAAACAAATTAAAGATATAACAACCCTAATAATATCATTCCCTTCAAAATTAGGTAATAAAGTCATAAAATAGTAACTTGATTAATATACAAGAAATTAATTTAAGTCTAAATCATGGATTTGCACGTTGACATTTTGCACACGAAAATTTTCCAGCAAGTATACTGGCATTCAACCTTTTCTAAATAATAATTCCACTCACGAAAAATGTACAAGGAATTCTCTCATAAAAGTTCAATTTGCTCGAACTGTGTATGCGATGGCATTAGGATATCACCTTTAAGTTTGCCCTTCAAAAGTAAATTTTTTTTTATTTTTTTCTTTGTTGTTCTTGCTTTCTATTCAATGGAAAATCGAGAAAGAGAAAAAAAAGATTATCAGCATCATTCTTGGCGTCACAAAAATGCCCCAGTGTGTTCCTTTTTTTCTTGTGAAAATTTTCAAATTCACTTGGAAAGCAATATAAAAAAACCTTTCATTCTCCTCCCACACATATATCCACTCTCTATACCAGAAAAGGTACTTGTGTAAATGCCAGACCAGAGAAACAAGAACACAAATCACATTGAAGTACTTTCACCCGTTACCCTTTAAATTGCATCATACCTAAAGTATCCACCACCGCCCCCATTCCCGTTCTTTGTGTCAAGTCCAAGAGTCTTCGAACCGCATCACGTTTCCTCCACATGCCGAAGTATAGAGATTGTATCCCAAAAACTTGAACTTTAAAAATAACCTTTCTTATGATAATTATGCTACACAGCACATAAAAACGTCCTTCCAGTCCTACGACTTCATACCTTCCCATGGCCAACGTTCTCATTTTTCCAACACACGCATACATTTACAACTGACTAGTTGTAGCAGCAGCAGGAACCCACCCAGAAGCCGAAGCGATTTAGGTTGTGCGGTCGTATAACGGTACTATATAGGCAACCACCACTACCCTACATACCTACTATCTACTAGTACTGTTATGCGAATGATAGAAGCGAATTTTGAAACGGTTCGCGTGGAAAGATTGAGATGACTCTCCTCGCTCTAGCTCTGATGAGGACTAACTTAAGTAGTAATATGCATGCAAACTCAAACTGAAATTCAAACCCAAATACCACCCCCACCCCCCACTTGCCTTGTGTTATGTCATCTGGCTGATAAAAAAGTGTATAACGGGGGTGAACATTGAAAATATCTATATAAATAATAGCTGATATCCACAATTGAAAACAAAAAAAAAAAAAAAAACAAGAGTCTTACATTTAAATTCTCTTTTGTTCCGTAGTTGTGTTTTTTTGTTTGTTTGTAAATATATTTGTTGGATTTTTTCACGCTAAGTGCTTAAACATGACAAAGTTAGAACAGACAGAACAGTGCCGTAAGCAAAAAACTGGAAGAGTTACAAAACCTAAATGGTGTCATGCACATAACAAATAAATGTTAATTTGACAGAAATGTCTAACACGGGTTGTTAACAAGATCATTGAGAGAGGAGAAAATAATAGGGTATTTCATGTAATAGCGAAAACGTGGTAAATTTTTATAACTGGTTTCCAAATCTACACAGAACTTATACCGTTTACTGATGTGCCCGGAGTGCGACATCAAGACTTTTTTTGGCGATCTTAACGCCCAGATCGGAAAGAAGTATATGTTTGGTTCGACATGCAAAGGGCACATCCTACAAGATAAAATTTCCGAAAACGGACTTAAACTGATCGACATTACGACGAAATATCATCATATCAAGCACTCAATTCCCACAACTCAAGCCTTCAACAAACCAAACTGATCAAGGTGCCATAGACACGAGGAATGCATGCAGTATCCTTGACCGTCAAACGTTCCTTTAGGCTTACCAGACTCATCAGATCAATAACTGGAAGTATCATGGCGTGGCGGCAGGCGCCCCAGCGAAGACCGGATGTTATGAAGAAAATTGAAATCGACAAACTTTTATTGACTAGGGATTGGAATCATTGCCAACTTGCAAATAAAAGTTCCACCTCTAATGTGATGGATTTCAGAAGACAACCAAATCCACATCCCTGGTTGGATGAAAATTGTCGCCAGGCACATGCAGACAAGAACGAAGCAAATGAATCGATGTTGCAGGCCTGGTCTAGAACTGGTGGGAGAGTAGCCCGCCAAGTCTTTATGCAAAAAAGAAGAGAGGAACACCGATTTCTTAGAAAGAAGAAGAGAGACAGGACGAAAAGCAAGTTGTCGATTCCCTAAGTCCTTCCGACCTTAACAAAAGTGGGAGTGCGTAATTATTGGCAACTATAGCCAGAGATCCAGGGTGGTTGGAGAGATTTGTTTGTTGAGGCCAAGATCCACCCTGAACTGCAAACGCTATCTTAAGTAAGTAAGTAAGTACATGTAAAACAAAAAAAACACTGTCACGAAATATTTCAATCCTTAGTCAAGTATTTTATACATGCGAGGTTGATATACCTGATATTATGAAGCATATAAATGAAATAATTTTTTTTACGACTAGCTTACGAAGAGCCAACCCCTAGAAACTCTCAACCATTCATATTTGCGTGTAAGTCTGCAGGAATGGCGGAGAGAAGACCTTAAGTTTTCTGTAGAGTCTCGAACGCTTAAAGTAAGATGCAGTTTTTCACGACAGGCATTTCTACTCTTGGAAGGTTTTGCAATTCTTGCAAAAGGCTACAGTTTCCTAACTGTTAAAACTTCCGTCATCAATTTTTTACTAGTAAATTTATTAATTTACCAAAAGGTTTATCCGTTTTTGCTTACACTTATGTATTGTATACATTATCATATTAAACTCGAATACAAATCACCTTAAAACCTAAAATGTCATTTCTGACGCAGTAAATTCTTAAACCTGACAAAATGTCATCATAAAACATCACCTGTAAATGTCAACATCGTTGCCATCGCCACTGTGTGCATTGCACATTGATGCGGAGATGCTTTTTATAATAGTAGCTAGATACATCTCTATAGGTATAATTTATACTCGTATAACCTATTAACCTTTTATATTTGACTACTAGGTAAATACAAAATGGGAACAAGAAAGGATGTACACAATTTATGAACTTTCAGCAAATCAAACTAAAAGTACCCGTACAAAACAAGAATAATCTTAATAGTGGAGACTTCTCATTTTTTTTCCTCCACCCACACCTAAACTATATATCACCCTTCTCTCTCTTTTATATGTTTCACCATTTCCAATCGAAACACAAATATGTAATGCTAAAAGTCTGGTGTACACTAGTACAACCAATCCGTTTGGCATTTCGATAATTGTGCCGAGAAACTTTTCTCATCACTGCTGCTATTATCATCGCTGTATACTCTATTCACGTTATTAAAGCGTGGGATGCTACTGGTACCTCTCGTACCTATCCATGACAACCGATATAGCACCCACTTTTACAGTTATCCACCCAAAAATAGACACAAAAACAAAACAGTAAAAAGAACATTCCCGGAGAAAAAGATTTTTATTCGAGCGTCCGATTATATTAAAATAACGCCCCGAAAATAAAGCACAACTGTCAAAGAAATGTACTGTGCCAGAGGCCGGATGCTGAATAGGGTGGTAGTGGGGATGCTTGGTTAAGGGGAGAGTCCCTTTTTCATGACCGAAAAAATTGGCAAAAATTCAGTTGACGTCAGTAGCTGGAATAGCATTGACGTCACGCCAGAAATATCAACCATATACCTATATAGCTAGCATATTGTCTTTACAGCTCAGTTCACAGATGACATTTACAACAGAATGTGGCGCCCCCTATAACCCATTCCTTCTCACCAACATTGTGTTTGATGGTGCTGTGGCGATATGCGCTGCTCCTACGCAAATTTTCATGAATGGCGCGCTTTTTCTCCAGCAAAGTTAAATGTATATATCTACACGATTCTAGTGGTAAGAGATTTGCGTTGCTATAGGATTAAGCAAGGATGTGAATATTGGATTGTTTTAGTAGCTCGTAGTACGTACAGAGTACAGATACCGGTTTGCTGGTCGGTATGCGTGCGAATACGATGAGTGGTGGGAATAGGTTTGTTGTTGCAAATGCAGGTTCAGGCGAAGACCGACGTAAAGGACGTACCATTGACGTCATAGAAAGACATGCGCTTCAAAGCGGAGAATTATTAAATAGGGGTAGCACGTGCAAAAGCTTCAGTAGACACATTTTTTCTCCTTTGATCTAGTCCAATTTCCATATTGGAGACTTTCCTAACTATTTCGAATGTGGGCTTGGTTTTTTTGTTGTTTTTTTTTTTTGTTTTATGAGGAATGCGGCGGTGGCGTCGGTGATACTTTGTCATGAATGCAGTAAGAAGATGAGATTAAATGTACCTTCTTCTATACCATCATGATGCTAACATCAAATATCACTGACGGAATTCAAGAAAACGCATGCCTGACCTATGGTCTATGCAAAAGAATGACCAAAGCTATTTAAAGGCAAAAAAAAAACTATCAAGTTTTCATTTAGTTTCTTTTTACCATCAGCATTCCGCACACACCCTTCTATGCATCAAATGACTGGCAACTGGCAGATGGGATAAATGATTTTTAGCCATTTCATTGTGGGATCAATGATGATGGTATTTGCTTTTGCATTTGGGATTTACATAATTTGATGCCGGGAATATCTGGGTTCGGCACGTGGATTTTAGTTTTGAAAAAAATGTCAAAGTTCAATGTGAGGAAATGAATTTATTTTAAAAGTCTGTTCAATTAATTAGATTCAGAGAGTATAGGTTGAAGCTTGAAATATGTACCCTACCTATGCTTTCTTATAGTATACAGTAGAGTAGAGTAGAGTGTATCAGTTATAGTGAGATGATCCAGCTTTAAGATTTGTTTACGGATTTATCTAATAACTGAATGAATATGAAATATCTTATATCCATTAACTGTTCTGGATCATTTCATTTTGGCAACTGCTTAAAACGGATTATTAATTTGGGTAAAATATTCGTGCCATATTAGGGTGCTTTTTTTTGTACTATTGTTTTTTTTCACTTTCCAATCAAATTCTGATGGAAATACCCACCAAAAATTTACTTTATTGGCCTGTACTGTCTCATCGGTCTAATTTACAGTTACGTCGCGATGGATATTTATGTAGATTGTTTAATTCTGAGTTATTTGCATTTCAGCACGTTAAAATAGGGGAGTTCACATTGACTAACTTACCGGACGACCAAATGATAGCTCATTCCCTGGGCAAATAACAAAAGCATTTGAAAATCATCCGACCGTGTTGGCATCCGGCCATTTTGACAGCTTGTCGTTCGGTAAGTTAGTCAATGTAAACCTTATAGACATACAATTCTGCTGAGTTATAGAAATATGAAAAAAAAAGAACTGAAGTGTGCGTATATTTTATTTAAAATCTTCACACAGAATTTTGGTTAGGGAGTGTAAAAAACAAGGTATATGCTATACTCCAATCAAGCTTTGATGTGATGATGAGAAGGCGAAGGAGCCTTTTACCTTTTATATAACACAAATAAAAAAAATAGTATGAGCTTAATCCGTACGTCTCTCATAAATTTCTTGCACTGAAGCTAGTCCACCAGCACCCATTAAAGCGAGTTGTTAGCATGGGCGTACGCAAGGTGGGGCAGGGGGGATCATACAATTTTTATATTTTTGTTCTATAAAATTGGAGCTTCATTGAGTTTGTTGCTTTCTATCGGGATCTATTTTAATGATCCAAAAATTAGTTCTTACTCTGAAATGCAGATGGCTTTTAAAGGTCGATAAGGAGAATATAATAAGAGATGCAATATTATTAAAAAAAAAACTAATATTAGGACAAAAGAAATAGATATACATTAAAGGCTCCATTTTGATCCGCATCATTTTATTTTCATGATATAGTCCAGATCAGGTCATGGGGATAATAAAATGTGGCTACTGCGACCTTAAGATCTATAGTGTCCTCATCTTTTGTAGGAGATTTCCATTTACTTTTCTGGTTTCAAATCGTCGCATACAAAAACGAGAGAACGTAAACATATTTGGTATTTGTCTTTCTATCTTTTTGTAGAGATTATATGGAGACAGTAATCGTCAATACCTTTACGTTCGGGAGTTTTCTTTTGCGGCGATTCGGCTCCTGGTCTAAGTAAGTTCCTTAGAGGAATCTTAGTATTTTGAGTACGTCAAGAGATAGAAGTTCTCCCTCTGTAATCTGATGGCATCAAATATATTTGTGGCCCACAGTTACGGAGCATGTGGTCCGGTGTTTCATCATATTCCTACCTGTTTCATCATAGTACCTACCCCATTAGGGGTTAGTTTAATTCAAAAAGATCTACTACAATCATTATACTTCTATTCATTTCAACCATTAATATCACAAAAAAAACTTAACTATGAAGGTGTACTTATTATCAAACTTCTCATAAACTAAATGTTCATCATAGAATTTCAATTCAAGTAGAATTACCATCATAACAAAACAAAAAAAAAAAAACAAAAAGCTTTAATATCCGGAAATCCGCTTATAGTTTCAAAAATAGTCTAAAAAACAATAAGAAAACCTTTAACCTTTTCCACTTAAAAAAAAAAAAAAATGCGAGATGGATTTAGAGAGTCAAAAGAGTGTTCGAGTTACTCGCTAATGTCTAAGTTCTTTGAAAAATAAAAATAAAAACAAAAACATTCTGAATTCTCATTTGAATAATATTATTCCCCTCCATAATATGAGGGCATTCAATGTGGGCGCCGCATTTCCAGTTCTACAGTAGGATGTCATAATGTATACACTCTGTACTCTTCCAGTTTCAACCAAAGACCCGATATTTTCAACGACGTAATAGTTTCTTGGTTTAATTTCATTTTGAATGTACATGTAAATGTACATGTGTAGTAGTTTGACTTCTGTTTTTCTTACATTTTTGTATAAAAGAAAAAAACCAAAGGACATTTTCAAAAACCCACACACACTGTGACAAGCTTAAAATATCGATTCAAAACTATTTGTTCTTGGATTTTCATACTTAAAGAGCGAGGGTGGATGTTTGTGCAACAGTGAAAGCATTTGCGATGCTTTCTACACTTTGTGTTACGTTATAAAGGATACGCATGCGCTTTACACGGAATTAACAAAAATATCCTAGGAGAATAAGGCAAAGCTTTATTGCACACTCATACATTCAAACATATAAAGACAAAAAACAAAACAACAAGAAAAAGGACATTTATGAACGTTCTTACGTCATCAACCCTAAATTGATTTTTTTCCGCTGCGAATCGACTGTATGTTTAGGCCAAGCAGCCATCCAGTCGGAGCTAACCACTACAGTTTGGAATAACAGCTCAAACACATTCCACGGGCTAGGTCGAAGTCAAATTTGAAACGAAAAAAAATTATTAAAAATAAGAAGAAAATTATATCAATCCATTTGAGAAATTAGTAACTTGTTAAAAAAAATAACTGTTTTGCAATATTTTTTATATTTCAACAAAACACAAAAAACAAAAAAATATGTACGCACAATCTTTTCCGTGGCCAAAAATTCTGTGATCATTTTCTACTGTTTTGTTCCGTTTTAATTGTTTCCCAAGAAAAAGAAAAAAAAAAATAAGCACCAAGGCCCTAAAGTGTCACAGTTTGTGTTTTTTTTAAGTGAATGTTTCAAATTCCTTTCCGCAGAAAAAGAAAAAGTGTAATCGGTGCTTTAGAGCTGTTTCAGCAGTCATTTTGTTTAAGTTACCGTAATTCGTGTTTGATTTTATTTTCGATGAATTCCTAACATCATTGGTCGCGAAAACAAAAATATTAAACACAAGAAATAATAGGAAATTCGTAGAACTGTGCAGGGATCCAGAGTTGGTGTTGAGGGTGGTAGCTTGTGCTGATGGTGGTTGATGTATTTTTAGGTCACATCACTTATGAGGAAAGCGCAACACACCAATACCACCAAAGCATTCATCAAATATACATATTTAAAGTGCAGTGTGAGCTATTTTGTTGTTATTCTAGTGCAAAATAAATAGGACTGGAAAGTAGAGTACTCGAAAAGCAAACAACAAGCCAAAAGCAAAAGGCAAAAAAAAAGTGTTATAAATTACAAAATGGAAGCTACTCCGAAGGTCCATCGTCACCATCATAGACGCGAAAGGCGTTCAAGTTCCCGCAGAAACGAACAGCGTACGAACCAAGAAGACGCTTCTACGGAGCGTCGTCGGAGAAGTGAACCCGCAGCTAGAACAGCAGCAACAACAGCAACAACAACGACAGAAGTGACACCCACAATAGTACCTCCAGTGATAATAACAAATGCAATTACGAACGAACCAACGACCAGCACGGGAAGAGTGGTATCAGCTCTGGCGGCGGCCGCAGCAGCATTCGTTGAGTCATCAGCCCAAGTGTCAAATAGTAGTACGTCAGCGGTGGCAAATGATGAAACAACGTCATCATCGCCAGCAATTAATAACACTAACAATCCCGAGGTTCTAGTAAACGGTCATGTTGTGAACGATGAAGACGAGGAGGAAGAAGAAGTGAAACAGATTGCAGCTGCAGCTGCTGCTGCTGAAACACCGACAAATAATCCCGAAACCTCCTCAATTCGGGACACCGCTAGAAGTTCCATAGATTCAATAAGTCTACGCAGTGCTATAATGCAGCATTCCCGTCGAGCATCGCCACATGCTGGAGCTTTAACGCAATCCCAGCCCCAGCCCCATTCGCATCTGCATCGTGGAATTCTAGGCTTCATAGATCGTGAACTGAAAGTGGGTGCTCAGAAGAAAACCCAATCACTATCGGATCCACAAGCCAGTCCGGCACAGCGTTCGACTCGGAGTCGAAGTAGCTTGGAAAAAAGTCCGCGTCGGAAACGTAGTAAATCGGAATCGCGGAGGCGAAGGGAACGCAAGTTGATTGCTGCGGGCGAAATGGAAGTAAGACAAGCTAATGAGACTTTAATGCGCTACTTGAAGCAGTGTTCGGAAATGAACGATGCATCGTTGTCCGGCGAGTTAGAAATCGATCACAATTACGACGAACGGAGAGTGCACCGGAAGACGAAATCACAAAGGGATAAGCGGGGTCATCTAATAAGTAAGACATATGGTCAGTAGTTATATATTTAAATGTGTAGGGGAACAATTTTTTTTTGTATTCCCATCATTGCTTCGTTTGGTTTTTTTTTGGGGGGGGGGGGGGGGGGGGAATCTTCCTGGCGAAAATATGAAATTTTCTAGAAGAAATTTAAGTTTCACCCACACTATTGTGAAATATATTTTTATTCAAAATCAATTCTCTTGAAAAGACATTTTCGTGACGGAAGTTTCCAACTTTTAACTGTCAATCCCGTATAGCAGAGATAATCAAAACAAAGTATTACAAAAGTCCTAAGGCAATAAATTCTTCTTTGAAGACAAAATGAAGAAATAAGTTTTTACGTCTGTGTGGATTGTTTTTGTTTTTCTTTTATTTTTAAGACAAAGTGTGTACAACAACACAGTAGAAAGTTTGTTGTGTCCTTATTATTTCAACCCTTATTTTTTGTTACAGTGGTTGGCAGTTCTTTAAAAGGAATATGCTTTACTTTGAAGGTTTATGGATCAAAACTTCATTCAATATTTTCAAGTACTAATGGCATTAATATACTCGTAGATTACATTAATAACCTAGGGATTTCTGAAAGGTTTTAATCAATTATAGAGTTTTAGTCTCATCTACTGTCTGCATTTGCACAGGCAATACATATTTTGAAGCAAACTTATTGCTTGTCTGTATATCTAGCCTTAATTAAGTTTCAGTAGTAGAAGTTCACTTCATCTTTTTTGAGAATACCATAAATTCTAAAAAAAACGCACATTTTTCTCAGTTTGTTTTTGTGAATTTTTAGTACAGGAACAGGTAAAAGCTATAGTCAAAAAACACCAATTTTTGGTGTTTGAAAAAAGGGAAGAACTGACCTAATCAAATATGAAAGGGGGTTATTAGAATAGCTTATCTCTTTGTTTCAGAGATGCTACCCCCTGCCGAAATGCGCAGTTTTTGGTAAACGCAAATTGATTTCCAATTTTGTTAAAGTGCAGAGGTTGTTGGACCAAGTTTAAGAAAAACAAATTTTTTTTACCTGTGATTGTTTTTAGCGTGCAGTTATTGTTGAGGTTATTGCATTTCAATTTAATTTGATCTATCTTGTTTCTTTTTGACTACGACATTTTCGTTGAATATTTAAGGATATAGAGCACAAATGTTAAAATATGTTTTTGAAAATTATAAAATATTCAAAATAGCTGCGAGTAGCCGGGCACCGACTGTACATAACTAGGTAAAAGGCTTATTACTAGGCTCATTCTAGTTACTAGTATTTTATAATAATTGATGTCTTAATAAAATACAGTTGCTTAAGGGCCAGTTTTTCAGTAGTCAGCTAGTACTTATTGATTAGATACAGCAAAAAATTATTTTTCAAGAGTCTGATATTACTATTCCTTGGAATAATTATTTTAATAGTCAAATAAACTTATCTGCTCATTTCAGAGATTGTTAAAAAATATTCCTAGGATACATTTTTAAATTTCAGCAAAAATGATCTGTCATACTCGTTAACAATACTCGTTTCCTCTGCGTTAACTATCACATAAACAAAAATGCTTAAGTTTCGTTTTTAACAACGGCCCTAAGACTTGTAAATAGTCTCACTAACGTGTATTTCAATATTTCGTAAAATGCTTTGATTACTTAGCCGAGACAGCTTTTAATTTGACGTTCAATCGTTGTTAAAGTTATTATAAAGTACATTCTGTCCTGTCACGGAAGTAAATTTATGGTATATAGTGTATACTTACTAACTTTCATATCACATTTGGAATTATGAATATAAATTTTTACAATATTTCGGAAATCGTTGAAAAACTTCTTTTTTTAATTTTTCGCTCTACTGACATTGAGACATGATTAAATGAGAAACAAATGAAGAATAATACCTTTCAAAACTTAGGACTTTTAATATTTTCTCATGAAAGCCAGTGTCAAAACCGGTCTCACCAGATTTCAAATACAAAAAGAATTATCAAATTCGATCCACACAGTCAAAAGATCTGAGGTAACAAACCTAAAAAAAAACAAAAATACATTCGAATTGGTAACCTCCTCACCCTTTTTTGAAGTCCGTTAAATAATAAACGGTTTTAAGTAAGCTTCATTTACACAACTGAAAATCTCCCATTAATTTCATAAAAACAAAAATATTTTGGCAAAAATATCACGGAACAATATTAAGAAAATATTAGAAATTGTGACAACTTGCTTGGGTCGTTATTCATCACTCTTTTTGAATTTCACAACTATACGAAGAAGCAAAATCATCATGAATGCTTGATTGTCGGAAAATGTGATATCTCTTGAATCAGAGTGTCTTTTGAAAACAAAAAAAGCTTTCACCACATTCTACCTGTATCTTTTATGCCAAAAAAGGATTAATTTAAAATTCAAGTTATAATTCAATTATCATTTAGGGTCTTTCGCAAAAAAGTAAAAAAAGATTCTCTCAAATAAAGGGTTCGCCTTTAATAATTCAAAATACACGGATTCCACTTAATTAAGCTAGATTTTTTAATTTGCCTCAATTTCTTAGAATATTTACCCGAAAAAAAAGGTAAATTATTCAAAGTACAGAATGACCTTTGATAACTTTTCATTCCTTGTGCCTTGTTAATGCTTTTTCAGCTTACAATGTTGAACAAGGAAAAAGTTTCTACTTCATCTCTATAAAAACATCGTTATTCCAAAAAAATAAACCTACCCTAGTTGTACCTATGTATATCGCAAGTAAGAAGAAAACATGACGTCAATCTTAAATATTTTCATTTACGGCCTGGCGTTAGGTTAATTTTGTACATGTTTAATTAAGACCTTTAGATAAAGTCTTAGCCATCATTTTTAATGTTCACCTTATCATTATATCCAATCTATATAGCCTTTACATATATGACCCCGAACATACAAAAAAGAAAATCACTTAATACCTTTACAACATTTTCCTTTCTTTTTCTTTCGAATGTTTCATTAGGAAAACTCTACACGGCCGGTGGACTATCATCTATCCTAAAAGAGCTCTCCGATGACATTGTGCCAGCTGATGGAGAAGAGATTTACAATCCATTTACCCCAGTTGTATCGCCAACAGAGGAGCAATCAACACGAATTGACAAAATGTTCATCCAGACTGCGTCCGGATATCGACCCGTTGATCATTGTTACTACAAACATCCAATTGGATCGGATCCAGAGAGTAATAGGTGAGCATATACTAACTCAGTTTAATTCTACCGTGTTGTTTAGTTTTTCTGTCGGTATGCGTTGGGGATTTATAACCCTTGGTCCCATGATATACGTATATCATCCCAAATGGAACAGAGAGAACCCCGAATTGCGTGTGAGATGGTGTTGTGGTTTTTAGGCTTGTGCTAAACATAAATTAGCGGCGAGGGTACAATAAAAGAAAAATGTATGTTTGCGGTTTTATGTAGATATACATAGACATACATTATGCGGGTTGATTCCCAAATATTTAAGTCTACTGTGGTTTTTGTTTTTTTTTGTTTATGGATATTTTTAGAATTTCGTGACATTTCTTCTATTTTAGTGCTTTTTCCTTTTACAAAAAACATACATTCTAAAGGAACTCAAGGGAACTTTTAAACTTTTTTTGTTTTGTTCATGAGCAAATTATTTTTGTATGCAAATATTTTAAACAGATAAACTTTGGGAAATAGTGTTGCCAGGTACGAGTGTTTAAAAACTGGGATGTTGATATAATTGGCAGTCTGATTATTCTCTAATTTCTATTACTATTCTTTTTTTCAATTATTCACGGATTTACTCTATCCGCATCCACATCAAATTTCAAAGATAAAATCGATACATGAACTACCTTGCCATTAACCAAAACTACCTTACCTAATTTTACAAAAGTGAGAGTAATAAGGCTACAGAATGAATATATTTCTGACTTTGAAAAGAATACACTTCACATTATAAGCTTATTGCTTATATGTATGTATATATCTTTTTTGTTATCCACTTGAATCACAGATTCGGTTCCTTTGTATTCTTACCTTTAATTGTTCTATTCATTTAGCTGAACTGCATTATCATTTTATTTGACGTTAACGTATAATGTACCTGTTTATTGACTGTGAATGTCTTTTGAATAAGCCAATTGATAAATAATCATGTCTATTACAGAAGACAAATGATTCCCTCTCAGAAATCTACTCGATCCGCATTCGCATCAAATTTCAGTCAATGAACCCGTCAGATGAACTGTATTATCGATCCAAGAAGCGAACTTCTCATTTAACCAAACTTCCCCACGACTTATGTTATCGTTAGCATTTAGTAAGACAAAACCTACTTTGAAAAAAATGCGAACTAAGTTATCGACAAAACGTTTCGCTTCCCCAACTTCACGGCGAATTTTTAATACAAAATTTGACAGAAGTGACTTTTTATAGAGAAACGTGATTGAATGTAGCCTAAAGTTATTAAAAGTACTTCAAAAACTACAATGGAAAATCAGCAGCGGTATATCAACCAATATTACTGATACTATGGAGGAGAAAAAGATTGACCTCGATAGATATCAGGATAGTTATTGATAGTATCCAAAAAAAATTACCTCATGGATAGACGAATATGACTAAAGCCTGTGTACATTAAAGGGGTATTCATGAAACGATGTAAAACATTTCTTAAGTTTACCATTTGCGATAGTTTACCAATTGCGTAAGTTTATCATTTGTAATATGAACTGTCAAAAATGATTATATTATAGGATTTACACAGACTTAATAAAATTCCCCAACAAATTTAGTGCGGAGAGTGTTGTGGTAAATTTACCACAATTCCATTAAAAGATCCTTACCTTTAATTGAGAAAGAAGTTTGGTTTTCATTAATCTTTAAAAGTGGAGTAACCAAATTCAAACGGACATTTAGTTTGCCACCCACCTAATCTTTCAAACTCATATTTGACGTTTAATGATTCATTTACACATCATTTGCCCAAATGATTCAATAGAGAGTTCATGCTAATTTTGGCTTAGAAATATTATTTTTTGCAATTGGTAAATTTACGCCCGTAGCATGAATATACCCTCACTGCTATAATTCAAACTCAAAGCTTTGAATCCCAAAATACATATTATAGCAAACCCTTTAAATATGGTAACCCTGCAGTGATATATAATAATTTTTAAACAAGGAGGGAAAGAGGTGATATAATAGGCTTTATGTATTTTTTTTAGAATGATGTTGAATTTTTAATACTTTCATATGACAGGGCTTTTTTTTTTGATTAAGTTTGGTTGTGATATTTTTTAGCATTTTAAATATATAATGACTTTTTAAGAGAATGAACAAAATATTTTTCGAGTATAAATCTTTGATAACTTTTACTTTTATTATGTCCTTCTTTTGTCATCTAAACATTATTTAAGAAGTCAATCGATAGAAGATAAAAAAACACACACTTTCAAAGAGATGGAACGAAATAATTTGATTTGGTTAAATTAAGGAATAGAAGAAAATGATGGCATTGAATAAAAGAATTTTATTAGTATTCATGGGTTTTACTTTTATAAAAGCAATTTATAGGTAGATAATTCTATTTAATTTTTTTTTTAATCTATATGTTTTAGGGGGAAATTTACTATAAAAAAATTTCATTTTATCATTCTATAACCTTAAAGTTATGGTACTTGTTTATGCTTTGATAGCAGAGAGTTAAATTATGTGCGGAGTTGAAGAAATATCATTTTTTTATTGATTCATTTTCACTTTTTGTTTTTATTCTCAGAATATTATTGTATGTATATTTTTTCACAGAAAACTTTGCGATGATAAAGTACTTTTTATATTATGATAAATGCTTCACATTAGTTTCCATGTTTTCATGGAATCAGACTAGAAAATTAGTATTTATCGATCAAAAAGTATATAAAAATTTTCGCAGAATCGGAATAGCACAACACCCCTTGTTTGTTATCGAATCGTGAACCCTACAATTTAATATTTCACGACTTGAAACTAAATGATAAATCATCTCACAGCCTCCTTGTTGAAACAATACAAAATATATAATAAAACTTTTCCACGTTTTCATGTCTCATTTAACTAATAGGTTTTTTCTTTTATTCGATTGAAATTTTGAAATTTATCCAAATTTATAAAGCAAATTTTACAAGGTTTAAATCTAAAACAAAGTTACCAAGATGGGTAAGTCTAAAAACTTCTTTCCTGGAGACTAAACATGAAAAGCCTTTGAACATATACCTAGACAGATTACTCTTACGTACACTTTTTGATATATCTGACATTCTGAAGAGTTACTTTTCATAACATTTTTGAGTAATTCAATTTTTTCTTTGGTTAATATAGAATATTTGAAAAGATAAATACATAATGCATACATTAAAACTGCATTTTTTGTTTTTTCACTTTAAACACTGTGTAAACTAAAAAAAATCAAGTGGATACATATCACGTTTTGTAGGTCTTCCGAATTGATTGAAAAGCAGTATGTTTCATTACAAGAAGTATTAAGTGTTAAATAACGGTATTTGTACTTTCGATTGTACCAAAAATTGTATCTTCGTCAATTGTCAACCGATTTTATTTAAAGAAGACATTTAGATATTTTCAAAGATGTATAAAATTAACAAGTATTGACTTTATAAAAAAGAATTTCAAAAATTCAGTTTTTTCCTCATTTTCTCAACTTTGACATGAATTTTAAATATTATACTTGATCTAAAACATGTTAATTTAATTAAATATCTTAAAGCTATTTATTTTTACTTCCAATTCCAACAATGTATTTTATATGAAAATCAGTTGAAAATTGTCTGAGAAAAAAATTTTAACGATCAAAAATGTTAATTTCGCTTGCCTCCAAGTTGTATGGAGTAACTGATATTTTCTGCTCGAGATTTTACTCACCGGCCAATGTGATATAGTCTCAAACCAAAGTATGGCGACATAACACAAATAAAACAATAAAAAAGTTGCTAGTGCTCGCATTGAGTTTTATAATAAAGGGCATCAGAGAAACAGTTGAATGACAAAAGCTGCATTTATACGTATATAATATTTTTGAGATGAATGAATTGTCAATAAACTTCAATTACTTTTAGTTTTTGGTCTGCGAAAGAAATTTAGTTGTCAATTTTTAAAAACTAAAATTAAACGGTCACTGTGGCGTATGAGTAACATTTTCTTCCATACAAATTACAATGATTCGCAAAAATAAAGTTTTTTTTTTCCTTCATATAATTTGTTGAAATTATGTAAGAAAATTATGTAATTGATTTAAAAAAATGTAACTGTTTTTTAGAAAAGAGCTCTCTTAAACTTGGTTGACCTGGAATATATTATATATCAAAAAATGTTCATATTTTGGATTATGCACCAAAACAACAAAAAAAAAACATTTTTTTGTAAGTTTTTCAATGATTTTTCATGTTTCTGTTCTATATTTTGTTGGAAAACTTCAGATTCATGCTCAGCCTTTTAAAAAGCAAATAAAGTTAGCCATTGAAAATTATTACCTCAAAACTTTTCACCTCTAAAAACGCTTTAATTGGACTAAAGAGAGTATTTTGGACAAAATCATAAATTTCACTTTACAATATCGAAAGTGAACTTTTAAATGTCTCATTCACAACCCATTAAAAGTTTTGGAATAAAGTATTTACCAGTAAAGAAATTCGACGTTAAATGTACCAAAACAATGGGTTTTTGACATGTGCATATTAGCATATCTCGAAAACGTGACGTGCTTTGTGACTTCAGATTCGGGTTCAGAGTGCCGAAATCCTTTAGAAAAGTATAGTTCGCTTTGAAGGCGATTTTTGTAGCAGACCAGTGTTATTTAAAGATTGATAAAGTTTTTTCCATTGCTGACCAAATAAATGAAACTACTTAAATTTTGTTAACTATTTATTAATAAATAAATAAATAAATGAAAAAAGTCCACGGATAGTAAAAACTTGACAAATCTTAAAAAGTGCAGATCTTTATTTGGATTTACATAGAATTCGACAAAAAGCTAAAACGTTTAGATGGCCCTGTTGCAAAAAAATAACTAAAGTCATTTATTTTTAGTAGTATTAATTTTCTGTGAAATGTTAAAGGAATACCTTTCTACATAATTTTCATTTTTAAATTTGCCTACATTTGATCACAAAGTATATTCAATGATAAGTATATTTTAAATCTAAACATGTTTATGCAATCTCAAACCACAAGAGTATTAAATTATTATCTTCCAATCTCATTGTTGCTTTTGAAAAGAAAATCAAAATAGGGATAGCTTTTATAATTCATAAACCATCAGCCTACGGTTTTCCTTCTCAAAATTAATTAATTTAAAACACTTTTCTCTTTTGAATGTGGTGCCTATAAACAAAATTATATACCTGTGGCTCTTATTATTCCTCTCCAGTATTGTTAACATGATCAATAAATAATGCCTGTGGTGTGTGTTTAATTGTGTGTGTGTGTGTGTTTGTGTAGGTGTTGTGTATTGCGTATCCTTGCATCACTCCCACAATTTTATGTCCTAGATAGCTTTATCCCATCAAAGTGTTCCCAAAATCAGCTCACGTTCCTTACTTTAGAAAACATAAAATTAAAGAGAAAAGAAAATAATGTTGTAAGAAGTAAGAACCTCTGTGTTGTAAGCCTTGGCATTTGTTATGAAAATGTCAATCTCTGTTCGCCTTCATTCTCTATCGCATGCAAAATCGTCATTATCAAAACATTCAAACCTACGACGAGTACATGTTTAGGACGTAGGTTTACTATGTGTAGACATGCCTACTCCTATAACGAAGGTCCCATTAAAGCCAACCTCATTTTTGAAGACTTTTCTTTCAATATATGCTTTGAGGAGAATATTCTATTTCTATACCCCAAAACCCATCGTTGGTCGGTTGTTTGGTCGCAAGCCCACGCATTGAACCCCTAGAAGTCGCATTCAAAAGGCAATACGCAAACTGTTTTTGCCTTATTCGTCCTTTATTCTTCACATCATCGAAAGCCAATGTGGGTGTGAAGTAATTTCCTTTTGTATAATCAACAGCCACCCGATATCCTCACCACAAAAACCTGACTTTTCCACACAAACAGAGTCCCATTTTCTAATTTTAGAAATCTCATTCGATGTGTTTTTGAGTCTGAGAGATTCTCAGAGCCTGTCACGTCAGAGATTAATCGATGAAGCAAAATGTCTTCTTGTTTTTTTTTTTTTTTTGTTTATCTCATCCTTTTTTGGTTAAGATAGGAATATTATGTTCATATGAGGATCACCGTTATAATACACTAATACAAATAATGAATATTTTTTTGTAGTTGTTGTATTTATAATAAATTTATATATTTTCTTTTGCAGACATGACATCTCCACCAGCGTCCGTTTAGCCTGTTCACTCCAACGAATCTGGATAATGGTTTCCAACATCTGTCACGGGCTATTGGGTGGCCTAGCATTGGCGCACCTACTTTTCGTGACCACAAGTAGACCATTGGACTGGCCGGATGGCGCGATACATCATTATTCGTCCTTTGCCGAAGCTTACGCAAACACATTCTACTGCTTGGCGATAATCTGTATGGTGTCTGTTTTTGACCGGTGAGTACCTACATATATAGCCTTCTCGCTTCTATGGTTAGTTGGCTTGATGATATATAGCGGTATTCATAAACATAACCATAGTATATAGACGTAGGTTATCATAAAAATAAATATAGAATATTGCATGGTTCATTAAGTATTGCTAAAAGTATTATTATTGGTCTCGGTTTTAGTCTATGACGTACATAGTTGCTATTTTTATCGCATAAAGGATTTATATTTGTGCTAATATGTTTTTTTTTTTTTGTTATGAAGTCAAAGTGGGTGAGTAATTTTTTTTTTTTGTATAAAGTTGGCAGATATATTTGCAGAGAGTAGGTAATAACGAAAAAATCAATGTTTGAAATTATTATAGAATTTTCGTTTGTGGGTAAACAGGGCATATGCGGAATATATTTTTAAGTATTTTTGTCAAGATCTATAGAAAAACTTTAGTGATTATAAGAAAAATCGGACTTGAGATAAGAATTGAACATATTTAAATGATATTGCATGTGGAAAACATGAGACTCGAAATTCTGTCCGTCAGTTTGTATGAATGTATGTCTCCATGTGCAACTTCATATCTTGAACTACAACTTGAATCCAAGAATTGATTTTCTTTAAAGTTGGTATACCTTATGGCTTCGGGTGACAAACGTTAATGTTGGCTTACATTCAGGCGTTAATGATTTTTTTCTCGGAAATGATGTTGATATCTAGATACTAGTTATATGTAGTATCAAGTTTGCAGCTTGGAAAGACTTATGCTGACTGCAACAAAAAATAAAATACACGAGTGGGTCGCTCATACTGCTCTTAGGTTCAAGCGAAATAATATAAAATAACAATGTTCAATAAAACTGAGTATATTTTTTTTTGTGACCCAAAAATATACTTATCTTAGGGATTTTGGGCTGCTGAATTCGAATCTGAAGTCAGAAAAAATCTATGACTTCACGTTTTGAGATTATTTTACACGAAAATACCTCCTTTTCTCTAAACTGCCTACATCACAGAATCTGACGTGTAAAAAAAACAACGATAAATACACCTTCGGGGAACAAGATTAGGATAGAAATATGGCGGGATCTTGTGATTTAAGATTTATTCTCAGGTTGAAGCTATAAATTTATTATTAGGTTTCAATTTTCATTCTAACGATTTTCTATGAATGTCGATTAGTATATACACAAACATTTGTGTAATTTTGTAATAAAAATAAACAACAGCATCTGAATCAGGATTAGGATGACAATAAAAGACATACAAATCGTGTATGTATGTCCAATTTGTGGTTCAGGTGGTTGGGTGCATTTTTACAACAAAAATACAAAAAATTATACACAAATTTGTATGTTAAAACAAATCGTGTAATACTAGCTTATTTAATTTCATGTAAAATTCTATTATATAATCTAGAAATTAATTTTTTTTTTGTTTTTTTTTTGTAGCATGGACCTTTGCCATTTAGACTTTTCTAATGCATCTGAAGTTATATCCTTTCGATGGATAATCATAGCAATGATTTATATAGCGACAATAATCCTCTCCTTATGTGCGGAATCTATGAACGAAAAAATCTACGTGACCAAAAATTCAAATATGACAATGTTAAGAGAAGAAATGGTAAAAAACGATAAACAAATTCTAATCTTAAATTTAAACTTAAAAAAAAAACAATCTTATTTATTTTTTTTTATAGGAAAATAACAATCAAGCAATAAGTGTATGGAGTAGTCTATCGATGGCACGCAGTATTGGTGGTATATTCGGTTGGATAATGATTGGTCTATCACCAGCTGAAGATCTACTCTATGGCCATTTATTGGACATGGAAAAATATCAATTGACAAATAATTAAAATAGAACAACAAAAACAAAAAATGTTAAAGCAAAATAATAAAAAAAATATATTATAAGCATATAAATAAAATAATAATTATTTAGAATTAAATGTATTTATCAATAAAAACAACAAACAAATAAAAACAAGAAAATTATAATGAAACCAGCATGTAAACAACAACCGAACAAGTGATATATTTACCCACATATTTATTATTGTAAAAATACATAAAAAGAAAATAAAATATATTATATAAAATATTATCATAAATAATAAAAAAAAAAAAATATTATTCATGTTTATTACGTTTTATTCATTTGCCTTTATATACTTTGAAAATGAAAATATAAAAAAACAAAATGTAATAATATGTAAATACGACATTACTACCTACAAAAATAAAAACAAAAATATTTAGCAAATTAATTTTTAAAAACTAAAAATTGTATTATTGTCCGAATATAGCAGAAATAAATATAGTTTGTTTTTATTTTTCGAACAAAAAATAAACCAAAAAAGATGTATAAAGATGAATGCGAGTAAATATAGAAATAAAAACAAATAATAATATTATAAGCAACGCAATTTTAATTTTTGTTTTTAATTTTAACGAATTTGTTTTTATTTTAAATTATATGCAAATTTATACATATATATATTTCCTTTAAATATAAAATCAAATAAATTACTTGTTTTTCTTTTTATTGTTAAAAAAAAAGATCTTTACTTATTGGCTGCTAATAAATAAATGAAAAACTATACATATATTAATATATATTTAACGCAAAATTTAAATATTAACAAAACAAAAATAGAAAAGTAAAAAAAGCAATGAATGTCTATTAAAGAAACAAAATACAACAAAAATAAATCAATGAGGAAACATATAAATTGAATAGAAAGAGTAGGTACTAATAGAGACAGAGAGGTAAATTGAAGTAAAACAAAAAAAAAAAAACAAAATGATTAAACAAATATATATATATATAATATATGAGACTTGATAAAGTGATCGCAATAAAATTGAATGAGAAATATATTATATTGATTATTATATAAAAGTGATTGCCTTGGTTTCATTTATTGTTAATTTTTTGTTCTTTATTTGATTTCTTTCAACCGTCAAACGTCAGGATCATAACGATAAGTTTTTAATATTATTATACTGATACATTACTTCCAAAACTGTTGATTCATCTAAAATTTCAACTGATATTTCAATGAAAAATAATTACAGGAATAGAAAAAAAAACAGGATCGGAGTGAAGTTCGATATAGCAAACCTTAAGGCCACAAAAGGAGGAATATTTTTAAGAAATGAATGATTTATCATAAATTACAATAGGTAATAAATAAACAAATTTTCTTGTTAAAAACTTTAGAACCTAATAGTACAGGAAAGATAGTAAGAAAACATCCATATTTTGGAACGAAATACTTACAGGAAGTCTGATTTTTTTCAATCAAAAGGTAAGGTATTAAAAAAGTCTAATTAATGGTTTTCGGATCTCGAACCCCCTGAAAAAAGCGAATAGATCTAAAACATCGGCAGATCAGTCTCGGGTCTCACCCCTAGAATGCGCCACACGTTTAAGTAAAGCCACTTTTGAAATTTTACAAAGAAGATCATAAATTTTAAATTCTTCCTCAATTAACCACATTTTAAAAGAAAAATTCTGTTTGATTTTTTTTCCTGCGAGTTCCTATTTTTTTGTTTAGATTCTGCCAAAGTGCGGTTAATATTGCAAGACATTGATTGACGTCATGTGATTGACTATTCTAAGAACGAGGAACAGTGAAGCTCAAAAGTAAATTTCATACGTAATATTTTAAGTATGTAACAAAACTAAACGTACTAGGGTTGCCACCTAATATATATGTCCAAAGGTCAGGGCTCCCACGTGTTAAGAAGGCAATTTGTTTAATGTGTAGTATCGGGCTTGGGTATCTGGCAACACTTTATTCAGTATTTAAATGAAATAAGCATTTTATTGTATCTGGCAATACTGACCAAGGGAAGTAAAATTATGAATCGATGATGGCGGTTAATAGATTTAATAGCTGGGCAGAATGCATCGCTCGAATTCGATCGAAAAAGTTTAAAAGATTTGAACTTATAGAGCTGAACAGAATGCATCGCTCGTCGCTGACATTTATGTCGAGCGATGCATTCTGTTCTGTTAAAGAATTGAATTTGAATTTGAATTTGGTACAAAAAAATGTATAAGGGCCTGGATTTTACATTAAAGTTTTGTCTGAACTAATAACCGCGAGGAATTCTAGGAATAAGATTTTAACTGAATTGTCGCTTCTATAGTTGCCTATGTTACCCTTAAATTATTTTCCGCACAAAATACTTCTGTTATTATTTTATTCAATATTAAATTTTATTCACTTGCTTTTATAACTTAAACAACAGGTACTCCCACACTTTCTAGTAAACGATGACAATGATCGTAGGCAAATATTGGTGTTTCACTAGCCAGCCATACAGATCCTTGAACTCCAAAAAATATCTGATTTATTGGCAACGAAGTAAGCGATATAATTTCATTGCCTTCCGCTGTGAGACCTTTTCTGGGCAGGCACCTTATAATTGCCCCAAATTTCGGCACCAAATAATACATAGTGCCCACAGCATCGACAATCATCCCACGTGGCGAACCAATGAGATTACCCATAAACTCTGCTCGAGTTTCGGTTCCATTGAATCTGGAGTTGGTCATAAAAAATTTACCACAATGCTCGCCTATGAGTAATTGATTGCCATAACCAAAAGCAATATCCTTTGGGTGGACCGGAAATTCTTGCTGAATATTATCGTATAGATGGCTGAAGATTTTAATTTTCTGCCAAGTATGTCGCAACAAATCGAATGTGAGCAGATATGGCTTGTTGGCAAGGACGAAGAAGGCTTTCTCTTCCACTTGGCAGCATGTGGGGGTGGGACCAAGTTTCATAGTTATGACTTCATTGCCCCGAAAATGATCGATTTCGGTTCGAAAAATCTAGAAATACAAATAGAAATGCTTGAAAAACAAATTAACGGTTTTTATTGAATGCATTTAGTTTACCTCATGATTATCTCGAAGAAGATCATAAACTATAATTTTTGGTCTACATGCTCTGCTGCCTTTATCCAATAGCCACAATCGATTCCAACTGTCGATCTGTGTTAGCATAGCTTGTTGAATTAGATTACAATTCGTTGATCTACCTCGTCTTGCATGGACAAGGTTATTAGGAAATGCCTTTGGTGCTAAAGCAAAGAAATTTTCGGGCCAAAAAGATTCAACTAACGTGGGATGGGACCTAGATTCTGATTCAACGCACAAAAAAGCTCGGATGTAGTAGGTTGAGACGTGTATCAGCCGATAGGTGTCGTTTAACCCCAATGGGGCTAAATTCCATGAATTAACATGTCCAACTACTGAAACTAACGCGAGTAAAAATATAAAAGTGTTCATTCTAGATGAAGACGGGTGAATCACTGGCGGCTTGAAATTTGCTTCAAAGTCTCGAATGACTGATGAGCATTGCATTTTGTTTATTTGTTTTTTTTTGTCTTTTCTTTTTCGTTCAAAAATGTTTTTTGTTTATAAACATTTGCAACAATATGAGATTAAAACCATGAGAACTGACCTTATCCGCTATCGTTATGGTAGTATGTTATGGTTTGGGGTCATTACTGTTGGTTCTTGTTAAAGTTGTATAAAGTGATGAGTTGACTGTTTTTTTTTTCTTTTTGTTTTCTTATATAAGAAGTTGTATTAGCTCATATTGCTGTGAATAAGAAACTGATGTAGATTGTAGAGGATTATTTAAGAATAATAGCAAAGACATTTGGTTGTAACCTCGGCGGTATGCGTATCAATTTTAGCTGAAATCTTCTTCCGGAAGTAGCGAAGACTTCAATTAGTATTTAGAAACAATTTAAATGTATCTATTAGATAAAAAGTTTTTTTTTTTTGTAAGATCAAGAGCCAATAATAACACTTTACTGGATGAGGAGGTATATGACTGGTAAGGACTTTAATGGCTTGATGATAAATAATCTGTTTGAACCGCGTCATATAAAAACATTTGTCGTGTTTTTCTATTTTTTGTTCAAACAAAAAAATTATAGTACCTTCCTACAATAACGTCAAGTGTTTTACAGCAAAAAAATAAAAAGCACGAAAGAGTCACACGTACTCTTTAGAGCCGTTTTTAAAAAAAATATTTTTTTTATAATATGTATGTATAAAAATTCTTAAACCTCGTTCAAAAATAAAGTTGGTAAGCTATCTTAAAGATAATATTATTGCACATCTAAAACCAAAATTAAAAAAAAAAACAGTGACCCCTTTTCGAAAAATTAATTTTTCAAACAAAAATTACATTTCTAGAGTCGTTTTTGAAAAAAGTTAACTATTTTTTAATGTTTATAATGACAGGTACCGTTAGTTATTGTCCTAAATAAAAATTTTAATTTATCCTCTAGGGAATCACAAAATTGTAATTTTTTGGAAAAATGTTGCAGATAATGTTCGGAATGTTTTTTTTTCGTAAAAAATGCGTACATATTTCTGTTTCATTCGGATTTACTGATATGTACCTAATTCTATGAATCTCGAATTTCGTTTGAGACATTTCCACAAAAAATATATTCTGTGATAGATTTTTTGGGATTTAGAGAATATTTTCCATTACAATGGATATATATAAAAATATTTTAAAATTATTATTATAAAGTTGAATAACTAAAATTGTATAATAAGTCATAGGGTTGCCATGATTTTCTTCTGCATTTTGATTTATGAAAATAAGATAAAAAGCTAAATAGTTTAGTTGGAGTTTATACGTGGCCCTTAGGCATTAAAGACAGTTGTAAATTTTTAAGAAATGTCTTAATATATAGTAAAAGTATAACTCCTCATTCTCTCAACTTTGACATCGATTTTAAGCAAATATTTCAACAAGAACATGTTATCTTGCATAAATATGATGATGAAAATGGGTTTAAAAGATTTCAACCCAAATATAGAAAACGTGTAGCTACCGTAACCAAGAGTAATTTTGGCCACCCACACAATTGACAAGTGCAGATGCATGTTTTTTTTTTTGTTAGACATTTAAAATTGTTAAAAAGTTTCAATCAACCATACAAAATGATTTCTTAAAACATTAAAATGTTCATTTCATATTTATTTCTATAAAAATAATTAAATCAAATCTACAACATTTTCAATTTCTCGTCCCTCACTTCCTCTTCTTCTCACGCTTTGATTTCGTTTTCACGGCCCGTTTGTCCTTCTTTTGTCTTGGATCAACAACTCTGAAACGTCCCTTCACGCCAGCCGGTCGTCTCACTCGCTTGCCAGACAAATGTCTCTTCGCGACCACATAAGTCAGATCCTTCTTCTTCTCTTCGGCCTTCTTGTAGATCTTCTTCAATTGCCTTGACTTCTCTTGTGCACTTGCATCGGCATTATTCATAATTTTCTCGGCATTCTTCTTTGCTTTCTCCAAACGTTTGGTAGCACGACGCCTCTTCCTTGCCTTGGCCTCCATGACCTTTTTAATTGGACGGGCGTTCAACTCGTCAACCTTGCGCTGGTATTCTTCTTCGATTTCTCTTGGTACTGGCACCGGCTTCTTCATGTGCAAGTCTTCATCTTGTGTGAACCAAACTGGAAGGTTTTGGTCGTTGAATGCATAACGATTCCAAGCACTGTCGACTAAGTCACGTCGTGTTTTCTTTCCTCTTATCAACATAGAACCTAAGGCAAGCTCCTCCTCCGTTAGACGGATTTTCTTTACTTTTGGTTCTGAAAATGGGAAAATTATTAAAAAAATTATCAAGAGAAAAAATATAAAGAAATCAATGTATACCCTTGCTCATGTCTCCATTGACTTTCTCTTCATGGACGATTTCCTCCTCTGAGTCACTACTCTCAGAGCTGGAAGATTCTTTATCGGCGGCATACTTTGCCTTACGCTTGGCCTTCTTACCCAAAGGCCTCGATCCATTCTCTGCCGGTTCGCTGTCTGCTCCCAAAACTGCAACTCCCTTGGCTTTGTATTCATTTGCCAGACGATCCAAATCGTAGTCTTCGTCATCTTCAGAGTCGACTTTTTGCAAATTCTCTTTCTCGAACCACAACTGCACTCTTTGCTGTCTCTTGGTGTCCTTGTCTCTGAAATCTCCGGACTTGATGAGGGGATGCTCATCACGCTTCTTTTTATTTAATTTCTTCGATTTTTTGCCGGCGTTCTTCTTATCATCCTCCTCTTCACCACTTAAACCAAGACCGTCCTTGTCGAGATCACTCTCCGGATCAGACTCCGGTACATCGGATTCACTGTCATTCTCATACTGAGCATCATCATTGAGTCTCTGGTCGTCCTTCTCATACCTCTTGTACTTGGGAAGCTTTTCGCGTTCCACCTCTGGACCCTCAACATCGAAATCTGGAGCTACATCCAACATAGAGTCAAGTTCATTCGCATTCTTAATCTGCTTTAGCTCGAAAATTTCTTCTTCGAAGGCTTCTCGCGGACCCTCGTCGCCCTTTATGACCATATTTAGGTTCATCTTCTCGTTCAACTTGGTCTTGGCTTTCTGTGTCTTCTTCTTTTTCCTCTTTTGGTCTTTCTTCTCTTCGTCGGCCAGAGTGTGAACAAGCTTATCCAGCTGCTCCATGTCCAGTTCCTGGATTTCTTCTTCAGTGAGTGGTTTTGCTGGCGCTTCCTCTTCAATAACCGCTGTTTCTGTCTCCTCGGGCTTTTTGAAGAGATCTTCCTTTACAGCTTTCCACCAGGCTAAAATTCCTTTGATATCTTTCCTGCCTAGAACTTTTATGTCCTTGCAGCATTCGAGGATCTCTTTAGTGGTCTTGGGATGATTGAGAACCGCTTCATCATTAACTGTTATGCTCCCGATGCCTTGCAAAGCTGCCAAGCCACTCGAGCTTTCCATAAAGGCCTTGACAGGGATATCGTTGCGCAGTGCTACCTCTTGCTCTGTGTATCCTTCGGCTTTGATGCGCTTCTGCTTGTCTGGATGCAGCAGACTGCTCTTCTTCTTACCCTCTAAATCGAGTTCCTCGAAAACATACTTGGGATCCAAGAGACGCCCATCGATCTTGTCTGGGGCCAAGTATCCCTGGCAGACAATGAAGATTTCAGCCGACTCCTTACGCGAGGCACTCGGCTTCGTGGCGTGAACTTTCTTGAAGAGTTGTTTCAACACCCACAGTAGGGCATTGTAATCCTTGGACCTGAATACCTTTGTCACAAACCATCCACCGCCTCGAAGGAATTGTGTAGACAGTTTGAGAGCATTCAAAGTCAAACAGATCTGTTGGTAGGCATCGAAAAGCCAATTTTTTCCTACATTTGGAGCACCATCGTTCAACACAACGTCTGCTTTCCAAGTTTGTAGTTCTTTTGTCAAGGCAGTCCTACATTTGTCGGTGGTGATGTCTTCGACGAGACCAATGCATCCAGGAATCGGACGGATGGGAAATAAATCTACACCCACTACAATTGAGGAAACGGGCATATTTTGTTTGGCCACTTGCATCCAACCACCGGGTGCAGCACACAAATCGATACATACTTGGGATTCCTGAAGGAAGCCGAATTTTCGATTCAATTGAATTAACTTGAAGGCGGCACGTGAACGAAAACCTGGCAAATTGCATGGAAAACTCATGAAAAACGAATAGATTCTTTAAGTGATTTTGTTTGACTTACCAGTTTCTTTGGCTAATTGATAAAACTTATCCTTACGGGCCTTTCCAACTTTGGTCTTTTTACCCATTTTTGTTGGTTTTTATTTTGAATAATTGGCGAAAATATTAGGCTTTTATGTTTCAAGCCTGTGAAATAAATTTTATCAACAATTCAAGACGCACGTGTAAAAAAATATGAAAATTCCAATGCCAATGACAGCTGTCAAAAGAAATAAAATGGCAGCGTTCATAAATACAAACATATTATTTTTCGAGACTCGCTCATGAAATCGATAATGTAGTTTGTTGAAAGCGTTGCCGAGTAGAGTTGATTTACAAGTAATGTAATTATGCTAATTGTTGAAAAAGTGTAAATTAACTGTACGCTGCTATTTTTTTTTGCATGAGCCATGAGGTGGAAAACTTCAAAAGATACTCTTTGCAGTATTCGACACCAAATAGTGTTGGACTCTTATCTCACTAAAACCACCTCGTAATCTGAACTAATCACTAAAACCACCATCTAACAACGTTCTTTTTCAATTTGTCTAAATCACTTTGGGGAAGTTTAAACTTTCAATACTTTTTCATGACATTAGACGGCTAGCAAATGTGGCCTTTTAAAAAGCGGCAAACCTATGTTTTTATTTTTGGTATCAACTTATCTTTCATTTGACACCAATTTAAATCTCTAACAGTATGAGCTAAAAGGCAAAGTACATTATGTATTTTGTTCTAAAGATAAACAACAGACTTTTATTTAAATTTCGTATGTTTCCATACTTGCAGTTAGGCTGCTGTTTTCAATCAGTTTCTATTAATCTTGGAAGAACAACAACAACAACTTGAAGGTAATTCGACTAAGTAGTGTTATTAATAGATATCTAGAAACCATATTTTTAAAAGGCTTGATAATAATTTTAAAAATCCCATTTTGATTTTAGAATTTTAATATAGCTAAAAACCTTTTTTACAAAAAAAAAAAAAATCGAAATCCGTTGAATCGCTTGCTAGAAAATCAGAAAAGGGAAAACAGTTCGATGGGAGGTAACGATTAAAAAATATTTTTTTATATCAAAAGTACAACATTGGTTGTTAAACTAGTAACACACGATTTGTGTAAACATCAAAATTTATTTAAAAACTTGAGTATTTTTGACATAAATATGCCCAAAACCATACGAACCACAAATTGGATGACAGAAAATGATATTATAAACACGATTTGTATATCATTTGGTGTCATCCGAATTATGGTTCAGATGATATACAATTTTTATTGCTAAAATACACAAATTTTTGTGTATACACAAGTCGTGTGATCTAAGCTTTAGAGCCTTTTTACAATAAAATTAAGTTTTTCCATCTTGTTTAAGTAACGGTAATCAAAATATATTTGGTAAATAAATACCATTTTGAAATAACAAATTGAGAAGAAACTATGCTAATGCCTTCTAGGGATCCGGTTTTTGAATTTTTTGTTCGTTGTCGTAATGCAAAAATCTTCCGTTTTTAACCTTTAATAAAAATAGAATAATGATTTTATGAAATATGACATTATAAATGCAGTTACTTACCATGATTTGAGTGCATTACTTCTTGATGGAGGAAATTGAGGAAGTGGAGAAGTTTCTAGAATTTGTATACTGATGCTAGTATTACCAGTGTCTTTAATTTCATCTTCCAACATTTCCACGCTTAAGCCGTCATTTATCTTGTTTTCGGATATATTTTCTAAAATGTCGATACTGGAGCTCTTATTAACATTATCTTGGGTTTTAATCTCACACAATGTTGATTCCGGTTCTTCTAGTACTTCCATATCTAACATATCATATTCATTTTCATACGTATCTGATTCAGGATCATCTACTGTGTACACAATTGAACCTTCTTCATTGCCATTGTTCTTTTTATTGATTCCAGGTTGATTAATTTCCGATTCAATATCATCTAGTATCTCCACATCAAAACTATCGATGATATTGTTGGCATTGTTAATTTCATGTTCGTTCTTTGACAATTCAGAATCTTCTAGAACTTCCATAACTAAATTATCAGAGTTATTATTGTTTTCGGTGTTATTATCAGGCTCATTTAGTATGTCCGCAATTAAACTTTCATAGGTATTGTTGTTTTTGCTGTCGTTTTTTAAACAATTTGTCTGTTTGTCTTCTTTTTCTGGAACAGGTGAATCAGGCATAGCACGAGAACGAATATATTTTACATTTTTAGACTTGAAATGGTTATTGCAGACCTTGTGTTCTACATAGAGCCTTTTAAGATTTAATTTTTTCCTCCATAAGTTTCGTCTGTAAGTGTATGGATTATTTTATTAACATTTTATATCGAAAAAATAATAATAATAGGATAGCAGTACATACGTGTGATCGTCTTTTGGAACGTTATGAAGGGTTTTAAAGTCTGTACAACCAAGAATGCATTTTTTCATTAGTAATCTTTGTCGGGCCACAGTGCTTTTGCACTTTAATAACACTTGATGGGCAGCATTAGGATCAGTTGTGTCATCCGTGTCAACTGTAAAAATATTTGTTATTATTTTTTTGAATTTAAAATACAGACACATGATTCGATAATATTGCTATTTAATTCGAGAAAATGTGCGTTTATATACAAAATCTGTGAAATAATCATTTCTATCACAGATTCAATCATACTAATAAGTCTTTTTTCCTAAAAAAAAACTTTCTTTTACGATAGAATTCATGAAAGTTTATTTTTTTTTTTAACAGATATATTACGTTTTACTACTTCTTTCCCAAATGAGTTTCCATAATTTTTTTCACTTGAATCCGCTACGACTCGTTTCGTATCCCCAAGAAGGTTGCCATCGCTTGATTTCTCTACCAGACGAGGAGGTGAATTTGGCAAAGCTTGAGAAGGAATACGTTTTTTATTTCGATGAGAAAAATGGTTAGCACACACCCTGTGGCTTATTTTTAAGTCTTTCAGTTTTAATTTATCTCTCCATAACATTCTTCTGTGAATAGAAAAAAAAAAACTTAAATTGATGATAACAAGAAATAAACATCACAAATACATGTACGGTTCTTCCGGAACTCTATGCAATGTTGCGCCATCTGTGCATCCAAGAATGCATTTGGTTTTTCTTTTTGGTTCTTCGTATTCCTTAGAAAATAAAAAAAAAATATTATGTTCTGTAGAAGAAATAAAAATTAATAAATTGTCTTACCCAGGTTTTTGGTAGTGATTGTGTCGTCGTCGAGGTTGGGAAGGACCTGTTCTGAGATAACCGATTATGTTTTAGTTCTGTAAAATAATATGTATTTTTTTTTGTTATTTAAAACGGCCGAGACTCTGGAAATATTATCAACACATAAACTTATATAAACATCACCATTTAAGCTAGTGTTTAAAGCATCTGAAACATTAAGGACCAGTAGAAGTCCATTGTGATGCCACGAACAACATGTTCCCTACTAGTTAAAAACCATTTGGAGCTTCTGATGAAGCGAAGGAGACTTAAAATGTCTAGTGTTCATGAGATCGCTAGGTTTATTGTAGAAATAGTCTCCTAAATGAAGTTTCTGTCTATAAGAGAGAGCAGGACATGTACAAAGAAGGTGTGAAATTATTTCTTCTTCTTCTTCGCCCAAGCAACTCCTGCAGAAATCGCTTGATAGTACACCAATGCGAGCGACGTGTCTACTAGTGATGTAGCTGTGGCTGCAGTTATATTACAAACATGCAATTAGCCTGTCGCTTTAAAAAGGAAATTCGCTGTGGTACAAGTTGAGTCAACTTCAAGCTTTCATGGAGTTTTTCCAACAAATTCAAATGAGATGCGATATATTTTCTATATTACAAATAAGAAACACATGAATAAGTTTAACGAGAGCAAATTCTTTTTTAACCTTTTAGTTGATTTTTAAAATCACACAACGAAATCGTAAACGAAAAATTTCATTATGTAGTACTTAATTCTCAACCAGCGAAATTAGTTTACACCTGTTTATTTGGAGATGTCTCCATTCTCTTTTCGCACATAATTAATTGTCGGGTATATTAATTATGTGCGATAAAAAGACATTTAATTTTTTTTTGTAATAATTTACGCGCACTCAAGGGATTAAGAGTACCCTTTATATGCTAACTCTTACCAAAGTGCGAGCGTTTAGGAAACAGATATAAGATTAAGTAGGAGATAACGATGTACATTTGTCTTAAATGTCTTGACATTGAACTATGAAGGAAAAATAGAGCTGGGTAAGGAATTCCACATTCGTGTAGTTCGACTAAAAAACGAATCTCTATATTTGACGGTACGACCGAAGTTGGGGTCAAGGGTATAACCAAAGATGATATATATATAGTTATATCATCTTTGGTATAACGATGGGCATTCCTGGCTGAGCGGGTATTACGGGAAAATTGTTTCAGGGGAGGAATGCATCTGGCTATTTCACTAGAGCACTGACTAAAAAATATCGGCAAAACAATGCGAGGCAAGTGACATTTCTACGTTTTTCTAACGTTCTTTTGTTTTGTTTCTTTTATATGAACATTTACATAAATATTTTCCGCTGAGATTTTGGCAAGCTTTCGCTTTTTCGTGGAAACTAACGAACAATTTCGTTTCGTTTCAGCCGCATGCTAGGCTTAAGGTTAGATTCATTTTTATATTATCATCCAGTCCTTGTACATTGAAAAGTTTTTCATGCCTTCTTTAGTTAATTTGCAAACACGTTTGCTTTTTCTTAAGCCGATTTTTGCCACACTGCTCAACTTGAGGCAATCATTAAGCTGGAACCATATGTAGCTTTAAGCCTATTGAGTGTCTGATGTGAATTTTCTTAATAGGTATGCAGAGTCTATTAGGTGTAAGAACTGGTAATAGTACCACTGGGGGAAATACTTTGTAAACAAGCATGTGAATTAGTAAATTTCAAGGTCCAGTAACATCGATTGGACTATATTTTGTTTGTAACTAGGTATGCCATTACTTAAGCTTATATAAAAAAAAACTCAATTTTCAACGATAATATTTTAGGTAAGATAAATGAAAATAAATATAAAATTCATTAAAACATTTTTATACAGACAAATGCACTTACCTAAATCAATTTCATTTTCTTCTTTATTACTCTCAGTATAACTGATTATTTCACCATTTTCAAAATGATTATCGCAGACTGCGTCTCTTCTTCTTAAAACAGTTAAATTTAGTTTTCTTCTCCATTCTTCCCTGCTATATTGGTATTGGCAATAAAATGAAATAATTTAAAATAAAGAAAAAATAAAAATAAAAAGCAAATTAAATTATTACCTGGCTTCATTCTTCGGAACATAACGCAACGATGTAAATCGCTTGCACCCAAGTACACATTTTCGTTCAGTTTCAACAGCAAGGTCTAATTTTCTTTTTTCCTTGGCTGTGATCGGATACTCTGTAGCAAAAGTTGTATCATCAATGCAAATCTACAAATAGTGAAATAATTTTAATATTCGAATAAAATGTGTAAAGAGAATGTTCTTACCGGGATGGAAGAGTTTAGTTTCATTATTTTACTTCGCAACATGGTTTACGTTATTTTGAACGAACTGTAAGAATTGTTCTATATTACTATTATATTATATTATATATTATTTTGTTAAAACTTCCCCCTTTGGTACAAAGGGTCACATTCTAGATAAATTATTGGCAACTATCTATGTATGGACAAATGCCTCATTACCAAAAGTTAAACATGTTTACCTGCCAGCTACAAATAGTTGGACATGTTTACCTTTGCCAGCCGCTGATAAATACTCGCTGACTAACAACATAAAAAAAAATTTTGTTGTGGTCGCACAAAACTGGCAGCAGCAGCGACTTTGGTCAGCTAGGTGTGACACATGCTTAACCAAGACTCAAAATTTCATAGAGAGACTGGCTGCTTTATCGAGTAGAATATAGATTCAATAATAAGATCTCTAAAAAAAAACAAAAGGATAAAAGACTCTAGATGACTTGAAGTTCTTCATTGAGCATCAAGAACGCGGTTGGTTGATGGACAACGTTATTCCTTAGCATTGCGGAAAAAGTTTTCTTTTTCCACATCAAATTTAAGTTCTATTTTTCTAATTTGTAAAAAAAATAAATACCACAGTTTAATTTGGATGTTAAATTTGTTTTATTAAACAAAAGAATTGTGCAAGAAAGCATTTCAATTCGCAACAGGCAACATAAAGAGAAATTAATGTTGTTGTACATCTGGCATGAAGAATGCGCATTGGCAATAAAATACTTAAATACTTAATACAAAGAACTTTTTTATAATTTATAAAACCCAAAAAAACACAACTTACCATACAAATAAGTGAGAATTTAAAACAAAACTTTTTATTTGTAGAAAAGCAGCCAACCGAACCAACTACACTTTTTCATATTCTGTTTTCAAATAAATTTTTTTGACAGCATTGCTTTTGTCAACAACCTTTTGCATTTAAGGGTACGTTATCATCATAGAAATTCATGGGTGGCACTGCAATACCACCTGTCTTTCTTTGTCCTCCAGCATCTGCTGCCAAGACTTTTTATAACTTTTGAGTGCATTAAATTACCTTTTTTTATAGAAAAAGACAATATACACAACGTCATATGAGCGTTTTTCTTATGAAAGGCCTTGCTATAGTGTTGAGATTTGGTATCGCCCTGTCACACAAGGGAACGATTGTCTAAACCAAAGTGTCGCTCTTCTACGCTACAGTGCAACACGACAACGTCAAAATTTATTTACATGGCGTCATATGAGAGTACCCACCCAAATCCAAAATATCACACTGCCACGTGGCAATCTGACAAGACAACGTGACATGTGAAAAAAATTCTCATATGAAAGTAGGCACACCAAACGCAATAAAGCAAAGCGTTTTTTATATACTCTCATATGACGCTGTGTAAATAAATTTTGGCATTGTCGTGTCGCACTTTGGTTTGGGCAAGCCTTAAATAAATTTTTTTTTCTCGTTTGGACAAGCCTGGTTTGGGCAGTTTTTCAATGTGTTAGGAGCCTTATATTTCTTGACATTTCTCTTTCCACCATCGATTCGTCTGACATTCGAGGCTCGATTCATCAGTCAGTCGCCCTCGCAAAAAAATCCATGTTCCACAAATTCCACAACAAAAAACTGCATATTTTTGTGTAAAATCTTTGAAAAGTGACGACAAAAAGACACAAAAAAACTGAAAGAAACAGCCGAAACTTCTGGTCGAATCAGGTAAATTCTTATTTTCTTAACCTTGTTCGCGTTTAATGAACCAAAACTTGTCACAAATAAAATTAAAAAATTACACGCAACTTGTACAATAATGTAACGTAATAAAAATGTGGATCGAAAATATTGAAAAAATCTAAAATAAAAAGTTTGTTATCGAAAAAAAAAACGAGAAAATCCACTTTTTTCGTGGTTCTATATTGTGTGTCAGCGACCAAACGACGACGGTAAAGAAAATTTCTGCGCAATAAAAAGATTATATTAATAATATTGCCATAAAAGTGCTAAAAAAATGTTTGAAAGTTTTCTCGGTTATTTAAGAAAACGACGTCGTGTTGATGACCAGACGGAGATTCCAACTCCAACGTCTTCGCATAGTTATGCTTCACAAGCGACACCCTCGTCAGAGTTGAAGTCTCCGTCTTTTTATCCTGCATATAACAATTTCGAGACCACAAATGATTCCGATGTTATGGTCATAGATAGGTAAATGCAACTAAAGTGTGTTTTGCTTAAAGCGGTTTTTTGCTTTTCTTTCCTTTTGTTTCAGCTTCAAAAGTTTCGCAAACATTTTAACTTAAAAAAAAAAAAAAATATAATCGATCCCTAAGGAGAGAAATATCGAAAGAAAAAAATCCTGGATTCAGAAGCGAATCTCTCGCATTCGAGTGCTCGTTCGTTCATAACAAATCATCAGCTGTCCAGCCAACGATATCGAGCACCCAGCCCGAGCTGTGAAGAAGCAATGGAAATAGATTCCGCCCCAGTGCCACCGCCACAAGAGTATTCCGATAGTCCATCATTCCAACAACAGCATTCTGAGTCATCAATGAACTTTGACTATTTGTCTAGTTTGCACTCTTCAACTGCATCGCCTGGCGGATATAACTCTGGTGGCGGCATGGACGCCACAAGCACCGGACCTGGATATTCCTCATCCTTCAGGAAAGGAACAGACAGTCTGGCCTATGTGGATGACCGAGCTGCGGACAGGTCAATATTTTTGTTAACAAAATGAAAAACCTTCCAAAAAAAAAAAACGTTACCGTTAAGCTTTTAATTTTTTATGCATAAAAAATATTTTTGTTTACTAATTTTTATCTTTTTTCTTTTGTATGTTTGTAGACAAATTGATGATTACATAGTTTTTCTTTTGTTATTTTTTTCTCTTCTTTCTTTTTTTCGTTCCCGATTCATGTTCATACACAAAACAAATATAAAAAAAAAACAAAAATATATAAACCATTTTCCCTTTTATCATCGTTCCGTTGTTTATGGCAGACCTTTTAATAATTTAAACGAAAGGTACAATATAATAGATAGTTTTTGTTTTTTTCGAATAATGAATTGGTTTTGGCTAATCTGTGATTGGTTTTTGCAGGTTTGTTGGAGTATTGGATCAGCTGGACGCTAGGGTGGAGAAATTTCGGAAGGACGCTATGGGCTTGCAGGAGAAGAGAGACTTTTTGTTGATGTCAATTGATTTGATCAAAACTAATGATTTGTTGCATGGAATGAATGAAGGTAAGCACCTTATGAACTTACAGTTGGGATCACAATTATAGATTTTACTCGCGTACAACTCTCACATATGATCTGTCCAATTGAACTTCAGAAAATGATAGGTGTTAGAATTAGAGTAAAAACTAATAGGTTTCTGGAGCACCGGTATTGTTTCTAAGATCTTTGTTTTATCGTCTCTTGGACTAACTTCTGTGAGAAATGACTCAATTTGCTACTAGATAATTCCTATGAAGCTCCTAAAACAGCATTCCAACAAATAAAATAGGTGTGATTACAAGAAAGAAGATGAAACCGGGCACGGCAATCGATCCATAAAAATCTGCTGGACTTACTTACTTAAAATGTTACGCACGCCAAGTTGATTGCGGTCGTTCTTCACTTGCGTGCGTCACCTGTTACATTGTTTTCCTCTGCCGCGTACACGATCAGGGTTGGATTCGAAGATTCGTCGGGTGGTGCGCTGATGTCCATACGCTCTTCATGTCCCAGCCATTTCAGCCGCTGTATTTTCAGCTTCATGACGATGTCAACGTTACAACCTGTAAAGCTCGTCGTTGAATCTTCTCCATACTCCTTCTATACACACAAGACCAAAAATCACTCGAAGAATCTTTCTCTCAAAGCAACGAAGCAAATTTTCATCCGAATCTTTTAGAGCCCATGCATTTGCAATATGCAGCAGGACTATCATTCACACCTTAACTGCAACTTTAACCATTTATGCAATAATAGCCAAAACACCAAACAAATTATGACAAAATTGGCTTTAGTTGCCTGTACTGTCTCACCGTTGTAATTTACAGCTACGTTGCAATTTTTTGTAGATAGTTTCATTCAGAGTAATTTGGTTTTTTTGCGTTGAGATAGCTAAGTTATAAAAATTTGGAAAAAAGAAGTGAATTTTTATTTATATTTTATATGAAAAATCTTCACACGCTGATATATTGATTTTAAGGGCTTATTATTCTCTGAGGAAATTTTTTGTTTCGTATTTCCAACAATATTTTGCTTAGGGAATAAAAAAGAAAAATATTAGTCCCAAAATGTATCCATTCAAATACAAATTCTTAATTTATTATTTTTTTTCTAGCCGAACGAGAAGAAATCACATGCTACATTCAGCGCGTTAATTCCCGGCTATCAACAGTGGAACTTAACGTTCGCACAGTCCGTGATACTTCACAAGAAGATTCTCTCAGCCAAATTAATATGCTCATAGATATGATGATAACACTGGGCGATCCAGTTCTATCACGGCAACGATGTCAGCATTACCTGAACGCTTGCGGTTCATTCGATGGTAGCATTAATATGGGTTCATTTTCCGAGCACGGCATCGGCCAAGATGTAATAGTTGACAAGAAATTCGAATGTGCACTACTTGGCTGCACACTCGACGACCAAAAGAATGTCAAAAAGAGACTGCAAGCCCTAATGGGATACCTCAACAAGCAAACAATTCGCGATTGAAATATTTTTGTTTCCCAATTTTCATTGCCTAAAACACACAAAAACAAAACAAAAAAAAACACACATTTTTTAAATTATTATTATTAAACAAAAACCAAACAACAATCGAAATTAATTGTTACTATTCAACAAAAATCACTCTCTTCTCAGAACAGCAACCAAAATACGGTCTGAAAAAGAATTCTTCTAAAAAAGCTCAAAATTAAACTAACAAACAAATTTGAATGTTTAAAGAAAAATCCAAAATTTACTTAATACACTCTTTCAACAAAAAAACATAAAAATACTAAAATCACATGCATGTATTTTTGAGGTTGATTGAAATTGAAGCCAATTAAATAAACGAATGAAACAAAAATAATAAAAAAAAAACAAATACTTGTAAAACGAATTAATTTATAAATTTTAAGAGTAACTGTGCTAAATTTTATCTTTTTGTGTACTTATCTATGTGTCATGATAATTCCTTTTGTCATTTCAAATCTGCCTTTTTCTTTTATTATTTTTATTATTTTAACTATTACTGTTGGTCGTAAAACAAAGTTATACAAAATAAATCGGAATAAATTGGCAGAAATATGAAATTAAATGGACTATAACTTGTGGTTTTATCGAAATTTATGTTAGAACAATTTAATGTATCATTTTAATTTTTAATACTATTTCATAAATAAAATTCATAGAATAAAACTATTTGTTAACATTATCAATTTTAAATGAATTTTGAACAAAAAATTAAAAAAACAAAAAAAAAAAGAAACAAAATCATAGAAAAATGAATAAATCAAATAATATAACCAAAACTACAGTTTTTTTATTCATTCCTATTGTTGTGTACCTTTACATAATCCAAAAAGTCTACGTATAGTGATATAAAATGGTATTAAACTTGCTAATAGAACGTAGCAGTAATTTGTTATTGGAAAAAAAAAGTTTCTAATCACACATCTTCGATTCAGATAGACGTCGAATTGTAAAAGAAAACCTAATACCGAGGTGAACACGAATAATCTGACTCCAACTGTGAAACAATTAAAAGCTGAACTGTACGGAGACTTTTTCGATTCACTGTACATATAGCTTTATTTACTTTGCACTTTACTTTTAACACTTTTTCTCTACTTTATAATGTAAATATTTAATTTCAACAATGCCTACGGACATCTCATAAATATATGAAAATAAAACCTCATAAGGTGCCACGTGAAACTAGTCAGTCGCAAGGAAATTATTGATTTAGTTAGCATCTTATTTTGAACTAAAGTATAGCAATTTTGACTATGCATAGCAATCAACTACCAGCATCAAGTGTTTGTTTAGAATATTTATCACTATATTGTTCTTTTCCATCGACATATCGATTTACTAAATTATTTGTTACAAATTCAAGCAGTTACAAATTCTGTTTAAAGAGTGTACAAATCTATTAAAAGAAACATCATTACGATGTGTCGAAATATGCCCGGTACTAATGCCATAATAGAAAAATTCTATAACATCCTTGGGCAAATCCCCTCCTCCACATGGTACACTTATGGAATTACCCACAATCCGTCATACCCAACACACGATTCGGTGTCAAAGAATTTCAAATGTAGGTATTATTAATGAATACATTTCAACTAAAAAGCAAAGACCAACTTCAAAACGAGTCCGCATCTGTATCTTAATCCAGAAATATTAGTTTACACTTGCGCTCCTCAGCATTGGTCATTGGCGGCATTCACATGTATTGTTGATCAACACGATCTTGACCGTATATAGATCAATAGAAAAAAAATCAAACAACTACAATAAAAAAAAGTGCATAATGCATCGCCAATCACCCACTGAATTCCAAGTCTTTTTTTATATTTTTATTTAATAATTTATGAACTTCTTAAACCACATCTAGGGCAAGAAAATTTGCCTCATGAAAAAATTGAAATTTTAATTAAACAAAATTGAACAGTAATTATCTACTACGACAATTATTGGAAAACCCACAATCAAGTTATTTTCGTCATACTGTTGTATTTTCCAAGCCACTGTTTTGGGTTGAACGGAGCGAGAATATTCTCGAAGACGTGTAATGCGATTTTGATTAAATATTTATGATTCGATGTTATCATCAGTCATTGCGAGCAAGTTCGTGCGACAAGTTGTGAATTTAATTTAGTTAAAATTAATATTTATTAAGCTCGGGAGCGTGAATAATCCGACAAATCAACACACAGTTCAACACTTTATATTTTTTTATCGGCAGGTGGAGAGGTGTTGTAGGAGATAGGTTATAAAGTAGTTGGCCGTATTTTTCCTACTTTTTTTTTGGTTTTGTTAACGATCTCGAGATCGTGGTGTTGTTTCTGTAATTGGAATAAATTAGCATTTATGCTAAAGCCAATGTCGCGATCTGATTTAAATCTCTCTACGCAAAGTGTGCAATTTTTTAAAATACTATATAATAATTTTTGTTAGAGTGTACAATGTAATGCATTACATAGCGTACTTCTTTGTGTACCATAAGCCTAAGATTGAGGAAGGAGAGAACACGAACTCTTGAAGGTATTTCTATACATACAGCAGCAAATTGGCCTTCAAGTTGTAAAATTTGTATACTCTACTCATGTTGATTAAATGAGTTATTATGGCAGCTTGAGATCTGTAAATAAATTAGATTTACATTTTTAAGAAAAAATGCGCAGTTAGATTGTTTAAGTCTGAAATTACTTAACAATTTTAGTCTTTTATTGTTTTTGAGCATAGAACTAACTATGAGATAGTCTTTTACTATATGCTGTACTTGAGTTAAAACTAAGAAATTCATGTCCAACGTCTGCAATTGATCCGGTTATTGGCGTGATTAAAGTGTTGGACGATTAAAAAGATTCATAATATAAAATCTTGTTTGGAATTACATATTTAATTTGCAGACACAATTTGTTTAAACAATGAGAACAAAGACACAATTAATTATGCGTTAGCTTATAAACGACTTCAACAACTTTGTATGCATAATTATGTCAATGAGAAACATATTTGTATCTGGATTAGGAGTTTTGATATGAATTGGAGCAGGTGTACGAATATTTCTATCTTGATGCTTTTGTTTCAAGCAATAACAAGGCTGTTTCAAAACGTTCTTTTTAAGGTTTTCAACTCTGATAACTTTTGGAAAGATGATGTAAGAAAATGATGGGTATGTTCCCAAAACGACTGTTGTGGTCCTCAAACTAATCTCAATCTGAATTATGTATTATTATATACCTTTATGAATGCAATATGACCTACTTTTCGTTTTTCTATGTCTTTTACATAATTTTTTTTAAACTTTTTTCAAGTTTCTTCACTAATTTGATGATGGACATCATATTGAAGCCGTTCCCGGAATGACGCTTAATTGATACACGAAAATAAACTTCAATTACCACTTTAATTAAATTTATTCGTGCAGAAAATTATTTATGGAACGACAAATTAATTCCATGAGATTCCGAAAATACGATATTTCGTTACTGTAACTACATTGAGACATATTTCTTCGGACAACTTTTATTTAAATAAGAATTACGATTCTTCTCAGTTTTTTGTAAGGCACTTGAGAATTCTTGAAGAAAATTTTGCCTTAGTAATGCTCAGAATACAGGTATCTAAATTACATAATTTTAGTCTATTTTTGGCCACTTGAATTTCAGGTTTTGAGTTATGGCAGCGTTCCCGAAATGATTTTTTGGGTATATTAGATCGAATAAAACAAAAACCAACTCTGTTTCAAACAAGGTTAATGCATTCGGAGATTCATCTCAATTATACTAACCGGTACTTCAGAAGTGAATTTGAATTTAATGTAGTTTTGAATTAAAAAAAAACCATGGACATCAAATTTTCCACCTCCACCTCCATTTTGTAAGCCTTTCAAGTAATGTTATAGTAAAAATGCAATTCAATATTTTTCTATATTTTTTTATTCCAAACGTGTAAACATATCTTCATTCAACAACTTGTCAACAAGAATTGTAATACATAAAATATTTTGTATTCACCAAAGACATCATGCAAATGATACAAAAAAAAAAATGTATTCGGTTAGAGATATGTATCTGCATATTATCTAGTTTAACGTTTAAGCATTAAAGTATCTACCACTGAACTAAATTTACATAAGAAATATAATATATTTTTTTTATAAAAAGCAATAAATTTGTATTTTTATTCTTAAAACAAGAAGTTTATAGTAATAGTTGTCATGGAATTGTTAAAAAATATTGCATCATCAAAGAAATTAAAATACTTTAATCTTTAATGCAAATTGCATTTGACTTTTAAAGTAGTAAATTTCGTTTTATTTTTCAAAAAAACCGTTAAATTGATATGGAAAAAAAAATAATAAATTTCAATGTAGACTAAAAGTTATTTTACTTAATTTGCAATTCTATAAGTGTCTACTTTGAAAGGATTTATAATATAGTTAATTTTGTATTATGACTTCATAAGTATTTATTATTGATCAAATAAATATAAGAATTAAAATGAATTATAATCCTAGATAGTAGATACTTTTCTATTAAATACGAGTATTATGGGTAGTCATTTGTATTTCCAGGGCCCTATTTCATATCAAGTAACAGTGACATTCTACAAATTTGTTGCAGTTTTCTGATAAATTAAAAACAGACGTTTGCTTTTTTCCAAATTCTTCTCGGGCAAATAGATTAAAATTTTATTACATTTGATTAATTAATTAATTGAAAACAATTCTTTAATTTTATCTTTTGACATTGTTTAATTGTTGCATTTTGATTAGATTTTTAAGTAGGGCTCATGATTTTTTTCGAGATTTTAGTTTTATTAGTTCATTAATATTCCCTTGAAAATGGCATACCAACTTTTTTTTCAAACAATGTTTCAGAATTTTTATATATGTATAAATTTTCAATTTTTTTTCTAAAATTCATCTTTCTAAAATAAACAAAATGGAATACTAAATTTGAAGCCCAAAACAATTTAAAAAGTTGTTTTCTTTCATTTTTTATAAAATTATTTATTTTTAAAAATTGAAGTAGGTACGTATAACCCAATCCTGCATTTTATTTTGTTATGCATTTACCGTTTAAGAGATTATTACAAAAAATATATTTTTTGGCGATAGTAGCATTTTATTTTTAAATTGCTTGATCAACAACTTTTAATTTGCTACGATTTTGATAATTCTAATATTTACGAAAAATTGATATTTCAAATAATTTATTTGCATTCTTTATATTATTGAATTTTTAGATAGTGGCTTAAATTTGGAGGAACAAATTTTTTTTCAAAATTAAAAGTTTGAATTTATTAGTTAGAAAAAATTAGCTTCTTACTTAAAAAAAAAAAATAAAAAAAGATTGCGTATTTTGTAAATTTTGAGTAAATTGCTTCTTCCTGATTTTTTTGACAGACACAACGATCATTTACTAACGTATTGTATTGTATTGCATTATCAAAAATTCTAAATGTGTCTTCTTCGTCATTTATATCTCTTATCAATTCAAACAGGTGGCTATCACATGCTCTAATCTTTAAATAAAATTTCAACTCAAACGCACTATCTTCCATCAGCACATTATAAAAATTACGCTCAAAATTTTATATCTTACGCAAATGTTCATTTACTTATTTGTTTGTTCGTCAAACAAAAAAAAAACTCTCAAAATATTCGTTTTAGTTTAGCCAGAGCTTAAAGAAATAATAATCCCCGCCTTAGCCCCTTTTTTGTCCCCTTAAACAAAAAAAATAAATAATAATAATTCGCACAAATATCAGCGCGATTCCAAAAAGAGATAGTTGTTGTCTCTCAAAGTGAATATACGTGCCTCCAGATATAAAATTACAAAAACAAAACTAAGAGATACCACCCGCCGCCACCAACCAACTAACCAACAAACCAACCAACTGGCAACCATACAACCAACAACCAGTTCTACAAAGCAAAAGCGTTCCCAGAAGAAACAATTCGCGCGATCATGATGTCGACTTTGACTTCGACGATCGACCAACAATCTGCAACCACTCAATGCCGAGTAAAAAGCTGAAGTGATCGGACGAGTAACTCTCTCCGTCTCGAGGTGGAGAATTTTATTTATTTATTTTATTTTCGAAATTTCTTATTTATATTTCTTTAATATTTATTGCTTAATTTATTTATTAAAACAAAAAAAAAAAACAAACAAAACAACAACAAAAACGATTAAAAACACATTTTAACAACAAAAAAAAAAAAACTTACAAAATACGGCGGCAAATGTTAAAAAAAAAGTTGAGAATGAATAAATTATAAATTAAAAATAAAAAGACTTCTTAGTTTTAATATTATTTATTTATTTATTTTTCGACAAAGTGCATAAGATACTGGTACTAAATTGAGTGCCAATTAAAAACAAAAAAAAAAATATATATTTATAATTACGCAAAGAAAAATCAAAAATAAAAAATATCTCTTCTGATATGAATCGCAACAACGAGTTACGCAAAAGTTTAAACAACGTGAAAAGTTATCAAAAAAATTCATTTAAAAAAATGTATCCACTCTTGAGACATTTATAAGCAAAAACAACGAATTAAAATCCAAAAGAAGATTCCATCAAAACAGACAAAAATTTTGGACAAAACAAACTATCTAGATACAGTAGTTAAAGTGTATTTGTGACAGCGAAGAGTGGTGGAAGAAACCACCAAAAAAGTAGCGGAGTATATTCGAAGAAGTTTAATTTAAAAAAAAAATAAAAACTCAAAAAAAAAGATAAAAACGACAGAGAAAGAAGAAGAAAACAAAACCACAACAGAAAAATGGATTACGATAAAATGTACTTTCCAAAGACCGAGGTATGTGGTCCTGAGATATTAATTCTTTTATTTATTGTTATTTTGTTTCACATTTCAATTTATCAACACATAAATTAAATGCCTATTTTATTCAGGGTCAATTTGATTATTTTAAATGCTTTTTTTTTATTGGGAATACTTATAGGTACTTTGCAGTTGTCAAAGTTTATATTTTGAATAAATCATTTTTTCTTATACTCTTGTAGAATCTTTTTTAATTATTGCTTTGAGATATTTTGATTCTTGGAGTAGAAAAATATATAAAATATTTGAAGATTTTTTTTTCTTTTTTTTGACATAATTTTTGTGATAACCTTTAGCCTGTTTTTTTTATTTGCATAAATGGTGATATTCGGAGGTGAGTTTGAGAATAATACGACAAAATATTTTAAGATAAGAGAGAGTCAAATAAGCTAAGTGCTGAAAATAATTTTTTTAAGACGTGGTAGTATTAGACAAAAGTTTGATAAGAAATAATTTGTTTTGTTGGTGGTTTTTAAACTAAAACAAAAATAATAACAATTATTTTATGAGAAAAGGGTATTTATTTGAATTTAAGTAGCATGAAATCTGGGGTATGTTTATTTAGTTATTTAAATATTATAATATATTGCCCTAAGGATTAGATTTTTGTTTATAGAGAAAAATTCAGATAAGAATACAGCAGAACTAACAGCATTTAATTGAAAAAAAAAAAACAAAACATGGTAAGAAAATAGAACACACATTTATTTTCATGTTTAGTACTTAATATTGTCAAAAAATCTCTTCTAGATATGCCCTTTATCATATTGAAGAAGTAATATTTTTTCTTGAAACTTTGTGGGTGTTGAGAGCATTTCATAAAGTTATCGTCCTTGCAGTTTCATCGAAAAGTAATGCCTACCAGTGAAGTTATTGAAATAAAAAGGCTTACATACTTGTGCAAAGTATTTTTTGAACCAAAATGCACGAACACAAAATGTTTTTTCGGAATTGATATGCATTTGACCAACTGCCTCAATTTTTTTTATTTTACTACACTACTGACTATACTGCGATTACTATGAAAATCGAAAAATCTACGATTTTTTCGAACCCTCAGCATAAAAATTATAATATTTCGGGAGGTAATTTTAAAAATTTGAACACGTTGTGTGATAAGTCTTCAAATGACCAATTTATTGTCAAACGCCAACACTTAAATACCAACTCCAAAAACGACACTCAACTCCAAATGGGTGGTGTTGATAGTCACCCTTTAGATCCAAAAATTAACAACATATTTCAGAAATTTTTCTCGGGTTAAAAATACCGTCGGAAGTTAATAGAGTGAAACCGTTCTAGAAAAAAATTATAAAATGTAGTTTTTCTTAAATAGAAAACTGTAGATTGAATAGTAGACGAAATGGTTAGTGGGATGAACTATCACATCGTTGGAGGTCTGGGTTCAGTTCCCAGCCTATATGCCACCTCGTTTTTTTCCAGGTTAGATTCAATTAAAGCATCTTAATAGTAGGATAGGTATTTTCTTTTAAAGTTTCAAACAATCATCTTTGTATAGCTGACCCTTATATGCATTTTTAATAGATGAGAATAAAGATGTTTTTTATTTTTTTTATTGAAAGTAATTGTTGATTTCTTGAATTTTAATTTAAGCAAAAAACCTCCAAAAAATACAAACATATTCTCATTTTCAAACTAAGCATATTTGTTGAATATTTTATAAATAAATCTAAGCATCAGTTATTTTTCTAATGATTCACAATATTTTTATGAGCCTAAAATCTATACGCAATAATCCATCTAACACATACAAAAATGATGTAAATGTTCTTTATAAATAAAATTTGCATTTGAGAAGTTCGATGAAGTTTATAGCAAACAAAAGATGCTTACTTTTGGTATTAGCAACAATATTTTTATTTTGTTGTGCCAATAATATGCCAATGACTGCAATAATGATAATGACTACATACCTTTAATATTGATGAGATCATTATCCTATAGAAAAGTACTTTGACTGCAATACATTTTTGTAAATATTTTCTAATTAACTGTCTGAGCAAATAAAATAATATTACTTATGTTAATAATAAATCAGAAACCAATTCATTTCATTTTCTCGAGAAAATTGTTTCATTTTCTTCAAAGCTTATCTGATTCTATTTTATTTTGTTTTATTTTTCAATTGTTTTTAATTTATATTATATTTCAAGACGGAAAACAAGTCTATTTTTTTGTGATTCGTTCTTTTACAGCCATATTATTCACTCGTTTAGTATGGATTTGAAAAAAAATTTAGATGCAAAGTAGTTTTAAATCCAAGTTCATATTATTCCCTTCTTGAATCCTAACTTAAATTCAATTTTTTTAAATCGAATATTGTTAAATCCAAATGAATTTAAACTGCTCTCTGGAGGTCTGTTTAAGTGCATAAATCCAGATGTCAAACAAATGTTTACATTATTTAGTTCTTTTCAAGTACTTTTCCAGAATGATATAAAAAGATCACAAATATTGAGCAATAAATAAAAAACAAAAATAATGAAAATAAAATTAAAAAAATTTGTTTTGTAATGAATAGTTTATCATATTTTCACATAGACAGAGTCCATTACTCTGCAAATAAAGGACAAATTGAATCAGTGAATTAATTATATCTGAGACGAAAATACATCAAGGGGCATTTGCAAGACGATTCTCAATCAATAGAATACTTTTCAAATCCATTGAATGTTTTGAGTGAAAAAATTAAACCAAAATTTTAATGGTTGGATTTAAGAAATGCGAATTTAAAAATAAACTTAATCCTTACTTAATCCAGAGTGAATAATATGACCGCTATTGTTTTAGATTGTCTAAATTTAAACCATGAAATTCTCACTTATTCTAAAGAAAAAGAGCTACCTTGCGATAGAATGTTTGATCATTTGATAACCAAGCTTTCAAATTTCATTATCGAATCGTCTTCTTACCATTTATGTATATTTCATACTACATAATTTATCATTTCTTTTAAACATATTTGTAAAGCTGCTTAGGGGCTACCTGAAGGCTTTTTATTAGGGCTTTCGATCAGTGAAAACATTTTTGACATAATCGAGCCCTCTCTTTCCAAATCTTATCTTTTTTTACACTATTTTTAGCCAACTTTGGCAAATGATATGCCGAAAGAAAGGAAATTTGTTATTGCTATCAATATGATTTGTATGATGAATTTTCATCTAATAATATTTTGTCACTGAAATCTGAAAAAAAATAAGAAAAAAAAACATTTCCGCTGTATAAAACTGTGTTTAATATGGTATCTATTAATTTTCATTAATTTGTATCAGAATATAGACAAAAAAAAAAACTAACGAGCAACAAAGAGATAATAATTTATAAATAGCCTTTCTTAACCTAGAAAAGAGATATTTTTACTAAGAAGTAAAACTATCTATGTTAACACTGACTTACCTTAGACTACTTTTCCCATATAAAGTCGTTTGTTCTAATAAAAATAAGTCAAGTCATCTCTTTTTAAAGAGACAAAAAACCTATCATCCTGTCGATGATTTAATTATTTACTAATAGAAAAAGTTGCTTCTTTTTATTTATTGTGTCTGCACAAAAAAATGGAAAAATAATAAAAAAAAATTGAAGTAAGAAAAAAAAAAACTTATACAACCTGCAACACAACAGGCCGACTGGCTGGCTGGCTGGCATACACCACATCCAAACACAAGTCAATTGCAACTTATAGACGTACTATGAACATCGAACAAAGTTTTTAGCCTATAAAAAGAAAAGTGGGCCAATGGAGTAAGTATCTCAAATACGCGTCGCGTCTTCGTCTTCATCATCATTGCCAATCGGTTAGTTGATTCCACACTGTTGTTTTACACTGCAGTTCATTTCACTAGACGGATGGAAATCTTTTCAATTATTTTCTGTATCAAACGTCAAAAAGTTTCAAAGAGAAATAGCCACAAATACTCTTTTTTATAACTTAAGTTTCAAAATAGTTTTAAAAAACCATTTTGAAATCTTTTGCAATTTGATGATGTTCTTTGGTTGCATATTAAGGCAATAATTGTTTTTTACTCTGTTTCCAACCTATATAGTAGTAGGAGTTGTGCGTTTCTTTTGACAAGTCACAAGTACGTTCTAATATCAAAACCTTACTTTAAATTAATTTCGAAACCGGTACACGTAGGTTAATTAAAATTTTCGGAAACCAGTTAATCACATTACATTTGCAACTGATTTTCAACACATGCTTTGGAAGTTAAGGGGCCAACCCATAGAATCCGTCGTGTGCATTACGTCGACGTTTTCAATTGACAGCTTGATAAAAAAACACACCTTCTTATGGGAAAAGACCCATAAAAACGGACGTGACGAGAAAAAGGAGCCGAACTTTTAACTTCATCTACAAAGGATTCGTTGACGAAACGAACGCGACGGATCCTTTGTGTTTACTTTCATGTTGCATGGTTTAATCTGCCTTAAGAAACGGTATTTGGACGTATGTCATTCGGAATCATACAAAATCATTCAGCCACTGCAAAAGTTTGTAGCCGGGATACATTGAATTCTAAGACTTTGTGAAGTTGTTACGTGTAAACGACCTGTCAAATTAAACCGTCAAAAAACATTTGATGAAAGCGTTCAGTTTGTTATTTTATAAATTTGGTTTGAAAAATATACTAGTTGAACAAATCATCAAGTGAACCGTACTGTATAGTATAGATTCGCAACAACGCAGCATGAAGCTGCACATAATTCCATTCAGCTCCGCCGTTCAGTCCTCCGCTTTATTAAAAGTAAAATAAATAACAACAACAACAAAAAAGTTGAAAAAAGTAAAAAGGAAAGACATCACTTTTCAGAGATGGTCTTACCATCATCATTATGGCCAAGATCATGAACGGACATCACCATCACCATGGCCATCATCTTCGTTGTTGTTGTGTTTGTTTGTTGTCATAGTCCATCTTTTCGCTGCTACTGCGGCTGTGCGGAATTGGCGTAAGCCCGGTAGGTTTTTTTTTCTTTCTTGCTTTGCTTTCTGGTGATTTTGAAAAATGCGTACAACACTTGCTGGCTGGCGTAAAGTATCTCTATAAGATAGCAGCCTCTCTATCAAGGTTGTTAGACGAATGTAGAAGACATTCCAATGGCCATTGCCAGTCGCAGCGCAGACACCTCTAAGAAAGTTTTACTACAACTTTTTGTGTCTTCTCTGGTCGTCAGCTTTAGTTGGTTATTTTTTTTTGTATGTATAAATGTTTTGTGAATTGGATTCGCTTTTGGATATTATGTGGATGAGGAAAGAGAGGGAGAGAGGATAAAAGAGAAACGTTTTTTTTTTTGTTGGTATCGTTTTAGCTTTTTTCTAAGTCAGGACAAGAACCAAAGCAAAAACCTTGTTTATTCTGTAATCTTTTGCCTCTCTCTCCTAATTGACCAAAAAGACAATTCTTGGAGGCATTTTATGGTTCGATGATTATTTTATTGCGAAAAACACACATTCATGCAGCCATCCAGAGCCGAAGAGTGCGAAATGATAAAAATGAGGTCTTGAAATGGAATTTCCTGCCATATTGTTGCCCCTTGCGTTTTCTGCTGCAAAATGGTCGCCCAATTTTCCTTTGTCACGATAAAAGGTGTGCCTCTTTTTGCCTTATTGTATATTGTATATAGAGTGTATCTGTTTTATGTATAGAGCTGCATAGGGTAGCCCCAGGCATAAATGTAATTCTCAAGGCTTGATCCTTTATTTTTTTTTCATACTGGCCCGTGATTAGAATTATTATGAAGGCATTTTATTGAGAAAGATATATTTTTTATTTGTTGTTTTTGTTTTTGGTTCTAAGAAATCTTTTGAATTAAGTTGCATGGTTTGAGCTTGCAACAGCTACTTGTGGTATGGCATGGCATGGTGTCTATCTAAATTGTTATTTATTATGAAATTGGCGTAAGGTATAAGTGCAGAGATATATTTTTTTGTGATTTAGTTTTATTTGTTGTTGTTGTTTTTTTAATACATTTTAAATTGCTGTATTTTGAATGGTATAGCTACCGTATGGATATTGGAGGAGATAATGTATGTACTTACAAAGAAATTGTATAAAGGAGTAGGAGGTATAAGAGTATTATTGGATTTACAAGAAGTTTATGGTAAGGAATTTGCAATAAATTTTATGGGAAATTTATTGCCTTCTAGTAATGGAGACAATATTAATTTGATTGGATTGAGGAAGGCGGTTTTTTGACATTGATTGGTTTATTACACAATCAGTTTACTTAAGAAAAACACAAAAATAAAAAAAAAGCTGAAGAAATTTTAGAAAAGTATATTCAATTTGTTACTTTTGTGTATATGTATTTACTTTTTTTGTGTGTATGGATTTTTAAATTCTATGTGAGCTTCATTTTACTGTTAAGTAGATTGATTATACTGTACGATGTTTACGCAGTTATATGTTGCAATTCTTTTCTGTATAAATTCATTATTGAAATCATGAAATCAGCTAGAAATCTCCATCATAAATAGTAATTATATTTTCAAAAACTTATCCATATTTGTTACTACTTCCTTTAATTTGAGTACACTTTAATGAGTACACTTTACTGACTTATAAGATACTTTGATATAAAGTCTAATTCTAAGTTTGAGAACTTGCAACAGGATTTCGTTAGGCCATTTTTTAGGAAATTGAAATTGACTATAAAGTGATATTATGACTTAAGGTCTCTTTTTGCTCTTTATAGGTAAAAAGGCACAATTTCTTCTAAACCTGGATGAAATAATGCCAAGGTCAGTACAACTGGAGTACTAAATGATACTTTTAAAGTCAAAGATATGTATTAGCAGCAATATTAGTTACAAAGATGGATATGCGCTTTCAAACGAAAATTTTCCATATTTTTGCAGTAAGCTTTACGGTAAGACCGTTTTTGTACTATATTTTATGAATAAAAGTTTGAATGGCAAACTTTTTAATGAAAAGACTTGTCTTTTGGTATGACCAATCGTGTCTGAAAGTATGAGGCAGTTCAGTTGAGACGGCGAGAAGTTACGGTAGTTTTTGTGATTTTTCTTCAAATCGTTTTCGTTGCAATGTAATCGCAATGTAATTTTTGTTCTTACCATTAAGTCGAAAAGTAATCGACGAGTCTAACACTCTTGAAAACTGCTCAAAAAAGTGCAATTAAACAATTAAAATCGTGTTTACAAAACAGCAAGAGAATGACTTTTATCTGAACATATAATTTTCCTCGAAAGTCGTTTGTTCCCCATAACTATCAAGAGTTTGCATGAACTTGCATTCCAACTAGGAGAAAGAAATAATATTGAAAATGATTTTGACATTGAAACTGGGATGGCTGAATATAATAAGGTGCAAAAATTTTTGAAGAGCAATCCTTGTATTAGCCTTCGTAAGCTGGAAGGCACGTCTGGAACCATGGGTTTCAATCGGGTATCTGTAGTTAAGTTTTTTGAGTTTTTGACAGAATTAATATATAAATATCACTTCACACCTGATCGTATTAATAACGTCGACGAAACGTGCATATCAACGGTTCCCAAAAAAGTATCAAAAGTATTGGCTAAGAAAGGAAAACCTCAGGCAACTTCCTATTTCTTTTCTTAGCCTCAATACTTCATCACAGCAGTTAACGCATTCAAAAAGATTGGAATTTATTCATTTAACAGTAACGTGTATGAATTTTGGATGTTTGAAACATCAGAAACGACTAACCAGGCCTATTTCGGAAGAACAACTCTTCACAGAGGTTACTGAAGAGCTTGTCATAAATTCCCCATTGCAAAAAGTTTTTGAACCATGTCTTGAAAGGGCACGTTAACACAGACTTCGTCGATGCTCTAGCTGACTTAGACCATACTCCATCAACGTCACCAGCTGCAGCCTTCGTTGGAGTTCTAGGAGTTTGTTTTACTTTTTTTTACGTTGTTTTTTTTTATGATAAAAGTTCCCATTAATTCTAGACGTGAAAAAAAAATTATTCAAAGCCGAAAAAATTGGTTGATCGAATTACTTTATTATGATTACAAAAAGAACTTATTTACCAAATTGACTTTTCAATGTGACGCATTCGATCTTTAACCTTTTTCAGCACTACTCACAGAAAAATCCCCAACTCTCAATCCCTATTCACACTACAACTCTATCATTAAACTCATTTAATTTACATAACAAGTCATTAATTTTTGTTATGTTTATAAAATCTTCCATTCACATAAAAACTCATTAAAATTGGATAAGAAATTATTCCCATTCAAAAAAAAGAAAATAATAGAAAAATGTACCTATTGGAAATTCCACTTCCCGTGTGCATCTCTCTCAATCTCAATCACTACAATCAACATCATCGAAAACGTCAGAAACAAAAAAAAAAAAAAATACAAACAAAAAAACAAATCTCAACACACAATACCTTTAGTAAAAAGTCAATAAATTAATAACGAAACAAAAAATATCTCTAAAAAACACTTGAAATGAAAATCATCATTAAGTAGATTTATTTTTCATCACCAATTTGTGCAATTAGTTTGTTTTTTTTTTTTCGTGTTGTTGTTTTTGTTTTCTTTCCATCGCGTGATCGGATTTTGATCAAGTCTCCACTTTGCATTTTGTTGTTGTTGTTGTTGTTGTTGTTTTTGGTTTTGTTGTATTGTTTGTATATCCATCCATCGCACATACCTTTGCCAAGTGTGCTCATTTTCTTTTATTTATTTATGCATTTTCAGGTGAAAATTTCATGACTAAAATGCATAAATTAAGTAGCAGTTTGCAGTAGCACATACTATCACACACACACACACATACGTAGCACATCTTTTTTTTCTATTTCTAAATTTAGCTAAAATGCATCACTGTACTGATGCCGACATATTATATTCATATCCAGCTTTAATGATGAGTATAGCAGAAAATTGTTGGTGATCTGTCATTATAGCTATATAGCATTATATTTCGATATTTGAACAGTGGTAACTCTTTGAACTGTCAAAGATAATATTGACACAAACACAATCTCTACACACTTTGTATCATGTGTAAAGGTAAGTTGACATATTAAAGGCCATAGAACAGAATTTGCAATGACAAAAGGGTAGACAACAGCGCCAACAAGCGATGGCTGTCCATGCGACACATGGCGGCGGTGGCGAAGAGAAAGTAAAGTTGTCAACCTTGGTGATTGTGTCTACAATCATAATTAAAAGAGAAAAAAAACGTAATAAAATAAATATCTATGTATATGATGGAGAGAATAAATCAAAGCAGAACTATTTGACAGCTGTCAGATGTCTATATAATCACAGTTAAAAAAAATAGTGGGCAGTTCTTATAGAAGTTGAAATTATTTTTTTATGAATGCCACTTCTTTGTCATAGGAAAATTTGCTTCGATAGATCGATTAAATTCATAGAGACAACTTAAACTGGAGACTACCGTCGTCGATCGTCGTTATTGAGAAGTTCTTACCTTTGGCATTTTGTTTGTTTGTGTAATACAAGGAGAGAGATATACCTATATCGCATGTTCGATTCTTATTTCACAAAACTGCCTCAAGTCTCGCACTCCTGGATTATAAGAACCTTTTATATAAAATACTTCTGCCTGGGTTGTAGATAGAAGATTTTTCATCTGGTATATCCGGCCTTGAGGAGAATTAGTAACAATTCAGCATAAAATGTTGTTACACTGGTTTTGTTGTTCTCGATTATTGTTGGCGTTTCATTTGGAGAGCTTGTATATGGTCTGTATAGGGTAGGTATAGGTAGTAATAATTTAGAACAACACTTGAGTACGCGTGTATTATTTACATAATTCATGATTTTTTTGTATCCACTCAAGATGTTGCTTTGTCTTGATCTTGTTTCTATTTTCTTGTTCGTGATTTAATTCATGTTGATATAATTTAACATTAAATTGAAAAAACTAAATTCCAAAACATTAAATATTTAAATTTTAAAATAAATAGTGTGACAATGATTAAAAGGTTGAGAAAGAAAAAAATCGATCTTTTGCATTAATGACAGTCACATTGCGGTATGAGGAAATATTTTTTTTGTTTAAATAAATTGTATTTTGTTGTGTTGCGTTGCGTTGCGCGACGTGTAAATGACAGTTGGATAATTATAACTATTTGCATGATTGATGTGAAGTGTGTGTGTTGTGTGTAAGTGGAGAGATTAGCCAGCAGTTGTTCGTTCAAAAAATAAGTTGTTTTTCGTGCCTTGCTATTTTGGTTTAAAATTTAAACGCTTAAAAAAGATTAATGAATAAATTTGAAGAACAACAATTTTGTAGGTGGTGGCTATAATAGGATTACAGATTTATGATGAAGTATAGAGAAACAAAAAAAATCTTGAAAGATCTAAATGATCAAGAAGCTCTAAATGCTCAAGTAGAACTCGTTGGTTTGTTGATTTTCGTTAATGGAAATAGGGGCTTACATTAGTATTTGAGATTTTAACGAGATTTTATTGGGTAAAACTATTTTTTTTTCTTTCTTGAATAATGAGTTCTTGAAAAATGATTTGTGCACGATTAACCTTTTGACATCCCCAGGTGTGGGTGTTTTTTTTTTTGGTTTTGGAGTTAGGGTTTATTTGGCGATAAACGACATGTTGCTAACTGTGAAAATTTATAAGTTTCTTAAGTGTTGCTATAAGTGCTACATTGTTAGAAGTTATAATGTACAAGTTTGAGTGTTAATATTCGATTTGCATATTCGCAAAATACCCCTCCAACTCCCTAACGCATCCTAAACAACTTTTTCTAACTTCTCCATCATCGTTATGTTGGTTTTGATTAAAATCTCAATTTTTTTTTTTTTTGACACGAAACCAATACTTGCAAGTAAAAAATGTGTGTTAATCTATGTAGTACTTACATTTTACAAAATAAGTAACTTACGTAAATTAAAGTTTACGTGTGTAATTTCCGCCTTGAAAAGGTCGTTACTTTCTGTGTTCGACCTGAGATTTCAGCTATGATTTCAAATAGTATTTTTTTTGTAGAAATCGATATGTAAACTTTGTACATAAAAAAGTACGTATACGCCACAGTGAACACAAAACTAAGTTGTTTCTCAGTATTTAATTTATTTAATTTAGTAAATCAAAGTACTAGTTTTTTTTCAAGAATGTCTTGTTGATTTAAGAGGAATATGTTTGAAAATTATATAATCATTTGTATGTAGTATATACATTAGAGTATATACAAAAAGCCGACTAAGCAAATTATGACTCTCAAGAATCTATACAAAAAAAACTAAAACAGCATTACTATCTCATTTTTTGTATTGTGATACAAAAATCACACAGCGAAATAGTAAACGAAATATGTATTTTGTTCTTGCTTTTCTTTGTGGAGACCATAAAGTTTCGTTTTAAGCACATTTTATTGATTTGTTGTCCTTCTTCCTATTGGCATTCAAAAAAATTCAGTAAAAAATGCTTTTTTGGTGGACATTTGTGGATTTAAGATTTTTTGCCTGAATAAATTGTGAAAAAGTGGACTTATATTGTTATGAAATTGGTTGATTACAGCTTAACTATAATGATTTGATTTACGTTATATAACTCATGTATAGAAGAGTACACTCATCGGCCAAAAACTCATTTTTGCAAAAAAGGGACTTATGTTGATTTGCATATCTGCCACAGAATTTTTGTGAAGAAATTTGGAATGCCACAGTCCTTAAGTTTTTTTTACAACAATGCCAGTTCTCTGTACCTACATTTTACTAACCTTCCTCTTGTTTTCAACTCACCTAAAATGTAAATTTAATCATATTTGATAGCACCCATAATTTAATTTTCTTATAAAATTTAATATATATGTGCAAAAAATAATTTTTCTTTGTCTAGGCGTTGTTTTAACTTAAAAATTTCTACACTTATATAATTTTAACCTAACACATTTTTTTTTCTTTTCAATTTAGGCAATTAAAAATGCCCTAATCTGCATATCAATATGTCACATATACAGACGATTTAAATTATTTTATTAAATCTTAAGATATTGACACATGGAATATTTGTATTAGTAAAATTAATCAAATGATAAAAATTTGTTAACAAAAGATACACCTTGTGTGTAACAGCTACCATAGTTTTTGTTGTTGTTGTTGTTAGCTATAAATGAATTCCAACTTGTTATAAGCATGAATAATATGACTTTTCATATTGTATGACACGTCTCTTTCTCTCTTTCTATATGAGAGTTACATATTTGCCTACTTTTTCGACTTTTGTAATTTCTCTTTCTTTTTATTAAAAATTTATATGATATATTTCGAAATCTTAAAACTTCGATTAGAAACGCACACAAAAGATGCGATGCCATCACCGAAAAAGAAAAAAGAAAAAGAAATATTTTCCCTCCAAACATAGAAACAAACCAATTTACCAAATAAGGGTTTTATGATAATGGTCAGAAAGAGTTTGCCAAATTTGGTAGTGACATATGTCAAAAGAAAGATGACGCCACCCTTTTGGTGCAAATGAACTTTTGCGAGTTGTTGTCTCAGGTAACATTACGGAGTGTTTTTTTTTTAAGCCTGCCTACGCTTTCCTGTGTTATAACGCTCAAGTCCTAAGGCCAATCTGGCTCATAAGTCAAATTGTCATTACGACTGTAGTCGTTTTTAATGTTTGTTTTTTTTTGCTGTCTTCTATTGTCAACATCAGTGGGCAATTTGACGACGACAATGACGCCGTCAGGTATGAGGAACCACAAGAGTGGTTGCGGGCGCACGTACACTTATTATTTTCCCGAAACGCGACAACAAAGCAACATGGTTGTCGGTCCGACATGGAACACAAGGCAGCCAACACGACTTTTTATGAATTTTTAATTCTTTTTTTTTTCTTGCTTTCTGAAAGTGTGGATTATAAAATCTCGACTTTAAATTGTGAGGCTTGACAAAAAAAAAAAAAAAAAAAATGAAAAAAAAAATCGATAACATACACCAGCTAGGGTTGGGTTTTGTTTGATTTAAATCTGCTTTTTTTTCATTACAGACCCTCTTGGAAAAGTCTGCAGTGTAGAGCAATAGAAGTTCTTGTTATTAGATTATTTAAAAATCTACACGTGACTTGCTGTTGGCAATTAACATGGTTAACAATATTGATTGATAATAATGGGTCGGGTTTGCGCATTTGGAAATGGGAGCGACAATTGAACAACTAAATGGATATAATTGTTGTTGTTTTTTTTTTTTGCAAGCTCTTTAGATATAAATGATAAATTGAGGAAATCGCGACTTGAAGTTCAAAAGAATTAAAAAAAAAATTATAAATACTGTAGATGGTAGACAAGAGGTTGGTTGATAAAATATTAATTTGAATTCAATAAATCGAAATGATGGATTATTTTTTTCGCTTTATTTACATTATGATTAAAGGAGGAATTGTATATAAGAGTGAACATTTGTTGACACAAACAGTTCAACAACCTTAATATTTGTTCACTGATGTATGTAATAGTACTTTGTAGGCTTTATTAATAATTAAACAAACCATACTGGGTCTTAAAAATTTACTCTTATGGTTTAAGGCATTAATTCAGTGGTAAAACACTGAGGATTAAAGTTTTTGATTCATTTTTTATTTAAGTAGAAAGTTTAAAAGTTTTTAACCATACACAACATTTTATAAAAACCAATCGCCGTGCGTTAGTCTCACAAAAGCTTAAGAACGGCTGAACCGATTTGGGTGATTCTTTTCTTGATTTGTTTGTCTTAAATCAGAGGTGGTCTAGAAAAATTAAATTTTGGAAAATCCTTAAGGTAAACCAGGAAAGTTGAAAGAAAATAAATTTGCTTTTTATGTGTGAATATATTTTTTATATTTTTATGTATATATTTTTGATTTGATTATTCAATCTCTGCAGCTATATTAGATACTGACACAGATTTTAGAAATTGCATTAAGCAATCTTCGCCAAGGTTCCTGCTTTAGAAAACTTGCAACAAGTGTTGCTGTTGTCAAATTATGTATATACCAATCTATACATATTTATATTTAAACCTGTTCAAAATTTAATGTTTTCGATGGGCTTGAAAACCGTCAGTCACATAGAGCGGAAAGTAGCATGGGAAGTCATGAGAAATGGTTAAGTATCACCGGAAAACCGAGGTGCAGAAAAAAAGGCAAGAAATGTGTGGAAAGACGCCGCACAATGAGTAAAAAGTCATGAAAAAAATGGGCGGAATATCGTGGAAAAAAGATCAGAATACTGTTAAAATGTCGTGGAGTATAGTGGAAAATTGAACAGAAAGCTTTTAAATAAGCGAAAGAAATCTTCAAATACCCTGGAAAAAAAGTAACAAAAAGAGTCGCGGAAATAAGTTTAATAATATGGGAAATACCCTTAAAAAAGCGTGGAATACTGGTAAAAGATTGCGGAATATAGTGGAATTCAGCACGAAAAACCGTACCGTGGAAGTAGAAGCAAACCACGGAATAAAGTTTGGAAAGTTGTGGAAAATCTGCGATATTTTGTGGATTACCGTGGTAAATGCGGGGAACACCGTGGTAAACATAGTGAAATACTGGTGAAAGATTTTTGAGACAGTACACTTTTCCATGAATTTCCTGGCTTTTTACGCGTCTATTTGTGACCTCTCACGTTTTTTCTGAGGTATCCTTTTTGTTTAAACTACCTTTCTGCTTACACTACCTTGAAAAAGTGAAAATGGTAAAGAATACTGTTTTTTTTTTAACATTCAACTTAATAATTTAGCTTGAATAACAAAATTACACATGAAACTTTCAGAATATAAAGTATTAAGTCCATATATAATTAAATAGGATTGTTTTTAGCACAAATAAATAAGAAAACTAGGTTCTGTAAAAAAAATTGTAGAATTTTTTCCCAAACACTTTTTTATTTTCTAAATGCTTGCTTTTCAAAAGTATTAAAACTAAATGAATTTTAGTTGAAATTACTAGGTGCTTTGTATGTTTTTTTTTGTTTCATCCTATTCAAAGAAAAAAACACCACTTCCCCCAAACTAAAATTTGTCTACAAAACCAAACAACAAAGTTGCATCGCAAAATATTTTTTGCAAAATAAATCTATTTACTCCATTTAATTCAAATCCGAACAACACACTTTCCATGCTTAAATGAATGTCACTGTTACTGTCAACGTCACTGTGTGTATCTCAACAAAATTATAAATTAACCGCAATAATTAAACCAAAAACTTCCACTCCCTCTATTAATAAATTCAATAGTTTATTTTATTTGAATTAGTTAATCAGTGCCAAAATTCAAAATTTAAATAATACAAGTTATTGTCACACACACGTGTTGTGGATTCAAATTTATTTTCCAAAGAAAACAAAAAAAAAATTGGCACTTCATAATTTTGAACATTTTATTGCAACATTTTTAATGGTGACAGTTACAATAAAAAGCTTCATGCACTACATTTTCTAATAAAATATCATTTTGTGTTAGTCTCTTTTCTTTATAAACAACAAAATGATAGAAAGAAAAGAAAAATATTAAATTGCATATACTTACACAAATAATAATCATTATTCTCACAGAGAAAAAAAAGCTTAAGACGACCTTGAGGCAAATAGAGTTACTGGAATTTCATTATAAGACCACGAGCTGAACAAAAAAAAAATTAACAAATAAATAAAACTCACAAAAATAATAATAAAAAAAAAACAACACAAAAAAATTAACTCACTCAACAAGTTTTTCTACACCATTTTTGTTTTGAATTTTAGTTCTTCTTAAAATGGAGAGAAGGAAAAAAAATTAAAAATTATCCACAACAACTACAACATTCTTTTATATATATTTTTTTATATTTATATTCGTTTGGTGCCATTGGATAATAAAATAACCACTTGATGGTTTGGTTGAACGCGATTGGGAATAAAAGAGATAAACTTGTGACTTTGTACACATTTGTACACATTTTGAATGCATATTTATTTATCTTTTGAATGACTGAATACATGAGGCAGCACACTGAAATTGGTTTTCAATTAAAAATAATATCACTAACATACATAGGTATTTGTTTGGTGAAAATGTATTTAATGTAGAAAATTTATTAACGATTCTTTAACTTTGTTAAACAAAGCTGTCTAATTTTTTCTTAACGTTAAACACTGATAATAAAAATCGGTGCTGTCTTTCATATACTGTTTAATTACTCTTACCAAGGTAAAGAAATTCACAGACATATTGACACATTTTCTAACAGTTTGTAATATTTATATTATGTTATAAATTTTTACCAAACTATAATTGAAACATCTAAAACCGTCAAACACTTTTGATGAATGAATGCGTTTGGATGAAATGAACACTCCAAAAAATTGATGCATACTTTCAGGCTTTTTTCTAACATAAGCTTTGCGAAAAAAAAGTAATCGAAGGCTTTTTTTTCATTTAACCTAAGTTGGTCTCCATAAGGACTATCTACAAATGAAATTTTATGTTACTTTATTTAATTATTAGACTTTACCTTAAAGTTAACTTTTACATAAAATCATAATTGCATTCGAGAAAAAGTCTAGTTTTTTTGTCTATAAGAGTTTAAGGATAAAATTTAATATTTTTGGTGCAACTCTTCTGGTTATAACCTTAAATTAAACAGTAAAAAACAATTAGAAAACATGTGTGTTTCAATTTTGATGTAATTTATATTGTTCACTATGGCGTATACGTACTTTTTTATAAGAAAAATTCAATCAATATTTCTTTATTTATTTTTTTTCTATTCGCAATTCCGAATTTTTCTGAAATCAGATTTAGATTCAGAAAAATCAAACATTATATGATTTCAAAAAATTATATTAATTAAAAAAAAAAAAAACTGATGAAAGCTGACAATAAAGTTAAACAAACTTATGGACATAAAATAATTGATGAGTATTTCATTCAGCAATGATTTCCTCCTTTAGAATAATAACACTGATCTGCAAAAGTAAAGCTCTTTTTTGTAATTCATATAATTTTTTGAAATTGTGTAAGATTGGACTTTTCTTAATCTAAATCTGGTTTCAGAAAAATTCTATCAAGTACATTTTTTTTAATTGATATTCAAAAAAAAAATATGATTGCTTTCTAGAAAAGAGCTATCTTAGATTCGGTTTACTTGGTACATATTTAAAACTATTGAGAGGATTCTGCTGTGGAATTATTCCACAAAGCATAAATTAAGACTTGAAACCAGATTTGTTTTTAATTCATCAATAGTCGCATTTTAAACTGTTTAAAAAAAAAATATCATCATAAATTTCAAAATTCCGTAGTTTCTGGGATGTACACTACAAACACTACAAAAAAACCTCTAATTTAGAGGACAGTATGGAATTTTTATTCTTTTGATACTAACTAAGTTTATTATGGTGTAAAGAAGGCACCAATCAGTGGAAACCCAATAAAAAAAGATGTTTTGTGCTTTTCAAAAGTACTGTGGATTTTTCAAAATATTTTTGTGAAGAATTCAAAAGTCGTATAAGAAAAAAAAAATAGTCAAGGCATAAATTTAGTAATTTTCTTATTTTTTATATAAACGGTTTTAGTATAAAATTTTCATATTTTGGATAAAAAAAAGTTTTTTTTTATGTTTTTCAATGATTTCTAATGTTTTCCCTGATAAATTTAGTTGGAAAACTTTAGATTCGTGATCAGTATCCCAAAAAAACATAAAAGTAGCCATTGAAAATTATGACTTTAGAATTGTTCACCTCTTACAATGCTTTAATTGCACCAAAAAGAGTATTTCGAATTTCGGGGTATTTTCGTAAGTTTTAGACTTTAGAGTAATACAATAAAAAAAAAAAAAACAGTTAACACCGTGCTTACACTATGCAAACCAATTAAACAACTGAAAAAAACTATTTTCATTTCGTTTACTATTTTTTTTTCGTAGTAAAAATTTATTTCATGTATGTTGGCAATTTTATAAAATTAAAATGCATCATCTAAGCTTCATTTTTTTTCTCTGTGACCAACTACTGACAAAGGCCAAATGAATTCTAATGAACCTAAACTCTATTTAATATTCACAACTTTATCCAATAAAACTAATAAACACCGAAACATTGTGAAGTGAAAAAAAAAAAAATTAAAAATATATCTAAGGAACAATCAAATGATTTGAATCAAAATTGGTTTCAGCATGCTAATCGCCCGCGCCGGTCGTACGCTCAGGTAGGTAGGTAGGTGGGTACAACACTATATTCAAGTAGCTATACACATCGCGCATTTTTGCATATAATTAGAACTTGTACGTGTAAACAAGCCTCTAGTATACTGATATTTGCTTATAATCTTACCCATACATGTAAAAAGTTCATCAACAAAAACAAAGAAACTACCTTCGAGTGATGACAACGACCGTCATTGACAGTTATTTTGCCTCTTATTCATTTTTTCACTTTTTTTGAGTTTTTTTTTGCAAATGCAATCCATAACCATTGGATTGGTATTTAATTAGTTGTGGTTCTTCTTTTCTGCTTCACCTTCGTCCAACAATGATCTTGTGAAAGTAAAGTATGGTAGCTACTTTTCTCATATTTTGTGATGTCAGATCACGCTCCTCCACCGCAAAACAATCACTTTGAAATGTCAGCGCGCCTGACGATGATGAAAAGACAAACAGACAATCGGACAAAATATCGTCTTTATATAGTAGACTCGAGTGCTTGGCTAAGCAAAATGGAAACAGAGAAACACAAAGAGGATTTGTCCAGATAAAAAATAAAGATACCTATTTTTTAGGGCGACGAGATTTGAAAATAAATCAAAAAGAATATGTTTAACAATAAGCAATCTTTTAAAAATAATCCTCAATCTCTAAAATCTTGAAGGAAAACAAATATTCTTGTGCGGCTCTTAAAAAGCCTAATGCTTATTGAACCAACCTAATTTAACGTCATATTCCTTATTAATGACATTTTGCTGTCACCGTTGTGTTTTTAAAAAATTGTCAAATGTCAAATTATTGAAAAAAATTTCCATTCACTTGCCAATAGCTGTCAAAAATTTCCCTACAGGATTTACTTTGACAAATAATAGACAGTTGTAATTGACAAATAAAAATGTTGCGACCAATGACTAAAGTGACAGATGTTTTAATACATTTTTTACATATATATCTTGACATTGACATAACAATATCAATCATAGTTGCCAAGTTAGTTGAAATATCATGGTGCTGCAATATTTAATATTTTTTTTTTAACTTTATTGGACTCTCTTGGCAGAAGCAATAAAGAATAAATAAAGATTTAAAATAAAAATATATATTCAATAATAACACTACTACAGATTTTTCAAATCCGCCCCTGAATACAATCACACACCTACCATCATGATGCGTAGTGTGGATTGACTAAAATTTATGGTTTACACATAATATTTTGCAAGCGCAAGGGCCGCCATGTTTGCGCCACCATGAATATTCAATGTACGCCATTGTTGTGTGAGGGCATTTTTTGACAGCCATAGTTGAAAGAAAGGTACTTTTCCATAATGCACTCGCTCGTCGTCGTCGTCGTCGTCGTCGTCGTCGTCGTCGTCGTCGTCGTCGCCTGGGCGACTCATGCGTGGGGTGGTGGTGCTGATGGTGCGGCGAGTGATGTGTTTTGCAGAGAGTGCATCCATTGATAGGTCTCTTCTGTGGTCACAAACTTTCATAATTTTTTCTTGGAAATATGAACGACTACAACGGACACACGACGACGTGACATATTCATATGACAATTCTACCAGTTTGTTTTTCTTCTCGATTTTATTTTGCATTTGTCATTATGACAGCTCAACACGTTTGCATATTTTGTATGCAAATTGTATTATGTGTATGCTTTTTTTTTTGTTCGAATGCGTTTATGTTGTGCATAATAAATAGAGCTTATGCGCGGTGGTCATTGGTCATGCATGCAGTTTGTTGTTTTAGTTTTTGTCTTTTTAAATGAATTATTATAAAGTTCATTGAACATTTTGTTACGCAATAGATGTGAGAAAGAGTATTTAATTTATTTTCTTTTTAAATATTATATTACTTTGTTTTTGTTTAAAGAATCATAAAATTCATTTTTATGTCTAGCTAATTTGAAACTTGTTTTATTTATGGTCTTACTGGTAGTTGGGCCATATAGGTATCATCACCTTGACTGATATATTTATTCTTTATTTTTGTTTTCTTATAAAACAAATTAAACAAGTTTATTAATGTTTTTTAATTGGTTAAAGTTGTACTGTTAACAAGTTTTAAAGTTTTAAGAAATAAACATTACTGACAAAGTTGCTATATAGAATTTAATTAGAAGTAGCTAAATGTTGATTAGGTGAGGTTTAAACTTTATTATAGGGAAACACTATTATTTATATTTCTTAAACACGTGTAGGATATTGGTATTCTTAAACATTCATTGATTTTTGATTTTCTAAAGTTAAAGAATCAAACAAATTGCATCCTGAGAATTAAAGTGCCACAAGTCATTGTAAATCTTTTAATGCTAAATTATAGTAGGGGAGAGGGAGGCACCTTAGGACACTTTTTACAAAAATCGCTCTAGATTCGTAACTTTGGAACGAAATGGGGCAGTTTTGGACATGTCTAAAAAACGCAATAAAGTAGTTTTTATGTATTTATTTAACAAAAAAAAAAAAAATATACATAAATTATTTCAAAACTAAACATCAAATAAAAAATAAAAAATATAGAACTTTGAGAGCCGTTTCTGCACAAGAAAATTTTGGAACAAGTTTTTTTTACTTTTTTGGGAAGAGTTCTAGGTACCGATGGTTTAACCTCAGGCTTTAAAAAAGGACCTAAGACTCACTTGACCACTTCACTGCTCAAAAAAAATATATTCTTATTTTTTATAATTAAACTAAAAAAAACTATTCATAAACACGTTAGTTACTGACGTGAGTAAAGATGTTTGATGTCTCGTACCAAAAACAAAACACTTTTGTATTTACCAGATGAAATCCAAAGGAATCATATTTCTTGAAACTACGTTTTAAATATCTTACATGAGTATATTTATCATGGGGGACAACAGGAGGGTGTCAAGATGCGACTAATTTCAAGTGTTTTGGGTCCGTTTAAAATGTATGTCATATGTAAAAAAATGTTGTTATATCTATTATGTAAATAGTTGTTGCTCTGTCCCGAATTTTTCTGTCCGTTAAAGCTTACTTTGACCAAACATAAACGTTACAAAAAAAAAAATTATATTGCGGTTAACGAATTGTATATAGTTTTATTTTCATGTTATCAAAATGTCAAAATTTCAAAGAGTAATATAAAGCAATTAAAAAAAAAAAAATAATAGAGATAAAATGTTAATACAAAATTATTTTAAGTAATTAAAAAAATAGGTGTATTTTTTGAAACATAAAAATCATAAAAAAAAATTTCGACCTTGCCAGAAATTTAGGATTAATTAAAAAAAAAAACAGAACAGGTTATCTCCATTGACGTAGATAGAACAATTTTGTGTTGTTTGTTCATATTTATATGTATAGGTATATAGGTATATGCCTTTTATTATACTTGAAAGTTTTCATAAGCTCTTGCCTTGTCAAACAGTTTGTATCCGATTCTATGGGCCAAACCAAAATGTAAACAAAATCCGCTTTATAGCTCTACAACTTAATATAATAATGAATATGTAGTGCTTTAAGTTCCAGATTCACAAACCCTGCTAGCACCGTCACACATGGAATTCCCATTTTATAAACAATAAAATATCTGCATAAACTTTTAAAGGAACATAAAAATTCTTTATATATTTTATTATTATTCTCTAATCCATTGCCAGTTTAGATATGGGTGTTGTGAAGAAAAAAAAGAAAAGAAATTCCAGTTTTGCAAATATTTTCCATGTCGACATGTCACTCTATACGATTTGTGGCATTCTGTCGTGATATGTATACTCGCCAAGTTCTTATTCTATAAACTATTAGTCTACAATAAGAGAGTAATTGATTTGTCACATTCTTTTAGTGTTTTTTTCTTTTTTTTTTCTTCAATGACTCTCCTTCCTCTTTGCAAACGTCTAAACGTCTGCATCCGTTCTTAAGTGGTTTAACTTAATAATTATTTCTTCAAACAATTTGCTATATAATGTCGTCATTAGATGATAGATAGTTTGGTATGTAGGTAGGTAACCCCATTCATGCCCTCTCAATTAAATCCTAAAAATAGTTATTGTTATAAATCATTGTAACGACAACAACAACATTAACAGCAAAAATCAATCAATTGAAATTTATTTTTAACAATAGTTCATAGGAAATCCCGAGGTGATCTAATTTTTACTGAATGTGAGATTTATTATTACTTTTTTTTTGTTTTTGTATTCTATCTTGATCTTCTCAAGCAATTGTCTCGAGAGACAATAGAATCATGTCTGACACATTATGTATACTTGTTTAACAATCTTCAATTGCAGGAGTCACACGTAATAAAATAATAATACAAACAAAAATTATTAACGATCTTACATTTTGATGAACAGATGAATGGAAACTCTTGGAATACTAAACAGGCAAATTTAGTGATTACGTCTTGTTTGTGTATCTTAAAGATTCTAATGAGATTTTTCTAATATTTTTTTATATTTATTTTCTTCTATATGTTATGGTTCGTTTTTAGTTTACTCCTTGCATACATATATGTGTGTTTTCGTTTATATCTGACTAATCATTGCTTTTAAATACTTTTAGTTTATTTGTTCTTCAAGCTTTAAATGAACACCGAGGTGTAGGCTAAAGTGTATTTTGAAGTTTACTTTTTTAAATGAAAGATCTGAGGTAAGAACTTTTATTCCTAAAGATGATTATATTGACGCTCAAAATTGTGAGGGGCAGCCAGTTTATTATGAAGAGCTTTTAAATCTAAAACCTTACTATGATTCTCTTTGCAAAAGAATTTCCAGGAGAAGAAGCTCTTACCACAGCTCTTTCGTTTAAAAGTATACAGCATTGGTGCAAATATCCTCTTTTTTTTTACATCTTACCAAGTAGTGTGGGGCCTATACATACATTGCCACCTTAGGTATCAAAATTAATCTATGAACGATTTCCGAATGATTTGTTTTTGTGTGATCTTTCGATTTTAAATTTCCTTTTTAAAGTACCATTTGAAGGTATTGGTAAGAGTAAAGTCCTCCTTGATTTTAAATGATTTGGAATAATGCTTAACTTCTTATAAACAAAGTTAATATGCATTAAAACAGACGCAGACCATCAACGGGACAAAGAAACATGGTGGTGGGGTTATAAGGCCAAAGTGGAGATGGCAATCGGCTTTCAAACGTTTGTCAATGTGCCGGTGATTCCTCGAGCGAGTCCCAAGAACTTCAGCATTCATTTGGCCTTTAGACATAAAACAATCCGTAACCCCAAAGCGACTTTTTCTAATCCTATTCAAGATCAAAGCATCGTCAGAAAAGGTGAAGAAGATTATATGCTTTAAAACAAAAGACCTGAACTGCAAACTCGATTTTAATTAATTTTGAATTTAGTGGTACATTTTTGTATACAATCTTTTACTATATCATCTACGTTTTGCAATTCTTGTATTGCCTTAAAGTTATCTATGTACAAGATGCCATTGTGGCGTTATTATCCCTTGGAAATTACTTTACAAAAAAATATAAAACTACATTTTTTTTATTTCAAAACTCAACATCGAACTAGAACATTACTCATATAACAATTTACACAACCATATTCAAAGAAATCTACGATAATCACAAGAAATATTTTGAAAAAAGAAAACAACAACACCAAAAAAACTACTCATTGCCGCATTGAACGAAACCCCAAGATAAAACTTATATTTTCCCCCATTCAATAAATTTATAATTTTGTATTATAAATGCCAATAACCATCATTAAAAGATTTCCTCTTTATGAATCAGTACATCTTAGAGACAAGTCTTTTTTTTTAATCAGCATCCAAAGTGAATCATCAATATATCGCCTTATAAATTCTACAGTCAGGTTAATTAGCTCATTTAGAAACGTCTGCACTCAGAATAACCTTCAAATTCATCATCACAAAACACTCCAAGATATTAAAATGTATTCAGTATAAAAAAATGCGTGTAATTATAATGAGAATTGCAAAACCATTTTTGTCATGTTTCAATGAAATATTCTTGGAATTTCCATTCTTCGAACTCGAGTTGAACTTTTTTTTGTTTTCTCTTTGTTATTTAAAATAACTGCAACACGGAAACTGTCTCATTTCTGCGTAGATAAATTATCTTTTACTATGACACATTTATGCTATAAATCAATCATCAACTGCACAAGGAAAAGTCAAATTCTTTGCTCTACAATTTTATTATTGCATTGAAACAAAAGAGCTGAGTTGAAAACTCGATTTTGTTGTTTATGTGTATGAATTTAATTTAAATATGTAATTTTTCAATTCAGTTCAATTTTTAAGTTTCATTTTTTTTAATTTTTGACATTTTGTCATAACCTAAACAAAAGCAAGACATTCAATAAAAAAAAAATAAAACATCGAAACTTAAGCTCGACAACAGTTAATTTATAAAAAAAATATACAAAATACCGTCATGAATTATTCATGTCATTTCAATAGATATATTATAAAATATAAATTGCAAAATAAAATTGGCTAAGAATATGAGACAAAAAAAAAAAAGAAAAACAAAAAAAAAAATAAAATATATCTTCAGCCTCAATCAACTCGTCTCAATCATCGTTATACCGTCATAGAATAGCAGCATGAAAAGTAATTCAAATTCTAGCGACGTAATTTGCTATATACAGTCGCAGTCTGTCGATCGTTCTTTGACAAAAAAAATAAAGCTTCTCTAAGTCATCAATACGTAAGGGGACCCCATAAGCACAACTTTGTATCCAATAATCGTGACATGCTACTAGTTAATAAGATAAAGTTAAGAAAAATTAACACCAACACAACAAAATCCATAAGATACAATTTTTTGCTTGTAGATCTCTGCTTCATTGTGTTCTCATTGGTTTTTTTTTAAATTCTACTCTGAAAAATGAAAATACAAAAAAAAGAATGCTAATGTTATGAGGACCAGTGGTACCCATTTCCTACATTTGGAGTTATTCTACTACTTTTTTTCTTAAAATGGTAAAAAAAAACAATTTAGTATAACAATTTTCTAGCAGATAATGAATAAATATTTCTTAGAAGAAATAGGAGAGTCATTCGTTCTATCAATTGATTGCTTAAAACTTGTCACAATTCATTACGTTGTTTTAGCGCTCAATAGACTTATAAACAAATTATTTATTAAAAATAGCTTCTACAATTGAACTTTATAATATGTATCTCTTTTTACTAAGCCATCGATTTGATAATATATAAACCTGAAAGGGGGCAGCACTGGTAAAAAAAGTATTGATCACATGTAAAAGTTTGCAAACCCCGATATAACCACCAATCGACTAAGACGGTGGCAAGGCGACCGACAACGACGACTCCAACGATTGAGAATTAAACATGAACAACCGGTGGAGCTGGGAAATTCCCAAAAGCGCAAATGGATATGTAGAGAAATAGATGGAGATAGGTAGATGGATTTTTTTTTTGTTTTTGTACCAACCATCGCAAAGTATTGTGTATCTCGGAATAGAGAGATATTATTAGGTGTAACTTAAAGCTTTATTTTTAATGTCCCGCGAGAGTTTGAAAGGTTCAGAGTACTTAGCGTTGCGGTTGTGTGGTGATTCGCGCGGAGTTTAAGAAAGAAAAAAAAATCAAATGAACAAAACGAAACCAAAAAAAAACATCGTTTCTGTGATTTTAAAGATTTTTGCTTAACTTAAATTGAGGTTTTTTCCGTTTGAATTGAAATACTTGTATATTTAAAGAAAAGAAGACAAAAAAAAAAAAACAAGAGTGGGGATATAGAACTATGCTAAGCCGATGTGATATTTGATTCTAAAAAAAACAAGAAAAACGAAATAGTAAGTTGGGATCATAATTTCACTATTAATCGGGCTGGAAAGGTGGCGCTAAGACAATATACAAAAATAAGTCACAGAGTTTATATCGATATTAATTTTTTTTATTAATTTATACATTAATAAAAATAAATATTTTAAATAAAATTTCTAAGGATTTCGGTCTCTTACACAATATATGGTGTTGTTGAATTGTATATAAGGAGTGTGTATTATATGAAAATATTATGAGTTCAGTTGTTGGTACGTACAATTTTTTCGGGGGTTTGAATTTGATTTTAACTTTGACGTAATGAATAAATAGTGATGATGTGTTGGCTAAAGAATTCCAAAAAAATAAAAAAAAAGTATTGTGTATTCTTGAAGAAAGTAAAGAATGTGAATTTCATTACTAAAATATTTTTGATATTTTAACTGCTAAGAAAATTATATTATAATGAAAAATTAAAGATCTCAAAAATTAAAAACATTAATTCTTGTATAGTTTTCTAAGTTGTGAGTGTACTGCCGCTGAATGAACTTCCTCTTTCTGATAAGACAAAAAAAAAAAAAAACAATAAAAAGAAAACTACCCTCATCTTCTGAAATTAAAATAAGTCGAATTTAAATCGTAGAAGTTTGTGTTTAACCTTTTTATCTTAACTCACTGCAAACAGCTGCTTGCTTAAAAGCTTCCAGTGCTTAGGATACAAAATTTAAATATACATTTGAGTTAAAACAATTGCCCTAAAATCATCACCTTAAAAAAAATAATGATGCATCCAGTTAGGTATTTTTTGTTACTCCGGCATTTCTCTCTCGAATTCGTAGACTTTGGTGTCTTTAAAATGTTTGTTGTTTGCTAAGCTTAGATCACACGACTTGTGCGTACACAAATATTTGTGAAATTTTGCAATAAAAATACACAATATCAGCTGAACCATAATTTGGATGACACCAAATGATATACAAATCATGTTTAAAGTATCATTTTCTATCACCACATTTGTGTTTCAGATAGTTGTGTGCATATGTCAAAAACACACAAATTTTGGTGTTTACACAAATGGTGTGATACTAGCTATATTTTCAATTTATTTATTTATCAAAATGGTGAAATATTTTGCTTATTTCACCTAATAAGGAATCAGAATTTTCTCTTAAAACCTTATACTCTATTATGAGAGGACTTAAGGCTGGTTGATTTACAAATGTGAAGTTTTTTCTAGAAAATGTGAGTTTTTTTTTCACTTATGATTAAATGCTTAGAAATTGCCCATAAATTGATGTAATTTATTGTGAAAGGCATTCTTTTTGAACATATGACCAACATATCGGGGACCCCATCAAAATTGTAAACTCAGTAGTTTGCAACAAATACAGTTTTTCTATATAAAAAAAATTGATTAATTTGTAAAAAAGCTGATGAATGCGACTTTATTTGTATTCATAAACTAATCATTTTATATTCCATTCTTATTTAAACTTAAGAAAATTCAGAAAAAAATAGTATTTCTTACGAAATAATTAAATTTTGTATTAAAATAAATCAACTAAATATTTTTTTTATCTTTTTATTTACTTACAGATGTCGCAACTCACATCCCTAAAACCACACAAACCTTTATCTGTCTCATTATCTGACGACACATACCATGCTTATGCTGATAATTTTGATCTCTCATTGCTGCCAAATGAAACAGAGCTTCCATTGAGTCCTCAATCGGAATATTCTTCTTCTTCGTCGTCATCGTCTCCTTCTTCGTCCTCAGCGACAACATCAGCAGTATCGCCATACACACTGTCATCACTGTCGTCATCATCATCATCATCTGCTACAAATGTTTCCCTTGAGTACATTCCCACCACTATCTACCATGACCAAACGGTGACACAAATCAAAATTGAAAAACCCTGGTCAGACGAAACCCTAAATTCTTCCACCACTCTTAATCAACAACACACCAATTCGATTCTTCTTGAACAACTTCAACACCACTACAAATTTTATCCATCACCACAATCATCTCCGGATCACTTCCAACTCAACAATAATAATAATAACAGCGGTTCGCCGGCGACCGTCAACACCTCGATCTACCCACCATCACCTTGCCCTTCGATTGATGCCAAATCACCATATTCCAGCCATCAGCACCACCAAATCAAACAGGAGCTCCATATCCTACCACCATCGCCACCAGAGTCCAGTTGTGGAGCCCCATCGCCACACTCCTTTGCCGACATCAAGCAAGAACCCGATGAAGCTTTCATTGATATAAACACCTTGCTGGAGAAGTCATTGAGTAGCATGCGACAAGAAACCACCAACAACACCACCCCCAACGATTCAAAGCCACAAATTGTGAGCCACCATCATCAGCATCACCACCACCATCACCATCTTACCCAACAACACCAACAACAGTCTCATCAGTCATCGTCATCTCAAGACAATCAGCTGCTTCGGGAATACCTCGAGGATACAACCTTTCAAAAGAAGCACAACCTCAAGCCATTGGCTTTGGAGACTTTGATTGGTGGTTTGGGTGTGCGCGGGGATATTGAGCCAGTTATTTCTCTAGCACTGGAGCATGCCAAGCGTGAGGCGGAGGCTACGTGCAATAAATTGCAAATATCTGCTGGTGAGTCATTTAAACTTAAAATAGAAACTGAGTCTTTTTGTTTTTTGATCATTATTCTCTCTATCTTTTGATTTGGGGGTTGTATAATTTTCGAAGTGGGGTAAATTATAATGACTAAGACCTCGCAAGGTGGTACAAAAATTGGATTAACCCCTTTTTGGTTCCGGTAATAATTAATGAAAATTGAGTATAGAAAGAATTTATTTAGTTTTAATGAAAAATAATTGCCAATAGCTATGATGTAATCATTTATTTTATTTTAATTCATCAAATAGGCTATAACTTAGTATCTCTCAATTCATAATGAATCAATGTTCTTAAATCGGTAAAACGTTAACAGCTTTAGTTTATTAGTAGTATTTCTGTCATCTGATTTAATGATTTTTTTTTTGTTTATCTAAAGCAAATTGTAAACAATTTAGAAATGGACTTTGCAAAGAGTGCGATCAATCAGCTTGAAACCTTGTGACTGCGCTACGATGCTAATGTTTAACTTTGTGTTTAATATCTTTTGGGGAAGCACCTTTTGAAATATTATTGGGTTTAAAACATTTTTGCATGTATTTTTCAAAGATTTTTATTTTTTTTTTTTTCAAACAAGATAAGATAAGGGCAACCCTTAGCGAGAATTTGAAAAGTGGCTTACACTAGGACTTGGTATTTCATTCACAGAAGTATTGGATTGAATGAACTTTGTTATTCACGTGTCATTTTTATTTACGTGTAGTTGAGCGGTTTTTTTATTAAAAGTCTTAGAAATCTATGAAGAAGAAAACAATAATAAATATTTGTGGTTGATAAATATTTGTGCCGGTTAAAAGACCGATCAACACTTGGAACGTCACGTTGTCGTTGTGACAAATTCAAAAGCTATGATGGTTTAAAAAAAAAAGAAGATTCACAGTTAAATTTAGCGCGAATGGCTGTTAAAATATTTAAAAAATGTAAACTTCCATTTTTACGTACGCATAAAGTTGTATTCTTACATTTAGTGGAGTAACTAAAGCAAATTATCTCGAAACCGAGCAAAATCAGTCTGATTTGGATGATTTCTTTTTTCAAATGTTGGTATTCAAAAATACTTTAACAGTTACCAGTTTAAAATTGCTGCGGTTATCAGATTTTTTTTCAAACTTAACATTAAGATTTTTGTGAACAAACATTTTTTTTATCAAAAAAATTTGTTAAAATTTTATAAAATAAACTTTGCAAAAAGTTTTCCAGGTTTGTTTAAGGAAAACAAGTAGCAAAAATAGGGGTCTTTTTTCACCATTTCAGATGGGAAAGAATTTTCTCAAAAGTTGACTTAAGGCAGAAACAAATTATTGAAACATAACGGAGTGAAATACAAGTTCAAATTTTATGTTTTTTGATGGCTAGATGGGTTCTATTTTTTTCAATTTTTTTACTTTAGAGTGGGTAAAAAAAAAGCCTTCTTAGAAATGCCGGTATCATAAATTGGCCTTAATACCTTAATGCCCAATCACATAGACAATGAAATAAAAAAAGTTTTTCTTACAAAAAACGTAGTTTTGGTTATTTTTCTTTTGGATTGAAAGTCCAATCATGTTGAATCAGGAATTAAAAAAAAGTAAAATCTCCAATTCAAGTTGCGAGAAAAAGTGTTATTTCTGCGTTGACGCAGAAAGAGGTCAATATTTTATTTTAATATAAAAGCTTCTGAATTCTTACTTCACTTAAGAAAATATATCTAACCCCATCGTGCCAGAACATTTTGTATTTATTTATTTTGTATTATATGCAATTATGAATCTTTTAGCAAATCAACTTCTAACAATCAATAACTCCCTAGGCAAGTAGTGGTGACTGTGGTTCTGTGTATAGTCACATTAAATTCTGTATCAAGTAACATTTATCTTCATAATAATTGCTCAACATAATAATATAATAAATAAATCACATCAAAAATATTTCAAGGCTCACAACTTTAATGTTAAAAAAATATTACTACATTAGACACCTGTGTGTATCTTTTTTTATATGTATACTAAAACAAGAAAGAAACAAATTTACCTACATATATAAATCTACGTCAGTTTGGGTTAACAATTGAATATAATAAACGTATAATTATATTACACGGAAAGTCCAGTCAGTGTTTTTTTTTATTATTACTTTAGATTATTTCATAAAAGAGGTTCATTATAATTTTATATTATTAAACTATCGTATTTCTAATTGATGGAATACGATTTTTTGTATTCATCTCCGTAAAATTATATAATTTTTTAGAAGTGTTTTCTTTATTGAAAGTGCAAAACTGTAAATCATTTTCATTAGTCATGATTTTTTTATTATTTTTATTCCTATTCAACGGTGTATCGTGTTCTTAATCTTAGCAAAATTAACGTAGGTTTTGCTATTATACTTAAAGAATGAAGCTTAATAAATTGCTTTTTTGTTCCTACACTAGAAATGCTTAAGCACTGGGAACTTTGTCTAATTGAATCGTTTAAATTTGATATTTTGATCAAAATCAGGTTCGCTACTCAAATCTTTCGTTTAGAATAAATAATAGAGTCAATAGTAAATTGTGTACAGCAAACAAGTTATTAACGGGTAAAACATTGCATTTTATTGTTTAACAATATTTGAAGCATAAAATTACTTTCAATGCTCCTCGCCCTTCCCACGTGCTTCCCTCATTTGGAAATAAAAAAAAATAAATAACTTTTAATTTTGAACATTCCTTATCATACATCGATTTGACTATCCAATAGTAGCAAAGTTCATTTTTGTATGATATATATCTATGCTTATGTAAATTAAAGCTTTCCAGAACCTACAAAAAACACGGCGCCAAGAAAGTATTAAAAACATAAACTTGATCAACTCTTATAATTTATGTCTTTATGTGCCCAAAAATATGTTGACAACCTGACACATTCCTAAATAATTATTTCACAACCTAAAGCTCTCTCCAAAAAAAAAAAAACAAAAATCACTTGATCAATCTCAACATATTTCCAAGAATAAACAAATCGATTGGCACCTGGGACCACCAGGTACCAACCATAATACTCATCACTTTTTTTATTCTTTTTTTTTTGTGATTCAATTTTTTCCCACAATCAAATTTATAAAAAAAAATCTTCATATTCAAAAATTAAATTTTATATTCTCATTTGAAATCTTTACAGATCCACAAAAATGGACTCCACCCCAAGTACACGCATGGCTACGATCCACCGCTGATCAATTCAAATTGCCGCCAATCATTGATTTGGAACTGAAGTTTCCCGAAGATGGTACGACCTTGTCATTACTCACCGAAGAAGAATTCGTACGCAGAGCACCTGAGGTGAGTTTGTTAACCAAACATAAAAAAAAAATATACAAACAAAAGAAACAGAGTGGAAAAAGAGCTCTCGTGGATGACGTCAGAGGCAGCAGCGACTCACTCCTCTGCAGTATCAATATGCTGATGAAGAAGATGATGGTGATGAGATGCGAAATGAGAAAGAAAAATGAAAAGTTTTTTTTTTAGCTTTATTTGAGAAAAATCTTTTTTTTGCTGCTTCTGTGGTTGACTCTCTGCTGCTGCTGCTGATTGTGTCTCGCTCTCGTGGGGAAGAAAGTAGGTTTCGGTGATATGTTTGGTTTTTTTTTTAAGTTTTTACTCATTGCAACAACCGAAGCGACCAATGTTCGGTGCGGTAAAATTGACGATGATTATAGTTGTGGTAACGTTTTTTTTTTCATTTTTATTTTGTTTTTGTTGTAGTTGTGGTGGCTGAAAAGTCACTTTCACCTTGCAATGCCGTTTCTTTTCTTTAAAGGCTTCCACTTTTGTTGTTGGAGTGTGTTTTTATTTTTTTTTCGTTGGTTCATATTACATTAGTTTATGTATTTTGCGTCCCCAACCTTCACATTCCTTAGACTTTATCAACCTTATACCGGTCATTCAGTCGTTTGTGGTACGGTATTCAACTCATTTGGTGGTGTATAGAATGAAAGAAAATGTATACAAAAGAAACAAAAGACTTGCGATCAATAACAGCCAGCGTGCGCTCGAGCTCCAACTCACGTTTGGTAACATTGGCTGTGGCCATGGCTAAATTTTGTTGCTTTGTTGTTGTTAGTGGAATTCTCGTAACATGATGAAATTAAATTGATAATAGAAGCAAATACTAATAATAATTGACAATAAAAGAAGATCAAACAAATAAAAAGAGGGTATAGTTTGTATGCATCAGCACGCGTTTCATTTTGTTTTTGTTAAATTTCATTTTATCTTGCAATAGCTATATAAATTGTGAAGCCTCCAAGACGCATTAAATTTTTTTTTGTTTAACTCGCTTCATTGATTGCATAATCTGCGTTGACCTATGTAAGTATTTTTTTGAAAATGCTATCTGGAAACTTCTTTGAGTTTTCAACTTGGTAGGGATAAGAGAGGCAAAAATTAAAGGCAAACATTGATATGGATCATAAAGTATTGATGTTTGCTAGGAGTTAACAATTTGTTAGCACTGATTTGAACAGAAGGAAAATAAGGTTAAATTGTTTGAACTTTTTCATTTCATTCGTTCTAGTCTAATTCTTAGCTTTACGAACTTTCTTCGAAATTGTTGTAGCAACTGTTCGGTTAAGATTGTCTATGAAGATTCTAGCCCTATGAATAATTAGCATTTATGACCATTAACTTAAAATTTAATTTCTGCACAGTCAATAATAAAAAAAATGTGTCTTTTGAATTTACTTCGAACCCTTCCCACTGACCTTGTGAACAAAAGTAATAAGAAAGATGTCTTGGTGTTGTTGGCATTGTTGGAAAAACTGCAGTCTTTTTGATACTGCAGTTAATTGACTAAAAAGACTAATTTTTTTAAGTCTTTTAACATGCAAAAGTAATTTGACCGTAAAACAACAGATATCAGTGAATACTAAAATACTGACAGAACAGTTTATTAAAGCAGTTAATTTACTAAAAGTTAACTAACTGCAGTAACTACTTCTTGACTGGTTTTAGTCTTCTAGTCAATATTTCATCGCCATCTTGATTTTTACTGCCTTATTTTTTGGCAGCATTCGTTTTGTTTTGGTTTTCCATGGAAAGTTTTACTGCGCTGTGTACCCAACAACCAATAAAACACGGCTAGAGTTGAGAAAAAAAATTGTAGACATATATTGCATTACTATTTCACTGTACAGCATTTGAAGCATGTCATATTAAGGTTTTTCATACTTGTTTTGAAGCTAAGTCCAAGTTAACTCAACTGAAACTTATTTTTGCAGAGTTAATTCTAAGTAATCTCAACGAATGTGTTAAGATATTTTCGGAAATGTAAGTTAAATACAAACCGATTTCCTCCATTCCTGATTAAACTCAATAAATGAAAATTGAGAAACTATGACAAAATCTTGTTGTCTGCTTAAAATGCATGTGTAGGTTTCAAATTTAGTGTTTTCTTTAATATATGACCCAATTCAGAAAAATGCATAAATATTACTGCAAGTATTTGGCAACATAAGCACACCATATTGATTGGAAACCACAGAAGAATAAGTTTATTATAGATTATGCAACTCAAACACCAATATAATTGTGCTAAGCGCTTACACAATCTTTTTTGTCTAGCTGCATTACCTATATTTATTATAATGAAAGTCTAGAGTTTAAACCAAACCCACTAACAACCGTCAGTTAATGTGATGACAATTCATTAACGTTGTTATCGCCAGTCATTGTTAGTTGCAGAAAATGAAAATCAGTTAAATTTATCAAATTAAACAACAACGAATGAAAAAAAGTAACTATTTTAATAATAAATAATATTCTTAGGCAATCTTTTAGAATTTATTAAGGACAACCTAGTCATGCATGTGCGCAATCGCGCATGCAGCGTTAGAATAGTGTTCAACAACTTCGTGACACCGCTCCACAACCTGATTACAATATTTGTTTATTCCTATGTACCAACTTCCCTGCTGTTTTGCGGTTTTGTTTCTTTTTTTTTTTAATTTATTAATTCACAGTCTGTGCGGAAAATTCTGATTATTTTAATAAAAATCGTGAGAACTTAAAGCAATTAATTTTTCTATGATAAATATCTCGCTTCAACATCATCATATCGTTCTTTCTCTTTCATAATTGGCATAAATAAGTTCTTATGAAACTTTTCACAGATTGTTAAATATTTTAAAATATTGGTTATATCCATTAAAATATTTATTTTTTTTAATTCTAATTTCTAGGCTGGAAGTACAATTCATGCACAGTTGGAAATTTGGAAATTAGCCTGCAGTGATAATTTCACAAATAATTTCAACGCCAATCCAAACAACAATAATGTTGGTACAGTGAATACACAAACATCGGCAATTACAACAACATCAGCAACGCCATCTGTCGTCACCGATATTTGGAACTCTGAGTGTATTCAACAAAGTATGGATATGGATGTCAGTGATGGTAAGTTTGTTTTTAATAAATTTTGTATAGCGTCATAAAGATAAAATTAATAAAAAATATTATTAGCTGACGTATTCTATAATTATAAAAATATAAAAATTTTATATTCATTCATTAAAATCTCACCGCACATAAATTGTGGCGATTTTTTTTTTGTAAATGATAATAGATACGTTGACGCTAGTATTTAGTACGTTATACGTAGGTAAGCCCCCATTTTTAATGTGTGTAAACAAAGTTCTATTTTCTGATGTAAGTTGATAAAAATAAACTGCCATCATCTTCTTAGAATTGGAATTTAAATATTATAGCAAGTATAGGTAGAGTGTTAGTTAATTTATAGCTTTTTCATTTATTTATTTTTCTCTAATGAAGAATGCCTGAATGTTTATTTTTTATTATTGATTGAGGAAGGTTAGGATATAAAAGTTTCAATGCAAAACATATACATGATTTTGTCTGTGAAAATAAAAGTTATTTTAGATAATTTTGATTGGCACTTTGACACTTTCAGATATTCTAACTATAATTTTCTTATTAATTCATGAATGTGATCTAATGGATGATGGAATATTATGGGAGATCAATTTTGATTTTGACAGTTCAGATGAGATAAGTTATGTTTGGATGAGATATGAATATATAATGGGAAGCAACATTTTGACAAATAGGTAGTGTTAATTTATTCAAGGGTATGATCACCCTCCCGTACTTTATGGGAACAAAATGTATTTTACAAGGTAGCAATAGCTGTGTATTATTTTCCCCCAGATCTGATCTGGATTGGATTTTCGTTTGAAAATACTTGTAGTACAAAAACAGCACAAGATCCAGTTTTGTTCTGGATCTAGATTTTCAATCCAAAAAATTAGTTTTCCTATTAGCCGTTAGGCAGATTTTTTTTCTAAATCTTGGTAATACTGTCGGTTTACATGACTTAACTATGATGCATGTAATATGTCAATATTTAACTATTTCTCTAAAAATCAGGCAGAGTTTGTAGATACTTCATACAATATTATGCATCAATGAAAACTTCTTTTTATTTACAATAATTGAAACCTGATACATAAATAATGTTATTTTTTTTTAATTCGTACAGATGATGAAGAAGAAACTATTCCTCCTGGCACAGTGAATAGCTCGCCAGCAATGGCATCAACAGTCCCTACCAGTGGCCCATCAGCAACACCCTCTCCCGCAACCAAAACACCTACCGGACGCACTGGTGGTTCTCATATACATCTTTGGCAATTTCTCAAGGAATTGCTTGCCACTCCACATGTTAATGGTACAGCAATCCGTTGGATCGATCGAAGCAAGGGAGTTTTCAAAATTGAAGACTCAGTTCGTGTGGCCAAACTCTGGGGTCGTCGCAAGAATCGACCAGCCATGAACTATGATAAACTTTCACGTTCAATAAGGCAATACTATAAAAAAGGAATCATGAAGAAAACTGAACGTTCACAACGACTTGTCTATCAGTTCTGTCATCCATATTGTTTGTAGTTTGATACAAAAATCAACACACACATATGTCACTTTTTGGTGGCAGAACTGTCACTTAAATATTTATTTATTTATTACAAAAAAAAAAAAAAAACAAACACATCCAATCAAAAACAACAACAAAAACAACAACAAATGAAAGAAAGAATAATAATTTATATAATTTATTTATTTATACTTATGACAACTCTTATACAATATTTTGGTGTGAATGCTATTTTTTTTTATTTAATTTTGAATGAATGCGTGCGCATTTTATTTAAATTTAAATTTATAAGATCTAATTTTTTTTAAACTATTATAAAGAGGTAGAACTTAAAAGGTACTCTTTGGTATTTTTTGTCATTTAAGTGGAAAAATATCAAAAGAAGTATTCTAAACAAAATCATCACAAAAAAAACAAAATGAAATTGAAACACATACAATCCACCTAAGACGCATTGACTGGAGCGTTTTTGTTATCCTTTTGGTAATTTTTTCGTATTGAGAAAAAATTGCCAAACCGAATGGCGCCCAACCGGGAAATGCATGAAATCATACTTAATATTATATATTTACGTATTTATTATATTTTTTGCTTAATATTATTTTATTCAAGCGTTATTTTACTTTACAATTTACATAGAGCGGAGAACTAGCCGTAACCGATCTCGTCGGAGGAGATTATTGTGCAAGGTGCAAGCTCCGTACACCGGCAAGGTCGGCCGGTAGTTCTTCCAATAAGATAACATATATCTATGATATATAGAATATACGTTCTATGAACATAAATTTATTAGTCAATTAAGCATTAATCTCCAATTTTTTCGTGGGGATTAATTAAAAAAAAAAAAAAAAAAAAAAAAAAATATATAACAACTGAAGGTACACTAAGCTTCAAGCAAGGTACACACAGATAATATATTGAGAGAAAGGAAACTTGAGGAATATATTACAACTCATTTTAAAATCAATTATTTTCAATTGAGAGTGAATATGAGCCCAATGGGCTTCATTGGAAGAATTCAGTAGGAGAAAACAAAAATATTTATTTATTTATTTAACAAAAAAAACAAAAAACAAATATTTAAATATATTCTTATTTATTTTGAACTCAAAAAACTATGATTTTTTCCAATAAACCCCTTTTGGAAAAGCAATATACGATTCATTGGATATTACAATAAAATTATTCGTTATTGAAATAAAATATTTAAATATTTATATATTTTTGTTTCCTTTTCCTTGTATGAACAAAAAAAAAAAGTTATTTATTAAACAACTTATATATTTTATTTATATTTATAGAAAAGAAAATATATAAACGGGTGTTGGTAATTTATTTGATTATTTTATGATTTTTCATTTTGTGTTGGGTACTTATTTTATTTTTATAATAATAATCAAACTTTTATACTTTCATATATTATGAATATTTATATAATTTTATATATAACTAAGAAAAAATGAAAAATATTTATACATGCCTATATCTATATAATTATTTTTTTTTTAATATTATATGCAAAACATTAAATGTGATTTAAGTGCCTTTTTTCTGAAATAATTTATCTAGTTAATTGCAAAGCAAAGAAAAATAATGAAAGTGTAAACATTTTACGTAAAACAACAACAAACTTATAATTTGTTTTATTATATGTTTTGAAAACATAATTTTTTTTTTTAATAATTTATTTATTTATTTAATTTTTTAAGGTTTTGAGGTACCTCAAAAAGTAAAAACAAAAAAAAATACAACAAAACACAAACAAAAATATAAGTACATTTTTGATAATAATGGAAATTACACATTTATGAATGTCAAACATTTTTTTTTATTTTCTAATTAAACAAATAATAATTTAAATCAAAACGAAATATATTTATTGAAATAATAAGGAATTGTTTTTTTTATTAAATTTTTCAGCTGTAATTGAAAGTCAATTTCAAATGCGATTACGTATAATGGGAGTCCTTTTGACTGCCACTTCGCTAATGCTTACCGAGCTTTTGTTTTCAACATTCCTAAGTAAATGAAATGTTGGTTGCGATTAAGATATCTACAATGTTTTTTTTTGGTTTATTTGGAAACAAAAAATTCCCTGGGAATGTTTCTCTCGTATATTTGGGAACGTACCGAAGGAATGTTTCCCTTGGAATTTATTGGTATTGGGGACATAATTTACAGGGTCGCTGAAAAAATTTCGGGGGAAAAAATATTTCTAGGGAAACGAAAGCCTCCTGTAGATTCCCGATAGGGTCCATTATTTTACATTGCATCACTCTGTCCCTGTATTTATATGTTTTAGTAGCTACAGAAACTGTACCATTGGTCTTATTTTGTTTGTTATGTTGACATGTTCAATTTTTTTAATTTCAAAACTAGGGTCTATTACATACTACGAAACGAGCGGCAAGTCAACGATACTAAAGTAAACGATAGCCACGACAAAGAGCGATTTTGTAAAACGAGGACGGCGTTCTCAATAATTTGTCAATTAAAACGAAAAAAAGCATTTCGTTTTGGTCGCAACCATTGTCTCGCCTACTTGGGAAAATCAAAAACGAAAACGAAAACCTAACGATTGCTAAATGGCAGTCGTAAAAGAAAACGTTTATCGTTCAGCCAAAACGATTTTTATTATACGTAATGGTATTTGAACGATAACGAAGTAATTTCAACGATAATCGTTTTACAAAATAGACCCCTGATTATTAATTGTGTAAATTATGAGTTTACACATATTTTTTATTGTGAACCAAACAAAGCAGAACCAAACAAAAAACCGATACAAACACAAAAAGAACGAAACGTGTGATATCTAAGTAAAGTACGGCCGCCAAAAGCAGGGCCCATTCTACAAATTACGAAACAAAATGCAAGAAAACGATAACCAAGGAAAGCGACAGTCAAGACTTTAACCGATTATGAACAATAACGAATGTATAAATTATGAATTTTATTTTTCTTTCTTCAAATATGTAGTACAGATACAGAAACAAGTGACAAATACGACCGCCGAAAGAAGTCGTACAAGAAAACGAGCATCGTTTTTCAAAAACGATTATCGTAAACGCAATTCAACTAAAACAAGGGATTCTGAACGATTCGTAATACTGAGTCTTCGAGATGCACAACTTGCGATATACATACATAAGTAAGGTATACTATTAGGCAAGTTTAGGATTCGTAAAAAAAAATTGAGCTCGAGATAACAATCAAACGACATTACAATGATAGGGAATTCGATAAAAGTGTGACCAGCAATTCGGTCTACATGTAGCTATCTCGAGTAAGGGTCTTAGATGATTCCCTAGAGGGGAAATTTAAAAAAAAAATGTATGATTATATAACGAATAGGGAACAGAAACTGCTCTAGCAATTTTGATTAAAATGCTTTCGTGCACTACAATCTACAACTTACAGTCAATTTTTTTTGAATAAAAACCCTTTTTTTATCAGTTAATAGTGGTATCTGATTTTCTCGTAAGCGACTCTACGGATGTTGATTTTTACAAAAAAGTTATTTTTAAATTATTTCATAAAAAAAATTTCAAGGACAAGATTTTTGGATTTTTAAAATAGTTTTTTTTTTTTTTTTTAATAAATTAATCGGGTTACTGCTTTTTTTTAATCCTGGTGTTGATTGTCCATTAATAGTTCCTTGAACAATAAAAAAATATTGTTTTATAAAACGGTTCCAACGATTTTCAAAATTTATTTTCTATAAATGCATCTTTCTTAAAGAAATAAAATGGCATGCCTACGAAGTTTGGAGCTCAAACCCACTGAAGAACTTTTAGTAATGAATTTTAAATTTTTTAAAATCCATGACTATAAGACTTGGCATTTAATTTTTCATAGCGAAAGATGCTAATGTTTTAAATGCAGTTCTATTGAAACAAAGGTATGAAGTTTGTTTAAAATGTATTTTTTACTTACATCTTTGATGTCTTCTCTCTGTTTCACATCGAGTGAAAGTGAAGTGTTGAACCTAGTCGTAGTGTATATATATAAAATTGTCGATATCACACGCTTCCGAAATATATAGTAAAAATGTTATTTGATTTAATTAAAAAATATTTAATTTTAAATAAATGCAATTTTTCTAGAAATCCGAGGATGTTTTTGGCATATTAAAATTTCCCCAAACTCCCCGAGTTGGCTTTTTAATAAGAGGTTTTAAAAGAGAAGAAGAGGGACGACATAGGAGGTGAAAGTTTATCAAGCTGAAATATTTATTTTAGGTTTATCTAAGGATATAAATTGCACACTACATTCAATTTCAAAAAAAAAAAATGTGTTTATCTTTTTATTTATTATTTTATTTAATTCAATTGCTTAAAATACAGATTAGTTGTTTTTTTTTCAATTCTTAAAGCTAAATAAATGTAAGAATAAGTGGTGATCTTTGTTTATAAATTAAAGTAAAAAACTTTATTTTAATATAAAAAAGGTAAAAACAAACAATTTTTTTCAAAACATAAAGAATAAAAACAAAACATTTTAACAATACATAATATTTTCTTATCTTTTTTTTTGAATATTAGTGATATGAATGAAACTAATAGATTTTTATTTTGTATTAGTTATACATAATTTTAAATTTATTTTTATATCTTTGTCGCTTAAGCGCACAGCCTTTAGTTTCATTTGTTTTTTTTTATCGTAAACGTATTTCTTTCTTTTTTTTTTGTTACTTATTTTAAATTATTAAATACATTTTTAACATTTGTAAATATTTTTTTTTTTAATTTATTTTAATTATTTACATAATATTATATTAACTTTAGTTATATATTTTGTTTTCTAAACCATGAAGCTCATTTACATAAATAATTTAATTAAATTGTATAGGAATGTCAGTGCATATTTTCAGTTTACAATATCTCAAATGTTTTGCAGCAATTACAATGGCAGGAACATTTTATTTCTATTTAATGAGAGAGACCATACGGAAAACATTAATTTTTGAAAAATTTTCAAAAAATAATTAACTTTGAGACATCCATCTGTGGTGTGATTTAAAGAGAGCTTGTGTATTTTTTTATAATATAATTATTGTTTCTTATATACAATTTATATTTACACTGCAGATCTAACTACAAGGCAAAAATAATGTCAGCAAGAAAAGAATACTTTAGAATTTCGTTCTTAATTAAAAAGAAAAAAAAATATATATAAATATACATACTTAATATTTTGTTTAGAGCTCTTTCGAAAAAAGCTTTGATTTAAATTGCCCCGCATTTTTTTTAAATTTATTTAGATTTGTTTAAATACTTTTTTGTTCATTTTGGTAGTTTTGTTGCTAATTATTATATTAATACAATTTACAATAATATCCAAAAATAATCACACTGGTGTGCTTAGATACAATAAATGTGTGTTTTTTTTTTTGTTTATACTTCCTCGAAGGAACCTCAAGGGAAGTTATGATTTTCGAATAAGATAAATCTATTTACAAGATCACTATTTACGTAAATATTTTTTTGTTTAAAAGGTATATCGTTCCACTTATCATCATCTGAATTTACTTGGGGTATCATTCAATTTTTATCGTCGTATCTAAAGTACTTGGTTGGAGGAAAGTTTGACTCACACTCCTGCTTCGCTGGAAATTCTTCCGGGCAGCTTCGATCTCTATGTGATGATCGACTTCGGGATCACTGAATACAGAAACCTCTGGATCATCGATGTCGAAGACAATGTCGTAGGAGGTGTGTTCTGGAGAAAGCACCTCTTTTTCTCTGCTTTCAATTACTGGTGCTTGGGCAATGTTGGTGCTTTCAGAATTGCAGTTAAGGCGTTCTAAATTATTATTATTGGTTTCATAAATTTGTTGTTGTTGCACTTCGCTAGGAGTCTTATCAATGAAAAAATCTGCAAATAAAATATAAAATAACATTATATTTCGAGAAATTATTATTTTTTTTAACAAGGGGTCTTAAAATATAATCATAAGGGACTAAGAAGGCAAGCATCATGGATACAAAATTTATATGAAAACATAAAAAGACAAAACAGAAGATAGTGTGAAATGAAACGGAAAATCAACCTTCTACAAAAAAAACAAAAAAAAAATAAAACATCTACACAAATTGGACATGCAATTTAAAGTTTTTACTACGGAAAAAAATAAATTTTGTTTTGTAATGTTTACCTTTTCCAAAAGATTTCTTTTTTTTTATTTTATGACAAAAAAAAATGTTTGTGTGGGTGTGTGTATATTGTGTATATTTTTTAATAAATAAAATATTTAAAAAATATCAAGTCGACATTCGGGTTCCGATGGAATAACTTGAACTGAAAAAATTTTTAAATGACAATTAAATCTAAAAAAAGCACTTAAAATAATTTAGTAAATATGTAATAAAAAATAAGAGTGATCAAAAACATAGGTGATAATATTTTGTTTAGATTTTTTGTTTAAGACAGTGTGTTAACTTTAGTTAGAATGTGTGTAGGCCTAAAAGAATCTATAAATCAGCCCTATCGGGTTCGTTCCCTTTTCATTATACGTTATTCTTAGAGAGGAACGACTTACAAGCATTCGTTTCATTGGGACGGCTTCTCCCGACAACATTTCCCTCGGAGTTTTCATGCACGATAGACATATATAATTTTACTGGACAAATGGTACTCCAGTTTGATGTTGATCACTAAGCTACTTGAATATACAAATCCCAGTGTCATGACACAAGCAGAACTCGATTGACTCATCTTAAAATTCAAATTCAGTTTTTTTTAAGTAAGAACTTTGATAAATTTGTCTGCTTTGCAACTAAGATATTCGGAAGCCTCTCCGTTAGTATTGGGCTTAGCTACGATTAAGTTTTGTATGTACATTCATTTTGTTCCATATAAAGATCCTGCCCGTGTCATCTTTTTATAATTGAAATTCGCTGACTGTCATGTACCAGATAATTATAAGATTTTTATAAGAAATATTTCTTCTCGAAATGATGTATTTAAATGACATCTACGCCTACTCTTTTATAGAAAAAAAACGAATTCTGTACTGAATTTGTCTGGTTCTTGTAAGCAGCGATGTCCTCAAATTTAAACTACCAAGTTTAAAAAAAAATTAAAACCTTTTGAAAAGTCACTCCTCTAATAATCTTTTCATAGATTTTTCTTTCGTTATACATAAGTAAGCAAAAAAACAAAATATTAAGAATCCAGAAATTGCGTGCATAAGTTTAAAATAGTGCATTAAAAATTAAGCAAAAGTTTGTTTTCTGAAAAAATCTTTGTGTATTGATATTAATACCCAGAATTAAATTTAAAAATTATATTATAAAAATGAGAAAAATATAAATTTCTTAAGACCACTTGTAGTATAATTTTCATTATTAACAATGATACCAAAAAAGTGTGAATTTTAGAATAGTAAGTTTTACAAAAACTTATTTCATAGAAACTTGTATGAAATAGTTTATATTAAAAAGCACCAAAATAGAATTCCCATTTAGTTAAGAGAGAGAGAGATCTGAGATTAAACCAACAGATTGCGCTTGATAACTTATTTAGAACAAACAAATTGGAAATACACACTTTTTGGATTCAAGGACATTAATGTTTTCAAATGTTAAGTGTTTATATCTATTACCCATGTAAGACGTATTTCTATTTTTTTTTTAACAATGACAATTTGTTTCCCTGCTTGATAGTATTTGCTTTATATCTTATGTTTAAACTCTAAAACTATGTACACCAGTTCACAAAATACCAATAGGAGAGTATTATAATAGTATAACATAAATCGAATATAATTTACATATGTGAATATAATTTACCTGATTCAATTCCATTCCATTCACTCTCCACTGCGTAATGTTGATGTTGATGAGGATTTGGATGATCTTCAACGGAACCTTCAAAAATATTTAAATCTGTCGCTAATCGATCGTCTTCAGTCATTTCAAATATTTCTGTTACTTTGACCTACGATAAAAAAAATAATAATAAATTATTACAACCATTTAAGTTTAAGGAAAACTAAACTATTAAAGAACAAAATAATTAAAGCACTTGCGTACTTTTCGATACATTTCTTCATTGTTAGCCAAAAAGAAAAAAAAAAACAAAAGAAGAAATACAATATACATATATATAAAATTAAGAACATTTTTTATGCTGTGAATTAACATGATAAATAGAAGGAAAAAACTCTCCTAGTTGAAAACAGTTTTACAATAAGTTCGGAATAAATAAATAAATAAAAAAATAAAATTACGTTTTTTCGCGGATTTCTGTTAAGCATGGACACAAGTAACAATAATTTCCTTCATACTCCTCAAAATGTAAATTAAACTTCGTAACAAAAACTTCCACGTAAATTTAAGTAGCAAAAATGAGTGGGCAAAATATCATTGGATCAAGCATTCGAGGCAAATGCTATTAAATGATGTACAAACGGATCGAGAATCACTAATAACACGGGTGGAGGATAATTTGGGCTTGGAACAAAACTTTTTCCAGCTTTTTTCAAGGGGTTAATTAAAAAGCAGACTTCTTAACAAAAACAGGCGCAATGACTTTAAAGCGTGAGTCTTATTGCCGAAAAGGATCAAATAAAATGAACAATGATTTGAAGATCAGAAGAACAAGGATTTAAACATATTCTAAACCCAACAGAGGCTAAAATATTAGCTATTCTGCTTCCTAGACGGAAATATAACTTTTAAATCTCTTCCTAGGCTTAAAGTAGGTTAGTACTCATAGTGAGAGGAGAAAGTAGTATGGTACTTAGCCGAGAATAGTTTCCTTGGGAAAAATTAAAGCTTCACAGTTGTTTTAAATCGGATTCTAAAAAAAACACAATGCTTGACCAATGTAAATACTCCTATTGAAATGTGTCTCTTTATCAACTGGAAAATGTTTTGTTTATTTTGTTCATGTTAATATTGCTCACCTTATTGCTCTGGTCATCTGTGTAGTAATAAGCATACAATGCATCGTTATGCGTCGTCACTTTGAGAACATGTTCATAATGGTCAACATCAGTTTCTAAAGATGGTGCTCCCCTGTAAAATATTTAAAAATATATTTTAACATTAATCAAATTAAGAAAAAAAAAAATCATACATTTCGTCAACTAATATCGATACTCTTGGTCCATAGAGTTTGCTGGAATGTAATAGTCCAGTTGTGTCAAAATCAGGAGGTTCACAAAGCTACAAAAAAAAACATTATCGTATCATTCAGACTCTTATTATATAAGAAGAAGAAGAACTTACAGTCAAATTATTCAAAACTCGAACATGTACAGCATTATTTAGTCGATAGACTAATTCTTCAAGTACTAATATTATTTGTCTTGTTAATTTTGGTGTTAAAGTTGTAATTCTGAAATGTTTTAAGAAATTTTATAATGATAGAAATTTTGAGTTTGTGGTATATTTTGAAGTCGAGAAACAGTTGCCAAAGGTGATAGGAAAACATTTGCAGCGATAGGAAGGACTTGTGTGCAAGGAAATGAGGCAGGATCTAGTTGAATTGTTAAGAAGAAATTTATATGAAATAACAACACACAGTAAAATGTGATTTTTTTAATTTTTTTTTTATTACATTAATACATTTGGACAGTAAAAAAAAAATTATATTCATCTCTAAAAGTTATAATATTTTGATAGTTAATTTGTTTCATGGCATTCAAGACACAACAATAATTACTTTAGTTTATAATAAACAAAATTTATTTCGCTGTGCTTTCTGATATTTTAATAAATTAAGTGAATAAAACATTATTAAGCTTAAGTAACACCTGTTTCTAAATAGAAATATTTTTTTTTGTTTTCTTAGTTCTAGTTTTTGAAACTGACTTCACTTTTCACTGCAACTTGAATGAATTATGTTTTTTCTTATATCTTAAATCTTAAAAATATATTAACTGAGATAATAATTTAAAAAATTTTAATTTCTCTACCCTTTGCTTTAGCTAATAAATATTATTAAACTTAAGTATTCCATTGATTTTCAAAGTACCAGACTATTTGAGTGTTTTGCACATGAGCTGCAACCTGTAATCTTGTATGCAACTTTTCGCGGAATTTAATAAGTGATTAATTGAAAAACAGAAGAAACTGCATAGAAGCAATTTAATTTACAAAGTTTTGTATTTAAAGTTTTCTTCGCAGCGAAAGTGAATTACTATCGAAAACATCAGGAAACTTGCTATAAAATATTCGTTCGAATTGCATCAAATATAATATTGTTCAACAATAAGACATTTTGTGACGAAATGAATATTTCGGCAAGCAGCAACTCTTGTGCATAGCACTTTACTCAGGCCTCTAATGAAAATTGTTTGCAATTTCTACAAGTCTTTTTGATATTTAATATTACGTATTGTTAAAAAAAATTGAATGTTTTCAGGCACTTGCAAATGTTTCCCCAAATGGCAACGGTATCTGCTTGGTTGTTCTAAAATAAAATAAAGAAAAAATAACGAATTGGTTGATGGATGTTAATGATTGCAATTGTTCAACCAAAACTTAAAGTCAGGTTTTGAAAATTTTAGGGGTATGCATGCAACGTTTTACGCAAACCAATTGTGTAGCTCAAATTAAAAGTTTTCGCAAGATTTAGCAATTACATGAAATTGTATAGATAAATGCAGTGTATCACTTCGGCTATACGTACAAGTTTCTAGCAACCAAGTTTTTTTCTTGAATTTAATGTTTGAATAAGAGAAAAAAGAACATAGTTAGTTCGAAGAAGATGCTGATTTGCCTGAAGATTTTTCTCTGCAATTATAACATTTTTTGTTGCTAAAAAATGTCAAATTTCACGTTTCATAAATTGAAAGCTGATAAACATATATTGTAGACTATCCCAATGGAACTTTCCTCATTTATTTCTTAGTCTTGCTTTTGCACTAGTGTGCTTAAGGAGACTTTTGGTCACTTGAACCATTCATAATCGAGATTGTGAAGGAATGCTTAAGCATTTACTTGAGGATTTCCTCAGAAGCAAACATGTCTATGACATCGGCCCTTAAAGTTACAATGCATTTAAATAGGTTTTTCTCTACAGTGTAGCCAATTCATTCATACAAATTTCGTACAGTATTGAATATTGTTGCATGAATACCCCTAATAGTGAGCAATGAATAATGAAGTGAATGAAGAGAAAGAAGGGGACATGATACAAAATAAACAATAAAACAGAAGAATTAACAACTTTATTAATAACTTACTTTGAAACAGTAGCCAAAAGGAAGTCCAATGGCACTGTTGCTGGCAGTGATAAAAGCTTGACCCCACGATGTTTGAATATCCAATTGGCAAGGCCTTTGTTTGCCTGTTCAATATATCCATGGATAACATCCAAGACAGTTTGTGGCATATTTGCAAGTAGTGCATCCTTAAATTCAAAATGATAGAAAAAAAACCATTAGAAAATTAAAAGAAAATGTATTTAAATATAACCTTACCTTTCTATGTTTCTTGCATTCTCTGCACTCAGGATCGAAATCTTGTGGCTCTGCCACTGATTCCGATACAACAAATGTCGATTGCACAGCAACACATCTTGTGCAATTAATTAAATTATTTCTTTGTAGAAACTGCAAAGCATCATCGAATCCTTGCTGACAGAATTTCGATAAAAATTCTGGCCTTGGAGGGAATAGAATTCGCATCAAACGATTCATATTCTGACGAGATATCTCAATACTCGTATTGGCCCAATTCAAATGAAACAACTGTGAACTCTGGTCTCTGGGGCAGATATCACTCTCACCACAAAACGGACTAACTGTTATTGTATTTTCATCGAGAATTGGTAGATTATCAGAAAATGCTCCGTCCATATAACGTACACCACGGAATTTTGGTGGTAAGAATCCAGAAAATCCTGGTATGAAGCAGGCACACAATATCGCATCAAGGACTTCTTCGCGACTATTAAAATCAGAGATGATGACATTTTTGCCATCGTATACACGTGTCACTGAGATGTGTAGACGGCCACTCACTTTTTTGTGCGCATCTTCGGGCAAATGCTTTTGAAGTCCTTCGAAGAGGCATGTTTGAATGTTAAATGATGGACTGAATGGACCTAGAGAATGGCGGCGAGCTTCGTTTACAATACGAAAAAAATCTGATGTCATGCTACCTGCAAATAGAAAAAAGTAAAGAAAAGAAAATAAGTAAAGTAGGCAATCATTCAAAAATATGTAAATCTCAAAGTCACAAACATTTAGTATAGTTCAGGGGCTCTGATTGGCCTAATGTCAGAAAAAGCTAGAACTGAATTTTTCTGTTTAACAGTAATTGGATATTCTACAGTAAAAAGATGATATGTACGTTTTGTGATGTTAAATAAAGTTCATCAGACCTTTTTTCTACTCAGCTGAAAAGTCAAAAGTCTATTCAAAATCTTTCGAAACTACGGATTTATGCGAAATCTTGACCAAATTACAAAACAAACGTAAAGTGTAGCTTCTAACCACTTAAAGTAGTTATAGTTTTACCTCTTATCTACCACAAATAAAAACTCAGCAACATAGCATACAATCATTTTCCTGCAGACAATTTGTGTGAATACCTAAAAGTATGCAACAAAAATTAATACGTGAGTCTATCTCTAGTGTCTATTCTCTATTGTATGATTTTTTAAAAATCTATTACAATTTCATATCTCATTAGATGCGGAAGGGCATTGCCACCCATTACAATTTTACAAATCACAAGATCATCGAACAGAAATAAATAAAATTATTGAGTAAAACAAATCATTATCAATCGTTCAACGCCAAAATCGAACGATCTTATCAAAGTAAAAAAAACCGCTTATTTGCGTAAATCAGTTCACTGACATCATTCGATCTAAAAAAAAAATTACACAATGTTTCTAAAGTTCAAATTGACATTTAAATGATAATGTCAAGTTTTGATTGCTTCCTGTTTTAATTTAGCCAAGCAGAGGGAAAGCGAATTGACCTAGAATATTGCATGCGTTATCAAATCTATCAACTTTTTTCGATGACACTTGACAATTATTGTTGTTATTGGGAAAGTTTGACGCATATGCACGATTAATTGACAGATAAGATAAAGGTATATCAGATGATCATTGTTTTGTTGTTGTTACTACTGTCAAGAGTAGTTTGAAATAATGGAATAACCAAGAGAAACTCTTATCATTAAAAGAATAGAACATTTTGGAAAAAACAAAACTATCAAATTATTAGCAAGATTAAATTTTATCATAATTATGATCAATACTAACTACACCACTCATATTCTTCAATGTTACCCTGTTTACGGGTACTTTCAGTTACTTGGAAAATAATGTCATAAAAATTAAGTTATAATAAATAAGATAAGAAGCACACACTCCCTGGGGGTTCGTTTCGATCAAGATAGATCGCTAATAAAATAGTTGCGCAAAATATTTATGTGCAAAAATAATATTTTGCTGGCAATTTGGTAAACAAATTCGCTGACGCAAAAGAACTATTTTCAAGGTTTTTTAATCTTTTTTTTTTGCATTGAAGTTTACGGAAATGTGTTGCGCTGTTGATATAAAATAATTACCTACAAATGTCGTTTAATATTGTTTACCACGAACCGACAATTGTTCTTCAATAAAATTGACATTTTTAAAAATTTGACATTTTTGTGAGTTGGATGTTTCCACTCAAAAATCTCGGAGAATTTCCTGATCTCGAAATTACACAATAACACAGTTGAATTCTTCTCAAATTCAAGGAAATTGCATTTTGTAATTATTTATGTCAGTTTTTAAATGGTAGGAATATTGCTAAATGTGTACAAATTTTCTAGTCTCTGATTCCATAACTGACAAAAAAATGATACTCTTTCAGGAATCGGGCAAGATTCCTTCCGAAAGAAATTTAAGTTGTGAAAATGAGGATGTTTTCGACAGTTAGGAAGTATAATTTTTTTAACTTTTTAGAACTGAAAAATTCAATTATAAACTGTTTGACGTTTGAAAAACAGTTTATTGATAAATACAGCATTTCCCTTATTATTTAGATAGTCTTTTGCGTAAGTTTTAAATTTTTCACCAACGAAAATCTTTGAACTTTTCATGATTTTAATTTTTGTAATTTTGTAAGACCAAATTATGGAAAAGTTCTTGAACGAGTAAGAAACTTCAACAACATAAAATATTATATCTAATCATTTGAAAAGACAATTTTATGAATATGAAATAAAAAAATCTTATCTTGAAGACATTAGCGGTGTGATGAAATTAATAAAAATCAATTTTTTTTAGGTGTTACTAGCTACTTGAAACTTTTATTAGATTAAAAGTCAAAAGAAAGTAAGACCAGAATGACATTTTGTTTTTCTATCAATAGCTTTTTATTTTTAAATATATTTTCGCATGTTTAAAGAAATTATAAACCATTTTTAAAAACACTTGACAATTTATTTAGACGGCGCATGACCAATAAGGTGATGATTTTTTTTAACAGTTTTACCGGTTAAAAAGAATTGAAAAGGATTTACGTCGGAAAAAACTAAATATATTAACAAATATCACTAATACTAGAAATGTTATCTTATTTCACAGGCTTGTTTAGGGAAATGTACTCAAAAAATATTGTTGATAAAGTTATGTTCACAAAGATAAGACACACGTTTGCTGGGGGTTCTTTTATATGGCAAAAATAATTGTTTTCTTAATTTTATTATTGTTCTAAGTTTATTGATAAATTTGATTGATTGATAAATAATTTTAAAATAAATAATATTATTATTTATAAAAAACTGATGTACATATAAAGATATTCTATCAAGCCAAGGTTCAGAAAAAAAACATGGTAGAAAGGTACTAGTTTTAGTGAAACACTTATCTGTACGTGTGTAACATAATATCTTTGAAGTTATCGCAAGAAATGTGGACTTACGCACTTCTGTTAGAATGAATTGTGAAAAAAGATATTTACGCATTAGCCTTTAAAGGATTCATAACATCCCAATAACTAAGAAAAATGGACTTAGGTTGTTACAAATCTAAAACGTCAAATGGACATCAAATGGACGCTTGCAGCAATGAGAATGTCATTAGGGGGGTTCACATTGACTAACTTACCGGACTGTCTAAATGGCCGGATGAGAGCCGTTCGGATGGTTTTCAAATGATTTTGATACATGCCCAGCCTCCTTTTATCATTAGAAATAAAATATCATGATAAGTGAAATTTTTGTTTTTAATGTTTTGTTTGGAATAATTTTTGTATAAAAAATATTGGACCACTATTTTATTATAATTTTGTCAATTAATTCCTAAAAAAAACTAATAATTTAACTCAAGCCTTTACTCTTTAGACAACATTATAAATTGAACTGAAGTGCAACGTTATTTTGTCAAAGCATCCAATATCAATTAAAAATTGCAATAGATAGAAAGTAAGACACATGCTTCAATGCACTAGAGCATACATCTACTCTACAATGCCTGCAGCGAAAACTTGTTTAAGAATTACACAACTTATGCGTTTTTTATTATTTGTATAGGTTTTCACTCTTGCTTCATTATTTATACAAAGTGTCTGTAAACAGTTAAACACGATCCTTGTTTATCGGATCGCACGGTCACAGCTCACAGCATAAAAACACAACGGTAGCTAAGCAAGTGAAGAATTTTCTAATAAGTCAATCAACTATAAGATGTGATTATGGAAAAGTAACTATCACCAAATATGAGTCGAGTTGTTTGTTTTTATGGGAGTTACTATAATGGCAGACATTAGTGCTCATGCTACGAGTTTATTGGTTTAAGTTGCAAGATTGTTTATTTATTTTATTTTTTTTTTTTGTATCGGAACATAACTTGTAACTTTATAGATGATATGATCTGAAAATATGTATAGTACAAAAACATCTATGTATCATAAAATGCAAATATTTCTAGGATAGACATTTTTTTTTGCTGCTCCTATTTCAGGCGTTAGGCCAGGGAAGCAATTTGCAAATTTTTGATCAAACTAACCTAGGTGAACTATAGTACCTCTTTATCTCGACAGCTTTGACAGTAAATTTCACGGAGCTGAACACGGCTCCGAAATCGAAAGCATTTGTCTTTTAGTTAAAGTTAAATGTAATGTTTAATAGAAGATGTTCAGTGTGTGGACTGGACACGTTCAGTTAATTTATTTGGTTTTTCAACAGCAATATATCTGATTTATTTTTATAAGAATTTTTCTTAAAGATACATCTTGTGTCTGGAATGAAATGACATTAATGTTTGTATAATTTCGATTCGTAGTTTCAGTTTAACGAAAACATAATCTGCGATGTTTGTTTTTTAAATTAAAAACTGCGCAAAATAACTTTTAAACCACACAGTAATCAAAAAGTTTCAACACACGACGACGTGTTGTTGTTATTGTTGGAAACCGACCCAAACCAGAAATGAAGTGTCAACAAATTAAACCAAACGATCAGTTCAACGCAAATACAAACAAAAATGACATTTATCTGACATGAAACGTGCGCACCTTGTTGTTGAACTTACCTCCAATTAACAATATTTATATGTAGTACAAACTGATTAAGTTCGATATTATTTTCACAATGCGAAAAAAAAGTAGCGAAACATATTTTACTTTGCGACCCTCAAAATGGCATCAACGAGAAACCGCAAATGAAGTGTTAAAACAAATTAATAAAAATTAACTCATACAATCACATTTTTTTCATAGACAAAAATGAAGTTTAAACTCAAAACGAAAAATAGCAACTTACATTATTATTATTCACATTTATCAGATAAAAATAAAACAAACATGCGAGAGATACTAGCTAGCTTTACCTAAATTTATTTATGATTTTGACCTTGACTATGAGAGATAATTATTGCAAAATCTATCTCATGTCTGTGTTTTGTGTTTCCATTTTCATTTCAAAGATAAAATTATAATTGCAAAAAAAAAAAAAAATAAGTTTAGACCAAATGATTTATGCAAATGTAAAAAAAAAAAATATTTCAATATGGACACATGAATCATTCAACAGACTTAGTTTGCAAAATAACGGTGTGTTTGTATTAATTTCACGCACGTGTTTAAGTAAATTTCCTCATTATGTAGTGTTTATTCGGACATCCGAGGCATGAATTGCAAAATTAAATTTATTTTAGTATTATTATGCTAAATGTGCATTATTTTGATCACGCATTGTGCACATTTGATTGAAAAACAAAATACAAGCAGTTGGTGTCAATTGTTCGTTGAAATTTATTAAGGTTTTTGTTTAAGCTTTTTTTACTGTAAGATATTTAAGCTGATTGTTGAAAGAATTGTTATTTAGTTATTGCAAACATAAGTAAGTAAGTAAGTAAATTTCAAGAAGCTGAACGTCTTAAAATCGACAGAAAGAGAACTTATTTGTTTGAAAGATAGACTCCTCCAGTTAGGGCTTATGTTGAATATAAATCCTTAAGTTTCGTTTTAGTAAACGGCTCTAAATGTGTTTACACAAAGAGAATTTACAGAGGATGAAATCAAAATCAGGTTCTTCAAAGCCAAAAAAAGAAACAAACAGAACTAATCACAATAGCAAACAAAATACAGTGCAAAAAAAATATACACAAATATTGAAAATGCGTGTAAGGGATACGTATTCACAAAACATCCGCATGTCAAAAACAGATATTATAAAAATTGTTCGCCATTTCGTGGTGAATAAATGTGTATTGACAAAAAAATTGCGAATATGAATTTACATAATGAAATGATGATTTAATTATATTCTTTTGTTGATGGTATTTTCTCCCATGACACAAATGTGTTGCGTAATTTTTATCTATTTTCGGAACGTTTATTAAAGAAAAACATGCCGCTTGTCTTCTCATACTGAACACAAAACACACCCATTTAATGTGTTTCAAGCTTCAAGTTTAAGGTCATTTACTGATGTTGTTTTAACTTTCGACGATATTATATATTGTGAGGTGTTAATAATTGATTAGGTCAGCAAATAGGTATTCTTTGTTTGCAATTGATAAATTTTTTTTATCTACACGCTATAGTTAGAATGGCGGTTTTATTTGCATAATTTCGGGATTTTTTTTTTAAATAACTTTACATTCAAAATTTCCAAACAACTTTAGAGTTTTATAAGTCATTTTTTTTTTCGTTCACCAACTTGGGTTAATGTTTGTAAATTTATGTACTGATATTTGAATTATTTAGAAAAAAATTATGGTTCATTCCTTGTCTTCGTGAACTAGTTAACTTTTACCAAACAAATTTGTGTAGAAAAGTTAACCATATTCTGATAAAGATTTCCTATAGAAAATTTTACAGTTCAATTACCAGATTTACCATATTACCACGTTTACCAGGTTTCATGAATACCCTTACGATGTATCTACTGTTAAAAACTTATGCTGTTTTTCCCTGGACCCTTCATTTGTTTACAACAGACAATTAATCCTTTATAAATGCCATAAAGCGTTGAGAGATTATGATTGACATTTTGTTTATTTGTTTTTGCTTTTTATTTACTATCGGTGACACGTTTCTTTTATGTTCTTCTGCACAATTCTTGTGCTACTTGAAGAACTACGAAATAAATATCTGATTGATTGATGCCACTTGTTAAAAAAAACACAATTTAGACTTTGATATCATTTGCGTGTAGGGCCATGATTCATTATTAATTATATTATCTTGTTTACATTTCTTTGAGAGAGAGAGAGAGAGAGAGAGAGAGAGAAATAAAAACAAAATACAAAAAAATAACGCGCCCTTCTTTTTCATAATGTGTTATCGAGTACGCATTAGCTAAAGGTCATATTTTTTTTCTGATAACATTAATAGAACTATTATAGGAGATTGCGCATTTAGCAGATTCATTGTTTGTAACCTACATAGACTTTTAAATGATTTTAGTGCTAATTCATTCTAGAAAACAAAAATAAATGTATTAAACTAATCGTTTTTTGTTTGTTTCTTCAATTATGTACCGATAACCGATATATTTTTTATGAAGTAAGGTTTATAGAATCTAAAATACTACTGTGAATATTTTGATAAATTTTGTTTTTTAGTCTATGTGTAACTTTTGAAGTTGTTTGTGGCTTTATGATTACTCATTGCGTAACCAAACAACGAAATCTCCTTAAATTGCTACTGAATTTCTTCATAAATTGTTTAACACTATTTATAATTTTTTTTGTTATTTTTCAACTTATTTAACATTGAAAGAGTTTATAAATGCGATGGATATCAATAAGGTTCATAAACCATTTCTTATCAATTGATTTGAAATTTACCCAATAAATACATAAATGTTTTCAAAATCATACAATTTTATTAGAGCAAGTAGGCTCCACTGTTAATAGAATTTTAAAATTCAATGAGTTTAGTTTATTAGTCGGCTGCTTTTACATTTTCTTAAACTTGACTTTGGAGTGCCGTTGCAACATATTTGAAGAACACATTTTTCTAATTGGAAAAGCATTGAAAATGTTGGTGCCAAAACTGCAATGAACCTTGAATGTTTTATGCGTTTTCGTTCTACGTCAAAATTTGTATTAAAACAAATTTAACTTATACTTTAAAGGCAAATATTCTTCTACCTACATTTTTTAGCTCAAAAAACGATAATTTGATCCTAAAATGTCGAAGTGCCGAAATCGATAACGTACAAAAACAGATCTACTGGACAGATAAAATGATACTTGAAGTAAAACGTCAGATCGGTTTCGGATAGTCAGCTAGAGTTAAGACTTTCGACATTTAACTTATACACAGTCAAAACAAAAACCGCTCTGATGCTCACTATTGGACAAATTCTTTGTTTTGTTGTAGTTTGCCATAATTCTTAAAGATCGAAAATGGTAAAGATATGATAGAAATGGTGATAATTGTGACAATTTGTCAGGAGGTTCATAAACCTATTCACAAAGGAATAATCGGGACCTATGACTGGTGTCGACCACTTTTAGGTTATAAGCGCTGACTCTCAAAAGTTAAAGGCTTATAAATTATGAGCACTAGGTGAATACCGCCCTAATAGTTACATGCCACCACCCACCAATGTACCTAAGTATTTGAACAAATCTTTCAATGGACTCTTTTACTTAGCTAAACTACATATTTATTACCTTAGGAAAGGATTCTACAAAAAGATTTTATCAATATAATTTTAAATTATAGTCTAAATATCAAATTTGTTTTCTATAAACGCCTAAGTCTTAATCGTCATTTTCTCATTTTATTATTTGACATAAATGTTAAACAAAAATTGTAACGAAACACACCTGAAAAATATAATCTCTACTACAATTTTTTTATTTACTATTAAACTGTACCTAGTGGGTGTGTTTATTTGTTGGTATAATTTTTATCTCAAGGTTTCTCTTGCTTCGAAAATAAAAATAAGGCATCTGAGTGATTGCAATTCTTATCAATATACGTGGCACATCGCCCGAACTGCCACAAATAGATAAGAATAAAAAAATAAAAATTTATACACAAAACAAAATCATACATAAAATTATATTATTAAGTAAAAACGACCTTGATTGACCGTCGATTTGATGTTTTGTTTAAAGGAATAAACATCAAGGTAATGTCGTGCCAACAGATAATGTTTGAATTTAAAATTAACTATCTGATCAAAGCTTCTTAAACAAAAAGGGGGTGTGTTCGATTTCAGTTTGGTGTTTGTTTACTGCACAATCGCTCTCGATAAGCAACAACCAGAAGTAATACAAAAACAGAAGGGAAAAAAAACGAGAAGGGAAATCGTTGAGGAAGACAAACATGTTTTCCAAGTTATTTTTTTTTTATAAATTATAAGAGACGAGCCCCCTTCGATGTACTTGTACTTATTACAACCAAACTTATACTATCAAAAGAAACTTCTCACACTGGCACAAATATGCTCCATGAATACAAACAAAAAAACTAAAAGAAGAAAATACATCTTTTCCGCATTCCGTATGCGTAGAGAGAGGCTATACTATACAAGTTAACGTATTTGAGTTATAGAGATACGCGCCAAGTGGTCATAAGTAAATAGGTATTTTGCTATACATAAGAATAAGAGTGTATAGTTTATTGAGTGGCGTGATTTTTCTTTATGTTTGTTGTTGTTGTTGGTTTGTGATGTGGATACCATCAGTATTCGCCGGTTTTTCTAATTTTCACTGTGCCATAGGTGCATAGATACTTTTTTTTTGTTTAGGTAGTAAATAACCGGACTATTATCGCATAAAAGGTCGAGTTACCTAGATACTAAACGCACATTTTTCCGTGCCCTTGACCATATTCTTATAGATTTTTTATTCGTTGTTGTTGTTGATGTCACTTTTTGAATCATTCTAGAATAATTTGGAACAAAAATTATATGATTGTTTGATAGAAATTAATACAATATGTACATTTAAAGACAGGAAGCTCTAGAAACAAAAGGAGAATGAAGGTATAGTAGAAAGGGGAATGAAAATAGATACTTTGTTTACTTGATGTGATGTGAATGTGATAGATATGTATGTTTGGAGTTTTGCTTATTCGATATGCATATGTAGATGCATGTTAAAAGATTGCCAGTCAAGACGTAAACAAAATTAGAAACAACGCCATAGAATGCGAGACACATTATATGATTTTGAGATGTGTTTTGTAAACAACTAACAAAAACGTGTGGAATATATTGTGATGACTTGCATTGGTTGTTTACAATTTTATATTGTAAAAACGAAATCAGTTTTATAAGTAAATATGAGTAGAAATTTCAATGAAAATTGTTAAAATTCAAATAGAAACTTATTACCTACATTATTTGGAATGTTAAGATGGAATTCCAATAAATCATGCTGCTAATGGCTGAATTTCTAAACTTAAAAAAAAAACTATAAATTCTAAGAAGATTTTGCGTTTTTATGTAAAAATCACACTGAGAAATGAATTCATATACATTTTTTTCTCGCTAAATTCAATAAATTTTCGTGAACGTGATACTGTTACTGTATTTAAGCCCAGAATTTCCATACAAAAATTAATTTTAATAAATTTACCCCCCACACAACTTTTTTTTGGTATTTAATGAATAAAAAATTGTTGATTAACAATACATATATTGAAATATATGTTTATGTTTTTACAGATATTATGTCTTCAGGAATTAAAATTTTTGATTTTCCGTTTGTTTTGTTTAGTAAAATTTAATATAAAAATATTTTTTTTTTCTCATAAATATTTATATAAAAAAGTTAAATTTTCAACTCTACCGAGTAGAGTTGACACTTTTCAATATTATTATTAAAACTATCGAAGTGATATTCATCGAAACAAATTCAATGAGTTTATCTAATTTAGTATCCGATATGAAAAACACAATTTGTTTTCAATTTATTTTAAAACTGTAATCAAAGAAAACACACAAAAATGTGATAATGTACTTCTTTATAAATAATTCATTCATACAATTATGTAGACTAAAAAGTACTTGTCAATTAATTTATTGACCTACAATTTAAAACTATCGTTTTTTTCACGACAATGTCGACTCATTAATGAGACATATTTAATCAGGTTGACATATTCTATTTATAGATGTACATTTGCGATTTCATTAAATTAATATACCTACTCACATAGAAACTAGTGTAGTCCTCTATTTTATTCTTCTACCACCCATTGACCACCCAAAGGAATCATGCAAAATAGATGATAACCAATAGCAAATAAAAAAAAAAAACAAATTTTACATAAAATACAATAAAATAAAGAAAGAAAAAAAAAACAATAATTGTAATCTTATACTCTAGAAAAATTATTGTTTCAATCTTATCTCAGCAAAAATAAAGGAAACTAAGTTGTGGGGGCAATTGACACAGGCGATGACTTTCAATCAAATGACGTCAATCGAATGTATTTAATTAAATTTTCTTTTGTATTTTTTTCTCATTTTTCTTACAAATAAATAAATAATTAACAAATGAAAACCTATTCGTATAAACTTGTTGATGTTTCCTTGTACAATTCTGATCCAAGGCTCATTAGCACTGAGCTTGACATAAATATTAAGTTTTTTTATGTTTGTACTTGCATTGTTTATAGGTTTTCAAATGACGAGTTTTGCATTCGTTGTGAAAAAAAAAGCAAATCAAAACATTTAACCGAAAATATAACTACGATTGTACAAACAAATCGTCCTGTTGTTCGTACATAAATAAACAATGTGCATACGAAATAATGTTTATAACAGATTATACAAGTTTTTTGTTCAATAAAGTTAACGAACAGAACCAAAAAAATCAAACCAACACGAGTTTGTTGGGGTAAAATATATTTGGGTGTCAATAGATTTATGCCATACATAATTTTTTGTTTACAGTTTAAGTTAGGTTAAGTTATGTAGAGGTCGCTGACGGTGTAGGTGATTTTGTCGTAATCTAGATTACAAACAGAATTTAAAAACTGAACATATATGGAAAATCTAGTAGATTTCGATGACATTTCGTAATTTTTACATGAAATCGATGTGAAAGCCAAATTTACTTATAATCTACCTCGAAATTTTGCATTCAAAAGAAATAATGCTCAGCAAAATTAAGAGTTAGATCTATTCGTTAACTTAACTAGACAAACTGCCGTTATCTGTTATAACGCGCAGTTTATATAAAATTGACATAAAATAGAGGAGTTATTTTAATTGACAACATAAAATCAAACAGTTTTTTTTTTTTTAGTTTATAAAACGACAATTTGTTCTTTTTTTTCTCAATTTCTTGGGACACAGCTTTGACTTTAACTTTAAAGCCAGTGAATGCGATTAGAACAATCAGTTTATAAATTATTATTGATTTCTTGTTTTATTGGAATATTAATTTGTTATCATACAATGATCTCATTTTTATAACCCTACTTTTTCGCATTTGCAAAATTTTATGAAACAAAGAGCATTTGAGTCATTTTCTTGTATTTGCTATCGACTTTAACTACACAATCAATTTTATTTCTTTAAAATAAATTTCACAAGGCAAACAAATTCAAAGGAAACACAAAATTCAACGTGGAAATATAGATTGAGAGATAATTAAGATCATTTATTACCAATTTCCTTCGTTAAATCTTTATCTGTCACTTTAACATTTGACAGCATCTAACTGATATACTTTTATCTTAATGGGCACCAGTTTCAACAGTTGTTTTCGAATAAAATTGAGGTGGGACATTTCGACATTCTTCATTATGATTCTATTGACAAACACGCAAGTATTTGCAATTTTGTATTCTAACACAAGCGTTTTTTATTTGACGAACCCAACACAGTTATTACTTGGAAAAATAATAATTGATGACATTAATTTAATAACTCTTTGGTTAGGTTAAAATTTTTGACGATGTCAGTTAAGTTTGATTAAATCTTTCGTCTCTAACAAGTATTTAACAAATAACTAAACGATGCATATATGTATATAACTGTCCGTTCATGGGAAAATCAAAATGATTCTGACTAATGGGAAATAAAGATATAATTATATGAGTGAAATTGTGGGGTGATTGTGATTGATATCTTTTATTTTGTATTCTGACAAAAAAAATTTACAATCTAAGTATAAAGAATAAAGTCCATTATTACTAATCAAAAGCAATACGTTGACGTAATAATTTTATAATAAAATAATTAACTTGTCCGAGAGCAAATATAAATAATACAAGTACCCTTATACTTATAATCCTATATTAAACTAATAATCCATTGCAATTAAATTATTTGCACACCTGTTGCTTTCATAAAATAGCAAGGAAAAACTCTAAAAGCTCTTTGACGACTATATTACTATCAAAAGGCAATTGAACCTCTCAAAAACATTTTGCTCTTGACAATGAAATTGTTGTCGTATAAAACTGACATCATAAGGTGATTCGCACTATAAATTAAAACAAAACATGCAGAACATCTAGACGATAGTATTTCTTCACCTTTGCTCCGTGTTCCGTGTCAGAAAACACATGTCTGGGAATAAAATTATATTGGCATAACGCTTGGCCTGTGCGGGCAGCGGCACTTAAGAACAAAAATAACATCTTATCGTTGTGTTTGATTTTGATGTTTTGCGACGCCTTGAATTATAAATCACCTTCAAAATGCACTTTGGCTTTGCTTTTTTTTGCACGCCAATGAATCATAGAGCAATAAAAAATTAACTTTATCAAAATTTTAATTTGGGGAATTTCACCACATTCACTTTTTTATTTGTGTTTGAAAAATTAAATCTGGCAACGCTTAAGTGAAAGCCAACATTAGGCATTGTCAGAGGAAATCTTTCGTGGGATAAATTTTATAGCTGTTGCAGCTGCAGGTCAGAAAGAGATACCTATCTCGTTAAAAACAGAAGTGCGTTTTATTGAGCTGCTAAATTAACTTGACTATATACGTAGAATTGATTTACTTAGCAAAAGGTTCTGAAGCATAAAAGAACGCACCAAAGATAGATGAGATAAGTTATCTGTATGGTTTCTGAACGCACTCAATGTGTCTTTTGTTTCGAACAGTTTATAACAGTTTTACTGATCAAAACTAATGGTTGGCAAGTAAGCATTGCCAGGCATCAATATTCATTTCATAAAAGTGATACATAATAATAATAAAACTAAAAATTATGTAAGACCACTGACCACAAATCTTGAAATGATTAACTAATAATGATTTAACAATCACTGTTGGTCTTTTACAATAACTTGTGTCTTCACTTAAACATCATTTAGAGGTGAAAAGCAATGTTCTTGCGGTGAAATTCAATATTATACTTCGCAAAGAAGAGATAAATTCATTCTTTTTTCTCAGTCAATGAAATTATAATTTTACGCTTTTGTTTTTAAAACGCAAATATGTAGAAAAAAATTGATAGCAACATTGTTCATTGCATGCTTAATACGAGTAGTAAATATTTTTTTTATAAAAATGATAACTGAATATTTGTTGTCCATCAAATTTCCCATCATAAATTTATTCTTTATTTTACAATTCACCAATCGTGATCAACACACAAAGTTTAAGATTTTTTTTTTTTTGTTTTTGTTTATTTTATTTTTAATTTAAATACGAGTATGAAATCAATAAACAATAAAAATCTTATCAGGACTTATTTGCGTGACTTATTATTATTATCGTTCTCGTAAAGGAGAGTAGACCCTGTGCAAGTGCAGTATCTCCGACAGATGCTTTTGTTTGATTTCTTTTATTTATTTTTTTGTTCTTTATTGTTTATAAACAGAAACATTTTGAGAGAAGGGGATGGGATGGGATAGATTATAGAAATTCACGATATGTGTTACAATTTACAATGTATTACAATTCAAAACAGGAACAAATACAAATTATATACAAAAAAAAAATATGTAAGCTCAATACTCAGCAACAAATAAAACGTTAAAAATTAAAACTCAATACGCTACTTGCTGACATTAGAGACAAGAGGCGGGACTGTTAAAATATACTATGTCCCTTTTTTTAAATAAATAAGAGTGCATTCCCAAGTCAAATTCACACAGCTGTAAAACACGGGCTGGCAAAATTAAAAAAAAAAAAAAAATTGAGCCAAATATGTAGTATGTTTTTATTATGAATTTTGATTCCGAATCCGATCAGAAAACTATTCTATTAGCTTTTGTTTTCGAAATAATCTTTATCTTAACATTATTTTATTTAATGTTTTATTATATGACCGTTAACGTTTTCTTTCATTAAAATCTAATTAGACTTTTAAAAATCCCTTTCTTCCTCATCGAGGAAATCATAATTTGAAAATTGTTTTCTAAAAAATAGTATTTTAATTCCGTTAACTTATTAAAAAAAGCTTAAAACTTAAAGCTGTTCTTTTATCCACTTGATAAAAATGCTGCCAAGTGCAATAAATTCATGTGAAAGCCATATACTTTCACACCGAACCATAATCTGAATTTCGGGCAAAAAGTACAAAATCTTATTGAAATATACTAGATCTCTCATACATTTTCAGTTTCTGAAATCTTGTTTGTAATCTAGATTGCGACGAAATCTTCAACAAAATCTACTTTATTTTGTTAGCGGAGGCACATTTATAAGACATTGTTTTTTTTTTTTTTTGTTTTGGCAGGTTTTAAATTTTTTCTGACTATTTAAATTCAGTAAAATTTCAAAAATGTGCCAAAAACCTTAGATTTTGGATTCTAAAACAGGTTATTTACTTTCATCCTTAAAAAAATGGTCCTGTTAAAAAAAAAATGTTTTCACTTTTGTAATTTTACAAAAAGTGGCCGTTGTAGTTAAGCCATTGTCGGCACATGCTTCTATTAAATTCAATCGACCTTTTTTCCAGATTCTAAATAAATTTTCTTTGTAATGCGGCTGTGACGAACCCCCAAGTGTTACATAATAATCATTTATTTATTAGATCCTAATCTTTTTTGTTTAAACAATAGACCACAGATGTCGATACTTATGTGAGCATCTAAACAAAAACAGGAGATAACGTATTTATGTACATATAATATCTATGGTTTATAATATAAAACAATAAATAAATATTAATTTAATAAATAAAAACTATTTCACAAGGTAAGATTATCTTTTATGTATGTAAGTATGAACAATCATTGCTTATTATTAGTTTAAACTGTGCAATCAGATTTGTAGGTGTGGGGTAGTGTGTTTGTATTTCCCACCGTGGAAACAAAGTTCATCAGTGATGAGGCTTTTTATTTGTTTGACGTTATATTTGAAAATTAATTGATTGAATTTAGCTGGTAGACAAAGTGTGTTTAATCAAATAATTAAACAAAGGAAATTCTACCTAATTAAAGAGTAGATAATTTTGATTAGATAATGAATTATGGGAACATTTGCTGTTATCTCGATCAGACCATCGATCGGCTTCATGTTATTATACTAGTCGCTGTTTAAATACAGGAACTCAACAAGCAAAAAGGTTTAATAATTTCTAAATGTTCCATAATTATAAATATAAACTTTGATCTCAAAGTTCGCATGTGCCTTCATGTCTAGTATATTAAAATTAAATTTAAAAATCATGATTTAACAGCTGTTTAGGCGCTGAACTTGACGTCGGCGATAGATAATGAAAATAGTTTCTAGAATATTCGTCCGAAAAGATACAATTCAATTGAAAAAAAAAAAACAGAAAAACCAATTTAGTCTGACATCACGTAAATTATTGTGTTAAAGAGAACTCACACACTACGTATAGTAAAAAATATAATAGGTCATAATTTCCCGCAAAGTAAAACAAAACGAAAAAAACTGATTTAAACGATGAGCAAGACAATATTTATTCTGAATATGTGTATCAATGAATTCATGTGGCGTGATTTTAGCATTCAGAAATGTATGTATTGTATACATATAAATAAAACAACAACAATTAGAAATATGCAAATTCAATGTAAAGAGGCCAGGCCGTCTTGGTTGTCGAATCCATTCGATCTATTAAATTGCAAGTTAAACAATTTTTTTCTTCTTTATTTCTTGTTGATTCGCTTTGAATTATTAAAATTAACTCAATAAATATGAGGTTTAACTGCATGAAATATTGCATGGGGAAGGCTATTTGGGTTCGTTAAACAAATGTATGGTACACAAATTGAGTTCAATTAATTGCTGAGGATTGCAACTTTTTTTTCACAAAAGAAAATATTCTATGCGATAAATTTAAAAAAAAATGCTAAAAGTCCAATTTGTTAGTTGATACGCGGTAAATATTCTTGCTCAACAAAAAATTAACGAAAACAAACTATCACACTTTGATGGAATTTATAAAAACTTAATTTAACGAGAATAATAATTCAGGGATTTAAAAAAAAATATGCTCACAATGTGTTTGTTATAAATAATTTTCAATTTAATTCAGCAGTTCTTGTTGAGTATATAAGTTTTTCATTGAAAAAGCTAAAACTTTTTCTTTGAGAAAATTTTACCCATAAGTTCTGATCCCACTTGCATAGAAGATTTCAAATTATTAAGTTTGGCAGGTTTTTTTTATGGTTTTGGTTTTTTTTCTATGGGGTTGAAAATCTTGATAATTCCAAAAGATGAATGCACTTTAATTGGCATTCTTTGTATAGGAATTGTTGGTCACTTAGTTTCCTTAAGTCTAGAAACCTCAACCATTAGATACGATTAATAGAACTCACGAATGCTATTGAAGCGATCGATTTTCGGAGAGATTTTTGTCTAATTTTTTTTTTTTTTGTTTGTTCTACTAATCTGAAAACTCTCCACAAAAAGAAACGACATGCTTCACTTAAGAAGCTATTATCTTCAATTTTGATTATCCGATCGTCATGGTTGAGGTTTCTAGACTTAAGCAAAATGACATAATTCCAATATTCTCAGCTGAAGTGGAATAATTGGGTTTTGCAACCCTTCAAAAAGGAAAGAATACCGCAAAAGAAAGATTTCATAATCTTGTTGCGAAATCTGGTTGGTGTGAAAAGGCTATAAGCTTATAAAACAAAATACTCAGTTTTTCAGTTTTTTGGGCGTCACTACACTCCAAAAAATTGCTATCGTCTCAAATTTAAAAATTTAACTCAGGGATAACCCTTAAACCAGGATGAACTTGCAGTGAAAATTCAGCTTCTGTCAAGGAAGATCTCTGAGATCTCATGAAATATGATTGTGTAAATTTATTTTCTAACAATACATCAGCACTGCGGCTATAATGTATTCAATTGTTTTATCTAGTTAAATTGTTCGCTTATATCATGGCTGTAGTTTTTATCATTGAAATATAATAAAATCGTCGGTTAAATAGTAGGACGCACAACCACCAAAATTAAATGGTAGTTCTTTCGGTGGTTGTAACATTTCTCCCAAACTTCTTATTTCTAAAATTGAACTTCATCCAAGAAAGACAGCTTGCCCTGACTCGTACTGAGCCCTGAAAAATTCAGAACTAAGAATGTATTTCATATAACTTAAAAAGTTGTGCCTTTGTTCGGCAACCATCATCTATCGCATCGAAATTATTTTCCGATTAACATTGTGAACAAGAATTAACATATAAAAAATGATTTTATAACAACCATCCTAAGGTAACCTTTTTGAAATAAATCATTTATTAGGGTATAATGTTTGCTTTAACACTTGCCACAAAAAAAAATGTTCTTAATCCTATTGAAATCCTTTTCCCACCCTTACATTTAACATTCTTTTTCTCTTTGTACAATTCAATAATAAAAAAAAACACACACAAAAGGGATTTAATAACAAGTTTTTTGTTTTGTATTAATTTATCAGCAATAACAGGTATCCGGTGAGATGGTTAAAATATAAACTAATAATAAATGAAACACTGGTGCTTGATTTACTTAAAAAGGAAAACATATTTATAGCCTCTTGAACTGGTGGCGAAGTTTAAAAAAAATGAAATATCACACTACCGATAACACAGTAGCAGTTATGAAGTCATACCTACTTGTTTTGACAGTTTTTTTCGGACTGAAATTTCTTATCAAAAAAAAAAAATTCAGTGTGGGTGTAAGTTTAAAGCCAAAGCACATTAGGAAATTTATAATTAATTTAATATTTTCATAAGACTGTTGTTTTTTTTTTTTTTAAATTAGCAAATAATTATTTTGAATGAAGTCTGTACTGATAAGCGAACTATGGACTTGTGTATAAGACCTTACTCTATGATTGTTAATTTAATTATAAGTATCGAATGACATGGGTTCATTTGATTCCAAAAGAAACCGGTCTGACACTGTTTACATGCCACCAATCTGACAGGTTCATTTATTGCTCTTTTCCTTACCATAACACAACACTTTGCAGTTTACCTAACTAGAGTATTGAAAATGCAGTTTTTTTTTTGTTTTATTATTTGGTATTCTCTTCTTTGATTTTCCACTTCTCCTTTTGCATGAGAAAGTTTGTATCAATGGCAGGCAAGAAGGTAAACAAGAAATACATAATATGAAGTTGTGCATATTTTGTTGTTGTTGTTTTCTTTTGAAAAGATATTTCTTCTAGAAGGTTCGAGTAGGTCAAGGAACTGGAATGTTTGAAATAATTTGCAAGATATCAAAATAAAGGAACGGTCACTTGTGCGGGGGAGGGTAAAATGAAAATACATATACCTAATTGTTAAAAAGTAAATAAATGAAGTTGAATGGCATTTGATAAAGTAGATAGGGAATTTCTATTCTAATGAGTTCATTGATTGAATGGGTCAGTTTTTTCAGGATTCAATGTGTCATTTACAAGAAGCCATCAATAACAGTTTTGAACGGAAACATACAGATATTCATTATTTGATTTGAAAATATCCATTATTGAAGAAAAATAATAGAAATTCATGAATAATTAAATGAGTCAAAGTTGTAATTGTTTCATGTTTCGTATTACTATAAGCTATAACTTACCCAATCTTGTGTGGTCATATTGCAAATATTGAAAGAAACTTTAGTCAAAAACGTACAATGTTTATAACAGTCGTGTTTACTTCGAGCCAACGAATCACTCACTTTTATATTTTATTTGCAAAACAAATAACAAGTTCTAAGCGATTTATTTTTGTTTTCCGAATAAAATAAAGTAAGTGATTCTGATTACACAGGTCGAAGAAAACACGGGTAGTAAAATATTTGTTAATCATTTCTTTTTCTGCTGATTATTTTTTGTTTTGTAAAACTCGGCACGTGTGTTGAGTAAAAAAATACTTTTTTTACGTTTTATTATTAATAGAAAAGTTTGTACCGTTACCTAACAAGGATTATAATAGAATAGGAACAAAAAGATCATACTTGTTGGACTTTATTCTTTACTAGACTCAAGATTAATATATGATTATAAATTCATTCAAACTGGCAAGAAAACTAATTAATATTAAATAATAATAATAAACTGTGATTTAATTTTATATGTAATAACAAATTACGAAGTCAAGTGACAATTAAAATTTGACTTTGTATTTTGCATTTATTACAGCAACTTGTTTGCCATTTAAATAATTACATCAATATAATTTGCTGTGTTTTTTGCCAAGTTGAGGTATAGAATTTATTAGTGAAAGTAAAAAGCTTACTTTTTAGAACAGAATGCTTAAAACGGTTAAGTTTTAAAGTCTAAAAGGTCATTGAGTGCAGGATACACTATTTAAGAGATTAGCTAGTTAAAGCGGGATTATTCGGATTAAAGCAGTAAAGACTGCATAAGAATTATTGAAGTAATCATGTTAAAATGTAAAACAATTTGTAACTTTTTCATTTGGTAAATGAACTGTCAATGGGTGGCTTAGTGCTGAGTGAACCACCGTGAGACACCGTGGATTGTAAGCGCTATTTTAAGAAAGTAAGTAAGCAGTTTACATAAAACAAATATCTATCTCTCTTCGTGGTGTATCGCAAACTGAATTTCTCTCAAAGATAGATTTTAATTTGAATCTCAGAGGCACTAACAAATGTAAAAATAAGGTTGATTTTTTGAAAGGAAAGCAAGATCATAAATCATGATTGAATCTTTACGTGGGCAGTTTCCCTTTCAGCTAAATCACCAATATATAAATCAAGCTTGTCCAAAGCAGCAGTAGGAAGTTTTCAACAACTTATCTGTGAGATCTTTTCATATTCAACCATACCCAATAAATGGCATCTTGAAATAATGTGCGTCATTTACAAAAAAGGAGACGTTCTATAATATTTCAATTTCAGAGGAATTAACCTCCTTGACGACGCATATAGAATCCTGTCGGTTATAATGTGTTATCGCTTAAAGTCTTTTGTGAACGATTTGGGGCCAATCAGTGTGTGTTCACAATTCGACAGATTTTTGAAATAACACGGGAATTCCAGATCGATACTCAACACCTCTTTGTCGATTTTTAAGTCGCGTATGATAACGCGGAAAGAGAAAAGTTATGATAACATGATCGTTATTTCATTGGTCTAAGAATGATTTTGAGACTTTTTAGGCAGTTTCTTTCAATTCTTAGTGCGTTCGACTATCACGAGGCCTGGGTTAGGATCCATTTCTGTGGACTTAGGTGGGATTGTAAATCAAAAGGCCCTGGTTCTGGAACTGATATATTTCGTTGTACCTACAGGTCAATACTATTGTTTTAGTAGTGTTTACTAAATTTTGTCCACAAGTAAAATCTTTTTCCAGCCATATGATAACTTTGGTAATATATGACACCTTTCCGATAGCTTTTATTCATACAAAATCAAGCTATTCTCAAGAAATCCAAGACTTAATTTACGCAGGTCAAACCATACCTACCTCTTCCAAAACCATGCAAAAAAGTCAACAAACTCTCAGCAGGTACCTACTCACAATACTCCAATCAAGATTTACATAAATTTTATTTATTTAAATAAAAAAAAAACTATTATGGGTACACGTCATCATTAAAAAAAAACACAGCAAAAATGATAAAAAAAAAATACTCACCCAATGGCAAATCGCACAACAGGCAACAAGCTGACAAAGCGCCAGCCGATGCTCCGCCAATCTTGTCCAGCAGCAGATGCGGTGCATATTTCTTAAAACACACCGACACTCCAACATGATAAATGCCCAGAAAGCCACAACCAGCAAATGATAGATTCATTGCACCGCACTTAATAGGTTGCTCTTGTCCAATTTAGAAAATGCGCAAAAAAAACTTTGTAAACAAAAACTTGGAATTTACTTATGGAATGGAAACAAAAATTGAAGAAAAAAAACAAGAAGGAATTCCGTTCGCTTGCTGAGTAATGCGTTGGTGGATGATAAGGTCAGAAATTAGAATCACTAAGTACCTAAGAAAAATATAAAATCTTTAATCGAAATGCGCGATTTAGCTTCAAAGAAATAAATCGATTTTATAGTAGAATTGTTTAGAAAATAGAACAACTGTGTCACGCACTTTTTGTTTTTTTTATTTTTATTAATTTTTTTTTTTAGTCACGAGAAAAGTAAATAAAATAAACCAAAATAGGTAGTTTTCGCTTATTTAATCCTGGCAGCTGCGGCGGAGGAGGCACTAACTTGGCAAAAAAGAAAATTAATAATTATAAGAGAAAATCGCTTTTCCTCTATTCACTCCTTGCACACTAGAAAGTTGTTTATTCGTATTTTGTTCCTTCTTTTCCTTTGATTTTGTTGAATTTCCAAAGAACAGCAAAAGCTTAGTTTTTTTACAGGAAATTAATTTTTTTTTCTCAATAAAATTATTAGTTTTTTTTTGTATGCAACGACAAGGTAAATAAATGAATGGGGTTATGCGACCGTTACTTGATGAGTTCTCAAAACGAAATGCTGGGGAAATGACAAATGTCATTTATTTTATAACTGTTCAATGTAGAGTGAGTGAAATGGCTAGATGTATTTTTATGGTGTTTCTTTTGTTTAGTTAGTGAGAGAAGATAAGATCAATGTGTCATTTTGTTTTGACGGTTGGTGCTGGGAGTGAGAGAGAAAGAAGTATATGATGTGTTTTTTTTTTGTTTGGCAAAGCTATACTAGTGTGACCATATTTGGATTTCGGATAGACGAGAAGACTCTAGCGCTCCGGTGGCCAGTGTTATAACTTATTTTGCATAATATTTTTGCATTTACATTTAATAATTTACAAATATTTCTAGTAAATTGTTGGGTAAAATATACACACACACAAATTTTTTCAAAGATTTCTTCGGCTTTATTTTATCAATCACCATAAATTTTAAAATTCCGTAGTAACACTGAAAAAAACCTCTAATTGGAAGGACATTGGAATTTGTATATTCTTGATATTGGGAAGGTTGATTATGATGTACAAAGAGCATTAATCACTGGAAGATAAAAACATTTTTTCTGTTTTTCAAAAAGTAGTGAAGAAGTCGTACAAAAAATTGGTTATACACAAATCACTTGTAATTTTCTTTACTTTTGTTCTGCACACATTATTTTAGAGAAAACTGATCACATCTTCAACTATACGCCAAAAACATTAAAAAACAAGTATTTTGAAGTTATTTTTTGATTATTTCTCATGTTTTCCGTGATAAAATTGTATGGAATAATTTAAATTCGTGTCCGCACCATAAATTGAAAATTATTTCTTCAGAAATTTTCACCGCTAAATACGCTTTGACTGGTCTACAGACATTATTTCGGACAAATGATAAATTATTTGCAATATCCTTGCTTGGAACACGAATTTTAAAAACATTTTAAATGATTTAAAAAGCTGAAATGCCGTTATTTCACATCTCATTAACAGTTTTGTAACAAAATATTTACCAGTGTAGCAATTCGAGTAAAATGTACCAGAAAATGGGGTTTTGACATATTTATATTACCATATCTCAAAAACGTGCTGTCTCTAGCACATCACGTTTTTTTAAGATTAGTTTTGACTTAAGATTCAAATTCAGCGTCACGAAATTCTGTAGAAAAGTAAATTTTGGTTTGAAGACGAGTTTTGCCCCTATTTTGTAAAACGATAATCGTTGATATTTTTTCGTGATCGTTTAAATGCGATTACGTATAACGAGAATCGTTTAAGTTAAACGATTATTGTTTTTCCTTACGACTGCCATTAAGCTATCATTAGGCTTTTGTTTTCGTAGTAAGCAAGACGATGGTTGCGACCAAAATAAAATGCTTGCTTTCGGTTTTATTTAGCAAAATATTGAAAAAGCCTTTCGTGTTTTACATAATCGGTCTTTTTCGTGACTATCGTTGACTTTCCGCTCGTTTCGTAATACGTAATAGACCCCCAGTATTATCATGCCTGTTATGAAATTCGAAATATACTACTCACGCAGAGTCAGCTTGATTCGCAGCAGTCGAAATCGCATTTAAATCAATGATGGAACTTGACAAGAGAGGAAATGGTAAATAAGATCCTCCTAAGTATAACCGATAAAATTTTGATTTCGCCGTCAATTTCCATAACTGCTTTAAAGGCGAATTCGAGGAGGTTCTGCAAATCCCAGGAGTAGAATATTGCAATTTCTATTATAGCCATGAATATTTTCAAACTAAAAATCTTGAAAATTGTTGAAAATTTTCTTTTCAAGTGGAAATAAATGTTCAAAAACTCAAATCAACCGAGGGAAAAATTTCCTCAGTATTTACGCTCCCAAATTCTTCATGAGGGAAACATTCACAGAGATTTTTTTTTATTCACGATAGCCCCCAATGCGAATATCTTACTACCGCTACTTTTATTTTTTTCTTGCGAGGAGCTTATGGGGACTTTATTGGTATAGGCAACATATTTTCTAGGGAAATTTTTTGTTCCCTGGAAAATAATTCCAAAACTCATGATCGATGGAAAAATTACCAGAGAAACAAAATCAAAAAAAAAAAAAAAACTCCATTAAAAATGGGAGATTTATTAAATCTTATATAAATTTTTAAATTTCCTTTTTTTAACGGTGAGTTTAACTTTAATGGAGATTGCAAAAAATAGGGCTTGGTTCAAAATGGCTATTAAAAAGGTTAATTCACTACAAAATTCATTAATTGGAGTTCATAAAAAAACGTCATTAGAAAGTTTTATTGCATATTGGTGAATTCGAGACATAATGTTCGTCCTTTAGTTTCCAAATAATTTTTTCTTTTGTTGTAATAAAAACAAAAACTATGAATTTATTATGTTTGCCAATGTATACATTGTAATAATAAATATATTTATACTTATTGTTAGTTATAATATATTTCAATCAAGTTGTTGTTTTTTTTGTTTGTTTATTATTATTATTTTTTTTTTTTTGAAGAACACGAATTTGTTTTCACACATATCATAAATAATAGATAATAATAAATGTTCCATGTAGGTTTATATTATTTTTGTTTTATATATTTTTTTGTTTTGTTTTTAAAACATACAAATTTAAAATATAACACAATTTTGTATGTTTTGCTTTTTTATTTTTTTTTTCTTGAAAACAATGTTTTCAAACATTTTCAACTGTTGGTTTTGCGGGGGAGAGGGGTAAAGGGGGTGGAGATTAGTAGCAACGTATTTTTTTAAATATTTTGTTGTTTTTGAATTTTTGAAATAAATTGACAGGAATGGGCAGGGTCTACAATTAGTTTTCTCTCTTTGGAGGTGGAACATAAACTTGTCTTTCGCCACGATAACGATTTGGAACACCACGGCTAAGCATCGACGACTGCTGCTGCTGTTGTTGTTGAGGTGCAACAGACACTGGCGGAGCATGTTGCATGTTATTCGAAAAATTAATAGTTCTATTTTGGGCATCGGTTATGGGAAGACAATCAGTTTTAAGGACTTCCTCATGATTCCCATAGCCAAGGAATAGAACAACACAAGTTTTATCGGAAATTCCTGTAATCTCAGCTTCATAGTACTAAATGGGTAGAATAATGGTTGAAAAACTTTAAAATTTCAAAAAGAAAAGAAGAAAATAAAATGAAAATCTTACTCTTCCATCATCCCAATATTTGGCCAAGCATCGATCGCCAATCTTCCAATTCCAATTCTCACCAGGAATCATGCCAAATGCCGATGGGGAATGCGTGGGTGGTGCTACACCTTGGGGCACTACATACGTGGTAGTGGTAAATGGCTGTGGGGCCATATGCATAGCCGATGGAGGAGGTCCTGAAAGAAATTGTGGCTGCTGCGCCGCTGATGGTGGAACTTGATTGGCTCCTGTATGCACTCCCTGACTCTTGAGCAGGGTTAAAGCGAATTCATTGGTCTCCTTGGCTTGGAAACCGATTATTTTACTCGGATCATAGTTGAAACCGTTGGGCAGCGGTCCGAAAGTTTGTTGTAACTTTTGGGTTGTTGTCGAATTCATAGGTGGTGGCTGTTGGTATTGTTGTTGTTGTTGTTGTTTCGACTGTTGGTGCTGCTGCTGTTGTTGTTGATGTTGTTGCTGCTGTTGTTGTTGTTGCAGCTGCTGCTGTTGTTGTTGTTGTTGTTGTTGTTGCTGTTGCTGCTGGTGCTGTTGCTGAGCATAATTCTGCTGTTGATGATGCTGCTGGGATTGTTGCTGCTGCTGATGTTGTTGTTGATGGTTACGAGCTGATGGTCCTGATCGAGTCTTTTCGATTTTCATCTTGGATGTACTTTCGACAAGCTTATTCACGCGGGCTGTGTGGTCATTGTTGTTAGAGTTATTCGAGCTGCTGTTAGTATTTTGGGTCGAGCTATGGCTTGTGTTGTTGTTGTTTGAAGAAGAATTAAAGCCCGACTGTCGATTGTTGTCGTAGTTGCTGCGAGTGTTTCCACTGTTATGCTGATAGTTGGTGGAATTCTCCTTCTGCTGTTGGTAGCGAGATGTTGTCTGAAACAATTGAAATGATGAGAAACTATTGAATCTACTGACTCAGTAAGGAGACTTACCGCTTCCTTTCCATTTGCTGCAGCCTTTTGCTCATATCCGTTGCGTTGCGGTTGATGCTGTTGATCCTGTCTCTCATGGCGATGTTGGTTTTGCTGATCCTTCTGATAATCATTATACCTTCGGTTATCATATCCTCCAGCGCTGGACGAACCTCCTCGACCACCAGAATAATTGTTATTATGCTGTGAGCCACGTCCTCCACCTCGGCCACTGCTAAAGCCAGAACCAGTACTATTCTTCTGCTGATCACGGTGTCGCTCCGAACTCTCTTCGAACGGCTGATTTGGTCGCCCATGGAATGGATTGCCACCACTTCCACCACCAACGCTGCCACCACGTCCGCCACGGTTCGAATTCGAATACCGATTATAACGCTCTTCATTGGGATGTGAACTATTTCGGGTAGCAAAGCTCGATGAGAGGTTATTTTCAAATTTCGGTCGATTCGAGTTCGAGGTGTGGCTGTTCTGGTCTTGAGATTTAACCGATGAACTGCTGTCATGATTTTGCTGCTGCTGGTGGTGTTGGTGTTGCTTGCGATCATGGTGGTATGCGCTGGCATTTGACGAGGAATTGTAATACGGTTTGGTGGAAGATGGCTCACTGCCGGCTTTGGTCATCGGAGGACGAGAGTAACTCTGCGATGAGCTACTGTGAGAGGCAAACGATGGTGCTGCGGTGGTTGTTGTTGTTGTGGTTGATGATTGGGATAACGATGGATTTTGTTCCGCGTTCTACAAAAAAAGCAAAAATATAAAACAAAGAAACTTTAAAAACTGAAAGAATAACTTACACTTGGCAGTTTATCGGTGAGAAAATCAAATAGAGACACATTTGCAGCAGGCTTTGCCGTTCCAGCCACTTCTGCTTCCTTGCCACGTTTGTTGCCGCCCATTTCTTTGGGACCACCTCGCTTATTGCTTCCCATTGGAGCAGTTTTGAATTTTTCACGAAAGTCTTCTCGATTTTTGAAATCATCTACGCGACGTTTGAGATTATACAAAGCTCTTTCGAGGCTGTTGCCAGTCGAACGTAGAGCATTCTTTGCCTCCTCTTCAGTGAAGCCTTTCTCGAGGATTTTTTTCACATTGTGATCTAGAATTTGGTGGTTGCCACCTCCAAAAATCTTAAAAAAGAAAAATAAAAAACCTGTTCAGTGTGCGTCCCTCCCCTCAATGACATTGCAAAATTACCTTCTTGCCTGCTACTTTGGCAGCTTCTGCGATGGCTTCGCTCCTCATTGCATTGAATTCGTCATTTTCCTTGCCACTTTCCTTCTCCTTTTCAGCTTGCGCCAGACTTTTAAAATTCTTGTCCGTATTCACAGGTTGCTGCATTTTTTGGCCAAATGCAATCCATGGTGGTGGACCGGATCCACCGGTCTGTTGTCTCCCAGATTTGGCATACTTCTGCAGAGACCTAGTCATTTCCCATTTCTCAACCAACGCCGTAACTCTTCCACCCAAGACCTGGATGTCCACAGGTTTCATAACAATCATTCCTTGCATTAGAGGAATTTGTTTGCATTTAAAGTGGATCTTGGTACCGGGTGGGGTGTTCATGCTCAACACAGATATGTGTTCCAATTCGAGGGCTTGCATAAGAGTCACGCCATCGGATAATTCGATTTGTAAAAACCTAGGTGCGGCCTTGGACTCTTCGTTGGCCTTTGGCGCGGATATATTACGAATTCGCTGCACTTGCAACACAACATTGCCAGGAAAAGATTCATCTTTTTTGGACAGCTCTGGTGGCAGAGCACCTCCAGCTATTTCACGAAAATCAAACTAAAATACACACGACAAAAACCAAGGGAATAAAAAGAATACAATAAAATTAAGATGAAACAATTAATAAATTATAATTTTTCTTTGTTGTAATATTGAATTATAGTTTTGTGTGTGCTCTTACATCGAGGGCGGCGGAAATAATTTTCTTCAGATCGTTGTTGTCCGGTAATTTTTTTAATCCTTCTTCTGTCAAGTGCCTTGGAGGGAATTCATATTGCAATCAATTATAATTCACTAAAGAAATTTTTGATTAATGAATTGATTTAATATTTACCAGCCTTGATCTTTTAGTTTTTCGAGAATTTCCATTTTAAATTTTAATGTTTGGAAAAACTGAGCTAAAGTAGTGAAGAAATTTTTTTTTCACGTCTCTAAACAAATCTTACAAGAAACGTCAAATAAAATAGATTCGTTAAGTTTTCGGTAATTTTTTTTTGCAATGATGGATGGAGTTAACGTTAAGTTATGGTTTTCGTATGAAGGAAGTTGACGGGATGTTGGTTAAGTCGTTAATTTTTGAATTGGGTAATTTTCGATTCGAAATAACCAAGTTTTGAACTTTACATAAATACACTGGACATTTTGTAAAATTTGCTATGGCAAACATTTAAGAAATAGTAGGTATGTAATTTGGTAAAAAATGCTGTGTAACGTGTAAGTGTAAAACAATCAACCGTTAAGGCTTAACTATTTAGCCATTTTTTGTAAAAGTGCAAAAGTAAATTATAGGTTCATTTGTTTCCGAAAAAAACTACACCACTTGTTTGAGAATCCAAAATCTACGGTTTTTGATACATTTTTGAATTTTTTTTTTAAAAAGTCAGAAAAATTAGTTTCAAATTTTCACTTTTGTATTTTTTTTGCAATAAGTGGCCGTTGTAGTTAGGCCTTTAGTCTACGCCCAAGACATTTCGATTGAGTGGATTGAGTCCGGAATGTTTATAGCCTCATCGTTCTTACATTAGAAATTGTAAAGCGCCTCTCAAATTACAGTGTCATACCAAAACACCAATTTTCGAAGTCAGCTATTACACGGAGACGCAAGAGGCATGCCTCTCTTTTCGAAAATCGATGAGAGCAAAAGGGATGCAACGACTATGCATCCCCTTCGCACTCATTGATTTTCAAAAAGACGCGCACCTCTTGCGTCATTGTGTGATAGCTGACTAATAAAATGAACAATAAAAACAATAATTTTAATCAGTCAGGTATATAGTTCGATTTTACACAAAGCAGTGTGAGGCATCCATGCCTCACATAAGTGCAAATGAAAAAGGTTATTATGAGAAATAGAAAACTTTGTTTGCCGATAGCGGGAAAAATTGCTTTGCCTATTTTTGACATTTATCTTTTCGAATCAGCTTTTACCCAGACGTCAGGTAAAGTTCGAAGAAAATTTTGAACGACGACTGGTGCAGCTTGAAAAACGTCTGTGAATTTAAAAACTTCAAACTATCATGATAACTAATTTAAACTGTGAACAAAGAAAAAAAATTTTTTTTTAAAAAATAGTGAAAGAGAAGCTACAAAATAGAAAGAGAAGCTACAAAGATATATGCGTTAAAAGCCCATTAATTTTATAATGAAAAAAAACAAGGGGTATTCATGCAAACTTGGTAATAAACGTGGTAAATATGGTTAAGTGGAAAACATGTGAAAATTTGTATGGAAATTACAGGAAGGGTATTCATGCAATTATTAAACGTAGTAAACTTGTTAAAGGTGGAAAACATGTCAAAATTTGTATGAAATTTACCACGGTTTACCAAGAGACATCAATTTTTATTCTTAAAACAAAATAGGTCCACAATATAAGTACTTTGCCTATTAGTCCAAGCGGAGACTTACTGTCGGTTTACTTAGCTCATAAGGTTAGAGATGAAAAAGGAAATTATTGGTTATGCCGAACAATTGTTAAAAGTATGTAACAAAAAAAAATTAAGTTAAGAGCGTAAAGCTGAAGCTAAAAACAGACTCTAATAGTTCTTATCTGAACAAAAGTATCAATTTTCTGTAGAGTTAAAATGTCGGTTTCCATCTCTTAAATGGGAGTTAGTACATGGCAAACCTATATGAATGCAAAAAATAACTATAAACACTCGTTTTTCAGTCGATTTCGGGTGACTTTGCACTTGTTATGGAGTATGAAACTCTGCATCGATAGCAATAAAAAAAATCATGCAATATCTTTGTTGACCCTTGAACCTATCTTTAAACTGTTCTATTTGGTTGAGTGTGACAACATTTAAAACGCTTGATATCCACATATATTTGTAATAAGGGGAGTTTTCCTGATATTTTCTACTAGTTATACTGGTTAAGCACCAAAAACTAGTTCTTTTCAGTGTTTAAAATTTGAATGAGTCTTGGTTGGTGTGGTGTGTGACACTTAAATCGTCTGGGACCCCAAAATACTTGATCAGAACGTAGACTACTTAAGTTTAAAATCTGAAAAATCATCGTTTTCAAACCGCCAAATCCATTCCCAGTGACAAAATAAAACCAGAATTGTGAATTCGGTACTATAACCTCAAAAAGCCTCACCGTACGCTATCGGCTCTTGATAGTCTACTTTCATTTTACAGAAGATGAAAACTTATATAGCTTTGCAGAAATACACTCTTTATTTGTAACACCTGAAAAATGTTCTTTTTTTGTTGTAAAATGACCTTACTGTATATTTCCACTAGTTGGGACAAGGTTTCCCTTTATACCTAGTAAAAAGTGTTTAAACTCAGAAGCTTTAATCTGTAAATTAATTTACTGTAGAATCTATTTTCAAGTAAAGTTATATTGATTTTCTTTATCATGCAAATGAATATTTTGTTTATGTTTTTGTTATGTGATATTGTTTTCTGTTGTGTTCCAAAACAAATCTTTTATTCGACCCTCATCCGAAAGAAGCCTTAAACACATGTCTCAATTTGTCATGCCAAACTTTTTGTTAACATGCATCATGCCAATCAAACTGTTCTCACAAAGATACACAAAAAGAAGTGCTTCTTTTATCCGATTTGTGCTTTTTACGATTCATAACAATGCTCCAAAGTTTTGTCCTTATTAAAATAACAAAGAGATGTTTCCAATCCTCCAGAAAACTTTTACAAAAGGTTTCAATAGATTCTCCTAGAAAATAAAATCACCCCCAGCCCAAAAAAAAAACCTCAAACTTTCCATAACATCAAAAAAACACATGGTCTCTTAACAAATAGAATATTTCATGAATTAAAGGCTCTTATTTTAAATAAAAAAAAAATATTTCAAAATGAAATCCTTGACACTATTGTTTTGATTTTATAAACGACTTTTGTTTATTGTTGAGAAAAAGTATAATTTCAGAGCAGAATCTTGATCTTGACTTCCATTATTTGTTCGGCTAAGTACCTGGCTATGTGGCATGATATAATTTATTAAGGCAACCGATATAACTTGCATCCTTTTGCAATTGAATGCTCAAAACGTTTCTGAAACGAAATAAAAATGCTAATCTTATATCCTGAATTCAAATAATGTTTACGAATCCTTGCAAAAATGTGTTTTACTTAATTCAATATCCTTTACATATTACGAGCTTTAGTTATCTCCATCAACCCTATATGACGAAGAAAAAAAGAAACCATTTCCCAACAACTGCACGCGATTTCCCTCCAGTTCCAGCAGCATGGAGTAAGCCAAAAGATTTATTTCCCAAACGTCTAGACCATAATTCAGTAAAAATAAGACACAGATATGGGTAAAGAAATTAGGAATATAAGGGAAGGTGGAAACTAGGTTATGAAAACAGCCTCCGGAGAAAAATGAGAGTGCCTTGGAGATGGATATATGCCCTCCCAAAAATAAAAGATTATATACGAAAATAAAACGAAAACAATTCTTCCTGTCTGCGTCTACTTTTACCTCACATGTTAAATTGGGGGGATAGAATGATACGATTTTGTTTGATAAATTGAAGGTAGTCATCTCGCATAACAGCTGTATATAGTCTTTGAATTTTGTTTTTAAACAACCCACCCTCTGTGGGAATATGCGAACCCCATGGATTTTTTTTCCTTCTATTGAGAAAGTTCTGATATTGACACAGAAAAGTTACATTTTCAGATTCCAAATATGAAGGTTTTTTTTCGTTTTATTTGAATTTACTTGAAAAGGGAGGAGGGCATCTACCTGTTGGAAAAAAAGAAGACCCCATTCATAGACAGAAGTATAAATATAAAGCAGCTTGTTGAAGTATAATTGAATACGTGTTTGAACTTTTAGACTGCTGACTAAATGTTAACTTGAATCAAAAGCATTTTAAAATATTCTTTCCTTTGGTCCATAAATTAAAGCTTTCTTTCAAATGTTTTGAAAGATATTCTACCTTGTGAATCTTTTAAGTATCAAAATAACTATGATATATGGATAATGACAGAGAACAGTGTGAGTTAAGGCTTTTAGGAATGATTAAGTAAAAGATTACTAAGCAACGCACCTGGAAGTGCCTACATAAGCTCTTAAATAAATTGCGAAGGTCTTAATTTTGTGTTCATGAAGGTTTAACTAATGCAAGGAGCTTTTAACATATATTTTGTACAAAGAGACTATCTATGCTCTTAAAGGGATGAAGAAAAGTTTTGTGAGAATTAGTAGCAACTAATTATTCCTAAGTGTTTCAGAATGAAGGGTATTATAGTTGAATCACTCATTCTCATTCGGTATTAATTTGAAAATAAACGGATTTAAGTTGAATTTATGTTTGGACAATATTAAGTAGAAAATAATGTAACTTTAATTTTAAAGTAGTTGGGGTTGTTCCTGTCCTGGATATCAGGTACTTACGAACAAAATTGTATCCTCTCTATTATAAAGGAAAAACGACTTTTTAATTAAACTTGAATTTTAGCAGTAATATTTTCATATAATACTTGAAAATGAAAGTTTAGAATGTCCTCTTTACGAAACCAATGATGAGATATAACTTTTTAATAAATCTATCATTCTTCTACATAGACAAAAAAAAAAACACTTTTTTGCTGCTAAGAAAGCTGCAAGTTTTTTGTTGTTTTTGTTTTTTGTTAATTATAAAATAATCCAGAATAAGTCAAAGATAAAAATTCTTCTAGGTATATATGTATATTGGTCTAGACCATAAGTCTAAAAAAAGGAAGAACTCAAATTTTTGGTACAAGAAAAAATTATAATTACTCAGCTTACACATATTTTATTTGGGTTCCAGCCGTCGGCAATCTTTAAAGCTTAAACAAGAAACGATTTTGTCATTGTGTGTTATTTCATACAATTGTTTGTTTTGTTTTTCTTACTTTCAGAAATAAATTCCATACAAATTTTAAATAAACTTCACACGTACCTGTGTATAAAATTTGGTAGTTAAATCGTATTTATATTTGTTCTGATCTGATTGCATACACAATATTAGCTTTGAGCTTACTTAGAACCGTTATCTTCGTATCATATCAAGATGTCGTAAATATTTTGCAATATATGCATTCAAACATTTTTGTTAGGCATTAGATGCACTGATGGTGTACAGTAGATCGAAAGCTCAAAAAAATTGACTTAGGATAAACATTTCATAATAAAATTATTTTACAAGTTTAAGGTCTTATTTATTTTATAAACTATTATCTAAGTAGGTCACTGTGGCGTATAACATTTATATATGAGAAAAAATTAATTTAAGCCCGATCCACCTAAGTTGATCAACACGGTTAACAAATGTTACAAACTAAGAAATTGACCAGTAAAACTGTTATACATGTGTTATATCAAAACTATTCCTTTCTCAATTGGATTTACAATTGTTTTGTGAATAATCAATTCATTTTAGCTTAAAAAAACTAAACCTCAACGTTATATTTGCTTCACAAATTAAAAAAAACCATATAAAACAAAGCTATAATTTCATTTGCTTAAGTGTCTAAGATCACTTATCTCTGATTATACCATAAACTAAAACCTTCAGTTATCATACAAACGGATTCACACCAATAAACAAATTAAAAAGCTTTTTTTCATTCATCAACAAAAAAAAAAACCGGCTAAACACGGCCACTTCCAACAACCTCTCCTGCATTAATAATTCTACCCAGACACTTTTACAGCCCCCTGAAGCTTCATAAATCGTAAAGTCCCCCAAGACCAACAACAACAGAGCTCCATAAAAAGGCCAAACGCATTCACCTACTTTCATACATAAACAAAAACAACCCTCCAAATAATATATTAAGACAACAAACAAAAAAGCTTAGCGCCAAAAATATCATAATGCCATGTGCTTCATGGGGGTTTCCTCTCTAACGTAGCAGTGAAAGCGATGCCACTTGGGAAATCTGCCATGAAAACTACAGAAACCCAAGAAAGCTCCAACAAGTTTGCAATAAACAAAAACCATCCAATCCAACACGAACCGGCAACAAAAACGACGACAAGTGGCAATGGCAACAACTGCACATACCAAAAATTAAACAAAATATACCTTCCTAGATACTTTGTAGCTCACTTAAACTTTAGTTTGTTTGCAGATTCTGTGCGATTCGGTTGGATTTCTTCATAATTCCTAAACTCGCGTTTTGGTTTTATAGTTACAAAAGTTTCGTGTAGAGTTTGAAAATTTATTTATATTTCTACAAAAAGAAAAAAATAAATAAAAGAGATAACTTGAACTTCTGAGAGTTCTAACAAGGCTTTTCATCTGGTACAAATACCACACTGCATCAACGGGGAGTCGTTTTGATTGTGCTCATGAGAGTGACAAGAAAAAAACTTCATTAATGTGACCAATCCAACAGGTGTTTTATTTATAATCTGTTACAAGTGGAAAGAGGCTTATACCACTGCTGCAGAATTTTGTGCATTTTTAAAATAGACATAAGATACTTTCCGTAAATAAATATCTGAGAAATTTTCTTTTTGTTTTGTTTGTTTCTTGTAAAGTGTTTCAAATTAAACAAAAAAAAAAAACAAATAGTATTTGAAAAGAAGAGTATCTTGTAGATATAAAAGTATCTTACGGTTAAATTTCACTAAACGAGTAATTTAAAGTGTTTTGGAGATTTTTTTAACATAATAAAAAGAGTTAAAAATTCGGAAAGTATTTTGATTTAAGATACAAAATTATTTTTTCTATACAAAAAATTTAAATCTAAAAAATTAAAAGTTTAATTTTTTTTTGTTTAAAATGCTACTCCTGAACTTTTTTCTGAGCAAAGTAAAAAAATGTGAAAAAATGTAATTTTTGAACTTAAAAGTAGTTAAAAATATACAAAAATATTTTATGCTATTAAATTTAAACGAATTCTGCTAAAATTATAACAAAATCCGCAGTAAGATACAAATGTATCTTAAAGATAAAAAAGTATCTTTTCTTTATTTTCTCGAAAAAAAAATCCAAAATCCAAATTAAAAATATCTACGCAAATATTTTGTTAAAAATCTAAACTACTTTCAACTATCGTAGACAAAAAAAGAAAAAAAAAACCTAAAACAAGTGCTAAATTGTCAGTTGTTGTAGCGCATGGAAAATTATTTCAAAGATAAAAGAGTCGCACATGGTGCATAAATTCCAAGTAAAGAGTTTCTTTGCGGTCGTTTTACGTGCGTGAAATTCTTAATTGTGAATAAAGAAACGTTTGTACACAGTAAAATTGTGTGAAGTTTGTGTGTATGGTGTGCGGTTTATCTCGCGATTAATACAAAATTCGCATTTTGGTTTTAAATGAGCCAAATAGAAAAAAAAAAAAAAAATAAAAGTCAAATAGTGTGTCTGATTTGCTAAATTAAGTTATATTGACTATCACAGAAGATGATGGACAACTAATCAAGCTGTTTGAGAGAAATGTTAAAAATGGTAAGTGGAAATCACACATTAGCTGAACAAAAATTTACAAACAAAAATCAAAAGATATCCCCGACACAGATAATTATGATATAATTCGTGCAAAGAAGGTAAACACAAAAGTCCTGTCGGCAGCATATAATACCTTTATTTTGTTACGCAATATCTGATTGTCGATCTTTATTCCCTTTAGCCTCAGAAATGTTGTTGATTTATCTTAAAACATTTTTATTTCGTGTGTGATGGTTTTTTTTTTCTTCTTCTTTAATTGGTTTGCAGTGCAAATCTGCAAATATCTTCAGTGATGTGGTTAACCCACTGAATTTCAATGAGACAAGTTATCTTACTCAAGAGTCTCTCGTGCGACAAAACTGCATCCACAGCATATAATGATGTGAAGCATACAATGAGACGTTTGTTTTTTTATTTTTCTTACTTCTTTAAGCCGGTTAATGAATATGAGGTAGTAAAGTTCATGGGCTTTGCGATTGATGTGCTTTTAAAGGCACGAAAATATCTCTTGTGCTAAATTAAACGATGGATTGGGTATTTTATGAGGTTTTTCTTTTGTTTTTTTTTTGTGATAATGGAAATCCCATCGAAGCTGCAGGCGGTTTAATGTATGTTTATTGGGTAGTTTAAGTTTTTGTATTAAGTGCTTAATGGTGTAACTTAGTTGAATTAAATTAGGGGTTGGATCTTGAGTATATACTCGAAAAAAAAGACTTACTTTTGCTTTAGTTTTGGCTAATACTTTCTTATTTAAAATAAAGCATCAAATAAACTCTTTCTAAAATAATAATTGAGCAGGTTTTAAACGTCAAATATCAAAGTGAGTTTGAATAGGATAGGGGTTTTTCCGATTTCGGTTGAGGTTTTATTTAGAGAATAGAATAGGGTTTTTTAGAAAAAAAAACAATACATCTCTGTCTCAAGCTTCTACACGTAAAATCTACACTTTTGCCCGATAATCAACTTAAAACTTATTTATGTTTTTATTTTTGCTATTCATGTTACAACTGTCAGTTTTAAGTTTGACAGTTTTGTAAAAATCCCTATCTAACAAGCTCAGCTCTTTCTAAATTAACTTTCGAACAGGTCTAAAACGTCAAACGTCAAAATGAGTTTGAATGGAAAAAAAATTTTTTCAATAGGGTGGGTCACATTGACTTACTTGTCATTGGCCATCGGTTGGATGGGTTTCAAATGATTTTGAGAGTTGCCTGACGACCAAATGACAGCTCTTTCCCTGGGAAAATATCAAAATCATTTGAAAACTATCATTTCCATTTTGACAGCTCATCGTCCGGTAAGTTAGACAATGTGAACCCCCCTAATAGGGCTCTTTAGCAAAAAAAAAAATTAACCGTCAAAATTCTCACTTTGACGAAATTGACATCTGCTTTTCATTCGAAAGTAAAGTACAGAAATTGTTTTTATAGTCTTATTATTAAAACAAATTAGTCGGTCACTGTAAGATAATAATTTTTTAAACAAAATTATTAAAATAACCGATTTTATTTTCGTTCCAACCTCTTAACGGTCGGTTTCATCAAAATGGTGGTTGTCACTTTTGAATCTTAGTGCCAAGCAGATAGTGGTCCGAGTGAAAACAACATAGTTGCGGTATGAACGTATGCGAGTAGTATTATTAATACAGTGTCGAAATGGTAAGAGCAATGAACTGTCACGCTTAAGTTTTGAGTTCCAATACAGCCGTTACCAGATTCACTGCTGAAAAGTGTAATAAATCTTGTATTCAATTGACAAGTTAATGTAGAAAATACAAAACATTGATTTATGTTAGTTATGAAAACACTAATTTTTCTTTCAATCAAATAAAAAATCGTTGAATACGTTAACGAACGAACGTAAAAGAATTGACAATTGCTGTCTCTATATAATCTGTACAAAAAAATAGAGAGAGAAATAGCAAATACATTTTCGTTCGCTTGCCAGCATAAATTTCGTTCAATAATCTGTATACTTTTAAATTCATTTAATTTATTTATCCGAAAGACCATTATTACAAAATGTCTATCGGTATGTTTATATTTATGCCAAAATCAAGCAATTTTGAGAAGATGTTTCCGTCTCCAAGGATATCAACTTCATCATCACCTGCTAAAAATATTCGAAATTTATATAATAAAATAAATATTTGTTAGAAGTCACATACCGCTTTGAGATACAGAGGGCAATCTACTTGCCACGCCTCTATTGGATAGTCCTCCTGCTCCTGGTAGACCACTAAGAAATCCTCCCAGACCACCAGAACCTCCAAATGGTAAACCACCAAATGGTAAGCCACTAAATGGTAAACCACCAAATGGCAAACCACCAAATGGTAAACCACTAATTGGTAAACCACCAAATGGTAAACCCCCAAATGGTAAACCACTTAATGGTAAACCATGAAGATGTGCTCCAAGACCACCAGAATTTCCTGATGGTGAACCGCCTTTTGATAACCAACTCATCAATCCTTCTAGACCTCCTAGCTTTGCTCCTGCTGGACCATTCCCAACAGGAGCTATAGGAACTGATGCTACAGGAGCTGGAGCTACAGGAACTTGAGCTGCAGGAACTGGGGCTAAAGGAACTGAAGTTACAGGTACTGAAGTTACAGGAACTGGAGCTACAGCGATTGAAGGTACAGGAACTGGAGCTACAGGACCTAAAGTTACAGGAGCTGTAGCTCCATTAGAATCTGAATATGAACTAGCAACAGCACCTGAAGGTTGAACACTAGCGGAAGCCCCTGAATAAGTTTCTACTTGAGCTGAATTAACTGCAACTTCTGGTTTTGTATCGACAGATTTTCCTTTACAAGTACGATTCTTGCAAGCATACGCTGCACCATGTACTTCTCTACCATATTGAAGGATAACTATGAAGTAGAATGTTTTTTGTTATTTTTCAAAAATAAAGAAAAACTATCAAAAATCAAAAAAATTACCAAGAAGAGCAAAAACTACTACTGAACGAATTTTAAAGGAAGCCATATTATTTATGCCGTACAGGGTCTTCTAATTACTTGCTGAATGTTTTCAGTCTATTTATTTAATTATTTTTTTTTTAAAGCAACATTTACCATGATATTTAAAAATCGTGAGATTCAGTCACGGAACATATTTAGTTTTAATGTTTTCTTTTAACAAAAAGAAAATTATTAGTAATTGTTGCAAAAAGTTAAGGCAGTTAAAGTTCCGTAAAGTTCACGATTCCATTTCAATTGCTTGTAATTTAGTTTCGTTAAGTTTTTCGTTAAGTATTTGAGTTATTAAACGGACTTCTCTATCTCGAATGTCAAACATTGTTTTCACTTTTGCAATTCATTTTGTGTTAGAAAAGCGATTCTCATTGAATAAGTGAAAATTATTATTGATATCATTCTACCGCATATGCACTCGGACTGCTGCAGTTGGCAAAGCTTTGTTCATAGGTTTGGCCAGACGAAATTATTGCAACTAATCTAACTTGTATACAGTACCTAATAGTTTGCTTCAAGACGGTTTACTTGTTTCCATCTACTCGAAATTATGCACTCAAAGTATGTAAGAGAGACGAAACTAGTAAACCTTCCTGAAAAAAATGTTTGGTCTCTCTATCTTAGGGACCGCTCCATTGTTTGTTGGTTACCCAAAATCTACTGCGGACTCCTAGGGCCAGTTTCCAATGATGGGCGAATTGGTGGAAAAAAAGTATAGGAAACAGAACAGAACCTTGAGGAACTTCCAAAAGTAATTTCTAATCGAAATGAAAGGTGCTTGACCTTCAATGTTGATTTCAAATTGCATGCAAGATTTTTAAGAATGATTTTCAATTATTCTTATAGTTTGATTCAGGTTACCATTTCCTAGAGTAGATAGATATCTGTTGTCGTAATAACATGCCTCTCATATTATCTCAGTTTGAAAAATAGACTGCTTTCTTTCTGAATGAAGCCTCTTTTTAAAATTCCCAATAGAAAGAGACCTGCATGGTTGAAAAACTGCAATGTTGTTCCAAATGCCACAAATGAGGGCTGCAAGAACTCGACATCTCAGTCTATAATGCTGACCTTATACGACACAATATTATTGCGCAATACTCAGTATTGACAGTGTAGGGGCTGTATTGCACAATATTTTCGGTTTGCACAATATATTGAGTGATATTAAAAAAGTTTAATATTTTGTTGTTATTGCACTTTCACTTCCAGATGCCTCAGATGAGGGCATATATAAATATAAATATGATACCAATATTAATTGTTGCTTGCAATCTAGATCTGTCTTGCATTTGCATGTTACCAAAAGACAGTTTAATCTTTAATCCTTTCCATATGCCAGTAAGATGCACTCGAAAACTCATACTTTGGGTGGCATATTGGGGATAGATGGATACAAGAAAACGTCGTGAAACTATCTTTTTGTCAAACTAAAAGGAAGATCTATCTTAATAGCAATAATATTTATTGGTATTATAGCTATTTACAAAATATATAAAATTTTCTAGCAGATAAATAAAAAATAATACTGTTTTGATCATGAAATTACTAATTTTTATTTAAATACCGTAAATTTTGTCAATATTCTATACGTAAAACGTACTTAAAATTCATTTTATTACTAAGACTGACTAAGAATGTTGATCGGTAAGTTTAGATTTAATCCAAGATCCAACAATTTCTTAATGATGTTTCCGTTTCCGTAGATGCCAATATCTTCACTATCTGTAAAAATATTCAAAATTAATAAATCCAAAAATACTTGCTGTTAGAAGTCACAAACTGCTTTGATATACAGGGGATGATCCACCTAGACCTCCAAATCCTCCTAATGGTGAACCACCAAGCAATCCTCCTAAACCTCCTAAGCCTCCTAATGGTAAAACACCAAGCAACCCTCCAAGACCATCTTGACCTCCTAGACCTCCCAGGCCTCCCAAACCTGCCAGACCTCCTAGATCTCCCAGGCCTCCAAGACCTCCTAGCCCTGCTGCTGCTGGAGCAATCCCAACGGGAGCATATCCAACTGGAGCTACAGGAACTGCAGCCGGCTGAGTTGCTCCATAAGAACCAGCGTAAGAACTTGCTACAGCACTTGTAGGTTGAGCACCGGCGTAAGACCCTGAATAAGTTCCTGTTTGGGGTGGATAAGCTGCAACTTGTGGTACTGCACCTACAGATTTGCCTCCACACGTATCATCCTTACAAGCATAGGCTGCACCATGCACCTCTCCGCCATACTGAAGGATAACTATAAAGTAAAATGTTATTTCAAAAATAAATGGGTATTTATGAAAAATGAAAAACTGAATTACCAATAAGAGCAAAAACTGCTACTGAATGAACCTTAAACGAAGTCATTTTTACTGCCTTTAAGTGATATCTGATAATTTGCTGAATTCCTTTAGTCTATTTATTTGATTTTATGTTTGAATATTCACATAGATAGGTAAAAATCGTGAAATTAAGCCACGAAATATATTTAATTTTAATATTTTATTATAAAAAAAAATTGTAATTGATTTTTGAAAAAGTGATTTTAATAGTTAAAACGGACGTTGAACCATAAAAAATAATTTTCGTAGGGAAGCAATGCTCCAATGTCACGATCATGATTTCAATTGCTTGTTATTCAGTTTCGTTAAGTTTTTCGTCAAATGTGCATCCACAGAGCTGTAAAAGATTACAGTCAATTGGTAATGCAGTCATATTAGTAACATCAGTTAATTGCCTTTAGATTAACTGCAAAATATTAAGCCATTATTTAGTACTAATCAGTTAATTGCCTTTAGATTAACTGCAAAATATTAAACCATTATTTAGTACTAATACACTGATTATACACTTATGCAGTGTACAGAATGAAGAAATCAATTAAATACAGTACTATTTCACTCTATGGTTTAAATCCTTTATTTAATTTTGAAGTGTCGAATGACATCAAATGAGTTAAAAGTCTTGATTGACTATAGAAACAAAATTTAAAACACCACAGTACGAAACACTTTAAACTAACTGAAAGACTTGAATCAGTGAAATATTATAACTTTGGTTTGTTCCATTGCCTTATTGTTCAGTTTTGAACTTAATTTTGAATAATAAACATTAGGGGTATTCACTATTCATACAATCTAATAAACTCTTGGTAAATATGGTGAAGTGCAAAATCTAGTAAACGAACTGTCATTTTTATACAATTTTTTACATTTTTTCCACATTTACCAGGTTTACCACGTTTACCAGGGTTGCATGAGTACCCCTATTATCTTTTTAGTCTTTTGCAGTCATAATTAACTGTAGTATAGAAAAAAACTAAAAATTTAATAACTATTGCGTTCGCTAATAAGATAGCGATCGCTAATAAGATAGCGATCGCTAATAAGATAGCGATCGCTATCGCTGTTAACGTATTTTTTTAATTTTATGATTATTTTGCTGCGAGAAAATCTATTCTCGCTGAATAAGTGAAATTTTGTATGGACCTCAATCGACTTTTAATTTTTTTTTGTAGTAAATTTTCTTGAAAAAGACAAAAGGAAGATCTCTATCTTAGTGGCAACAATTTTTTTGGTAACCCAAAATCTACAGCGGGCTCTTAGGGCCAGTTTCACAGGGGAAACTTGAGCCAATTTCACAGGAGAAACATGAGTCTTTTGGGTGGAAAAATTTTCACTCTATTACTATCCAATATTAAAAAAAAAGTTATACAAGAAAATAGGTAAACATCAAATTGTTGGTCTATTAGATTTCTCATAAACGGGTTCTACGATTTAAATGAAGAAATATATCATTCGTTTTGTTTTTTTTTTTTCAAAAATATTTAATGGTACCTGTCATAGAACGGTTTTGTTTTTTTTATGTCTCCTACATTAATTTTGAACGATTTTTCAGTATTGTAAGTACTTCCGATCCAGTATATATTTTTTTATACAATGTTGGAGGTGGTAACCTTTATACAAATATATAAGAAGTATGATAAAAAGTGTAATAAACAAAACAGAACCTTGAGGTACTTCGAAAAGTAATTTCCAATAGTAATGAAGGATGCTTGACCTTTTAATTGAATACAACAAAACTGAGCCATTCTGCTGATTTTAAATTGCACACAAGATTTTCAAATTTTTGGAAGAAAGTTTATAGTCTTATAGTTTATTATTCAGGTTAAAGCTTTCAAGAGTATCTGTTGTAATGATAACATTAACAGTTCGAATTCGGTTTGAAAAATCGAAGACTGCTTTCTTTTTTAAATTCGTTTTTAAATTCTTAATAAAACAAGAGCACGCAGTAAAAATTGCAAGTGAGCGATAGCATAAAATTATTGGTATTTTGGGAAAGGTCCTTTGATTGTGTGTATGGGATGTCAAGTTGTTTTAGTCACTAGCTGGGGTGTTTGGGAGTTAAAGTGCAATAAACTTGCAATTATTATTTATGCAAAATAATTATGATACAAAAAAAAAAAGTTTCCATCTGTTCGAAATAATTGCACACAAAGTAGGAATTTCAAGTGCATCTTACGGGCAGATGAAAATATATAAACTGAATTTAGTAATTTTTTGTTTTTAATATACAAGGAAGATCTTAGTGGCTAAAATTTTGTATGTTGTCATAATTATTCGAAAAACTGCAATGTTGTTGCACTTTAACTCACAAACGCCCCAAATAGGGACTGCAAGAACTCGACATCTCAGTCTAAAAGAAATGATAAAGAAAATATAAATTAAAATGAAAATATAAAATTTTATAGCAGATTATGTACATATACATATGTAATAAATAAAAACAAGAAAAAAACAGTTTTGATTATGAAATTTCTAAGTTTTATTCGAACACAATAATTTTTTTAAATATTTTGTGTATAAAACGTACTTTAAAGTCATTTTATCAATTAGACGGACTAAGAATGTTGATTGGTAAGTTTAAATTTAATCCAAGATCCAACAATTCCGTAATGATGTTTCCGCTTCCGGCGATGTCAACTTTATCACTATCTGTCAAAAAAAAAAACAAAATTAATAAATTTAAAAACACTTGCTGTTAGAAGTCACAAACTGCTTTGATCTGGAGAGGATGATCCACCAGCCAGACCTCCTCCTGCAGGTTGACCACCAAGCAATCCACCTAGACCTCCAGAACCTCCAAGCAATCCTCCTAATGGTAAGTTACTAAGCAATCCTCCAAGACCTCCTTGACTTCCCTGATCTCCTTGTCCTCCAAGACCTCCTAGCCCTGCTCCTGATGGAGCTACAGGAACTGCAGCCGGCTGAGCTGCTCCATAAGAACCTGCATAAGAACTACCGACAGCACTTGAAGGTTGAGCAACTTGTGGTACTGCACCTACAGATTTGCCTCCACAATTATCATCCTTACAAGCATATGCTGCACCATGTACTTCTCCGCCGAACTGAAGGACAACTATAAAGTAAAATGTTATTTCAAATTAATAAATATTATTAAATATGAAAAATTGAATTACCAAGAAAAGCAAAAACTACTACTGCAACCATTATTCCTGCCTTGAAGTGAATTTTGATAACTTACTGAATTTCTTCAGTCTATTTATTTGAATTTTCTTTTCAAACCAAATTCACATTGATACAAATCGTGACTCAATCAGTCACGAAAAATATTTAATTTTAAAAAAGTTTACAAAAAAAAAAAAATTATAATTAATTTTTGAAAAAGTGAACTACTCATTAGATGTTAGTGTAAATCTCATATTTCAAAAAAGAGTTTAATAGTTTAAACGGATATTGAACCACAAATATTATTTTTTTAAGGGTAGCAATGTTTGTTTTCCAAAGTCACGATCATGATTTCACGTGCTTTTATTCAGTTTTGTTAAGTTTTTTATATTCAAATGTGCCATTACTAGATCTGTACAAGAATACATTCAGTTGCAATTGATAATCCAGCAATTTCAGTTGTAGTTTACTACTTTTCCATACACGTAGTGTATATGATAAGTTTAGCGATTGCCACAAACACTGTTTTCAGAATTAACCTATTTTATCTTGAAACATCATGAAACGTAAAGTAATACGTTTCTAAGACATTTGTTATGGGCCTGCCACGTTGGCGTCATCATTGTTGGCGGAGTTGGTATTGGAAATTTGTAAACACGATAAATTCTGTTAGAATCAAGATAATTAAAATCTGCCAACGCCAAAAGTTCAGGATTAGCTTAATTTGAACCCTGTTCCGCCACTAGCCACTTTAATATGGATACCATAATTTTACATGTTCTAATGAATAATGGTACTTATGTTCAATATTAATGGATGTATCCAAAAATCGATATACTTAATTTTCAAAATCTTTGGTAAAAATCAATATTTTATACTTGTTTGTAAAAAAATTCTTGCAACAGTTAGGAAAAGTTTGGGATTACCAATATAATTCATATATTTGACTAAAGCTTTAACCGCAAGTCAGTACGAAGAGATCTTACTTTAACTGCAAACTATACTCAATTATCAGTAAATACTAAAATATACTAACTTGCAAGTTAATAAAATCACACAGTCTCACCAACAATCATCTACGATTTAAGTTTGGTAATCGCCTACAGTTTTGATCAAACCATCAGGGGTTTTAGGTGACAAACTAATCCACTCTTTGACCTTTCGACCATGAATACCCAGAGGAAAAAAGTTCCACTATCACATACATAACACTAAGGCTGATATTCACTAAGCACTCATAAGTTATGAGCGCTCATAAACCTATTCACCAAGCAATATAAGTGACTTATGAGTGGTCTCAACCACTCATAAAGTTAAGAGAGCTGATTTCGAAATCTCCGATATGAGCGCTCATAACTTATGAGCTCTTGATGAATACCAGTCTAAGTTTAATAGTAGCATGTGCTGTAAGCCCCTTGCCACGTGAAACCCTTACCACACGAGAGTAGTTCCGTAGAAGTTTTAAAGTAATCTTTCGAATTCAGGAGCCTTGTTATGTAAAACGGGAACGAGAACAAGTGAACGCGATCGTGTTGCCAATAGCAATCTTATTCATATTTGAAGAGAAAAATAGGGACATCAATCGTCAAAACAATCGCTTTCGTTCGTTTTCGTTTTACATAATAAGGCCCCAGAAGTTTTAAAGATCTCAAAAAATGGGATAACTTTTCAAAGATCCAATGGAAAGACTTTTTAAAAGAGACCAGCATTTAGCGAAAAATATTATCATTTAAATGCCAAAGTATGAAAAAGAGAAAGAAAAAACTCAAAATTACTTGTAAGAATTAATTTTAATCAATTTTTTTAATTTTATTATCATAAGTTTTGCACAAAAATCTAAATACAATTCCTTTAAAAATTCGTTTTTTTAATTTATCCTGAAGGAGACAATTTATTTATAAAATGTTTATCGGTATGTTGAAATTTAAAATAAGATCCAACAATTTTTTAAAAACGTTTCCATCGCCAAAGATGCCAACATCTTCACCACCTAGAAAATATTCAAAAGTTATGCATTCTAAACTATTTTAATAAGAAAAAGTTGAGCAAACCTTCTTGAAAAACTGGTCCATCAAGCGATCCTGCTCCTCCTAGAGCATCCCCAAATGGAGAACCATGTACTTCTCCAACATATTGAAGAATAACTATAAAAGTAAAAGGTTTTTTTTTTTCAAAATAAGTACAAATTATTAAAAATCAAAAGAAACTTACCAAGAAGAGCAAAAACTGCTAATGAATGAATGTTAAAGGAAACCATTATTGCTGGCTTATAGTGACTATTGATAAATTTCAAAATTCTTTCCGTCTATTTATCTAAATTTTTTCGTGACATTCAATCACGAAATATGTATAAATATTTAATTTTAATATATTCATAAAACAAAACCAATTATAATTTAATTTTTTATAAAATTTGATAGTCAGTATGAATTGGAATGATACCGATAACGTTTGAAACAAGCCATTCTTCAACAACGAGGTGTGTCAAAGAAGATGTTGAACCGCAAATATTAATTTTCTTTGGGTAGCTAAAATTTTTTCCAAAGTCACATTTAGGATTTCAAATGGTTTTTATTGTAATGCAGTTTTTTTAAGTTCACGAATGAAATTTTGATCTTTTATATTTTCTTTTACAGAATTGAAATAGTTTTTACTTTTTTGATTCTTTTAGGGTGGAACTCATAAATGTTACAAAAAATTATTATTGAAATAAACATGAAAGTCGTCACACTCAATTTATCGAAGCCACTGTAGTTGAGGCTTTCGTCTACTTGTTGTTCACCAGGGACCAGGAGAAATGATGACCTGTATATTTTTGCTGTTTTTTCAAACGGCACTGGGTGTCTTTGTTCATAGTTTAACAGCTGGGAATAAGAATTTCGGATTAGATTCCCAGTAACCATTACTAATTCCTGTTTATATTTTCACCACGATAAGCTTCTATTCTGGGCTGGTATCCTTTTGAAAATGATTTCACTATTTGATACAATTTTTGAATCAAATATCTATCCCTATCATAGGATTTCTAAATAGATTCAACCGCTTGTTTTATCGTGAACTCTCTTTTTCCTTTTGAGACCAAATTTAATACTAGAATGGATCACTGACTTATAGACCTCGTTGTTTGCTGGGATGTACCCGCCACTTATTTTCATTAAACCAGGGGTCTTTGCTGCCTTGTTCAAAACCCAGCAAATAATAAGTTGCCAATGCTTCCCCTTTTAACCCTGGACATCTATATTCGGACTATAGTTTCTACCACGTAATGATCTGAGTTTATTTAAGCTCCTCGGAATGTTCGAGAAACCGAATTCATCCTCATATCCCTTCTTTTTGGTTGCCAAATCAATTTTTAAGTCGTATTTTGGGCACTTATCATACATTTTATCAAAAAGTAAAATGATTCTTTGGTCAATTCAGAGACCAGATTCTTCACTAGTTGTTTGACTGGAAGTGGTTTTCTTAAGGTACGGACATTCTGCTTAAAGATACAAAATTCTTCCCCGAAATTCGGTAGATATGAGTCACCATAAGCCCCTCCGTCATATCAAGGCTAACCCCACGGGAAAAGTAGCGCTGGAGTTAAAAAGTTATCGTTTTTATTATTATTTAATAAGCTGGTAGGTATTGACTATTTTTTTAAGGATAAAATAGAATGCATTTTAGAGTGTCATACGTGGCTTGTACAAGTTTTGTAAAGGTTGTAAGGTTGTAAGGAAAAAACTCATTTGTGTTAAATCATGAAATTGCTATTTTTTTATTTGTTTAACATACATTTTGCTCAATAACCTAGATACATTTCATTTAAAAATATTTTTTTTTTCATTTAACCTGATGAAGTACAGTTATTTATAAAATGTTTATCGGTATGTTTAAATTTAAGATAAGATCCAACAATTTCTTAAAGACATTATTGTCGCCGTTGATGCCAACATCCTCACCACCGTTTTGTGAAACGCCTCCAAGCCCACCGAACAATCCTCCTAGACCTCCTAGTCCTGCTCCACCTAGCCCTGATCCTCCTAGTCCTGATCCTCCTAGTCCTGATCCTCCTAGCCCTGCTCCCGGAACAATCCCAACTGGAGCTGCCAGAGCTGGAGCTCCATAAGAACCTGCGTAAGAGCTAGCGACAGCACTAGTTGGTTGAGCATTAGCATAAGATCCTGAATATGTTCCAGTTTGCGCTGGATAAGCTCCTACGGATTTGCCACCACAAGATTTATCCTTACAAGCATAAGCTGCACCATGTACTTCTCCACCATACTGAAGGATAACTATAAAGTAAAACGTTATTTTAAAAATAACTAAAAAAATATTAAAATTAAAAAGTAAATTACCAAGAAAAGCAAAAACTGCTACTGAATGAATTTTAGAGGGAACCATTATTTCTGAATTGAAGTGACTTCTGATAGCTTGCTGAATTTCTTCAGTCTATTTATTTGATTTTTTTTTTATTTCAAACAAAATTCACATTAATTGTTAAAAATCGTGAGTTTCTGTCACGAAACTGTTTCAATATGTATGTTTTAATATAATATATTAAAATAAATTATTATTTAAAAATGTTATAGGCATTAGAAGCTAGGTCATAAACCCTTTAGTGGGTTACAACAATTTTTTCCAAACTCAAACTCATGCTCACGAATTCAATTATTTGAATTTTAGGTTTCGCTCAGTTCTTCGAGTTTTTTTCATGAAATAAAAGTAATTTTTGCTTCCAAATATTGCCGTGAAAAAAATGTGTCATTATGATGGCTTAAGATGAGAGTCAAGTTATAAAAACAACTAATCACAGAGTGAAGGGCATTTAGATTTTTATTATTTTCGTGGAAATTCGTTTGAAAATGTGAACAAAACATTTCACAAAACCAGAAATATCTCTCAGATGCTGTCGCTTTCTGTCATACTTTATTAAACTGACAGTGCCTACAAAAGTAGCTGCCCAACAAAATCCAAACTCCAAACTCTGCCCAGTCCAACTCCTAAAGTTTAATTCAATTTATGTAATTTGTCTATTCTTTCAACAATTTTAGTATTGATTGATTTTTACGACAATCCCACTCACCCTTTTTCCCCCTCATACTATTTTTTTTTTCATCAAAAATCACGTTGCAGAGCGTATAGTTTTGTTTGACAACAACTTTATGAAACTTCATAGCCAGACATCACAGCCATGACATGACATATTTTCTTAAAGAAGAAAAATTACTTTTCCGTTACAATCTTCGTCAAGAACTACTCCCTAGGACAAAAACAAAATCCTAATCAACTTGTTAAACGTATGCTGTAGCCCAAAGTCCTAGTGTCAAATATCAAAATCATCCCCAAAATTTGTTCGGACCCATGAACATTTATCACCCTTAAAAACTTTTTTGTTTTTTTTTTGGCTTGCGGTAATACGTAGGATTTAATTCCCTTATCTATTTCTTGTACCCTCATACTGTTGTTTGTTATATTAAATTCGGCATTAGCTATGGGAGAACCTTATGTTATGCAACAATTATTGATGGAATACCAATAAAAAAAATTAATGAATTCTTAAACCACACAAAAAAAAAGAATTCTTTGAAGTAATAGAATGTGTCTCCCCAATTTTTATGTGGGTACTTTTTAAGACTACCATCAAAGCCCCCCCAGTACACATTCAGCCATGGATAGTTAACCAAAAATTAAATATGTATTTAGGTTCTTTCTTTTTCCACAACAACAAAATGTGTATAGTGTACCAGTATACATATGCTTCTATACAAAAAAAAGTCAATGTTTTGTTTGGTATACATTCGTCATTGGTGTTAATGTTAATGCTAATTACTAGACGACAGCCCGCTTATCACTCAACCAAGTGACAGTGGTGTCTGCGAATGTCGGGCTTCTTTTTTTTTTTATATATATTCTCACCTCATTATAGACAACGAACAGAATTATAATTAAAAAAATAACCAGTCCCCCCATGGACCTGCAGCAGGTGAAATAGCAAACAAAAAAGAGTAGCAGCAGTAATTTCGTCATAAATGCTTAAATTTTGTTCATTTTTTGAACTGGAGTTATTATAAAAACCCGCATTTTTAGGAAACGTTACTGTTCGGAAGAAACGCAGGTATTTGTTTCAATAGCTTAAAGCCTTAAGAAGAACAACTATTATATCGGTTGTCAATTTCATAGTACATAGTACGAAAACCAAGCGAATACAAGGAACTCATACGATGATTCGTTTAGTATTCGTTCACTTTTGCTTTCGAATTTGTGAAAATATGTTTTTTATTCAAATTCTTTGATTTAAGGTATTTTATTGCAAAAACAACATTTGCATATCTCTGGTTCTTTGAAAGATGAGAGAAGTTTACCGTAGCGAGCGTTCTACGTGATAAGCGTAACTACATTAAGGCATTAAGCCGAAGAATCAGAAGAGGCCGAAAATTGTTGTGACTGCACAATTGCTTATAGAATCACTAAGGAGCTTTCAGGTGTACAAAGATTAAAACAACACCTGGACTCTCTACTCATAGAGAAAGCTTGGAACTCTGAGTGCTTCCCAGAGGAGTGTTGAGAGAAAGGAGATTTGATGCAGTGTGAAAACTGGAGAGAGATTTTCCCGCCGCCGTTGCCATCATAGCAGCAAAAAATGTGCTGGAGCGAATAAAGGAATATCTAGAAGACCCACTTGACGCCAAACAAGCAGGTTTCCGCACTGGTTCATCCTGTATTGACCACATTAACACCTTGCGGATCATTACTGAACAGTGTGTCGAATATATCGATTACCACTTAACCTAAAAGCATTTGATAGCTTGCCAACAGAGAATTTATTTGGATTGCCCTACAAAAGAGGATTTCAGATAAGTTAATAGCTATTATTAAAGCAACTTACGATGGATGCAAATTTCACGTTCTGCATAAAGGACGGTTGTCAGATGAATTCGAAGTCCAATGTGGAGTCATGTAGGGTTGCATACTATCGCCAATACTTTTTACTTTTGTTAGTGATGAGTAATTTGCTGCGTGCAGAACTGTTGACTGAAAATGGTTTAATTCAATGGAGTCTGATATCTTAACTAAAACATCCGGACTACCCGGACGACGTATGCTTACTCTCTCATAGGATCATGGATGTCTATTAAATGACACCATGGGTGGAGGGAGCAGGAGAAATCGTGGGGCTGACGGCTAACGGTAAAAACAAAACCAAAACAACTAAAGCCAGGTAGGAGGTCGGTTCGGCCGAGAAGCACATGGTGCAGGACAGTCGAAATGGAATCTGCACATCTGATGAAGAGTTTGAGAGAACTAGGATATATTTCCAGAAATCGTACACGATGGCTCGTAGGAGAAGTGGAGGCCCTATGCCCCTTAAGAGGATCACAATGAGGACCTACTGAGTGAGTGGTTCGAAAGAAACAAGAAGACTGGTTTTGAGGTTTTTTTCCAAGTCTTCTTTTCCATTCTTGGACAAACATTTATTTAACAAAAAATGAAAAAATAATATGTCTCACTTTTCTGTTGAGCTTAAAATCATGACTTTGGAGGAGGGAGGACCTTAACTGCTTTGAAGTAGCATATGTACCTTAAATGCAGTGAAAGATTGTAGAGAATTTGTGAGCTATTCATTGGATCACTTGATTGCTGTAATATTGAATCCTATTTCTTCCATATTTTTTAAATAAACTGGTTCTGGGGCGTAACAGGGATTTATTTATTAACTAAATAAACTTTTTCTGAGTTAACTCAGTCTAATAAAGAACTTTGTTCTAAAAAGCTGAATCTAAAAACCATAAGAATTAACTAAATTCCGACAGCATTCTTCTATAAGCATCAATACTCTTTTTAATGATGGTAAGGTATATAATATTCTAGAACCAAAAACCAATATTTGTTCATGACAGTAGTTATTGTATGCCTCAACTTTTATTATTTTGTGAAACCAAACCAACAATTGTGTGTTCACAAACTATTAAACACATTCTAAAGTTATGGCCACATTTTCGTGACATTCCCCAAAATAAAGGTCTTAAATTTATTCCAAACTATGAAAATGAAAATGTTGTTTTATGGGCACAAAATTATTCGTTCAGAGTGTCTGTAAGCTTTTGTGCAAACTCGAGATGGTTTTGTGGTTAAATATGATTTAATTAGAAGATTATATAAGGCGGATTATTATTTTCGAGTATTTAATTGAAAATAAAACTTCCTTCGAAAAACCCTCAGACCATAAGGGGAGTGGATAAAAACAACATAGTTTACTTTCAGTTGAACGGTTCTTAATGATTTATGTGCACTCAACTGAAGGATAAAGAAAAGAAGGTTCTTGTCTTTTTTCTTACATATCAAATCGATGATGATATAGAATTGTTTTGAAAATGATGGAAGAAGTTTTCTAATAAAATGCAAGGGATTCTCAAAGTTTTCACACAAAGTCAACAATGTGGTGTTGAACTTTTACCCCAACTATGTATGTTTGTGTGTGTATATGAGCTGGTAGTTTACTTAAATCTTAAACGTTACGGCGTGCGGGCGGCGACTTACTTGCACTTTAGATGAGGATAGACATTGTGGGTTACATTTTTATTTTGTTTCAAGAATATTGTTTTGAAATTGTTTCAATTCTGTGGAATGTTTTAAATTGATTGAAACGATTTTTACATAAATAGTTTATCAACCTCAATTTGTGTGTAAGAAGATAAATGAATTTACACGAATGAGTGGTCAGAATTTATTTAAATATTATTTGTATGTTCGTAAAAGTTTCATTTAAACAAAAAATATAAACGGAAGATATTTTGAAGAACCAGACTGTTGCAATTACATATGTCTGAATGATGCTTTTGTTATAATGTCTGGGATGGATGGCAACAAAAAAACTTAGCTAATTAGCACCTCAAATGTTTACTTTCGTTCTCTTGGATGAATGGGTTCATGCCTTAAGTGTATCAACTGGAAAATACGTAAATAGCTTCAATAAGTCAGCCGGCTTAATGTGACAAGTCTTAATTTTTCTATCAGTTCCGCTATTTGCGGCACGCTGCTACTAGCCGTATGACAACGGTAATTTGCACATATTGTGTATACTTTTGATATTATTAGTAGGTTTTTAAGCATCTTATACGTATGGAAAGATGCTTGAGGTGTTATTCTGCTTCCTCGCTTGTTTTCCTGATCAGGGCGTTCCGAGCTGTCTTGACAAGGGCCTGATGAGCTGCTTTGTATTGCATGGTTCTGTTGTAAAAGATGCCCCGAAAAAAGAGACACAAGCCCGTTTCAACATTGATGTAGTGTGTTTATTGAACGGTTTGTCAAATTGACATCCAGGTATGTGGCAGTGTACTTGGTGGTAACAATTGAGTTGTATGGGAAACTGATTTGGATTTTTTTAGCAATCCTTTTCGGGTCCTTGTTCTTGTTTATCGTGCCCAGAAGCGAAAAAGTTCGGTCTTAATGTCGTTGATTTACAGTCCCTAGTTCAGGTAGTAGTTCTTCAAATGTATGACGTGATCTTGTATTCTTCGAGCTGATGTGTATCAAGTTTTCGATTATGTTCAGTCCCAAAGTGATGTCGCTGTAAAAGTCCCAAAAGAGGATTAATGGAATTCATATTGAATGTTTTTTCGAAGAATGTTTTTTATTAAAAAAAAATTGCTAAGCTTTAGCAGTAGGCTGCCGTTAAAAAGTAGCCATTGCTGCAGCAGTTGTTTAAGATGGTTGTCAATAGAAAGAGCACAGTGTTAATCAATAGAAATCAGAAATAGGGTATCTCTCCCCAATATCTTGATGATTAAACAAGCAGCTTTCGAGGCGTTTAGTCCATTGATTTTAACTTGTTCTCCTGAGACTTTTTGTACCACTAAGAAAGCTTTGCCTGTGTGTTTTTTCCTTTGTGTGTTTTTTCTTCTCTAAACAGTATCTACTTCTCTGGCTGGTATTGGTAAAGGGCTTAGTATTTTTCAAAATTGTGTATTTCAATTTAAGTGCATATAAAATTTCTCAAAGTATTTGCAATAACAATGAATAAATCAGAACTACGAGCATATGACTTGTCAATAAAAAAACAAATCTAAAAGTTGTTGTGGGTGAACGTAAGATCAAATGATTAAATCAATATCAGTATGTAAGTTTGTTTAAGTCATTAGCTCTATCCTCTTAAATATATTTGCTCCCTTAACATTAAACGAACAACAATCCATTAGAAATCATAGCAAAATTCAGACTTCCACTCATCACATCGCACCACAGAACAGAAAACTAACAAAGACCGCCTGCTGTATGATTATTATTGACTCAACATTCAACAATCAATTCAATCCACATTGACATCAATTTCATGCAAAGTTTAGCAGATAATAAGTTTAATTGTTTTACTCAGTTTAACACAGAGAGTCAATTCAATGAAAAAAAAAAACAGTCGTATGTACTTTTGTTTTTTTCTAGAAAATTAAACTTTAAAAACTTATACGATGCGTGCATATTCTTCTGAATTGTTTGAAGGCACATTGCACATGCTAAAGGAATTCAATTCAATAAATTGAAACATGCGGTTTTTATATATTATTGTGAGGAGATAATAAAATTGAATTAATCGAGGTCGATGCCTTTTTGTGTCATCGAAATGAAAGCTCTCTGAAGCATGCAAATTACCTTTAATTATGTCAAAAAAAAACTGACATTCATGATATATGTCATTCACTATTAATCTGTTGATGTGTCATATGTCATCGCTCAAACTTCCCATCAGGAACTTACATAAATTGAATTTATTATAGCGTTTGTAAGAGATGTTATCGAAATTATAATCGATATGCTTCTTTGACAGGTGATATAGGCTGTCATTTTTTTACCATTAATAAGATTCTTTACTCACTAATTGAATTTGATATATGTAGAAAAAATAAAAACATAAATAATGTTGAGTACATATCTAACACTGTGTCATATAAGCAAATTGCCTTAAAAAAATGACATTCGTTTATGATGACAGCTGGTTATGTCAAAGGTTAAATAATTTACGTTTTCACCCAAATCTTATCACAATATTGTTCTTGATTGTAACAATAATTGTCAGGTTCATCAATTTATTTGTCTCCTTTTGTGAAAGTATTCTTTAAACCCTTGATGATGATAATTTTACTGAACTTGAGTGTTTTCACTAGGAAAAGTTAAAAGTGCACTCATAAATAACATGGAGAGAAAAAAAAAGAAACAAGTTCGCTAATAATTGGAGCGGAAGTTAATTGCTGCCGCAGATACCTGGCATAACTCTCTAGCTAAAAGCAAAAAGGTGTCTTTCACAAGGCCTTTTACAGTCAATACCTTCTTTCAGGATTTTCAGCACTTTAAGTTTGTGTGAATTTATGTTTTCAAGTGGATTTATTTTCTTTTACTTTTTCTTCTCTCTCTCTCTTTTATACTGAATTTAATTAAAATATTTAAGGCATATCTTTGTAATTCCAGATGAATTGACAATTTAAATGATCTTTTAGTTTGATAGAGAGAAACATCATAACAAAATATTATGTCATCAAGGCGAAGGCATAAAGATATGATAGAGTGTTTTTGTGTAGGTGAATTGGCAAGGTAAAAAGTTCATTAAAAAAAAAAACTAAATGATTTCACCAACAACTGAAAATGTAATAAACTTTACTCAAGTGGAAATAAATTTTGTGCTTCCCTGCATGGATTGGAATTTTCTGAATATTATCACGATGGATGAAGTAACTTTTGAATGGATCCTTTGACTTTTATTGAAATAAATTACGATGGGAAGAAAGATAAGGTTATAATCTTTTTTTTTTATAACTGAAAAGACAAAATTTCAAATTTAGTTGTGCTGAAAAATAGAAAGAACAAAATTAAAGTTCTTTTTACACATTTATAGTGCATATTTTATGCTACGTGCGACAAAGTAAGAAACATTATTTTAGGTGAATCTACCACAATATAGCCCAGGAAAAATGTACTTTCACTGCCGAAAAATTCCAAATGAAGTTGTTTAAATGCAAGTATCTTTATCTTGGTCCACGGAATACACACCCGAAAGTCCATTGACAATTCGTATGTGCGTCAAAAGTTATTCAGGGTCAAATATCAAAAATATTGTTTTTTTGCATATATTTATTTTTTTAAACGTAAATAATATTGATATTCTTTTCCTATTATAAAAAAATGTTAAAAACGACGAAAATTTCGAAATTTTTTCCCAAAAGAGATGGCATTACAAGTTTTTCGATACGTGTTCAGTTACAAGACATTGGGAATTCAAATATTGGAATCGAAAAATTGGTACTTTGGATATTGGGAAATTTTAAAAGTTACGGTATGTTGTGGCTTGTATATTTGAAAAAGTACTAAGTTTGTTTTGTTGAAAATATTATAATCTATAATTTGAACATACCTACATTTTTTTTTTTTTTTGAAAATTTTGTCAATTTGAGTAAAAAGCAAAAAAGAAGGATTTTGATGAATTTTTAAAACTATGATAAATCGACTCGAAAAATATCTTACAGAGCAAAATAGAACTAATGCTTTTTGGCAGAAATTTTCATAATAACTTTGTATACAAACAATTTCGATAATGTTTACAATTTTTTAGTTTTTCGTGAAAAAACGACATTTTTATCATTTTACGTTTTTTTTGGAAAAGCGATATCTTTTAAATGATTAGTCGGAAGAAAAGATTGTCAAAAGCTTATTTGTAAAAATTCGTATGATCTATAAGTTTTGTTATGAATATTTTTCGATAGATTGTACCGTTACAAATCGAAAATGATCGAATGTTTCCAAAATTAAATAATATTTCGAATGTTTTACCGCACGAATGTAATTCGATTCTCTTTACCTCAGAAACGAAAATGGCGTAACAAAAAAAAAATAAAAATAGTTTGCACCCGTTAAAATTATCATATTAGTTTTAGGCTGCAGAAATCGAAAATTGTTAGAAAAAGTGGAGCAAAAACTAAATACCAATTAAAATTTGACAAAGGTAATATATTACCAATGGTTAAATGTCTAAAAACCCGCTCCTTAGCCCTTAATCCAGATTTTGGAGGTTTAGAAAAATTTGTTCCACATTATTACTGGGCAATATGAATAAAGATAAGCACCTGCTCAAATTTTCACTTTTTGGAACAGCTACTCCATTTGGTATGAGTAAAATGATCACATACAATTTCAAGAGCACCTACTCACTATATTACGCTAAGTAACTGCTCTGATCATAGGTACATGCTCTGTTTCATTCATACATATCATTGTCATATCGCAAAATTAACTTTAAAGAATAATGATTTCAAACTCGTTAAGAAATATTTCACTTTTGTCTAGCTTAGGTCTATCCAGACGACAAATACCTTAATTGGCACAACATTTATTTTTAAGTGCCAATCCATTTGTTCTATTTTTAAAAACCCTGGGAAGTAGCATTGTGAAGTGGAATATTTCAAAGCAATCTTAAACTTTTATGAACTTGAGCTTTTACTTTGGAACTTATCACTTACACATTCATTTTTTATCCTAACACACATTCCAGCTAGAATAAGCAATCAGAGAATCTTATAATGGACCCAATTCAACTTTCTGCCACAAGAACAAAATTCTGTATCTCTCTACTCTACGCAATACACAATAATTCATCTCTATGCTGTGCACATTGCCTTAAACTTTATTTGTCAAAGAATTTACTCAGTATAAACTTTTCCATTGCCAAAGGGAAGTGAGAAATTCCTACAACTTCCGGCGGCAAGGATAAATGCGAAATGACAAAGTTCATACATTTTTTTTGTAAGTTTTTGATGCTGTGTCAGTTGCAGAAAAAGTTTTATTTAAATTTTAAATTTCTCGTCGTCATTTCATCTCATATTTATAAGTTTTTCTATTCAAGATTCAATTTAGAAAAAAAAATTAACAACATTTTCTGACTGACTCACTGATTAGAATAGAGCACATGCAGTGAATTGCTGTAAATTAGGCCACAACCAATCACCTAGTTATACGAGTACACCGCCGCACCGCACAAATGCCACTTCATCTTCTGTCTCCTCATTTAATAACGACAAACGACTCAATCGAAAACCAAATCGATTGACAATCCCATGTTTCTAGATTGCAAAAAGTTGCAGGTTCATCGAATGTGCAGTGCAGCACAATTCAGAAATAAGAAATCATTTTTATGCGTCCATTGCACTTTCATCTCTTGGCTTCATCTTTATGTTCGCATAGTCGTTGTCGTAGTAGTAGTTGTTGTTGTTGTTGGACGAGAAGCGTCAGAAGTGATTGGTCCCTTGTTCCGATGCATTAAACACAAGTGTGTGTACTCTCTGGTCGATCCATATTCTATAAACGTATCGTGCCGGCCTTGACACCCTCTCGAAAAATCATCATCATCATATGGATGCCAGGCAAATGTGTAGACAATAGTGAGACTCTTCTGACTGGGTGACAAACAAAAGAAAAAAAAATGATGATTTTTCGGAATCGTATGCAACTGCTTGTAAGTGTCAGAGGCAGGCATTTACACTTTGCAATACAATGTGCTGCCGCCTCAATATTTATGACAACAATAAGAGGAAGGTTTGGGAGGTGCAGCCGCACGCCGGGTGTCGCACATCAACGAATCATGACCACAACAAACGGACAATTTGTTTGTTTTTGAGTTAATATTATGTCACGCAGTTTGAATGCAGGCAACTTGTTGGGACTGTCACATTGATGGTCAGCCTTAAAGATATTTGTTGTGTGATTTTTAAATTTTTGGGCTGGGTTTTTCGAAAATGGGTTAGGTCAGTTGTGTTTTTGTAATTAATTGTTTTGAATTACATGCGAAAAGGGGCAAGTTTGAATCATTTGACCTAGTAAACTTTGTTATTTATATAATGACAATACGAAGAAGTTAACACTGTGGCAAAAGTATATTGGCTGGGGATTGTCATTGGTTCATAAAATTTTTCTTAGATTTCTTTAAAATTTATTTTTAATATCATTTGCATCAATTATTTTTTAACTACGTGTGATTTTGATTACTAAAATAGTTTCTATTTGACGTTTCTGTGTCGAAGCACAATAAAACCTATTTGTCTTTTACGCAGCGTGACTAAATTTCGTCTCTTTTACAACATAACATAGGAATCGAATGTGGTTGCAGCTTAAAGGTCGAACTATTATAATTGGAAGTGAAAAACTAGTGAAAGACAGCTTTTCTAAGCGAAAAAATATGTTTAATCTATTTATCATTAGTTGTAAATTTTAAAGAAAGCAGTCGTCAGTTAAATTAAAATCAATTCGAAAAAAACGTCTTCTTAAGAAGAGTACAAAGTATTGGTGTAAGTGTACATCCCTGTGGTATTCTAGATTTCATAAGAAACCAGTTTGATTGTCTTTAGTTTTCTCCATTGCTGCCGTTTAACTGTAGGTTTTCGATTTTTTTCTTATCACAATAAAATAAGAAAATAATTATGAACTCAGAAACGAGCTAAAAAGAGTCATTAGTAATTGTAATTACTGTGAAGCATTATTTGGTTCGCGTGTGGAAGCACACTTGTGGCAGAAAAAATTTTCTTTGAAGTTAAATAAGGGATGAAAATATTAATACTGACACCATTTTTGTTGCTTCCTTTTTCCATTTCAATTTCAAAAAAGACTTTTATCTTTCATGGTCCTTGGTGTAAGGCAGTACAGTAATTGATTGAATCATTTTGAGATAATATTAACTCAGTTATGTCTTACATCTTCACAGCACATGCAAGTACAAATGTAACGGCTACACAACAACCACAAATTTATTATCCTGCATTAATTGAGACACCAAAGACAGACGAAAAGGACATATAACAGAATTGTGGTGGTCACATAAAAACATCATGTTCTTTTGTGTATTCTATCTGTAGTTGGTTTAATTAAGGAAAAGAACAACAAGCTTAAATAAAACTTGGATGCATTCATTCAAAAACTAGTTAAGAATAATAATAAAAAAAAAGAACAAAATGGTTTTGACAGAACCTTGGCGTGGTGGGTTGTTCCTTTCTCCATTAAAATGTTAGATTGTGGTTGTGAGGCAGAACAAAACAAATAGGTAGGTTTACTTTTGTTTGTTCATAATCTCATTATACTTAAAGTAAATCATTGTACTAGTTGATAGTAAAATAGGGAAGTTTCGTTAAATCAATTAAAGAAGTTAAGTAAAACAAAGAGCTGATATTTAAATAAAATGTAGGCATGACTGTGCGTTCCACGTTTTGTTTGTCCCTCTTTTGTGGAAAAATGATAACTAAATTAATTTTATACAATAAAAGACAAGACACCAGAATCGTTTACTAGATTGCAAGTTTTAGGGATAATATTAAAAACTCTAAGTTTATTTTAATACAGTTATTCGCAGTTTACTTCGTTGTTCAAAAATACACAATTATAGATATTGACGCAATCAAATACAGATAAGTGGGAAACACATATTTCAACGAGGTCATCACCGTATGAGTAATTGCATTATGTGACTTATACTACACTTGACATGATCGAATGAATGTTTAATAATAAAAACCGAACAAGTATTGATTGATATGGTTCTAGTTGTACTTAAAACATAAAAGCAGAAGAGATACACAGTTCTACAAAAAAGATTAAAAATAAGGTTAGAATCCTCAGATACCTGCAAAAGAAGTGAATGCAACTGTGGAATTTACTACAAAAAAGATTAGAAACTCAGAAATTTGTATCTTTGCCAAGATCTTCGCGCCTTTTATCATTTCGAACAGCAAACAAGTTTTTTGATTATTTTAAGTACACTAGGAGTTTTAGCGTTAAGATTGAAGCATATCTAACGTTTTTTTTTTCTTTAAATTCTTCAATTAATTCACATATTTATAGTTTCTCTATCTGCTTCTTTATCCCTATCGATTTTTGCCGCTGTTAAGTCATCTAGAAGAAAAAAAAGGACACATGAAACATAACATATCAATGATATAAGCGGTGATCTAATTTTACTTTGTGACTTATACTACAACAATTAGAAATAAGGATGTTTGATGTTGATAACATCTGAATGATTAAAAAACAAAAACTACACATTTACAAAGTCACATATCAAATTATCTTGAAGTTTCTATTAAAACGTGGAATTATTTTAAATAATACTAATTAATGGTAAATTTATTTCTCAAGCATCTATTTAGTCATTTTTCATATTGAGTTGTAGATTTTTCACATTTTTTATTCGTATACGGAACTTTTAAGTATGTAAAAATTTCCAAAAAAGCGGGTTTCCGCTTTTTCCAAGATTACCCCAATTCACCCTACTGAAAGTACGGATATCTTAAAATCCTATTATTCTGATTTTAAATTGAATATTCTTTTATATAATATATTTTTTCATCTGTAAGGCTTGCCATATAGTTATTTCTGGTAGTTGATAAAAAAAAGAAAAACAGAACTTTAAAGCGTGGAAACCTAATGCCGTGACAGGATATATCGCTAGGCAATCCTAGTTTTAGATTTTAGTTTCATTGTTTTATGGAATTAATAACTTATCAAAACTTTTAAAATTCTATATTCAATATAGCGTGGCGTTCTCCATTAAAAGATATAATTCATGTCAATTTATTAATAAATAAGTTATGTTTATCTATGTACCTACATATTTTTAAAACCTAAATTTAACATCAGAAAATCAAAAACTATATGTCGTACAACAATGTTGGTAGTAAAAAACCGATTACTATTATAACTTTCATCATTTATTTTATTTGCAACTTTCTGCTCATAAGATATGCAATCTTCAAAGGAAATATAGATGTAGTTTACGACTCTGAATTGAAATTCTGTGTGGTAAAAAAAACCTTTTTTTTGTGTTTCTGATGAAATGTACAGAAAAGTGACCGTAAAAACATAAATTATTCCAAAATAGATAATAAAACCTTCTTAGAGACTGTGAAAGGCATGCAAAAATTGAAGCCTTGAAATTTATTCGTTTATTACAAAATAATGATGCGTAAAATAGCCGTAAAAACCTAACCACGTATAGCTTCTTTGCCAATTTTATAGACATTTTGTTTTTTGTAACAAAGCAAAAAAAAATCAATGTTCATGGTGTCTTTGGGTTATTTGATGGATTTTTTTCTTAATCATTTTTGATAAATATGTGAGGTTTGGTATATGAATGATTTTTTCTTAGACTTATTGATTATCTTCATACTTTGGTATAATACGTTGACACATCTGCCAATATTTCAAAACTTAAAATTTGTCTAATTTGATGAATAGAACAACTCAAATAAAAGACAACCAACATTAATTAAAAACTATCCACTCAGCATAATTTTGTTTTATATTTTTAGCTAACATAAGTGAAGAAGACCATTCCTAGTTGCAATGGTTTAAAACAACAAAAGTGTGGACAATATTGTGTGTTGGTGCAATTTCTACAATAAAAAAAAACTCGTAATTTGGAAAATTTTTTTAATTAAATTTCCCATCTATCAAACACACATTTTTAATGTACTTTCTTTCTGGTGTGATGGAATTTATGCTGCATAACTGCTTTAAGCAGCACACAATTGTGTAATTTGAAAAGGAATAAGAAGAACTTTTTTTTTTTACTTTCATGGTAGAAGAACAATTAAGTTTAAAAAAAATCAAATAAAAAGAAAATAAAAACACAAAACAACCCCCTATTTAATCCATGAGCTTGTGTGGGATTGGGGGCTTTTAAACAAAACATAATTAAAATTAATGAGATTCATAAGTTGAAATTATTTTGTTTAGCCACTTTTTGACCAGTTGGTTTTAACTTTCAATGCATAATTTAGAATGGATGCGGTTTGAATTACAATCAGTATTCTGAGTATTTAAATTTAAGACGAACAATTAAGTTATTTAATAGACCTGAAAATAAAGGAACTAAAGAAATAATTGGGTTTGAGGATTGCGTTTTTGTGGAATCTAAAATTATTTATTAGTTTTGTTTATTTTGACCGATGTCCCTGCTTTCTAAGACGATTGAAAATCTTTGTTTTTTAATGGGGACAATACTTTGTAGCGTAGAAAAAAAAGTTCCAAAATTTAAATAAAATACCATGTTTTATGGAAAATTAAATAAGAACTTCTTGTTTTTGTATCAAAATGGAATTCTAAGAAAAAAATTACACCGGATGGCCAATGTTAGAATTTTCAAGTTTTGTTGGTGAATAGGATTACCAAAATTTAGACGAGACAAGTACTTACTTCACTTGATTTTTATATTCATTTTTCTACATCATTTACATATTTTGCAAGCTCTGAGCAATTATTTGGGGGAAAAAAATAATTTTTTTATTTAAGAATGGCCAACTATAAGGGCCAAAACCATGGAGGTGGAAAATTTGATGTCCAGGCTAAGGTTATTTTGATTTAAGAAAATTAAATTAAAAATATCTTAAATTCACTTCGAAATTCGATCTTATATACCCGAAAAATCATTCCGGGAACGCTTCCATAATTCAAAACCTGAAATTCTAGTGGCAAAAAAAAAACACTAACGGCCAATTATTTGACAAAGTTCTAAAATCAGTTTAAAACTATTTTTTTAGCTCTCAGTTTTTCTTATAAAAAAAAAAAAAAAAAATAAAAAATAAACAATTTAAGTTCTAATTTTTAATTAAACCGAGTTTTAAGTGCTAGAACCTTGTCAAAAAATTGGCCGTAAGATCAAATAAATTTAGCTACTTGTACACTTTAGTTATTGGAATTTATTCACTCAAATCATCATCCAGTCTAACATACTTGAATGGTGGGTCACTCGGGCGTATACGTAATCTTTTTTTTATGTTTTTTCTTAATCTCAATTCATTCAATGTGTCACCACGTCGCACAAAAAAAAACTGATTTCATTGATAAAGTTTTATTATTCATCCTCTAAAACGGAAATGGATATCCTTCTCAAATGCAACTACCAAAATATTGTATTGTTCTAAGTAAAACTAAATCCAAAGATGATGAAAGCGTAGGAGAAAACAAAAGATAAAAAAAACCTCAACATTCCCTTAATTGATTCCAGAAATCTGTGATGGGAAAATTGTTTTCTTTTCGTATCAGCTAAGTTTTATTTTATTTTTTTTTTTGTCTTCATTTTGAAATTGTGTCTTTTAATTGTTTTCGTGCATATTTTTTTGTTGAAACAATTTCATCTGGGAAATGAGTCGTCAGTTTAATTGCTTGGAAAGAGTAAACAACATTTCTGCAGGAAATTAAATTTCCCTCTGAGATTTCTCTGTGTGGTAGGTATATCGTATATCTGAGTAAGAACGTAACTTAGCTACCTACATAATTTTTCTTTTTCTTCATTGTTTTTACAAAAAAAAAAAATCAACAAGGAGAGTTTTTCTGGTACTTTTTACCAACAAGCACTTTTTCCACATGAGTATGCCGTAACATTAAATTCATCGAAATAGAATGAAAGGCGATTTGTTGGACCATTTTAAAAGTACATTTGAGGTTAGGTTGCACACAAGAATCTACAGGGAGATAAGAATTAACTACCCTCTCGTACTGCATTTATGAAAATACTTGGAAAATATTTAGAAAAACTATCTCCTTGAGTGAGAAAATAAAAAAAATATTTTTATTCGTTTTTTTTTTTGTAAGGATCCCTACTTGAACTGTATTTGCATCGTGCTGTGTGTGGAAAAGGATTATAAACAGGGTGGCATTCTCGTTTATATATTTTTTTTAGGTTTTGTTCGTTGGCAAAGGATATATGTATGTGAAAAGGAGGAGATGAATGAATTTTCATATTTTTTAACTTTTTTTTCGAAAAGTTTTCTCAGTTGGTTGTTTGGCTTTTATCTAGATTTCAATAGTAAAGTTGAGAGCCATTTTTTGCGTTTAGTTTTTATTTGAAATGAAACATATGTTTGATGTCGGAAGTTACTTTCTTTGTTTATGAAGTTTTTTTCTTTCTCTCTATGAGATGAAGGAGTAAGCTATTTGTTTTATTTTTTCTTTGTATTTTAAATTTCATCTAGTTAATAGTGGTGTTAAAATAATAATTTAATTTTATGCAAATGTTTATGGTGATTCTTGTGACATTTGCCTCAAAATATATAATATTCATTTTGAATTGTAGCCTTATTTGCTCTTGTGATGCTACATGAAAATATTGTGGTTTTGTTAGATTGTACATTTTGCAAACATATGTGGATTTTGTAGAATAAGTTTTCGAAATTTTCAAGAAAACAACAAAATCATTTATTAGTTTTATTTATGTTTAGGATCTTCATATGTTTCATTTATGTTAGTTTGTTTAGCTAATGTATTCAACCAAAACTCAAATGTTATACTGATGAACTTGGTATATTGTCAAAATGTTTTCTCTAACCTTGGACAAAATTGCGTAGGCACAAAAACATATTTCTTGTTATGATATGAGTTTTGAACAATGTCACTTTTCATATCTTCTTTCAACTTAATGAGAGGTTGCCTCATTCCTTGGGCTGAGACATGATTTTCTTGTGCGTCCGTACCCTTTGTGAAAATTGGGTTAGGGTCTTTACATAAATAATAAGAGGAGTATGTTTTGCTTACCTCATAATTTTTACGTAACTTTGGTATACATGACATTGCGATAAGAAAAACATGGTTGTCGTGTCTGTTTGTGTGTAACTTTATTTGCATAATGTAAGGAACTACTCGCTAAAAATTGCATGACTGGATCGCACATACTTGCTTAGATAGATAAAGTTACTATACATATATGCTAAGCTTTTTTAAATAAAAAAACTGTAAATCCAGTTTTAGAAAAAAAATTAATAAAGCATAAAATTCGATTTTCAAATGACTAAAACAGCTTCTTAAATGAAGGACATCAAGTAGTGTGGTACTCTAATTTTCCTTTTGTGTCCAAACATAACGGCTGATAGTACTGAAAGCATCTAATAGACTAAAAATAAGATTCAAAAGTAGTTACATACTCTAGTTTACAATTTGCAAAGTAAGTATGTACCACTAAGGCTTCGTAGTCTTCCTCTTCCTAATCTGTTTATTGGCAATAAATAAGGTAATTTAAATTATCCGCACTACTGACTTTACTCGTTTAAATATGTATATAAAATTGCTGTTCAATTTATTTCCATTCAATAACTTTATTTTGAGGGTGGTTGTCGTTTTTGAGCAGACATCACACAATACGTACTCAAACTTGTACAGTAAGTTTATGCATTTTTCATCGATGAACTCTGCATACGTATTATTATTTCTATGAAAATAAATCAATAAAAATTGACTGAATGTATTACAAAATAAATAAAATGAGAAACTAATGAAATTGAATTTTGTATAAACGGCATACAAAATGTGCTTACTAAAAAACTGAATATCCACAAAAATTAAAGATTAAAAATGTATTCGAAAGCATCAATTTTAAATACTTGAATGAAATTGATTTTTTATCAACTTGAAATATAATTTTAGAAATAGCAACAAAAACAAATCATACAAATAACAAAAATTCACTGTAAAAGTGTATTTAAAAATCACTGCACAATGTGTAAACTATTAAACTGCAAAATACGTATATCATTATAATTATATGTACATAAATACATACATCTCATAGCAATGAACTGGTTCAGTTTTCGATTGTTTATTAGCTGTTTACTGTTTAAAGATATTTTTAAATTTCCAGACTCATTCCCATAAACTATATAAAATAGTTTAAGTATCTCTGCTGATTTTACTCTAGCAAGTTAAATGCAGTTGTCTAAGTCAATTTGAACAGAAACAAAAATCAAATATTAATTTGTTTATTTGTTTGTAAATTTTAAGAATAAAAATGACCATCGATTTATGAAGTAGTGGTGAAAGGCTTAGTTGATTTTAAATATATGAATTCTAAATAAACTATCTCTTTCATATTTATTTATTTAGAAAAATTTGCATTTTAGAAAAAAATAAAAAAACAAAACATTAATCGACAATGATTGATGTGATTTTTGAGTAATTTTGTAAAACATGTTTGAATAAAAATCCATGCACTCACAGAGTATTCTTTTCATGGTAAATTTATTACGTGTCTGGTGCTAGTCTAATGGCATCTAAAAATAGATATTGTTTTTTGCTAAGAAGTCATTAGACACTGTGCTCTAATTAAACTGGTCAATTTTGTTTTTAACTGAAATATGTATTCAATTAGTTTGATAGATCACAGCAAAAGTTTTAGAGTAATCTATTAAAATAAGAAAATCATAATATTTTTAAAATTTCGAACAGCTGAATTATTCTAATACTTAGACATTTTTCATCTTTTATTTAAAAGGATAAATGGTATATGAAACGTAAATTACCCATCAACAGATTGGGAGAAATAGGGTGAACGGGCGAAAAAGTGAGGTGGATGTCAAAGATCGTGAATTTTTACGATTTCTATCTAAAGTGGCCTCGTAGCGAAACAAATTTAAACCAAGAGTTGCAGGTGGTCGTAGATCTACAACTTTTGTTTACATAGTTTTTTTTTATAAATAAAAGAATTAAAATATAAATAGTTTCTTTAGGACGGAATGCATTAGTGTAGTAGTAAGATAATTGTTTAATTAAGCAATATTTTCTGTCTCAAATCTTACCATTCCCTCAAAACTTGATTATATTTTAATATAATATCTAAGCAAATTGAAAAAAAAAACTTAAAAAAAAGTTGTTAAACGAAGATAAAATTGCCGTTATTGAGTTTAAAACGTGCTTTTAATTTCTATTTAATAAAGCTTTTGCTTTTAATTCAATTTCTTCGATTAACATTAATTTGAATTAATTTCTTCACTTATCCAATAGACTTTCCACCCTAAACTCCTATAATCGAATTGCTAACTGCTTTCAAAGATAATTTCAATCTAAAAAAGGTCTCCTTGGGGAATTACTTCATCTTTTAAACGACCAAAAATGCAAATTTGACTTGTAGGGGTTAATAATTAAGACTTAAAGGATTTTCTTTTGTTTTTCATCATGTTTTGGGTTCGATAAAAATGGGAACTCTCCATTTGGTATGTATACATAAATTTCAATATTATTGATTTCACTTCCGCAAAATTAAAGTTTTGCATTACTTCTTCCAATTCAACAACTGCCACTCTATTGTTGAACTTTAAAGTATCAAACCTTTCGCAATAAAATCTCAATTTAGAACTCCTGTTAGTTCTCACAACACACAAGTTCATTTATCTGTTTTGTCTGTTAGCTACTGTCAATGTTTCATGGGATATTATTGGTTTATCTAAACGGCTATAAAGCACGTGACTGTAATTTTAATTTTCATTTTATTCCATTGCTGAGATTAAAGACCAATAAAACTATTTGGGAAAATCAATAAAACCCCAGAAGATACATTGTTCTCAAAGTCCTAAAAAATAGTATAGAACCATTAAAACCCTAGGTCATGAACGATAGAATATCTGGCATGAATTATTTAAAAAAAAGCTATAAATTATAAAAAAAAAGACGTGAAAGTAATCAATTATGAATCAAAATCTAAGCTCCATCAAATCCATCTGTTCTGTTCACCATACAAATACGACATCACTATGCTTTTGGCAATTTTAGAAGATAAAACAAATAAGTATAAAAACAACAACAAAAATATCAAAATATCAGGACAAGGTCCTTGAACTTTTTATCTCAACACTCTGGGTGTTATTTTCATTTTAATTTCTCACACGATTGAACTGCTTATACTGTTGGCAAGGATGCCATTGCCATCAGAGCACTTCTATAGTAGCTCTTTGCTGTGTCATCTTTTCGGATGGAAATGGATTTTTTAGTGGAGAATGTCGAATCCTTGAATATGCTCTTTTAAGGATCGATTACATGATTTATGGTTTCAAATTTGCTGTCATTATGAGCTTAACATTGATGGAGTATAGAATAACTGTCACAGAGTGTTTGTGAAAGAGAAATAGAGAGAATAGGATGTGCTAAAATTAAGAATTCTAAAAGTATTCTTGAGTTCAGTGAACTTTCGTGACGTTTTTGAAATAGGCAACAAGGGTTTGAGTGTGAGTGTGTATGGTGGTGACATTGTGACATCGTTGTTTTTAATGAATTTGGAAAAATTAATTGTTTTTTGTTTAGGAACATGAAAGTGGCGGGAAAAGAAATAAGCATTTTCAATAAAATGACACAAAATAGATAGGTTTGCTGAACAGTTATTGAATTTTCACTAATTTCGAAGAGAAACTCGTAGGCCCATAAACATGCCCATAGTTAAAGGCTGTACCAAAATAATGATGTAAATCAAAATTTGGCATTATATTTTGTGAAGGTATGTGTAACACCACAATTTTCATTTATTCTTAAATCGCTATACAACTATCCACTTTTTAATTTCCGTTATTACATATGGCTGCCAAAACGTGTTCAACATCATCACCGTAATAAATTTAATTACATTTTTTATGGCTCATAAATCTTCAACAAAAATCAGCAGTAACAACAACTTTAATAGCCTTTCTACTCTAGATGAACTTTTTTATTGCTTTTTTTTTTCTTCCTCCGACAATTGTTCTGTTTTCCTTTTCTAGAATGCAATCGTACAGAAAAAAAAAAAACAAATTCAAATTCTACAACAAGTTATGGGCTTCATTGCAGAACTTTTTTTTTTATTGACATTTCCTTTAGGTCTCTTTGAGGAGAGAAGGAATGTTTTTTTTTTGCAATTTTGTATGCTGGAATTTAGATTAGAAATTCATATTTAAATCTCTGTGAAGATTGAAGGAAAAGTTTTATATGGAAAATCTGAATTACAAGATGATAGTCATAAATATGTTGGTAGGTATTTACATTTTTATACAAACTTTCGCAAAGTCTTATCAAATCAATTTGATCACAACCTATTTCTTCCAGGTGTTTATTTTTCTTTTTTTAAATTGTAGTTTATTTTTGTTGAAATCTAAAAATTTCCAATTCAAAGCACGTAGAAGCTATTTACGTACGACAAAGTGTTAAAAGTAATTTTGGCAAATATATTATGGTCACAATAAGCGACCACCAAGAAATAATGTTAACATATTAGGTTGTATTGTGCAATACGTTTGTTCGGTACTTAGGATCTTGAAATTTCAATGGAAAATATGGCTGATTTTTGCCATGGTCCTTAAGAGATTTATGTTTAATACATTTTATAAATTTAATATTTTCCTAAGATTGGGAATAAATAAGATATCAAAATAAAAGTCTTCAATGCTTAGCTATTGCTTGCTATCCTTGATCCCGGAAAAAGTTATATCGAGGAATAATTTTTTTTTTTAACATTTAAACTATCCTTGTATGAGGAGACAAATCCATTGAATATTCCATGAAATAGAATAATCCACTCCCTTTTTGTATCCTTCTTTCATCGCATTGGCTGCTGAGTAATATTATGCATTATTCAATTTGCTGTTAAATAATTTGTTGAAGATGTCAACTACTTCTTAGCACTTAGCGTATTCAACGTCATCCATTAGCATAGTACCAAATGATTAATCAACACCCTATAGTAGTTCTAAGATCCCCCCTGAGGCGCTTTTCAATTTTCAGATTTAGTTAGCTTTAAAGTCAGTATCTTCATACACATGCTTCAATGGTTGTACCTACTATATGATACGAGTGTTTTGCTTGCCTCAAAATTCCAATGTTTTTCTTCCTTCCGAATAATTTTCACATTTGCATGCAAATGAGACGTAAAGCTGATATAGTGAGTAATCATGTTGGCGAGCCTACGTGACTTTATACCGAAGCACAGGATGTAGGAAGTGAATTCAGGAAATCGATTTGACCGACCATTATCATCAACATTGCCGCTTTGCGCACCACCGGTAGTTTTCATTGTTACGTAACACGCAGCACGCGAAATAATGATAGGTATTTTTACGAAAGACAGTGAATGGCGGTTGTTTTGATTAAGTGATAAGTTCATTTGAGTAACCCAAATTGAAAATTTATTTTTATCACCGATTGCCACTTGAGCCACACGAGCCGAAGTTGAAATGCATAAAATGCAACACGTAGCTGTCGGTTGTTCTCTTGTGGCAGTGGCATGGTTGCCAATCAAAAGGAAATTTTAAGTACTTACACAAAGTCATTGCGTTGAAATTTTGAACTTTTCTTTCATAAAAATATATGAATTGGTAATCACACCTATTGCAATTGGAAACTATTAAAATTGATAATTGATAAACATTTAAATTCGAATGATCATTAGCGTTGTTAATTGATAAATATTACTGAAAAGTTGCAAAGTTTTTGAATAAATTTATCAATTTAAAAATATACTGAAAATCACAACAGGAGTGAAAATTTCGAAAAAAAAGTCTTGTTTTATGTGTAAATTCTTGAAAATTTAATTAATAATTTTGGGATGATTCTCATATTTCAACAAGAGTGTTTTTATACCTACTTGTTTTGTTTAGCAACAACATAGTTGTTTTAAGATCTAAGTGTCCTTGAATAAATACTTAAAGTTCACAAGAAGAACAGAAGGTCAAGTGTGAATTTCTCAATTTTAAAGTTGGAATTTTCCTTAAAAACAAATAACCTAAGCTGGCAATCATTTATGTTTTAAGCATCGGAGGTAAAATGTATTCCAATATCGATTTGAAATTATGTTAATTAGGCGGTAAGCTCTGTTATTGTTTGTGCTTTAGCTTTGAGACAAATCGAAACTCCTATTCAATGTTCAATGTTGTTTCTATGTACCTATATTTTATTCCCACTACATATTGGCTAATTAATGTATATTTAATGTTTTAATAATCATAGTAATTTACCGGACGCATTATATTGGGTTAGGAGCTATAATATTTCAATTGCAAAATTATAGTTTTAGCACTTTGTTGTGGCATGGTGTATTATATTTGCAATAAATTAACTAAACATATTGTCGTTTTGGATTGGAAGAAAAACTTTGGATAAGATAATTTTTTATACAACATTGAAGGCTGAATTAAGATTAATTAAGTTAATTGAATACAATAGATTTTTTGTTTAAAGAAAATTCGCAGAATTGTGTAAATGATACTTATAATAATTTTAATACATACAATACATATAATGTCCTGAGATTTTATTGTGTACCATTCAGTAGTGAGTCTGAAAAAAGGTAGTGTGATGGAGGAAATTTATTAATATATTTATTTATTCTTTGGAAACATATTGTTGAAATATGGAGTTAGTTATGTAGATATCATAAAGTAAATTTGGCTCCACGAAATTAGGCCCTTCGAAAATAAGGCCCCAAACAAAAAAGTGAACGAAATTTTGAGGAGTTATTTCATTTTTTTGGCTGTATTTCTTTTTTAGTTTCTTCATTATGAAAAAATACAACAATTTGGGGCCTTATTTCAATTTTTCTTGTGGATCTTATTTCCTGAGGCCTAATTTCGCGGAGCCCAAAATTTCACTTATCATAATTTTTGTATACCGGGGGCTCTATATATAAACAGTTTCTTAGCATCAATCATCATACTCCAAGAACATAAAAAAAAATTAACAGTAAATTAGAAGCACAGACAGCTTTTGAATTCCAAAGCCTACGGATGTTTTTGTTCTAAGCAATGCAGAAACAAACACAGGAAACAATGTAAGGTTTTTTTTATAGTTATTACCCTTCCCGTATATAAAAAAAATTTCCTCTGTGTGTTCTAATGCAATTTCAATGAATAAATTGTCCTTTCTTTGCTGATGTAAAATAAATTCAAATTTCTATTCACACACGAACATAATGTGAGTGTTGGCGTGCCTCCTCTTCGACCTGATTGGAATATTGAAAAGCCCGCCAAACCGATTGCACTCTTCCATATACACAACATATCGAATCGACGACAGCCACTTCAACAACACAATGCAGTGTATGCTAGCTATACACCATTATACTTGGTAAAAGAACCTACTCTAGCCATACATTGCACTATACCAAGTTGCAACTTGCAACTAATTAGAATTCCAGTGACGGAGCTATTTGGCTCACACCTCTTCAATGGCTGGCAGAAGTCAGCCAGCAATGCAAAAAAAAAAAAAAAAAATATAAGCACTCTGAAACATTTTTAAAACTTTTTTTTGCTGTTTTCTTTTTAGTTCTTCGAGTGCTTGTTGTAATTGAAACCAGCATGTTGCGTTGCCAACAAATAAATCACATCAAGTTAAACATTTAACCGGGCTTGATTGTGGGTGGGCGGTCTCAATTTATTTGTGGCCAAAATAAAGTGCAGAGACTTGGATTTCATTCAAAAATAAATTGAAATTTAATTGGTAATGACAAATTTGCAGTGATTATGTTTTGATTTGCAAGTTTGTCAGTCATCTGTCGTTTAGAGATTCAATTATTTTGCATGAATTCTCTTCAATTTTATTATTTTTCCATTCACTCCATTTTCAGTCATTAAACATTCTATTTTCATATTATTTCAGTGCCAAGGACCTATCAAAATAAATCTCTTCGATGGCTTATAGAATGTCAATGGAAAACATCAGGCTAATTGCATTCCTTTTACCCCAAAGAGCACACCCATCATCGAACATAGGAACCATTGTCATCTTTTCCCTACACCAGGTGAACATTCATTGAATTTATCTAAACAAACGATGCAAAACATAAATTACTAAATCATGACAAGCGAAGGATAATGGATATAATTTAGTTTGCAAGAAAGGACATAACCAACACAAATGATGTATTCAAAAAGCTGATGCTGACAAAATGTTTCCTTCATTTGCACAACAACTATACATCCTACACTCTGACGGCATCCTTTGAAACTCTGATAAATATAATGCAAGGACTAGCTTTAAAGGAAATTAATTGAATCAGTGCTTTGTAAAATAGTAATTAGTCACAAAACGAGGAGATAAAATAAGTGACAAAGTATTCCATCCTTCACCGCATCCTCTGTGCATTTATACCTGGAGTGCACACTCGCCATCTCCTCCGCCCCCCTTTTTCTTTCACAAAAAGGGTTATTACACGTAATGAGGTCATACCTCCGACTTAAAACAGCACTATTCGAACTTCAAGTGTACCCTGTTCCAGCCTACGTTTTATTTATTGTTTTGAATTTAATTTTGAATGTTAACTCTGAGGTGTTTACATTAGGATATCTTACGGGATCACAACGAAGACCAGGCAATTTGGATTATCAAAGACCAGGTGAGTTGCATTATACAAGAACACGGATAACGAAGTGGGGCTTGTAAAAGTCCTAAAGCATTTTTAATTTACTTTTGAATGATTTTAGTCGTTAAATCTGAAGTACTAAAAAGGTGTTCAGATTAAAATGCGAAGCGCACAAAGCGTTAAAGGCATCTCTGCTTTAGTGATAATTGAAATAAAACTTTGTGATGGTTCTTACGACTTTTTGCTTGGACTTTTATGTTAGAAAAGAGTAGACAAAATTTGAGTCATAAAATTAGTAGAAAAAGGTGAATGTTATCTTATAGTTTAAGAGCCCGCCAAAGAATGACCTTTCCTGTTCCCTTTACCAGCCATAGATAGATAGTCTATGATACCAGCTGAGAAATATATTTTCGCGTATGTAGGTAATTTCTAAAAAAATACTTTTCAAACAAATTTTTTTAAAATCAATATTGCTTTTTATTGCAATGATAGATGGAAAAGTAGGTTATACCATTTTGCTGCTCTTTTGAAATTACTGGAGTAGATACAAATTTTACTAAGCAGAAAAAGAATTAATTCACGGAAAATTCGTTTAATTGTTTTCGCTATTTTACTAAAAACTTATGTCAAGCTTTTAGTGTTCGCAAATTTAATTATAATTATAACTGTACATAATTAAAAACGTAAAGTTTTTCTCAAATCTCCGTAAAATTACCTTTTCACAAATGTGTAATACTATTATCTTTACAAAGTCTTGTAGTAAATAAACTTCTAAACTGCTGTTACGAACGGGCTTGATTTTAGCATCCTAAAATCTATTTTTTGAAAAATTGTTGGCGATTTTTTTTAAATTTTGTTTTTAGATGTTCATGAATATTTTCTTGAAAGTGGCATACAAACTTTATTTTTTAACAAGATATGAGAATTTTATATACAAAAAAATATTTTTATTGTATAGGACTTGTCGTGCCACACTATTTATTTATTTATTTTTTTTATGAAAATAACTCTCAAAAATCTACCTGAGAGTTAAATTTGAATCTCAAAAGGACAGGCACACCCACTCCAAAGTATCTCTTGTGAGTTTTTCTAGAAAAAAAGTACTCTCAAATCACCAGGCACCTTTAGACACATCATAAGCTTCTTGCAAATAACTCCAAAAGCCAAATTCCATTACATCAAAAACATATTTATTCCAGGAATCACAATATCCGGAGCAATATCTCTCGCCGTTTCACAGGTCAACAGTGGAAAACTGAAAAACCTTGGTCATTCAATTGCATTTGTTGTAGCCGAAACTTATGGCGATGAAGTGTCTAGTATCCGACAGACAGCATCTTTATGGACACGTCAAGTTGCTGGCTATATAGGCCCACAAGAAACTTGTGTACACGAAGGACGAATGGCAGCTGCTTTTAATCTACCAATGATTTCCTATGTAAGTTGAATGAAAACAAAGAAACAAAAAATCCATTACAATCATCCGGGACCATTTACTCTATCGTCATCATCACTTTCAGTATTGCACCCACAGGGACACTTCCAACAAAAAGGATTTCCCCACATTTGCCCGAACACGTCCGCCAGACACACAAATATCAAAATCTGTTGTCTCACTACTTTTAGCTTTCAATTGGACTCAAGTGAGTAATATTCTGTCCTCCCGTTGGCTATGGGGCGGTCAGTAAAAAAAAGGATATATTTCAATGAAAAATATGGTGTACGCTATGTTTCCTTTTTGTTTCCGTTTTCGCTTTTCATCACACACATCCAGGTGACGTTCCTGTACCTTGACAATGTAAAGAGCTTGTACAATCCAATTGCTGATACCATCCTGAATATTCTGCGAAAGGCTGGTGTAAAGGTTCGTGACACTCTTACATGGAATACAATCTATCATCATGGCTTCATGGCGAATCCTTTTGATGAGTTGGTGGAAAAGACTTATACAAACACACGAAGTGAGTTCTAGTTCTAGTTTTTGTTATTTTTTCTTGTTCTTATTTGAAATTTAGTTATAAGAAGCTTTTCTCTGGTTCGTGGAAACTTAAGTGCGGTCCGGGTTTTGGCAAGGAAGAGTGTTGTAGGGCATCCTGGATGTGCAAACACAGCATCGTAAATTTAAGTTATTGTGTCGGTGGTGTTTATTTCAGAGGAGATACTTCCGGTGACAGCAATGATTTATGTTTTGTTAAAATTAACATCGGTGTTGCATTCCTTGTAAGCCCTGACTTTAAGACATCCTAAACGATATTTAGAATTTAATAAAGCATCCTGATCCTACAAGGATTCTATCATGATAGTTTTTGTTTTTTTTTGTTTTTATTTTTTTAATTGGAATAGCAATAATCTTTGAAAATCAAGAGAAATAAAAATAAAATCCCTCAACAGTGATAGCCTTTCAATCTTGTGGCGCTGGCAATAAAATCTACTGAAGCTTGAAACTACTCAATTCCTTGCAAACACTCTTCCAGCCAGCTACTGAGAAATATCCTTAGGAAATACTTTTTATTTTATATAGTTTTTCCTACTTCTTTTTGTTTTTATATTTCTTTTTAGTTTACTTAATCCTAAGTCATTACTACGAGCACGTCGGGCTCATGGTAAGTTTACACAAGAAAGGACTTCTTTCGAAAGGCGAATACTTTGTGGTGGGCATTGATATCGAACAATATGATCCATCGTCACCGGACAAGTATCTGCGTGGCTTACTGTTGGAGACAATTGATTCTAAGGCTGAGGAGGCATTCCAATCGTATCTGGGGATATTTCCTACAGCTCCAACGTTATTTGAAAATTTTGCCAAAGAGGTAAGTGAAAGGATTTTTTTTTTTTAGTTTTATAACAATTTCCACTAAACAAACTCTACTTGAGACAATATCTTGGTTGAAGTGGAAAAGTAGGTTACATTTTATTTTCAATTATAGACAAGGATCAATTGTCGTCAGCGTCTTAAGCTCAAATAGTGGGAAAGTTAATCAATCAGAAGACCGTTTCAATATGATGACGTTTGATAAATAAATATCTTTGATTGAGTGTAACAGTAAAAGACTGCCTAGAAGTTGTGGAAATGAGTGTATTGTTCCTCATATATAAGGGAAAAATATTTGTTCATTCTTTCATATCCTTTAATATATGTACGGGCATTTGTCAAACGATAATAATTGAAAACAAAATGTTGATCCTTACCTTACATTTCTATTTGTTTTGATGAGGGATTGACCTACAATCTGTATACTTTTACCCTTTTTCAATAACAAGGGATTCTAAAGATTGTTTGCTCTTATTTTTGTAAGGTTGTTATGTGTGTGGAAGTTGAGTGATATATGAAGTACATTATCCTTGTCAAATTGCAGGCATTATTTCTTCTAGATATTAATCCTAACCATATCTTAACATATTTTTCTTTGGGCGAAAAAGTTCCTTTCAACTCTAGAAACATAAGTATACCTTCGATAATGATGTCTATTTATTTGAGTAATTAAAGAATATAGGGGTCTTAAGTATTAGCTATTATAGTTGAAATGGCTAAGAGTTTTTGTACAAAGTTAAGCGAACAAATATTAAAAAGCGTGGAAAAAGTTCATTTAAACATTCATTTGGTTGTTTTAGTCACCAAACGAGAGTATTCATTTCTGCCCTCATCGCTATGCCAGTTGAGAGATATGTTTTCGTTTAGGTTGTCTCTGAACTCTATAGAAACAGTTTACATATAGGTGTTGCAGCAAGTCTTTAAGATCAAGTTTATTTTTTGTTACTACCTGACGCAGTTAATTTTAAAATCGAAAAAAAATATTTTTTCAAAAAAACTATACTGCTTTTAGAAAAACTTATTCTTAAAGCCATAGCCTTTTTTTATGAGGTATATTTCTATATGAATGTCATTAACACCATTTTTGAATTAGTCCTGATTTTCTCCTATACATGATTCTTAAGGTGGGGTAAAATACAGCGCAAAAAAACAAAGAAAGTCATAGAAAAACGCGAGAAAAGTTCAAAATAATGAACACTAGCACGGTAAAAATTGAAGAATACCATGGATAAAAGGACAGAATACTGGTGAATGAACTTTTAAACCCCAAGTTTTTTTTCACGATTTTTCATGTTTCTTTCTCAGGTACTCCACACCTTTTCGCGACTTTTTACATATTTTCCTTGATTTTCGATACTTTTTTACATGTTTTTCCATATTGTTCCATGTTTTTCACATAGGCATGGACAACTGTATTATTAAGCCTTCTAATGCGTCGAGAAAACTTCAAACTAATTTATAAAGTAGGTTTTAGACGAAAAGAAAGAGAGAAGTTATTTGTGGTTTTCTTAAAGCCATGGGTACAGCTCGATTAGCTCGATTTTATAAAATCTTTTACCATACAATTTTTCCTTTTTCTTCAAATTCATCTTTTTAACAAAAATTAAATTGTGTATGTACTTCGTGGTCAAATTCATTTAAGAAGCTGTTTTAGTCATTGAAAAAACGAATATTATACATTTGCAAAACTCAACTGCGATCCATCCTCACTTTACGCTAAGTCAACTCCAGTTGGATATATTGAAATGTTCTTTTTTATACTAGCTTTAAAAAAAATCAATTTAAATAATTAAAAAATAAACTTTCACAGTAATTAATTAAATTTAATTAATTTCTATCCGTGGCTTTCGCTGAACTTACAACCAATTTTACTAAACCTCATGATTTATTCACTATAATTTCAATTTCCATAAAAAAAATCATAAAAAAATGTTCATCCTTCTTTTTGTGTGTGTGTTTAGGTTAATAAATACATGGAACAGCCACCATTCAATTTTCCAAATCCATTGGGTTACTTTGGAGGAACCAAGCAGGTCAGTTCAATGTACATAATATTGCAAACGATACAACATGCTAGTGAAAATAATGTTTTCTTTTTCTGTACATGTTTCGTTTTATTTTTTTTCGTTTTCGTTTTTCGAATATTATGATATTTCAGGAGCATGTCCTGCGAAATATATTACCAGAGTTGATGGGATATTATTTCTCGCATGATGTGGTTCATCAAATATCATTGATTTTCAGAATTTTGTTCATTTTCCTTCTTTTATTTTTTGTATTTTGTTCCAGATAAGTGCTGAAGCTGCATATTTATATGATGCTGTACATTTATATGCGAATGGCTTAATAAAACTCATTGAATCTGGAGAAGAAAAACCAAAGAATGGCACTGCATTGATAAGTGTCATAAAAGGAACAAAGTACTTAAGTGCTATGGGGTAGGTTACTTCTAATATCATTGAGAATAGAAAACATAAACAATGTGAACAATGTCAGAGAAAAAGAGAAGAATTTATTTCAAACTAAAAATGGCGCTTTTTCACATCAAATTTCAGTAATAAACTAGAAAAATTTTACTTCTGAAAGAGTTATACTATATGGATTTAATTAAAAATGGAAATACATACTCAATTGAAATGACTAATAAAATTGTTTGTAACTATTAATTAGCAAAAGTGCCTCTAGCTTGTATAAACGTAATCAAATCAATGCAAATATTTCGTTGCCTTTATACAAAAATAACTTTGTTGAAAATTCCATCATATCCAATAAAATGTTTATGAAATATTTTAATATAATACCTACTACCATAGTAATTAAATCAGATTGTACAAAATTATTATTTTATCCAACAGCTATCATGTGTACATCGATGAAAATGGAGATGCTTCTGGTAATTACACAGTCCTGGCAAGGGGATGGGCTTTTAACAAACGAAATACCACTGGACATGGGCTCATTCCTGTTGGTACTTTTGGTAGCCCGAAGGGTGATGCTTTGCCTGTAAGTTGATCCGTTTTAAACTCTATGATGAAAATCGTTTCCATTGAATTTAAATCGCTTTTAATTTTTCGTTTCTCTATTGTGCTCTCTCTGTTTAATCCCCGATTTTTCCTCTTTTTTAATGCTTACTAATACTACAAAATTGTATATTCACTTAAGAGTTATATTCAGGTGAGGGATGTTTGTGTGAGTGTTTTTTTGTGTATATTTTACCCGAACAATAATCCAAATAGTAACAGATGGAGGAAATGCATTTTAAAATTGATTTTTTTTTGTTATTGATGTTAAGGAATGACATTTTCGTTTTTTTACTCGGATTTAATTTCATTGGCAGGATTTCAAATTGTATGGCAAAATTCCATGGATTTTTGCGGGACCACCGGCAGCGGAGCCACAATGTGGATTCAATGGAGAGAAATGCATAAGTAAGTAATGCAGTAATATATGAATGTTTTAATCTGAAAAGCTGTAATAAATTCAATTTAAAGAGAAAACGACGACGCACGGTAGGTAATTTCAGTTAAGTGGAAAAACAATTCAGTTAAAAATAGAAATTTGAATTGGTGGCGTATACGTACTATTTTTGTTGTACTGAGAATCTTTCAGGTGCAACCACTAGATTTTTTTCTGTTGGAAAGGAGATTACATTTTTATAGACCAAAATTATTGGTCACTGCAGTTTGACTTTTGACTTGTGATTTCAGCACTAAATACAAATGTGCTCGTTTCAGATCTGCACAAAAAGTGCTGCCAATGTATAAAAAAAAAAAAGTTTATTAAAAGATTTTAGGAAAACATAGGTGATAAATAAAGTCATATGTCAACTTCTAACACATAAGTGTTTTCTTGTGACGTCGTTAAATTGTCGACGTTTAAAAATTACACACATATAAGTGTCCCCTTTTCATGAGCGGATCTAAAAAATGCTGTTTTAGATTTGGATCTGTCAAAAAGCCTTTGTGACAGTTGAAGTATACAATGAGGCGAAACAAAATAAATCTTTTTAAAATTGTAAAATCAACATTGTGAAATGGTAAGCTTATGCATACTTGACATTCAATGACAGGATGGTTGACCAAATAATTTATGAAGTGATTTTTAAAGGCCCGCTGAAGAAACGTCTGTCAAAACCATTGAAGAGAATCATATGAGAATTGTTACAATTATAGAAACACCAAAAAGTCTGGGATTTTTAGAATTTTTTTCTGCTCCGGAAACAAGTAATTTTAGAGCAACCGAAAAACGAAATACTCTTTTTGCGTAAAATGGGAAATGTTACTCCGTGCTTGACTGGCAAGGTAGTTCCTCATAAAGATAGTATCAACCGACGAATTCTATAATTATAATTCCTTATTATTGCGAAGGCAAAACAATCGTGAATGGAGTTTAATCCCCGGAAGTAGTACATTGGGAATTCCATTTATAGGCATGATTATTTCCCTGAGTGTATAATTTTGTAAATAAATTTAAAAGTATATTCTTTTACACTTTCAACAACTTATTAAAATCAAACAATTGACCAAAAACTATGCAATTTACATGAAGGGTCCGAATTGGTTTTATTTTCGATGTGAACACCTAGCTTACCTAAGCCTTTCTTTTTCATGTTTGAAAATGCGATGTCTTAACTCATAAAATGAACTGTTAAAAATGCGCGCATCTAAATTCTGTTTTCGTACGTAAACTAAAAACAAATCAAATGAGATTTTTAATGTCAATTGGGAGGTAAATGAAACTAAAATTTTTGTTCGGTATCTAATATTAAAATTTCTACTTTTAAATTGAAATAAAATATTTGTTTTAAGACAAATTGTTAAAAGATTGGACAAAACTCTCAATAGAAATTTGATAAATTCACTTTAATGTGTTTTTTTTTTAACTAACAGAAAAATGCGTGCGTTTTAGCCAAATTGAAATCGAAAAAATTCAATTATATATTCTATACAAAGGATTCATTTGAGTGCTTTGACGAATTTAAAAAGTTACAGAAAAATTCTTTTACGTTGACAAAATACAATTTTTCCTTCTTCGTTATATACACCTCTTTGTTCTTTTCAATAAAAAATAAAAATTGTACGAATTCAACTTTGTGCAACACCCCTACTTCCTGTCTTTGAGTGCACCATAGTTGTGCGATGTGTCGTTACAAAAATTTAATTAAATAGCAATTTCCTGCAATCCTTTGATACACAGTTTCTTTATGTCTCAGTAAATTGTTATCATTGCAGGCTACACAGGTGAAATATCGGCAGGAATCGCTGGTGGAGCTCTCCTTCTACTCAGTATCGTATCGTTGGTTCTTTATCGTAATTGGCGCTATGAACAGGAGCTCGATAGTTTGCTCTGGAAAATCGATTTTCGCGAAGTGCAAATTCATGAGAATGAAAAAGAAACTTCTAGTCAAAAACAAACTCGGGTAGGTTTTCACTCTTAATTAAGTACCTACTATGTGGTGCAATGTGTGTACAATATGGAAGAAAGCAAATAAACTTACTCAAAATGTAACATAATTCACTTTTGCACACAGTCCACCCATCCCTTGATAAGGACGAGTCAAGTTAGTTTAAGCTCAAATCCGGATGCGGATTTCCGTTACACCACCATATTTACCCCCATTGGTTTGTACAAGGGTCAATTGTATGCGATTAAGAAGGTCCGCAAGAAGAGTGTTGACATTACGCGCGAGATGAAAAAAGAACTCAAACTGGTAAGAAAGTGCAAGTACCAATAAAAATCTTCTTTGTTTTTTTCTTCATTTTCAAGATGTGTGTATTTTATTTTTTCTTTGTAATGTCCTTTTGTGCAATTTTATATCCTTTCTTGCATTGATATCGTTTTTGTATAGCTGCGGGACACTCGCCATGACAACATTTGTGCTTTCATTGGAGCCTGTACGGATCCACCTAACATCTGCATAATTACAGAGTATTGTACTCGTGGTAGTTTAAAAGTAAGTACACCCACCGTTGTTGATAATAATGACGATGACAATGATGATGTTGACAATGATGGGGGAAGGAAACTTGGTCATTTCAAGGATTATTGTTTTTATGATGATGTCGTTCTGTTTCGCTTTGTGTGTGTGTTTATAACTTTTATATATATTTTTCTTTTCTTCATTTTGTGTTAAGGATATTCTGGAGAACGAGGACGTCAAGCTGGACAACATGTTTATCGCATCGATGGTAGCCGATATTATCCGGGTAAGCTGTAAAACGGAATTTTGTTTAAGGGACGGATGTAAGGATATTTTGTTTTGTTTTTTTTTTTGCTTGGATTTGGAAAAGCTTATTACTTATTTTACTTGCTCCTCTTAGGGCAAGCATGTTGGAATTTAGATAAATACATAGTCACGTTGATTTAGTTTTTCCTTAGCTACTTGCAAGTAAAATATCGATTGCATTAAAGGTCTGAGAACTGAGAGATAATACCGAGCTAGGGTGTTTATTTTTTTTGCAAAAAAACTGTTCTGTGTTAATGCAAGTAAGCAGTTGCAGATGGCATTATTTTAGATCCCATACATGCTTGAAGTTGAAATAAACATTCAAAACGACCTAAGACTAGTTTTTAGTGGAGATTTAACTGTAGGTGAGTCCTGGTATAAAACTTAAACCCAGGAATAATATTCTGAGTTGAAGATGCCTTGTGATCGATTGAATGTTACGGAAATTAATACCAAGAAAGGAACAATTAAATTCAAGGATGTTTTTATTATTTAAATCGATTGTTTGGGACCCAAACACATATTAGTCACAAAATGTAACTTCTATTAAATTAAGCCATTGATCATGCTTCAAAAAAGTCACAACATGGTAACTCTTTAATATGTATATCATATAACTCAAAATCTTAGCCAGATTTGTATTAAATGGTTTTTTATTAAGGAAGATTAAACTTTTCATCAAAACAAACCGTTAACAACATCATATTGCAACTAGTAGGAAAGTATGAACCAATAAGGTCAGCATCAACAAAATCAGCCAAATAAACTAATTAACCCTAAAAATGACGTACTTATAGTGGATTTGTGGATCTTACATACAAGAACCCGTAGTGCCACAAAAACTACTGAAGCCACTATAAAGAGGCACTATCGACATATTCTAATGCGCATTCAGGCTAGGAGCATTCAGTCAATTATCTCGATTTTTAAAGCAAAGAATGTGATATTATTAAAGTTGAATTATGTCAGAAATACTAAGTTTTAAAATTTGACTACCAGTGTCCCTACAGCTTATATAACTCATGTTTTTTTTGTGAAGAAGATAACGCAAGACTCCATTAGGAATTTAATATAAATCATGTGTAGAGGGCGAAGATAGCAAGAAACTTGTTGAGTCATATGAATCTTTATCGACAGGCCTTGAAAATAGAGAGAAAATATCAATGAAGGTGAAATAGGTTCAACTGCAAAGGAAGTTATTGATTCTCTTCTATCGGAGTAGATTCTTGGTTAAGAACATGCTTTTTCGGCTATGCACCAAGCTCAGAAACAATTAAACCAGGTCGAAGTTTGAAGAATACAAAACATTAACAAGGTACAAGGAAGTCACAAACTACAAACTAGGGACCCACTACAATTCAGTGCAAAGTTCTAATTAGACCACATCAGACGGATATCCAGTACCAAACACTTTTCACTTTTTGCTTTGCATCTTTGCAAATAAAAAACTTCCTGCAAAGTGAAAGTGCTAAGAACTTAGGGTTTTATTAGAACAAAATGACTTAACGTGATTTACAAAGAGGAAAACTTTTCAACTTTTCATTACAATAAATATCCTCTTTGCAAATTGCTTTTTGGTGAAACGAAATTTGCAAAATAAAACTGAAAAGTGAAAAGTGTTTGGTGAAATAGAATCAAGGTCTAGCTAGACTTGGAACTAACGTGGGTTTGTTACTTATTGTGAACAAAAAACTTGTAGATAACGCCTTCAAGAAAATCACGAGAATCATTTGATATTTCACACCTTATACCTAGCTTACCTGTATAGGACCAGCTCCTTAGAATGAATTAATAACAATTTCCCATACTAAGAAGGATGTCAGCAAGCTTGAGTCGAAGTATATTAATCCTGTACAAACCCTTATTGAAAACATAACCTCAACGGACAAGGAATAAGAAATTTGCTTCTGAACTTATATTGGAGAAGGTTATCTACATCTCAAAAATCTAAGGCTGAGATTAATAGCGATTTGTTTTCAAGACTGATGCATATATTTACGTTCCAAACAAACAAGTCAAAACATCTTTGTTGGTTGTCCTACATTATGTCCTCCTTTGATTTTAATAAAAAAAGCTTACGCAAGCTATCATTTATACGCCTTAAACCTAACTCATACAAATCCCTACTAACCTTTTTCTCTGCCAAAGTCCGAGAAAATAAAGAAAAAGAAAAAAACTGTAACAAAAAGAACAACCCTATGATGTATGAAATATTTATTATGGCTAAACATAGCCACTTTCACTTACCCCAACTTTGTTTTTCCTATTTTCTATTTCATTTGCTTGCATTTAGACCATCACACGACCCCTTCTGTTCTTCGTTTCATTTTAGGGTGTAATCTATTTACACGAATCTCCAATTCGGTACCATGGCTCGCTGTGTACATCGAACTGCCTCATTGACTCACGCTGGGTAGTGAAATTAAGTGATTTCGGGTTGTTCGATTTCAAGAAGGGTTTGGAGGATAACTCCACTGACCTCCAGAGCATGGCTGGCAAATGTACAAGTGAGTGAAAACTTATTTAGATAAATGATATCCTTTTGATCAATTTTTTTTTCTTCTTGTAACCTTTTATAGAACTACTCTATCGTGCTCCAGAATTGTTACGAAGTGGACCATGCTCCCTTGTGGCTGGCACACAGAAAGGAGACTCCTATTCGTTTGGCATAGTTTTGTATGAAATTCACGTTCGTCATGGGCCATTTGGTGAAACAGGTCTCACACCAATGCAATGTCTGCATAAAGTGCTTCAAGTTCAGGATTATTTGTATCCCTATCGTCCGTCTCTGCAACCCCTCGAAACCGCATTCGATTGTGTGCGAGAATGTTTGCGGGAGTGTTGGAGTGAGCGACCCGAAGAGAGACCTGATTTCAAAGCTATTCGCACAAAACTACGCCCACTGCGGAAGGGCATGAAGCCGAACATCTTCGATAATATGATGTCGATGATGGAGAAGTACGCAAATAATTTAGAGGCTTTGGTCGATGAACGCACCGACCAGCTACAGGAAGAGAAGAAAAAGACTGAAGCACTGCTGTTGGAGATGTTGCCACGTCCGGTGGCGGAACAATTGAAGAAAGGCAACAAAGTTGATCCGGAGAGTTATGAGCATGTGTCAATATATTTTAGTGATATTGTCGGCTTTACGACAATGTCGGCCGAGAGTACACCGCTACAGGTCGTTGATTTTCTCAATGACTTGTATACGTGTTTCGATTCGATTATTGGACATTATGATGTGTATAAGGTGGAGACTATTGGCGATGCATATATGGTGGTAAGTTTAAAGGGCGTGTAGTGTACATAACGACAATATTGGATCAAAGTAGCTCAAATGGGTTAAAGAGTTTCATGATAATTGGTGCAGAAAACGTATAGCATAATACAATTTCAGGTTGAAGCAAATAGTTGACGTCAAAAACGGTTTGGTTTGATGATCTCTTTTTAAGGGGCTTAGGGACTCCATCTATACGCCATGGTGTAGGCACTCGGAGAAATAATATTTTTGTTTTCGTTTGCAGCTAATGAATATCATTTGAATTAAATGAAAATGATTTGCTGGAAAGTTATCTCAGCCGACCCGATCTTCTACCTGCCAGTGTGATCGGGTTACCCTAACTTAATGTAACAGTTATTATTTTTCCAGATATTGGCGTCCCATTGCTTCTTGCAACATAGTGATTTTTTTCTTCAAGTCCTATACTGCTTAAAGATCTAAAGGGTGGCCACATTTTCCTATCAACTTGCTGGAGTCGTATCTTCCATCACAATGCAAGGAACAAAAGTTCCGAACTTTGTATACAAACGCAAGAGCAAGGATTTTCCTCTCGACAAGTAATAGACACCACAAGGCATTTATTGAAATCAAAGCAAAGCCTTAAAACTGTCCAGCTTTAGAAAATTTCAGCCACATATTTTCTATGAAACCTTCTAAAAGTAGAATGAAATTTTTTAACCCAATGCTGAAGTTATCGGTAATTTCTTGAAAAATAAACAAATACCATCTATTAAATTTTTCCAGGTTTCCGGCCTTCCCATACGCAATGGTGACTTACATGCAGCTGAAATAGCAACCATGTCACTGCATCTACTCGATGCAATTGCTGAATTCAAAATACGCCACCGTCCAACCAATAAATTACTCCTTCGAGTTGGAATTCACACTGGACCCGTTTGTGCTGGGGTAGTGGGCCTCAAAATGCCACGATACTGTTTATTCGGTGATACTGTAAATACTGCATCTCGAATGGAATCGACAGGAGTTCCATTGAAAATTCACTGTAGTTCGCAATGTAAGCAGCTTCTAGACAAACTGGGAGGCTATCATTACCAGGTATGTATGCACTCACTATTGGAATTTTCAAATTAGAATCAATTTTGTGTGTGACTGGAATATAAAAATTGAAAATATCTTTCACTCTCGCAAGGAACGTGGTATTATTTCAATGAAGGGCAAAGGTGAACAACGAACATATTGGCTTTTGGGTGAGGATGAAGAAGCACGCATCCGTCGAACCTATGAACGTTCCCAACGACGAGGATCGAGAGCTTTAAATAAATACATTCAAGGGACTATTAAGCAGAATCACATCAACGACATAGCGGCAGGAATACGTAGTTCATTAAAGAATAAAAATATTCCAAGAAATTCCCTAACACGTTCGTCGAGTCTGGAATCACCAAAGAAATTACGTTTTGCTACGGGAACACTCTTGGAAAATCATCGTTATCATAGGTTTGTATCTACATGTTGTATAGACAGTGTTGTTGTGTTTTTAGCATAATTCATTTCCTTTGACTTGAGTTTGAAGATTGGATTGGTTATTCACAACTGTGTTAAGAAAAAATGTTGTCTTTTTTACGTAATCGAAGGATTAAAAAAAAATCGTTTTCTTTTTTTCAGTGACGAAGCACTTCTCGAGGTAATTTCTGATTCGTTTTCAAGTCCTCGCAGGCCAAGTGGTATTTCTATACCGCCGATAGGCTTTGATGACACAACATTATCTTGTCCAGCTATAGAAGACTATCGGACATTTAACAGAAATCGAAGACCAAGTTCATATCCCACCGCTAACACACCATTACTGATGAATCATATAGTTTAAGTAAAGCAAAATATTTAATTAAAAATTAAATAAAATAGTAAAACATACAGGGGTTTCAAAACTACTACTATACCAACTACTACGTGACAAAGACCCTATTTTTCCAAATGTTGGTTAGATAGAAAATTCTATTAATAGGAAAAAAGATTAAAAATTAAATATATTAGATCAATTATATGTATTTCAATTGTTAAATTGTTAATTAACTAGACAAAAACCAACACGAAAAATACTGAATATTTTATTCCTTCCAAATTTATATCCAGCCAGTTAAAATGTTACTTTAATGTTACAACACTGCCAATGTGTTCTTAATTAAAAACTTAATCGAAATAAAATCAAAATTAAAAGTTAAATAATTCTATAAAAAAAAATAATAACAACAAAGTGATTAAATACTCTAGTCACTATACAAGTCTTTTAAGAATATATTTAAAGAAAACAAATAAGAATTACTAATTTTCTATTATTTCTTAAATGTATATTTAAAACACAAAAATTTTATTTATATTTAATGGTAAATTAGAAGAACTTAAGAATTAATTTTTAATTATTTTGTAAGTCAAATATAGCATGGAATTTTTTTAACATTAAAGAGTAATGTGGCAAAGACCTGGAAAGGCTCGTAATATAGTAAAATAATTTAGTAAAATCTGAAAAAAAAAATATTTTCTACTAAAAGTTTAGTATTAATTTTATTGTGTTCAATGTTTTTTTAAATATTTTTTTTAATAATTATAATAACTATACGAATTTTTTGTACAACTTCTTATTTAATTTGTACTTTAGGAAAAAATTGTAGTAATTATTAAATGTTGTTAAATGATTAATTAGAGAATTGTTTTATTTGATTAGGGCTTCTTTTTGGATTCTCAAATCGATGGAATAACGAAAATTTTAAGTTATCTACTATCTTCAAAATAATAAAATTTTTAAAAGATGGGAGAAAACGACAAAGTACAGCAGCAAAATTAGAACTCAATAGTGGGGACTTTTTTTGTGCTGATATTTCCTTTAGTTTAGTTATAACGAAAAACATGCTCATGCTGTAGAAGACAGCATGAAGACACCGTAATAAGGACAATGCAATTTTGGATAAACATGCTTAGGCAACATCTTTTGATATGGCATAGACAGAATCCATTTTTACTTGCTATATAGGTACTATAGGGCAACTTTAGGATTCTTAAAAAAAATTGAACTCGAGATAACAATCAGACATGTCATTACGATGATAGAGAATGCGAAAAAAGTGGGTCTCGAAATTCTGTCTGTCCGTCTGTCCGTCTGTCTGTCTGTCTGTCTGTCTGTCTGTCTATCTGTCTGTCTATCTATACTTCGAGCTACAGCCTAAGCCGCTGAAGCGATGTTTTTTTTCAAATATGGTGGATAAGAATGTTTGGTGATTCCCTAGAGGGGAAATTGAATTTTTTTTTAGGACCAAACCCTGCCATATAATCATTAAAATAAATGGAAATTACACCTTAAATAATATATAAAACAAAAGTTTTATATTGAATTGTCTAACGAAAGCATGAAATATAAATATGTAATATCATGTTTTTCTCAAGCCAAAACGTAATCATTAGCAGCGGGAGCAACAGTATCAGTTCTGAAAAGTTATGAGCTGAATGTGATAGATATATCCCTTATTTTTATAATGATTTTTTTTATCCATTTCCGTTCTAAGGAACAAAATATCCTCCAATTTTTTTTGTATGCGATGGTCATAGTTACACTTTGATTGAAACAAAAAAATTAAAAAGGTTACGTATACGCCAGAGTGTCCCATAGTTCATTATGGTTACACTTGATGGTGTCTTACTCAGCTGTGGGAATCCCAACGATGAATAAAGCAGATTCAATGCTGCTTATTACACATGACAATGTTGGGAATTGACACTTTACTTTTTTGATTATGGCGAATGGAGCGTGTGCCTATATGAGAGCTTTTAATTTAACGATACTTCGCTATTTGTAATACAACGATTGTGAAATTCGCTAGGGTTGTAACACTTAATTTAAAAGAATCGCTCGCTATTCATTATGCAAAATTAGCGAATTCGATAATAAGTTCGATTCTATTCATGAAGAGGACTTAAGATCAGATTTTGAATTTAAATAAAGTTATTGTAAGAAAAAGAGGCTTATAGGTATTTAAATAAAAAAAAATTAAAGCCCTGCAGTGAGCCATATCTATTCACTAGAATAAGTTGCAAACTCTAGAAAACTAAACATATGAAATTTTAATTTTTTGTTTACTTACTCATTAGGTTTGATTGTTGCACATTTTTTTTAAAGATATGTATATTCTCAAAGCTTATCATTACAAATTAAAAAACAAAAATATTTTGTCTAAGTGTGAAACCCTAATTCTTTTTGTAGGGTTTATTTTTCCTGTGATTAGTTATTAATAAACTAAAATGTTGAAAAAAACTATTCCTTAAAGAAATTTTATTAAAAAATATTTCGAATTTAAGCTGATAAATAAATTGGTTTCAGTGACCTACTAACTTACGATCTTCTTTGAAATTAAACAACTTGATTCCAAAATATATATGTTTAAAACATACAATTTTTATTTTCATTTCTTTGTTTTAATAATACGTTTGTATTTTTTTTCGTAATTTTCATTTCAACCACAAGCTATAATCAAAAATTTATAACTATATTTTTTATAACAAATTTTCATATAATATATATTTTCAACTATCAAAATGAAAAATGCAAAATATTTTCTGTTTTTGTTTTTTATATAAATAAGACAATTTAGTGTTTTGTTTTATAATTCGGTAAAAATGTTTACTTTTTTTTACATTTATTTGAACTATTTTTCTATAACATTTTTTTATACATTTATTTTCAACTTTAATGTGTGATTTATTTTTCAATACAATTTATTGTGTTATACATGGTGAGATTAACTTTGTTTCTTTTTGTTTATTTTCGGGTATAGGTATGTGTTGTGTATATATTTTTTTTTATCGTATTTTTTTTCTTCTTGTAAATAACATCTGATCTAAGTAAATATGTATTTTTTTTTCTATAACATTGAGTACAAATCTAAATTCTGTTAATATATGTATATATATATTTTTTTGTTTTGTTTTTTGTAAATACAATTTTTTATATTAGTTTTTTTGTTTTTTTTTTTAATGAATGTGATATTCTTTTGTGTCCTTCTTTTGTGAAAGTTTAGCTGTAAAAGTAGCTTGAAGCCTAAAGCATTTTGATTTAATTTTTCTTCTTTTCTTTTGTGTGAGTTTTAATTTTTAGTATAAGCATATTTTGCATTTTTTAACAATTTAATTTTTCCATTTATATTTTAAAAATAAGAAACTTAATTTCTTACTTTTCCAACTAAGGCTTATATGTTTTTTTAATTTTTGCATTATCATAACAATTTTTAACAAGTTTCTTACATTTCTAAGTCGAATTATTAAATTAAATGCTGTAATTAATTGCTTTATTGTGCCGAATTTTTAAATACTTAATTTTTTTTTTTCTTAACAAAAAAATGCAACAACTTTAACATATTATTATTTATTTTTAAATTCACATCCTCTGACAATATAGTTTGCCAAATTTAATCTTTCAAATAGAAATTTAAAGTACAAATTAGCTAAAGATAAAAAAGAATCCTATACAATAGGAATTGGAAGTTCAGGTAAAAATGTAGTATATTTTTAGTTTAACTAATTTCAGATGTAAGTTTTTTTTCTAGACAAAAGAAAATTATTTAAGTTATAAAAGAATCTAATTGAAAATTGGAAAAATTAGTTTTTAGTTTATCACACATTTGAGCGCAGTGGCTTGTACACTATTTTGCTCACATCCATTCAAGGCATCTACTATACTAAAAGAGTATATATATATATATACGTTTAACGTCTATACAATTTGAAAAGTTATAATAATATATAACAACAACAAACAAAAAAGGAAAGTATTAATCTTTTCTTAGTCCCATACAACGAAGCCTTTTATAATTTTTATTGCATACAATTGTGTTGATTTTTAATCCAAGTACCCAATTAAATAAATCTTTTCCATAAATTTAGTTATATGATAAATAATTTATGCCTTTCTTTTTTGCGCGAACAATAAATATAAAATAAATAATTTTTATAGTTTTAAATTTAAAAAGCTTAACTTATTATTAGTACTATTTAATTGATCTCATTTGAAAATTGATTCAGCTTACGTTATCTTTAGTTTAGGTACATACCTACTACTAATTATGATTTTGTTTTTGTTTTGTTGTTAAAATTGTATTCTTAGTTTTCATTTTTATAAACTTAATTTAAATGCCTTTAGGACTCATATTTTTATTTTGACAAGTACAAGTATATACTTGTTTAATGTAGTTGTTAAACAAATCTTAAAATTACTTAAATTAACTTAAAATTAAATTCTATCATTTTACTTCAATCTTTACACTTTTGATTAGCTTTGATTGCCTGTATCTTCGATTTTATTTTAACCAGAAAAAGAATGATTGAAAACTATGAAGTGCATATACAGAAGTTTTTATTTTTTAATCCAATTATTTCCAAGGTATTATTAGTGTGACAAATTGAGAACTGTCAAGTACCAAAAATTATAGCAACTCAAGGCAACTTTGTTTTGCTTTCTGCGATCTTTTGGCTTTGGTCAGAAAACAGTTATGTTTATCATCAAGTGCGATGTTTTAATTTATTAGCTATTAAATACAATTTGGGCTATTTTTGCTTATTTGAGAAGCAAACTGTGTAGGTTTATTGAAGAATTTTCAATATTACTAACGTTCCTCTATAATCAAATTGCGGATAATTTTTTTACCCAATTAATTAGTATTTTTATCTCGACTTAATTCGACAGCTTCTAATAATTATTTTTTGTTGATTATACTGAACACAAATGATAATTTAAGTGTTTTCTTAACTAAAAGACTGTTACAAAAAATCGAAAAGTAGTTGCCTTGAATTGCTAACAATTTCCTCATTTTCCGCAACTAAACTACATGTTCGTCAAATAAAATGTAAACTTAGGTAAATAACACTGGTATGCCAAAATAAAGTTTTTTTTTGTCCTTCATACAATTTTTTTAATTTATACAAGATTTGCCTTTTATTAATCTAAATCTGGTTTTAGAAAAATTCTATCACGTACAGTTTTAAAAAATTGTTATTGTTTGGTAAAAAACGGTTGACCTGGTAAAACTGTAAAACGGCTAAGACCAAAAATTAGATTTGTGTTTATTGATCAATGCATACACACATTTTAAACGGTTATTTAAAAAAATCACGATAAATTTAAAAATTCCATAGTATACGCTAAAAAAAAACTTAAATTTGAAGGACATTGGAATTTGTATACTCTTGATATTTGGAAGGTTGATTATGATGTAACAGAAGCATTAACCACAGGAAAATCCATAAAAAAAAACCATTTTTCTATTTTTCGAAAAGGACTGATTTTTAAGGATTTTTCGACATTTTATGTGAAGAATCCAGATGTCGGTCGTACAAGAAATTGGTTATGACATAAATTACTTGTAATTTTCTCTGCTCTTATTCTGAGTAAAATGTTTTAGAGAAAACTTATCACATTTTCAACTAACAAATTTCAATTTGCAATATTTTTGCTTGGAAAACGAATTCAAAAAAAAATTAAAATGATTTAGAAAAATGAGATATTTTTGGTCTAATTCAATCTAGCATTAAAAAATTCATTTAAATCATATCTCATACAGCTGGATTGTATTACCATAAATTCTTCAGGTTGATAAATCTCACTCACTACTCCCCCTATTCGAATGTAGTTTTTTTGATAAAGCCAATAGGGGGATTTTAGGCAGAGATTGAAATTCTGCGTCGCTATACCAATAAAAAATTTTATGAATTTTGTTTACCTTCTAGATACTAAAGTTCCTATCTTTTCTGGTCTCAATTGTTTTTTTCTTGTAGAACAACATTATTTGAAGAGGTGTTTCAGAAAAAAAAAAAAAATTACAATGGTAATTTCACAGAGACAATTAGTTTCCTAGATACCTATTTCATAGCCTAAGAATGCGGTATGGCTGCTATTCTTTTTTTTTCAAAACTGTGGCCTGTTTTTATATCATAGGTAAAAATGTGTTTTTTTTATGGAAACAACCCACGCTTATGGACCTATCAAATGAATTCGTGAAACATTTTCATCTGACCTCTTAATTACGAAGTTTTCCTTTTGCCATTTAACATTTAATTTTTGAGGTTTAACACCGCCTTCGGTAATGGTATAGCAGTTAAACCTTGGATTGGTTCTAAGAAACTCAAAGAGCAGGACTCTGACTAATCATGTTTCTTCTGCACTCTTTTGCACTATTTAAACATTTTCTAACCGCAACAGAATGGACTGATAGAAAAAAGACTAGAGAAGAAATTACCTATGCGTCACTGAAGCTTTTTATGGTAAAATCTACTACAGCTATAATTCATTTCGATATTGATATTGAACTGGCCGTCTTTCTCTGTTTTTATTGCTCCTTTTGTCTTTAATGCATCGATCTTTTGAAAATTCTATAAATCCAAAACCTTTTTAAAGCTTTAGGAACTTAGTTCAGCTGGTTTTAAAACTTTATTTGGTAATTTTCGATCCGATACGAGTATCTAATTCACTAAGCAGAAACACTCCACCTTAAATAGAAACCTTGAGATATTTAGTTAAGAATTTGTGTTTATCAGTAACATAAACACATTCAAATAGCAATAAATTCACATAAATAAATTTTACCTTAGTAAAATGATAGAATTTCGTAATCATCAACTTAAATTCTAATTAGAGATATACTTAAAATGATTTAATAGCATTTTTGACATTTTATATTGTCGCAATTGCATTCAATAGCACCAAGGTACTGATTGTGTCATTTGTTTTTTGTTTATATATCAAATACAAAATCTAACAAAATTTAATAGCATTATATAGGTATTGTTTTTTTTGTTTCTTTTCTTAAATATCTAATAATGTTTGTTTCACAATGTGTACCTACGATATGCACTAAGTAGTGTGTTTTTGTTTTGTTTTTTTTTTTTATAAAAAATAATTTGATTATCTCCAGGATTATAATTCACATTTAGCCAAGAACGACATGTATTTTTCTATATAAGAAACTACTGCAATGGCAACACTGAGAGAAAGGGTTAAAACTATGCGCGTGCGTTTTTTTATATTGTTTTTGAAAATCGTTTAACACGATGAGACACAAAATCCATGCTTAACTATTCTTATATTTTTTTCAACTGTTTCGTTTCAAATGAAAGCGCTCTAGATTGCTTATTTAGTTTCATATTGATCACATTCCATATCGTGGAAGAGAAGAGGGGGGCTGAGTTTTACTCTGATTTCATCTGGACTTTTTCGCCACTTGACTCGATGTCCTAGAAAATACAACCAAGAAAAAAAAATCGTAAGCTTTTTAGGTAATTAAAAGGAAGAATATAAAATTTACCTTCTGATGCCATGCCTAGGACTAACCGGTGGGGTGTGCACTGGTGTTGGTGGGGCTGATCCGCCTGACGATCCACGTGATGATAAGGACCAGGTTGATGTATTTTTTGGTGCGGAGCAGCCTAGGTAGATGGCTGATCCTTGGTCTTCTAGATCTAAGTCCACTCGCGATCCACGGACGGATGATGGTACTGATCCTGCTACAAAAACACAATATATACCGCCAACGAACAAGTTAAGAATACAAAAATCTAAAGGGAAATGGTGGGGAAGATGAAAAGTGAAACTGGCCTACCTGTATATGAATGCAGGCCAGCTGGACTACTACGTGGTCTAATACTCATACCACTGACCGTGCTTGAGCTCCGTTGCAAAGGAGCTCCATTTCCACTTCCGTTACCACCACCACCTCCACCTCCAACTCCACCTCCAACTTCACCTCGCCCTCCACCATCTCTTTCTCTACCACTTCTACTATTACCACCACCACCATTTCCGGGGCTTGGTTCACTTGTATGAATTGTAGGAGCTCGCTCACCTTTTACGCTATGGGACGTTCTTTTGGTGGATGTTGCTGCCTTGTTGGATGTGGTTGCATCTTCTTCATCTTCAGGAATTTGCTGATCGCCAATTGAGCGACGCGGTCCACCAGTGTGTTTGGGTGATGTGGGACATGACTGAGCTGCGGTGCTACCCGTTGCTGGTTGATTAGCTTGTGGACGCAATCGGGAGCGTGTTGAAGATGTACTTGGCCTTCGGCGGAAAAGGCCTTTCGTTGGGTCCATGTTGCAAACGCCTGCAGGGTTTTTAGTTTTTTTTTTGTTTATATGAAAGCATTCATAAAAAAAATGAGGCTAGTTCCTAGATTTAAGAATATTGACAATTCTAAAAGCAGTGTTAAAAAACAGTTACTTGTTTAGTTATTAAGCACAATAAAGTGTTTTATAGCATGCAGGTATTTTGCAGGATAACATTTTCAAATCGTGTTTTCCTATAGAGTAAAGTCTTAGAATTCGTCATCATAATGGTTTGACTAGTGCCTAGACCTAATTCTTAATTAAAACAGTTTCTAGGATAAAGCATTAATATCACTGTGTGACAAAATAAAAATTAAATATTGACCATAAAAATAAATAACAACTTAAAGAAATGCGTTTTTTATTTAAACGGTAAACGGAACTTACATTTTTGTTTTGAATTTCTGTTTTTTTGGTTTTAAGTCGGTTGAAATTTTCGTCCTTACCAATTTCCAACTAATTTTCATAATTTAGAAATAAATATAAGTTGAAAATAAAAAATAATTTGACTAACTGTTAGAAACTGATGTCAAGTTTTGTAAAATGTGGAAAAAATAAAATTTTTGAAATTCTTGAAGAGGAAGCGATAGCAGTTTATTATAATTTGTGTACCTTTTTTCCATATCATCAATTTTCATATCAACAAATCATAATAATACATAGTAAGTTGTAAAAAGGAAAAGCTAAAGGAATTTTTCTGCCTGAACGAGGGGATAGACACTTCACCTAACAATTTTTATTTCTTTTTTTGGCCTAAGTAACGGGTTTTATGAGTTTGATGCATGTGCTAAATGTTTCGAATAACATTTAGAATCTCTTAATATACTTTTGTTCCTACTACTTTATGTTATAATTTTTTATTGCTATATTTGAAAAGCTGTATCTTGTAACACACCTACTTTAGATAATTATTCATGATCGACATGGTTTAAGAATCAACCGTATACAATGGTGATAAATTTCCGCCAACTAAGCGGGAATGCCAATTTTCTAAAAAAAACATCATTGAAATATGAAAATATTAAAAAGCAACGGCAACACTCCTAATATCCTTCTCAAGACTTTATAGTCGGAACCCATGATGTTCTGATACTCAGGCGATAACTTTTCGTTTTCACATCTGAAAACTTTCTACTCAGTCCAATCAAATTTTTAGTACTCTAGTCTACGATAGCACTCACCGTTTAAAAGTTATTTATGCAAAAGGCCGATATTTTTGCCCTTTGGCATTTTTTTAAATCGCATTCGAATCGTAAAAAAAAGTATGATTTTTTTTAAGAGAATCACAAGAGCTTCAAGCCTTTCATGAACTAATATTTGAAAAATCAATATTTTTGGTATTTTTAAAGATCAGTAAATATTTCTTGAATTCCCTTACTTTAGCGGGCACTAAATCAAGAATCATGAAAATTTAATCTCAAAATCCAAAAATTTGAAGCTATGTGGCTTTCGAGTTATTGAATTCTAAAATTTTAGTTTTTTAAATGCTAATTTGCAAAAATTAATTTTATAGCTTACATGGGTCATTTTCTATTCAATTTTTAGTTTCCGGTCCGCTAAAGCAAATGGAGAAAGTGAAAAAAAAAAAATTATCTCCTTGAATTTTTTTTTTGCCTGTAATTGTATCTTTTCAAACCAATATTTGTTGCACAAACCAAATTTTTGATTTTTGAAGCCAATGAAAGGAATTTAAATGACCTTTTTGAAATGCTTCAACTTTTCCCAAAAACGATGAAAACACAATTTTAGCTGCGCCTACCTAAACATCTGTTTTTGTATGTATATTCGGTCGTTTAACATCCACAGTAAGAGATAAAAATTAAATAGACGTCGTGCAAAAAAATCCTTGTTCTTGACGGCTTCTAATATAGAGCATAAAACAAGAACTCGTAAATTGAAAACAAAAAAAAAAACATACCAAAATCAAAAAGAATCAAAATGCAAATCATAAAATTTATTATTCAAAAAAACAATTCAATCAAAAAGCAATCGTGCAAATTGTGTGCACAATCAACAAAACGCCTTTGCAACTATTTATTCTAAGTTCTTCCACTTTTCAGTGGTAAAATCAATAGTAAACGCCACCCCACCTGTGGGACATTTTTCGCCTCGGGAGCAATTGCCCTCGCAAATGTTTTTATTTTGAAGGAGTTCCTCGTAATTGTCCAACGCTGTCATGCATTTAGCTCGATCCTGCTGCTCTAGCGCTCGACTTGGAAATCGTTCTCTCAGACGACGACGTTCCTCATTCAATCGAAACATTTCGAATTCTTGCAATTGGGTTTGAAATCCTAAATTTGGATTGGCAACCGCTCGGCCAGCACGCACTACTTTTAGTGCCTCCTTCCAGTTTAAATTCGTTGCACTCATTATATAGGCTACAGTGACCGTCACAGATCTAGACATTCCCGCCAGGCAGTGAATGAGGACGTTACCATCACGCAATCGAGCCGCATGTATGAAATCATTACAGATGGAAAAGTATTGAGCGAGATTCTGATCGGGTGTGTCTGAGGCCATCACGCAAAGATAATGCTTGTTCTGTAATAAGTAGTTTTTTTTTCTTTTCATTAATCTTGTTTAATGAAGTGTTAGAGGCAAAATATTTTATATTTTTTAAAGAAACTTACTGGAAGAAGGCGCCTTGGACTGTCATGAATCGCAATAATGTGTGTGATTTGAAATTTTTCCAATTGTTGAGGATCCTTGGAATCGCGGTAATTGCCAACGTATAGTCCTGGCAAGACCTGAAATAAGAAAAAAAGAAATCATTTTATTGGTGATTAATGCTTTTTGTGTTAGTAACTTGCGGCAGACATGTTGAAGCTCATTTTAAATGAATGTTTAACTTGATTTTCTGTAACATTTTGTTTAATTTTATAAAACTTTAAAATAAAAACAGAAATTCGATACTCAGTTGATTGTTTTTGTTTTGGTTTGGTATACAAGACAAACATGGCAGCTGATTTTGACAGCTATCTTCTGTGGTGAAAATAATTTCGTTATGTTAGAGATGTGCAAACCTTACTCGTTGTAAATTGGGAATTCGTTTCATTAATTAATGGGGAGTTATTTTTGCATTATTTTTCGTTGTTATGTAGTTTTTCTTAAAGCACAAATGAAAATTGGAAATATATTCCAATTTATGAGTTTAAAACGATGTTATTAGTTGCTGCTTGTTGTAACTGAGATGAGTTTTATTCTGCCAAAGTTTCTGTTTAAATTCAACAGCGTGATCCAAATGGGTTTTTGTAAGTTATAAATCTCTTACTGATAGTTTGACATCATGTTAGATCAAACCTATTAGAAACAACTAGTTTCCTTCAAAAATTATGGTTTATTCAGGTCGAAAGAGTAAAGTTTTTTATTTTCACTTTTAGAAATTTTATGAGGAAGAGAGTATTTATTTTTAGTTGTTAGAATTGCTCATCTCTAAGATGAGCTACTTGTTTTATTCACCTCTAGTTCTTACTTTGCTATTCAACGCTAGATGTCACTAATAAGCCACCACGAATTGTGTCTCAGCTAAAAAAACAAGCAAAGTCTCACACCCGGAAACAGTATGGAAATTCACCAGTGGATAATAATCTATTATTCTATTTCCGGTAGTAGTTTTCTCCGTTAAAAATATTTAATATTTGAATTTTTGCTTACCTTGTTCATTCCATTTCCCATGATTCTTCATTTATGTTTGGATTATCTGTTGTCAAATCTTGAATTAGTTATTCTCTGCACGTTTTTTTTTGTTTAAAATGTAATTAGCACCTGAAAGAAAGAAAACAACAAAGAATGATAATAATTAGCAATTTAAAATTAAAAACAAAAAATGTTGGTTTCACAAGTAATGTTTTCTGTTTGGTGTTTGCTTAGCTTTTTTGTATACATTTTTTTGGTCCACAATAACCTATTAGAATAAGACGTGTGTGTGTGGTATGGAATTGAAAAGGATACCTCTGGGACCTTTTTGTTTTCTGTTGTTGTTGTATGAGGGAAGCTTATTTTTCGATTTGTGAAATCCAAACAGAAGAATTTATTTGTTTTTCATCTTTTTGTTTTCTAGCTTTTTTTGTTTATGAAAGTAAACATTTAAAAAGAGTTATTGAGTTGACAGAAGGATACAAAAGAAAACTGGTCGGTTGTTTGTTATTTATGGCTTCATATACATTTATATGTACTACTATATATGTCCTTGCTAGATAGTGTTTTGTGTGTTTTATATGTTATAACGAGTATACGGTATAAAACAATAGTTTTTTGGAATGCCTCTGGTGCAGATGCATTCTTTAGTGCGAGACAAGTGCTGTCTGGAGGGTTGTTAGTGTCAGCCAGAATATGAAATGTGACAGGAACAGGAACATAGCAGTCGTTTAAGGATATTTGTTTTGTTCGTTGTGTAATGGCACACACTACGTATTATATTTTGTTTCCTTCTTAAGGTCATATTTTGTGATGCTGAGATTTGTCTTTTTTATTTTAACTTTTTATGTTTTCTCTGTTGGAATGCTTATAAAAAAAAGCAATGAAATGCATATAAAGTGCAAATTAGTAGCACTTATTCGTTAGAAAAATCTTCTGGATTTCTCGTCTTTGAAAAGTTTTATATTTTCCTTAACTGTAAGATGACAGAGACTTCTCTTGTTGGTATAAAGCGTTGTTGCAACTTGGATGACTTATTGAGGGGTTGGTCAAGAAAATTAAGAGAACTAATGCGGAAAAGGAAAAGAAAATTCCAATTAAGGAATCAAATAAGGAATTGCTATTCTGTTTTACTTTTCGAAAGTAAGTTTTGAAACAATGAGTTGTTATAAATAATAAATTGAATTTCATTATTCAATTAGTCATGCCTGTTACCAGCAAAAATTCATTTGAACTTTTACCGATAAAGTTTTTAACCCCTGTCAGCAGTGTGATGGAAAAGAAAGAATGTTCATAACTAGTTGATGAAGTTTTACATACTTACGAAACAGTTAAAGCACTATAGTGAAGTATGTTCATTTGATATGTTAGGTATAAAATGTTTGTTATTCCTACATTTAAAACAATAGAAATTAAAAATTGGTGCATTGATGGTCATGTTGAATTTACGTTCATCTAACTTTTTACTAGTATCGACCCTGTAAGTTCTGCCCAAAAAGTTTACATACCCTTTAATCTATAAATGTAGGTACCTACTACTCTTTCAGTTAAAATGTTTGCTATATATATACTTTCTATAAAAGTAGACATTTTCATAGTAATAATGTGCAGCATTTTAATAATAATACCTTTCAAAAGAAAAACAACCGACTTCAAATTTACTCCATGAATGCCAGTGTCAAAACTGGACCAAATTGAAATGGGACCCATGGGGACCACCAGCGATCAATCCAGTCAGTTATGAGGTAAAAAACATAAAGAAGTCGGTTAAAAAGGACATTTATAGTCGCTACAATTGTCGGTATGTTGTTGATTGTAAAAAAATAAATGAGTCTTGGAGAAGTAACATTTTAAAGGTTTAAAATTGCTCTCCTGCATAACTATATTTACCTATTTGTGACTATTTCTGTCTTGTAGCCATGATTTGTCCTTTGACATAAGAAAAATTTTTTCTGTCATCTATTGAGTCGAAAAGAAGACAACTAACAAATCTGGCAAAATTATTCAAATGAAATAATTGTGTTCAAAGTTTAAATTGTTCAAAATCTTTGCTCTTCATTTATAATTTTCTTCTTCAAATTAGCAAGGACTTCATACAATTGAAGAAATTTTATTTTTCTTTACTAACTTATGTATTCAAACTTTTTCAAACTAACTTCGAACTAATTTGACTTTGAATCTATTTAAAGCCACAATCAGCATGCTTATGATAACAAAAAAGAAAGGTAGGCAACTGTGCTCTGTTCTGTTTTGTTTAAAGTTAAATCACGTTCCTAGAATTTTTAAATTTTCCGGAAATGTTTGGTTAGGAAGAATTTATTTACAATATCAGCTGCCACATAGAAACAAAATCCTTCCATTTAAATTGAAAATTGTGAGTGGAATTTATACACTTTATAACTTGAAGTTTTCCTTTTATGATGTATACCTACTATGGGAAGGGTTAATCCTGAGAATTATCCGCTGTAACTTTTTCCTTTCGTCAGAATAAACAAGAAAAAAAAAAGGATTCATACACGTATTTATCACATATTTCCGCTTAGCTTAAATCCTTTTTTGTCTCATTTTCAAACCCAACCCATTCATGTCAAATGTACCCGAAAATCCCATTTTCCAAGAGAGAGTAGGTATACACATCAGAGATTACAACCGAAAATCATAGAAAATCCTACTCTTCTGTAGAAACCAAATATCAACCCAATCCTTATTTTTATGAAGGTATCACCGAGAAAAGTAAAAAATGAAAAAGCAAACGCCTTGTATCCTTTGTGTGAAAGAAATCAATCTTCTTTTCGAAAATTGTGATCTATTTAATCAAAATGACTTTGCTTTCTTCATTTATCTCAACCATGGGCATTATTTTCTATATAACCACCTAATCCTTAATATATTTTCTGAACTGACAATGAAGAAGGACAAAAAGGAAATCCTTGAAAGTATTTACCTGTTTCCTAAGACACCAGACTCAGACTGGAATTCCTCTCTCTTTCTCTCGTCCTGTGATGGACTTTTTTTCTAAACATTAAGTTTTCAAAAATAAAAATGCAAAAAAAAAGACAAATAAATAGAAAAAAAATCATCCTTCCCCAAAGGAAGTCAAACAAAAAAATAAATAGAATACCCAAGGGGCTGTTAACAATATTCTTGCAAGTACTTAACGATATTTGTTGTGCACTTTTGTTGTAGCTATTTTCTGTTATATTTTAGTATTTGTCTCGAAGCTGAAATCTGTTTTCTTCGAGAAATGTACAATAGCACACTCATACATTCTGGATACAACTGAGATGTCAAAAAGGATGAAGAAAAAAAGAGGCAAAGTGTGGAAAGAAAAACAAATCCTTTTGAGAAAAAAGTTTATACTCGCTAGATAAATATAATTTCCTCCAGTCAGCTGTGCTTCGGGGTAAACTATTTATCATAAAGACTGAAAAATACAAACAAAAAAATAGCAGAATCAGAGCTTTAAAAGGATAACGTGGTGCACCGTAAAGGATATTTCACAAAGTTCTCAACAACACCACCCTCTTCAGCAAAAACAAAAAAAGGAGAAGAAAATTCGCGTAGGAGTAATTTAATTATACCGCCTGCTGCTGGCATTCACTTTGCAATTCATTTAGTTGCACATTGCTTTCTCCCTATATTCCTTGCAGGAGTCCTTAATAATTTTTTTTCTTTTCTACAATACCACAATAAACTTCTCACTCATACCAATTCACTTTTTCACTCAACTCATAGTTTTCTCACTCGTTATCATTAGCATAGTATAATCCGTGGATTGTCCTCTCCTCGCCTTCCTTTATTAACGAATGTCCTTGACGATGTATTGTGCAAGGCATCATGCGGAGAGGAATGGGACTTTGGGAGGTTCTAGTGGTGTGAAGGCTGTTAAAATGCCGAGGAATGAAATGAAACATTTTCTGACACTCGACTATCAGCTAGCATCCTATCTTTTACGCCACATCCTTGTTGACATCATCCTTGCTCATCATGTCCTCGTATAGCATCAGAGTATGGTAGTTCTGTGTGTGTACCTACTTTCGTGCTGGTTCAACGATAGAAATTCTATTTAGTGGTCGTTTTAGTTATATCCTCGTTGGGGCAAATAGAGTGGCCATTCATTTAATGTCTATACAGACTGTAACAACTGTACCCCAGATTTTCATGTCCTTTTTTTTATTTTTTGTTTCTTCTCTTTTCTTTTCGGTTTTTTTTTTTTATTTTTTTTTGTATTTTTGTATACACAGGCGAACATAAACAACATATTCTAGGTGGATGCACAAGGATTGACAAGCTACGCATAAAGGCAGTTCATGTAGCTACATAATGAACAGCGCGAGTGCTGTAATATAAAGTAAAACCTGAAAGGATTCACAATACCTCCACCCACATTTTCCTTGTTGGGAGTGAGTCCTTTATTATTCATCTACTATCATGTGCGATGCGGGTGTGTAAAGTCAATGTTGCACTTCAGGAGATTATTGGATGCATCGCTAGAAAATAGAGGTCCTGTGCAAGTAAAACAGCTCTGCAGCTCAGTTGGAGGCAGAAACTACACACAACACGTGAATCGTTTATGCACATTTCACTTGCCAGATTTTTTTTCTGTTTATTTTTCTTATCCGCACAAAGCCATAGGAGCATCAAGGATATTCGCTGTATCTATATTATATCCTAGAATATCTACTATTGCATCTACATAAAAACTAGTAGAAGGAAAAAAAAATGAAAATGTGAGGAAACTTTGAAATCGCATGTTGTGTGCAGCTTAAAGTTTGTGAAAATTTAATGAAAGGATGAAAGGTTGAAAGATTTTTAAGCTCATATCCACCATAGAAGTAGAATATTCTATATTTTACGGTATAGTTTCAGTTTGTATATACCCCAGATATCCTGGAGTTAAGGGATTTCAATGTGATATATGATTCCAATAAATGTCTAACTTACTTAAGGTAAAAGTTATCACCCATAGATTCGTATTCGTATATATTGAAATTGAAATAGAAATAAAAGTGATAAAATATGGGTAAGTTTCGGATAAGAAGTTTGTCCTTTTTATTTTTACTTTGACACACTTGGGACTTGTCACTTGCTTCCTTATTAGATTTGAAGGTGAAGAAAAGTTGCTGTAGGTACCTATTCGTATTTACTTATATATTTCTATGGATTCTGATGCAATCTTTTTAGGAGGAGTTTCATATATGATGGAGTTATTGAATTAAATGAGGAAAAAGTTTACTGATGTGGAAATTGGGAATTGAGATGATAAGTTTTAATAATACACTTTAAGATCTCAGAATAGAACAAATTGCTTGTGATGGGATTTGACTTAGATTTCTTGAAATATTTAATTAAATAATAGTTCTGGTGTGGGAAATGTTTGCTTTTTGAACTGTATTTAAATTATAGCAAATGTATCGTGTATCGTCTGCGAGAGGTAGAGCGTTCTGAACTTTAAGTATTTAATAAATACACACAAATAGATATGTATACCTAAGCGTTTGAACAAAATCGAATAATTTTATCTTTTTTAATTTTTGTTTAATATATTGTACGCCTTATCCCAAAAACATGAATATGCGAAATAAACTTTTTCGAGGCTTATAATATATTGTACATATTTAACTTATTTTCTTTTTTTAATAAATTTAAATCTCTGTAAGTAGTTTTTAACAAAAAATCACAATAAACCTTGGTTTTCGAATGAGATTTATAATTACATACACAGAAAAATTAAAATGCTCTTCTTCCTAAATTTTTGTTATTTTTTCTATAGTACAAGGGAAACGAAAAATTATAGGACTTGGCTCACTGTGAGACAGTGAAACTTCTGTAGTTTTTAGGATGTACACAGAAAAACCACCTGTAATTATGAGGATAGTGGAATTTCTAAAAAAATTGGTTAAAATATTTGTTATTTTCTCTCCTTTTATTCTGCATAATCCGTTTTTAAGAAAAATTTTAAAATTTTTACTTATACAGCAAAAACCATAAAAAAAACAATTAATTGGAAATTGGAATTCGATGATTTTTAATGTTTACCGCAATAATTTTGTATGGATAGCTTCAGGTTTGTGCTAAGCACCCCTAAAAATATAAAGTTAGTCATTGAAAATTATTACTTCAGAATTTTTTACCTCTTAATACGCTTTTACTGGGCTACAGAAAATATATTGGACAACTCAAAACTTACACTTTGCAATATTTTTGTGCGGAAAACCGAGTTAAAAAAAAAAAAGATTTAAAATGATATAGAAAGATAAAATGCAGTTCTTTCACATCTCATAAATAGTTTTGTAGTAAATTATTTGCCAGTAAAGAAATTCGACGTTAAGTGTGACAAAAAATGGGATTTTGAAAAGTTTATACTATCATATCTCGAAAACTTGAGGTGCTATAATATTTTTGTTCTCAGATTCGAGTTCAGCGAGCCAAAATCTTTAAGAAATGCATACTTTGGTTTGAAGGCGATTTTCTTTGCTCGAAAACTGAATAAAAATAGCCTCTTTTCTTTCTTCGTAAAACTTTAAAAATACAAAAATTAGTAAATTATGTTTATACTTACACCAAACAGTATTCTAGTTATCGCACTATTAATATGCCCACATACTTCACTTTTTTACTATCATCTGTCACTGAAACAAAAACTTTCAAAACTAATTTGTCCCTTGTTTCCATTGAGATATGTGAATTATTTCATTCCATTAAAAGCTTCCGCACAACACAATACATACCTATACAGACTTCATCTACTGGGTAGTTGGTATCTGCCTAGTTAAGTCCATTCCTCCTCATGGCATACTATAATTTTATGTCCATAATAGTTCCCTCTTCTAACCTTATCCTTACATTTGATTGCAAGGACACATTATCCTGTCAAATGGAAGTGTCAGAGAATCACATTCCAGCATCTAATATAACTAAAACTAGAGGTATCGTAAGTTTGCTTACATCTTAAGTTCGGTCAATATGTGTGTTTAACTTGATCTCTGATATCTTATCGTTCTTTTCCTTGTTTTCACAATGAATTAAGAGATGTGATTATAAAAAAGGATACTCAACGATGATGATGCCTTTCTTATATATCTTTATTGAGATAGAAGAGGTCAAAAGGAGAAGATATAGAATTACTTGTTTTACTTGGAAAGTTTTGCAAAGTTCTTAACTTTGCAATTAAGTGGTTTTGTTATGAATATTCTTTCAAAACTTGTCTTCTATTATTTCTTTCAACTTAACCATGAAAGATGAGTATCCTTAAACAAAAAGCATTCCTAAGCAAAATCACTCATAACTAATTTTCATTTATTATTTTATATTGATGCACCTGTCTTGAGTGGTTAATTCATTTCTAAGTCAGCATTAAAAACACACACTTAAGAACAAAAGTGCTAACAAACCTAAAAGTAATAGTCCTTAAAGAGAATGAGTTCTATCTCTAGCGCTCCGCATAAAAAAACATCTCCTCTCCAATAGTGTGGTGTGCTTGTGTGTGATATGGATGGTGAAAAAGTTTCTTACTAATCGTAAGGCCACTTTAAAACTTGAATGCTTTTCGAGTTTATGTGCCAGTATACGACAGTCCTTCAGCGGATGTAAAATGAAAAGTGGAGGGAGGGATGAGAGCATGAATAAAAAAAGGACCAACCTTAGACTTATGCTTTTTTTTTGAAATATTATAGTAGTGACTCACAGTAGGATTTCAATTGAATGCACGCTAATGTGTCGTCGCGATAGAGAATATAGTAAAAAGAAAAAACATAGAAAAATGGAAAATGAAATTGAAATATCCTTTAAGGACATGCAAGCACAGAAAACTATGTCAGTTGAAGTGGAAGTGGGTACATAACAATCGATTTAGTGTCAATGCAAAGAGACTTACATGGTGGCAACTGGCAACTTTTGTTCTAGACATAATGGTTTCCAATGTCATTCAAATTGTACCTTGGGGAGTATATTTTCTTATTCTTCTTTAAATGTGGAGAAAATCAAATTTGTTGATTGAATTTGATTGAAGTAAATTTACAAATACATCAGTCAAATGTAAAGAATCATCTGATTATGTGTAAATAACATAATGAACGAACCTTCGAAAAAGGAAATTTAACTCTCCGGATATATGTGTATGGTTCATTAGACAGTGTAGGTTGATGACAACTATACCCTTTATCACAGTTACTCTTTGGTACTCTATTGGATATACTGTACGATTCTCTAACGGTCTCCATACAAGAGTTAATATACTCAAGAAGTTGAACAGATAAATTTAAAACTTTTTTTGTTATTGTTAAGTAAAAGTTCCAAAATTGGAGAATTGACATATTTTGGTACAATTTTTCAAATTAAATTATAGGAATCGGGATTCTGGGTTTTTGGGATTTTAGGTTTTGGGGATATTGGGTTTTCGAAACTCTCTGTTTTCGTAATTTTGGGCTTTCGGGATTCTATGTTTTTGGGATTCTTGGTTTACTGGATTTTAGGCTTATTGGGACTTTAGATTTCGGGATTCTGCCCACATAAATTTTACAAATAAAAAGTTAATCAATGTTCCAATATTCATTAACAATCAAGCTGTACCTTATGCCAATACGGCCCAATACCTTGGAATGAATTTGGATGCAAAGCTAAAATGGAGAGAGCACATCAAAAAACAAAGAGGAGAACTGACCTTAAAATATAAAAAAATGTACTGGCTCATCGGTAAAAATTCTGACTTATCTATCCAAAACAAAATAATGCTTTATAAACAAGTACTAAAGCCTATATGGACCTATGGAATCCAATTATGTGGCTATACAAAAAAAAACAAATATCAAAATCATCCAAAAACTCCAAAACAAAGTCCTTCGTGGAATAGTAAATGCACCATGGTATATAAGAAATAGCGATTTGCATTGTGAAATACAAATAGAAAGGGTTGTAGAAGTTGTAAGAAAACACGCTGTATGACGTAATGAGCCACTGAAATGGAGTCCGTATTAAAGACGAGAAGCTGCAATGTTCGAAGACTAAGAAGAACCAAGCCACATGAACTGAGTAGCTACTCAGTATTGAAAAAGACACGGCTATCGTTATGTCATGTCTGATTGTTCGATTTCAATTTTTTTTTACAAATCCTAAACTTACCCGATAGAACATACATCGCAAGTAAAAACTACATCAAAACCCATTTGTTATCGATATTGGTACATTTTTGTTGTATAACCCAGAGGTGTGTCACTTGGAGAAAGATTAAAAACTAACAAAAAATACACTTTTTCAAAATGAAATTCATTACTATGGAATTCAGCCATTAAAACTCTAATTTTCTCAAAGTATCCCTCCCTAAATCAAATTGACTTTGTCCTACTTCTAGCCCTCTTATTCAAATTATTATAGAAACCATCTTCCACAATTATTATCATCACAAACCTTTGCTTGTAAAACTTTTAATCGGATTAAACCATTTATTATTCTTTCATTAATGAAAAACATCACTCTCTCTCTCTCTCTCTCTCGCTGCACAAAATACAATATTTATCTCCACCAAATAAAACATTTCATGAATAAAGAAATTAAATAAAAAAAAAGAAAACAGTCCAATTTGCATTGCAAAAAGTATACAATTGCAAATTAAAATGAAAACTCTCAGCAAAATAAATAAATCCCATTCCATTTTCAGCATTTTTTTTTTTTGTGTTGATTACATTTTTATTTTCTATTTCTGATATTCTCGCCAGCGCCATCTATAATATAGAGAGGCACTTCTGTAAGCTTTCAACAGAATAACTATTATCTATTTCATTGATGATAATATGCACCAACATCATCTCTGCTAGCCAAGGGCAACTACAACAACAACAACAATACCAATAACAATGTCTATTTTATTTTGGCTATAAAAAAATTTGTTATCATCATAAAAGTACTAGTACACCATTGAATTGTCCATGAAACCTATTTTTTGTTCTTCTTTGCCATTTTCTTTTGTTATAGTTGGCTTGGTTGGTTGTTAGTCTAAATATTCTATCAGCGTTTTTAGCTATGAAATAGAAATGAAATATTTTTGTGAATAGCATGAAATTAATAGTTGGATTCGATTGAATAGATCTGCCGACGCCACCCGGTGATGGTGGGAGAAGAATTTAGCATATATTTATACCATTTTTCTATATGTAATAAAGAATATCGTTAACAGGATGTTTCTTTTTGAACAAGCAAAATTACATTTTAGAAATTTTCCTCCCAAAATGCACAACATCTCCTGATTGGTATAAATATGAAAACTGGCTTTCTGATTTTCTACACATAGAATATTTTTATCTTTTGATTTCTGATAAAACAGCTTGACTTATAATAAATAATCCTAAATAAAATGATTTACTTTTCACACTCTTGGCATGATAAATGAGTTATTTCTTGTACCTACATTTATACCAGTTAAGCGTCTTTGAGCCCATAAGTTAGCTCTTTAATTGGTATAATACAGATATTTTGTTCAGCACAGAAAGTGGTTATAGAAATGACTGTTACGTATAATTAATGAAATAATGTGATTGGTATAAACTGGTATAAAAATTATTTATTGATGATATGTATGTATAGTTCAGTTTTAAGTTAAATTTATGTAATGGTTTCCTGGGTTTGAATTGAGTCACCCTGTAAAGAGACGACCACGACGACAAAAGTCATTGTATGGTTATCATCTATTAGCTACACTGAACAATTGAATATTCAAGGGCGTCACTGGAGGAAATATTCAGTTTTCCTCTTCTTTTTTTTCCTTTTATGTCCTTGCACAACTTTGCCAAAACAATAGGACGAACAATTTCTGGGTGAAATATACTTTCAAGGAACACTCCCAAAAGTGACAAAATGAAGAACAAAAAAAAAAGTTTGTAGTAAATTACAAACATTTTTTTTTTTGTCGACATTTTGGTAGCCGACAAAATATGCAACTCATCAAGTTTTTTTTTTTTTAAACTGTGAAGGTCAAGAAGACCATTTTTTGTATGATGGGAGAGATGCATTTCCTGCGAGCAAATACACTTTTCTTATTTTCATTACTTTAATTATAGTCTTTACTATAGTAAGGGGGTGTGGCTGCTTTGCTTTGAAACCACACAGTAAGAGTAACTTTTGTGTTTGTGGTTCACTAAATTATAAACCTCAACATAAGTACTTTCTCCATCTTTGCATATTAGGAATTAACACGACCCGACCTCTTGCTTCGTCTAGGAATTGCTTCCTTTTTAACTCGCACACACACAGCAAAAATGTAATTTCCATCTTCAAAAAAAAACACAATGCATGCTTGATGGTTGGAGTAATAGACTCCTGTGGCGGACAAAACCATTGTGAGTAATGGTGACGGAGATGGATACCTTGACTTGGAATATGCCACAAGCATTTGTTTACCACATAAGTTTTTTTTTTTTTTTTTTTTGGTGCCCCATGGCATGTGTTGTCATAAATGACTGCTGAATTTTTGAACAAATTGCATGGAGAGTGTCCTCGGAAATACATATATTTATGTGTGTAGCCTCAAGGCAAATATTGCACAGAGGCATATTATTTTTCTACTTCTATCTTCGTGTTGGCATAACTGTTGGAGTGCTGGAAGTTGATATGAAATAATGAAAAAATTGTTGATGTTTTGAGAGTATTTCAAGGAAAATAAATAAAATATATGAAGTAAGTTTTTGGCTGCCTTTAAAATCTACATTTCAAACTGTTTACAACGTATGTACACATGCACATTGCAATTAATTTGTATTATGTACAATACAACAGTGGCGAATTAAATATTAAGTTAAGTATATTCTGAATGAAAATTCATTTAAATGAGACAGACATTGAAATTATCTAAGTATCTAATAAGTCAACGTAAATGAGTAAATGGCTATTTTTTGGTTCCTGATAAGTAATTTTTGTTCCTATTTAAAATGGCATTGACAGCTTCATGATGCTTTTTGAGTGTATTCAGAGAGACAGTCATAGTTTTAGAATAATGTTTCGTATACAGCAAATTTAATAACAAAATTAACCACACTTTTTGATGCAAAATAATGTTTACACCTATACATTAAATTTTTTTTGTTCTGAGAAACTAAAATTTATTAAGAATGAATGTAATGAAATAACCAAAATCCACAGACCACATCAAGTCAAAATATAAGAAAAGTCGAAAACAATATGAACTTAATTTTAGTTATTTGAAATATGTACGCCCTTCCTTAAGTTTATATACGTGCTACTCAGTCGTGCATTAACTTTCCTATAAAAAGGACTAAAAGATGATGACTGTCAGTCGTGCATTGAAATAAAATAAAAAAAACTAGGATGTGTTGAAGCTAGTTAAGAATTCGTGCAATGCGTTGTGTTGTGGGGGAAACGTGCGAATATTTTACGACCACACAAGTGAACGTGATTACTATTATAGATTCTTTTATAAAAGAAAAAAATAGAAAGAACAATCCTTTACACTCTGTTTACACTAGTTGAGATTTGATTTAAAAAAATAAGAAAATGTTGTAGTATAGTAAAAAACTTTTTGGGAAGTGACTTTTCGGAAAATTCGGAGTTTTTGGAAAATCAAAAAAACAAAGTGTGAGATTGTAATTTATTTTATAGTAGGATATTGTATCGCAAGTGATTATGCTGATATTACTTTGTAAAATTGTAAGACTTCACTAGTAATACAAGTACTTGTAGTTTTGTGTTATAGGCTTCGTTAAATTAAGCATTGAAATATTGGGTATAGTATGCATAAGTAAAGTAAGTAAAATAATAAATAATTTTCAAAAAAATCTCAATAAAGGCATCTTTACTTTTTTTTAATGCAAACCACCCATATTATTACAGCAAAACTGTATATTAAAAAAAAAAAAATAAAACTTTTATGCAAGTAACACAAAATCTTTGTAAACTAAGCAAAAATTGGATAACTTTAGTCCAATCTAGTGATTTGTTGTGTATGTCAAAATCAATTTATGTATTAAGGTAGCTTGAAGTGAAGCCAAATTCTCTTCAATAAAGTTTTCTCCGATGTTTAATTTTTGTATTTCAAATTAAATAAAATAAAATAAAATCATCTTGGGAAATTTAATAATTTAAGAAGAACTAATTTATTGATTTGGTTTAAAGTAGAAGAGTATCAGAAATGTCAATTAATGTTTTCATTGAAAACTCTTTTTTGCCAGCGTTTTGTGTTCTTTTGTTACTTTTGTATTCTTTAAAAATAGGATCTTAGATATTCTTTTAATTCTTTTTCATGGACATGTTTAGATCTTTCATCTTTTGATAAGCTAACGACGTGGAACTATATTAAGGTACCAGGGAAAAACTGCTTCAGTCTGTTTTTTTGTCAAAATTGAATAATGAAGAGGTTTCCTGGTATTTGGCGATGTTGTTTCTACTTTTAGAAAACTGCTACTAAATCAGTAGTTAGTAGTCATTGCTAAAACACTGACTGTACGTGTACAGTTAATGAAAGCAGTTTATTGACTATACTGCAGTAATTTTTGCCTAGTTTTAGTGTTTTACTAGAAAGTTTCTTGAACTGTAGTGTGACTAAGACCAGTCAAAAAGTGCAGCAGTTAATTAACTTTTATTAAAAAAGCCGTTATTAAAGGTACAGTCAGTATTTTAACAATTGACTGCTGACTGTAATTTAACAGTCAAGTCAAAAATTTTTAGTCAATCAACTACAGTACCAAAAAGACTGCAGTTTTTACAACTCTGCTGTCCAGAGACATTTTTGGCATTAATTTTTTGGCTTAGAAAAGATTTTTTTTTCTCAGCATTGTCTATCTTTTTATCAAAACCGATTTCTTCAAAAACTAATATAAACGGCAGCAGCTATAAAACTATATTCTTGTAATTCAGTTTTTCTGGTTACTGACTTACCTGGTTTCAACAATTTTTTTAAAACAAAGTTGCCATAATAAGAATTATTAATTAATTGCAATAATCGTTTTTATTTTTGGCCTTAAATTTAACATTGAATATGAAAATTACACCAATATTTTAATTTGGGCTTATTAAAAAAAAACACTTATTGGTATTAAAAAAAAATGAAACAAAAATTAAAATCAATAAAAAATTTTCCATCCTCATACGGAACTCATCAATATCATTGCTGGAGTAATATTTTGCTTTATAATCTTTTTTTTCACTCTCAATCATACATTTTTAACAATTATTCCACTGGTCGATTGCCCCTTTTATTTTTGGATTCACACACATTTTATGTATACGTACGTAGATTGGATGCATCCTCAAGGACTAAATTTATTTTTATATTTTTAAAGACTTTATCTATAGTATATACAGTCTCTCACATTCTGACAACGAATTGGAAGATGCACACTCGTGTCATCACTTCAATTTATCCTTGTTTGAACTTTTCACAACAATATAAAAAATGTCAAAGACGATTGAGCGATAAATTTAAACAAAAAATGTAAGAAAAATGAAACTGAATAAGAATAAATATTGAGATTTAGATACGCATATTCGTTCTAAAGATTTTCATTTTTTTTTTCTCTTTGAAAGAATCTAAAAATCCACTTTGATGTTTCTTTTCTTGAAACAAGAATAAAAACAAATAATACGATGCTCTATTTCTTGAAGCTGAAACTTTGTGTTTGGATTTGCTTTTCTGTTCATGTATTTTTTTTTTTTTGTTTGTCTGAAAAAATGTTTAAAAAATGGAAAAATAATGTAGGATAACTATGAAGAATGTCAACAAAAAAGCTAAGTTTTTGAATAATTTCACGGTTATTGTGAATGGAGGTGAACTAAATCTAACAGAACAATGATGAAACCTACAAACGCGGAGTGAGAAGGAAAGAATGGAAGAAAATCCTTCGAAAACTTTTGATTAACAAGAATTTTGGAATTCTCTTGTGGTTGTTTGCAAATTAGACTTCTTCAACCTATATACAACCAACACAATAATAAGTAAAATTCGCGTATTCAGAATCAGAGTTTATTTGTTCTCAAAGATTATGGCAAGAAATTGCATAGGTATTTGCTTTCCAAATGAAATTTTATAGATCCACACAAGGGACGAACGAAATGTTCATACAGTTTTTGCATGTGGTGGCGTATAATTTTAAAGTTTTAGTTTCATAACTTGGCAGAAGAATGTCTAATCTTAAGCGGCACACACTAGTTTAAAATGTTTGGTATGGGTAGCTGGAGGCAGCTAATTTGGGAACTGCTACTATTGGTTGAGTCTTAAGGTGGAATTTATAGTCGTGTACGCTTGAGGAGACTTTGCGATACTCCAGCTATTCATAATCGAGATTGTGTGAAAATGCTTAAGTCTTCACTTGAGTCTTCACTCAAGTGAGGTGAGAAGCTATCTTAGGCATGTTCTTGATACGTTATAACTATCGATTCTTTCTTAAGAGCTCGGTTAAGTAAAATAACCGAGCACTCTCTTTTTTCGACTGAACTGTATTTTTTTTCACTACGTATGTACATTATTATTATTAAAAAATGTTTTCAGGAGAACAAAGAATACCCAAAATTTAAATAAAATACAAATTTAAAATAAAATATTAATTTTTGCTTGACAGTTATTTCAAATTGGGGCAAAGAATTTCGTATCTGTTTCATTATTTTAAAAAGTGTTGTGCATTTAGTTTTTCAAAAAAAAAAAATTGGAAAAAATTAAACAAAAAAATGAACAATACATTAATAACTTTGAACTACAAGAGCAAGTTCGTGCGATCCAGTCGTGCATTTTATTTTTTAATACCAGAGATGTTTAAATTTGTTTAACATTTTTTTTATTGAAAAATAAATCTTAGGCTTTTATTTAAACAGAAATTAAAATTAAATGATAGCTAAAAACAATTACTAATGTAATTTTACAAGTAAGAAAATCTTCACTTCTATTAAACTTCTCACATTTAAATATTTGCCTTTCTTAGTCACGAATACCCAAAAACAAAATGTCCATTTACCCATTGTTGCAAGAAAGTTTATAAAACCTAATCATCAAACGAAATTTATTGAGTCCTTTCTCAACCGCTTTCTAAACTAATTATACTAATTAGCAAAAAAGTTTTGAACTCCTATATTGGAAGGACTCTTAAATTTTCAAAGTTTTTACAAATTTGATCAAAATTTAATATCCATCGAGATTTAAAATAGCAATTCAAGCACATTATAACCCCACCACAAACTGCAAGCTTTTTTTATTTCAAGGCGTCATCGTCATCGTCAGTTGGTCAGCACAGTCAGCTTTAAATTTGTGTGGTCCTCAACTTTGTAACTCCTTCAAAGTTAAGATTGTGTTTCTATTTGCAATGTGTGTCCCTGAAAACAACCTTCAAATTCTTCTAATAAAACTACTTAGAATGAAGCACTAATTGTTCTCAGAACAATCTACTCTTTATATTAATAAAGTTTAAGATTTTATTTAGTAACAAAAACATCCTTGCGATTCATTAATTAAGAACTTTCTGCATGTGTGTTCAGACTTTTTTTTGTTGTTTTGCTGTTAATTGTATTCTGTTTCTTATTATTTCTCATTTGACACCAAATTTCCATTTTCAATTGCAAAAAAAGAAAAACTTTTATTTAACTAATACACCAGAGACATTGTTTCTCATTATATCCTTTATAAAATTGCAATTCTCTCTCAAAATGAAAATAAGTAAGACGAAAAGAAAAAAAAAACATTATAATCAACGACAACTCAAGGCTACGAGAACAAGCACTATCATCTTAAATGCACACAGATTATGTCGAGGGTGCAAAAGCATCACCATCGCATATGGGCTATAACTCATACCGCTGCTGCTCCTTCTGATACATATATCATCGGCATCACCATCACCCCCAACAGCAATATGTGTTTCGTATTTTCATTTATCCTGCAATTGAAAAACAGCACCCAGAGGAGATAGGACAATAAAAACAATGAAGGATTTACTTTGTTTAACATAAGCAGCTGACTAGGTTGGCGTAAATTTTTGTTTTTTTAGAGGGGCGACACATTTTACAGAAATTGAAGAAGAAAAAACTAACTTAAGTGTTTTTTTTTTTTTAAGTTAGCAAGGATATAAATACATCTTGCAAGGTTTTTAAAAGTTGTTGACACATACGGGGCCTTACGCTACACATTGACAATTATAGGTCTAACAAGTCCATTGAATTGACAGTATTTGGACTTAAAACTCGTTAAAATTTGTTGTTTTCGGCGGTTGGTCATTCCGGAGTAACGGAGAGGTAAAGAAAACGCTTTCAGTGCCGTTCAACCGCAGTACACAAAAAACTAAAATTATAAGTCAAGGCAGCCCTTGTTAGCTTTCGCGTTCTTCCGTCTCGGTTGTCCAGTTGATGAGTTACTGCTTCTGCGTTCTCTACCGGAACATAACAAAAATTTCCATATCACTAAGGTGTCTAGGTTCGGGATTTCGTTCCAGGGTGGTCATCCTTTTTATCAGCTGATTGGAGTGGCCTGGAATGCAGTGATTCTCGCTGAAAGTAGAAGAAGATAGAGTCTCTGGTTGCTGTATTGGTCACAGCTGGTCGAAAAATAGTATTGTGCAGATCCTTGGAATTTTCCTATTAAACAGTTGAAGTTTATTCATGAGATGATGTCTTGGAAAATGCTTGTAAGTTAGGACTTTTTGTCTGTTAGGACTGTTGGGACTGGCTCAGTCCGATTTTTGTACTTATCATGGAAAGAGTAAAGGCGATGGAACCTCAATCTGGGTTTTATCAGCATAGGGTTTAAGTAAATCTCAGTAATTCGTTGAAGTGGAGTAATAGCCATTTTGCACCAACCAGATTTCACAACAACATTACGTAATCTCGTTGGACCGTTTACACCGCACCTTGGACAAAGAAATATTTTAATAAGATTAAAGATGTTAGGTGTTGCCTTGTTGCTTGTATAAAAATAAGCTGATCTTATTCTTTGACACTTGTTCCCCAATGTGATGCCATATTCGGTGTCCTTTCAAAATGTACCATTGGTTGCCAAAGTAAAAGAATCCGTCCCAGTACGAAAGCCCATCATTCATAGTAGCTACATCAGCTACTTAAACATTGAAATTCATGAATTCAGAAAGAGACAGCAAGACATATGAGTTTTTTTCTGTTTTGAGATACAAGTACTCACAAGACGAGAAGAAGTGTTTGGTGCATGAAAAAGCGCATAGAAAAACACATTCATCTCGTGTGCTCCACAATAGACCGAGGCGCATCTATTATGAAACACTAACAACTCTCGAAGTCGAATCAATTATTGCCGAGCATCATCTTTGGCATGTAGATATCTGAGCTCTTCATCTGCATTTGTGAAGGATTCTTTTACTCGCATCAAGGAGGAGGAGAGAAAATGCAAATGGAAGGAGATAGAATGGACTCCTATAATGTCAGAGGTGGCATTGATGAGATTACCTTGCACACACTGAGTCACTAAGAAGACAAAAATAAAACAATTAAAAGTGCACCAAGTGGGAATTATGATCCTGGCGATGGATATGCATGCAGCTTGCTGCTTGCAGCATAATGTTAGTCTACAACAACAACAATGTGAAGAAGAATTTTCCACAAGGAACGTAGAGAGGGGAGGAAGAATGAATCTCTTGTATACAATGGCAAAGTTATTGTTAGAATAATGCTTTATTCTGGTGTCTTATCGATTTGTATTCATTCTACAAAATAAGTTGCCTGATGTTGGGTAGGCTACGAGAACATAGTTGAGGTCGGTCATTCATAGAGAGAGCAAGACTATGGCATAGAATAATTATTACCGCTACCGTTACTAATCAAGGACGAACGAAACACATAATCGAAGTGACATTTTTTCATTTTCATTTTCTGTGCAATGGATGTGTCATTTAGATTTCAATGGATTTCGTGTTGGTGTTGCTGATGCTGATGATTGATAAGAAATGAGCAATCGTAAGGTTATTAGAGCCGGAAATGGATTTATGTGATTGCCTGGTCATTTGCAGGCGTCATTAGGCTCGTTCATCACAAGTCATTATAAAGCAGCTATATTTGCATGAATAACACCCCACCATCATCGTCAAGTGCCATCATAGTAGCATTGGGTTTGTGAGCCATTGAGAAGGAATCTCATTTGGTATCCTTGTTTCGTTTGAAGAGACCATTTCAAAGGGAATAACGAAATAAATCAACTGAGTGGAAAAGTGATGATGATGATGATGATGATGATGAACTGAAATGGAATGAAAAAATGTCCTGACTCCCTGTACATCAAAGGATTGTATTTTTGTTTGGTTCCTTTGTTAGGTCACCATGATAAATAGTGTTACTTACAGAAAACAAAGCAAGAAGAGAAAAGTATGCCAATAAGGATGAATCAAACAAAGGATAAAGAAGTTAATTAAAAATGAAGAATACAATAGTTTGTTGTTTACAAAAATGTTCATGTTCACATAACAAAGAAGAAAAATCGAAAGAATACAAGAATACAACTTCTTTTATGAAAGCTTTTGAGGATCCTTACTTATATTCGGAGATTAACTGAATTTATAACAGAGGTTTGTTAAAAAAGAAATAGCTTGGTCAGGTTTTTTTTTGTTGTGTTTTTTCGATTTTACATATGTAGCTACTTTTTTCATATTGTTCCATAAAAGTATCATTGTTCAGAGTATTTTACAACTTTTTACTTGTTTTGCATTGCAAACTTTTCAAAATGATAAAACGTTTGAAATATTATAATTAGTCTTTTTTTATAAAATGAATGTTTAAACTTCAAAAATCCTTCTGATATATAGTTACGAGTCTCTCTCCAAAGTCTTTATAAGTTCAGAAATGGATGGAAGACGGTCACACAAAATACAGTCTTCTGTATACCGTTGAATTTTAGGGTTCCCATATTATTTAGTTAACAGTTTCAGCGAGCTCCATTTTTGCTAAAAAAAACATGTGCTGACATTATTAACAAATATTTATTTAAAAAAAAAATCAATAAAAAAATATTGCAATTTTTCAAAATTATGCAGGTACTTCATTTATAAAACTTAGTGATGCTAGACGCTTTCACTAGGAATAGTTGGTATGGCTTCTACTGGAATAAGAATTCGAATATGCAGATATTTTTTTTTCTCACTGGCGATAGAAACAACGACTGACAGAAACGCTAATAACTGTTGATTTATAAAACCATGGTATCGTTAGAGATACCAAAGATTTTCGCTATGTTGAGATTTTTGGGAATTTGGAGATAGTGGAAGAAAAAAATATTTTTTTTGGGGATTTCGTCCATTGGCCTTTCCCCATGGAGATTTCATCCGTTTAGACTAAGATTTTTTCAAGATCAATGTTAATACAAATTTTCCAGGTATTTCTTAAATAAAAATTTAGTTATAAATATAGTATTTTTACATTTACCCTCATTATTAAATAATTGCATAGTTATTTTTTATGTAAATATGAAAAAAGATATAGATTTCTGTCAGGTTTTGGATTTTCGTTTCTTTTCATTAAACACCAATGAAATTTGTCACTTAAAAAGTATATTTAAAAAAAACTTACATTTGAACTTAGCTTAATAAATATGTCTCAAGGCCTTATAACTTGTAAGAAATTTAAACTTAAACGATTCCAATTAAACTTTATTTATCTAATTTTATAAATAATTGTAACAATATTCCATTTTTGTAGTTCTTCTGTAGTTAAGAAATACGGTAAACACACTTTTTGCGAAAATTTCCATAGTTTTTAGTGTTATATACATAAATCTCATTATTTGCTTCAGCGATTTTGTTTTCAAAAAGTATTTTGCATAATATTTATCAAAATAAAAATAAAAATGTAATCCAAAGCGGAAAATTAGTTATGTGTTTTGAATAATATTACCTATGTACCTTATCTATTAAAAATTTAATTTGAATTTTATTTTTATCACAAGTGCACAAACCACAGTTCTGCTCTTATTGAATTAATTTTTCGCTTATTTCCTGGATTAAAAATACAACTCACAAAAAGAATAATTCAGAGAAGTTCTTAGAAAATCTTTTATACCAGTCAAATTCCACACAAAACCAGAAATTTATAGGTTTAATCTGAATGCATTACGGATAACCGACAATCATGTCGAATGTTAACTCCTTCATCAATTATTATTAGTCTTAATGGTTTTGAAAGCAGTAATAATTATAGACCTTCTTTAGAAAGTAAAAAGCTTTTGTAATGACCACATGGACACAAAATGATTGATGAATCAGTTCAACAGAAGAAGCCCATGGATTGAAGAAGAGTATAGGTAGGTACTCAGTACTCAGTAGGATCATGTAGGAAATCTCACAGAATTTAAATATTAGTTCTAATTTATTTTGACTATGAGACATAAATGGTATACGATGTAGGTTCTAGATCCCCATGAACCAAAAACTATAAGCAACATTCTCTATCCAGTAAGTGCTGTAGAAATTCAGTTACTCATCTCAAGAGATTAAATTCCAATTTCCCGTTCTATATGCAACCATAAATACAAAAATTACTTTTATTACATTCATAATACAAAAATGTATTCTTATTCCAATCTGGATCATGTGTTCCCGGCCCTTTTATTATTCATCGCACCATACCACCCATAACATTTATTTCCCTCAAAATCAGCTTATAAGAACATCCTAACCCCTTATGGCTGACTCATTTATTATTAAACTTTACATTTTCCAAGAAACGCACAAACAACCAGAAATTCCATTTCCGTAGGAAAATGTATCAAAAAAAAAAAAACAAATAATGTTTTTTTTTAAATTATAAATTAAATGTCTTTTTCATAAAAACCAAAATAAAATGAAATAAAATAAAATAAAAGTAAAATTCTCACAAACAAAAATAAAATAAAATTACATTAAATAGCCTAAGCACAGTTGAAGTAGCTACCTTTGAAAAAAAAAAAACAATGGACTTTGTGTCTTGTGTCCCTCCCTATATAATAAAATGTACAATAGCATAAAATTATACATTCAGACAGAGAAGCCGGGTTGAGGGAGCCTGGGCAATGTGTACCACTTCCTGCCAACCCCTAGGGGCTGTATGTCTGTCTGTTTATTGTTGTTTTTTTGTTCTCTTTGCTGTGAGTACAAACAACAAATAGACAAAAACAGTTGTTGGTTTGCACATGAGGAGAGAGACTCTTAAAAATAATCCCCCATAGATGGAGTTAAAAATAGAAACAGAAAAATTCCACCTTTCATTTTTCATAATATGTTGTGTGTGTGTGTGTCCTAGGAATTGGGTTAAGAGATCATTTGAGTGTTTAAAGGAATTTTTCATATTAAAGGGATGATGTTATGCAAGATTTGATACCTCTACATCTACATACCTATAAATAAATGCATTTTCAAGGATCTAACATTATAGTCTGGAAGGATGTGTTTTAAAAACGTGTTCGAGCCTAATCGAAAGATTATGTAAGACTATACAGAAGAATTTTTAACTCAAATGTGATAAAAAATAAAAAAAACTTTTAAAACTTTTGAAAACTATTACTTCTTTAAGGCTTGCGTAAAGATTTTTAACAGAAATTTTTAATTTTTGATGATTAATTGTCGAAATAGATTCTTAAAGACTAGTTAAAGCATGATTTGAAGTCAAATACAGAATAAGTTTTCGAAATTTTTTTGATTAAGCTTCTTTAAAGCTTCGAAGAAGCTTCTTTAAATAAATAAAACTTTCAAAAACTGAAAGACTTTTACTATTGTCGACGAACAATTTGTTTAATAAAAATGTCGGCTTTGGAATGTGAATATACAAATTTCTTCTTGACATTGGCAATGAAAACCACTTTATCAATTTTGATTAAACTTTTTATTTTACTAATTATGTAGTCATTAAATGCAACACTACTTTCCCGATTCTTAACTTTAAAGAATTAATATTCATACCTTTATATCCATGACATCAAAAAGGATATGGTAGGTATTTTTTCCTTAAAAAAAAATAAGATACCCACCTATATGGTTTGCTTTCGTTTAGTCACGTTTGAATATGATGGTTATTTTAAGAAAGATAAATCGGGTTAAGAAGAGAAACGAATATTTTTCGCTTGAAATATTTTTTAAAGTCACTTTTTTTGTGTATTCGAAATAAATGTCTCCTAGGAGATCCTTGTTTTTATCACTTTTTATTGACTTGCTTATGCAAAAACATAAACAATCCGTCCGTCATCGCATTCATGACTAAACAGAAGTAATAGAAATTTGCATAAATTTTTATTAAACAAAAAAAAAAAAAAAAAAACGATGATGGGTGTTGTTTTAAAGGTTTTTTATTTGATGCCAAAGGGGAGCTATTTTTTTTTATTTAATTTTATATTTTATCTTGTGGCAAGGAAAAAAGGTTAAACATAATTTTTTTTTTTTTATATTTTAGTAGGAAATGTCATTTGATCATTCATTTGCAAGAGGAATATAATTTTTTTAGATGAATAATTCCCTTCAAAGGTTTACGTCAAGAGAAAAGTATTTTCAGAAAAAAAGTCATGTCATATTATCCTATACAATTTATTAATGTAGATTATGGGCCCTAGAAATTCTAGGATATATATAAGAATTCTCCTTAAGGATTTTTAATATTCTGGGTGATTTGCATAAAATGCAGCAAATAAAGGTCAGAGCGTATAGATGTTATATAAAAAAAAAAAAAACAGAATATAATCCATTTCTCTCCGTTTAGGCTCAAGGGACAATTTAAAAAAATCTAAAAATAAAAAGTAAAGAAAAATATTGGCAAAAATTACATTTTTTGTTCATTAAATCTTTGGTTTTCTATGTTCAAATAAAGTTGCATTATATGAAATAGTTTTTAAACTATTTAAACTGCTATAAAGTCTAAGTTCTAAGAGATTGTATTAATAATAGTTTTTTTTTTTGAGTTGTGTATTAACAAATGCTTTGACAAACATAGGCGATATTAGGTAGCTATAATGTTTTAATTTTCACCATAATATTCTATGCCTTGCCATAGAATTTTTTCCAAGACCTCGTTGCGGATTTGAGGGCAGCTCTAGATAGACCTTAAAGTAGAGCAGTGGAAGTGTACTTGAAGTAAATGCTATCTTCTCTATCTTACTTAACTCCGTAGACGTGGTTTTGCTTGATGGTGGCTGGCTCAACTTCTTGCTTTAGCAGAGTAAGTGAATGTGAATTATTAGTTGTAAAAAAAACTCTTAGTTTTAGATGAATTCTAATAAATGACCAGTTTTTAAACAAAATCTGTTGAGCTGTGGTAGAGAAATGGATTGCTTACCTTCTAAGTAAGCCTTAAAACAGTAAAAGTCTTCACGAGTCGACATAATTATGGAAGAAAGGGTCCCATATTAGGGAGAACGGTGTTTCTGCATTAACCTATGATAAATCCTGTGACACAAAACATCATTTCCTCTGTCATATATTCAACTATTACTTAGGGTACCAAAATTTCCAGTTTACCATCTAAATGGCACTAACTTTTAAGATCATTAAGTTTCAAAATGTTTGCGTTCAAAAAATTGCTATATACCCTTTCCTTTAGTAATAACACACCCCTACCCTTTCAATAATGTTAACCCCAAATAAACAACCAACACAAAATCCTGGAACCCTTAGCTTCTTTTTTTACATATTTTGTTGGTTCATTAATTCATGTTAATGACAAATTTCTTTGCTTGCAAAAAAACCTTGAAAATATTTTTGCTGAGTTGCGAAAAATATGTATTTTATGTTGTTTGCTTTCAAAAATTATATTATGAAGCGTAATTGTGTTTAATATTTCACCTACACACTCCCCCGAAGGAAAACTTTTAAAGCATGGTCCTTTAATTTATGCCTGCAAATGTGTGTATCATTAAATTGCGATTTAGATATTCATCAGATGCAGATTAAATTACTCGCCGCCGCAAATATTATATAAAACCCCAACAGAAACGAAAGAACGAACGAACGAAAAAAATGAAAATGAATAACTAAGGATTTCGGGATACCAAATTAGAGTTGTTATGGACTTTTGCAAGCAAATTACGGCGAAGGTTTCTGGTGTCAATATGGAAGAAGAGTGAGGTATATGGATGTACTTATGTAAATATATTATGTATATTTGCTTGGTACTCCAAACCAACCAAGGAAATTATTAAAATATTTTACGTAATCTACATGTGCGTCACATTGAATTCACAGAGATATCAATTATTTTTGTGCGGGCTTGTGGTTTTATGTTAACAAAGTTTTGAGGTATATTTACAGACAGGCATTAATTGTATACACTGCTCATATTTCAAAGTGTGGGTAATGGAATAATAAAGAACTGTGTGCCTCAGGAATGTTGGGGACACTTTTTCTCTTATGTTATGTATACATTATTTAAATCGCATAGCATTAGTTAGCCTTGTTTGCAAAGTATATTTAAGCTTAATGGTGAAATTTTAATTTTTATGATCATGTTAGGAGGTTAGGCAGTCTGTAAAAAAAGGAAACGTTTTTTATGACTTTCGTTGAAAAGTAAAAACTTAATTCCCCGAATGTATTATCATTAAAAGTTATCGGGGTTTATTTATGATTGTATATGCGATAGGAGCAAATCCAGAAAACGGCCATTGGCCAAAAACAAAACGACCAAACCACAACATTGCATTTCACAAACGACCAAACCCCTAATTCCTGGTTTTGTTTCATTTAAAAAGACCTCTGAACGATTAATGATCATACAATTTGAGGAAAACAATAAATTTGAGTATTTTGAAAACTAAAAGGTGAAGGTATTAAATATAACAATATGCCATAGACATACTCGCACGTGAATAATAATAGTAGGCATATGTCAATTTGAAAGCTAATGAACATATAGGCGCCTGCGTAGCAAATTAATAAACCCTTAGCGGACCAACCGGCGAACCTTAGCGGTTCCGTGAGCGGAAGTGATCCCAGAGCCTGATCCATCTTTATTTCACAATTTTTAAGGTGAGAATTTACGAACAACATTTTGCTATCAAATGCCAAAAAAACAAATAAATTCCAAGAATTGCGCCCGATTAGAGTTAGAAATATTTGATAAAAATGTTCCCACAGCACTGTAAATCTTCATTTGAACATTAATAGCCTTTTCACAATAATTAGATTTCGCAACAAGATTATGAAATCTTGTTTGACCGTTCATACCACACATAAACTAGATTTTGTTTGACATTTCCCTTTGTCTCGCTGCTAAAACTTACTTTAACTGTTATATAAAAAAGAGAACAATGTGTTATAAATGTGTCTCCGCTAACAAAATCAAGTAGATTTTGTTTGCGATTTCGTCGGAATGTAGACTACAAACAAGATTTCAAAAACTGAAAATGTATGAGAAATGTAATAGATTTCGATGAGATTTAGTACGTTTTGCACGAAATCTAGATTATAATTCGGTGTGAAAGCCATATAAGCAAAAAATCTAAATATAAAAACTTAATTTTAAGTGTTTTTTTACACGAGAAGGTTTTATTGAAAATATCTGAAATTAGAACTTAACTTATAAAACGAGACCTGATAACCTTAAAAAATCACTTAGTTGACAAAATACCCATACATGTACATTACAGAAAGTAAAATTAATATTTTTTTAAAAACAGCTCTAAGGATTTTAATTTTTTTTTTTTCTAAAAATGTATTTTTATAGAAGAACTTATATGGCAAACTTAATTAAAGTTTTCGCTTTATTTAAGAAACTGTTTTGGACATTTTAAAATCGAACTAATATAAGAACAAGTAAATGTTCTCAGTCATATATTTATCGTTTTTAGTATTTTCGTGTAGCATTGAAAATGCAGGACCCAAAGCAATTTGTTATGATTTTAGATAAGCCAAATAAACGCATAATCTCTTTCCTTAAACTCCATTATACAAATAACCCATTAGCCTAAACTAGAGAATATGGAGAGAGAAATAATTGTATGAATACAACTTTGGAGTATGTAAGTGTAAGCTTAAGTTAAGGTGCGTTGATGAGGCTGTATTAAACCAAATTATTATCTTGCCAAGGATTTACCACTGACACTCCCGCTGGGATCTACATATTTACTAATTTTGTGGTGTTTTGCTTTCAAACTAATTGAGGGTGAAAATGAAAACACTGGCAGCATATTGTGTGTTTTATTTCACTGCCACTTTGGCGGTGGTTGGTTGCAAAGACGTCAAAATAATACAAGTTAATATTGTGCGGCGTATTATTTCATAGAGGATGAGTATCCTTGGTGGCAAATGATTACTGTTAATTGTGGCTATGAACTAACGTGAAAATGTTATGAAATTGTAGTAATTTCCGAAGTAAATAGTTTGATAGTCATCACATCATCGTGCAGAAGAATTCTTAAACAATTTTCGTTTTGAAAAGAAAAAAAAGAAAAGAAGTCACAATTGCGTTTTTTTCTTCTGGCCAGGAATTATTTAGTTTGAGGTATGAAGTTGTTTTGACATTAATTGACCATAAACATGAACAAAAATATTGTATCATGTTTTTTTTCTGTTTTGTTTTATTCAGAAAAATTGTTGAGTGACATGCTGATGTTGAAGTAAAGTTGCATGATTATTTTGTAATCTCGCGATTGTTTTTTTTTTGAGCTAATTGCTGGCTTGTGATTTTGTTTTCTCGATAAGAATTTATTATTTTATGGAAGGTATGACGTCATTCAATGTCTAGACGACATTCAATGCAAATACACATTTGGCTTCCTTCCAATAAAATCCTTTTATGGTTATTTTCAATTTGTATTAATGTTACCAAGATCTTATACGATTTTACCTTCCCTCAAACACAAATGTTTGGCCTTAAATAAATAGGATGTAGCTCTTTTAATATGTCTTCACTTTCAGATAACAACTCTAGGTTTCTGGAAGGAAACTTGCCCAAATCATTTAAATATCAATTTTCGAAGATTATTTACACTCAAACCTTATAAGGTGTCAATATGATAATGCCAGATTAGAAATTTGATCCCTGCTCACAGGGAATAATGAACAAAGAGCTTGTCAAAATGCTGTTGCCTAGTTTCTTTCAGTTTAATGTTATGCCATTCCAAGATACAAATATCAATGAAGATAGGATATCAATTAACTGACATTTTCCAAATAGTTTCCATTAAAACATGACAAGCACATTCAATCCGGAATACAAATTCCAAGAATGTATCACGTCGATTAATTCTCAAATGAATTTTTGACTTAATATACTTGCTTTTGGCATTATATAAATTTTAAATTACCTACATTTAAATCTCAATTAAGAAGGTATCATCCCTTGTTAAAATCTACCCCAACTCTCACCCCCACCCCTCCCTCTGTCTTTTAAAATCCCCTTTTAAAAGCTTCAACAACAACAAATATGTATGTCTTAGGTACCTACTTGATTACTCTATGCGTTTAGTATCTTCTTTGAAATGTCCTGTGTGTGTTAAACAATGTCCACTGTGCAAAGGATTACTTACATCTGCCTTAAGGTGGTTTAAGTTGTCATTTAACCTTGAGAGTATTATGGTGGGGGGAGAAAGATAAGAGGGATTCCAGTGATAGCTTGTCTGTTTACACATAATTAAAGAAAAAAAAAAAAGAACAAACAAGAAAAAATATAAAATAAAAACTCACAACAAAATGAATTTTATTTATTTTAATTTTTTTTTCTTGTTTTTTTTCTTTGAGAAATATTCAAGGACACGTGGCTGTTCGGTCGTTGACGACCGACGACAACGACGAGTACTAGAAAACTCGAAACGAAGGAGTCAATTTGATGTGTCCTTGGAATGTGCTCATCGTGGTTTATTGCAGAATTTGGAGGGGGTGGGAATATGGACGGATGTCGAATGTGTTTTTGTTTTAGTTTGTTTCTATAATTTGTCAAATGATTTTTTTTTTTGTATTGAAAGAGTGTATACGTTGGTTATTTGGCTGTTAAAGAAGGATTCTATGTGAGTGAGTGTAATTACCAAACGGATAATAACGATGAGCATTTTACCTGAACGAATGATTGATTACCTTCATTTTCGGTGAGGTCTGGAGTATATTAAATGAAATTGATCATTTTATTTGGACAGAAGAGTGAATACATCAATTTCGAATAATCATATGAGCCTGTACGTACAGGTGGACATTTAATTGAGTGAAGTAAATGCTTAGAAAAAATTAGAAAAAAACAAGGCAAATCAATATTTTAACAAAACAACATAAAATTGACTTATTGGATTTTAGAAGAAGATGTTTTAAGAAGTTATTAATAATCCTGGACCGTATTTTAGAAAATGCGGGTTATATGAAATATTTGTAAACGAGTTTTGGCGCACTAGATTTCCATTTCATACCAATATACGTAGTGCATCGGTCCAAAAAGAGTCCCAAAACTTTCTAGGGACTCACCAGTTTTTTGTACCACAGGAAATTACTGAGCCTAACTCATCAGAGTTTATCTTAGATAGTTTATTTTTATAAAAATAAAGAAACCTTTTTCTTATCACGGAAGTTTACTGATTTTCTTCAAGACTTTGAAATAACGGCAACAAAGCCTTTGATGGAAATTAGTTTTATTCAACAAAAATAAACTGTTTTGGAAACTGGGTTCATTTTTTCTACCCAAACCTAATATCACTCAGGACAACCGATAAACTCAATAATTTTAATGGACCCATTGGAAATATCACCATTCTTCACTGTTAAAAGCTCCTAAAAATAACTTAAAAAAAAAACTTCTCCTTAACATCCAAACATGCTACTTTAGTTCCATTAAGTATCATCTCTGAGGTTCTGAGTACAAAAAAAAAGAACAAAAAAAACTTTAACGCATTCCTCTTTCATTTTGAAAAGTTTTCCCATGAATTACTTTTGGCAGAAACTTATTCTAAATGAACCTTGAATATCAATATAAATAGCAGGCACATCCTTTGACTTTCCCATCAATTACTGTATAGCCTTTGTGCAAAGAGAAATAATTTGTTTTAATTTTCATAAAAGCCTGCTTCCCCTGCATTCCTGTTAATTTTCATTACCAAAGACTCCTTGTATTGCTTTGTTCTGTCCAACATTAAAACATTTTCTAAGAATTTCATATCTATAAAGCTTCTTAAAATCATGTACGATAAAGATTAAGTTATATGACTTCGTAAGATCTTCTTAACACAAATCAACCTTTTTAACTCGATTATATCCTCAAACCTTTGAATATTATGGGCTTTTAGCTTCGTGCAATTACTGGCCAAGACTATTTATATGAATCCGATTGCCAGTTCCATTCTAGACAGCATGGAGACATATCCAGCAGCAATCATTGATAAAAAAAATATTGGGCATTATTACGACTTAAAACTTAACATGGTATGCTGGGAGTTTTTATATGAAGTCTCTCACTCTCTTTTCTATCCTTAAAAATCACTCGAAAAGGAATGGAGAAAACAGTCATACGTGATATTTTCTTTTTCTTTTTTTTTTGTATTTTTTCTGACTGTTTCAACAATCGACATTCTGTCTACGAATAAAAATCTTATTTTGATGGAAATCTTTGTGCTTTCTTTTTTTTCATTCCACATACCGTTATCCTTCTATACTACAAGGAGAATCCCTTAACTTTCAACTTTTATCATTAAATGTTGTTGTTTTGGTTGGTTTGATGTTTGGCGCCACAAGTTCTACCATAATTTTTTTTATATCTTTCAAGAAAACAATGGTTGGCAATCATTGTTGTCTAAAAGCTATATACAGTGGGGCAAATGTGGTTCAAAAGTTGAACCAATTCAGCTTAATTATTATTTTTTTACAAATAAAAGTCAAGTAGTTTATAAACCTAGTAAAACCAAAATTCAAGAACGAATTTTATGTAGTAAAAATATCAAAATTATATGAGCATACAAAATTTAGGGAGGCCAGTGCGATGTTTAGGAGGTTAATTCCTCTGACATGCCAGAGCGTCTCCTTTTTTGTGCCCCACACTATGAATCCATTCATCGGGTATTCTTTCATCCAACCCAGGTTTTACAGATGAGTTGGTGCATTCAACCCCACTGTAGTTGTTCCTTAGGTTTTCCTCTATTCTTATAAATTCAAAACAATAATGGTGCTTAGAAAAATTTTAGATAGATAAAGTTCAGACAGTGATACAAAAATGTGTTATACTGGAAGCTGAATATTCCTCATTACATGGAAGAGTGCTTTGTTTCAGACCAGTGCGTGGACCACGTGGCCAGTGGTGTAGTACAGAAGGCAAAGGATGAAGTTAATAATTTGATCATTTAAAGTGCTTGTCTGGTCAATATATCTAAACATTTCATTTTTTTTTTTTTGTGAAAATTTAATTTTTCTCTTATTTCGTTTTTTTGGTTTGTTAAATTTTAATTTTGGTATGAGAGTGATGATTTATTAGATTTTTTTTCTAAATTAAATTGTAATTTATCGGTTGTGTCAGTCATATTTTTTTTTTTCTTTTTCTTTTATTAAAATTTAAATAAGAAATTGTGAAATTTTCTTTTTATGGCAGTTTTATAGCCATATTTGTTTTTATTTTATGAGAATATGAGATATTTTTTGCTTGGGTGAATTGAAAATGTTTTTTTTTATTAACACTACAGCAGCTAGGTAGGTTTATTTTTATTTTCTTGTGTTTGTTCAATAAATTGAGTAACATATTATTGAGTAATGTCTTATGTGATACATAACATTAATGAATTCATGAAACAATATTTCGTATGTTAATAAAAACAAGTTGTTTTGGTTAGATAGAACCGACAAGAAGGAGGACAGTAATCAAGTAGTTACATCAGACCATCCTCAACAGACAACTCCAATAAAACAGATATGTAGCATTATCTTTGTCAAAAAAATGCCATATTTATGGTCAATACTAAGAGATTGTTGCCTTACGGTAAGCTTAACGAATAAAAGAAAAATAACAGTTTTTAAAACTTATACTATTCTGTCCAAACTCAAAACTATAAAATGAGGTACCTTGAATTATCGTCATAGCAAAATTGAAATAAAGAGCTATGTATATGATTTTTCTGAAACAGGTCATTTGGTTTATTCTGGGGAACTTATTTAAATATTAACACGTAGGTGTTCACGGCAATCATTCGACATTGTTTGAGATAGGGAAACGTGATCTGCTGGAATACAGTGTAACCAAAAAAAAACTAATAATGGGAAATGTAGATGGTAAAAAATATTGGTGAAAACTCCAAAAACAAGTTATTTGGTTGTATCTTTTACAAAAACTGCTATATATTAATGAAATTTGGTTTTCGTGCATTACTTTGTATTTTAGTCACACAATTCTAAAAAAATATAATTTTTTGTGTTTTTGACGAATTCATTTTGAAAAAAATAATGATCCTGAATTTTGCGGACAATTTATTTGTCCGCTGAAAGTTGAACAGCCACCAAAGCCGTAAAACTTGTCCGATTAAAAAAAAAAAACTAAACTGTAATCGCTTTGTCTTGAAAAACTCTAGGGGCGATATTGTTTAGTTTTTTTTATTCATTTTAACAAAAAAAGTTTTGGCATAAGTTTACCATATTAAAATGGAATATTAAGTTCTTTTTCTATAGGTTGGTGATAAAGAAAAGATTAATTACCTTGGCTACTTTTTAATTTATTTTAATAATTGATATGTCATTCAAAAGAAGAAAAACATTTCTCTTCAACTGTGTTATTTATGACCTTTGTATAAAAAAATTATCTACCTTTTTTGCAATTTTTCTACTTTAATAAAGAATTTGCACCAAAACTTTTTGTACAGTCGGATAGTTTTTTTTATGAATTTAGAAAGCTATTTAGTTTTGCACTCAGCAAGTTATAAAAATTAAAAATTTACCAACAAATTACCAAGTTATAAGAATTTTAATGATTCAATAATTTTTTTCACTTTCTAAGTAAATGAATATTGAAACAGGATTTACATAAGTGTTGGAATATCAGAAAGATTTCAAATTGAACATTCTGGTTCAGTTATATGTTTAAAATTTTTGTCAATATTTAGAAAATAAGACAGTAAAACAGGTTCTTACCCAAACCACATGATTTGAAATTATTGAATCAGGTGAAAATTAACGAGGTAGATTTTTTCAAACTCAAATATTGGCTTTTTCGGCAAAAATCAAGATTTTTGCTGACCGTTCCATTTTTAATTGTATAGTTAATGAAAGTTTTGCATATGAAGTGCCAAAAGCTTCGAGCCCCTTCTTTTTGTTTATGTGCCTATATTTTTTATAAATTATCTTTTGTATTTGATTTTATATTCTATATGTTTTGCGGACGACACATGAGCATTTTGTTTATCTTGTAGTTTCTTTATTACTAACTTAAGTTCGTGCTATCATAAAAAAACTAATCAAGCATGTTTTATAATTCATAATATCTTTTTAATAAGCTTGAAAACCCTAGTTATGTATATCATTAAATTAGGCTGAGTCAATTTGTTTGTATTTTTTTTTTTCAAGTTTTTTCAAGAGGTGGGCGCAAATTACGTTGAGCATGGACACTAGGAAATTCATTATAATTATCGCAAAAACCATACAAGTTAACATAATTTGTGGGTGATTCTTATCAATAAAGTGACATTTCGTGACATGAAAACAAACTTTATCGAGATACCCCCGTCGTCGTCGTAACCAATATTGTAGTTACTAGCACTCAAAAATAATTACCCTCTCTTTTTTACATACCTTTCCAACAAAATTGCATTAAGTGCATTTTCAATACATAGCACACCTTGCGTGTATCTAAAATTGGGTCACTTTTAAAAAGACCTGCCTTGAAGTTTGCGCTTTGCCATTCAAAAAAGCAAACTTTTGCACAAACCCCAAGTGGGTGTTATTCTTGATTTTATTTTACTATTTTTTTTTGTATTCAATTCAATCAAGTTTATCCTTGAGAAAATTTCTTTACTTCATCTTCAAAGTAAAAAAATATTATGAATATATCAGATGAAAAAAAAATATACCTTTCTCTCTCTCTCTCTCTCTAATACCTGATTAGAAACTATTTCATAAGGTCTATCAAAATTTACTACATTTACAACAATACCCAGCTAATTCTCCTTGAACTTACAGAAAATACAATAGGAAAGCTCATTATTTTACAATATGCTCCTCCGGAAACATTGAGAAAATGAGGAAGAGCGACATAGAACGAGTGAGAGTGAAAAAAGATCCTTTTTCACAGATTAAACACAAGAATTCTATTTAAAATATTTATTAATTCTCTTCTGCCGTCGGTCGTCGTCATTGTCGTCATTGCCACTATCCTGACGACCTAAAGAGCACTTTAAACACCCGACCATTCATATATACACTCTGCAACCCTTTATCCATCATTAATTCTTATTATAAGAACTTAAACACTCTGCCAGTGTATATGGATATACTCTTACAAAACTAATTATAACACCACTTAAACATTTATGCGAATCATCTGCTAACCATAGTATGGCCTTAGCCGAAGGAGCCAAAGCCTCTGAGACTGTATGTTAAGGTGTCCTGCAAAATAACGAATCGACAGTAATTTTGCATGAAAAAGGAGAACAATTGACTCAGCAGGACTAAAAGTCAAATAGCCTTCTACGTAAAAGTAGCATGTGTGTGTGGGATTTTTGTTTATTTTCTAATGAATTTACTTAAAAGTTTATTTTATCAAAATTGTAACTAATTTTGTCTGTTGACATTATTTATTTTTAGTAAGTGGAATGTCCTTTTTTATTTGTTTTTTTTTAGTTTGGTCATCAGAAGATGCAAAAACAATGCCACTTTATGTGGAAAAATGAGGACGAAACCCTTCAGTATTACAGAGTAAAATTGAGTTGAAGAATGTTCGCACACTTTGGGTGGCATGGTTTCCTTAATCAGCAGATATTTAAAATGAGGATAAAATCTGATGAAAAAAAGATACAAGCGAATGCCTACAATGAAAAAATTAGTGAGCAATATCTTCTTCTATTTTTGATGGTTTTGTTTGTAGTCCAACGAAATAGTTACTACAAAAGAAATAAAATTTAATTATAGTTTGGATTGGTGCCATTTCATTTTTTGTTATTGTTAAAATAAGAAATATTTGAAAAATCAAAATGGTCGCTACGACCTACTGGCACTGACATTACCCTAGCCAGCATTCAGTGCTTTGTTTCTATCTTCTATCAGAGATTCCAGGGTATAGACAGTTATTTTTACTGCGATTTTCTTTTATTTTTTTTTTAATGCATGAAAAAACTTATTTGAAAAATTACAGTCAGTAGTCAGCACTAAAATACTGACTAACCACTTAATTGAAGCAATTAATTGACTAAAAGTTAACTAACTGTAGTACTTTTTGACTGGTTTTAATCTTCTAGTCAGCAGAAAGTTTTTTTGTAATTTTGTGCCACACGTCCATGACACTTTCTTGTAAAATTATAGAACTTTGAAAGTAACTTTAAGTTAAAAGAACAAAAAAAAAAAGAACAACAAACCTCTACTGACCAGAAGACTAAAACCAGTCAAAAGGTACTGTAGTTAGTTAACTTTTAAGAAATTTACCACTTTGAATAACTGTACAGTCAGTATTTTAGCACTGGCTCATTGAAGTTAAAAGTTTGACTTAATTCATGTTAAATTTTAGGGTTACCTAAGATCACAAAAAAAATGATTCATGTATTTTTCTTCATCTCTGACACAACACGTGCCTCTACACAATTACAAAAAGCTTCTCATATTTTTTTATAGTCTCGGAGGTTTGCTTAAGGTGAAATTTTGATTTAATACAATAAACATTCAAAACCTACCCAACTGCGTCCATAAGCTTACAATTTATAAAGCCAATCCCTTATTCTGGCTGAGTACATTGAACTCTGAAAAATAAATTGCACGCAGTAAAAGTAAATAGACGTCAATCCTAATCAAATACAAAAAAGGAAAAAACATAGAAGGAACCTACGCATTTATCAGGTAAAACAGAGACTTTACCAACTTTCTCCAATACCAACCTCCAAAAAACAAAAATTAATTCACATAGTCACGCGAAAAAAATGCAGATTTAACATATTTTTCCAGTAAGAGAGAGGGTTTAAGTTTGGGGCTAGAGAGGGTAGAAAAACTTTTACAAAATGAACAAAGTGTAGTGTAACGCAATTTGACACTCCAAATTAAAGGTGTGTATAAAAATTGTGTCAAGCTGGAAAATGTGTTTTTTTTTCTTTCATTTTTGAGTAATTAACGTATAAAAGCACTCACACGAAGGGTACAAAATTGTACAAAAATAAGAGCAAAAAATCTCACGTTTTTCTCTGAAACTATCATCGTAATAATTTAAATTGACGTTTTTGCGCTACACACTATTACATGCGACACATTTTACTGTCATTACCGAAAAAATTAAAAGCCAACTAGCCAGTATACAAAAGGATAAATGCTAACCAACATGACATTTTAATGATTAAGGACTAATTAAGTAATTCTTGTGCTGCGTTGTTGTCTGACTTACCATGGGCTGGCCTTTATCAGGCGTTTTTTTCCCGCTCCTTCAGAATATCCTTTCAAAAATTGTTCTTTTCTTTCTTTGTTTGTATCAAAACAACAACAACAACAATAACAACGATGACGACAATGTCTTCTTTAAAGATTCTTTTCTTAAACAAACGCACATACACACACTCACAGAAAATCGCACTCTCACAGGACTCTCGCACTTCCTTCGAGAAGTGCTTTCTTATTGCACTTTTATTTATATTTATTTATTTTTTTTGTTTTATTTAAGATTTTTTTTTAAATAAACAAAAAAAAATGCTCTTCCTCTATTTTGCATACACAAAAGCCTCGGTATCGGTAGTAGCAAGTAGAAAAGAAGAAGCAGAAAAAAACCATACACACGTTATATCACACATTTCCCGTTTTTGTATAGAGCTGCAGCAGAAGGATCAAGCAAGAATATATACGGCAGGTCGTTCGGTCGGTTGGTCGTTTAGTTGGTTGCTTTGTTGTTTTGTATACGGTGGTGGGTCGGTGGTGGTGCTACTACCAGACGACACACATCGTAAACTGAGTGGGTTATCAGAGAGCTCTCTATAGAGGTTGTAAAAAAGAGATAGACGTAGACCGATAAAATTGAACCGATTTATTTTTTATTTTTATTATTTGTTTATTACAAGGTACCGTGTGTTTTAAGGAGGAAGTTTTCCAAATCCCAAGGATTTTATTGCTGCAGACATTATTGTCACACAAAAATCCTTTTTTTTCGTATCTTATTTTGATTCAAACACCCGCAATGAATTGCTCTCGTATAAGCGAATAGGAGAAAACACGCCAAAAAATAAAAAACAACAAAAACTAAAAACAAAAAAAAAACTAAATCAAGGAAAACAGAGTTTACAAGAAGCAAAAAGGAAATAACAACAAATTCAATCGAAGAGAATAATAATTTTAGGTAGCTGCTGGCTCAAGACCGTAAGCGGACCGAGTTGGAAAAAGACTGAATTTGGATTTTCTCAGTGACGATGGATACAAGGATTTTTATACCTTCTGTTGTTGTTTTTTTTTTTTCATTTATTTTTTGTACACGTTTTTGGTTTGGTGTTTTCACTCGGTTCTCGGTGTAAATGCGCCTACAATTTCATCGAAGAGATTTGGCTGGAAAAATAAAGTACAAGTATGTACATACTTCCATAGTTTTCCATCGAGCAAAAGTGTAGTATATTATTATGTGGGTGATTGTGGGGGGTGGTGGGGGTGGTAAGAGAATGAATCCTGTTGAAAGCTTGTCGTTTTTGTTTTATCAAAGAGAAGGAGTTAAATTAAGCTTTCATATAAAAATGTTGCCACTGTAATATTTTAATTTTTGTTTATGGTACACTGTGGCGTATACGTACTTTTTTTTTGATAGAAACGTTAAATTTGTTTGCAATTTTTATGAGTGTCTCATTTACACACACTTTTTTTACTATCTTCATGATAAAACTTCATATTCAAGCTATATTTAATGTTGTCTTAAAATACCAAAAAATAGATACAGATTCATGTTGAGAATATTGTATAAAGTCGTTTCTCGAGAGCGTTCCGGGAAATGACATTCCCGAAAATAATGTTTCGACCAATATTTTCGTTTATTTCTAAAAATGTTAAACGAAATATTTTCTGATACTGTCTCAATTTTGTATAATTATATTGACATAAAAATTATGAGTTTAATCTTTTTTAATCTTAAAACAGGCGTTCCCGTAATGACGTTTAATTGATGCTAGCTCCTTATACATATCAAATTGAGTCTCAATTTCAACCTTTACCTATTTTGTTTATTTATTCAGAAAAATATTTATACAAAGATAATAACCTCATCCACAACATACATAAAAAAAACCATTTGTAGCTAAAACTGCCATTGCAAAATTAACTACAAATTAAGCTACCATGGCAATACTGCAACCATCATGCCATCTCAATAGATAAAAAGCTCTCTTTTATAATGAATTTAAATGTTCATTTGATTCACAAGAATAAATTCATCCCCCGGGATAAATATGTATGGAGCCAAATCCACTTTCGGAATTCCCAAGTTAATGTTTACTCGCTCGCATTTCTGCTAGATAAAAGTATTTACGTGTCCGGCGCTCAGATTGGTAGTGAAAATTTTTTTGCATACAACAACTACTTTGTAAATGCAATGTGCGCCTCACCCTTTTTAATTACACAATATGCATGTCTAAGAGTAATTAAATGCACAAATCATTACTATAATTGCTTAAAATATTCTGATGTGTACTTTTAGTCATATTAACAACATAAAAAAAAAACTAATGAACTATCATTTATAGTCACAATAGACTTTTCATAAAACCAGAATATGAATCTCAAATCCTTCCCAGCGGAAGGCCAACAGCTGAAAAGCTGACGTACATTGGAAAGAAATAAAAAAAAAAAATAAATCAAATGGGACCCAACTGAAGGATACACATAAAGCCACAGTTAGAACCAACTAATGGTTTACATTCCCAAGCTATTGTTATATAACAGCTGTTTTGCAAGGAAATTTATTTTCAGAGAGACATGCGCGTGCATTTATTTTCTCTTAAAAAAGATATTTAAAATGTAATAAAGAGTGTTTTTATTTCTCAAACATCATATCCCTATTTGATAAAAAAAAAACGTTCCTCTTACATGGGGTGTGCTTTTAAATCAAAAAAAGAATAAGGATTATTATTTATAGGATTTAAGGAGATCTCTTGCCGACGTCTCTGTACAATGTGTATACCTATAAATAGCAAGTATTTTGTTTCCTTTTGTTTCTTTCTTATTGCATTCTCAAAAGTCCTCTTTGAATTCTTCTTCGTCCTTTCTCATTCCCATGTCTTTGTCTATATTAAGTGATAAAAGTAGCTATAGTTTGGCTATAAGGATGCTTCTTCCAAAGTAGATTTAGCCAACATTAAAAAAAGGATTCCCTCGAAACGAAAATAAAAGTGCATAGCATGCAATAAGAGAAATAACAGACAGACCTTGTATAGTGGGAGAGTAAAAAAAAAAACACTTTTAAGTTACGTATACGCCCCAGTGAACTACTGATATTTATTTCAATGAATGTAGTCAGTTTTCATTTGAATTTCTTAGATGATTAAAATTGTATGGAATGTTTTATTTACATTTTTCGTACCTTTTTGTATTGAATTTATTGAAAAGTCTGTCATTTTATTTAAGAATATTTTATTTTGGTATACTGATTGAATGGGAAGGAAAATGCATTTCAAAAGTTTCTTGAAAATTGAGAAGAGAATAAAATTGAATTAGGAATGTACTTTAAAATGAAAATAAACAAAAAAAAGTATAAAATTGCACTTTATAAGTTACGTCAAAGTGAATTTTTGTGAAAGTTATTATTTGTAGGACTTTTGATGGTGCCCACTGTAGGGAATATAGAAAATTGAGTTATACAACATAAGTTCTTTCAAAGTTTAAATGGAAAAGGAAAACTAGTTTTGAGACCAACACAAGCCCAAAATTTTATTTTGAAAATGTTGAGGAGGTTTTCAGTTCTATTGGAAATATTTTTATTGTTTTTGAGTTCAAAAAACTTTTTTATACATCAAAAATAATGACACTTGCCATATAACTATTTAGAAAAAGCAGTTTTTATTCGAAAACATCTTCTGCAATTTTGAAAAATAATGCTGTTTTCCCAAACCCAGCATCTAATTGAACTTCCCATTAAAATATGGCTCTATACGGCTGTGCGTCCATCTGTACAAAAAAGAGGACAAAACATTTCAATCACTCAACTTTAAATGAATTTTAGACTTCCTTTTTTTCCCTAAATGATTTTAATATTTATTCATGGTTGCGGCAGAAGTTTCCTTGCATTAATTAAAAGTCAACTTAAAATATTTGAAATTTTTTTTGAATTAAAGCAGATTTGAAAAAATGATATAGATTAAGTATAAAGAAAACGTTAAGGAAGCAAAATAATAAAACTTGAATAAAATGGATAAGTCTTTGGGCCTTTTTTATTAAAATTATAAATACTAGAGTAACTAAAGCTCAACATAAATCATCTTAGAACCGGTCAAAACCTCTCCGATTTGGATTCTAAAATAATTTCACAGTCACCAGTTAAAAATTACCGCTCTTATAAGTTATTTTTTATATACTTAACAATAAGATTTTTGTAACTAAACTTTTTTGTGATCAAGAAACTTTGTTAAAATTTAAAAAAATAAACTATGCCAAAAATTTTCTCTAACATTGAAATGTAACTGCTTCAGAATATTGCCTCATTTAACTGAGATAAGACTTCTAGATTGATCTATAATATGAATAATAATATATAAGATAAAAAGGTAAATATAGGTAAAAGCATAAAAAGGGGTAAATAATGATTGTCTATCAATATTTGATGTTAAACAGCGATAAAAGGGGTAAGAATGGGGTACCCTTGCTGCAAGGAATTTGAATCCGTAGAGACTTTTTATGAGCATGATGTAAACTAGAAAATACTAAAATGTTATCAAAATACACTGTAACCACTTTTTTCTTGCTACCTTCTGGGGTGGGTATCATTTCCGGGTACACGATTTATATGTTGGTCTTTATCTGCGGCTTCATACCTTAATCTATCATTAGAACCTAACAGCGTCAAAAAGTTTTAAACTCTACCACCCAATATTTGATGACTTTAAACTATGGGACAGATTATCCCAGAAGCCCGTTCAGCGGAAAATTCTCTGATTTCATCCGAATTGGAGCAATGTTGCTTCGAGGTATTCTTCCAAAAAGCAAAAATTCTCCGATGCGTATAAATCAGAGAACTTTCCACTCCGACGGATACCTCGGATAGGGGCAAATATTTCACAATTTGAGAGCTCCAACATTTTAATGTTGCACCGCACTCTAATACTTTTTTTCTTCAACATTGTATATAAAAGAGCATTTGAACATAAATACAGGTAAAATAAGATCCTGAAGTGAATTTTGTTTATTTTTGCAACCAAATGTTGTGTTTTTGAAACATTTGTGTCTACTTCTTTATTAATCATCCCAATGTTAAATTTAATCAAGACTAAAAATTTCTTTTACATATACATTACACGTTTCATAAATTGGTCTCAGATTTTTTTTGTTTAATTTAGTTTCTCAGACAGTTTTCACTGTCTGATATTCTTATTAACAATAATTATAAATGATTATGAAAACCAGAGCGAAATAATAATCATTTATTTTTGCTCATTAATTTTTTCTTTGTTTAATTTCTGCTACTTATTATTGACTCAATTATTTTCTAAATATACCCGACTCTCATTAGCAATCAAATTTTTGTTTTTGAAAAATATATTAGCCTCGAGACAGGGGGCAAGAATTTCCAACAAAAAAAAGTTTATAAAACAAATCTCATTTCAACGCTTCCTCTCCATTTTAACAACGACGTCATTTCCAAATGCCTGCTATTAACAAAAAATTATTGTTGAACCAAAAGAAACAAAATTAAACAAAAAATAAACATATCTTTATTGTTATGTGGGTATATGACTGAATTAATAATGTCTGACGATGTCTCCTCCTACGCTTTCCTGGTAAAAACTAAAATATTTCGACGTCATCAACTCTATAATCTAAAGTTAAAATTAATTATGAACATAATGTGATTTGATATTTTGTTTTGACTTTCAAATAAAAAAGGAATAATTTGTTTTGTTTAACATTTTTTTTTTTTTTTTTTTTGTATAACAAAAATATTTAAAAATAAAGTAAATTATTTGTATAAAATATGTTATCTATGCTAAGTTGTTCTTAAAAAACACTTAAAAAGATATTTATTAGACAGTTTTTGAAAGGGGAACTGTTTATTTGGAAAACAAGCAAACAAAATTTTAATTCTAAGGACATTTTTATTTATTGATGGCTGCCGCTACCTAGGCAAACAGAAGCAGGCACCACCACTTCCGGTGTGGAGTGGCTTGTTTATTTTATGCCATTAAAACCAACTCTGATATTTGTTTTCAAAAAGAAAGAAAACAACAACAAAAAAAAATTGTTGGAACACAGCTGGAGCTGTATGTATGTCAGTCAGACACAAACAAGAAAAATGAAATTATAGACGGAGGTTAGAAATATGTGTTTTTTATGTTTTTTTTTTTTTTTTTATTATTTTATTTTTGTGTCTATGTCTCTGAATATGGGAATGCGGCGGTGTTTTGGCTAATGGCCAACATTTGAATTTAATACAAAAGTATTTACTTCTCAATTTTAGAATAAAAACTAAATTTTAAGATCTTAAAAAAAATATTGAAATGGACGCTTATTGCACATTTTTTTTCGAAATCTATATTTTGGTGTTCTAAAACTATAACTCAAAAGTTACAACAAATCACATGAATGTGGGTAGCGTTTTTCAAGATCAAACCGGGAGTTGAAGGCGACAACCAATTTTAGTTCCATAATGGCACATAACTTAATTAAAAGTTATTTTCAAATTCAGAATTTGAAGGGACTAATTTTAAAACAATTTTTCAAGATAGTGGCCAAACTCCGAATAAGGTTCACTGGGATTTTTTGAATACAAGTAGGTGCATTGCTTGCAACAAGTTCCACCACTAAAAATGCGGTAATGTATTTTGTCCGGGTAAAAACCAAAATGCCTCAATCAGGATATTGAATTTAGGTTTTTGAAATCCTTTTTTGGTTTCTGAAAATGAAAAGTTACAAAAAATTTGGAAATGGGTTGAGGGCAAACATCGTGCAAACAGTTGCATTTTTGAGTTATTATGATATCATGCAGATAGTTTTGATAAGTTCCATAAATAATCAGTCCTTTAAAATGTTTGTCTGGGTCAAAATATCAAAACCAAAAAAATTCTAGCTGTCTTTATATTCAGTCTAAGATTTTTTCAATTTCATCAAAATAAACCACCCAAAGTTGAACTGTCACATAATATTAAAATATTGTCAAATGTCAAGCCTCAATTCATACTGCCCCACAGTTTCAAACAGTTTATTGATGACCTGATGCAATAAATTTTCTATTTTACCCAATGTTGTTGTTTTTTTGTCGAATGTCTTTCTCCATTTTTGTTGTTTTGTTTTTTTTTTTTGTTGACAGCTCTCAAAATTTACAATTAGTCGCTTTGATTTCAAGGATTCTCGTTATAACAAGGTTCCAACGTTCATATACCTACTAGTTTTTTTTTTTTTTAATAAATTTCTGCAATATACCCATTGCACCACATGGAAGAAGCCGCCCAATCTGTACTTACATTGGGGACCAACAATTCATGAAACGCTGTATATGTATACTTAGATTTATTATACATATATTTTTTAGTTTCCGGCCACCATCTAACCGGTCAGTCGTTTCTGCTGCGGTGGCACACGCTATCAAACACAAAACATTTTCAATTTCACTGCCGAAAATTCATCGTATATACTCGTTCTATCTAAATTGGCCATTCAACATCGAGTATAGAATGTCGCTTGTCAATGATGGCCAACCTCAAAAACATCCATTGCTGAAATAAAGTGACCAACAGGGTTTCATGAACTTGCTTGTGTTCAACATTATGTGTGGGCGCTTGAAACTGTGTAGATAAATAAGTAAAATATTTTACTCTATTATGTAGAAGGTTCTTAGTAATGTACAAAATATTGGCTGAGAAACCATTATATTAATGCATAAACACGAATTCTATTGCTTCCATTTTGAGTAGATTGATGTCAACAGATTTCAATAATTTTGGTATAATTTGAAAGTAAAAATTTGAACGCTTGGCGGTACTAGATTTAATTTTTCTTTAAAAGTTCTTTCCTATTTTTCCTTTCTATCTATCTAGTGCCGTTCAATTTGCATGTAAAAGAACTTAATTCTTACAGGCATATACTTAACTAAGACGTTCCACAATCTATGTTAAATTTTGAAAAATACAACTTCTAGTTAAATATGACACTATAAAAATTTATTAGCCTAATTTCCAAATAAGATTCTGTAAAACATCGAATGTAGAATTTGCAATTCCGGGCCCTCCAGATTCCATTAAAATTTAATTTAATCGAGAAACACACGTGTGCCTGCCTTTTGAAATAAAAAAAAAAAAAGTACAACAACTTCCTTTACACAGATAGCACCATTCTTCTATGTATTATATAGGAGGGTCAGAAGAAAAAACGAATATAAATGTCAATTTTATGAACACGATTTAATTGCAGCAAGTGGGTCAGTGCTGATGGTCATTGACGGGCGTTGGCGGGTGGCGATGGTGGTCTCCTGTCGGACGTCGATATCCGTGGTGTGTCTACTTTATTTATTTATTTTATTGTTCGTCTTGGAAAGAGTAGGTTCCCCCGCTTCGATTTAAAGGGGCGGTTATTGGTTTTTTGAAAAGTTTCAAAATTTATAAGGAATAAGGTTAACCTAAGGTGTGCTTAATAAATCTATTCAGACCAGAAAATAACTAAAAAAGATCTGAACGGGTTTATATTTTACTTGAGAAAAAAACGTTGACTAAAAATTGTTCTTCAATATGTCATTGTGTCACGAGCTCAAATGTGCCATAAAACTAAGCAAAAAACAGAAATGGGAAGAACTTTGACAAGATATCAATAACGATCGTCAGGGACTTGGATACAAGATCGCTATGAAAAAGCTTGGAGCTCAGAAGAACACAGCAGACCTTAACCAGCGGCGATAGCGGAAGCAATGTCACTTTAAGTTCCATCATGAAGTTTTTGCAGAACAGTTTCTGGCAACATCCTCTGCCCCCACTTTTGGGGTAGAGAAAGTTCGGTAAAAAGTCTAAAACTTCAGCTGATTTCTGTGATTGGGATAAAACTAATAAGATACAAATAAGGTTACATTTAATAAAAAAATGTAAAATTTTTAAGAGATTTTTATTGCAATAAAGAAATTCAGTACACGCATCGATTGGATTGAGGTAAAAATCCCCAAACCCGAAAACCCTATAATCCAAAATCCCGAAAACTCAAAATCAAGAAAATCCAGGAAAGTCAAAATCCTGAAAACGCATTATCTCGAAAACCCATTTTTTTTTGATTGAAAATAAATAAATTTAGTACACGAATCGATTTAGGTAAAAATCCCAAACACCGAAATCCCTAAGATCCAACATCCCGAAACACACAAATACCAGAAAATCCAAGAAAGCCCAAATCCCGAACACCTAAAATCTTGAAAAACCAAGATCCTGAAAACCCAAAATTCCGAAAATCCAAATTAAAATCAAATTTTTTTTTTGAAAGTAAAGAAATTTTGTGCACGAATCGAAAAACCAAAATCCCTGAAATCCAAAATGCCGAAAACCCAAATTCCAGAAAATCCAGGAAAGTCAAAATCCCGAAAACCTAAAATTTGGAAAACCCAAGACCTCAAAAACCCTAAATTCCGAAAATCCAAATTTCAGAAAAGCCAAAATTCTGAAAACCCAATGTTTGTATTGAAAATAAATAAATTTAGTACACGAATCGATTGAGGTAAAAATCCCAAACACCGAAATCCCTAAGATTCAACATCCCGAAACACACAAATTCCAGAAAATCCAGGAAAGCCCAAATCCCGAACACCTAAAATCTCGAAAAACCAAGATCCTGAAAACCCAAAATTCCGAAAATCCAAATTCTAGAAAAATCCAGAAAATCCAAAATCCCAAAAACCTAAATCTCGGAAACACAAAATCCCGAAAACCAAAATCCAATTTTGTGCACGAATCGAACCCGAAAACCCATATTCCAGAAAATCCAGAAAAGCCAAAATCAGGAAAACCCATAATCTGGAAAAACCTAAGTCCAGAAATTTATTTCACTTTTCTTGTTTCTTATACTCCGATGCAAAAAAGAGCTATTTCATTCACCTCGATTGCTTCCTTATCCCATTTGTATATATTGTTTCCATAAAGTATCATCAGCTTTAAGGTTAAACTGGTGTGGTTATCCTTTATATAAAGTTATTGGTGAGCTGTGGGTGGTTGTTGTGTTATTGTGGAACTGAAATGCTCGTTAAATTCAATCGTTAAACTGATTTGTGACTCCAGACTCTTGGTCGTACATTCCTTTATATTTTACAAGTATCTCGTGCTATTCGCATGCTTGAGATCGTTTTAACATTTTAATTTCCCTCCATCGAATTACGACCGAATCCAGGTGTATTCATTGCGATTTTAATTTGTACAAAAAGGATAGTAACGATGACAACATTTTACTGCGGTTGAACGAGCATAATTAATTTTAATTGTTGCTCTGAATTCTCTGAATTATACTCTGAATGAGATGCAATTTCAAAATTTATTTCGATTAGCAGCATGCGCCGCAATGAGTACAGCAATGATATTCAAAAGACTTGCACAGAGACAGAGTATAGGTGTGCCCAGAGGAGTATCCCTCATTGATGTGTTCATTGGAAACCATAAATATGTTTTCTATCTGAGTGAGTGAAATGAAACTCAGTCAATTGTGAAACTGAATTTTATACAGACTGGTAGCCGATTAATTCCATCGTCCGAATTAAGCGTTTTTCAATGAATTTCATTACTTGACATAAAAAAAAAAGGAATGTGTGCACGTAATCGATTTATCATTCATCTTGTAGGTATATTTTTGTACCTATATGTGAGAAAGTCGAATCGAGAGTTGATTCGACGAAACGGTTGACTGGGTGTGAAATTGAGCCATAAAATACCATACAAAGGCACAGAACAATATATTCTGTAGAAATTTTGAAAATTTGTTCTGTGGAATAAACATAAGGTAATTTAAAACCGAAAAAAGGTATTGTTTGAAAATCATCACCAATTTGGTGAGCCGAGTGTGTGTACGTTGTATTTTATTCATATTGAATTTAACACTGGAATAATTGTCATTAATCATGTGTAGGAGAGCTGTGGAACATGTTAATTACACGAGGCTTGGGTGAACAAAAGGAGAAAATTCCCGGAATGCATCTGTACTTTTTTTAAAAGGACAACAGTTGAACTTTGGTATAATACATATTTTTGAAAAGCTTTACGATTTTGAATTCAATGAACTTGAATAGTTAATTCATTGACAAAAATATCTAACTGACTCAGAAGCACATACACAATCAGAATTGATAGCGTGAGAATAATCCATGTGGGTACCCGGCCACAGTGAAATTTAAGGCAACAAATGTTCGACCATTCATGTCGCCATATCGAAAGGAGTCAACATCCTCCTTAGAGTCAATCAAACTGAAGAAGGCGAATCCGAGAAAAAAGCACATCTGAAGAACTATAAGCTAGATCCGGGCTTGATATAGCCAAGGTGATTGCTATAAACACAGGTCACTGCACTGGGCGACAGGCAAACGTTTACCTACAATTTCTAGTCAAAGTCAGCACATTCGTCACGTCCAAGTTGTTTACTTTCTTGAATTATTCTCTGTCTCATAAAACTATTTTTACTTCGCATGATAAACAACCCCCCCATCCAGTAGTCGCGTGGGCTAATCACTTCCAATATTTTATCTTCTGATTCAAGATTCAAGTGAATTCCTATTTTGAAATTGAAATGAACTTAAATAAGTTCCACAGAAAAATATAAACAAAATACATTCATTAGGACTTGACTGTATGATAAACCAAAGTTGTAGCAGTAGCGACAAGTGGGTAGGCGTTTCGGAAGCAATCAATTTTTGCATCCATTTTCAGACAAGCAAATTGAAAATTATGAAGCCTCCATATCAGTACCCCAGCAATTAATTAACACTCCGAATCAGTGTTTAGGTCGGAGGTCTGAGTCACAACGATTTACAGCACTCGGATGATTAACTATCTCATTGCCACCGCAGAGTACTGGTCATCGGCTGTTTCTGGAAATAATCAAGCAAGACCCATGTTGCATTCAACAAACAAAATGAACAATGCGATCGGTGTTTTTCTGATGTTATGCAACTGATCGACTTGTTGTCGTCGTCGAAGTCATCGTCATTTGCGTTGTCATCGATCGTGGTCGACTTCGTTTGTGTTGTCATCTGAAAAAGGAAATACAAGGCAACACACGTTCGAACACCCGGTCGCGATCGCGATCGGGTGGACGACGCGACGACGACAACGTTCAGCTGTGCATCTCTCCTCCTTTCTCAGATGTGGCCTCATTTCGTATTCCGATAAAATACGATGTGTTGAAGTTGATTTTTATAGAAGATCATTTCAGAATCAGCCGATAATGTCGACAAATTGTCATGTTTATTTGAAACATAAAATATTGCGATACAATTTTTCATGATACGATGAGATAAAAATTTATTTGGGAAAGTTTTATTTTATTTAAATTATTTTTTTTTTTTGAAGCCACCTACGAACGGGATGCTACTGTCACTCTTAAAAGGGAAGAATTTTTTTTTTTTTTTGTTGTAGACAAAACAAGAAAAACTATTTCCATCTCATTATCAATTCGGGATTTTAGAATTCTTGAAGAATAACGACGCGGCAAATTGTGGTCGATGTGTCATGCCACCAAAAATGTTCTTTCTACGAAATTGTTTTTTCATATTTTTTTTTTTTTATTATTTTGCATTTGTAAATACAAATCGTTGCCAAGTTGTATAAAAAGAAAAAAAGAAAAAAAAGAAAAAAAAAGAAGTACAAACTCATATGAGCGGCGACGACGACCACGACACGCCAGAAACACTGCGCAGTTCCTGCTTATTTTTTTACTTTTTTTTTTTCATTTTTAATGGAAGAGAATTTTGGTAAAGATATATTTTTCTTCTTCTTAAAAATGCGGTTACACTTGATTTTTTAAAGAAGGAAAATAAACACAAATATTTTGTTGGTTTACTTTTTGTTTAAACGCAACACAAAACAGTTGAAGGTGAAAAATAATTAATCGTCCCAGATTTCGTGAAAATTTTCATTTTCTTTTCATTTAATTTAATTTTTTTGCTTTGATTGCGCAGCAAGTTAATTGGAAAGTGATTTTCAGTGGAAAACACTTTTTTGTCAAAGATTATAATTTTGTTTTTTTGACATTGACATACTTGTGATACAGTTGTGTTGAAAAAAACTACATTTCTTTAGCAGTTTTACAGCCATTTTCTTCACAGAGTACTTAGGCTAGGACCCGTACCCGTATGTTTATTTATGCGGCTTATAGCCTACAAGTTTCCTAAAAGTTTAATAATGTTGGAAATAATTAAACTTCTAAGGAAGCTTGAGGGCTGTCTTCAGTCTGTGAAGAAATGAAATCGGCTGTAAATGATTTGTACAAACTTAGAAGAGTAAGTTACATATGCTTTCTATTATCTCTATTTTTTTGTTAATTTCAAAAAAAAAACTATATGTTAGACACAGACATTATCAGGAAAGTTGTTTCAGAGATACGATAGACCGAATCTTTTTATTTAATAAGGAAATGAAATTGTGCGGTTTCTTACCAGCAAAATGAAGAAAGATGCAAACCAGAATGGATTCAAAAACACATTTCTCATCGACTATCAGTTGCACTCGACTATCAGACCAACGAAGTCAAAACAAAAATTTAATACATTTTGACATCGAATACTGGCTGCATTACTTTAAACAAACCTATTTTTTCTACTCAACTTTTTTTGACGTCGAACCAAATTGGTATTTAAAGAAAAGAAAGATACAATTTTGCTCATTTCTCAATTTTTTGAGCTCCGGAAAAGCATAAGAAAAGTGAAATTATGATTTTTTTTATTTTGTACGCTTAGGCAACTTTTTGAAGCTATTCGAATACGAATATCGTAAAAAACTCACAAACGCAAACGCAAATTAATATGAAACAACAATGTTAAATAAAATTGAGTAAAATTTGTTTTCTGATAAAAAACCTTGTCCTTGTTATTACCGAAATATGTATAATTACGTTGATGTCAGTATTTAAGGACATATGCATAAACTAAGCCAAAATTCTAACTTACAGAATGATTTGTTTTCAGTTTATCATTTTCATTGTTTGTTCCGGCCGCCATATTGGAGCCGCCAATTTGTAGGATCCATTATACAGGAAAATGGGTTTAGTAACTGTTTTATAAAAACAAAAAAACATTCACAGTAGTAATTTCCCCATTCAAGTTTAAAAAGAAAACATAAAGAAAAATGGATAAGTAAACAAAAAAATGGTATGAGCCAAAAATGGAAGTAGTTACCTAGTAACCAGTTAACAAAACTTCAACATCAATGTAATCGGCTTAATTTAGTAAACATCACAAACGTTACCTTAAAAGCCATACATAAAAAGCAATTATGGACACTTCTGTTGAGAAAACAAAAAAAAAACATCCAAAAACGATTTCGAGAGTAAACACTTCAACATCAGCATCAGTGTTTCTGTAGCTCCGCACGAATTAGTCATTTCTGTCGCCCAATGCATCGAACAAACCAAACATGAACGTGTTTTCTTCTCTTTTCAGTCATTCTCAGTTGGAAAGATTGAATTGGTAGGTATAGTTGTTTTGTATCTGATGACTACAATGATGATTTTAATATTTGTTGATCTCTGATTTCGATGTTAAGAGGCACCTCTTACCACCTACCTGTTACTTCAGCCAGCCTCAAACCATTCATCCATCAGCACCACCACACCATAATGCCATGCCTTGCTTGCCGCACACACGAGTCGAGTTCAATTTCTAATTAATTATTCTGTTTGCACTTTGAATCGGATGTCACTGCCACTGCCACTGATATTATTGGTGTAGCTTTCTTTATTCCGATTTCGCATTTGATTACCGGATTCAATTTCATTTTCAATTCATTACCGAACTCGAACCAAATCCGTGTGTGTGTGGTGTGGCGTTGATTGGTATTTTATGGTTGATAATGTTTTCTGTTGTCATTTGAAATTGTATCTCAACAATGTGTCGATTTATATTTGAAATAAATTACGCTACAGGCTTAAGATATACGAGTATGGAGTAGAAATGCATTGATCTGAACAACTCTACGGTCATGAGCAGGCTTGAATTACTCTTGACAACAATAGAATGCCGCTGAATGAAGCGTTAAGTGCGAGATGAAACCCGGATAGAATGATGATGGCCTTTTCGTACAGTGGGACATTTTTTTTTTATGAAACGCAGTCTTACTAAAACCTTAATCAAAAATTAGACAATTTTCTTCAAAGCTTGAAATTGAAGTTTTTGGTCAATCGATTTTAAATTCTTCAAATTTACCAATTTTCATGTTTCCAACACAGTTTCTTACATTTTGCTGCTGTATTTTTTGAGCTATTCTGTCCCACTGTACCCCTTTGGCGTGTTGCGGTTTAACAGCAAGTGATAACAATAAATCTACTGCATCAAAAAAATTGTTATTTAACATTGAACTACTCCTACACAAGACCCACTCAGGTCATGCAAACTTAGAGAGCGAAAAGGCCAAAAGCAATTAAAAAATCATTTACCTGAAATTTGTACGTAGTATTAATTTATTTTTCTCTTTTGTGATGCTTTTATTAACTCGAGTATCTTTACTGGTGTTTGTATAAAAAATGAGAAAAGATAAATAGAGAGAAACACAACAACAACAAAAAAAAAAAGAAAAAGATTGTTAAACAATGTTGTTGGATCACCAATGTATTTTCGGATAATTTTCTAAATATTTGTTGAATAAATTTATTATTATTGTGACGAATGGTATAAATTGTTGTTGAGTTTTGAATTTACAGGTGATTGTGAATTATTTTAGGAAATAAAAATACAGGTGCATATTTTAAGAAAATTTATTTTACAATAATATTTTCAGGCTGAATTTATTTGTGGATGGCGAATTCATAATTTCTGTCCTATTATTATGTTTATATTTTTTATTTTTAATCTTTATTAATATTTTACGATTTCATGTATTCCTGCGAAACCTAGGTTTTTCTGCAAAAGTTTTTTTATCAAAAGTAGTGTGAAGGCAAATTTTTGAAAAATGTAAAAAAAAAACTGTACCTACGATAAATTTTTTAAAATATATTTTTCTCTGTTAAATCTATAGTTCTAACATTTCGTATAGACGACCTACCATCGTGGCTTCCAAAGTTGAAAATTATGAAAACTCATATTTTTATTGGACAAGTATCTATCAAATATTAAGTTTATGCCACTGATTTCTTTTTTTTAAACTGCACATTTTTTTTTCTTCATTTATTATTATAGTCTAAGATTCGAAAATAGGGCTACCTAACTGCATCGACAAACCACATAATGACAATATTATTAGAAAGGCTAACTCAGCTCAGAATACGCCTCTCAAGTCGGGTCATCGTACCATCAAATCCATATTGACCGTATTAAAACTATTCAGCAGATTTTTACATTTTTCCCTGCACAGCATGGCTGGGATGACCCTTTTAACCACCCTCCTTACGAAGAACGCCTTAAAATCTTATCTTATCTTGCGAACCCTTCATTCGCGGCGTGATATTACTGATATTCTCTTTGTTCGCCATTTGTTTAATGGTGTTATTGACTGTGCATACCTGCTTCAAAATTTCTGTTACAACACAAATTCTCGCCAACTCAGATCGGTTCCTCTTTTTCCTTTATTCTACCACAACCGTACTGATTACGGCTTTCATGAACCCTTGAGGCGTATACAACGTAAATCAAACAATCGAAAAATCTAAAACACGTGATATTCAAAGTGAAAAATTACTAAATATGTAGATGTTTTAAAAATAATTCACATAAATAAAAATGAATTTCATTTTATATTGTTGCAGGGAAAATACAAAATAATTTTACACGTTTCTACCAAACTTTAGATACAATCTTTGTTTTTGGCTGAGTGATTTAAAAGAAGAAAACACACACATTTTCAAAATCAAACAATGTTGGATTTGAAAACTACCTATTCTGCAATAATCGGTGAAAAATCACTCAAAAAGTTTTTGTGCAAAGAAATTTTTCAATAATTGAAGTTTTTTTTTTCTTTTGAAGAGAACTGTTTCCATTCTTAAAAGAGAGTTTTCATGAATTCATAAATTCGTTTAACATAAAAGCATTTTTTAACTTTGAGAAAAAAAGAGGTGAGGTAGGTCAAAGGATAAAACTTGATCTGAATACCAATACATGTTTTTATATGACTTTTTTTAAATTTCATCCTATTTATTTAGAAACAAAAATATAGCCTCCCTCTTTTTATATTCTGAATACAAAACTTAAGTATACATTTTTATTTAAGTGTCAAATTGATAATAAAGTTTATTGTATCCTACAAAGTCACACCAATAATAATGAACTTATTTTATTGTCAGTAACAATAAATTTCTCGTAATGTTATTATTTTTTTTTTTTAATACGCTCTTTCCATTCCAAACTCGCAGATATCTCAGGTGTTCTGTTTTGGTAATTTGCACGTTTTTTTATTATTTAAACTTTTTTTTATTTTTTTTGTAACAACTTCCGAAAGCAATATTGAGTAACAAAAACATCTATTAGATACTTCAATTCGATTGCGAATACACGTAGTATTAAGTATAGGTATGCTATTCTATCTAAACATTCAGGTGGGTTGGCATCGGGTCTACCTACATAAATGGGCAGAACCGCAAGGCGACACGATCAGCGCAACCAACAACGACGACGTACGGCACAAATGGTGTGGGTTGAATATACAATTAGTGGTTTTCTTATTAATACGAGTAAGAGTAGAGTATTGGGTGAGCTGTGATATAAATATTTCCATGTGATAGGTTTTCATATACTCCTAGAGATAGATTGTAGGTTTCTATTGATGCCGCTTTGGTATGTTTGTCCGTAATCAACCTACTCACAATTTGACAGAAGACGTCATCGACTCCACACTATATACTCTTTGTTGTTGTTTGATTTAAGCGAGTAACAAGTGTTTCGTGTACGACGCTGATGGAAAAACCCGTATTTGTTTGTTTTCTTTCATGAAGCTTAAAAATTTAGTCCCAAAAAGAGTTATGTAGGTATTTGCAGATTTCGATACAATTTTTTTTTTTTTTTTTGTTTGATCCGATTAAAATTCGAGAAGCTACGATTTATTGTTTCTTCTTGATGTGATGGAGCTCTTGTTAGTAGTTTTATTGTGACAGATTTACATTGTGGTCGCTGTGATGCGATTCGATATTCGAAAATGAATGACTTGGCGCCGAGGGTTTATTGATGTATGACAGACAGACATTTAATATTATTAGCATACGATTAAGTTAAGATGAACATCAAATAATAATAAATAAATTTAAAACAGAGAATTGATAAATGATGTGAGAGAATTTCGATACAAAATATATATTATAAATATAATTTTAATGTGGAGACTCTGGAGACAGAAAAATTAGCACGTATTCATATTTATTTGACCTTTTAAATGATCTGTTTAAAAAAAATGTACAAATTGTTTGTCATAATAGCATTGACATGGATTGAATTTTTTATTGCTGGTTTATCCAGTTCAGGATTTTGAGATTCAACAACCGATTGAGACCTTACACTTCGGCATCACACAAGTACCTATACTTCATTTTTGACTCTTCGGTCTGTCGATTTGGTACTGATTCAAATTAAGCTTTTAGCGTTAGAGTTGTAAAAACTACAGTCTTTTCGGTACAGCAAATAATTGACTAAAGAGACTAAATTTCTTAAGTATCTTAACTTAAAAAAGTACTTTGACTGTAAAACTACAGTCAGCAATCAGTACTTAAATACTGACTGTACAGTTAATGAAAGCAGTTAATTGACTGAAAATTAATTAAATAACTGCTTATTTTGCAGTTAAAGTACTAAATAGCAGTTAAATTGCAGTTAAAGTACTAAATAGCAGTACCTACTTACTTGTAGTGAAAATTTGTCCCATACTTTACCAATTACCTCTTCCTATAATACTGTCTATTGATGAAAGAATAAATTATTCCGTCATATTTTGGACAACATTCCGTGCCTGGACAACATTCGTAGCCTTATTGTCATCAGTATAGTTGTTTGTTAGGACGTTTTACTATTTTATAGTGACGCGACCACGAACGATCCTGTCTCCTAGAGGCTCTCACGAAATTACAATATTATGAGTTCAGTTTTGATAAGTTAGTTTAGCGGCGCAGCACCAGATTCTCGGGCGCTTTCAGGTAAAATTTGATCACCACTGCTGAATCGCATTAACCAAGTATGATGACCAAACCCTTCAATTTTCTTTTTTATACTTAATAATTTCTGTCCTCAAGGTAACCCTATACGGTGGACACATATGCTAACACGTAAAAATGTCATTTTCCCATCAAATTCATGTCACGGTGCAATATGAAAAATCAATTTAAACCCCATTGTGTTGGTTTTGTCGTCTATGATATATGATTCCTCCACTTTCTGTCATGCTCTCTCTCTTCATCGTCGTCGTTGTATGAAAATTAATTCAAACAATATAACCACACACAAGAAACAATTTGTATTGCAAATTCAAATCAATGCACCTTCACCGCCACCTGTGCGGTAGCCACACACATAAATTTTGACGTGAGTGCGGTCTTTGCAATTAGTTCACTTTACCATTGACGTTTCGTTAATTCAAATTCAATGAATAATTTTAATCAAATCAGGCAACCCCAAACAAGCTAAATTCAATCAAACACCATCTCTCTTTGCTTTATTCGAACTTGTATAAAATTCAATCAGAGCCAACAAAAAAACATTGGAGACCATTTTAAAATCAATACCAAAAATAATAAATAGACCAACAAAAAAGCAGTCTCGAACAGACTTACCCCCACAACCAAATGGGGCCATTCACCCTCGAGCCTCGATACCCAGTTCAGTTTATTGTTTTAGTGCCGTTGGTGGTACAATACCTAAATGGCGACTTTGTTATTTTTTCGTCATCCAACAAAAACATCATTTTTATTAAAAAAAAAAAAAAAGAAAAAAAAATAATCCTGCAGAGGAAACAACAACAACAACAAAATAAGGAAACGATTACGCAATCATAACAACAGCTATACTCTGCTGCAAGTGACTCTTTAATTTGTATGTCACTTGTGTCATTTGTCACCCTCACTTTGAGTTTGAGTGTAGTAGGTCAACATTAGAGTTTTACTTTGTTGTACTTGCCATTCTTTAGGTTAAGGGAGGAAATAAGGGTGCATCCTAAATTGATAAGGAATCCATGCCAAAACCAGAAGGGACATTTCTATTGTTATTTTTTCTTTCTTTTGTAGGTATTGTGTGAGAACTTATAAAATATATATGTAGGTACACACACACATACAGAAATAAATTTAAAAAAGAGTGCGTTCTCGAATTCCATTGCGATTAGATTATAGAGTGTGTTTAGGGGTTGCCTTGGGGATTGCGCACTTAATTTTAATTCAGTTTTTTTTTTTTTTCTAAGATTCCTTCTTTTCTTTTGTCTTTTATCCTCTGGTTGGTCTTTTCTTGTGCTTAGTCATTAGATAGGTATGCGCTTGAGTGTGAAATGTTGAACAAAAAAAAGAAAAATAAGCGAGAGACCATCAGTTTACAGTTGATGTCATAAGAATATCAACGCTTTTCTCGGAAAAATAAGTTTGAATAAATAAAATGTGTATTTATTACTACTTGCGACCACATTATAAAAAAAACAACTTGTGTCAATACCAGAATTGGTTTTGACAGTCAAAAATCATTTTCCAATACAAAAAGGCACAGAATCAAAGAGCGGGTCGGAAAAAAAGAGTTTGGAAAACCACATTTTGTGACCAGTACCCTGCTAACCAGGCTCTTCCAGTTTTAAATTTTGAAGAAATAGAACGGGGTTGACTTGTATGCTGAGCTAACAAAAATAAGAAGCAGTATGCAAATGAAAAAGGGTCAACTGAAACTATTACAGCGGCTTAAACAACGTTTTCCTAGAACTATTAAAATACCTCAATTTTTCCTTGTTTTTGATGTAATTAAAAATAAGAGGGGTGCTTAAAGCTCTTCAATTACTTGATTTACTTAAAAAAAATAAATAAGAAGTGTTTTCATAAAAAAAATAATCAAATAATTGTCATTTTAACTATTTGAAATGCGGTGAGGCTATTCTAATGTGTCAAAAAAAAATAATAATTTTAGTGACCTTAAACACAATTATCCTACAAAATACTGTTAACTTTAAGAAATCCAGTAATACTTCTCTAAATCTGAGAAAAAGTAGGGTTGTCGTGTCACTTACCAAAAGTTGCATAGTAATAGTTCCAAAGAGGTACAAAAAACAATGATTAGACCCTGTACTGTAGTGAGGAAATTCATTTGTTACGGTCTGTACATCAAACCGTGATTGCTTTGTAATCACTATAAAGAATTTCTTTTGATTAAAAATCAGAATTATAACCCGAGCTAAATGGTGATTTTAGTGCTTTCCAAAAAATTCACAACCAACAATTTCTCAAAATTCATACCGCTCATTTATTTGAAGACTGCCATAACCCAAAACAATGGGATTTCTTTTTTAATTAATTTATTTATTTATTTGCATCAATTAGAGTTAACAATCTCAAATAAACTCAACATATATACTTAAACTAAACAGTAATATTATATATACTTATAGTTAATGATGTAGAATTATTAGTTTTACCATTTTTCATATTATAGAAAAGATTCCTAGTAATAATCTTGTCTACCTTCCTCGTTAGAAGCGAGAATATGCTGTTATTTCATTGGAAATTAAAACACGTTTAAAACACGTTTTTTTAGAAAATAGATTTTTTTTAAATTATGACAGTCTTCCAGTATATGATCGATATATTGTAAGATATATCCTTTAAAATGGACATTTAATGGTGTCTATATCAATAGTTTAGGCTACATAAGCTAAATGAAGGTTTTATAATACTAATTCTATATACTACTGAAATAAATTAATAAATCAGCCAAGTAGAAAACTTAGCACTATCATTTAAAACAAAGCCTGGCAATGGGCAAACCTTTAGAATTTTAATGATTAAGAATTTTAATATTGTTGGATATAGTTCACATTAGACTTTTGCTAAAAAGTTTATGTAAGCTGAACTGACAAGGTGTCTCACTAATAGTGTCAGCTGATGAGTCCTAGTGAGACCCACCTAAACAAAAAAGCCAAATTGTTGTATTTAATAAAGGCCGTTAAAAAAGTTATGCTAAATACATAAAGCAAAAATTGGAACACTTTACCATATGTACATTCTCTTTTTCTCAAATAATATATTCAAATTTATTTTAAAGAAGCAAAAAAAAAAAACCGCCACAAACCTATGCCACTCACATCTGCAACTCCAATGTCCAACCAACTCAAACAATACCATAAACAAAATCGGTCATCCGATTCTAATCGATCTTTTCTTCTTCTTCTCAAGCAAAATTTATTTTAATGTTTATTTTTTTATGTTTTCTACATAAAAAAAGAAAAGAATAAAAAATCTTCAGTAGCCCCTACATGGCAAGAAAAAATAAACTCGCCAATAACAAATAAATACAACCAAATATAAAACACTCCAAACAAGATCGTTTCATACTTGCAACAACCAAAAAAAAAAACAAAAAAACAAATACAACAAAAGTAAAAACAAAAACAAAATAAACAGAAAAAGATACAATTTTTGTTGTTGTTGTATCTTTATTTTCTCCACTTCATTTCATTTTCGAGATCCATCTAGATACAAATTGTTTAAGGATGCTGACTGACGATACAAAAGCAAAAAATAAGTATATTTTCAATTGAAAAAAAAAAGTATTTTATTGCCAAACATTTTTCGAGTTAAATAAAATAGAGTAGATAGATGATTTTTTTTTTTTGTCTATCTATAAATATAAATTAAATTTAAAGATACAAATACATCTTAGATTTAAGTAAGAAATTTAAACAAAAAAATTTTTTTTGAATTTGAGAGAATAAAGAAGCTACTCTGAGAATATTCTCTGAAAATGTGAGATACCCACCAACAAAAAAAAGAAATTTCAAACAACCAAAGAAACAAAAATCAACCTTAACGTCGTCGTGTAAATAATCATCATTCCCACGTCTAAATCTATTTTTAAATCTGATGTGTGTCAGAGTATCTACTATCGGCTTTATTGTCGTTCATTCTATAGGTTTGACGATAGCAACAAAAAACAAAAAATAAAATATATAAAAGATAGGATTTATAATAACGACTGTGACGAGACAAAAACGTTGTCGTCGTTATATTTCTGCACTCACAGTCGATATAGTGTCTTTGACAAAATCATATTGTCAACTTTTTTTTTTCAGTTTGTATTTTTAAGCGCATTTATTTGCCAATTCAAGTGTATCCGTCGAATAAATTTCAACTAAAACAACTACCAACTGAACTTTATAACTCTACTGTAGATATACTCGCATTTTAACGCTCTGCTGTAGATACTTTTACTACATCATCGTTTGAGCTGTGTAGCAGCAGCACACGCTCTCGTTCAGTGTATATTTTTCGTGGTGTTTTTCCCATTTTTTTTTTTTTTTTGTATTTTTTTGGTTTATTCGAGAGAATCACCCCAACATACAAAGATAAAATAAAAATACAAATACACTACAAAAAGTTGATTTAACATCGGGCTATGATGTGAACACAGTTTTAGTTCAACTCTTGAAGCGGCCAAGTTAATGAGGCGAACGGAGACGCGTAAAATAAACCAATACCTATCTCTCAATTCAATAATAATACAAAAAAAAGTATCTATAGAATTTAAATTTGTATCTTTTTGCAAAAAAATAAACGAAATACCAGTGAAAAATCAACGGTTACATTTTTTTAAATATTAAATTTAATTTTAAAATTTAAATTTATTGATTTTAAATTTTAATTAAAAAGAATTTGAATGAAAAAAAAAGTGTTATACAATATTAAAAGAAAGTAGTGCGAAATAATTTAATTAATCTTGAATGAATTCAAATTTGTGACACATAAGATTTTTTTTGTTTTAATAAATTTTGGAATATCTATCTTATGAAATAGTGGGTGTTTTTTTTTTTTGTACTTCTTCTATTTGTTGCTGTATTTTCCCCTTGAAAAAAATTGAAAAAAAAGAGAATCGCCGAAAACGAATCAGAGTGTTTAAAAGTAGAGAGGTGATTTATCTATTTTTAAACCTAAAGTGTAAGAAAAAATTTAAATTAAATTGAAAATAATAAAACTGTGATATACCAGTGTGTGTCTCTAATCAAAACTTAACTTGAAGAAAAAGTCATAATTTAATTAAAAAAAAGCAACAAAAAAAAAAAGAAAAAAGAAAAACATGTCAAATTCAAATGCAACAACAACAACAAACCCAGCACAGGGTGCACCAAATGCAAATGGAACTTATAGCAGCACACAGCAAATACCAATAAATCACCATCACCATAATGCAGCAACAGCTGGTATGGATATGCCTCAAGGATATCATCAAGCTGGCTTTGGATCACCAAGTGGTGGCACCGGAGGTGGTGGCAGGCAACCACAATTTCCACCACACTTTCAGGTAAGAAACCAAAATAATGAAAAAATATTTAAAAAATCTGACAGAAAATGTCAAAAAAAAAATAAAAAATTGATAGAGACGTCATCGTTTGAAAATTTTGTTGAGTCATTTTCACAAATTTGTTTCTTCTCTTCGTTTTCTTTCTTTTAAATTTTTTTTTTTTCTTTCCTAGTAGAATTTTCCAATTTTTTCTCGATAGATTTTTCATTATGTCAACAAATTCAGTGATTCTCAAACTTTCGAGAAGAAATTTTTTGACACTCCGAGAGAGAGAAAGAGCATAGAAGAGATTATGACTAATACAGAAATATGCAAGAAATGTGTGTTTTTGTATTAGATTAAGTGTGTTTGTTTGATTGGTGTTAGAGAGGAGACAGACAAATTAGAAAAGTCTGTGTGTTTCTTTTTTGTAGGGTAAGTTATGCGCTGAATCTCTAATAGAGAGATACAGTTTATGGATATAATTTTCGCTTGGCATTTCCGTTTTTATTGTAGGAAAAGGAACAAAACAACTGAAAAGAATATACAACAAAATGGGGGATGAAAAGGAAATTAGGTATAGTAAATCACGAATGTTTTACTGTTAGTTTGGGTGGAATATTGTTTTTCTTATGGAAGCAATCAAGATAATAAAGGAAAAATTCTTCTAAAAGGTGATTCTTTAGGGTTACTTCTAACTTTTTCTTTATTTAACTTTGTTGTAAGCCAACGTCTCTGATTAGACGTTTTAGTGACAGATTTATTGGTTTGCTATTAGAGATGTGTAAAATAAGATTTGAGTTACATAAATTTTAGTGGTGCCAATAAAAATATTGAAATGAGAGAATGAATGTTTTGGTTTAGTTTTTGTTATTGGATTCTATTGATTGATTTATGCCGCACGTGCCTTGAAAAAGGTTAAGTCACACTAAAAACCAATGGAATTATGTTTCAAAATCGATATTAATGTCTAATATGGTTTTACATTTTTAAACAATCCAACCAAACGCCAACGTAAGGAACTACATACCAGGGTGGTCAGAATTTCTGAGAATTCCTCTGGTTTCTAATGTTATTAAGTTTTCAAATTGAATTAATTAAAAATTATCATACACATTTATGAAACAGATACCTATACCGTTATTTTGTATCCACTATCTACCTATGAGTATACCTACCTCCAACATTATAAACAACTTTCATGAATCTCTAAAGAGTTATAATTTAATTCTAGAAATTCTACTTTGTATTCAGAAGCTTAAAATGTATAAGCTCATGTCGCATGTGTGAGGAATGATTAATATTGTTTGTTGTTGTAGGTACGAGTAGGTATCTCGCTAAGGGGGTTTTCTTGTTAATTTTGCATAATGGTTGAGGCTACTGGTATTGTAAACGGAAGGAACCAAAATATTACGAAATCTTTAATTAGATTCATTTGGTTTCACAGTGAAGCACTTGTATTGTGGGAGGAGGTGCGTGGGAAAATATATCTTCTTTCGTAAGGTGCATAAATTGTTGTATCATTAAAAGGCATCAAAATTAATTCCTTACAAGTTTTGGAAATTGGGTTTAATATAAAAATTTTCAAAAAAATATTTTTTGGATTTTTAAAACATCTTTCAATTTTATTTTTTGTTTGAAAATTAAGAGCAAGTACCCAAACAGAGCAAGTGCTCAAACAATAAATTTATTAAATTACAGAAGTCAGCCAATGTTATTGATAAATCTAACCGACTCATTTTCTACACTATAAGTGATAGAAAAGAGTCAATAAAAACGGGATGTTTTGAAATTAAATCGGCAAGTTAGGGTAAAGTGGGGTTACGTTGAAAAAAAATGTTTGTTTATCTCGAAAAGTATGAGCGTGAGAATTATGAAATTAATTTTGGCAGATAGAGTAATTAAACCCATGACATCGAGATATGATTTTTTTTTAGATAATAACATTTTTGATAATAATGGTCTTAATCGTTTACTTGAGTTGCTCTATTTTATTTTAAAAATTGGAGAATAACGGCAAAAAAAATTTGTCAACACAATTGTTAGATTTAAGTGTTGTCAGCACAACATGTGTGAAAAAAAATGGATTAAATAAAAAAATTTTGATGAGTTACGGTAGAAACATTGCAACAATTTTTTGAGCGTTACAAACTGTTTTTTTTTTTATTTTTAACTTCTTTTTTTAACTTGAATTTTACACAGCCATTAAATAATAGGTAACTACATTTTGTTTGTAGTCTGTGAGCAGAGATAACGGTAAAAAGAGTTTTTTTACACGGTACTTCATTATTTTTTACAAAAGTAATGTAAAATTATGATTCATTTAACATATCACACATTACGGTACATGCTATAACAGTTTCACAATCTGAAATTAAGCTTCATCAAAATCTAGCACGAATGTCTGTTTTGGTCGACAGAACTTGAACAGCCACCAGTCGATGAAGGTACCATAATCTCAAAAAAGGTTCGGGGTGGTTCGTTTGAAAAAAAATGTCCCAAGTAAATGTTCGGTTTGGCTGTTAAGAGGCTCACCAAGAGGTCATAATCTTTAAATTAATTTTATTATTAAAAAAAAATAAAAAAAAACTTTTAAATTTACGTCCGGATTTCTTTGATTTACCTCCAATAAGTGTATTACGCTATTGAAGTGTATTTACTTATCTTATCTTTGACAATCTTTCTTTATACACTTAACGTTCATAAAAAACTTGTAAACAGTTTAATAAACAAACACATCTTAGCCATGTGTATCAATAATAACTTAGATTCATGTATAGTAGTATTTTAATTATATACTTGTAGTACATCAAAAACACATTTAAACTAAGCTCTGTTCTGTCTTAAATAAATTACACTTTTTTTATTCTAGGGTTATTAACATATGTACACTCTTTTACTTGAAGTCAGCCCTTTTAATTTATACCCATTTGAATTATATCCCACAAATTTTAGAAAACAATTTCTATCTTATCAGGTTCTTATCATTTTGTAGTTTACTCACAAAAAGCCTTTCAAACTTAGTTACATTATTCTCCTTTACAATTACATATTATCTATATAACGAATGCATAACGGTAAAAACTAATTTAAAAATTTAACGATATTTTTATATCTTATCCGGCCAAGTTAAAAAAATTTTTGTGACCATTCGATTAAAAATTATATACATAGATAAATTTCCATGATTCATTCAAAAAAAGATTAAATATAAAAGGTCTTCGCACTCACTTCTTTCAGATACAAAATTGATTGAAGTCCAAAGATATTTTTATCAATCTATACTAACACAGATATATTGCATATGGAAATGAAACGGTCAACACACTCTTTGTTTGTACCTACATTTTTATAATAATTTTTTTGTCTGTTAAAGTTAAAAAAACTCAATATATTAATTAACTTTAATTAAGATAAATAGCTACATCAGAATGGAATATATACTTAAGCCTAAACTTAAATTTTATGTTGATGTTCAGCCTTAGTTTGTACCTATGGACTTTTTTGATTTTTTTGAACATTGAATTGTTTTCTTGGATCAGTTTTTGCTTTTTATATAATATTGGTTGTTCAAGTTAAACTTCAAATCAAGATTTCTGATAGATTGGCTCTTTACTCCTTGCATTTTGTTTAGCACTTTAAATACGGCTGCAAAAACAGAGCTCAACAACAAAGTTGTCATCTTGTTTTTCTAAATGCATGTTCATTATAATAACCTAATCATCACTAACTTTGAAATATATTCATTTTCAATTAATTTTCAAATAAAATATTCAATACTCACTTGCTAATCAAGAAACATTCGTTTTTGATTATTTGCCAAAGATTAAATTAAGATTAAAATTTGCTTGTATAATAAACTACAATAAAATATGCCGACAACAAGTCTAACAAAAATTGTGTTTTTTTTTTCGTTTGTTACTTAATGTAGTCATGCACTTTGCACTAAAATTTTAATTGAAATTTTATTGGCATTCATTTACCAATACTTTATTTTTTTTTCTTTGCATTTAATTAATGGATGGATTTGGATATTCCAAATTAAAAGCCTTATCTTTTATTTTATCTTGTAGTGAAGATACATGTATTTAACTTAGTTAAACTTTAGATTTTTTTTATGTATTTATGTAAAAACTTTGGAAACAAGTTTTATTTAATATCGTTGTTAGGTAATTGGTGTTTGTTTTATTTTGTTTTTGTTAAGTTTTGCAATAAATAATGACAAAGAGTTGGCATTAAAGAGTTATTGGCATTGCCATTTATATTTTTAGTTGGAAAATGTTAAAGTTGAGTAATAAATTGTATGAATATGCACTCGTGTTAAAGGAAAAGACAAAGTAATTTTAACATTTTGTTTAGAAATACCCATTTTTTGTTGGTTTGAGTTGTTTCTTCCGGGGATACATTATTACCTAATTGTTTTAAGCCTATAGAACTTGCACCTTGAATATCAAGCAGTTGACAAAAATTAAAGTGGATATCAAATATTGTTTGCCAAGCATTTTCGAGATCTTGGCAAAAAACATATATGTTTGTGCTTTTTTGTATATATGTACTAGTTTCAATATCAATAACGGTAAATTTAACTGAAATGGTCTTCCTTCACTTAATGTCTTAAAACTTTCATATTTAAAATGCGATTTATATATTATATAGACTTGAAAAGCGTTTACATATGATTAAAAGCAAGTGAGTTTTCAAAAAGCCCGTAAAATCGTGTTTTTTACACTATTACCGGCTTTTACTTGATAGTTTTTGGTCTGATTGAAAAGTTCAGCTTTTAAAAAGATATTTTCTGTTTATCTTTTTAAAAAACTGAAGAATGTTTACGAAAAATAAGATTTTCCGGTTTTGATATTAATGCTAGTATATGTAAAAAACCAAAAAAAAGTGTATCTAAAAAATGGCATTTTCTTGTTCAGCGGCCCAAAATTGTACAGGTCTTGATCCTGTACGAAGATACACCATATTTTTTTGTAAAATAATTTACAAATTATTTACAGACTAAGATTTCTCGAAGATGAAGAAAGGTATGAGTAAAATTTTTACTGAATTTAAAAAAAAGTAAATTACAATCTTTTGTAAATTCAGATCAAATATTACGAAAACTAGAGCTTATAAAGCAGTTTTCAAACCGGATTTGGAATTATCACACGAAACCATAATAGACCAGGCGGAATGGTCATAAAAAAAAACTCTGAAATTGCAATAATTCAATTGGGCATTTTATTTGCTCAATCGGTAGAAGGGGTTTACATGGAGTGTAAAACCCGATTTTCGTATTCCTAGGTCTGCCACTCTGGCCGCCATCTTGAATTTCATAAAAATCAGTTTTTCTTGATTATCTTCCTCACACAAAGTGTACAAACTAGTGTTTTACACATTTTTGTTGTGTATCAAAATACAAATTCTCTTAACCAAGTATTTGTGCCTCTTTTTCTATATATCCTTTCATCTTTGAACTAAAAAAAAAAATATTCTACAAAATTATCTGATACTGAAAGGTCCCCACCCAAAATGCCTCTTTAAATAAAATAGACTTATACTAATAATAATAAATTGTCTGGTTCCTTATTTTCATTTAAAACAAAGAAATCCCACCTAATCAGGTCATCTATACAAATTTTACAAACAAAGACAAAAAAAAAAAAAAAAAAACAAGTAAAAAGATCAAATGCATCTCCATAGAATATAGAAAAAAAAACAGTACAAACAGGCTCCTTCCATTAAAATACTATTTGCAACATCTGCAACACAATAAATCTTATACTGATGCTCTATTTTATGAATTCTGGACACCATCCAAGTATCAGAGGCTCGTGCCAGTTCCATAAAAAATTATACGCATTTCATAAAATAGCGAAACACTATTGAGTTCGAATAGGTACACACACGCGCCAAATGCTGCCAAGCTGTCCGAATAGATGAAGATATTATTTTTTTTTTTTTTTTGAAAAAGATGCATAAATACAAAATCATTTTTTCCAGAGGAAAAATAAATTTATTATAAACAGATGTCGTAGGTGTGTGCTCGGAAAACAAAGATTTTTATTTACAAAGAAATTGTTGCAAGTAATAGGCATGGAAAAGTGTAAGATGCAATATGCGTTGGTGTAGTAACCAAACGTGTGTTCTACATAAAATCAAGAAAACTAAACACGAAATAATTAAATTAATGTGCAAAAAATCTATAGATACTTGAATATCTATAAAATATGAGTCTAACTTTGGTGTGATAAATCAATTTGTGTTTGAAAGAAATAGAAATAAGAGCAACATTTTACTAAAGATATACTTTTTTGCCATTAAGATACTTTTTTATGAGATGTCTTGTATGCTTTAGAAAATGACTTATAGAGACAAGTTCCAGGAATAGTGACTGGGTGGCATGTGTCATAAGAAAAATAACAAAACATTGTTTAAGGGGTAAAAATGCTAAGACACTTAAGTATCTAAAAGATACATAGCTATGACTCAAGTTTAAAAATTATGAAAAATTCAATGTGGGTTAATGCAATATCCAAAAGAAGAACAGTTTTCTGTTTAAGATACATTTGTATCTTTGAGATACATTTGTATCTTTAAGATACATTTGTATCTTCAAGGGGTTTAAGACGAATAATGAAGAAAATCATCGATACAAATTCAATCCACACATGTTTTTCGAAAATATTTCATTCTACTCTATACTTTATAAATAGACTTTTCTTGTTCTTAGAAAACGCGTGCGTGTATCTAATTAATGTTTGTTCCCCTCGAAGCCCACACTTAGTAACGCCATTAAGAAGCAAAATAATTTCAAAATCAGATTATTGAGTGAAATATAGTACTTTAGAAGCAGAAATAACAAGACGAAGAAGAAAAAAAAAAGCAAGAAAAGTTGAAACTGTATTACGAGTTTTGTTTGTTTGTTTCCGGGTCGGCATCGATTCAGGAATTTTCTATATCTATCTATCGGCAGCCTGATTCAGCTGCCTGAACTGGCACTGTTTGTCTGTTATAAATCAAGTATGTTTCTTTCTTTATATTTTTTTGAGAGAGACGTGTAGGCCGATTGTCGATACTTGAAAAATGTATCTACCGCCTATTAGAACCTTTATCTTATATATACTCTTGCCATAAAATGCGGAAACAATTTAATTGCTATTCCAAAGTGTATATCTTTATATCTACGAGTAGGCATGTGTAGTGTATATCTATAGAATATTTATCTATCATCCACTCTACGTCAATCTAATGGATGGATAAAATCATAGTGCCTATACCGCACAGCTTAAGAGTTAAAAGAGAGGGCGCCCTTTTGATATAAATTTTCATTCCAATTAATTAAATCTGAATGCGAATACAAATTAAAACAAAAAAGGAGTTTAAATTGATTTCAATTGAGCTTTAGCGCCCCTTTGTGTGTGTTTTGCAAACTCGAACACTACCCATAGTTACTGGGGCCGGGGCGACTGTTGCAGACGATTCCTCGAGGTTACGACTCGCAAATCAGTGCTAGCGAGTTGGGTGGAATGTTTCATTGTGATTTATTTGCTTTTGACATCAAACAGATTGAAATTTAATTAACACTCATCTCTCGAGGATGGGTAAATATTTTTTTATTTTATTTTCTTAAATCAAAAGTGCGTGTATACGAAGTATAGATGATTGATATTATGTTTGCCATCTTGAAGACTCTTTTTGGATGGCATTTTCATTTTTGCAAACAAAATCTGGAGTGTGTTTTAAATGTTGTGTTGTTAAGGAGGTTGATGAACGATTAAGTATAGGCATTTGAATTATTGGGTGTGTTTGTTTATTTATGCAAAAATAGATTCATACTCAACTCATAATAATTGTGTCATAAATACTTGAGGCATGTTTTCTGATATGGACTCTGGAGGCAATTTGTTATTTATAAATCAATGACATTCGATTAGAGAATTCAATTTAATTTGCATTTTAATAGGAGCAATAAAATCTGTCATCGATTGGGGAATTACTTTTGCTTTAAGCATTCATAATTGATAGACCTTATATGTAGGTCTACTTTTGTTTATACACAATGAGGTGAATGGTCTTTTGGCAGAAGCTGATGTGTGAAATTACTGCGTTTATTTTAAACTGAGGACCAATGAATTCAGGTTCATAAAATATTAAATTTAAACTGAAATAAAATTAACAAACTAAAAAAAATTATTTTTAACTAATTTTTTTTTTTGATTTCAAAGAAAAACAACATAAAATTTAATTTTACCAGAAATTTTCAAAAATATTAATTTTTTACGGTTCTCATGTAAAAATTAAAATATTGATTTTTACAAAACTTTTAAGAATAAAGTATTCCTTTCTTTGGGTTCATCCATTATTTTGAAAATCAATGTCATTCTTGATTACAAACACGGTAGTGCCCAGTCAAGTTCTACCAACTTTGGCACTACATCCTTATTTACAGGAACACACTCGGGCCATTTTCGACCCCCGTCTAGCTTCTAAACAAATTAGGCTAGGAATTCAAAATTCAATATTTGTTGAGGAAGTTAAGAACAGCCAGCTCAGCAAATCATACATTTAGTATGAGTTGTTTATGAGACACAGGGCTTCAAAAATTGCAAAAACCGTAACTGACTGACTGACTCACTGACAGATCATCAAAATTATGGTCCCGTCACCCTAGAACCTTGAAATTTTGCACAATGACAGATGCAAATAACAGAAAAAATTGAAAATTTGAAAATTTGCACTCAGGGGCGTTGAATCCCATATTCAATGAAATGGTATTGAATGTGTGGAGCACATTTAATCATCGTAGAGTCTTGAAATTTTGCACAATGGTAGACTTTGTAGTATATATAAAGGCGTGGCATTCGCCCATACTCACTGAATTAGTATACAATTTATGGAGCATCTTTAATCATCGTAGAGTCTTGAAATTTTGAACAATGGTTGGTTTTGCGATGCATATGAACAAATAAATCGAAAATTTCAGATTTTGCATTTAGGGGGCGTGGTATCCGCCCATTGTCTGCAATATGATCAAATGCCTATATGATGGACTTTCAAGCACCGTAAAAATTTATAATTTGACAGATAGACCAAATGTTTAAAATTTTCCAATGAGGGGGCGTGGTATTCTCTACTATTATCAATTGGCTATTGAAAATTTCTTAAACGAATAGGTGTGAGATATAAAAGGATACAAGTTCGTAGTTCCCTTAAAGTTCATTTATTTTTCTTGGCAATTTTTCAAAATGTAGAATTTTTCAAATGTAGGTGATAGGTATATGGAAAAATTGAAAAACAAAATAAATGAACTTTAAGGGAACTACGAACTCACTCCTCTATGTGGAAGACTTAATTGATACAGCTGTTTTTATAGGAGAACTTGGCTTTCTTTTTACACTTGTGTTTTTGTTGTGATACCTACTCACATAAATTATTCATATATCATAATTTATACAAACAATGTAAGCAATCGCTGAAAAAAGACAGCTGAAGAACTATTTTCAAGAAGGAAATTAGGTAAAAAAGATTTTCGGAACTTGTTTGTATTCAATATTTGTAGAACCTTATTCGTTAAATCAGAAATCACATTCCGGATTGTTGAATTGACCTTATTGGGACAAGTTTTCAGTTTGATGCTCATACAATATTTTTGAATCTATATTTTTGATTCTTTTGATGCGAAACAAACAAAAATCACACAAAAAAATCTGAAAGGAAAAAAGGTTGTTTTGCTTTTCCTTCTGCAGTACAAAGTTCGACCTGTGAGATTGAAGTTTAGACCAGATTGTTTGGAGGAATCTGCACTCTTTTCTTTTTTCACATTAAATGTGAGGCTTTTTCATGTGGCTTTTTCTTGTTTCGTATTTTTTATTGGCAATTTAGAAAATTTTGAATATTTTTCCGTCAAGTTCACAAAAATTTAGTTTCTCGTTAGCAGGGTTTAAAATTGAAAAAAAAAAAAAACTAACAGATCAAACCCCAAATTACTGATATGTCCTGACTTTTTAACTAGCTTTTAACAACTCATAAATATTTTTTTAGGTAAAGTGAAAGCTGACAAATATGTAGTTAAAGAAATTTTTCATAATCTAATATCTTAACATCAACACATAAGCTGATAATTTAATTGATTAGGTGTCGTGTCATTAACAGAAATATAAAACAAACAAAATAAACATACATTATGATTAATTGCATAGAGAATAGACTTGAACAAAAAAAATGAAAAGAAAATCCAACCAATTAGCCACAGCCAGCAAAAAAAACGTGTCTAAAATATAAATATATATATATTATATGCTTAGTCGCCAAAGTAATCTTAGGAAGATTTATCATCAATTTATTTGCAGAAAAAAAAAACTTGGAAACGTTCCAAAAAAAAAACTATAATTAAAATAGCGCCGCGCCACTCTGCCACAAAAATCTATATAGTCTACACAAAACCTATGTTTTACAACATCATTTTGCCTTTGAAAACGCTTGACTAAGTTTACTTTTTTGTCATTTTGTGTGTGCAAATTTAATTATACATATATGGTAATAATTAATTTTTAAATATTTTACAACAGAGCAATTACTACAAAAATTCCACCGTAAAAATCTTAAGAAATGTGTATACACTGAAAATTCTTTGAAAAAAAAAAAAAACGGAAGAAGCTGAGTTCTTTACTAATATTTACTAATATTAAAGTCAAAAATTCTTTGAAAGATTTCTGAAGGTTTAAGCATCACTGAGATTGATGTTTTCAGTAACCCGAACTCGATTTGCGCTATTTTCTATTAAAATTACTGCAATTTTACTGACATACGTGTTGATTTTTAATTTTTGCCGAATCCAATAGCATTTTCCTATTGATTTCGAAGATCGAAGTGTTAAGATGAGGTTGTCAAATAAATTACTTGTTCCCAGTAAAATCGAAAGATTCTTTTCAAAGAAACTAATGGATTAATCCGACACAATCAAAGAGCTGCCTCTTTGAAATCAACCGGGTCATTTCAGTTAAATCAAGAGTTGTCTAAGTTTAATCAACAGTTTGTTCTGTTAAAATTGGCGGAATACTCTGATTAAATCAGTTATTCGATGGATTCAAACTCAATGCGTTATTCCACTCCCTATTTTAGACATTTCCTCCTGGACAAAGTATGAGCATGTGTTATATCATTTAAGATAGCGATGTGCTGTGGTGCTAGGAAACTATTTTTCCTCATTTTCTCATTTTCTTGACATTTTCGAAAAAATAATACATTTTAATTTATTGCACCTTACTGACTTTGTTTTATTTTTTTTCTCTCATTCCAGCAAGGATTTGGTTTCGATCCAGACATAGATGACATGTTTTCCGATGCGGGACTGCGCTCACACTTGGGTCGGATGCGCGATCCCTTCGGCACATTTGGAACACGTAAGCGTAGTGGCAAAAATCCATTACATTCTGTTTCTCCTTCTTATTATGATGATGATGATCCAGATTTTCCCCAATTCGGTTCGCTAGGTCGGACAAGGCGTGCTGGTACTGGCGCTGGTATCCCAAAAGCAACCGATGGCATGCAACATGATGATTTCTTCGAACGTTTACCCCCAGAGTTCAGACAATATATCCCAGATGGTTTTGGTAGTATGCGTCGTCAAGGTGGTGCTGGTGGTGGCAGTAGTGGGGGGGCTTCAGCTGAATCTCCTCGTATTCCCACACAACAACCACAATATTATCAGACTTATGTGCAACCAGGAACAACACCACCAAATCAAGCTAATACTACTCATACTCAGCAACATCAGCAACAACAATCTCCCCCAGTGCAAATGCGCAATGTATGTGATGCAGCTATTCAGACCGAAGATCCATCGGCGGATAGAAATCGCAGTGAAGTCGATGGCCATCATTTAAATACAGACAATTTGAATCATCATGGCTTGAGGAATACTGTAGATATGGGTGTTAGGACCCCATCCGAGAGTGAGGGTCACAATTCAAGATCTCATTCGGCTCCACCACAGCAACCAGAACAAAATTATCCACAAGATCAGCAAGGTTTTCATTCTCAAGGCACCGGAACACAACGCAATACTCCACCACCGCAACAACAGCAAAGGCAATATCCAGCAAATCAACAGCCTCCACGGTTTCCAAAAGCCTACAATCCTCAAACTTATGCATCACACCCACAACAGCCTGCTACACCTCAGACTCCTGGTGGCAGCTATATTAGAACTATTCCGATCTTCGTCGAAGGCCGCTCTGAGCCATTGATCAATCACAAAGATATACCCCAAGCTGAAACTCAGCCTAATCAAAACTACGCCAAAGCTGCTCCTCAAGCTCAACAACAACAGCAACCACAACAACAACAACAACAACAACCACAACAGCAATATCAACAACAAGCTCATCAGCAACATCACCAAAACCGTCCAACTCCCATCAATACTCACCAACAACCAACGGCACAGCAACAACAGGGTCCCGTACCCGCAACACCTCATACCATGGAAAGCATTAACAAGATTCAAGATATCCAAAGGGACGTACTAAATCTGATGACACAGGTCGAAAAGTTCAGTGGTCTTCACAAGGACAAGGAGTACGCGTACTTGGACGAAATGTTAACTCGTAATCTTCTTAAGCTAGACACCATCGATACTCAAGGTAAAGAGAGCATTCGACTGGCTCGCAAGGAGGCCATTAAATGTATTCAAGCCTCAATCAATGTTCTCGAGGCAAAGGCTGGAGAAAATGCTAAGACTGCACAATCACAAAATGCTGCTGTGGTTGGAGACGATACCAGCAAGGATAATGTTTCTGCTGAGGCACAACCCATTGATGTTTCAAATGTCCATGAAGCAATTCCGTTGCCACCACCAGAGTCTCTCAAGACATCAGGTGGAAGTTCTGAAAATGTTCCCGCCTCGAATAAGGGACCAAGTCCTCCAAAGGACAGTAGTACGGATGCAGCTAAAGTAACTACCACCACCACCACCAATGAAGCTGTCACAAAGTCTGCCTCTGGGTCATCAGCTAAGGGTGAATCTGTAAACGAAGCAAAATCTGAATGATGACAGGAGAGAAAAGTCACATCTTATAGTAGTACATTTTCCAATCAAAAGCAAAATCACAAAAAGAAAACCTTTATTTCTAATAAAGTTGGGTAAAATCTTTGTCAAAAAAAAAACAATAACCTATGCATTGTTTCTCATTTTTCTCAATTTTTATTATATTTTTCATCATCTCTTTAGCTTTGTTTGTTCTCTGTTTCTTTTTCATTTCGTTTCACAAGTGTCAAAAAAGACTTATTTCATAGTTTTGTTTTCATATTCTACTGAAATCGATTTGAAATTTGTATTGCTTCATTTCAATTTCGTTCCAATCACATTTAATTTCAATCTTTTTGCACTATGTAGATTGAAAAAACGAAAAATACTGAAAAAAATTTTTTAATATTATGGATTCATTATTTCCATTTCGTTCTCTTAGCAAATGTTCATAAATTACAACAAAATCCCTTTTTTTATGATATGATTATTGATATAATGTCAAGTTAGAAAAGCATTTCAATTCCAGAATGTTTCCTTAAACTTCCTAAAGTTACACTGACACTAATTGCAATGTAACGTAAACTTTCCATTTTGTTCCCCAGCTGTCAAATAAAAGTTCTTCCTTATGTTTTAATTCTCACCAAGCAACTTACACCTCCCACTGACAAATTTATTCAATATCAAAAAAGCAATTCACTTTGTAAAAAAGAATACACTTATTTAACATCATTGAATGAACACCTGCAAGCTATGCTATTTAATAAAGTCCTCCAATTTAAATATTTTAAATTAAGAAAAATATTTAAAAATCTGTAAAAAAATATATTTTATTAATTTTTTTTTTTTTAGAAATATTTCACACATTTCTTATTTTAGATTTTTAGATTTTTTAAAAATTATAAATACACATAAATTTAAGATTAACAAAAACTCGAGACTAGTCTTACATAAAAAAATTAAATGCAGTTAAATTTTTAAAAGTTGAAAAAAGTCTACAAGACGTTAGGTTTGTTAAGGCCTCCAAAAAAATTGAAAAAGAAATGAATTCATAATAAATACACTTTTAACAAAAATAAAAATAAAAATCTTATTTAGAAAAATTTACACACATAGCAAACTTGATGAAATTAGTAAATTTAACTTTTTAAACATACATAGTTTGTAAAACAGTGCCTATTTATAAAAAAAAGCAAGCAATTGTAATTAAAAAAAAAAATATTTTAGAGGATATTGAACAAAACGATAAATACTTTCATCGAACGCAATTTTTTTTGTTGTCATCAAATTTCTTATAATGTTTTAAGAAAAAGAAAACAATTAAAAAAAAATAAAAATATAAAACAAAACTCATGTTAAATTATTTTTACTTACATAATTATTAAATGATAAACAAAGAATTAAAAAATAAAAATATTGTTAAAAATTGATGAAAATGATAAAAATATTATTAAAATAAATAAATAGATTTTAAATATAATTATACTTTATATAGATATTGTTTGAAGGGTTTGTGTTTTATTTAATTTTTTTTTCTGGGATGTTACCAAATCAAAAAAAATCATTGTTTTTGATTTTTGACTAAATAATTACGATTTAAATTTAAATTCTTTTCAAATTGGCAGATTTAAAGACAAGAAATGTTTACTAATTAAAACATAGTACCATACCTGTACCTGTTTGTCTAAGATATATGTATATATGTATATTCTACTCAAAGAAGGCAAGTTTGGACTCAGTAATTAGTTAAATTATCATGAAAGAATGTTGAACATAATTTTTCTTTGGTCAGTTACCTCTGTGGAATTCGTTTAGCTGTATGATACTGAATTTGGAAGTCTGTTAGTTTAACAGATTGAGAACCATCATGCCAGTACTGCTTGAAGAACTGCTGTTTTTACATACAAACCCAACGAGGCATTGATAGAGCAAACTAAATTAGTTTTGATAAGTAATTTAAAAACGGTGGCCTGTGTCTGTGGTAATGTCACTCCAATGGTAAAGATTTCTAGGTATATGGTGTGAGGGGAAAACCATTTGTTATTCATATTTATTTCGAAAAAAAAACAAATTTTCAATTAAAAATTGACAAAAAAATTTTTATTTTTAAAACAATTGAGATGGATTCTATTTGGTTTCTTTTTTTTAAGACTAAGTAAGAAAACAACGCAGTTATTGTAAAAAAACAATGTCAGATATTTAAAAAAAAATACATTAATTATCATCAAAGATTATGTTGAAATTACACTGAAATAATATTGAGAATTAAAAAAGGTTAAATCGTTGTTTGGAATTTTATATTTACAACGGCAAATAAACTGGATAGAACCACCAAAACTATAAGAGAATAGAATAATTGATTTTGAATTGTTTCCATATTCAAACTCACACTCACAATATTGCAAGAAGTTCATTAAAAGAATACATTTATTTCAAATATTGTCATTTTGTCCACGGGCGATATTTCTATTTAAAATGTAAGAAAACATTTTTCTGGATTTTATGTCTTTTTGTGTTTCTAGAATGTTCAATGGACATTATGTCCGTCTAAGGAGAAATAAAGTCTATTGAAAATTGAAATTTTGCTTGCATTTCTATGAAGCTCCGCGTAAATGTACATAAAGTCTATTCAGACATTATGACTACTTCAAATGGAGTTTCTGTCTGTTATTAAAGGACATAATGTCTATTTGACCACTACATCCTTAAACAACAAATATTTATTCCAAATAAACCTATAATGTCTTCATTGAACGGATGTATCAAGGTCCATGGGCCTTGTGTTCGTTAAAAACAGAAAAAATGTCCATAGAAATTATGTGCAATAACCTTGTGTCATCCCATCCTGCAGTCTATAATTTGCTTTGAAAATAGAAAGGGAAATAAAAAAAAACAGCATACCCAAGAGAATATTTGAAAATTCAGTCTTTTCGGTACTGCAGTTAACTGACTAAGTTTCTTAAGTCTTTTAACTTACAAAAGTACTTTGACTGAAAACTAGTCAGTCAGCAGTCAGTACTTAAATACTGACTGAACAGTTATTAAAGCAGTTAAATGACCCAGTTTTCAGTGTTTTTGGGCACTCCCCAGGGTTGTTTTTTGATTATTTTTAGAGCAACAACAACTTTCCCAAAATGAAAAAGTTATAGATTAGTTTTTATATCCTTTATTTATGTTGTTTGTGAATCTGAGGTTTCACAAAAAATTCAAAATACAACACTGTTCAAATTGTAAAAATAAAGGCAGTTAAGTTTTTGATAGTTTTAGCACTGAAGAATTACATACATTAACTTTTAATACAAAAAAAGTCAATAATGCCCATTTATTTCAAAAGTTTCTGTGACCCTTACTCTTTGTTTTTGAAAGAACTATTTTTCCAGTTGTTGTTATTGTAAAGAATCGTGTTTTTTTGTTGTATTGTACAATAACAGCATTTAGTCCAACTTCTCTGGCAAATGATGGTAAAAAATCGGTATTTATAGACAAATTTTTGAATGTGTAGTGAAAGTCCTGTAAAAAAAACCACCCAACTGATGATTAGTTTTGAATGAAAACTCAAGGATTTAAAGTGAATACTTACAGCTGGAACAGGACAACTTTTTGGAAGCGGTCCAGCTCTTTTAATCATATCGGTGAATATCTTGAAAATTGGAGTAGCTATTCTGTCTTGTTCCTTTAACTCGCAATAGTTTATTCCATCACTTTTGAATACTGTAAACGGTTGCTTACCAGCATTAAGGGCATATACAGCAAAATCAAAACGAAGTTCTTTAACTTCTTTTTTCATTTGAAAATCGACATTTAGCAGGGGAACATCTACTGATTTGTCAACTGAACAGGAATAGTTTTTGATATAATTATTATTGTTAAGAACACATTTTATATCACCAAATATTAAGTTGAATTTTTGCTGAAATAATTATAAAGTTTAGAATTTATAAGGTAAGAACCTTGTTTTGAGTTTGTATATTTACAACGGCTAACGAACTGGATAGAAACACCAAAATTAGAAAAGAATAGAACTGCGTTCTCGTCGACATTTTCAAAAGTAGACTGCAAGCTCATGAAGTTCTTAGAAGGTTAAAAATCGGATTTATTTCAAACAATATTCAAATAATAATTTCATAATGAGCTTGTGATTTGGATGTCAATTAAGAAAAGAGAGATACTATCAAACCTGTAAGCTTAGTCATTTCCTGGGTAATTAGAAAATATGCATGTCATAATTCAAGTTAGAAATTTAAATGGAAATACATAAATGTGTAAAATGTGGTTCAGAGCGCACAAACGTGGAACTGACAGAATTAGACATCTTTTGATTCCTTTCAGGAACGGAGTGAACTCCTTTAATTAATCAAGCCAGACTAGGAGAAGATTCTTCTGTAATTCTTCGACGATTTCGTTTAGTTCATACATTAAACAACATTGATTCAGTTCAGTAGTTGAAGTCAGACAAAACTGAAGATTAAACTAATGCATTAAATGTTTTTTCAATTTTCATTAATACATCCCAAAATTTCATCAGATGTGGAACGTTGGTTCTGATTTTATAGAGCTATGACCACCTCTTCTTACAACTAGAATCACTGGAAAAAGAATCATAGAGAAAAAATTAATGGACGGTATGTAGTGTTTTCGGACACTTTCTTTAGATCAAAAATAATAGAATTCATTTTTCAATACAGGGAATGAAAAATCAAACAAAAACACTTTGATTTCAATATTTTACAGAATGATTTAGTTTAGAAGATGAAAATTGGAAAGTCTGAGTGCAAAACCAAAGATTTTCATCCATCATTCATAAATGCAAAGTAAACAAAAAAAAAGCATTCACCGAGAAATTTGAACCATGCATACTTTTTATGGATGGCTATAATACATCAAAAATCAATAATTTTTAAAGAATATTCATACGAATATAGAATTCATAAAGGATTATTTATGTTTTATCACCAAATCATGTTTTTTTAATGAAAAACCATTCGTTTTTATTTAAAAATGTTTGAGTGTATACCAATGCATAGTGGTAATGTAAGCTCTCATTCGATTTGGTATAGTAAAAGAATACTTAATTTGAGAAATGCTTAAAAATTTGGGGTTTAAAAAGTATACAAAACACGCCTTCTACTGATTCTTATGCAGTTTTTTCTCGGCTCAGGAAAGAGTTTGTTTTTCTATCAAGATTTCTTTATTCTAATTATATGCATTCAGTTGAAAGTAAACTCAAGCAAAGTCCAAGATCTTCTTGGAAATTCATAAACACTAAACGTCCTAAAAAAATTGTGGATTTTTTTGGGCAGTATTTTGAAAGAATTTGTCAACTCTTCTACATTGTCGACAATAAATTCTCAGTATATTAATTCTTTCGGTTTTTGTTTGACTAAAACATTGTTCTCGTAAATGTTTTGACTTAAGTGATGTGGAAGATGCTTTAGCCAAACTAAAACCGAAAAAACTGCAGATATATGTTCTTGAATATAATTGTATTGTTTGGAGGTCTACAACTGAGTTTAATAAAAAGCGAATTGAAAATGTTCAAACAAAAGTTCCCAGATTTGCTCTACGAAATATTTTTTAAAAACAATGTAGTAGGGTTGCATCATTCTTATAATTCTTGCCAAATTTGATCTTTGTACCATCACTTGTAAAGAGTTTTTGGATATAAGTTAACTGTTTTACTGATAATACAAGACGATTTATAAGAAAAGACTATAATTTTTGGTCATAGTAGTCCGATTACCTTCATATATTAGTCTCGTTGAATTCAGCATAAAAAAGTACCTTAAAATCATGTGACATACATTTATTTCATACCGAAATGTTTTTTTCTTTAATTTTATAAACTTCAACTTCCGGTTTAACCTTGTTTAAAAACCGCAACTCGCAGACATGTGATTCATTGTGACTTTTGAGGTAAGTTAAAGAATGGAAAAACAAAAATATTGAAAAAAAATTTGCCCGTTAGCATTAATTTCTGCTGAAAATTGTTTTCTGTTTTCATTTCAATAGCACTATTATTATTATATGATTATTTTCAAAATATAACATTTGAAAGCATTGGAAATATTTTAAATGAGTATTTATTAAAGTATTTGGTTAAAATGGAACAATCATTAAAAAAACAAAAAAAAAAGCATGCAACCCTGGCAATGTGGTACATATTGACTGAAAAATTAGTGTTTTTAGTGTTTTTTTTTTTTTGTTTGCATTCAAATAGAGTTGCAGTGTACTTATATAATTCGTTGTGTCATTTGACACCAATTTAAATTTCTAACTCTGTTAGATAAGTCCGCTAAGCTTATCCGACAGGGTCACCAATATTTTTTTTAAAAATTTCTGCGACCTTTGTTCTTAGTTTTTATATGAACTATTTTGCCCAATATTTGTATAGTAAGAAATTGTGTTTTTCTATTATAATATATAAGACTAGTCTTAAATCCAACTTCTCTTGCAAAAGATGGTAAAAAATCCGGATTTATAGATAAATTTTTAAAAGAGTAGTGGAAATCCTGTTAAAAAGAAGAAAATTATATCCAAATGATAAATTATTGATTTTAAAGAATATATACTTACAGCTGGAATAGGACAACTTTTTGGAAGTTTTCCAGCTCTATTAATCATATCGAATACCATCTTGAAAATTGGAGCAGCTGTTGCTTCTCTTCCTCTCAAGTCACAATAATTTATCGCATCAGCTTTAAATGCTGTAAATGTTTGCTTACCATTAAGAGCATATACAGCAAAATCAAAACGTAATTCTTTAATTTCTTTTTTCATTTGAAGATCGAAATTTAGCATTGGAACATCGACTGATTTGTCAACAGAACATGAATAGTTTTGGACATAATCATTGTTACCGACAATACATTTCATATCATCAAAGATTAAGTTGAAATTACGCTGAAATAATGTAAAGTTTACAATTCTATAGGTAAGGTTAAAATATTGTTTTAAATATTATATTTACAACGGCTAACGAACTAGATAGAAACACCAATACTACAAGAGAATAGAACTGCGTTCTCGTAAACATTTTGAAAACTAGACTGCATACATAAGAAGTTCATTAAAATATGCGATTTATTTTAAATATTATTCAAATACATTTCATAATGAGCTCGTTATTTGGGTTGTGGAGATCAATTAGAAAAGGGAGATACTGTCATGTGTTGATAAAAACCTGGGGGATTAGTCATTTCATGGGTAATTAGTGAATGTGCAGACCATAATTCGGTTTTTTTAATTGAAATAGAAATAATGAAAAAAAAAATTTGGGTTATTTTCACCACACAAACATAAAACTAACAGAAAAAGATTTCTGTAAAGCATGCGTTTTGTCAGTCAATTTTGTTTACCCATTTCCCCAAGGCAAACAAAAAGTTAATTAATAATTCTAAGAAATTTGTACATTTTTTTACCGAAAAATTTATTTTTTTACCAAAACCGAAAAGCCCCTAACTCCAGATTGATTTTGGGCGTGTTACGGAATTTTTACATACCGTTTTGAAATCAGTGCAAAAGCTTACAAAACGTGATAGGTTTCCGCCCACGTATAGTTTGAGGGTCACACAGTATTATTATTCAAGGTCTGAGAGAGAAATTGTACCTATTTCGCTTCATGATGAATTCCATTCGTATCGTAGATTTGCGAAGAATTCCGAAAAAGCATTCATAGAAATAGTTTGTAATGGCAATTTTTATGCAATTACCCAATACAATGGAATCTCAAATAGCTTTTTAAGCAGATTATGTAAGTTTGTGTGAACTTTTGGTTAAAAAAAAAATCATAATTGGAAAAAGATTCTTGGGAAAAAAATTAAAGGACGGATAGATTGAATTACGTCAAATCTGTGTTTTTTGATACCTACTCTCTATAGACCAAATATAATGGCATTTGTTTTACTGTTATGTATTAATTAGTTAATTTTTTCAAATAAAACAACAACGTTTAAATTTATTTTAAAAATTTCTATGACCTTTATTCTTAATTTTTGTATAAACTATTCTTCCCAATGTTGTTATACTAAAAAAATGTGTTTTTCTATTGTAATATATAAGACTAGTTTTTATTCCAACTTCTCTGGCAAAAGATGGTAAGAAATCCGTATTTATAGATACATTTTTGAAAGAGTAGTGGAAATCCTGTCAAAAAAGAAAATTATAGCCAATAAGTTATAAACTGCTTTTAAAGAATATTTTATACTTACAGCTGGAATAGGACAGCTTTTTGGAAGTTCTCCAGCTCTTTTTATCATATCGTATACTATCTTGAAAATTGGAGCAAGTAATGTGTCTTTTTCTTTTAAATCACAATAATTTATCCCATCAGATTTGAATGCTATTAATGGGTTTTTGCCAGCACTTATAATATAAACAGCAAAATCAAAACGAAATTCTTGTACTTCTTTTTTCATTTGATAGTCGACATTTAGCAAAGGAATATCTACTGATTTGTCAACTGCACAAGAATAACTTTCAATGTAGTCATTATTACCAACAATACATTTGATTTCATCAAAAATAAAATTAAAATTACGCTGAAATATTAATAATAAAATATAGGCATTGGTATACATTTTGTATTAAATTATATATTTACTGCGGCAAATGAACTGGTTAAAAACAGTAAACCTGTAAGAAAATAGAACTGAATTCTTGTAAACATTTTTAAAAGTGGATAAATTTAACTACAATAATAAACATAATTATTTAAATTATAATGAGCTTTATAATATAGATTTTATCAAACTGATGAGAAACCTATTTAATTCATGGGTAACTAGTGTTTCATTTAGATAACTCACCTAAAATGAAAAACAAGGGTGATCTATCTTGTATTTCTCTTTTATATGTCTTTTAAATTTATTAACAACATTTCATCGTGGACGAAAAAAATACTTTAAATAACTTAATCTTTCAATTTAGAGAACAACTTAATAATTTTAACGCACGTTTAACAGTGTAAAAACGTTCCAAATTGAAAACTAAAAAACTCTAAATAAATATTTGACATCTATCGATTGGAAAAGCTTTACTCTTCCAGATGCAAATGTGCAAAAAATTGTGCTCCATTTTTTAAAAAATGTATTTTTAAACAAATAAAATAAACGACTGGGTCGTACGTACTGGCTCTTAGGTTCAAAGTTGCTGCGTACGTTGAAGTTTCTTATATACATAGTTTTTTTAAAAGTAAATATGTAGTTTTATAAGAAAAATTTAAAAAAAAAAGGGTAAAAAAAAATAACATCCACGTAAACTTCAAACTAAGTACGCCATTTGATTTGATTGATTTAAAAAAATTCATTGAAATCAGTTACCTAAGTCATGAAAGATAGAAAAATAATACATTTTTAATAAAAATTGTGTTTTCCTTAACGGTTATATGGCAGGCACCGTAAGTTTTTCTCATCAAAAAATTTCAGTTTTCTCTCTCTTAGATTTTTAAACAAATTTTGAATTTTTTTGTTTTAAATCGTATCAGCGAAAATTAATCAATATTTTTTTTCAAAATTTAGTTTGTAGATGTTGATAAATAATATCTTTAAAATGGCATACCATTATTTTTTTAGAGTCCTTTCTAAATTTTATATATAAAAAATATTTTTTTTTAAACACGATTTTCAATTTTTTTTTCTAAAAATGTATCTTTTATAGAAGAAATCAAATTAAATACTTCGTTTTGGAGTTAAATTCATTTACAATTCTGTTTTAGTCATTTGAAAATTGAATTTTATGTTTTTTAATAAGTTTTGAAGAAGTTAAAAGGTGCAGATTTTCCACAACCAAGTCATCGTCTTGGAGAGTTTAGATATCCAAGACTCCGAATCTTAAACAATTGTTCTTTAATATTTATTACTAATTCGTTGAGATATTTAAACTTTAAACTTTTTGAGGAGCAAAACATGTTTTGATATAAAATTAGTTTTCAAATCTCTGAATAATATGGAGGTTAGTATATTTAGTAACTTTATCTACCTATAAGAACAAGTACATGAGAATCAGTCGTGCATTTTATTTTTATATGGATTTCGTTCCGATTCAACATGTTTTTTCGACTACTTATCTCGATGCGAGAGTTACAGAACGTAAACACTAATTTCAAATTCGAAATATGGTCGGTTTTTTTTAGCGGCATTCTAGGGTTTCCGCGGTGGTGAAACGCAATATTTCTAATTTATCTGAGAGCAAAAATTGAATTTTAATTTACATTTTTTATTTACCAACTGATGCTTTATCATTTTTCCTTTGTCTGGTGATCTCAATCTTTAAAAAATTAAAAAAAAAAAACTTTAAAAAAGGTAAATAAAATAAATGTAATCTTTTTATTTCGTAAATAAATAAAATAATCATAATTATTGTATTTACAAATAATGTAGATTATGAATTTAATTTTGAAATATCACAAATCCATCATCCAGAGATCTAGACTACTTTCCCTGTTATCGTTATGGATATTAATCGTGTTTTTTTATTGTTATGCACAAGAACTATTTTGAATCCAACATTTCGGGCGTATGATGGCAACATATCGTTACTTATAGATATATTTTTGAATGAGTAGTGAAAGTCCTGTAAAAATAAGAAAAATGCCCACCCAGGTTAGTTTTGAAAAAAAAAATCACAATTATCATATATCAAATATTTTATACATACAGCTGGTATAGGGCAACCTTTGGGAAGAGATCCAGCTTTTTTAATCATATCGTGAACCGTCTTAATAATTGGAACAATATTCTCTTTGGTTTGTAAATCACAGTGATCCAAACTTTCAGCTTTGAATAATGTTACTGGAGGAATGTTATTACTAGTTACGGCATAAGCAGCGAAATCATAACGCGAGTCTTGAACTTCTTTTTTCATTTGAATGTCGGCATTTAGCAAAGGAATTTTTCCTGATTTATCAATTGAGCATGAAGCACTTTCAATGTAATCTTTATTCTCGACAATACATTTTATGTCATCGAATACTAACTTGGAATTACTCTGAAATTACACAGAAATTTATTGGAAACAAAAATATTTTATATGATGTATTTTAGGTTATATTTACCACAGCAAACGAAATGTATAAAACCGCCAACACTAAATGAGTACTCGTTACCATTTTCAAAACCACAATGAATGCAAGAAATATATTCACCTAAATGCCTTTTATAATGAGCCATTTATTTCGAAGAGATTCGATCATGACTGAAACTAACAAAAATGAGATACAATGGTAGATTGCGAACTTACTGTCAAATCACGGTCATTATTGGATGAGCCATACACTAATGATTTTTCTGCCAAACATTGTCAAAAATATTGGCAATGCATAAATTAATCAACAGTAGGGGAAAATGGGGAATTTATAGGTTTTAATTTTTTTCATTTGTTAGGTTGAAATTAATTTTAACTTTGAGATTTTAAGAAATTAATAACTGTACCCCAACAATGTGGCACTTTATGAGATCATATTTAGGCATCACTTCTAATTTCAAGAGTTGTTGTTTCACGAAAAAAATAAAATGCATTAATAAAATACACATATGCAAGAGAGATCCTTTGAGTCGCTTATGAGAAAGACTGGAATAAAAAAAATAAACGGTTCTATGGCAGGTTCCGCTAATAACAGTTCCAGATTTTTTTTTAACTAGGTACCCTTAATTTTGGCCCTCTAGGAAATCTTTTCAGAACTTTAACTATCGAGCTTGAAAAACATACCTTTGCGGTCTCCATTTTTTCGCAATCTCCATCATCGTATTGTCATTTTCGATGGTTTCAAAAACAGAGGAAGAATTGAGTGACAAAACGATAACTGTATCACCATCAAAAGCAAGGGCCCTATTTTGTCAAACAATAATGGTTGAAATTACTTCGTTATCGTTCATTGTTCCTTCAAACCAAAGCCCAAAGCAGCATTGCGAAAGGGGTTTTAAAGATAATAACAAACTATCGTAATTTGTAATACGGGTCCACGATTGCGACATGGTGGTCTTAGAATCTAGTTCAATTATCCAATCTTAAGGTGATTGGATCATTGAATACTTCCAAAGCTTGTGCTACACTTTAATCCTACATCAGAAGAAATTACTTTTTTACTGTAAATGGAGTAACTAAGGCTGAAAAAAAGGCATTAAATCGGAACCAGGCGAAACTGATCCAACTTGCATGATTTTTTTTGTTGTTGTCAAAAATTTTGGAAGAAGACTCGTGCTAATAGTTTTTTGAAAAAAAAAATAATTATATTAGTAGGATATGAATGGTGGAAAAAATACCACCAAGAATAGCAACATTTAGACAAAAAAAATCACTTATTAAACATCAAAATTCTTTTAAAATCACAATCCATTTTTTCGACCTTTCAAGTCTTTCCCAGTTAAACGATCGCTTTAGTAAAGAAAGTGCTTTAAATAGATTCTTCAAGAAACAGAGTTAAGCATCCAAACTTCTAAAGTAATCATTTTTAATAGTTTGTCATTTGGCTGCCCTACATGCTACCTCCATGCATCATTTATAATTATAAAGCCTCTTAGCAACATAAATCCAGTCTGTTTAATCAATAATAATGTTGTCGTCCTTCTTGTAAACATATTTTTTCTAGAAACGAAAGAAAAATAGAACCACAAAATCAATTCTCCACCATCATGATTTGTCTCCGATGAAATAACTTAAACAATGCCTAAATTTAAAATTAATTAAAAAGTGTTGATTTTTTAGTTTTGTTAATTTCCAAAAAATAAACATAAAAAAATGGGAAATACCGAAAGTAACGTAACCAGTGGTGTTAAAAAACAAGCTGGAGTCTCCACTCAGGCACTCTATAAATTTGTTAATCTCAAAGGTGGTGGTCTTTTGGTGGATATGATGAAACGAGCTTGTCAGAGTAAACAATTTGCTGAAATCGACCATGCCATTAAGACAAAAGTGGAACCATTTCTGTACAATAAAGGTGCTGGTAAATATATACCAATATCAAAAATGGTTCTGTTACGAAACAAAGAACGAGCGAGACACAAACAACTTCCGGAAATAAGAGCCTTGGAAAATCCTGATGAAGATTTTAACATCGATGAACATTGTCCGGAAGTTTCTGAAGATGAATACATGGCCAATCCGAGTCTTTATCGACTGGTCTGCTGGAACTTGAATGTAATTGAAATTTCGTAAGCTTTAAAAGAGATGATTTAATATTGGTTTCTCTCTCTCTCTCTCTCTCTCTCTTAAGCTTCGAGGGGCTGTGGGAGAAACAATTCTCCATTTGTGTCTTTTGAATGCCACATCATTGCACGCAGATTTGGCAAAGAGGCTTCTTAGATTCTACCCAAAGCTGATTTTGGATATCTACGTTTCTGATGAATACTATGGTGAATCAGTTCTACACATTGCTATTGTCAATGAAGACCCTGCCATGGTCAAGTATATTCTAGATGCTGGAGCTGATGTTCAAGAGAGGTAAGAATTTTGAATTTTTTATCATAAATCTTAGAGCATGAAATTTTTATTTAAAGGTGCTGTGGTGCTTTCATGAGTGCCGAGGATACAAAACCATCTCGCTATGACTCGCCAAATCATGAGTACGTTGGAGTTGCACCGTTCAGCAACTACGAGGGCTATGTTTACTGGGGCGAATATCCTCTAAGCTTTGCAGCCTGCTTGAACCAGGAAGATTGTTTTCGGCTTGTGTTGGCTCGGGGTGCTGACCCAGACCTCCAAGATACCAATGGCAATACAATTCTCCACATGCTAGTTGTGTATGAAAAAACTCAAATGTTTGATGTGGGCTATGAGGTTGGATCGAGCCTGCACATAAGGAACGTTCAAAATATGACGCCATTAACTCTTGCTGCGAAGCTCGGAAGAGTTGAGATGTTTTTCCATATCATGAACATAGAAAGAGAAATTTATTGGCAGCTTGGAAGTATTACTTGTGCTGCTTATCCTTTGTCGAAGATTGACACCATTGATAGGGAGACCGGAAACATTAATAAAGATTCAGCTTTGAATTTAGTCGTTTTTGGGGTAAGAGGTCTTCGACGGCTTTACACTAAACTATGGTGACATTTTTTTTTTGTTTCAGGATAAATATGAACATTTGGAGCTTTTGGATGGGGTTTTGATTGATCTTCTCAAAACCAAATGGAATACATTTGTCAAATCGCGATTCTACAAACAATTTCATCTCTTCTCTTTGTATTTTATGTTCTCTTTGGTGAGTTACACTCTTCGACCAGGGCCACCAATGGAAGACGATGATGATGAAGATGATGAAAAAATGCAAGGAAATGCAACAGAGGACATTACGGGTAGAGTGAGTTCAATGAATAAAACAGTTTTAAGGAGGAACTTCACTCGCATCAATCTGAGGGAGAAATATGATGAAAGGAAACCCCAATTATTTCAAGATTATGGTAATTTGGCAGGAGTTTTGAATTTTAACATTTTCTAACTCTAACTAATTTCTTTAAAGATTGGTTAAATCTTACGGAGTATTTTGAACTAGAAGAGGAAGATACCGGGCCATCGTGGTGGACAGCGTACGAAGAATGTCCGTTGATGCATTTGGAAACTACAAAAGCAAAGGTAGGGAAACTTGAATGCATATTAAGCCTCCAAAACCATAATGACATCTTTAGATTCGTTTTTAGATTCGAGTTGTTGCTGAAATTGTTATATTTTTTGGATCAATACTGTATATATTGGCGGCGCTGAGGGAGTCGAGATTTTTAGGTTATAAGATGTTCGTTGAAAATTTAGTAAGTAACCAGAAAATGCAAAATTCTACAAACAAAAAGAAAATTCTTAAAAGTGGCGCCCAACACTTTCCTTTTTGTACTTTTGACATACGAGAAACCCTTGAAAATACAAGTGAAATCTTTCATATCCGCTTACAAACCAAAAAAAGCTATACAGAAAATATTTGGGAGAGCCAGTTGAAATTTTGGTTAAAAAAAGTGGCGCCCAACACAGACAATTATTAAATTTTGTTGATACTTCGTTGTTTGTTGGTATTTCAGATTTAGTTTTATGAATTTACATACCAAGGGAATTTATAGATAGTTCCTTAATGAAATATTGTTCTTTTTAGATGACAGCGCCCTCTCGTGTGATGTTCCTCTTTTCTTGTTGTTTGATGATGACAATTCCTTGGTTACGATTGTCTTGCATGACCGAAGTCGATGATCATGTTGCTGTTGTTATAATGCTCACTACTGCCCCTTATTTCCTGTTTTTCTGTCGGTAAGTTGTTTTTAATATGATCGCTAACATGTTACTCACCATGATATAATCTTTTTCAAGTGGTTTTAAGACCGTTGGTCCTTTCGTCGTGATGATCTATCGCATGGTAATGGGAGACCTCCTACGATTTGTTTCTATTTACCTCGTCTTCGTGATGGGCTTCTCGCAAGCTTATTACATAATTTTTTTAACATTTGACAACCCTGCCACACCAGATGACATCGATGATACTCAATCGAATCCGATGCCATCACCAATGGAATCCATTGTCGCTATGTTTTTGATGTCATTGACAAATTTCGGTGACTATTATGGAGCAATGTCATCGACGGAACACGAAGTTGAGGCTAAGATTTTATTTGTCCTTTTTATGGTTATTGTTGGAGTATTGTTGGTAAATATGTTGATTGCTATGATGGGTAACACTTATCAGAAGATAGCCGAGACGAGAAATGAATGGCAACGCCAATGGGCAAGGATTGTTTTGGTAGTTGAGAGAGGTGTGGCACCAGCTGAGAGGCTTAAAAATTTTATGAATTACAGTCAGCCCATGTCGGATGGAAGGAGGGCATTGGTTTTGAGATTGAATATGAATGTGAGTCATACAAAAATTGAAAAGCAGAAATTTATACCTAGTTTGTTGTTGTAGGAAGAAGCCAAAGAAGAAATGAAAGAAGTTCTAGAAATGAAAAGAATTCATCAAAGATTTAAGAATAAACGGAAAGTAGAACGTGAACTTCGAGAGGAAAAGAAACGACAAGAATACGAAAAGTACTTTGGGCCACCGAAGAAAGATGATGAATATGAAGAATTTTAGAGAATATCCCAAGTGCTGAGAGGGATATTGGTCGCAATTTCAGTTTCAAAAAATACTTGTTTTATCAATTTTTTTTTCCAAAGTCCTGATTTTTAGAATTCTACCAGCTATAATGAACAAAAGTAAAAAAATATTTCAAAACTATAGAAAATCACACGATTTTGGAAAAAATGTTTCGACACAACTCTTTCAAAAATGCCATTTCAAAACCATAGATGCTAGGTAAAATTTTGTTTTATTAAGTTTTGCATTTTGAATAACTATAAACTTGCCTAAAACCTTTAGATAAATATACGTACCTACTTTTGTTAAATTATAATAGAATCCTGATTTTTTTTTTAATAAATTTGTTTAAATGAAATTATTTATGAGTTTTTTTGAGTTGCAAAACTAACATTTGGAATAGCGGACATTTAAAATGTGAAAAAAACTTTATAAGCTACATCAGACCTACCTTGAAATCAGCGTTACCACTTCCGAAAACAAAATTGTAGTAGATTTGAAGAAGAAAAATGTAGTAGATTGAGGAAAATCGGAGTAGTGGAATCTACTCCGATTAAAGATTAACTTTTTTACATAAATATATAAAAATAAAAATTTTTATCTTAAATTTTACCAATGGAGAAAACTAAAAACTGAAATTCTTCAAAACTTCATTTTTGTCTATACATACAAATATATTTCAATATATTGTTTTATAACCATTTTTAAATAAATTTAACAAAATAAAGATTGTTTTGAGAGTAAATTTATTTTATTCTATTATTTTTAATGGAAATTCTGGGGTTACATACAGTATGCAGAGTGAAATAGAGAAAAAAGGAGGAGATTTTGGCCTTTTTTATAAAATTGAAATAGATTTAAATAGAGTTTTTTTTTAATGTAGTAGATATTTTGATGATGGTGCGTAGTAGGGAGTAGATTTTTAAAGTTTTTGAAAAAGTGTATAAAATCTACTACAATTGTAACAAAGTGGTATCACTGGCTGTAATAATTTCCAGCTGAGTTTTTGATGTTGTTTGGGGAAAGGTTATTGTCTTTGAACCAAATAGTTTCAAAGGTCAACAAATGTCAATAAAAAATGTTTGGACTTTATTTCAAAATCCTACCTTAACCTGACTGTTGCCTGACCTATTTGTGGTGTATTTATTTTAATTGAATTCGGAACTATAGCCGAATAATGCTCTTTCATCTATCTGAAGAGCCAAGTTAACTAGTTTGCTGGCGTTTTTTGTAAAGTATTAAATAAGCAAACAGTAATTAATGGAGCAAAACCTTTGATGCCCTTGCTGCCATTCCTAACTATTATATTGGTATCTAGAAAGTTTAAGTAAAAAAAAACACAAATTTGTGTGGTTTTAAACATTTACTCTGCTCTCCCATTCAGTTTTTTTTTTTTTTTTATTTTGTCTTTAAAATTGTTTTAAATTACAATTAAATACATTAACAGATGCAATCAACAAAAAAATGTTTATATTTTATTTTGTTTTATATTTTTTATTTTTTTAAAAATGGAATTCTCATTGAAGACATTAATACAAATAATTAAACAAAAAATTATAAAGATTAAAACTAAATTAACAAAGAAAAAATAAAATCAAATATTATTTGGCTATCGTTCCAAAAAAAAAAACAAAAAAAAATGTTTTTTTTTTCAATTAATACTCAAATAATGGAAAGAATAAATTTAGCTGCCTTATAATGAGAAAAATCTGTTAACTTTTTGTTTTTGTTTTGTTTTAATAAATGCTTGGCACTAAGGTTTACATTCTAGATACTGTATAAATGGTTAAAATGGTTACTATTTTAGAAAATAAAAATTAGATATATTAAAATATGAATAAACAAATACATGTATATATACGTTTTGTTTTTTTTTTTTTTTTTAATAAAAAAGAAAATGGACGAATAATGGAAACTAATAATACCTTAAATTGCTTTTATTTAAGAACTTTGTTCTTAATATTTTAATAACTCTCTCATGCATAAAAATACTTATTGAAATATATATTGTTAAATTTTATTCGCTTTTTTTGGCAGAATAATTCTATTTTGTATTCAATTTTTTTGTTTAATTATTGCCAGTGATTTTTTTTTCTGTTGGGTGAGAGATATTAAGAGAGTCAAAAAGCTTAAAGGAGGACTCAAATAATAGTCTCCAATGGACTCTCTTCATCTCTCTTTAATCACCCTTCCTTAAACGTGTCAATTGATTTGGTGAGAAAAGGTTTTTATCTAAAAAAAAAAAATGTGTTAAATCTTACATTCAGCGTGTGATTTTTTTGTCGAAATTTTATCTAATGGTATCAAAAGGATTTTTTTTAATTGATTATCCTAGATCTAGTTAAAAGGTATAAAATTCTAGAAGAAGAGTATAATGAATTCTAAAATGTTGTGGGTGTGTGTGTTGTCTGCGCTAAGAGTGTTTATGGGTAGAAGAAGAAGAAGACGATGGCGATAATTCCTTTGTTTCTAATTAATCAGTTCAACATAATTGGCTGGGAATAGGCCATAAGTTCCATCGGGACCAAGTCCCTGCCACCAGCCTTCATCGATCTGATCGATGTGAGTAATAATATCACCAGGATCAAAAGTTATCTCAGATTCATCAGCTGAGGAGGAAAGAATTTCGCAATTAATTGAATTAGAGGAAGAGAGAAGGATTGTGTATCATACCGGCTTGGTAGTCATAAAGTGCTCTGGCTTTCAACCCATTATCACTTAGAACATCCTGACAGATTAGATCATCCTCATTGACTATGTCAGCAACTGAAACCATACAATTGGATTATTTTCCTCAAATTAAACATATCTGCCTAGTTTGCATACTTTCATTAATTTGTCGATGAGCCCCATTTGAAGCAGATTGCTTTTGCTGTTGTTGTTGTTGTTGTTGTTGTTGTTGTTGTTGTTGTTGTTGTTGTTGTTGTTGTTGTTGTTGTTGTTGTTGCTGTTGTGCTGGTTCTGGAGTCTGTTGGACTACTGTGACTTCATCGGGTGATTGAAGCGAATTCGATTTACTATGTGGCGACCTCTTGATGGTGGAATATTGCTCCTCTTGATCCATATAATCTTCTGTGGCCGCACTGGAATGAACTTCTTCGTTCGCTATTGCTGTCATTTCTGGTTTTACCGGTGCTTCTTCTTGAATGATTTCTACTACTGGCTGGGGAGCAGGAGATGGTGCAATTTCCTTGATTATAGCAACCGCAACTGGAACAGAAACTGCAGCTGTAGCTGCTGTAGTTGCAGCTGGCGCTATTGCTACTGCAGCTGGAGCTATAACAGGCTCTGGTTCTGATTGTTGGTTGAGTGCGTTTATCCTTTGTGCGATAGATGCTCGAGCTGGTTTAGCTGGTGGTGCAGAACTTAATCTAGAAAATCGAAAAGACTGTATTTTTGGCACAGAAATTCCCTATTCCTACTTACTTAGATTGCAATTGTCCTTCGCTTGTGTTTCTTGTGAAAATGGCTTTAGCGGCACCAACTCTAGATCCAATTAATTCCCGGGCTTCTTGATTTCGAAGTTGTCGCATGCGTTCAGCTTCAGTCATGCCCTGGCCAAGGCTGTTAAGTGTCTTCTCTGGACTCAAAGGTTGAGGAGATCTGTTAATAACAAGGTTCACAAAACATTTATGTCATAGAAGAGGAGAAATATCTTACGTCTTAATGGGCACATGTGCAGATTGCAACTTTGACTTATTAACAACATGTTTCTCTCTTTCCAAATGTTCTTTCTCTTCTCTCGCACGTTGTTCCTAAAAAAAAAAAATATAAAAATTAGATTTGATTTATAAAAAAAAAATCGTAAGCAAAAACTTGCTTTCTCCAACTTCTGCAATTCAATTCGTTTTTGGTCTTTCTCAGCTTCGAGACGACGTCTTTCTTCTTCCTCTTCTTTCTTCCAAAAATCCTGCATTACAGTTGCATTTAATTCTTTTGTTGGAATAACTCGAGTGTAATTAGTTCCAACTGGTGCTTTTTGCTCCTCAACTATGGCCCTAGGTTCTTTGAAACTATATGCCGAACTAACATTTCCGAGTTTTTTAACAATTCTTTCTTCATCCATGTCATCTTCATTGCGTGCGTTTATTGTTAAATGAGCTCCACCCAAGATTTTTGAAACATCATGAATGTGATTGGCACAACTGCCTTTACGGTTGACGGGAGCGCCTTCACCCTGCAGAGATAGAAATATTGAGTATAATTTAGTACCTATATTTTTTTTCAAGGTCAGGACAATTAGAAATAAGAGAGGCCTGACCCATATTTTTACTCCTGTTTAATTCCTCCAGTGTCCGATGACTCATTAGGATCAAAACTAAGTTACTACGACGACTATATTTTCAGTGTAACCGGGGTTATTTATTATATATTTAAGCGAGAATGAACGTTGTGCAACGAGTACCAAAACACCATATGAAAACAATGGTAGATTAAATATAAAATGCTAGCAACACTGCGATGTTCATTAAATGCATCGCCACATCGATATCATGGCTCAAAGGCTACTTTTTTTCAATTAAACTGATCCTAAATTCGATTTCGGATGTAAATCGAATTTAGGATGTAAATATAGGTAAATATATTCGTCAGCATATGTATCCTCTCGTATGGTAAGTCATAGCTTTTGTTTTTATCAGGTTCCGACATGCTAACAAGATCTCTACAAATTCATTGACCATTACCTAGATGTTGTTACTGGTGTCAGACATAAGCGAATCTCAAGTGCCTAAGGTTTTGTCCATAAACTTTTATACCTTTGTTATCAGTCCAATCTAGTTTCCTGAAAATGTGTTCTAGGATTGCCTTAGCGTAATCCCCTGTTGATTTTCAGTTCAGTTTTCAGTTTTTCTGAATCAATTGATTTGTTGTTTGAAGGAGGTTCGTCGTCGAATATCCTTCTCTGAATCCAGCTTGTTCTCTGGGCTGGTTGTCATTAAATGATTAAAAGATGTTAAATAAATAACTAAAAAAAAAGTGATGTGGCAAAGTCTCGCTGGAGAGGATGTTTTGCCATGGGGTGGGGGAGGTATTGCCAGGTGCCTAAATGCAAAATCCAATACAATAAGGAACTCTCAACATTAAGAAAACGTAAAATACGAATTTATTTATTCAACTAAATTATTGGCAAAAATTACTCATGGGTGGTTTTGTCACCGGCAAAGGTACCCCAAGAATTAGCTTATCATGAAAGTTAGGTGCGACGAGTTCAATGATGATTCTATCAGACAACGTAAGGACACCATCGGATCTCAGCGGCAATTGAATCTGGTTTGTTGAAAGTATAATTAGTTAGGTCCTGTGAATTTGGTTTTGTTGAGTTTCGGAGTTAATGAAATGTTCGGTCAGGAAAAAGTTTCTTAATGTTTAAAAGTGAAAAAGAATTTCGAATTTAAAAAAAAAATGAAACAGAATAAAAATCACTGACCGCTTTTCAAATTACATGACTTTCCCTGACAAAAATTGTGTTCCCTGACTTTCCAGTTTAGCGGACTCCATGCATTTCTTTTTCGGAGAAGGGTAATTTAATATTTTCCAAGATCTCTACACACGCATTTTTGCCCATAATCTCATCATTTAATAACAATTTTAGTGAAAGTGTAGAATGGTTTTTGTTTATTGTAGCCGGTGTTGACCATATGTTTTACCAAACAATCACTGAAATGTTTAATTTCATCTCCAATCATATTGAAAACCCTGAATAAATAACAAAATACCTAAAGGGATTAGTAGGGATACTGAATAAGATGTTTAAATTCACAAACTTTGTGGTTTTCCATTCAACTAAACTAAAATCTATTTTAATTTCTAAATTCTCTGCTGATTTTTTCTATAAAATAGAAACACATACGGAGTGGATTATAAGTGCTACCCACGCATATGTACCTGTACCAATGTGTCATCCTCATCAGTCACCCACCATTACCATCTTCAGTGTCATCACCAATTAAATTTCCAATAAAATTCATTCTGTCATGCCTTGGGAATTCATTACAGGGTCTATTGTTTTTATTTTTTTTGTGTGTCATATGTTTGCTTTGAAAGTCAACACAGTATAGGTACCTACTTTCCAATCTTTATCTTCTCAAAGCTTTTTTTCCATTTCAGTGCAGGTGAGAAATTAGATTAATAGTAAACATTGAACCTTTTCTGATTAGATAAAGAAAATACAAAAAAAAAGTACGACGAAACACTTTTATAATGACAAATACCTTCACTGGATAGAAGTACCTAAGTGTATGGTGTTTGGTGATTGGGAAAAGCTATTTGCACAAATCCCACAGCACGAGGCATGGCATTCAAAAATGAAAAAGAAGTAACAAGTCTGGGAAAATTCCCGTACCCAAGATATCTTTTGCCAATTCTCACGTTCTCTCCCCGAGTTTTTAGTTTTTTCGTATTATTTGTTTGAAATATTTTCATATTATACATTCACATACCTGCCAATTAATTAGAAGAAATTTATTCAGTCCAGTCTTGGGATCTTCGATACGCACGAAAGCGTACATAATCTTGCCACTGTTGAGTTCCTCGGTTAGCTCCTCGATGCCACCCTCTCCGCTGCCAACGACTTTCAGGTCATTTGAATTACCCTCATAGCCATAAAGTGACCTAAAGAAAAAAAAAACAAACTCCCATTTAACTAATAGATTCATTGAAATATTGAAATAAGATTCATTACCAGTCTGTGGTGCTTTTATCATCAAGAACATCTTTCCATGCGGCAATGATCTTCTCGCGATGCTTTTCAAAGCTGATGGCCATGTTGTTTGGGATTCTCTCTTATTTTCTTTAATTGAATTTCAATGAAGTCTTAAGATTGTGGCTACTGCTGCTTTAACCGGCTGCAGTGGAATTACTCAACTGATGACACAAACTTTTCTCGGATTTGGCTCTTTCGAGTTTTACCTACTCATGCTATAATTTCTGATTATGTTCCACTTTTTTTCCAAGAATAAAGAAATATAGAATTGATTTTTTCTGCTCACCTGGTTTGAGATTTAGCAAATCGATTATTTTTTATTGAAAAACTGCAAGCGAAAAGTAGAAATCTGATGGAAATTCAAAATGAAAATTTTAATTAAAATCTTTATTAGGTTTTTAATTCCAATTATAATAAAATTTACTTTTTAATGCAGTTTGCTTATTTTTCTAACTTTGTTGGAACTTTGCTGAGTGTACTTGAATGCCGAGAAGAATGAGAATGTTGGTTGGTTTTGGTTACACAGTCGTCGTCGTCGCCGATGTCGATGATGATGAAGATGATGGGTGGTTGGTTTTTGCTTTTGTTTCTTGTGTAGCGATAAAAATATGGAATGGTGTTTGCTTTTGTGAGCCTGCTGCACTTTTTTGACATTTCTTTTTGATTATTTTATCATTTCTTCTTTGATGGATGTTTTATCTCTATTTCTGATGTTGGTAGTTGCATTTTTACTGGGTGTTAGAAGAGTGCAAGTAGTGTAATTTCATTGGTGTGTACTTTTTCTTTTAATGATAGTGGGTGGATTGTTTTTGTTGAGAAATGTCAAAACTGACATCTGCAATAATTTTAGCTGGCAACACTCATGATGATATACTTATTGCAAGAGATGGCGCTTAAGAAAATTGGAAACGGCTTATTGTGGTAGGCTCACATCAACATAATACAAATAGCGGAAACAATGGACATTGCGTTGCTAGATTATGGCCTTACTAAGAGGAGGTGTTTAAATGTGATCACATTACCGGACAGACCAATTGATAGGCTGTCATTTGGCCGAATGACTTTTGCGACCATATTCAACCGACTTTTGTCGTCAAAATTCATTTGTTTAACCAATTTCAACCATGCCGGACGTAGTAGACTACCACTGATCATTGATTACTAGATCGTGGAACCATCAAATCCATAATTGACTAAAGCAGCTATTGCTGGTGTAAAAAAGCCTCTTTAAGACCCGTTAAAAGAGTTGAATCTTTGACACGAACCATTTTAACTTCATACTTTTCGTAGAGAAGCTGCTGCTGATGTAAAAAAGCCTCTTTAACACCTGTTTGAAGTGGTGCATCTTTGACACGACACTCGAGCCATTATGTCCATAAGGCACAGAGGAGACAAAAATGTGCGAACGAAAAAAAAATAAAATATTTAACTTAACAAAACATTTCTTTTTAACTCACAAATTATAACAACCAGTATAAGACCTTATCAGCACATCAAACGCAAGTTATTGCTTCCATAGCGAAGCTTTATTAGCTTACTTATAACAGCAATAGCCTCTTTCAGCAATCTAAGACTTCTATAAGGAGGCCTTTGTATGACCTCCCTAAGCTGTTTGTCACATGCTTTTTGCTTGTGAAAGAAGGTCTTAAGCAACTTTACAAATGCGCACCAAAATGATTTGCATAAGACATATTTTTGTTCTTAGGAAAGTTAGAAAATAGCTTTTATTTAACCTAATGGAACCTAAATTGTTACTTGGATTTGCGTCGACGTTTTCTATGAGAAGCGTTCTTATGAGAAGCGACCCATAAGAACGGACGAAAAGTAGCTGGACTTTTAACTTCATCGACAACAGATTCGTTAACGGAAGGGAAGTGACAGATTCTATATGTTAGCCCCTTAAAGCATATCAGGATGCACGAATTAAAATTTAGAGCTTAGAATCGCAATGCTATAAAGTTAGCTAATTCATAAATGTAATATTTCTTTTTGTGCAGAAATACCACAAAATAAAATTTAAACCCACTCATCATTCCAACTGCCAAATCCACAACGCCATCTATCAGCATCAAGACCCCAACACAACAAAACAACAACAAAAACTTTTGCACCATCTCTGTTTGTCTTCTAATTGTTCTTCATATTTCCACTTTAAAAATTGTCGCTACTGAACACGTTTCGACTGCATTCCACAAATTCCTTTCGCATTCCATTTGCCGAAATTTTCAAAGTGAAAAAAACTGCCGTCGCGTTGCGGTTGGTCGTTTTTATATCAATCTCATAAATTTCCTCCAATAGTATCATTTCATAGATATTTTTATTTAAACTCAATACAGATCCATTAAATTTCTTTATCAATAAATATAAATTTATAAGCTGCATTGTCAATTGAAGATAGAAGAGAAAAAAAAAATAAAAGAAATAAAAATAATCATCATCATTAATCGTCTTCTCGTTGTCACTGTAAATTTTTGTTGTTAGTGCAAGTTGGTTCGTAGTATCGCAATTCACAAAATTTATAAGAAAAAAAGTGTTGTTTGCTTCCATATTTTTCTACTTTTATTTACGGGGAGAAACCGAGAGAAATTGTTGTAAAAAAAATAAATAAAAATAACAATCAATCAAAGTTTCTTTTTGGTGGTTTTTAATTCTGCCTGCAAAAATAAAACAACAACAAAATTAAACAAAAATTCCAATAAAAAAAATCATTGAATTCGAGTGCGCCGCTGGAGAGAGCTTGAAATCAAATCAAATCCAAGAGAGGAGTGTTTAACAAAAAAAAAAAATTAAAGTAGAAAAAGTCGTGTGGAATGTAATTGAGTGTAAATCTCTTTTTGGGCTCGTAGAGTCGCAAACGAACAACAACTACAGTTATTTAATTTGATTTACAACAAAGTGAAAAGCACCAACAACAACATCAGCGAAATTACAACAAAATAATAAAATCAAATTCCACGTTCTCTCTCTCTCTGTCTCTCTTTCTCTTTCCTCGATCTATCGTTTGTTGAATAGCTGTGTGGTGTGATGGTCTCCTACCGTCCTACCTTGCGTATCGAGTGAAGTGTTTCTTGTTGTTTTTTTTTTAATTTTATTATTTCCTCCGCCCCCTTCGCCGACCACACTCAATTGACAGCAGGCAGCAAGATCCGTCTCGTGAATTTTTACAAAATAACAAAAAAAAATCGTGTGCCGCAGAAATCGACCGTCCCGCCGCCATCGTTTTTGTTGTTGTTTGTTGTTGGTTAGTTCTTTTCGTTTGTTTCGCTTGGAATGCGGTCGTCCCCATCAGCACTTCAGCAGCACCATCATCGTGAATCGTCTTCTTTGTAAAGTAGAGGAGCCATCGCGTTTGGGTTTGGATTTTCTGGTGTTATTCCTCCATCATTTTTCTGACAACTTAACTGTGGTAACAGGGGAGAGATTAACAACTTTTCCTTTGCAAACGTTAACATTCGGAATCATTATTTTGCTGAAAGTTATCTTCTGCAAATATAATTGCAAAATTGTGGAATTTTTTTCGGACGCCACCAAAATATCGATTGAAATTAAAATCCAGCCAGGCTTGTCCTCGAAAAAAAAATTAGTGTCCTTGTTGGTGTAAAAGAGAGGAATATATTTCAAGTGTCCAGGTGCTAGACAGAACAAAACTGCTGTTCACCATCTGTCAGAAAGGAGAAACTACAAAAAAAAAAAAAAATACAAATACTGCAGCAAACTAGTCCTCTGTCCTGCTGCTCTGCGGGTTTGTTTTCTTTTCGTTGTCGTCTGGTTTTGCCGATTCTTGATTGCTGCTGCCGGTATTATAGAAAGTCGTTCTTTTTTTTCTCAATTCGGTGCGTGAGTGTTTATTGTTGTGTTCTAATTAGAAATTTATTATCACTGTGCAAAAAAGTAGACACAAATTGTAAGAATTTTAATTCGATATAAATCAGTAGAAGTAGAAAAAGCAGACATCATGGAATCTCCATTGGAAGTATTATCTAGAGCTGCAACAATGGTACAGGACAGTGCAAATGGTAAGGATACTATTTTATATCAAAAATGTTAAACATAATGTTAAAATTTATTCAATAGAAAGGTGGTGGTTAGCTTCTTATAATATTTAAGGTGAAATATAAATCATTAGTTGAGTAATAATACCATCCATTGTTTCTATAATGGACATATTATTGTATAATATAGCCGAAGGGCACCGGCAACCCGAGTGATGAGGCATTCATCCAGCTGTAGATGTATTGGCAGCGGAGCTGCTTGTCAGTCTATCTGCATTGGCAATGGCTTTAATGACTAGAGATGAATTGTCAGTAGCACGGGAGATAGAAAGACCCTGGACTTTGTTCCAGTCTATCTATTTGAAGTTGATAATTTCGGGGAGTTCGTGCTGGTTTTGGTTGCTTTTTCAGAAATAATCGTTGAAACACGGTCCCTTCGTATTTCGATACGAGGGAACAATTGATGGTGAGATAGGTAGTCAGCAGATGTTCAAAGAGCATTCAGGATTATGCCTCAAAATAATCATGGAAATCTTACTAAACTTCGAGCAACACCTTTTGAGCTAAGGTTGTTAGCCGGCCCCTATATTGTTTGTAGGCCCACCGTAAAATGAAGCCGAATGGAAGGTGTTACGAAAAGTTTATTTTCAATAATTGTATAAAATAACCATGAATTCATTGCCGGCATTGCAGGGTAGTATGATCAGTGTGATAGTTAAAGCTATGCAAACATCCCTTAATGTTGATAAAGTCAAGAAATGTGAAGATGTACGAAACAAACGATTCAGCAGCGTACTGGCCTTTACGGATTTGTTTAGTTAAGTGGAGTGCAGTAAAGAGGAGTCGACTGTATTATAAAAATTAGTACTAAAATGTTGATTGATACTAGGTAGATACTATTACGTAAAACACACCACACCAATTTTTATAAGAGGATGTGGAAGCTAGGCACCTTACCTTTTACTGGAATACATAAAGAAATTAACCAATTTCGTCCATGAAATATAGCTGAAGTTGTATTTTTGTAGACAATCTTAAAGTAAGAACTAGCCCAAAAAGCACAGGGGCGAAAAGAATAATTAAGAGGATGTTTGGTATTCAAAGAATACGGGTACAACAATTGTGAAGCCTGCTGACATGAGAGAGATTGAGAAAGGTCTAAGGCAAAGCAATTTAAAATCGTTCCTGAAGAAGTTGTACGCAGATAGAACAAAAGAAAGGCTATTAACCCCTTAATCATGCCATTCCTGTTGTAACCTTACCTAAACTAGCGGTAAGCGGAAAGTTCAGGTCTTTCTTCACATACCAAAGAAATGTAGACCAAAGAGTTACTATCAAATTTCTATACAAAAGTTACGATAGAAACGATGCAGTAACATTGATTCTATCATAACTTCTATCAAATTTTCTTAGATCTAATTTGACAATAGCCTTGCCAGAATAAAAAAAAAAACAAAACCTTCACCAGCTCTTAGACTATTAAGGAACTATCAAATCAAAGTAAAAATTCCCAGAAAATTAGTCTACATTTTATTTTTTATAAAAACAAGCCTTCAGAATTAAGATTAAGAATACTAGGCGCTTAAAGTAAATTAATGTACGGCAAACTTTCAAGTCATTAACCTTTGTTTACAGTTTCTTTGTTATATTTTCATTTAAAATGTTTTAGTTCATTCCTACCACCTACCCACACATTAATTTACGGTCTTACGCATCTGTTCATTGCTCCCAAATTCGTCACTTAAATTCCCATTGTTCTTGAATAGTTCATTATTCTTTCATTCAACTGTCACCTTTACATCTATTTCTTTGTTTTCATGACAAATGACAAAGTCTTTGACCCACCTAATCTATGTATTTATTATGGCCTTTCACATGGTCATTTGGAAAACAGTACCAAAAATCTGAAACTTTATGTAATTACAGTACAACTTATTGTCAAAAAAAGCTTCCACATTTTTTTTGGTTTCATTCCATAAAAAAAAGAAACATTCTCTCCACTTGACAATGACATTGTTTTTATTATCGGCCGATTTATTTTTATTTTTTTCAAAATTCTTTTGGACAAATTATCTTGCGATTATTATTAAAATATTTCTTTATTATTTTTGTTTTCTAAATACATTTGCTGTGGATACCTTCTCTTCTTCTTCTTTGTTCGCTAGGGGCAGTGAAGCGTTAAAAAAACATGAACACGCACCCGTACATAGTTTGTGTTTGTATATTTTTTCTTGTTGTTATTATTCATTCTAAATGTTTTTATCTTCTTTCCTTCACCCTCATTCTATTACCATTTTTTTTTTTTTTGTTTTGGCTGATTTTGTTGTTTTCTATTCTCTTTTTTTAAATTCACGAGATGCGATATGGTAGACCTGTTTAATTTGTTGTTGTTGCTGTTGGATGTTCTTTCAGTTTTGTGAACTGTCATCCTTTTCGTCACCATCTGTCATGAAATTGCTAAAATTGCTTTATGTACACAAACAACAACAACAAAAGAACACCATATGGCTTAATATCTCGACTAGAGAAATTCATTTTGTAGCCCTCTTTTTGGTATTATATTCTTTTTGTTTGTCTTTTTGATTTGATGGTAATAATTGCCACAGTAATGAGATTATTACTTGTCAATTAAACAAGGAATAAAACATGATAAGAGTGTTCATAACCATGTTCATGTTGTAATCGAACAAATAAAAAACAGCTGATGGGCTTACAGTATAGTTTGCTACAAATTTTATTAACGAGCTTTCATTAATCTCTTGTTCAAAGCTTTACGTTGAATGACTAAACTTAATTTCTTAAGAACCGTGAAAAATAATTATTGAAAATGGCGCCCAACGTAAGATGATTTTCCACAATTATTAATGTTTTCAATTTTGTTGTTTTAAAAAAACTTTGTTGTTTGATGTTTTGTTGGTCGCATCATATATCACCTGGCAACTTGTTTAAAAATAGTATAGATGATTAGTCAAGTGGAAATGTGCGATATCTAGTCAAAATTAGAACCAAGTACTTAAGAAAGCCCACGCAATTTTAGTTATAGTGAAGGTTCGTAGACTTCTGCAACGCTAACCTTCAATTGGTGTCAGCATATTTGACCACAAGAGATGTAATCTCAAAAGCCCGAATGCGCATAGTACCTCCCAGCAGACAAGATACCATTACCGTGATTAGAACAATCAAACAAACAAACAAGGTGGTAGAACTCGATGGCATTTCTGCAGAGGTCTTTCAAGCTGTGCCAACGAAATTGAGTGAGCTACTGCATCTACACGTAGAGCGAGCTTGGAACTGGAATGGCGCCCAACGTGGACCTTATACGTTTAGCCAAAAATTAGATTTAAAGGTTGAGGACTACCAACACACTATAAGTTTGAATGTAGACAGGTTATATATGTATAAGCGTTTAGTTCAATGTCTAGAAAATAATATGACCAAATATGACCACAACAAACCTTGTCCGTCACATGAAGCTCCTTTATTTAATTTTTTTTTAGTTATGCTTGTTCAAATTCTGTATCAAATATCTCTCCCTGTGGTGGTACAAGTTTCTCCATACTATATTGAATGCACACACCATTTACTCCACATCCACGAAATGAATCCAACTAACCACGACAATCTGTTGTGTGTTCGGATCACAGATCACGCGGTGCACGCCAACGCCACGATCTCCCAACAAAGTTGCCATATCTTTTCTTTTCTTTAGTATTTCTTTACTCCCATTTCGATATAAATATACTCTTCCCTTAGCAAGCTGAGTCGAATCGAGAGTCGCAATGTGCTTCTTTTTCTTTCTCTTCCTAAAAATAATTCTGTGTGTGACTCAATTTCATCAGCATCATCATCATCATCATCATCATGAGCTTCGTGTTTCAGTCGAGGCATAATTTTTCAAAACAAAACTCAAAAGAAAACATTCAGTGAAGTAATAGTAGTATACACTCTTCATTCTATATAATGTGTGTATATACAATATAATATAGGAGTGTTATAGTAGTATAGTTAAAGAAGTAAGAAGAGACGTGGATAGATGGCGTTACTTTATTCTTTTGTTTGTATGTCGTTTGCAGACATTTTGTAACCCAAGATGACGAATGGTTGCCAAATATTTAAAGCTTCTGTTACACTTATTTTTTCTTTTTTTTACTTTTTCACAACTTCATAAATAACAAAGAAATACTTGGAATCTACAATTGATTCTTGGAACTTGTTTAACAGCATATTGATGGCTGCCCTGCTGTGTTCTCTGCTTGACCTAAATTTCTTTGGCGGGATGCATGCAAATTCAAAAGGTTCCTCTTGTTCGAAGCTTGTTTAACATGGTTTTTTGTCAAAAATGTCACCAAGGCAAAAGGAATTAGTCGAAACTCATTAAAACCTTTTTTTTTTATTTTCCTTTTTTTTTAAATCCACGTTCAATGTCGTTAAGGAACACTTGTAGGTAGGTTCTTGGGTTCAAATAAAAAAAAAAAAATCTCTGTCAGCTGTCTGATGTAAGGAGGCCGAAACGTGCCATATAGAAATATTTGGACATGTATGTAGGTTTGTCTGTTTGTTTTGTTGTGCCATCGAAAAAAAACAATTGCCATTAATGTTTTTGTTTTTAGATGAATTTTCTAATTCCAACTAAATGGTTTTAGAATGTGTTTCGTTATTTATTTTTGTGTGTTTTTTTTTTTTTGTTTCTTAAAACGAGTTGACGATGACATGTTTTTGCTTCTTGGCAATGGAAAGACGGAACAACAGAAGGTTAGAGCTGACAGTTTTTATGTTTTCTTAGAAAATGATGCGATTTTAACTTAGAGGAACATTGAATTCCTTGTTAAGAAAAAATGAAATTTTGGAGGTTGTTTTTGGATATTCTTTTTAATTTGGGTTTTAAGAATTAAGGCCTTCCTAGTAATTTAATTGCTTGGGTAAAAAATAAATACATACATTAAAGGTGCGACTAGCTCTCGACCAACCAAAGCATGACTTTCATTTCCAAAATATTACTGTGTGTTTCTAAAGACTATGAAACAATGTTATGCGTTTGACAATGCATCAACTCGGATCCAAAAGGCACTGTACATGAAAGATACAGGTGGATTAAAAAAAAATATGTAAATTATGTAATTACTTTTCAATAATCATTCACACTTATATTTAAGATTGTTTAGATTCTTCTAAAAAGAACCCATTTTTGATTTTAAAAATCATATTTAAATAATGCACGAAAAATAAACATAATGACATTCAAATTTGAAAACAATGCTGTTCAAATGTCAAAGTCGATAAGTGCATCAAAATTATAACAGCCTCTCAAAACGCAAAACATCTGATTCATAAGACATATACAACGTTGAATAGAGACATTATAAGCTAAACGTGTTGATAGGTTGAAAAGTGACTACATAATGATGATTTTTGGTGGAAATGTCATTTTGATAAGTTTTTTGACACTAGCTCATTACAACTTTAACGGTTTTTATGAAAAAGAATTTATGCAGCATCTAAATAGCACTTAATTTTTTTTCGTTTGAATTGATTACTCCAGTACCTTTGATCAATATAAAAATTAAGCAATCACGAGGCTATTATCCTATCCCCGTTCTAAATTTAAAAAATGAGAGTTCAAGAGCCGTTTTCATAATCGAGCAGGTGGCCTTAAGTGTCAGTTTCGCAGTCAACACTTGTCTCACTTCAGTTTCCAACATTGGCCACTAAGGTGTTACTTACCGGACCTTGAAACTAGCAATAAAGGAAACATAAGTGTCATAAGTCGGTAAGGCAGTGCATATTTGTACATCCAAAGTTCCACTTAAGTCTCCAGTATTTGTCTCAGTTTTCTTTACTCGTAAATGCCACTTATACGCAACTGTGAAACTAATCCTAAGTGACGTATTTGAGGGCCAATTTAACAGTCAGCATTTAAGTCAAGAAATGATAAGGCAGTTTCATACAAAAAGTTACTAAAGTTTCCCATATCGTTCACTTTTGTAGATGTCACTTACCGGACTGGCCCTAAAATTTGTTTTCCAAAACCTTAATAACCATTAAAATAAGTACGGAAAATTCTCTGTCGCCTTGTTTCAGCATGTTTCAAAAACTGTCACTATCTAAATATTAAGCATTCATATCAAAAAAGTACCTCAACAATCAACAACAGATGCATTTGCTGTCAAAACACTTTGCTTAAATATATGAATTTAAATACGTGAGAATATTATCGTCTATTTATCTAAATACAAAAATCTTAACACTCTGATAAACACCAAGTGCTCAAGGCGCGCGATGTGCTTTAAAGTCGGCACTCGGCATAAATACAAAAAAAAACTATGTGCAAATTCTTTCTGCTTCAAAATTTGTTTGTTTTTTCTATGTATTTTAATTGAAGACGAAGAATTTCCTGTGTGTGCCTCCCTCTTATAGTTGACCGACCGACCACCGGCCAACGCAACTTACCCAACCATTCATTGAAAATATTTACAACAAAGTCGACGTTGACATACCCCGTTTAATCCCAATTAAAATTCCATTCTAAAAATACGATTTTTTTTTCTTCTCTTAATTCTATATTTTATTCTTAAAAACCTTGAGTATAGGAATTTCAAAAAATAAAACGTACAAAAATAAACACGAAGACGCATCGCGTCGCGCATAAATGAAAAGCAAAAGTTTCCGCCAAACATTGTACATACTCTTATGCCGCCACCACCACCAACACCACCGCCTCAGGTCGCGACATTCCATCATTGCGAACTACTATCAGTCAGCAGAATTTACGCCGAAATGTCTACTGCGGTGATGGTGACTTTCGGGCTGGGGACTGGCACTGTTTTGACTTGCTCGCATTTCACTGAAGAAAAAAAAAAACCAACACGCTCACAAGAAATATGTGTAACAAAAAATAAAAAGCAAACAAACAAACCCAACAATTCTACGTAATCTGGTCAATTAATCTGTGGCACAAACACACACTGACTCTACTACATTTTTGTACAGTACAATTAAACCGACATTTGTGTGTATGTACATGAGGCTGAAAAGTCGATTAAAAGTTTTATTCGTCTCATTAAACCCTGGATTCTAATTAATCCATTTAAAGTCGTCGCCGCCAGACCAAGAGTGATTCCGAATTCCAATTCTTCCATTGCTGTCGCCTACCTCTCTGCTTGTTAAATTCTTGTGTACTTAATTCCATTTAAGATGATTTATTTTCAGCACCTATAAGTAACTTTTTTTTTTTTCTTATGTCTTGTTTTTTTCTTTTTTGTTGAAAGTAAATTCTTAAAATTCCAACGAATGACATGCGAGCAAAACAAAATTATCATAAAACGCGGATGTGTTGTTTGTCCATTTTTACATTGAAATGTAATCAGAACCCGGATTTAAAGTGTGGGGTCGGCTTTAAACTGTTCTGGAATTCCCTTTTTCTTATGCGATAATGTCTCAAAACGCAAAACATCTGATTCATAAGACATATACAATGTTGAATAGAGACATAATAAGCTAAACGTGGTTTGGTGGAAATGTCATTTTGATATTCCATTAAAGAATTGCAATTGCCGAGAAAGTCTTGAGATCTGTTTAAGTTTTTTTGACACTAGCTCATTACAACTTTAATGGTTTTCATGAAAAAGAATTTATGCAGCATCTAAATAGCACTTAGTTTTTTTTCGTTTGAATTGATTACTCCACCTTTGATCAATATAAAAACTAAGCAATCACGAGGCTATTATCCTATCCCCGTTCTAAATTTAAAAAATGAGAGTTCAAGAGCCGTTTTCATAATCGAGCAGGTGGCCTTAAGTGTCAGTTTCGCAGTCAACACTTGTCTCACTTCAGTTTCCAACATTGGCCACTAAGGTGTTACTTACCGGACCTTGAAACTAGCAATAAAGGAAACATAAGTGTCATAAGTCGGTAAGGCAGTGCATATTTGTACATCCAAAGTTCCACTTAAGTCTCCAGTATTTGTCTCAGTTTTCTTTACTCGTAAATGCCACTTATACGCAACTGTGAAACTAATCCTAAGTGACGTATTTGAGGGCCAATTTAACAGTCAGCATTTAAGTCAAGAAATGATAAGGCAGTTTCATACAAAAAGTTACTAAAGTTTCCCATATCGTTCACTTTTGTAGATGTCACTTACCGGACTGGCCCTAAAATTTGTTTTCCAAAACCTTAATAACCATTAAAATAAGTACGGAAAATTCTCTGTCGCCTTGTTTCAGCATGTTTCAAAAACTGTCACTATCTAAATATTAAGCATTCATATCAAAAAAGTACCTCAACAATCAACAACAGATGCATTTGCTGTCAAAACACTTTGCTTAAATATATGAATTTAAATACGTGAGAATATTATCGTCTATTTATCTAAATACAAAAATCTTAACACTCTGATAAACACCAAGTGCTCAAGGCGCGCGATGTGCTTTAAAGTCGGCACTCGGCATAAATACAAAAAAAAACTATGTGCAAATTCTTTCTGCTTCAAAATTTGTTTGTTTTTTCTATGTATTTTAATTGAAGACGAAGAATTTCCTGTGTGTGCCTCCCTCTTATAGTTGACCGACCGACCACCGGCCAACGCAACTTACCCAACCATTCATTGAAAATATTTACAACAAAGTCGACGTTGACATACCCCGTTTAATCCCAATTAAAATTCCATTCTAAAAATACGATTTTTTTTTCTTCTCTTAATTCTATATTTTATTCTTAAAAACCTTGAGTATAGGAATTTCAAAAAATAAAACGTACAAAAATAAACACGAAGACGCATCGCGTCGCGCATAAATGAAAAGCAAAAGTTTCCGCCAAACATTGTACATACTCTTATGCCGCCACCACCACCAACACCACCGCCTCAGGTCGCGACATTCCATCATTGCGAACTACTATCAGTCAGCAGAATTTACGCCGAAATGTCTACTGCGGTGATGGTGACTTTCGGGCTGGGGACTGGCACTGTTTTGACTTGCTCGCATTTCACTGAAGAAAAAAAAAAACCAACACGCTCACAAGAAATATGTGTAACAAAAAATAAAAAGCAAACAAACAAACCCAACAATTCTACGTAATCTGGTCAATTAATCTGTGGCACAAACACACACTGACTCTACTACATTTTTGTACAGTACAATTAAACCGACATTTGTGTGTATGTACATGAGGCTGAAAAGTCGATTAAAAGTTTTATTCGTCTCATTAAACCCTGGATTCTAATTAATCCATTTAAAGTCGTCGCCGCCAGACCAAGAGTGATTCCGAATTCCAATTCTTCCATTGCTGTCGCCTACCTCTCTGCTTGTTAAATTCTTGTGTACTTAATTCCATTTAAGATGATTTATTTTCAGCACCTATAAGTAACTTTTTTTTTTTTCTTATGTCTTGTTTTTTTCTTTTTTGTTGAAAGTAAATTCTTAAAATTCCAACGAATGACATGCGAGCAAAACAAAATTATCATAAAACGCGGATGTGTTGTTTGTCCATTTTTACATTGAAATGTAATCAGAACCCGGATTTAAAGTGTGGGGTCGGCTTTAAACTGTTCTGGAATTCCCTTTTTCTTATGCGAGCGATTTTTTTTTGTTTGTTTTTTCTTACCTCTGCCGTTGTTGCATTGCATTTTTAAAATTCTTCTCGGTATTATACATTCCTTTAGGTAGGTAGGTGGTGGGTGTGAAAGACAGTAGAGAGGTGGGAAGGGGTTTGGTTTAATTGGAATCAAGAAAGCGAGAAGGCACGTACGTATTTAAACTGATTGAGGGACGACAGTGCGACCTTTTGATGGGATTTACACGGAATTGTAATCATTTTGCTGTGACTAAACATATTTTAGAAAGATGCAAAGGTGCAGTGTGACCAATCAGGGGCTGCGTTTTAAAACAAGAGTAAGTAAGTGGGTTAGCATAAATCATTGTTCAATAGAACAAGTACTAGGTTGCTGCAAGTACCTACCCATTAGTACTTGCTAAGATTTGACAGCTAAGAGCGACACAAAAGACCGGCTGGTTTAGGTGAGACTTAAAAAAAATTGCAAACAGCATTCACCCCAACTAACATATAAGCTAATGAAACAATAGCCGTGTTTTATTGGCTGTTGGGTAAGCAGCGCAGTAAAACTTTCTATGGAAAAAAAACAAAACGAATGCTGCCGAAAAGTAAGGCAGTAAAAATCAAGATGGCGATGCTGGCTATAGAGCTTTGAAATATTGAAATGAAGATGACGCAGAGTCGTATTGAAGAAATATTTTTTTGTTTGAAGGTTGGCAGTTGCAAGTACGAAGGATGAGATCGTTGATTTTTTTTTTTTAATAAAACACGTTTTGACTAGAAAAAATAGAATAACGAAAATTACTCTTAATTTGATTTTATTAGGAAGTTAATTTATATCTTTAAAGAATAATTGCCGATTGCACGAACATTTAAAGACTTTTAAATTTGTAAATGACGTTTTTTGTATGGAACAAACGTCATTTTAAAGTTTAATAGCCTGCTAAATTTTTAAAAGGGCATGGTGCAATTGGCGATAAGAAAAATATATTTGTTTTTTGGTATTTTATTTATTTAAGAAAGAAGGGCAAATCGAGATCACTTCATTTTGCAAATCGAAAATGACACTTCGATAAAGTTTGCAAACACACCCCTTATCTGGTTTTGTTTCGCCATAAACTGCATAGACATAAACATGGTACCAACATGCAATCATTGAAATCATTGGAAAATCTCGGTAAGACCTTCTAACGGTCTATTTTTTTAATATGTTCATGAACCCAGTGAAAGACAGCTATTGTACTTACCAAGTCGATTTTAACAAAAGAATCTTGTCTAATATTTCACGACATTTCACAAAGCCAAATAGAGCCAAATTTCAAATTCCGCGTTTATCGCCCTTAAATTTTTGACATTAATTGTTAATTTTTTGGAGATTTATTTTATTTCACCCATCTGACATGACCGTCCGATTTTCATTAGAAATTCATTCGATTAAATCTCCAAATATTCTGGAATGTGTCAAAATTAAAAACGAACGAAAAAAAATCGATTAAAAAAATGAATCAAAATCAAACAGCAAACCTCACTCAGGACATTTAAAGTTAAATAAAAATTAATTATTGAAAACAAAACAAAACAAAATAAATAAATAAAAAAAATGTTAAGAATGTTGTCATCTGCTGTCATCCACTTTGTTGGCAACGATTCGGACACAAAAAATTAATATTCTTGTTTTCAAAAATAAATCATTGGTCAATGGGTATGGGTTGGGGTTATATTCGCAAATGCTCGGAATGTCGTAGGAGGAGTATGTACATATGTATGTGCTTTAAAGATAAAATAAGACAGCATTTTATTATCATTTTATTTATTTTTACTGTAGCTTTTTGAACATATTTTTTTTTTCAAATAAAAAAAATACTACGACAGATTTTTTTTTTTTTTTGCCAAATTCCTGTTGCTGCTCCTGCTGTTTGTACTAATTAATTATCTTCTTCAATTAGGACTGACCTTATCAACGAGAGTAGTACAACATTCCAATGCACATTCTTCTATGGTGCAAGATTGTAAATTTCAAAGTGGCATGCGGAATTTTCATCTACTTAACGATATGGACAGAATGTGTATTTGTTGGGAAAGGAAAGTGAAGAAAACAATTTTTGAAAACGAATGCAAATACAAACCACTGCCTAGTGTATGTGGTTTATTTTGTATTCTATGTCACTTATTCATTTCAATTGTTTTGAGAAATGTGTGTTAAAACAGTGGAGCCAAAATGAGGTTTTAGAAGAAAATTTATTAAATATGTAAAACTTAATCTTTTATGATAGTGTATTATAAAAATCTAGTAGAGTAAATCACAAAGATTAAAAATTGATCTAATTGGGCTATCGCTTATAAGGGGAATTGGACAGGGGGAAAACGAAGGGTTTTAATTGACAAAGACATGTTTTGGTTGACCAGGGTGGCTGATAAGTGGGTTGAAAGCTAATCTCATCCTTATCTTTTCTTTTTATTTCACACATCACCATAGGTAGGCTATAAATTAGCCCAGTTTTGAAACCAAAAGTGACCTAAATTGTTTTTTAGAATGGTTAAGTGTGATTCTGGCCAAGGAAGGCAATAACTTTGATTACTGATCAGTGGGGTCTTGGTCACGTATCCTGTTGTGTCAAATGAGTCTTTTGTCATTTTAAAGTTGACAAGTGATATGTCAATTTGCCAGTCGTATTAAGCTTTTTACGGTTTTTAATGAAAAATTAAATACGAATACAATATTATTGTAATATTTTTCTGGGTTCAAATAAAACTTATTTCCACTTTATCTATACACTTTGATTTACTTTCAGATTAACAAAAAATCTTATCAATAACAAACTGTTTTAATCATTACCAAAGATCTACATGTGTCGTTCCGTCTGGGTGTGTTCACTCATGCATTCGTAACAGTATAATGCTAATACCCATACAACACTTTTCAGTTTCTTTTTAAAATTTGTCATTAGTTTAAAACAAAATACAAATTGCAAAAAAAAAACATAAACGACAGATGCATATCATTAAAATTCTTTTTAACAAATATCTTAAAAGCCAACCGCACTATATAGCATTGTATTTGTGTTTTTGTTTTCTGCATAAAATTGATGGCTCTTTAATTTATTGCTTTAAAGATATTTTCATCTAAAGAAGATGAAACAAAAAAAAAAAAAAATAATAATAATAATCGTCTGATAGAATAAATTGCGAGTGGGTGTAAAGTGATTGCTATGGTTCCTCTTCGCAAAATAACGCTGACGTTCTATTTTTTTTCTGGAGAATTTAGCTTCATTGGTTTTTTTGTTTTATTTTTTTTTTTTCAAGTAGATTTCACCATTTCTGTCAAAATAAAAAAAAAATAATAATAACCATTTTCGTCATCCACCTCTCTTCTGTGTGAAAAACCGTTAAACACTTAAAATTCCATTTGCTTGACTTGACTTTTTGCATAAATTGAGCTTATTATGGATAAATTGACTTAATGACGCACTACTTTATATATAAAAAAAAAAATCATCTAAATATATAATTTATTCTTTTACTTCTTAAAATTATTATAAACAAAAATGTTGACTAATAAATTATTCTGACTTAATTGTTTTAAAATTAATTAAATCCTCATATTTTAGGGATTCTAGGTGACAGAACTTCAATAATACGAAAAAAATTTCGTTCAATATACAAGTTTCGGCTGAGATTGAACAGTTTTCGCTGAAATTTACCAGTTTCCACTGAGATTTACCAGTTCCCGCAGAGATTGATCAGTCTCGGCTGAGATCTACTAGTTTCGGTTGAAATTGTTGAAATTTACCAGTTTTCGCTAAGATTTGAAAAGTTTCTGCTGAGATTTACTGGTTTCGGCTGAGATTTACCAGTTATGACTGGGATTTAAAAGTTTCGACTGATTTCTTCGTTCAGGTTTACTTGTATCGACTGAGATGAAACAGTTTCGGATGAAATTTACCACTTTTAGCTGAGAAAAACTAGTTTTAGTTGAGATTTACTAGTTTCATGTGAGAAATACCAGTTTCATAGAAGATTCAAAAATTTGTCTGAGATAACTGTTGAAATAAAATGAAAAACAGCACTACCTTTGCACAAGATGTCGGCAAGGTAGTTTGAATTTAAATATAAATTCGAATTCAGTTATTTCCCGCCCATACTGGTGGTTCGATCATTTCTTCTTCAATAATTCTGAACTTTTGAGCTCAATCTTCAACTTCATTTTCTACTGTATAAAGATACAATTTGGTTTAACAAAACTTCCACCTCAAATCCGTTATTATAAAAAAATCTGTAAATTCATTCCTAAGTGTGCATAAACATCATGATAAAATATTATAGAGATATTATTACTTTGAAATTAAACTACAGAATTTCAATTGAATTACCTCGATCACATTCTAAATTTAACAACCACCGAACACACCTTAATGCGCCTCACATATGCTTCAATCTTTACAATAATAATATGTAGTAGAAGCAATTGGTTAGGAAAGAGGGGAAAAAGTTATAAAGTTCTCCCTTGTAACCATTCTCGGTTTGTTCAAAATTTGCATATATCGCCTTATGCCTCATTACTAATCAAACTCACATTTGAATGGGAAAATTCAAAGTCAGACGCCTTTTTACAATGCAAACAGTCACGGATAGCATTTCCAGTAAAAAAAATAAAAAAATAAAAATGCCACCTCTCGAGAGGCACATTATACTAAGAGAGTCTCCTTAAGTTGTAGTTTTTATTATATTCGTACTATAGCGCCGGCCGGTGTTAGTTTGTTTGGTTCGTTGGTTTGGTTTAGTGCCTATATTTTTTTTTTTTTTTGTTTAACAAATTTACAAGGCAAAATCTCATTACCATTTTCATAAGCAGCCAGTGACGGCCACCGCCCAGATTTCTTAACACTTCACTAGAAAAAACAACCAACCACAGCAACAAATCTCATAGAAAAATAGTCACTTGGTTTTGACTTTTGAGGTACGTGAATGAAGGTATACAACACACTGAATCAGTTAATTAGGGTCACTTATTTTCAGTCATGTATCAACTGAAAGTAGTTTTTTTCATAGAGCACCACTCATTCGTTTCATTTGATGAATAACTCCATATTTTATATGAAACATCACTGATTTTTTTTTTAAATAGCGGCGCACAGTGGACCAGATTTCAATTTGTCGTTGCAAAATTCATAACTTTTAAACGGGTTGAGATATTTCAACAATTTTTTTTTAAATAAATGTAAAACATACAGCTATGAATTTATTGAGTTCCAAAAAAATTGTTTAAGAGTGTTTCAGAATCTTGTCTTAAAATTCATTTTATTTATTTTTTGCTTGTTATTTGCAATGAAAGAAATTAAGGTATTTTTATTTTTTTATAAAAATATCAATAAACATAAAGCATTTAATTACAAAAAATGAAGAGTTTTCCATACAAGAGAGCAAATGTTTTATTAAAAAAGAGAGAAAGGCTATTTCATAGATTTGTATATAATAATTTAATTTAATTTAAAAGAAAAGTTGATTAAAAAAAAAAATCTAAATTTTGATATGAAATAATTTTAATTGTTAAGACCCTTTTGTTTAAATGGTTCTAAGAGAGGCACCGTTATTGAAAAGTACGGCTTTGCCGTTTTTGATATAATTAAGGTTTTCCATATTGCTTATATGGCAGGTACCGTTTATCTTGGAAAAATATTAATTAGTTTTGAATTTCAAGCTCACGCGAAATATGTTTATTGCAACGACTTTTAAAAAGCTTCCCCACTGTGCGACGTACCAAAGAACACGTAAAAAAAGTTGCTTTTCAAGAAACTAAACCTTAATTTATCAAAATGTGTTTATTATAACGGAACATTTTTGACATTTTTATAAAGAAAATAAAAGTACCCATCATTTGATAATAATATAATTTATTTGCGTCATTTATTTCACAGGTTACAAAAAATTATATTTATTTGCAAAATTAACTGAAATCTTTGTTTTGAGAAGGGCAACTCCAACCTCAAATATCTCGACTCTCCTATGAAAGATTTGAAAAATATTTCTGAATCATAACAAACTCAAATTCACCTTTCATTTGATACCAAACACGTGTTCACTCTATATGATCAATACCGTTTGTTGCGTTTCCACTTTCGTATCATTCAAAATGATGATGAACTGATTTTGTACGTAGAGAATTTTACGAGAGGTATTCATGCAAACATGGAAACACCAGTTCGTTAACTAGATTTTGCACTTTACCACGTTTACCAAGAGTTTACCTAGTTGCATGAATACCCAAGAATTTTTGTTTTCTTGTAAGCATTTCAATGAAATAAAAATACTCCTATTAAGAGCACTCAAGTCTCAACCAAGACAACTGGAGTGTATTTTTACCCTACCTTTATTCCATTCAATTGGATGATAGTATAGCTGAATTGCGGCGCGGCAGTGGTAGGCGGCGGTATCGTAGGTCAGTTCGTTTATTTTTATTTTACCTTTTTGTTTTTCAATTAAAATTCACAACAAATTGCTTTCAGTTTGGAATATGAATGTGCATTGCGCGCAAAATAAAATTAAAAAAAAAATGAAATATCAAAATAAAATAAAAGAAAAAAAAGTATGAAAAAAAAAATTACAAAAAAACTTTTTGTATCTAACAGATACACCTTGGAATGCTATGTAAGAAAGCAACGTTGTCGTCTTTTGTCGTCGTCGTCGTTGTTTTTGTGTTGTTTTCCACCCTCTCGAGATTCGGACAAAAATGCAATGCGATATCGAACCATCCCAAGTTGGGCGCATACGAACATTTATATAATATGAGTTTTGTAATGCAAAATTTATGGGTACATAATTGTTGTAGTTGTTTTTTATGATTGTAGATGCATCTTTTATGAAGCACACTTTGGAATGCTGGAAGCGAAAAATATTAATATTTTTTTTTTGTTTATAGATAATTTTTTTTTGAATAATTGTATGCTTTTGGCATCCATAAATCATAATTGTGTTATCGTTTAGAAGTGGGTTGGATTATGATGGTCATCTGGATATAGTTTCTCCATTTATTTGTATGGAAATAATTCAAGGTAAATGGACGTGTTGTTAATTTGAACAAGATTTTTGACTGAGGTTAAAAAAAATATACGTACATTCATACATGGTTAATTGCCTTCACCATAGGCAATTAAAATAAATAAATATTGGGTCACGATTAGCTCCTGAGGCACCAAGGAGAAACCTGAGGGCGTGTAGTTAGCAGGAATGGATGGAACCTAAACTTTACTGCCGTTTCGGAACGGCAGATTTTTTTTTCTTCAGATTGGAATTCAACAGCCTAAAATCTCTTAAATAAGTATATTTTGGGGTCACAGAAAAAATTATACTCAGTTTTATTCAACATGTTTTTTTATATTATTTCGATTGTGCCAATTTGTCGCGCCTCGTTTTTTAAAACTAACCTTGACGGTCAAGTTAGCAATACCAGTACTACCACCACCCTTGAAAAAGTGTTAAAACAACGATAAATACAAAAACTGGGTAAGCAATTAATTTTCGTGAATTTGTCGCTGAAAAGTGGCATACTCAAAAAAATTCTAATTTTTTTTATTGCTAATTTGACACACAAGTTAGCACTACCACCTTTCGAAAACTTTTAAAACAAGCTTGAATTTGGAAAAAAATAACGTCATTAACTGTCGTGATTTTGTCCCTCCCATATTTTGGAAAATACGCCCCCTAAACTGATTGATCTAAAATAAACACTACCAAGCGTACAATTCTGATTTATGTTATCAATTTCCTATAAATTTTGCTATAATCGATTGTTTCTAGATAATTTATAGCACTCTATTCTATAAAAAAAATTGTCGCGCTTTATTTTATAAATGACACACATAGAGGTGTATTTTAGAAACCTAACACTAGGAACCATATGAATTTTTTTTGTTTGTTTTGTTTTTTGCTATAAATTTGCTATAAATAATTGTCGCTCGACGTCTAGAACAAAGTTGCATCATCAAATAATTTGTCGCGCCCCTACTTGAGAAACAACGCCCCTTCAACTTAATTACCTTAAAAAACACTATCATATCTAAAAAATTTCTTGTTATTGCGTTTTTGCTATAAATTTTGCCATAAATAATTTACACTCAATGACTTTTAGCAATGCATTTGTATTTTTCATAAATAAATCCTAAAGTGTACCAAATTTCATCTATTTAAGTCAAGAAATAGCCACGGAAATGAATTCTGTCGCTGAAACTCATAAAAGGCACCACTGTGCGGTGCCGTGGGCTTGATAGTTCCTCGCACTAATCATTGCGCCAAGGGGTACAATGGGTTAAGACACTTATCTTCTATTAACTTACAATCTAAGCTTTTGCACCAACATTTTGAAGTAGTGTTTCAATGACTTATCTTAAGAATTTCAAGAAAATGAAAGTGCCAGTATATGATTCTATCAGTTTTTAATTTATTTAATAACTACAGTCTCATTTTATTTTGAGATAAGATCTTTAGTTTATCTTAAGTAGGTAGAAGTGGCTATCGGCGAGAAACCGACACACTTGGACCAAATTTAGATTATCTAGAGCCCGATTAAATTCTTTGCGTTGTCCAAAAGTCACATATTCAAATTTCTGTTTTTTAAAAGTTTTTTAGAGATTAGATTTAAAAACTTGGTACCTGCTACATGTCGAATCTCAAAAGGTGTTTAATATTTATTTAAATGATACATTTAAAATATTATTCGTTTACCTACATAATTTATATTAGGGTGGTTCAAATTAATTAAATAGAACTAGAATTTTTTTTCTTGAAAGAATTAGTTTTCTGAATTTCAAATTTCTCAAAAACTTATGGAGTGGAGCAAGGAAATTATTCCACGGGAATCTGCTCCATGAGTAATTATTCCACTATATGTGGGAATCCACTGTTCAAAGTGGAATAAGTTCTCACTGAAAATCTAAAATAATTTCTTCAAAATTTTAGTGAAATTGTTTGCAAGATGCAAGATACAACATTTCATCAAAAAACTCGATAACAGTTTTTTGTTAACAAGAACATGTTAAGGCAAAACTGTTGTTCTACCGTATTAATTTTCATTAGGGGTATTCATGAAACATTTTAAACTTTTCCATCTGGTAAAATGTAAAAGTTTTAAGATTTCCTATAGAAAATTTGACAGTTCAATTACCAGATTTACCATTTTACCACGTTTACCAGGTTTACCAGGTTTCATGAATACCCCTATTATTTTAATTATTAGGTATACTAGGTTCAGAATACGGTATCCATTATTTTACGCAGACCATAATGTGCTACATACTATTTCTTATATGAAAAACTACTTCAAATATATTCCCACGGTTACACTTATTAATAACAGTCAGTTTTTTTCCTATTGTTTTAATGTGTCACAGTTTTAAAAAGTTCAAACTTATTTTAAATAAACTAAATCTTTCTTCAATAAAAAAAAGGTTAAAACAACACTAACTTTGTTCTCAAATAAAAAAAAAAATAATATTTTATCGCTTGCCAATCAATCACGATAAAAATCTTTCGAATAAAATATTCAGTTCAAATTTCGAAGAGTGAATATTTTATCTTGAAACTTATTGATATTTTTTTTTTCGTTGTATTCGTTCAAGCAACAAAACAAAGAAACTCTAAATAAACCATCAAAATGTCAAGAAATTTATATTTGCCTTGCAAATATTTAAGGTACCTATACGAAATACGAGTATGAATGTTGTCTTTGTTTTTTTGTGTATGATTTGAATTTCATCAAAATCATTTTTTATCGTTTTTTTTTTCATGCAAAACATTATTCCAATCAGAATTATTTTTCATCGAAATTGGGTCGTAATTCAATTTTTTTTTGTATGAAATACAAAAGAAAATGCAAAAACAAAAACGTAATGTGGGTTACTTCATTTAAAAGAGGAAGGAAATGTTTATAATAATACAATCTGTGGAATTTATTTACATTGCGAGCAAAAATGTCAAAAGTCTGATAAATTAACTATTTTCGGAGTTGAATAATGTTCGCATGTTAAATAAAAAGAAAACAAGTTGACCCAGATTTGTTGTTTCTTTTGTTTATTTTATTTTAACGCCATTGCTTGTCTTCAATTTGTCCTCTTTCAAAACTAAAAGAAAAACTTGAATTTTTTGTTAGGGTTTTATAAACATCTTGGAGGCAGCTAAATCACTTTTTCTGAACCAAACAAAAGATTGATAATAAAAATATACTGAAAGCTATGAGTTTCCCTTACAAATGTAACTTAATAAAATGTACAATCACAACAGTTATCACCATTACAACAGTGATCACAACTACAACAGTGATCGCAGCCAAAACAGTGATCACAAACACAACAGTGATCGCAATCTCCATAGTGACCACATCACAACAGTGATCAGAATCACAACAGTGATGCCAATCACTCTAGTGACAAAAATCACGATCGAAATCACAATCACACCTGTGATTACAATCTCAGTAGTGGTCACAATCACAGAAGTAATCACAATTACAGCAGTGATCACAATCACATCAGAATGGTTACATCACATTTGTATGGTAGATTTTAATTAAATAATTTCAATGTGTCCTTCAACAATAAAATATTCTAGGTCAAAAAGTTAAGACAGAGGAATTATAAATATTTCCAACAAACGATTATTCTACTAAACCCCTTTCGCGTTAGTAAAAATTTCCTCAATAATAAATTCTTTTATTAAATATTTTTGTCTCACAAAAGCAATTCTTAATAACAGTCATAAAAACCTTGTCCAGCTAATATTAAAAAAAAAATTGCAAACCTTCCAAATGATAAATGTCATTAGACAAGTCGACCCCAATGACAAAACAATTTACAATAATCTAATTTTCATGTTTACCATCATGATTTGTGCATAGCAAAAAAATCACATTCATAAAACCAAAATCAGAGCAAGAGCAAAAGCCATACCTACCTAGAAGCTAGCAAGCAAGAATACAAATACGAATACCTATAAAACTAATTTGCATTTCTGAAATTCTCTCGCGCCATAAAATAGAATAATGGCGTGTGGCCTGCAAAAGGCATACATATATGCAATATTGCATTGATGACAATCAATTATATTTACAAAAATAATTTTTGCTACAAAATCAGTTTAACAGTTTCCGCCCAAACACCTAATGCTCACGACAAAAAAAAAATATTCAAAGTGAATAAAAATTTGCATAAAAATTCCATTTTTCTTAATTTTTTCTTCTTTTTTATTTTTATTTTCTTGTATCTACTCTCATTGTCGTCATTGGTTTGTAGTTTTTTTTTTTTGTTTTCAAAGAATAAAAATAAAATTGTCAAATTCATTTATTAGCTTTGGTGGGACGAATATAGTGAGTCAACATGCGGTTTTGACCATAAATGTCGGATAGCGTATTGCCTGTGTTCTCCCCATATGCATCTATGAACACAAGAAAAAAATCATGACAAAAAGAATTGAAAATAAAAACTTGCAAGGTTATACAAAAAGATCGTTATATGGCACACTTTGTTGCAGATACATTTGTCACTCACTTTTGGGTACTAGAAGCACAAAAAAAAAAACAGTTGTTCACCTTGGTAGAATTAAATTTTTACATTTATTGTTTGCTGTTGTTTGTGTTGTACATATATTTTTGGAATACCTACAATTTAAAGCATTGAAGATAGATTTATTAAGTTTTACAAGATTCTATATACTATCTTGCTTTAAGAATCTGCAATCTTGGTGAGGAAACTATTGTAGTTGCTATTGATCGTGAACCCGGCAAAGCATCTGAAAACAATTTAATTATGTTATAATTTTAAGTAATACCCTTGGCTTAGAAGCGATAAATAATATGTGAATTATTGGCTCTTTCCATATAACTTCTGAAGTCCCACAGGGAAGTCATCTTGGTCCTATAACTTTTATTTTAAATATCAATAACGCAACCTCCATCATTAGGTATTTAATGATATCAATTTATGATGATGAAAAAAGAACTTGCTCCTCCTTAAAAGTTTTTATACCTCAAGAGCTTACTTGAGCGTATCTCAAACAGATAATGGCAGTTTTTTTTTTTATAACAAACGCGCACTCAAGGGATTTTAGTTACCTTTATAATGTTTTGAATTCTTTGAGGTTGTAATGAGTGGGAAATATCTAGCTTTGTAAAGTATTCCGCATTCCAGTATGGTCCGGCTAAAAAACAAATCTCTGTATTTTACCGTGCGTTCGAAATTTGGCTCAATTGTGCAGTGATGGGCACTTCTGGCTACACGAGTATTTCGTTAAAATTGTTTCAGGGGAGGAATACAGTTGGTGACTTCACAAGAACATTGATTGTAAAAAAAAGCGATAAAAAATGGAGAGGCAAGCTACATTTCGTCGATGCTCAAAAGTGTCTATGGTGTCATTGATATCGCCATTCCCTTTTAACTTTAAAGCTGTTTTGGATCCGATCCAGTAGATGTAATGAAGTTTGAGAAGCCCCTGACCAAATGTGAGCTTTGGGCGGATGTATGCCTTGTAGATTGAAGCCAGATCAGAAGGAGAAGAATATTTTGCAACGTCCTAAAAAACCTAAGCACTTTGCAGCATTTTTGGCGATTTCAAAAATGTAGTCGTTCCATAATAAATTATCATTAAAACACATACCGAGAACTGATAAAATGTTGGTTTCCTCAATGCAAGGTCAACGGTACTGAGTTTCGTTTAAGCGAAACAAGACAGCATTGGGTTTTGAAAGCATTAAATTCAACGCAGTTTATGATACCGCATTGAACAATGCTATTAAGATCGGAATTTAAGGAATTTATCATGTGCTGATATTGAAGTTTCAGTGTGCTGTCATCAGCAAAACATATTATTAGAAGTTGTATTTAAGAGATCGCTAATAAAAATAAGGAAAAGGGTTGGAGATAGGACAGAACCCTGAGGCACACCGGAATTTATTTTGAGTATGGCAGAATTCAACCCGTCTAATATCTACATACTTGTATTGAACGGTTCTGAAGGTAATTTCCAATCCATCCAATGAGAGAATCTTCATTATTAAACATAAATCGATATCAATATTCCAATGAAATAAATTAATAATTGTCTCGAAGCATTGGTTTTTTTATTGTTTATTAAAAATTATAAATCCATCAAATTAAATTGCCGTCATGTAGGAATTTAAAATTCCATTTAAAAATTCAATAAGAGTTGTTGCGCCCGGTTATTCATTCGTATCACACTATAATGGCAACTTAAAACATATCACACATTCACACAGAATCATTAAACAAGCCACAAAGTTTCAATTTTACCCACCATTCGTCTGCGCAATTGACTAGATAATATTTATAATGCGTGAAGTAATTTATTTTGATTTTATTTTTACCTTCATCAAAAGTTCTTTTTTTATTAGGGAGTTTATATTTGTTTATTACTTTCTCAGTGTCGTCTGCGATCATATTTATTTGCATTAGGAAATTTCCATGGATAACGTTTGCAATTTTGCGTGCAACAGCAAAAGAACGAAGAAAAAAGTGTGTAAAGGTTTTTTCTTTTTTGCATCTTTTGCAAATTTAGTTGATACCAGGCAATGGCAGGTATACTCGTAAATGAATGCGTTATGACGCCATAGTACGTGATTTTTATTTCAGTTTTTACTTTCCTAAGAAGTGGTAAGAAAAAAATACAAAAATTACAAAGAAATTGAATAAAAAAGGTACGCCAAGTCTAATACAGTGGGTTGTTTACCCATGAAACTAGAAATAACCTTATATTTCAAAATTTGATTTATGTGTGAATGTAAATAAAATTGTAGTTAAAACAACCATATAACACAAATATGCAAACCTAGTTAAGGTAACTTTTACACAACTTACAAAGAAACTCAATTTTTTTTAAATTTATCTCAAGTTTATTGGTTAAATACCCCACTGTGCGATCAGTGAATTTTGTATGTAAGACACCAACAGGTACAACTTACGCATAATTTACTTCATAAACATTATCTCTCCATGGCTACTATTACGTTATGGGGATTGTGAATTACAATTTTTGCGAGCCACAATAAGTTGAGGGTCAGACAAGGAAATATTTCCAGTTCAGGTCAAACAGTATCAGATTTGCAATGTGCCTGTTGAATGTATGTCGAATGAAATCAGACCACAAAATAAATTTCATAAACAGTTTTCGTTTATTTTTTTTTTTAAACTTGGTCAATATTGTAATTTTGAGCAATATTATGAATATTTCATCAAATGAGTGTCATATTATTTATGAAATTATGTGAATCAATTAGATTATGTTGTTGCAACTCGTTCAGTGAGTGGCACAGTTTAGTCTTTAGTGATACCAAATTGCAGAAAATATATACAAAGATTTCAAACATTTTTTTTAACTTCATATGTGTAGTATATGTCTGTAAAACCTTAGGTCTTTCAGATGCAACTTGCACGGTTAGAAAAAATGGAAAATAGGGCCGAACTTGGCTTGTACAGTAGTCTGCAAAAATAAAGTTTTTTTTTGCTCTTCATATATTTTTTTCAAATTATGTAATATTGGACTTTTCTGAATCTAAATCATGTTTCAGAAAAATTCCACGACGTACCTACACTTTTTTTCTAATTGATTTTTAAAAAAATGTGATTATTTTTTTAGAAAAAAGCCTGTAATATATTCAAAACTATAAAGCCGATTATATTGAAATTTGGTGGATTTATTCCACATAGCATAAGCTAAGACCTGATCAGGGTGCTTATTTCTTTTCAGGTAAATAAAAATGAATATCTGTTTTAGATTTAAGATGACTTACGTTCTGAAGGTAATATTAAACACTTTTCCTAAAAAAAATACTCCCATATTCTCATAATAAAACAACTACGGATAGCTAAAAAAACGTTCACTTAACCGAAATCAATGAAAGCACTCGAGCTGAGACGTAACAACGATAGTCAAATCCGACACGTACCGTAATCAAATCAAGCTTAGTTTATAATTAAATAAACATGTTTAATAAATCAAAATACTTTAACTCACAATAATTGTTCCTTACTAAAAGGAAACATTCACTGGCTTATTTTAAACTTTAATGAAGTTCCAACAGTATAATTTAAAATTGCTGCAAACTCTCCACTAATAAATACATTTATAAAACCATCAAAGCTATGACCCCATCGATAAGCAATTTTATTTAAAATTCAATCAAAACCTCTTTTATATGAGAAGGTATAGTATATGGGACTTTTTTTAAACTATTTAAAATAAATGTTCTCATTAGAAATCTATTCTCGACTTCCTGCTGAGCTCACTTCCGAAGAAGCTGTCTACCTTAGCCCTAAGAATTAAAACAAAAAAAAAAAATCGTAACAAAAAAAACCTGTAAAGGTATTGAAAATTTATGAATGAAAACCTGTCGGGACGGAAAGACGATCGGCGACGTTGATGGTTTTTCTCATATTCTTCGTTCAACCCACGTAAAGTAACACACATAAAACTAATTTAAAACATATTTCTATTCTAAAAATAAACCCACAATTTTATTTTAGCTCTTTTTATACTCTGTTTTTTTTTTCAAATTTATTTACCTTGTAAATGTCTCGGGAAACAAACGAAGAAACAAAAAACTATGTTGCGGTGTGTAGAAAAGCACTAAAACCTCCAATAAAAGCCATAAAGTTGGGCTTTGTCTCTTGCATGCTAAATACCACTTAATTGCCATACTCAACAGATACATCCATAGAGATACGAGCTAGCCAAATTAGAGAGAGAGATACATTTCCATATTAATTCCATTAATTTAAGTTGAAAGAAAATATACTTAAAAACTAAATCTACAAAAAAACAGAAGACAAAAAATGATAATAAACTCTTTCCGAGGATTTGAGAATTAATCTCGAATAAATTGAAAGCGGATAAAAGGTTTCCCCATTGACCAATACCAATAGATATATATTTTTTTTGTATTATACGATTGGTGGTGACAAGATAATTCAAATTATTGTTTCATTGGAAATCATTTCCGTTATTGAAATTTTTGAAAATTTTAAAATTTTCTCACGCACGCGCGCATGGTCAGAGCGTTTTGTTGTTGTTGTTTTTTCTATGTGTGTTTTTGTTGTTGTTGTTTATAGTTTGGTGGTTATGCAAATAAGTGGAGTTTTTTTTTAAAGCTCTCTTGTAAGCTTCTTTATTGTTTGTTTTTTCTGTTGTTTTTGAATAATTATTTTTCGTTTTATGATTTTATTATTATTATTGTTTGATGACATCGACGTTTTTATGCCACAATATAATGAAATGACATTTAAATGATGCGTGCTATGAGTATTAAGTTATCATGGAAATTAAGATAACTTCCGGTTTAGATAAAAGATGATAGCACATCTTAATGAGTGCTCCGATCTTATTTTGAAATTATAGTCTCGCATACATATTATAGTTGACGGTTCTTCGAATATTTAGATCTTTGAAGTTAACCCATTTTTAGGAGTTTATCAATGGTGTGGCTGTATTGTATTTCCACACCATTGATAAACTTTTAAAAAAGTGTTAATTTCAAAGATCTAAATATTTGCACTAGACGTGACAAAAGATTAGACCGTGTTATAAGATGGATACAAAAAAACTATGGAATAAGATGGGGGTATGTGTGTATATCACTCAGTTTGGGTAGGTAAATTTTCTAAAGAAATGATTTAAGACAGGAAAGCAATGCATGAAATATTAGGAACAAAGATTTTGGTTATGAACCCAAAATTTAAAAAAAAATAATCAGTACAAACAAATTTCCAATTAAATTAAATGTAAAAACTCTTACCAAACATTCAAGTAACATTTAGAAAAATCTGATGTGTGAGTCACAGAAACATTATGGTAGGATGTGTTTGCTGTTTTTTTTTTTAAAGGTATAGGTATTGAAATTTTTTGAAGTTGTTTTTTTTTTTTTGTTTATTATTTTTTGTAATTAAAAAAGCTTAACATTTATAATCTCATTCAAAATGAATAAATGTCCTTCACATTCCATCAACAAATTGTATAAATAAATAACAAAAAAAAAAAAAAAAGCACAAAAAATCATTTTGGAATTCATCTTTAATGCAAAGTTGTTTATTTATTTTCTTCTTCTTTTTCTTTTTTGTTTTAAATTTCATCCATCTCTTATGATTTCATTTAAAAAGAATTTCATTCGAAAAGATTTACATCATTAATTTGGATCATCAAACGAAAAGAAAGAAAAAATTTGAATGTTTATATATTAGATATGAAATGATATAACCAGGTTAGGTTAGGCCATGATATCTATCATAAATCAAAGTAATTTGTTCATCAATATGCGCATACCTACGTACCATTTTGATATGCGGGTATCAATGGATTAGTAATTTGCTTAATCCTATAATAATTATGTAGTTTATTTCTTTTTTTAAGTTCAAAAAAATTAATTTTTCAAAATTTGACTTCAATCAATTCCAAAAATACATACGTATGTTTTTTTTTTTTATTAATTATCAAAAACAAGAAATTTAAACAGATTTTCCTTAGCTCATTAGTTAATAGCATACTTTATCTACTTAACAATTTAAACATTCCAAGAAAACAGCACATAACAAAAAAAAAAGAAATGCGGGATTCAAATAATTCGTTTTTTTTTTGTGAAATATTTCTATGATAATAAAAACTACAATATGGTCACTAAATTATCAAAAAAAACCATTTGTCATGTTGATGTGAAAAAACAACACAAAATCTTAGCGAAATATTTCGTGAGAATTTTACGAAAATACAAACAAGAAAATAAACAAAAATATATGCGATAAAAGCGTGCTTTTGATATTTTTTTTAAATGGCAAGAAATATTTAATCAATTCTCTGGTATGTAGTAAAAAATATTTGAATATTTTTTTTTATTATTATTTTGTTTAAACAAATTTAGGGTTGGTAAATTTTTTAGCGTAATAATAACTTTATATGGGCGACTAAAAACCTCAGCATGCTTGACCGCAACGATTTTAATAGTTTTTTTTTTTATTTAAAAGGTATAAGTTGTCTTGACACAGAATCAACAACACATTATAGGGGAACGTAGCCTAAAGTATAGGTAAAATGGCCCCTTAAGTAGATAATCATAGAATCGAACAGAATTAAAAGGTTTTGTGAACACAAATCTTAAGTTTATTTGGTATCACCAATAAATACAAAATGTTAGCAACTTCAAGCTATTATTTGAAATTTGACTGGTCAAAATGTGTGTTCCAATCTCTAAAACTAGAACTTATACATTTTTGTGAAAAATGTAGATATTGAAAAAAAAACTCAACTACAAAATTGCATTTTGCAAAAGGCAGTAAATGCATGTAATGAAAAATTAAGTATTTCTTTTTCATTTACTGAAATAAGTTGTACTAAAACCATTCCAGTTTTTTCGGTGTTTAAAGTTAAATAAATGTTATACGCAGACGTAGATTATCAATCTGAAAATCACTAAACAGTATTTCTAATGTGCGTTCCACAATTTTGAAAAAATGCCATTATGTTTAATTCGTCAAGTTCTTATCCTAAAGATGTCGTTTTGTCTTGAATCAATATGATTTTAACCGCTTACCATAATTAATCAAAAATTAACACAAATCGGCTATCAACAGTAAACGCATTATAATCCTGGTATGTGAATAAAGATGATTTTAGACTCAAATGTTGACAATTCAGTTATCATGAACACTTAGTTACAAATTTGTAACCAAAAACTTCGCCTTCAAAGAGCACAAATTTTTATATATTTTTTTTGGGAGTGTATCGGAATCCCGTTTTTAAAAAATCCCGAAATAAAAGTTTCAAGATCCCGTCTTCTAAAATACTGATTTTTTAATATCCCGTCTTCTCAAATCCCGCTTATTCAAAATTCCGATCTATTATAATCCGACTTTTTAAAATCCCGTTTTTTACAAAACAAATTTTGCAAAAAAAGTAAAAAAAAATCTACCTCTTGTTACTGTTTTTTGAGAATATTTATTACATGTTTTTTACTTCTAATTCACCCCTTGGCAAATCAAAAATGTATCCTTTTGCAAATCGGATTCACAATAGAAAAACAATTTATTATTTAATTTCATTTAATTTTCTTATTATACTGCTTTTACAATCAAAACTAGTTGTTTTATTTTGTAGATTCAATAAAACAACTAGTTTTGATGGCAAAAGCGGGTTTATAAGAAACGGGATTATAAAAAGCGGGATTAAAAAAAAACTCAGGATTATAAAAACAGGATTTTAAAAACGGGAATATTAAAAGCGGAATATCGAACGCAACCCATTTTTTTTAAATTTCCGTGAAGAAAGGTATCTAAAGATTTTTAAAATCCCTAAAACTGTTGCTAAATTGCTAAAAATTACTTTTCTGTTGACAAGACAAGAAAATTTTGATTTTATTTCTTTTTCGATCTGTGAGATTTTTTAAATATTTCTATCCCAGTTAAGAGACTATTTAATTTCTTACTTCCCTCAAATTCATTTTAAGGTGAACATTTCGTTATAAACCACTTAAATTTCTTTTGAACTCTTCCGATTCAAACTCCAGTGGCATTTTAACTCCTTGTAACGACCGACAATCAATAAATTAATTACACAATCCAAACCTTCTTAGAAAAAAGTCGCCTCAATCCATTGTAAGAGCTACCGTTGTTGTTGGTCGTTGTTTGTTGGAGGCGACTGACGGCATTTAACCTTTGATCTATACCTACTCCAGAAAAAACAAAAAAGATACCAACACATCCAATTCAAACAATCAAAACTCGAACCTCTCAAAACATATAATTAAAATTATAGAAAATAAATAATAATAAAAAAAAAAGAACATAAGAACTTCTTTTTCTTTTTAACTATAAAAAAAAAATAAAACCTTCATCATCATTATCGACATCATCCTTTACTCCAAAACCATCAGCCACTTTATATCGCATGTCATTTGGATTGGATTGGATTGGTTGTTTTTTTTTTTTTTTTTTTGTGTGTGAAACTGCTGAACTCCGGTAGCCAGTTTTTCTCTCTCAATTCGATAGCAACCGTCATTTTACAAATTTTTATCACTCTCAATGCATCTTGAGAGGGTCTTTCATCTTTTGTCGTCCCGAACAACAAGCTGAGATTACCATAAGCAGTATAGGTACCTCGTATACCTCGCCACATCACATCAAGGAGGAAGAGTTAAATTATTTCCCAAAGACTCGTACAACCGTTAATTTGGATTGATCTAGAGATGTGCGTTCCTCATAAATATTCATGACTCAAACTAGAGGATTGGAGGAGATTATATATGTAGCTTCGCACTAGCTATGATCTGCTCTACTGTTGCCAGCAGCGGGATGAAGGCAATAATTTTATTTATTATATTTGCCTCCGAATCCCAATGTGGTGTGCTGTTGTTGGAGGTGTTTCCCACGCTTCTTACTTGCTTGCGATTTGAAGTTTCGATGAACCTTAGGGGGGCTGCTCAGTGCTCAGCTCATTCGATGATGATTATTAGCAACACAAATATCGCCAAAAGCAGGTCTTCTTGTGTGAAGCCTTATTTGGTAGCAAGTTGTCGGTCGCACAACAAACAGTTGATGGCTGCTTCCTAATTCAGCAAAAATTCCAAAGACTCGCGTTCAAACATTTGTAATTATTATTGATGCGGGAAGAAACAACAACACCCAGAGAAGACGAGGTTATTCTGTGTCTTTATTTTTTTGCACGCAATGATTCCTACACTCCAACTACACAATAATGATGATGATGGGTGATATGACCAACGGATGGACCACTCCTTTTCATTCAATAATCCTCTCAACTTGGGCAGAATCACCAACAAGCACCAAACCACACTACAACATTATCGCGCTTAGATTTTTTTTTTTTTTTTTTTGTTCAGCCGGTATAACGAGGCTAGAGAAGGAACCTGTTTCTTTAAATCACGATGATGCAGATAATCGCACAGAATGGATTATGGGCAGAGCCAGAAAAATATAAATTCAAAAACAACAGAACGAAAAATCAAGTCTTGAAGACTGTTTTTTTTTTTTTTTTTTTTAGATTCATTCATGCTGTGAGCGAGGGCTTGGCTTGGGTATTGGGTCTTGGGTTGGCTCCGTTGGACCAGTGAAATGGTAATGAGATGTTCAAAGCTTGAGCCCACTATATACAACAAATAATATTATGTAACTTTGGGCTTAATTGATTTTTATGACACCGCACAACCGCGCCGGCCGCCTCGCCGTGCCGGTTAAATGTTTTGTTTAAGGCGTCATGTTAAGTTTTGTCTAAGCTGGGGATTTAATTCGAAATGAATGTCATCTATCGATGAGTTTGACAGACAGGAAATATGCAATGCATGAAGAAATTTTTATTAATAAATCTTTTGGTTACAATAAATTTATTTCTAGGTTTCGGTTTGTTGGATAGATTTAACAAAATAGAGGTTTAGAGAGTTAACGAAATCTGGGTAGTGAAACATGCTAAATGTCATAGAACTGTAAGGCTCTGTAAGTATCACAAAACAAGGATTTTAATATCATCCGTTTTTAAAGAGTACATAAAGGTGACAAATTATATTTGCTTTAACAGTATTCAGTTCTTGATATGTCATATATTTTGTGACCCTAAATTGTGTGACCCCAATTATAAGTTTCCGCTTTTTGAAAAAGAAGTGCGAAAATCAGTTAGGTTATCATGGCCTGATTTCATGGTGATATAAGTTCTTCATTTTGTTCTCAATTTTTGTCCTCAAATTTCAATCACAAAATCGGTTCATAGTTTAAATTGATGCTACAAAATTCGAAGTTCGTAGAATTTTGTATCAGTAAATCCGAATGAAACGAAAATGTGTCGCCATTTTCTACGACAGGTTGATCTTGTCGTAGACTAATAGAAAACCCTATATTTCTGTAAAAAAAAAACATGATTTTAAAAAACAAGTAGGGTTCCAATATTTTATTTATTCATTTATAAGACGAAAACAACAAACAAAACACAATTATAAAACTTTTCTTGATTGAAAAGCACACTTTTCGATATTCACTCCAATCGGCGAATTTTGCCAACATTTTGAAATAGGTTTAAGCTAATCGATCTACGCAATTCAAACAATAATATGCAACTTTAATGAAGTTTAAAACAGAAAGAAATTGAGGAAGTAAAAAGACACGACTTTAAAGTAAGCTCAAAACCACTTTATTTTTAAATAATTTGTATTTTTACTTTACTTTTGTATGGTAAAAAGTTCAAAAACTTTCAACAAACAAAGAATACATCAACAACACAGATTTTTTTTTATAACCTCGAATGATTTGACATTTGACACAGTGTTAAGGGACAATGGGAAATTATGCTTTGCGAGGGATTTTTTAATTCGAGACCGAAAGAGAACATTTATATCGTTTTCCATTTAAATCGTATTTATCAATTTTTTGTGGCTCATTTAACATGAATGAGAGTTAATATTAATTTTGCAATCATTAAAAAAAAAATCACATACCTAATTGTCAAATAAATACATGAGTTTTCAAGTCAATGTGAAAATCGCTCTTGGTCCTTAAAAGACTTAAGAAAAACTCATTTAAAATTTGTATTCTCATTTTTTCTAAAACTTCCTTTACATAACTTTGATTAAGCCTTACAAACCTAAGCAACTTTTGCTATAAGAGCAAGTACGTGCGGTCGAAACTGATTGCAAAAAAGATATTAGTAGAATGAAATTTTGGAACATAGGTATACCTATCATTTATCCAACCAATAAATTAAGGTCTTATTGTCTAAAATAAAATCATCAAACAATACTGTGCCTGAAATATCTAGTTGTCTACATTTCAAGATATAAGTTCCACATTTTACTGATATCAACATTCAGCGCTTTTCAGAAGGTACTTGATAGCAAAACTACCGATAATTTGCATTAAAAGTTTTCAAAGTGAAATCAAAATCATCTATATTAGTCAACAAATGCCGATATGGATTCAATAGTAACGGAGTCATCAGTAAAATATTTCAAAATTTCAACAAAAAAAATTAATTGCTTTGAAAAAATCTTGTATACGATTTTATCTTCATCAGTGACTCATTATCATTATATTATGGCTGGAGCTTTATAATAAAAATAAAATAACTGCAATTCCTTTTTTGCCATAACAAAAAAACATTTCATCCCACTGCCCATCAATTCTGCGTGCGCAAGGTACCCACAAAAAAATTCTTCTTTGACTATGACTCACTCTATTTGGATTTGTTCAACCAAATTGAGTGGTAAACCAACTCTTTGATGATTGCGTAACCATTCAAGAAAACCAAATAACAAAAAAAAAAAACACGCAGATAAAATGAACGATCACATAAATAATGACTTTCTGCAAATTTCAATTAAAAATACATTTTCTAGCTGCCATAAGTGCCATTGGCAAAAAACACAACACCATCACCATACCATTTAAATACCACAAAAAAAAACTCATACCTTCTCTATCTCCTCTTAAACACTTAATCCCTCTTTGGCTGATGGCCTGGATGGATGGTTGACCAAGAAAAATGAATAAAATTAAAAATATGACAACAAAAAAAAATTATTGAAAGTGACTATAAGATTGTTTAGTAAATTGACGATGTGCAACTAACCTCAAAAGAAAGATTTTGTAATGAAAATGAAAAGGTGTATTAAACCCATGATTAACGGACTTTTCAAATTTTCTCTCTCTCTAGGTAGAGGAAAATCAGCTTGAGCGCGTTGTGTTTGGCCATAATGGCGTCGCGTCGCGTCGTCATCCAGTAGTCCAACATCGATGTCCGATCTACGCAATCAAGCGTTGCATTTTATCGCTTTTTTTGTTGTTGTTGTTAAGTGCCTCTGCCTCCGTGTAGATGGAGAAATAAAGGAAAATCTATCATCATCTTTGGACTTAAGATTGGGATTAAACTGTCTAAAGCCAACTATTTCTTAATATTTTGTTTTTATCTTTTTTTTTGAAAAGGGGATTGGAGTCTCTTATAAAAATCGATATGCAAGAAATTAAATTTATTTTATTTCCAATGATTTCAGCAAAATTGGATGAACTGTTTTATTTCACTCAAATGATTTGATTGTATTGTAAAAGTTAATTTATAGCCTGGGAGGTAGCGTTTGTGTTAGAAGACTTAGGGAGTTCAGAGTAACCAGGCGGTAGTTAACCTTTAAAACCTCAATAATACCGTTTTAAGTCTGTCATCGATAAACCATAATGGAAAGTCACAGTTAAAAAAATCCAGATAAATCGGAGGTCTTTCAACCTTATTTCTTTGCTATACGCAGTAGTTTTTTAAAGCAATTGAGATGTATTCGAAGACAGACGGCTTATTCTTCGCAGTTTTGTATTCTTCAGGCTTATTTCTTTCCTACCTGAAACTTTCAAAACTTCAAAAAATAGAGAGAATAGCTTTTCCTTAACAGTTAAATAGCATTTCACAGCTGAAAAACACTTCAAACTGGTTCTTACATAACTAAAGCTGCGAATCTGAGCTTTCCCCTGAAGTTAAGCACCGAGTATCGAAACTACGTCTTGGACTATAATGATTGATTGTTCCTGCAACTGCAAATGATACAATGTTGCAAGTTAAATTGCTTTGCGATTTTATTACAAAACAAATTGATTAGCGTCGTTGTCCCGGTGCAGCGCAGTGCAGTACAGTGCGATAGTGATATGTGGTATGATGTGAATATCTGTAAAATAAAATCGATTGATATTTAACAGAGATATACTCGTGATGTGATGAAAATTAGGTTTCTCATTTTTTTTACTGTTACAACAAAATTAGATGTGGTAAAGATATGTGTAGGTAAAACTAGCGGAAAACTTTTCAAGTGAGAAAGGTACGGAATAGGTAAGCTTTTAATGTTAAAAATAGTCACGAAAGTTAAAATATAATTTAAGGGGATTCATTTTTGTAATACAAGTTTTTGCCAAAAATGATTTTCAGATGAACTGCACTCAGAGAAATAATATTTTTGTTTTCGTTTGCGGCTAGTGCTTTGAATTAAATGAAAATTATTTGCTGGAAAGTTAATACAATCCCCGCAAAAGTTTTTGATTCGTAGCAACTGTATTAGAGCCTTTGTTCGAAAACAAGAGGTCACATGTTCAATCACCGGTGTTACGCTGAATTTTTTTTCTAATTATTCGTTCACAAAAATATTTTCACCGAAACGAATTTAAGAGTTTGCTGCAAAAGAAGTTAGGGTCAAAGTAATTCGCAGGGCTCGCGTTTGCATTTAAAGCAATTAGAAACATTCCGGGCGAACTATATTACCAATATGAGAAACTACCTTACCATTTCCATTAACACACTTTCCCAGCTGCGAGTTTTACAGAAAAAAATATGGCTGAAAAAGTGCGAATCATGCCGCAACGCATTCGTCAGATTCTATAATTTTAAACTAAGTTTGCCATTTGATTGAATTAAGAAAGATATATTTTTAGAAAATATGTTTAAATATCGTTTAAAAAAAAATGTTGGTATGCCATATTTAGGAAATTATAAATGCACTTCTAAATCAAAAATTTCAAAAAAAAAATAATCAGTGAGCTGTTTTCGAAAAATAAGCCACAGATAACCCAACGGATAGATACTACATATGGCGGGCTAAAAGCTGAAGTGAACCAAGTCACAAAAAGTGAATTCGGATATATAACGAGTTAAAGTAAATACGCTACCATTGAATGTTTTTTTTTTCAAATAAATGACAATTTGAAACGAAACACTGTGAGACCTCCATATGAACTTTATAAGTTCAAAAACTCTCCCATTTGCTAGTGATAGTGTTGAATTCTATTTTGAAAATAGTTTAATGCATCAATCCAAGACGCTATTTACAGTTTTTATTAAATCTGCAAAGGTTTTATAAGATCCATGTTTTTTTGGTACAAAAACAACTCTCTATGTACAGAAATCTCCTGGTCTTAAACAAATTTCCATTTTTAGATGAGAATATCTCTTTTATCTCTTCTTTCTCATACATAGAAAAAAGTGGATAGTTATGTGAACTATTTTAATTGTTTTTAAATGTCAATACCAATTTTTTTCACGATCATCGATGGGAACTAAAATATTTTAAACGGTAGTCGAGAAAGTCAAAGTATTTATATCGAATGTTGTGTGAAATATTTAAAAGAAAAAAAAAAAAAATGGCAATGAAGTGAAATCCAATAAATATTATTTAATCACATAACTATACATAAAAATATCTCCGTAAGACATAAAAATATATCGAAAGAAAGAAAGACAGAAAATAAAAAAAAAAAAGAATTAAATGGAACCTGTCATACAGAGGAAGAAGATGTAATTAATTTTGAAAGAGCTGTTGGATGATAAATGTTTTACTATACTCGTTGTACCTTTATCTACCCAACCTACCAAACCAATAACAACAAGTGGCCAATGGAGTTGACCTTAATTTTTAATCGATATTAATTGCATCTGTATGGCATAAGTGCTGCAAGCAAAACATTATAATGTGTCTTGTGCGACGACCGACAATCGACGACGACGAGATAAGATGGAAATAAGCAAAGGCAATACATTATACATAATAATTTAATTACTAATTATGTATGTTAAAGTCATAAATTATATAGTTTGTGGTATAATTGTTGTTATGAACTTTAAAATCAACCTGTTTTTTTTTTTTGTTTAACTTTTAATTGTTTTCGAATCACTTTTGATTTTCCTTTGCAATTATAGTCCGATAGGATATGATATTGAAGTATAAGATCAAGGGTCTGTATCATAAAATTACAATTTTTGTATAAGATGTAGTTTTTCCTACTACTCCTTTTTGGTATATACCTTAGCTAAGGATTCAAGTTAAGGTCATGACAAAGCAAAAAGATGTTGTCAAAACCATGAGCTTGTAAAAATACTATAATTTTTTTAGACTAGTTGATTACTGATACTTCTTACTGATGCAATTCAGTCCATTTAGAAGTTTCAGTGCGGAAGCCATTCACTTCTCGATTCTGCACTGTAACTTATAAATTACGTTTCCATTTTATGAAGGGTGATTATTTATCGATTTTTAGCAATGCTTATTATTTTAATTCAATGTTTGAATGTTGATGTTTTTTGGTGCAATGTATGGCAAAGCAAAACCAGCGTAGGGGTGTCTTCGCACACTTTATCGAATTTCATTTTCAATTTGTAACATGGAGTGATCAAGATTTGCCCTTCTTTCTTTCATAAATAAAAGACGAATAAACAAATATTTTTTTCTTATTCTATAAAGATATAAATAAACTTTTTAATTAAATCAAATTAGGAGTAATTTTCGTTATTCTATTTTTTTTCTAGTCAAAACGTGTTTTAAATAAAAAAACAATAATCAACGAACGCATCCTTCGCAGGTGCAACTGCCAACTTTCAATCAAAAAATTATTTCTTCAATACGACTCTTTGCCCTCTACATTTCAATATTTCAAAGCTCTATGGCCAGCATCGCCATCTTGATTTTTACTGCTTTATTTTTTTTTTTTTCCATAGAAAGTTTTACTGCGCTGCTTACCCAACAACCAATAAAACACGGCTAATATTGCTAAAACGTTCCTCTATGGCTTTCTTATACATTAGATGACCTAACAACAAAAACACAAGAAATATTAACTATTACTTTTTGTTAATTTAACATCAATACAATAGCTCGAAGGCGTTGACCCCTTTAACACAACGAATAACTTACCTCTTGTGGATTTCCATAAACTAACTTATTCAACAAAAGTAATTTAATTTCCTTTCCTCTCCCTATTTTTTTTTTTTTTTTCGAACAATTAAACTAGAGTTACTTTATCATTTTCATTCCTTTCATCTTTCAAAAAATGCAACTGGTGTTGGTTTAATCCATCATAATTACATGAAACCATTGTCATCATCAGCATTATCACTTTGCAACAACTGCGGAGGCAACTTCTGTGCAATAAGTGAAAACAGCTACTGGATTTCATTAATTCTTTTTTTTTCGTAAATTGTAATCTTTTTTTATAATTTATTATTATTATTTTGCGTCTCTCTTCCTCTTAATTTTTGTGTTCCCTCCTTCCGGAGCGTGAAATAAAAATCACCTATCGATTAAAAATGCATTCAAGTGTTTCCTGTGGGGTGCTGCTATTAAGTCCGTCAGAGGTTAAACTTCTTCATGTTGTATTATATTTGTCTTGTACGTTATCCCCAGTCAGTGGTCTCTTATAATGGCAACTTATACACACGTTGCGTCGCACTCGCAATCGACCATCGTCGTCGTTTTCTTCATCATCGTTCATGGCCGTGGCAAATTAATTGACTTGAGTTTTGAAAAAGAAAGTGTTACAAAAAGTCATCACAAGCACTCTGGCACAATGCAAAACAAAGAAAGAAAGACAGAAAGCAAAAAAAAAAAAAAAAAGACAATCAAACTTAAAGGAGGAAAGAAAATATACAAAATAATAAAAGAAAGTCTTTGAGCTCGAGGAGTATGAAATCTTGAGGAGAGCTTATGTATGGTTTTCATGGCTTTTTAAGCATCATCGGTAGGAGGTTGTTGTTGTTGTTGTGTAGAAGAAGCAGAAAAGTGCGCCACAATGCAACAAAACCATGATCACCTCTTGCTCTGTTCATTGACTTTTTCTTTATCTTTCTCTTAGCCACAACATGGTAAAAGAAGAAGAAAGAAACATACTAAGGAGCTCACTTTTGACTGTTAAAAGCATAATTTACACTATCGCTGATAAGAACTTTTTCTAATGGGAAGGTCAACGAGGCTTTAATTAGCATGGTTTGGTGTAGTAAAATTTTTTTAAAGTAGATCTTTCTTAAAGCTTTTTTCTTAAAAAAATTAAAAAAGCTTTTAACTAAAAGCTCAGATGTCTGAAAAAAAAATTCTAAAAACTCAAAATCAGATGTCTGAAAAAAAATTCTAAAAACTCAAAATCGATTAGTTTTTTGAAGTTTGATATAATTTGTTTCATAATAACGAAAGGCTTTCTTAAGTTCTTATACATACGAAAATAATTAAAGTTACAAAGTATCTACTTTATTCTATCTTTGTAATTTTTGAATGTTTCGAAAAGTTTCGAAAATAATCTTTAAAAGAGTTTGCGAAAACCTAAGCTTTTTCATAAAATCCTTTTCATAAAGCTTTTCCCAAGAGTGAAACTATTTCATATTTACTGAAATTATAATTAGAGGCCCTTCACTCTTATTCTTTAAAAGCTTTTATCAAATGTCGAAATATGAAAAATAAATGTTAATTTGATCAGATAACTTTATTTGATATATGACAAAACAAAAGCTTTGAATACTGAAAAGCTTTAAATAACTAATCAGTTAAGTATGCAAAAACTCTTTGTATACTGACTTTAGATAAATAAAAAAAAAAACTCGGAAGCATTGCAAATATAAAACGATCAAATCAAGAATCGTTTTACAAAACAGAGGTTTTGAGACGAAAAGCAAAGAGAATTTTTACTTAAAGCTTTTAAACGAAACATAAAAAATAAAAAAAAAATAGGAAGATTTGAAACGCTTTTTTTAAAGGTTTATTGATATAATTTCTTAATAACAACAAATTATTATTTATTGGGAAAAAAACTCAAAAAAAGCTTTTTAAGATAAAGCTTTTTTAGATAAAGTGTTTTAAATTGAATTGGCATTTAGGAATTTTAAAAAGATAGATCTTAGATATTTAAAGGGTTTGGACCTGATACCAAATATTTGATTGAGCTTGAAATTGTTTCCAAAAGACTTGATTACTAAATCTTCCATTTAACTTATTTTTTAAAGCCTATTCTTGGTATTTTGAAAATCCAATTCAATAAAAACTGCACCCTATAAAGGGAACATTTAAATTCGGAAAAAAAAGCCAAAACAAAAAAATATAAAAATGACGTGTGTATCTCCCAGAAGGAGACTTTGTGTTGTATGCGAAGCAAAAAGAAATCTCTTTCACAAAGTCCAAGTTAAATGGGCGGTTGTAGTTGTTTTTTTTTTTTTACTGTCTTAATATATATTTTATTTTTAAGGTGGGTTGGATGATAAATGAAATGCATTTTAATTGCAAAATATGATTTGACATTTGGGATGCTTCAGTGGTTTGGATAATAACAACAACAACAAAAACGGCAACACAGAAGCAGCAACAGAAACTATTTACAAGCAAGTCCAGAAATGGAATGGAAAGTGGTGATGAAGATCAATTAAATTATGGGAGTTTCTTCATTAAACAAAAATGATTATAAATGTACCAACTCAATCATTTAAAAAAAATCTTTTGAAATACAGATAGATATAAAAAAAAAATTGAATAAATGACTTTGAAGATAGAAATCTGTTAAATATGCTTATTGGAATTTAAATAGTTTTCAACCAAGCCTCTGTGGATGATAGATTGTTTATTAATCAAATTGAAACTTTCTTGAGTTGGCTTAAGCCAACTTTTTTTTTTTGGCAAAAGTCAACTACAAAGTTGTATATCGGACTAGTCGCTTGAATATAAACTGAGTCCGGAGTTGAAGGACCAAATCCTTATTTTTATCTTGGAACAGAATTTCTAATTTCTTTGGCTGGTATAGAACTTTAATCACCCTGTAACGTGTACCTAACTTATTCTGTCATATTTTACCTTAATTAAGCACTTGCCTTTCAAATGAGTAAATTAAAAAAAAAACGCATAAGTAACATAACATAGATATTTAACGAAGTCGTAAATCTTTTTGAACAATTATAATAATTATCATTTTTATTCCTTTCGGTGTTGTTGGCGTTTTTTTTTTTCTTTAAATTCAAAAGCTAGTTGTTCAATCACAATAAAAAAAAATGTGACTCATATAATTAAAATTCTAGCTTGACCAGGTTATCACGCCAATATCGTTGTTAGTCGAGTCGAGTCGATGCGATTCGTTCCGATTCGAGTCAAATTAAACCGCGCCAACTGATTCATTTTGCCTTTACATAAAAACCACATCGTCTGAGTTTGATTACTTTAGCTGACCTTCTACTTGTGATTTAGTTTTGTTTGCATTTTTATTTCTGACTCATAAAAATCTAAACCTTTTTTTTTTTTTTTGCTGTACATATTTTGTGAATCTTTATTAAATATACTTCATATGTTTATTTTTTTTATTCAAGGGTGTAAGGCAGGGAAAATATTGTGTTCCGCAAAAGAGGGGCTTGGTTTTGTCTTGTTTGCATAGATATAGGGCTAGTCATGTTTTGTTTGAATTTAAAACACGAGATATTTACTTTATTTGAAAAAAAAAAAAAAAAAATAGTTATGACTTTGAAGTGGCTTGAGATATATGCCATTAATAATGATTACCTAATTCATATTTGAAATTATTCTTTCCTACATACAGGGACAAGGTAAAGTATGAGTATCCAATAATTATAGAACACCTCCCAATAGTTAGTGGTTATTATAAAATTTGGCTAGGTAATAAATTGAGTCTACACCCATTAAATGATCTTGAGACTCGTGCCACGTGTGGAAATTCTTATCAAAGTGTACAGTCCCATTCGATGTTTGTCTTAAAATTGTTTAAACAAAAATGTGGAAAACATTTTTTGATGCTAGGCACTTCTGAGGAAACATGTCGAAACCGACTTGAAGTCCAAATTTGCTTGGCTTACCTAAATAAAAAACAAGGAACTTATTAAAAATATCATTTTGTTATGAATTTGACCTTAATTCTTCATAGGAATGTATAAATTCTGCAGAATTCACAGATCAAACTCAAATGATAAAAGGCATTAAGGTGTTCGTAATTCCAAAAATAATTTTTTGTTAGTTTCGTAGTCTTACTTTTGTTTTTTTTTTTCGAGATGAAGTACCTTTTTTCAATATTAAAATTGATGTTTATTTTAAATTTATCCTTTTGAAAAATCATATTCAAACGTAAATATGTTTATATTACATATGTATATTTTTTGCTTTATAAGGTTTTGTAATGAAATTATTTATGTTATTGTTTTAATTTATTTTTTTTTTCTACGTTTTTCGTTTTTGAAAATAAGTTCTCGTTGTATTTTTCGAAAAAAAGAATAGATTTCAATACAATCGGATCCGTTTCAGTACATTTTTTAGACACTTTTAAGTACAATTCAAAAAAGCAATTTTCAATGCCTGGTTCATTTGTTTCGTTTGGTATTTTAGTTTGAGGACATTTATGTAAATGCAACGCCTATATCCCCAGCTCAGTTTAATAAAAAAAATCATTTTTGAAAATGTTAACAATACCCCTGAGGCTGAGTGGACTCCAATTCTTTATTGCATTTTTGCTGCGCTAAATTACTCGTACGGTTCCCAGTTTTTAATAATATTTGTTAAAAATGTTGACACCTTAGACCCTCTCAGTATCCGCCACTGAATAAATTATTATCAACCTAAAATTCAGTTTTGTTAGCAAATGGATAGTAGCAAGTATTATTTTTTTTTTCAATTTTTAATAGAAAAAAAGTTGCACATACGCCACAGTGACCCTTTAACAATTATTGTTAACATTTTTTAAGCTGATTTGTGACTATTTACTAATAATTATAATTATAAAGGTGGTCATTCGGAATTTTACATACATATACTCTGAAAAAATTGTCATATTCAAAATATGGGGTGTATCGCCTCTCGTAATCCAAAAAGAAGTCTACAACTCAAAAACAAAAATCAGATTTTAAAAAAAAAAAACCCTGATCGATGGGATAAAAATCAAGTCTCTAAAAATACGTCATCAGGTCGACGGAACTTCACCACGTTAGAACCATGCATAGAGGAGATTGGTTATGGTCTTGTTTTTTTTTTTTAGGAGAGGGAATAAATTTACAAACTCCATTCAGATCGAATATTTCGTTCACTATACGCTACGCTATGTTAGCCGCATTATAGTCGATGACGTTCATCAAAGATTTTTACTATATTTCTCTCCCATACCATTAATTCTCTACGTTCAGTGAATACTGAGTTGGTACATTACACTCACACATAGATAGAGGGTATCATACGATGTGCATGAAAATCGAAACCGTGATCGTGGGTTTTTCTTTCGACTTAAAGAAGAATAAGGAAAAACCAGTTCTCAAAATTGCGGGATAGGGTGATGGCAAAGGTGTTCATCGTTCATCAGAGGTTTTTTGGTGCTACGCTGCTGGTTTAACATTTTTATTGCTGCTACTGTTTCGAATTGGATTTTCCACTCATTCACGAGAGTGGATGGAGTTGGTATATAGCTTTTATCATGAATGCATTTGGAGTATAGTTTGGCTTTGAAAAAGAAAGATTATAATATTATTATTGAGTGTGAATATTCAATAACACGTTCGATATTATTGTATTCTTTTTATTACTAAGCCGATTCTAATGTTTAAATTTTTAAGCTTAAATCATGAAAGTTTGCTGGCAGTCTTTAAAAAAAGAATTCAGGTATTAGATCGAATTAGGATAAATGTGAAAATACGATAAAAAAAAACCTAAATTACAATTGACGATAACGTCCAAAAAGGCTGTTGGAGTAGGGAGTTTTAGAAAATTCTATGGGGCAACCCTTATGTTCAAAGGTCGGTAGGGACGAATTCAGTTAAGGAAAAAAAACTCATTGGACCTAACCAATGGCTAAACAAGCGTTTAAATAAACAAACGAGTAATAAATTAATAAAATTGGTTCAGTTGAACTTACATATATGATTATGGATAATTGAGAAAACTCTAATCCAATAATTTAAAAAACTCATCAAAAAATTCTCCTTAAATTCATAACAAAAAAAATTAAGAAATTCATTCGAATTTTGTGGTGATAGTTGATTCATTAATTTTTAAGAATGCAATTAATCGTACTCTCTGTGTAATTCCATTATGTTCAAAGCATCTGTTTCCGTTTTATGTATTTCTGAGGTTGGTATGATGGAGGATGTTAAGTCATTCCACTTTCTGGAATTTTATTTTTTTTTAATAACTCAAACCCATTATTTGTAAGGTAACGATATATTTTACAAAAACCTTAGAAATTTAAAAAAAAAGTCGAATGTTAGGTACCAAATGTCAAGTAAATCTGCTAAATTGTGTATCGGTTGATAATTTTTTTTCATATTTTATTTTTGGGCTTCTCAATCATTGATGTAATGTTGGTTTTGATTAAAACCTCAATTTATTTTAACACGAAACCAGTCCAAAAGTAAAAAAAGTATTAACTGTGATTTACGATGAATTTTAATTATTTACTTGTATGAATTCATATAAAGTATTTGCATCAAGTAAAAACTTTTTTTTTATGCATACCAAAAAAAGTAAATACTGCAAATCGGACCTTTTACTTAAACTTTCGTATTTACTTAAACTTTGTACTTGAAGTAAAAACTTTAGTTTTATGCATCCGCCTATTACCATATGTATGACGATTTTTTTTTGTTCAATTAGCCCAAATTTTTGTTCATTAATATCCTCAAATTCATTCTTCCATATTTCATTTTTTACGATGACTTGCATTTGGCATTCCTCGACCATAAAAATGTGAACGAACTTTAAAAAAAAAAAAAAAAAAAAAAAAAAACACGAAAACGACCAAAAGCATTTCAAGTAATTTAATCATTAATTTTGACAGTTATGACAGTCATCGTTATTAATATTGAATATCATCTCTTTGAACATCATCAAATAAATATTTCGTCGAGTAATTCAAATTTCAACAAATCATTCTAAATTATAATTCCGAATCGAAAAATATTTAAAAAAAACAGTTTCCAAATGTTTCTGTTTTAATATTTTATCTTCCATTTTAGCAATACCACGCAAATTATATTCAAAATAAAATTGAAAAAAAAAAACACGAATAAAAATTTCTATCTCCAAATGCGTCAACAAAAAACAACTTTGCGAAAGCAAATCTTAATTTATATTGACAGAAGATATTCATACATATGTACGTAGTTAACTTAACTAATTCTTTTGTCGATAGACGACAACTTACGTCTTTAACAAACTAAAAAAAATTCGAGCAAAAATTCCCACATTCAATTTATGTTAATTTGTATTTATTTGGGTATTTTTTGTGTGTTAATTTATTTTGGTTCTTAGAAGAATATAAAATTGACCAAAAATAGACCAAATTCATTAGAATATATGTAAATTAATGTCATGCGATTTTTTTTCAAGTTTTGAGACTGAAATGGATTATGTCTCGTTTAGAAATAATTCAAGCTTTTTATAAGTAGATTTGTGTTATGCTAACGGAAATTTCTAAAAATAATAACAATTAATTTATTCAACATATTACACATGGTCAGGGTTTTTTTTTGTCGATTTTATCTATTAATTTAAAAAACGTGCCAATTATTAAAAACAAGTTTAATGGAAAATTCCATTTATAGGTTTAGAATAATTTTATATCTTTTTAAATTAACTTTAATATTGTTTTTTATTGTAAAATTTTTTAACTCGAGTTTTTATGTATATCAACAAAAAATTTAATTTATTATTTTTTTTTTTTGGTTCTTTGCAGGTAAATCAAATGGTTCTTTCTAAATTTTAGTGCTTTAACTTTTGTGAGTATGAAACTTATGGATGATATTGGTTTGGTATTAAATGCTTTCTCGTTGCGTAAAAATAATATACCTACTCAATGAAACAGCAGTGTCATGTCAAGACCACTTAAATTTAAAAAATTAAAACGTCATGCACCAGAGTTGTGTGCTGTTGTAGCGCATTCTAAAATCGTTTATATGTTAAACTCGAAAATAGGTTTAATCCAATCCGTCGTCTTTTTCCTTTCTATTTTAATTTATTCTGTTCTGGTTCTTCTTTCCAATGCTATTTATTATTTTAAGCCAAGTTTAATCAATATGCTTCAATTGAACAAACGAACGTTAAAAAAAAAATAGAAAAAGAACAAAAAAAAAACAAAATTACATCGAATGGAAATTACCGCCTTTCAGATGTTGTTGCCACCATTCTTTTTTTTTTTACTATACTCTTGCTCTATGGTTGCTTATGTAAACATTAAGCTTTGGTTCTTTTTTGTCGTTGTTGTTGTTGTTATTATTCTATTCTTGCTATTTTTTCGAAATCACAGCTTAAAATCAGAACAAGAATATCAAAAAATAAAAAAAAAACATAAACGTTTAAGACTAGCTTGTGCGAGCTGAGCGGGTTGTGATGTTCTCTCTCATTTGTTGTTGTTGTTTTTGTTAGTTCTTGTAGCTTAAGTGATTTGCTTTAGTGGCTGTGATGTTTTTTTTTTTGTTGCTTATGTGGTTGTAAGTTTGCCATTCGCTTTTGCTGTTTACTTCGAAAGATCTTAGAAGAAAAACAAAAAAAAATTAAATATCAGTGTGGGGCAACTTAGGTGTTGCCATGGTAAATTATTTCGCAATGTTAAAAATTCTAACAACAATTTAAAATATTCGCAAGTAAGAAATGTTGATTTGATTTTTTTCTTTTTAATTTATCGTGTTCTTGAAACAATAGGAATAGGAAAAAAAAAGAGAAATGGCTAAGAAGGCCTTAAATGAAAAATCATTGCGATTTCCCGAAGAAATAGTTAAATCCATAGTTTTAAGATATTTTGATATGATTTGAATAGTTGCCATTGTCAGAACTCCTGAGCTCAGTTTATTTTTAGCCTGAAATTTTGTAAAATAGACTTGCATCCTTTAGGAAATAATTGCTTTAAGTATTGTAAAACAGTACGTATTATTTGTTCTGTTGTATTTAAAAAAAAAAACTAAATTATTTTATTATTATTGGGGGCCATTTAATTTTTTCTGACACTATTTTACATCTGAAAGTAAGTTATGAAGATGTGGGACAAAAATACTGTTTTAGTTCTTGCTGCCAACATATCGAAAATTGGTTCCTTAACTTAACGCATCCACTGTTGCGGTGATTTTCTTAAATGCTCTGTGTAAACAAGGGTGTATGCAGGATTTTGAAATGGGGGGGGGGCAAAGTCTTTCAAGAATGAATTTTATAGAATAAAAATTAAAAAAAACTGTATGAGCATCACACATTTAGAAGGTAGAGAAAGGCAAACGCCCCCCCCCCCCCATTGCGCATGTCCTTATCTTTAAACCTCGTTTGTAAACCCCTAAATATAAAAAAAACACTACTAGGTAATTCTACTAGGTAATTCCATTTTTGAGATAATCTAGCTTAAGCCAATTATATCAAAACATCCTGTATACATTTTGGATAAGAAACCTATCGAAGTTTGGTGTTTTTTTTTTATAGGTACGTGTTAGGTCATACTGTACTGCGGACTAATTTAAAAGGTTTCTTAAAAATTGTTTTACCGATTTTCATCAAATTTTATTTCGGTTATGTCCAGATTACAAAACACTGAAAACTGTGTAAAAGAGAACCTTCAATAGCAACACTGGTCATCTCTGTACTCCAACAAACTCAACTCAACACTATCACTATAAGCTCTTCTTAAGAAATCTTTTTTTCAACATTTCCTTCCATATTCCTCTCAGCCGTGTCGCCACCACCGGCCTTCTTTGCAAAAACAAAACTAAAGTAATAATAATAATTCTCAACTTTTCCCAATACTCACACAATTTAGCTCTATTCGAATATCACGATTTAAACTTTAAATTCATACAATCATACTCTGAGTCTGAGCAGAGCACAAACGCTGCTGTGCCGACTTCAATTGGTTTACATTCACTAACAAGACGTTGGGTTCAGAATGTTTTTTTGTATTATTATTTTTTTTTCTCAAACCCCCACGTACGATAATTCCCCCTCAAAGATGTGTGTATAGTAAAAGTTAGTTAGAAACAAGCAACAACAAGCTCCAAAACACACACTTTAAGACCCCATAGTCTCACACATTGAAATCGGAGTCTCCATCTTCAAGCTGAAGACACACCAAGACAACACAAATGAATAATAAGAAAAATAAACCGATCGTCGTTACCTACTCGTTGGTCGGTATCGGTTGGTCGGTTGTTCGTTTCAAGAGAACTTCAAGTCTCTTCAGTTAATGTTTATACCTTCATTCGTTGAGCACGACTTTTCTGTTAGTGGGACGGGATTTTTCGTTTTGTTTTATTTTTTTTTGTATTTTTCTCTGCGATCAGAAGTTAAAAAAAAATATATTGCCTTCATATGTTTTGATCTCGAGTTTCTTTCGATATAATTAACCAACAAAAATAAGAAAATCGTAACTAGAACTGCTAAGTAGGCAGAATATTATCGTCGAAGGGTGTGATTCTACAAAGTATTGAGCTTAGTTCTAAGCCAAGTTGGATTAAAAACGATCTTACAAATTTTACATTTTGTTTCGTTGAGTTTTATTTTTTTTTTTGTGTAAGCTCTTTTTCGTCGTTGCGCCTCAATTGGAAATCATAGGCTAAGATTCTAAAAGTTTACTTTTACAATTTCGATCTTTAAGTAAGAATCTTTAAGCCTGAACGCGTGTGCTAATTTTTCTTTCATAGCAACGAAAAATTGTGCGCGTTGTGTTCTTAGTCGACAATCAAAAACTTTGAGATCGGTCTTAAGTCAACGTTGTATCTTAATCGATAATAAAGTCTTTAAAGGGTTACATAAAAGTTAATCTTTGAGCCTGAACGCGTGTTCGTTACTTGTGTCACATCATTTGAGAAAAAAAAATAATTCCAAAAGAATATAATGAAATAATTTTATGTAAATATTTCAAGAACGAGTGTGTGTGTGTTCTTTTTCTCGTGATAATTTGTTTAAATTAAAACAAAAAGTGTGTACTTCCCCTTAAACTATGGAATACCTTCGTATATTAAATGCCTTCGAACAAACCTACTACAATCGGATTAAAGAAATCGAAAGGGTTGCAGCGGCCGCTGCAGGTTCAAATCATCGATTAAGAAGTATGACCAGCAATAGCAGCCCCATGAGCAGTAGTAGTAGTAGCAGTAGCAGCAGCAGCAGTAGTAGCAGTAGTAATAGTAGTCCGCCGAATCATATGACAATAAATAATCCATATCATTACCACCACCAACAACACCCGCATCATCATCCGGCCAATCGTAACGCCCATCATTTAAACGGTCACCACCATAGTAATGCAACAAATGTTGCAAATAGCTTACTATGGCAACCTTGGAGGGATTTTACTTCGTCAGCAGCGGTAGCTGCTGCTGCAGCAGCACATCATCATTTTTACCAACAGCAGCAGCAACACCATCATCATCAGCAGCAGCAGCAGCAAATTCAGCATCAGCACCACCAACAGCAGCAACAACAACAGCACAGTTTGCAAAAAGGTTAGTTGTCTAGAAAATCAAAATCAGTTAGAATAGAAATGATTTAACCCCATTCATTTTTTTTTTTTTTTGTTTAATGAAAAACAAGGTTAATTCACAATAATAACATGATATTTTGACTTTTCTATTGTTTTGCATTTTGTCGTCAAATTTAAGTGGAAATCAATCCATTGTTTTGAACGATAAGGGGTAATTTTTGGATTAAAATTTATAATCTTTTCAAGTATAATTCATGCAAATGAGAAACTTGTTTGACAAGTTAAATTGGCGGTTATTAGGTAAAACCGCATAATAAATTCGAGGTTAAGATGGCTGTTAGAATTTCAACTGGAAATATTTCTCGAGACAAATTTTGGTCAGTGAATACAAAAATAAATGTTTTGTTAATTGAGTCTTGCACAAAATATCTTAAAACTTTTGATGTTTCTTATTCAAAATACTTCACTTGAACTCAGTGACATTTTAATTAAACCGATCGGTTACTGTGGAACACCGCTGTAGTCGAAAAAAATTGTGTTAAATGTGAACAATGTTGGAACTCTTGTTGGGTAAATGCCAAGAATGTTGATAGTTCTCTTGTACTTCAGAAATGAACATGCATAAGGGTTTCATGTAATTGTTAATCATGTCTTTTATTCCTGAACGCGTCTTTTGAATTGTTCAGCGGTTCTAAGTTGATTTTCTTAATTATTTGACATGTGTTTTTTTTTACGAACGGTTCATGTTTTCGAAATGTAAGGGATAAAGAGATTTGAACCAGCCTTTTTTTTAATTATTTCCTCGAAAATCGTTTGTAACTTGTACGTTTATTGTTTAAGTGTGTACTTACATTAAAGTGTTTTTGAAACGGTTTATTATAAATCAAGTTCCCATATGAACTTGAATACTTAAAAAAATGAGGTATAAAGCAGTCAGACTTGCTACAAGTCCTCAGTAAATTCCCTTTTTCTACCCTTAATTCTTTCTGGAAGTATGAAAATTGGAAATAGGTAGGTACTTTAGGATAGTTCAACCTCTTAAGTTCAACTTGCTAGACTGTGAAACGTATGTATTTGTATGAACCATCGTTTTATTTAGAACTGCCTTACCTCCTACAAATTGCGGATAGTTATTGGTGATGTCTTTAAAATTAAAATTTGTGCCAGTAAAGCAGTTCCTTACTTAATTGGTTGAGGAATTAAGTTGCCGCCCAAAGCAATTTACGATAAATATTGGAGACTTATGTGCCACTTCCTCTGCTAGAACGTACACTACCTTATTACCATCACACTCACCTTTTGGGTTTACATCACACTTGATTAACAGGATGGTTAAACAGTGCACATTTTTATATATGAAGGGTCACTTGTAAGTGACACTTAAGTTTCCAATATTGGCCACTTAATTTCCACTTACGTCTAAAACTGGCATATAATTACCTATTTCGATTATGTGAGTATGCAACGTTTTATTTGTTGCTGAGCACTGATCTTATAAATAAAACACAGCTGCTATTACTATTTAAGGTAAATTTAAATTTTTAGTATTTTTTTTTTATGCTGAATAAATATACTGAGCTAACAAATAAAACACGGTTGTTGTTACAAGTTTTAAGTGTTAAATGTACAAAAGCAGGAATAACAAAATGTATGCATTAACGCATGTTACTAGCGAATTAAAGCAGTTCCAAATCTAAAAACTCTCTTTTTAAACGTATAAAACAAATTTATTCGAGTCTTTAAAAATAAAAAATTGTCTGTTGACCACAGAAAAATGTGTGATTTGAATTAAATCTTTGCGTGAGTTCTTTTATTCAAATGAATTTTGCGTGTAAGCTTTAACTCAAACTTCAATTCATTATTTTTTTTTCTAGAAATAACGCCTGTCATCACACCATTTCAACCCATAAACTCATGACATAATCGTACCATAAAATTCCAGTTAAAATTTCAATGAAACAAATTACCCATCATTTTGTGATTTAGCTGTCGCCACAAAGTCTATTCTGACTCAATTCGGGGGGTATATGTTGACTTTTCGATGTTGGACGTTTCAAAAACCATAATCTTCTTTTGCTTAATAACCACGCGGTTGTTTATCGTTTATTTGTGTATTACTCACACTTCGATATACGTTTCCGTTTATTTTATTTTTTTTTTATTGTTTGCTTTTGTTTAACGCGCGAGCACATCGTTCAGCTCATGTCCCCATTTTTTATATATGTAGTTTTGTATTTTTTTTATTTCATTATTGTAGCGCGCATGCAATAATTAAATAAAAATAAAATAGAACCATCGATCGGCAACAACCATATGGCATCCAACAACAAAATCATATAGAGTCGATAATTTTCTGACTCAACTTTGACAACTCAATCAACAATGAAATTAAATACAAACAGGTCTGCTAAAATGGTAGCAAAAAATTGAAAAAAAAAACGAATAACGAACAACACAAAAATTATGCAAACTTTCTCGTTTTATTGACACGTACGTTCGTACGTTAATGAAAAGTGTTCGACGAATTTATGCGGAATTTTGTTTGATATGTTATTTTTGTGAGTCGATAATAAAATTAGAATTTTTGTTTGTTTTTTTTTTTCTCAATCAATTTTTTTCTTAATCAAATTCTAGAAAATTCTTATTTTTCAGATAAAATGGATGTTTTAACATTAATTTCTTCTCAAATATAATTTTTGTGCTTACTTTTATTTATCAAAACCACAGTGAACTACATTACCCTAGTTTTTGAAACCAGATTTTTGATCGAACTAACCTAAAATTCAGCTTATGTTAGGCGTGTTCAACAATGAGAGACCTTTAAGAAACTTTGAAAGTGTCTATACATAAATAAAAGCGGTAAATATATAAATTAATGTCGTCTTTCATTCACTAAAAAAGATTTACTTTTTTTAACCTGACAGCTATCATCGAGGATGGATAATACTTGTATTATCTCCCAATATTAGCTGTCAGATTAAAAAAAGCGACCCTTTTTTGGTGAATTGAAGACGACATGAGAAACCGTACAAGAAAACCATTTTCCAACGCACAAATTTGACAGTCCAATAGAATGCTATCTCACTTTCATTTTAACGTTTGTTTATAAACTCTTCGATAGTTTGGAAGGACTGTCGTTAAGTTCAAACTCACCAATATTTGCCTAACTCTATTTCAGTCTACGAGTAATTTGGACATATTTTAGTATGTTTCAAATGTTGAAAGAATTACTGGAATGAATTTGTTTGACAGTTTCAAGACAAACATATATGGAAACTGAAATTATGGATAGCTCTGTTCGTTAACTTCACCGGAATACTTTACTTTCTCATAAAACAAAATTATAGGAAGGAATTCCGTTTGATGGAAATATTCTTGACAAAATTTAAAATTCATCTTCATTTGATGTTACCTGTTACTTGACTTGACTTTTCTTTTATTTGTTTCAAATTCTTTTTGACTAATTTTGAATTCAATGCTTTTTATATCTATATTATCCTTCATCTACTACGTTTGCCTTCAAAAATTCTTTCAATTCACATTAATATTCAAAAGCAATACAAAAAAAAACCGGCTTAACTAAAATTCTATAAATAAAATCTTACGCTTCTCTTATCGGCAGCGTGACAAGACTAAAATTAAATACCAAAAAAAGCCTTCGTAATTATTAAATTAATTCCATTCCAACTGATTTTGTTTTTTTTTTTAATTTTTATTTTTTTGTGAAAACATTGCAAAATAGCCGTTCAAAATTATTAAAATGGCGTTTGCTTTAAGCAGTCAGTAATCGGTTTGTTCACGTAAAATTTGCATAATTTAAAAATTACAATTTGATTGAAGATTAAATTTATGTACATATCTGCCCGGTGAGAAGTGTGTGCTAAAAGGAGCGAGGGGGGGGGGGAGGTTGAAAGGAAAGATTGAATTGAGTGGCAAACTTGAATTCATTTGTTTTATTGTCAAAAAAAACATCATATTGCCCCTCGACGACACATTTTTTCTGTTTTGGAATTCAACTTTTTATTTTCTATTTTTAGTGTTTATTTGTATTATACATTTTTTGGTGAGAAAAAATATTTTTGTTTTTAATTTCGCATTCTTATTTAGTATTCAGTTGAATTAAGAAGAAAAAAAAAAAAAAAATAAAAACTAGTTTATATTTTGCAAAATGAATAAAATATTTTACTAGCTATTTTGAATTGCAAACTACTTTTATATTTTTTTGGTTTGTTTAATGCGAAACGGAAATGTGGCGCCATTGTGAATGAAACTTAGCTGTCGGCTTGGAAGATTTAAGTAATAGATTTATGGATTTTTAATTAGTTTGTGGCAGACGAGTAGGTTTTTTGTATTGTTTTTATTGATTTGAAAATTTGAAAAAAAAAACAATAAAACTAATGACATTATACCTATAATACCACAATGTATACTCAAGATGTCAAATAAATGATTGCAAAAGCTTTTTTCTGCTTAAATTGACAGTTTGGGTGAAAAAAAGCTGTCATCATATCCGCCGTCAATATTTTTTCGAAATTCTTCTTTAAATACCAAAAGACTGTGGCTTGCTAAACTATAATAGATAGTCAATTTTTTTAACTAAAATTTAAAGATATAAAGCTGTTTTCTTTACACGATCCATCATTCAGTTGTTGGTAAGGTTTGTTTGTTAACTTAATGAAGAAAAATGTCAATTTAATTTGACATATGATTTTTGGCTGTGCCATTTTTAACTGGATTTGAATAGCTTGGTATCTTCCAGAAATACAGTTAAGAAGCTTCAAAAATACAAAATTTATTTTAAAAACTCATCAAATACACATCGAAAACTTCTAGGAACTGCGTTGTCTATTACAAATAATATAGATAGTATCCTAATATTCCCAACTACTCCCTCCCTAAAAAAAAATAATCAAAATTCTAAATGTTATGATATAATCTGCATTTAAAATAATTTTTTTTTGACTCATTCTACTTGCAAAAACAAAACATAAAAAACTAACATGGCCCATAGATGGTCTACGCTATGGCATGCGTATTTATTTCATTAATCGCTACAGAAATCGAACGAGAAATAATGATGACCGGAAATGTGTAATAAAATTTCGTATCCAGTTTCTCAGTTTTACCACCACAGAAAACGACTAATGGCGACGACGACGACAACACGGACGACCAAAACCAAACCAAAGTCTCGACGTAAGATCTCTTCGTTTCCTCTTTTCTCTTTCTTTTGTTTTCAACAACACGATGATGAGGATGAGGACGAACGACACGGGAGGAGAGGCTTTACGTTGCGTATACCGCACCGCGACGCCACTTCACGTTCATTCCTCCCGCCTCCCAAAATGTACGTTAATACAACAGTCAGAGTGGAAGTGATAGTAGGCAACTTTTTAACGTTCTTCTCCGAGGCGCACTTCATTTTCTTTTTATCTTCTTCCGCTCTCATCTCGAACCCTCCGCGTCACCATTATATATATGTACATATTATCTTCCAGAAACATGGCTCCTCTTTCTAGCTCAGACTTCTTTCTCTTCCGAGATAAATTATATTTTTCTTCTTATGTTGTTTCTGCTGCTTTTGTCGGTTAGATCCTATGCGCGCGCGGTTTATCTTATTTATTGGTCACTACGTGAAATACAGAAGCTGTTTGGTAGGTTCTTGTAGTTTTTTTTTTTTTTTTTTCTTTGTAGTTTGTTGTTTCTTGGTAACTCGTTTTTGGTTCTTTTATTTTTGTTTGTTACTCACTGTATAAGTCCGCCGAAAATACGGCGATGACGCTTGGAAGAAGACGACGAACGATACAAACGGGCTACGACGACGACGCGACGCGACGGGCCGGGCGTGTATTCAATTTTAATTCAACAACTTCTTTCAATTTTCAAGCGAGGGACATTCATTCAAGGGAACGCAAATGCGATTAACCCAAGCTTGGGTTTGAGACTTGAGAGTAGCAGCAGCACAACGGAATGAAGTGTTGCAGAGACCTCTGAAAAAACTTGGCTCTTGTATCTTGTGATTGGGATATAAATTGCTTTTGTGGGGGGCAAGCCTCAGCAGCTATATGGACGACCACGACTACCACGACTGTCCGGTGTCCGATGATGGTAGTTCTGTTTGAGGCAGCGGAGCAACATGAAAACGAACATAAGGTCAACTACAAGGCCGTTCTTTTTTCGGTTTTGAGCATTTAAAAAAAAAAAAAAAAAACCGCGAGCGAGGGAGGAGCACGCAGTGTGGAGGAGCCCTTGAAAGCAGTAGCTCCATTTTAGAACACTTTTTTATACATACATTTATGTACTTTGTTGTTCTTCTTGATAATGTTTCCAAGGAATGGGTGTTATGTCGTTGTTGTCCGCATGATGGCTGGCTGCTGTTGCTGCCTGACTTTTTTTTCCTATACTCCGTCTTCTTCTTGGAAAAGGAAATCTGAATTTTTATTGCTGCAACCGTAGTTTTTTTATGTTCTTTGAATTAGTATTTTTATTTTTTTTTTTTTTTGAAAAATATTTTTTCAGTAGAAAGAATCCAAAGACGACGACATACTTATGAAGATAAGAAAACGTACCACAAATACGTGAGATGTGGTAGTAATTTTAAGAATGAAACGATCAACTTTTTTGTTTTTTTTTTTTCTTATTTTTGTTGAACAGCAAGAAGAAATAAAAAGAAGATACATTATGCGTGAGCAGATAATTGCAATCTTTGGAATTCTTTAAAGGATTGGGGTCTCGCATTCGGTTTAAATTCCAAAGAAGTCGTTTTTGATGGTTTGCGTTTTTTTTCGTTTAGTTTTTTCTTCGAGTTTTGTTGTTTTCGTGGAACATCTGCCCGGCTAAAATTTGAAACATTTTGGGTATGTTTTTCTGAAAAATTTTTCTTCGGAACAGTTTGGATGTTTTTTTTTTGTGTTACTGTTTTAGAGACAGCTTCTAGATAAAGGATGTAGTTTTCTATACTTCATATTGGTTAGGTTGAGATCTGATGTTTTCCTATGTTTATGAACTTTTCTTCACACGGCTACTGGTAAGATCACGTTGGGCGCCATTTTAAGGATCTACATATGAACTCATATAGCTTTTACAATATCATTAAATACTAAATTCTATGAATGTTTTTTTCTCTATTTAAATAAAGTTTTTATTCAGCCAAAAAAAAACGTTGGGCGCCATTTAAGAGAAAGGTTTATGTTAAATTTAGGAAGATTTTTCGGTGACACTATAAATAAATTGCTCCGAATCGTTCTTAAGACCTTTTTTCAATTATTAGTAATGCACTCCTGAACCTTAATTATTCAGAATAAAATCACGTTGGGCGCCATTTAAATAAATAAATGTTTGGACTGAAATTTTTGGTGGTACCAATTTTTTAAAAATATGTTTTTATATATATTTGTTTAGATATTATACAATAAAACCATGTTGGGGGCCATTCAGTTGTTTTTTCCAACACTTCAACTAAATGTGTTGCCCTCCTTCTTAGAGAAAGGGTTATTTAATCAAAGTAGTCTCTTGCGCTAGCATGAAATTCTCTGGATGATTCATACTTTCTGAAATTAATATTGCCCCAGATATCCAGAATTAGATCACATTGGGCGCAATTTAAGGTAACGAATTTAAGTTACAATAAACAACATTCTCTGCTTGCCTAACAAGACTTCTACAGTAATGTGCTTTCTGAGTATCCTTTAAGATTGCTATAAATCCTTAGAGCCAATTACTTGAATAAATGGTGAATCTACGAAGTTTGGTTGCATGAACAAAAGAGCATTGGGCGCCATTTAGAGAATGTGAATAATGAATCAATAAATTGTGCCTGTTGTTAAATTCACAAAGCTGTAAATGAAGTCTACTTTTTTATAGTTTATAGTTGGTGCCCATTTATCTAAGTAAACAAAACTCACGTTGGGCACCATTTCGATAATTTTAAATGTACAAAATTGAAATGACACTTGGAGTAGGTATGTACAAAAATTTTTGAAATCACTTTTGCCAGATTAACACAACAAAATAAGAAACAAACATAAGACTTATAAATTATTTTCTTGCTTCAAGGAGTAGTTATTAAATTAAATTATGTATGCAAGTGATCAAATTATTTCTTGAAAAAAAAATACACACAAATGATTAATCAGTTATAAACGCATTTCAAGGTGTTTTATGTAAAAATGCTGCACAAGTACTGGTCCAACCATGAAGCCCTCTGGCACTCCATATTTACCAACGAATTTCCCATGCAATCTGTTTTGTTGTTCTTTCCGGTTCATTTTCAATAAATACGGGTTATGTTTTGTTGCAATTAATTGCACATCTTCATGCGGCGGGACTGAACATCCGGACCCCCAGGTTAAATATTAAATAGAAATAAAATTAAGCAAAATACAAAAAATAAAAAACAACAAAACTTGTTTCCAACCTCTCACAAATTAAATAACCCAAACCATTGATGGAAAAATGAAAAATATATATAAAAAAACAAGGAGATACCCACGAAATTTTGCAGCTTCTTTTGTTTCTGTTGTTGTTTTGTTAGCCCTGGGGCAAAATTCGATAAATCCTCTTCCCAAACCACCTCTTGCTTGCTCTCGCAGAACAACCACTCATCTTTAGCTTTTTATATTTTGTTTCCTCTTTTCCATCGAGCGTTCTTAACATTGGTCGTCTTCGTCGATCGAAGTCGTCTTTGGGGTGTGTCGTCGTATATACAAGATTTTGCGATTCATGATCTCAGCAGCGAGTATTTTCGTTGCTGCAAAAATTATAGGGATGTCTTCCACCACACATACACGTATGTAAGGTATCCCATTCATCTTTTCTCGCTTGGGTGAATCTCTCGTGCAGATCAGGAACAAAACAAAAAAAAAAATCAACAAGAAGAGAAGATCATCAGCATCGTCACCGCAACCAAACCCGATCGCACACAAGGAACGGAAGTCATTTCGATAATTACTTGTCACCAATTCCAATATCAATGCCTTCGACAATCCAAGTCTGAAGGAAAGGAATTGCATTTAAGTGGGCGAATATGTGATGCGTGTCTGTTGTCGTTAGAGATGGAGATAGATCGAGAAATATCTCCAGAATGGCATGGCGTGTTTAACGATTATATTCTAAAAGGACAGAATATCTTTTGCTTATGAGGAAAAAAATAAAACAATAAAAAACGTTTTTGAAAGGAACAGAATTTGTTATTTCCAGTGTGGGCTTAAGTGGGGAAAAGTATTAGAAAGGATTTCAAGAAATGTAATTTGGCTTAAGGCCTTATGCGAGTTACCTACTCAGTTTTGTACTTCAACGTACGTGGAGAGAAATGATGATATTGTCAACTGAAATAAGGAAATTAATTTTTTTTCAGTCAGATTAAATTAGAATATTGAAGATCAAAATGTACTCGTATGTTACTTGAGAACGTAAAAAGCCAACAAAGCCTTTTAGATGGGCCGATTATTATAATGATTTGAGGTTAAAGTTTTGAGGATATACAGAAATTTCAGAAAAAGGTATTAAGTGTACTTGTCCTACGACAAAAGCTGCAAAAATGTTTAGTTTTTTTCTCAGATCGTTTGCTCTTTTGTGAATTTTAGATTTCGAATGTTCTGCTATTCGTTAGTCTGCTTGTAAGTGACTGGTATAAAACACATTTAATGCTTTTTGTATTTGTTGGTTATGTTTAGATTTCAAGTAACGAAAATGCTCAATAGTCAAGGTTCTTTGCTAAAACAATTTTAAACAAAAAAATAATAAACTACGCCTAAAATCTTAAAATATTAACTTAAATGACCAAGTTGGTTATTGTTCCATTTAATCCAAAGAATCCCAGTTCCCATGAAAATTGTCCATCCAAAGGACATTGCTTAAAGAAATGCGAGTATCTACTCTGAATAGAATGACATGTCTCATGTCTTTCAGAATGCTTATATACCCTCTCCTGCCTCACTTATTGTATTTTTTCGCAGAATATTGAAAACAGCAAAATAAAAATCGATAGCCATCATAAAATGCATTCCACAGTGACCAGTCATTTGGCGGTGCACTGCGTGCAATCTGACATAAGCTCACAACTTCCATCGACCAAAAGATGATGATGACCACGACCACGGCTATATGGACAAAGACGAAGACGACGCGACCAACAATGCGATACGATAGCCAACCATCCTGCATTTTTACAAAATTCATTTCATATCTTTGCTGGAAAGAACGCCGCCATCAGTTTTATGAAAACAAAAAAAAAAGTAAAAGAACGTTGTGTTGCAACTAAAAAATGAGCAGACTATACTTCACAGGAATTCCAATCCGCTTACACAGTTGCGTGTGGAATTTGGATTACAAACATAATAAATACAAAAAAAAACAACCTTCGCGAACGCTCTGATACACACAAGACGACTTTGCAATTCTTGGTTGACGGCACATTTGCAATGCTTGCCCTGGATAAGGTGAAATTCCAATCCTTGCACTCCTTGCGCGTTTACACGATTAACATTCCAGAGTTTATAACCCTTTGTAACTTTCGTCTCATCCAATGCTGCACAGCCTCCTCAACTACCAATACCGTCATCGTCACAAGTCAAAGAGGTGCATTTTTGAATTTTATTTTATTTACTTTTTTAACGATAAATATCAATGTAACGGCTGGATTCACAAAGAAAACACACAAAATAAAGTATAAAAATAACACAATAAAAATGAGAACACATTTCGCGAAATTCCTTTACGAAAAAATGTACAATCAATTTTATTTTGGCAAAGAAGAACCAACAAAATTAAAAAAAAAAAAAAAATAATAATAATAAACAAAGATGCCCCCGCAAGGTATTTTTGTGGTGAAGAATTATACGATCTTGATATCAATCTCGGTTGGAATTTTTCCAATTTAAATCAACGATGAATCAAAGTTGAATTTTATGGATCTTTTTTCGATTATAGTGTAGTAGATTTGAGCAAATGGAATTTAAGAGAGTAGATTCTAGAATCTGACAGAGTAGGTACAGTAGTTCTTGCTTTTTGGATACAATCATAGTTTTTTTTCACTACATTGATTTGTGGTTTAAGACAAACAAAACAAAAATAATTTATCTTTAGAATAAATTAACTGAAGAGAAGGTTTTTTGAGTTGGTGAGATTCCTCTGCTAAAAAGTATAAACTGGTCTAAAAAATAAATATAATGCAAGCATGCAGATAATCAAATATTTTTGTGTACGTCTACTTTCTTCCAATATCATGTGGCAACAGTATCATCATCTTTGACAGGAACTTGTTTCCTTGACTGGTATAAACAAGCTAAGTACTAAATGAATGGGTAAACGAGTAAATAAGTAAACAAAAGTGAGAAAGTTAAAAATTATAATTGGTATAATCAAATAATGTAAAACCTGATGAATATAAAAAATGGTACAACTGGTCTAAAAAATACTAAATATTAAGAATGTAGCTGATCAGACTTGAAAAGCCATCTTTTGTTTTCGTTCATGCTATTTCAGTGTCATGTTTGAAACAGTTTCTGGTACTTTTTAATTTCTACTTTGTGAACGTCTCTGGTATAAAAACTAGCATATTAGTAAAAGGGTAACTAAATGAGTAAACAAATGTGAGAAGGTAAAAGTAATAAAACTACAATAAATTTAATTACTCTGACAAGTAAAATAACTGGTATAAACTGGTCTAAAAAATAAAATTAATCAAATGAGTAAGTAAATGAGAAAAAAAGGTGAGAAATTAAACCTCGATGAATAATGTAAATGCTTATGTACGAAATATGTATAAACTGAATGCAAAACAAATGAAGAAACATATGCAAACACTCTTAAAACCTAAAACACTTTCTTGCTGTCAAAACACTTTCAATGCATATAAATTAAAGAATAAATTAATCTATAATAATCAACAAAAATTATAATACTGACCAACTCTTTTCTATGATATTTAGTTTTGCAAAAAATTTAAATACAAACAAATAAACAAATTAAAAATACAAAACAAACGATGAATTATAATTTTTTTTTGTAGCCAATAGTTTAACTAATTTAAACAAAAACAATATTATTAATGAATTAAAAAAATTCTACTAATTGGATTTTATATTTATTTAATTTTGTTTAAGCTTCTGAATCTCATAAAATTAACTTATTCGATTATGGGATTTTCTATTTCATCAACTTTTATAGTTGTTCAATTAAAAATTCCTTTTTGTATCTTTAATCTTAATTTAAAATCTTTTAAGGTAATAGATATTCAACGTTATATTCTTTAACCAAAACTGTACACATTCTTATATTCAGTAGGAGTGTAAAATCACGTAAATTATAATATTTACAACTCAAATCCAGACAGACATCATCACATTATCACGTTCATCTTAAACTGCGACCTCTATACTATCTTTCACTCATTAAATTTAAATGTGAAAATAATAAAAATTAAGAGGTGAATATACCGAGCGTCTTTGCTTCGCCATCACCATTGTCGTCATCAGTTGTTGCTGATAAATCTTGCTCAACTTTTTGCTCTCAATTTTTTTTTTTTTTTTTATATATAGTCTTGGTTTTAATATATTTTTATAATTTTTATATTCATTTTCAAATCAAATGAGATACCCGTAGAACCCCCCCCCCCCCGCCCTCTTAATTCCTCCTAGTCCCCGCACATTTCATTTTAATACGCATTGCCAGGCCAAGTCTTTGCGCGCCAAGCCAACCATCATCTTTGACTCCAACTTAAGTCTTAAAGGTGTATCTGCACACGTTCATCGGTAATGTTTCTTTTTTTTTTGGATTCGTTTTATTTGTATCTGCATAGAGGTGAGGTCGAGATGTATACGAACGTATTCCATTTTTTTTTTCTTTATTTATTTGTATCTTTGTATCTATGTCTATGCATACAAATCCTATACCTACGTACATGGTCGCACGCGGCATTACGCTCTGCACAGCACACAAACTCTCCGAAAAGATTTTATCTGTTTGCTTTTTAAAGCGTAACTTGGTAGCAAACTAGTTTTTTAAAGATTTTTTTTTTGTCTTTATTTCATTTATCCACTTTTGTATTCACGTTTTTTATCTTTTTTTTTTTTTTTTGTGATGTTTTTAGTTTCTTGGGTTATGGTGTTGGTGTTGTTGTTGTTGTTGCTTTTCTTTAACTTATTGCCCATTCATTCATTTAAGATGTGGGAAAAAGGAGGTCTAGAAGAGCGGAAAGAGAGGGGGGGGGGGGGGTATCCCCAAGATTTAAAACCTAAGCCTCTAACTTGAGCAGAGGCATCGACTCTTTTACGAGAATGAATATTATATGAAGATACCTTTATAGATACTTTTATGATGTCTATGAAGTGAAGAAAATGTACAAAAATTACAATTATTTCGAATATGAATCACAGAAAAACACCCACTCTACCACACATAGAGAAACGACAAAGCCGAAGAAGAAACGAGAGAATTTTGTGTTGTATTTCTGTTGTTTTATGATTTGTTAATGTTTTGTTTTTTTTAAATTGGTGCAGTTTTTTTTATTTTGTTTTTTTTTTTTGTATGTGGAGAAAGGGAGATTGTTTTATTATGATTCTGGAAGATGGCTTTGATTGGGGTTATATTGTATAGTTACTTGTTGTTGAGTGACTTCTTAATGAGACTATGGAGGAGATTTTGTATTTTCTTACGATTGAGTGGGTGCTGATTTGAATAATGATATTTTTTAAGCGATTTGTAGGTTCAAGTGTTTTTCTTAGTCAGTTTTTTTAAACTATTGATTTTTTTTTTCAATTTAAATCTTGGATTGTCATTCTTCACAAGTCGCTTTTTCTTGTTTTCAATATAATCATGAAAATATAAATACCCCAGTTAAGAGTTTTTTTTTAACACTTTCCCATCCATTTTTTGCTAGTTTGACAGTTTTAAAACATTTTACTACAAAAAGTTACCAAACAGACCTTATATTCGTTTTCGATCTGTCAAAGAAATAAACCAAATTTCCTTCAAATGTCATATTTATTTTTGTTGGGAACAGGAAAGAGCATTTTCTTGCATTTTCACCAAACTCTGTTGTTTTGTTACACATGTAGGAATTGTGAAATTTTAAGCAAGGTAGGTACAGAAAACAGATTCTACTCTCTTTACTTTTTGCGATCAAGGAAAAAATAAAAAAAAAAAAAACAGAATCTGAAAGATTTTCCCATTACACCTTTCGTTCTGGTCTTCAAAGAAAATCATTTTAAATGACATATTTGTCATTTTGTTCATTATTTAAGGCACGTGACAAAGAAGCGACCACCAACATAGATATTATGGTTATGACAAGCTAAAGCAGCAATCACAACTTGGATGAGACAAATAGAATTGACTAATTGGATAAGCTTGTATGGTCCCTAAGGGCCCAATTATTTTGTGCCCGTTGATGACTTTATTTTTCTTAAATAGGAAATGGTCGTACATTTAATAAGGCATCAAATCGTTTGTCATCGTTTCTGGATAGAAAACTTAGAAAAAAATAAAGAAATACCTATAATTTTCTTTTTTATAGTTTTTTATAGTCCTTTTATAGATTATAATGCAGTCAGCGGCCGAGAGGCGGCACATGCATTGGTCGTAAAAGAATTTTTAAATTTATACTTGGAAATATAACTCAATGAAGTTGTTGTTATTTCATTTATTAGTTGAAAGAAGGAAATGGTATGTACTGTGAATAATTTTTTTGTGATCATAGAATGTAGATTAAAATTCTTCATGAGAAATGGGGAGCAGTACCTACCTAGTTTATTTTTTATATAAAATTTCTATGTAGGTACCTAAAAAAATGCTTTTGATAATCTTAGGGAAGGTGAGAATGAATTTAAAACAACAAAGGTTGCTTATACAAGCGTTATAGAAGACAAAATAGGCTTTCTATAATTACTTCAACACCTCGCGGTCATTTAATAGCAAGTATAGATACGCCTTATGAGAATATCTTAACGAACGATTTATACCAGACAACATCACAACTTGTTGCGCACAAGAAGAGGGGAGAAAGTGACAGTAATTGGTAGTAATTTGGAAAAGAAAGTGGGTAAGTTAGGTTGGAACGTCAAGTCCTGCTTGCGATACGTGGCAGTTAGCTTGCCAAAATGGGGGATGTTACCCCCAACACTTAACCTCGTTTGCAGAAAGATACAAGAAAAATCTGTATTTTCCTCTCAAAAAAATTTGATTCTTGCCCACTTTCTAACGTTTCTCCTCAGTTTTCATCAAAGTGACAAGAAAAAAATGTGATATATTTCAAGAAACGCTTTAACTGAGTAAATATCTGCTGTATTTATTGCATCAGAACGACTTAAAATAGACGTCAATACATTGTGTTAATATTAATGTTTTGACTACCGAGTCTAAATAAATAAACATTCAGTTTAATATTTGCTTTTTATAACCCTTTTTCAGCAAAAAAAAAAATATGGACGCCTATTTACTTAAATGTGTTTGAACAGATTGCGCTTGCTGTTTTGTTGTTTAATTAATATCAATTCAGTGCGCAAAATGAATAACAACCTTAAATTGAAAGCTAATAAAAACGTACGACATTTTGGATTAATAAACAAAAAAATATTATAAATATTTTTTCATTTTCTTGAAGTAAATACTTCGGCCATAAATTTAAAAAAACTCGATTAAAAAATCAAATTATGTAATTAAATACATATAAAATAAATATTTACTTTCCAACGTTGCATCTGGCGGTTCCACCAGAGTAGTTGCTGTCATTTTTGAAATTGAGAGATTCGAAAAAGCACCCTATTATGGTGTGAAGTCTTGAAAATTGACATGATTTTGTTTGACAGTTTTAAGTCACACTGACTAACTTACCGTACGACAAGCTGTCAAAATGGAAAAATGACAGTCAGTCGGATGGTTTTCAAATGATTTTTATATTTGCCCAGGGAGAGAGCTGTCATTTGGTCGTCCGGTAAGTGTGAAGTGTGGACCCCCCTAATCACAATTCTATACCAAATTTATTAAAAACACATCAAAGAAACCAAAGTTCAGTTCGAACGTACAGCATATTGGCTGCTTTCTTCATTTGCAATAACACATACATACTCAACTGAATTTTCAGATGAGAAATTCCCATCTGAAAATCGTAACTAAATGTCACTAAACGTAACTGAAATTCATCTTACTTTTTGTGACATTTGACCAATCAGAGCCGCTCAACTGAACTGAACTGAATGTTCTTAAACCCGGCCAATCACAATGCTGTGTCAATAATTTTTTGATCTGTTCGCTTACATATACTAAACACCAAGAACTAGAACCACAAAAATATACTAGATTATGCTATTGATTTACTCATGAGTTATGAGTACTTTGCACCTCTAAAAGAATGCGCCCAATACAACCTGCCTAATGGAATTTCCTTCCCATTAAGAATATCTATCCAATTATCACACTTTGTGGCATATACTTACTCCCGCTTAAATCAATCAAATAAAAAAACACGTTCATTAATTAACGTAACTTGCATACGAATTTGCAACAATTAGATAGACAAAAGCCAAAGAACTATTAACAATTCAACCCGTCTAAAAAACACCTACGTTGGAATTTTTAATTATATCCACATTACCTTTATTGGCGACAGAGGGCGTCCGTCGACGACGACGGGGCACGGCATCAGCGACCATCTTCTTCTGATTGTCAAGCCACTTCCTTGTTTAGATATCGCAAATCTAGCCACCAAATACGGGTTAATAAAATGCAAAATGCTTTCTGTCATTCAAAAGGAATTCATTTATTGCATAATGGAAATAGTTAGTTCAAGTTCCCCACATCATCGCCACCGCACCACACCGCCACCGGTCTACCGCTGTGTGTGTTTTGACAGAGTGTGAGACATGGGGGACCCAATACCCATTTATACCAATTCCTTATGCCTACCCTTTTTTTGCTGCTTGGTCATGCTTATGTTTGAATTTTTTTTTTTAATATTAAAAAGAAAAACAAAATTATTATTCAACATCAACCCGCACTCTGCATGCCGGTGCAGTGGTGGTGAAAGATAATGGTGGTGGTTTGAGGGAGCATTTACAATGTAAGCACGAAATGCCCCAAACCAGCGACCGACAACAACAAAAATACTTCTTCCGTTTTTGGCCATGGCTTAATGATGGCTGCCGACGACATGTTCCGCTCATGAATGAACTTATCTAATAGTAGCAGGAGCAGCGGCAGCGATCATTGAGCTGCAGTTAAGGTGATGGCTGAAGGCGGCCGGCTCGCGACGGCGAAGGCGGCAGACATTTGCATTTTGTATAGCAAGCGTTGTGTGTTGAACTGTCAATGAATGCATACTTTTCGGACACTTCCGGTTTTAATTGAATTTGTTGCATGTTAAGGAAGATGCAACCCGAAAAGAATATTTATGAAGCTTTTTTTTTTGTTTCTGATAGACTGTGCTGTGGCACGTTCTGCAAGCCATTTTGGGTCGGTAATGTCAAAATTAAATATTCATTGGCACACGCGCAATGTTTATTTAAGTTGTTTGTTGTGTTTTTAAAACAAATATGGGGGGTTATTGAATTGTTATTTTCTTTTTGTAATGATCTTGACTTATAAGCGGAACTTTCGTCTACAGGGCAAACGGATATGGGCGACGGACATTGTGATTATAAAATAATAAATTAATGTAAATAATGTTTGATATTTTATGGGGAAAGCACGATGTAGGCTTTAAATCATAAAACATATTTTTGTTTTGATTGATATGATGATTAATGGTTTGTTTATTTATTACTATGTACTAAAAAATTTTAAGATTGTCTTGTGAGGGAAAGAGATAAAAAAGTAATAGTAAATTTAATGATTTAGCAAGTTTTGAATGGTTGGAAATGCTGATAGAACATCATTAAATGTTATCTTCATACAATTTTATATCAATAAGAGGATAAATGTCAAAAAACAGAGAATTCCTTATCTATAAACGACGATTTAACAAATTAGACCAGTTTATACCAAATAAAGAATAAATATATAAAAATATATGCAATGTTTTCATATTTAATAGCTTACTTTATAGTTATTGGAAAGAATAAGCAGTGCAAGTAAATTTGAAAATATTTTATACCAGTTTATACCAATCAATAGAAATCCATGAAAAGTCTGTATATAAGTCTTTTATACAGATATTACATATAAATTAGCAGTGAGTGTATATAAGTCATAACCACTCATAGTATATACTGATATAAATATACCAGTCGATATATTTTAGTGCCGGCATTTCGAAATATGTCTTTTAGCGCAACAAGACGCATTTTTTTTTGTAAATGAATTGGTATTATTATTCGATTAGCATGTACACATAACTGGTATAGATACAAAATTGAACAGTCTATTTATTTCGTTATAAAAAAATTATTTACCTACTCATTCTGAAGATCCAAATTTCTAAGATATTTTATTTTTTTTTCTTTGCAGAATCCCGCTTAACTGCCAAAGAACTTCCCACCACAAAATGGCGGCGTGATCGTCGAATGCGTGCTGCTTCCGAATACCAACACTCATTGTCATCACAAAACACCCCATCAGTGGTTGGATCAGTGGCATCACCACCTGCATCCCCACCAATAATGGTCGCCCAACCGACCAGCCTGAGACCGCTGTGCGAGTCTACAAATCGAACAACATTGCCAATTATTGAAAGTCCAATTGATATGTCTGTGACATCGACAACAATGAAACCAAGAGCATCACCACCACCCCCCTATAGGGAACCATTGCCGGGATCGACATTTGCCACAACACTTGCTCGTCCAAGTGTTATAACGCAAGCACCACCAAAACGTGGTGACTCACGTGACAGTATTTTAATTTCGAATCGAGAAAATGACAATCAAAGTACTGGTAAGTTAAAACATCAAAAACGACAATCTGAGAAGACAATCCTTATATTATTTCTTTTTTTTTTTTTTTTTTATTAGAATCTATATCGATGTGTGAAACCGTGATAGATGAACATTTCCGTCGCTCTCTAGGACCTGATTATGTGGCTCTCTTTGGGAAGAAATCACCAGTTCCATCGACGCCATCACCAACACCAACTCCCACTCCACCACCACCAGCAATTCAACAAAATATGCCACCCATGGCATCAGTTGCACCAACTTTTCTACATCAGGCAGTTGAACTTCATCGTTCTACACCAACTCCACCAGCTGCAGTAGTCATGCCTCAGGCCTTGACAACAAAACCCATCATGAGTCCAGTAAGTCCACCCGAGCAATCACCACCACATGTGGCAGCAGCTAGGGTCGAATCCCCAGCTTTGGTGGTAGCGTTAGCTCATCAAAATGAAACAACATCATCCTCATCCAAAACAACAACAACATCGACACTTTCATCAACGCCATCTGTTGATGATCACTTTGCCAAGGCATTAGGTGATACATGGAAAAAACTGCAGGCAGACAAAGAACAGAGGAATTGAATTCTTCCATAATAAAATATTTAAATATTCTTAATCATTAAGAGAAAAAAAAAATACTTGATGGTTTTTTTATTTTATTTGTGAAACTAATACTATTACACTATTTTTAACCTATACATGGCAAAAAGATCTCAAGAAAAACAACAACAAAAAAAATTACAAAAGAAAATATTGAATGTTTAGTGATAAAGGTTTTTTTTTCGGATATAAGAAAGGGGAATACGTTACATTAAAAAAAAAATAAACGAAAGGATAATGCTTAAGAAATATAATGTCAATTTGAAAATCAATTAGAAATTAAAATTGTTAATTAAAATGTTTACCATGAATAAAAAAAAAAATAAAATTTGCATTAAAAGATGATTTAGAAATATTTATTCATGATTGGGATCTTACTTGTAAGCTAGTTTGCAGGCAAAGCAAACCAAAACTTGAATATTTCAAATTATCTTTTTTTATATATATGGAATCTTAACCAAACTATTAACATTTTGTTTAATTGTTAAATAAATCCACAGTAAAATTTAAAATTTGCACATTTTTAATTTCCTTTGCTTAGTGAATAAAGTATATGTATGTTTTCTCGCTTAAATATCTTAAATAATTTTAAATGTAAATTATAACTTAAAAACAAAAAAACAGAAACACATTACCTACTCTCTTATTTTGTAATAATTTTAATAATTTATCAACTGTTAATTAAAAACAAAAACAAAACAGAAACAAAAATAACAAAAAATATTTAAATTTGTGTATTTTATATTATTTAAGACGGCCAATGAATTCCTATTATTTTATATATTTTTTCAAATAATTATTATTTTAAATAATAAATCAAATGATTGCTTTTAGGATTTTCTTCTTCTTGGATTAAGTGGTACAGTGAGCGTGTTTTTTTTTTTTATTTAATTTTTCATTTGTTTGTATCTCTTTTTTATTTTGTATTTTTGAATTGATTTGTAGTATTTTCTTTCCTTATATTTGCATTTTTGTAATTTAGAATATTTCAATACTACTTAACGTATAATGTTTAATATATATATATACAAATAAATATGTATGACAACCAATTATTATATAAATTTAATTTTAGATTTTAAATAAAACAAATTAATAATCACTATTTATGTATTATGTAATTCTTTAAATGAAACAAATTAAAATTAATATTAAAATAAAAATTATATGGCTTGTCTCTTATTAAAGTTTGGAATTCGACATAGGGCGAAAAATTGAAATCGATCGTATTCACAGTCAGTTTTTTCGTCTTCGTAAAAGTCAGTTGAAAATGAAACCAAAAGAAGTGGGGCAAAGGAAGTTATACAAATCTTGTCCAACAAGAAATTTTGTAAATATTTTGCTCAATACTATCGGTTTGTCTAACATTTTTTAAGAGGCACGATCAAAGATCATTCATACGATAAGAAGAGTAGGAAAAATTTAAAGTTCCTTTCAATACAAAAGAAACTTTGCATACACCTAACCTTGCACATACCTCACTGGTTTATACGCCGTAAAGCCTGGTGCGGGGCGAGTATGATCGTTTAGAGTCAATTTGTATAAAAATTAATGCTTATTCTATTTTTATTATCAACATAAGTTCACATACTCAACGTACTCAAACAAAAAATAAATTTATTAAATTGAAATAGTGGTTTTGGTAATTTTTAGTTTTCTCGAAAACTATAAATGAGACTGAAAATCATCTTGTTTTCGGTTTCTGATTAAGAATTAATAAGATAACAAAAATTATACAAAATCTCAAAATTTGACATTTTTTGTGGCTTTTTTTTCAAAAACTATGCAAAGATTTCACTTGATTTAAAAACTGGCTAATAGAATAGAGTATTGGCTTTAAAAAAGGTAGGAATAACCGTTTTTTAATGATTTTTCCATTTTTAGTACTTTCTTCATGAAATTGAACTGCCCCCACCCAAACGGGGGGAGATAGACCCGCCTCTCCTCATATAGTTAAAAATGTTTGTATTGGACCCCTTCACAAAAATTCGGTATCAAATTTCGGCGCCTAAGTTATTGCCAACTGGTCTGTTCGAACTATTAAAGGGGTGAAATTGGGGGGGGGGAGCTCTAGGGAATACGCCATTTTTGTGGTTCATATTTTAAACTTCAAAGAAAAATAAATATAGAGGTTTCCCTAGTTACTATTGTGATTTTTCGTCTAATTTGAATGCACTTTAAGCATTTATCCCAATTTACTTTTACTGGAAATAAAAAGGTAAAGCAATTCCCAGTAGTTTGTTGTTGGGCTGTCTGATATTTTTTTACTGTCTTAACTTAGAAATCTCATAAAAACACGACTAATTAAACATTGTACATATGTATTACCTCTAAATCTAATATAAGTGTTTAAGCATTTAACTAATTATCCCTTAAAACAAAACATATTGTAATACTGAGATGCTTGAGAAAAATATCGATTATTTTTCGAAAAAATATCGAAGTACTACGCCCAATCCTACGCTAAAATGCGGCTGGTGTCAATTGTTTCCAATCAAACTTGAAATCACTGACGAAAAAAAAAGATTGATGATTGTTGAAATTGCTTTCGCATTGCTTTTTGTAATAAGCCCACAGAAGCCCTTCGAGAAAATACTTACCTACCTACTTAGTTTTATTCGATAACCACCAAATTGTTCTACATTCAAATATTTCGTACTCCTCAAATTTTATCTTATACTGTTTTCATTGTGAAGACACAGATGTCGCCTTCCTAAACTATGGTTTTAATATTGACTTACTTGGATGTGTTTTCCGATATCATTCACAATGATAAACAAATTGTTCTTTTAAATAAAATTCTAGTTGCGGGAAGTTGGTGTAATCACTGTGAAATAAAAAAATATTTAATCACCCGATTTTATTTAGCTTCCAACATTGCAACTGTCACTTTCGTCAAAGTGGTGGTTGTCATTGTTGTATTGGACAAATTTGGAAAGATTCCAATTTTCGAGTAGTAACGTTGCTATGATAATTACCATAGTTACTTAATAATGTTATATTTCAATTAGGTACCTACTTTGAGGGAATGTAACTTTAGGCTTAGTCTTTCAGTTGCAGATTAAGTTACTCGATCATAAGTATTGCCTACTTCTCCTCGAAGTGTCTAATCGCCGCATACGAAAGCGAACGAACGTAAACGTATTGACGATTGCTGTCTCTACATAATCTCTACAAAAAGATAGAGATGCAAATAGCTAATACGTTTACGTTTACGTTCACTCGTTTTCGTATGAGGATTCGACCCCAGTTTCGACTAGGGTAAATGAGATAATTTCAATCCAATTTGCCAAATGAAATAATATCCCATACAAATTTCAACTCCGAAATGAGATAATTTATAATATAATTATAATGAAAACACTTCTTTTTTTTACTTTAATCATTCAAATATTCCTCAACATTGATTTCCACAGTGAAAAAAAAGTGCACCACTTTTGAGAATCTAAAATCTAAGGTTTTTGATACCATTTTGATATTTTTCCAAAGTTAAATAGTCGAGGAAAACAGTTTTGAAAATTTTCACTTATGCACTTTTTGCAGAAAATGGCCGTTGTAGTTAAGGCTCAAAAATAAATTAAATTAATTAACTAATAAAAATTATGTATACAGCTAATGTTTTTTACAGAAAAGTCATTTACTTTCGGCTTAAATCTTGAGAAATTAGTTTGAAGCAAAATTTATCGCGTTTTGCGTATGAGATTTATTCCAATTTTTTTAAAGGTGTAAATGTAGAGAACGTCAAAATTTGAATTGGAAATGTCAGTTTATTTACTACATTCACGCCGTTTACTAATGTCGTCTTCCATTCACCAAAAAAGAGACGGTTTTGTGAATCGGACAGGTAAAATAGGGGAATAATACTGGTAAAAGTAAGATTTCATCCTTTCGCACGTTTCATGTATGCCTTTTAAAACAAATTGACAGACGTATAAATGCAGCATAAGTTACCTTGTAAATCCACACTTCCACGTATGTACAATAGTTTTATGCTTTCTGAACACATCCTATAATGCAAAGTGCGTAAATTAAAGATTTAAAATCAAACAGACCAAAAAATATCCCTTAAGTTTGACATTACTCTTTGTTTTATCATTCGTACTCTCTTCAATTCCATTTCACTCACACTATATGAAATCCCATATGCACACGTGTTCCATCTCAGACAGTTCACGGCAAAGTAACACACACAACCATGCACGTATTAGTTTTTTAAAGAGAATTTGATCGTTGTTTCGCTCCGTGGTTTTCTCCAGAATTAAACTTAAAAATCCATCAAACAAATTCGCCCATAATCTTAAAATTATGTTTATCGGAAATCGTAGTAGTTCGCTAACTTAATTCAATATCCACTCGAGAACAGATTTGTGGGGAGAAAAAGTTTCTAAAAAAGTGAAAATTTTATCGCCCCTGTGTGTGAGAACGAAAATATTCGGCGTTTCTTGTCAATGAAATTCGTGCCCCCCTTGTGACAGAGATGGTTATACTTTATCATATGTTTATTTGGCAAGCAATGCATTTGTGTACTTTGAGTGCGAACGGGTCAGCTGTATAAATAGGTGAAGTTCGTTGGGATTTATATGTGTGTTGGTAAATTTGAGTTAAAATAATATAGTAGTGGGCTTCGTCCTCCGTCTGGTCGTGAATTCGTTGGTGTGTGTTTCGTGTGCGAAAGAGAATACGAAAAACTCCAACGAATTCGTGGGATTTGTTGTTTTTTTTTTGTCAAGACGAAATGAAATGGAATTGATAATTACAGGGATGTAACATGGTGCATAGACAGAAGTGTTATATTTCCAAATTATGATATTGGAATACAAGATGAACATTTTGGAATCAGAATGAAATATAACTTTTGTTAAAAAAAACAACATTTTTTTAATAAATTCAGGTGAGTGTGAAATAACTTTTAACAATATTTTCGTTTTAGTTTTGTTTTATACTTTTATGTGCTTTTATGTGTTTCGCCCTTATGCAAATCTAATAAAACCTTTTGCGAGTTGTAGTGTCCTGCACAAATGAATAACAAGCAGTTTGACTGCTATACATGAATGATGATTATTTATTAAAAACCTAATATGAATATTGATAGTTGACTCTTAAAATACTGAGTATATCAAAATTTTATAATAGTAAATATTATAAACAGTATACAATACTACACAAGTCAAATTCACCTTATGTAAAAAGAAATAAAATTTAGTTGGAATCTGTTTTTTCGCTTAATGCCAGTCTAACAGTCACAACGACCGAAAAATCTCAGAAAGGGTGAATACCGGCCTTTATTTTTAAAAGGTCAACCATCAAAACAATTTCATTTATTTTTTGTCGTAACTAAATCCTTATTAGTTTGTTTGTTGTCTGTCAAACCGAAATTCCAATTCGAGTTGAACTGAGTTTGAATATGAGCTTGACAGAAAGTATATTCTGACGCAAAAAGTATATCTAACTTTCCAAATGACACTCAATTGCTATTTTCTCAAAGCAAAAACAAAAACAACTGAAAATTTCGGATTTGTTGGCTTTTATTTATTGCATCGACATAACCATCTTCCATTGAGTTTCTTCCATAGTTTCAACAGACGTTTCTTTAATGATCAATTCGCAGCATTTTTGGGGCGGATTCTGCAATAAACTGTTTCAAACTGTATGATCGACATCCATTCAGTTTCTCACATGAGAATTCCAAATTACAAAATATAACTGAAATGAGTCTGAATCCCGCCGAAACGCAATTGCTTGATCCTGTACGTACAAGGGGTGAATATGTTAAAGCAAATCCGTTTTTTTTTTCAATCAATAGGTCCGTTTGTGTACTTTCTGCCTATTCCAGCTGAAGCTAATATAAATTAAGTAAACATTTTAATTTAAAAAAAAGAACACAAATCCGTTGCACAAACGTGTTTACCATTAATATATTAGGTTTTCTTTTTGGAAACACTCACAAGTTCTAAAGGATTTATCAATTTTTTTTTTCTTTTTACAAACAAAACAAATAAGATCACATTTCCTAATTTACAGAATTTGTTTTCTATTTATTTCTTTTTTATCATAAAATATTAAAAATATATTTAAATTCATTCCAGAAAAATATCAATTCATTTGCTTTTTCATTAACCATACTTGAGTGCTTGCCCTAAACATAATTCTTTGGCAGTGGCTAGCAAATATTTTGATACATTAAAAATTCAACCGATATTGATTTTATGAAATTTTTAAGCTAGATAAAATGTGAGAAACTTGGTGAATCAGTACTATCAAATCTACACACACAAGGTTAATAAAGCCGAAGGGTTTAAGAAGAACTGCATACAGTTACGCTACAAAGATGGAGATCGCTCTACTTATGGGTTCAAGTCCAACCTTTGCTATCTTGTTTTAAGAGGTATTACTTCTTGCTAGAAACTACTCTTGTTTTGGAAAGTGTATCTGAGTAAACAGACCAACTCATCTTCCAGTTCACAAAACTCTTAAATATTTAGACCTAACACGCTCAATTTAAAAACAATTATACATATAAATATTTTCGTGATTCATAAAATATTCGAGAATTGGTTACCCTATTACAAGAACAATAACTACATATAAATTTATTGCAGTTTGCACAGTATAAGACAAAAATCTACTACGACACTTTTTTTTGGTTTTCACTGATTATGAACTGCCATGTCATCAGTGAACGCACTTACCTTGCTACAATATTTCTGTAATAAGAACGAGTGTATACTAAAAACAAGATTGGTCCAAGAACTGAATCTTGAAGAACACCTAATTTGTTCCCTTGTCCTGTACTCGTCAATCAGAGTGCAAAAAAACATGCGCACTCATACCTATTATGGAATTCGCAATACTTTACTCCCGGGTAGTCAGCATGATTCGCAGGGTTCGCATTCGCATTTAAAGCAAGCCGGGTAAACTATATTATCACTACGAGGAACTACCTTACCATTTCCACTAACACACTTAATAATTAAATAAGTCCGAATCCCGCAGCAACGCAGTATTTTACTTCTTTTTGAAAATATACATATTTCTTCAATTCTTTTGCTTGGAAATGTGAGTTATTAACCTTGAAAACAGTTCTTCAAACTGGAAATTAAAATGTAAGCTAAGCATAATCTTACTGCCGTGCTAAGAAAAGAGGTGCAACCGAAAATTGAGTTATGTTACGTTTCCACCGGACCTAAATCTAGATTTAGCGCAGGAGATTTAGCAATAAATCTTGTGGTGTTTCCACCAAAGAAAATGAGATTTATTTTGATGTATTATAAATATAAATGCGCACTTATTCTGTTTTGAACATCGAAAGTACCTTTAATTAGGCAGACAAGAGTAGAATCAAGAAAAACCACTATTCGTTTTCATAAAACACCCTATCATCTTTGTATAACAGAAAGTTTGTTGACAAAACAAAATCAGCTGTGTGCGTCAGAAAACTTTCAATCTCCACTGCTATTTTGTTATTTCTCAAACCAAACCATTCCTCACTACATCCGTTCGTTCCGCTCGCACGTGCCGTACACACTTGGTTTTCTCTTTTCTCTTACCACTTCATTCTCAAACTAAGCTACAAAATGAGACAAACAAAGTCAAATGTCAAAAAAAAATATCCCATCTACATCTGTCAAAACATGTCATCCAGCCACAGAAAAAGAAAATCTTCAGTTCTATCTCACTCTCTCCCCCATTATTCATTTTGGTTAATATTTTCTTTCGAAAATTAGAGAAAAAAAAATGATTTCAATTAAAAAATTCGCAACATAAATGCAAATAAAAAATGTTATCTACCAAACAAAAACAATTTGTGAATAATGAAAAAAGTGTTTATAATATTCTCCGCAATTAAATGCGGATAAGAATAAAATAGAAAAAATATTTTTCAACACCAATTTTGTGTGTCAAATGCCAAACATTGTGCAAAACTTTTTTTTTTTAATTTCTCTTCCCCCTACACACACAATATACAGTAGCTAAAAGGATTTTAAATTTTAATAAAATATAAAGCAAAACTACTACATAAAGGTGAGAGCAATGAGAAAGTTTACGATGGAATTAATTGTTTACGAAAAGTGAACAAATTTTTTGTGAAAATTTAGTTTTTCTACAAAAAAAAAAAAAAAAAAAACAAAATTCGATGCAAATGGGATAATTTCCTCCTCCGCCGCCCTGCTGTCTCACTTTCGCTCACACTCTGAAGGCGAGGGAATTTTCTTCCTTCTCACATTTGTCGTCTCTTAAAGGTGTTTTTTCCTTGACTGACTTAAAGACTCCTGTCAAAAAAAAAAAAAATTACCCATTTTTTAAGTTCACTCTAGGAAATCGTTAATAAATTTTGTTGCAATTTTATAAAAAGTTTAAGCAATTTAATATTTCATAAATCAATTTCATGTTTTTGTATTTGTAGAATTGTGTGTTGAAAAAGTGAAGATTGAAAATTGAACTGACACAAAGACGACGGCGAAGAAAAAGGAGAGCAAGTAAGATAGACTGTCAGAGTAGAAGCAGAAGCAGACCAAGAAAGGATCACCACCATCATCATCATCGCGAAAGAAGCAAAAAAAAAAAAGTGAAACTCCAAGAACCAACCATACACTACTGGAATATCAACAGTAGCTAAAAATTGGACAAACTAAAAGTTAAATTAAAGTAAAAAAAAAATAGCAAATACGAAAACAGTCCACAAAAGGTGAAAATAATATTGTATTGAATGTGGAGGATTCAGGCACAATGCAAAGCTTGGACTCATCATGTCAAGAAGCTGATGTAAGTAATAACTTTGTTTAAGAATTGTTATTAACAATGTTTTTCTCTTGAGTTTGTTTTAGGAATCTGGTGGAGGGATTTGTTTTCAGATTGAAGATGAATGAATAATTATACAACATTAAAATTGAACAAGATTGTTATACAAGATAGAAGAAATGAAGAAAAAATTATGTACTTTGTATATCCTTTCGTGGGTTATGGAGTGTTTTTTTAGAAATTGACTAATTTCAATTATTGGGATTGATAGATTTCTATTAGATTGGTTAAATAGTTTTAAGTAGGCTGCAGGTTAGTTATTTTAAATAACCAAAATAAATTTTATGAGCTTTTTAATGTCTACATAATAATCGATGGTGCTTGGTAAAAACATGATAACTTTATTCAGAAAATGTTGTTAAATTCCATTTTTATTACATTTAATAATTTAACTTGTACTTAAATCAGAAATGAATGTTATTGCTTGATGAATGAAGAGTCAAGTAGAAGAAGGGGCTAAGTGACATTTTCACACATTTTAGAAATCAAGGTTTAAAGTTTACCTCCTTCGTACAAAGTTTATGAAATTTATGACGAAAAGTGACAGAAGTTAACAAATGGAACTACATTTCTGAGAATAAAAAAGTAAAATTTCAAAAAAATGTCTACAATCACGCTTCAAATATTTATTTATTTAGGAACAAAGAAGCTTATAAAATAAATAAAAAAAACTTAAGTTTAGGCATTGGAATAGCAAGACCATGAATGCTCCGTATATAGTTTAAAATTACTTAATTAAATACAATTATTTTTTTTTCAAATACCTACATATTTCTAAATGTTTTTTTTTTTTACAATGTTTTGACTCATAGGTTGACTAAAAAGCAGACTAGAAGGTACATGATAGCTTTACCTTGCACATGCATTTCCAACATTTTTTTATGTTTTGCGACAAATAGGTATGAAACTAGAACATTATTTAAGTTTTAGATTCCCAAAGTTTTCGGATAACTTTTGACCAACTAAATTGATGGGATAGAATTCGATAATATGAAACTTAATTTTTCTGAAACTACTTTTCATAATCTCACCTATCACCTATATTGCGATTGTCAACTATAAGTTATTAATAATTGAAAAAAATAACTGTGTTTTATTTTCTCCCAGAACTGATCTGAATTGTATTTTGCTTTCAAAATAACATGTATAACAAAAACAAACCACAAAACAGGATCATATGTTGTTTTTGTTGTACATACATGTTGTTTATAAAAAAAAACCGATCAGATGTGGGAGAAAATTAAATACAGCTAATGATGCTAGATGTTAAAGAAACATGGTTTTAATATTTTAAAGCCAAATAAACTAATAAAACAAAAAAAGCCCAATTAACTCACCCAAAAACGAGTTACAATGCTTTTTAGAAACATCATTTTATTATACCTTACTGTAAAACAAGTTTAATAGTAGCGAAAACCTCTTTTAAATAATTTTTACGCCAATACAATTTGGTATGGGAGTTTCTGTTATCATTAAAATCAAGAATCAAATGAGTCCACACAATTATTTTGAGTGATAGCGTGTTGTTTCAGAGAGTGGGGGGAAGTGTCGAACAGCCTTTGAAAAAATAATTATGAAATTTGAAAACCAAGAAACAAGACATACAAACAAATATCTTTGGTGAAAGATATTTTTGGGCGGAAATGGGTTCGATCACATTCAGAAGGATAGCCTATCCAATATACCTTCGCTATTTATGTATTTGAGATTCATTTTGCGTCAGCTGTTATTTAACATAGGATTACAATAACAGCAATGTATCTGGATAGCTTAAGATTTTTTTATCCAATAAAAGTATAGACTTTTGCAACTGAAAAGTTATTTTGGAGGAAATACTGAATCTAATAAGTAATAACAATATTGCTCCCAACATGCTCCAAAATAAAACTTTGGTTTTTTAACCATCTATACTTGAATTTCCGCTAAAAAAAGGCTTCTTCGCCTCAGATACGTATTTGTATTGAAGTTTTTTAAATCTTGGTTTCCATGATAAATACATATAGTATATACATACCAATAGTAAATATGTTTATCACTCTGGCCGAATTTCATCTTTCCGAGCTGCATACATTTTATGAGAGATCGTTACTCATGTACTAAGTACATACTCGTACATATATTATGCGAAATGTCTTCAAAGCTTTTAATAATTCTTTGTCCTGTATTTCTAACTGACTTGACGGCAATGGATTTTATAATTTTTGTTTTGTTTGAAATCCTCTACGTTATTACAATTTAACTTTTAGTCATCTTTGATTTTTGGTTGAATTTCAACCGCTATGCTGGACGATAATATTTCTTATAATTGATTTAAGGCTACTTCAAATTTCTGGAGTTGAACGGATCCTGCTAATCACAGAAGGTTTTTAAGCTTCAGATATGAGCGATTGTTCGCTTTGGTCAAAATATAAAGCAGATTTTTGGTTTGGTTTTGGAATACAGAACTTGTGTTTTTTGCATTATTTCGCAGAAAACACTTTTTTTTTGCGTCACTTGCATAGAAAAAATGAGGATCGAGGGACAAAATTAATTTTATAAGTAAAATTAAATTTTAAAGTTATTAGGAAGTTTAGTCCAAAATGGTGTGTGAACTGGTATTACGTATCACGGAAAAGACACAAATAGAAACATAAACTTAATATACATTTTCAGTATGCGCTCGCAACTAAAAGGACTTAAAAAAAAAAACGAAAACTTTCCATTCATTTAAGTAAACTAAGATAGGCAAGATCAACAACAGAAGAAGAAACATAAGTAGTTTTGAAACTAGCTCCAACTCCGTTCGCTAGTTAATAACACAAACATTCCTATTATGAATGGAAACTCACTGGAAAATATTTTACGAGAATGACTCCCAATCAAAAATTTGCTGGAAGTTTCGTACCTTCTTTGATTTTCCTACGAAATTTAAACAATAAAACTGCTCCCATATTTCGGTTAGGAGCTCTTTTCATAGAAATATGTTGAGTTGGGATGGAAAAGAATACTGCAAAGTGTTTATTTAGGGTTGGAATCGCCACAAACGCAAAAGAGAAACATAAACGTGTTGACGATTGCTTCTACAGTCTACACACAATCTATACAAACTTAAAGGGAGATAAATTAAGGAATATGTTTGCGTATACAACGATTTGGCCCATAGGCTGTCGTTAAACTACAGTCTTGCTAAGGAAAGGTCTCTGGTATAGCACGATACTAAGCGCAATGACCGATCTGATAAAGTATCAAAGATGTAGGACTTTATATAGAAAATAAAACAAATCTTAACTTATCACTGACATGGTTTATTGAAAAATATCCCTTTTGACCCGAAAGTGAATTTTTAGATTGAAATTTCTCTGCATTTAAAATTTTTTTTTTTAAGTGAATTTTTTTTTGTCAATCACTAGAATTCTTCATGGTCGAGAACCATATTCAAAAATAAAAATTAAAAACAAAAAGTGAAAATGTCACCTTCTGTTCCTTAGCTCCTCACTTGATCATTACAGTTGACAAAGAATGCGTAAACTGTAGAGTGAGTCTGTCTATCTCGCACCTTTCTTCGAATGCACAAAATCCAGAATGTCTACGAGTCCTTAAGACGTTCCTTTAGAACTTCCAAAACAACTAGCCTACCCTTTTGAATCTACAAATCTGTCTAAATTATAGACGACATTCATATTCTTGCTACCCAAATTGCTTAACTCGAGAGTTTATAAAATATGTTCTATAAGCTTCTTTGTAAATAAATACATGGACTTGCACGCCCACTTACGTATTATTTTTTTACTTTCTCTGTAAAGAAATTATGTACTGGTTTCGTATTAAATAAATTCTAAGAGATTTTTTCAAAAACAACATTACGATGATGGAGAACACCAAAACAGTAGTTATCGTCATACCTTCCATCGGTCTTTGCCGTCTGTTCGTACATCTGTACATTGAGATTGTTTTCGATTAAGCCTAGTATACATATGTCAAGTCCAAGGTGATTGCTGGTTTTTCGAAAAATTCGCCAGGAGGGAAATACGGTCTTTTTTTGTTGAAAAAAATTTAAACTGTTATTTCTTATTATCTTCAAAAATACAGTACTAACTTAACCAAAAACATAAATTTTCGAAATCAAATTCATAATAGCTTTGAATTAAAAAACGCGTGATTCAGTCATGCATTTTATTTTAAAAGGTGTATCATTGCGAGTGCGACGTTCGTATAACATTTACTTATCATCTAAATTGAAATTCTTTTCAATGTAAATCTTAATTTGTACAAAATTTGAAACATTAATTTTATTTTTGTTTTATGCTTTCAGTTTATAATTAACGACACTCTGTTGCGACTAAAGGTCTCTAACAACACGTCGAATGTGCTCCGCCAGACACAGTTTCAAGCGGCACAGCCACCACCTCCTCATCCCGCTGCACTCACGTCAGCACATTCTTCAACCCCCTCTCCATCACCTCAGCAGCAACATAAACAACAGCTGGCAACCACAACAACCCGTCTGCATCAAGCTCCGCCACCACCCTATCCAAATATTCAGCAATCCAGTCATAGTCTTCTCAATTCAAGCCTCCTGCATAACATCAATCAAATACCAAGTCAACCGCCATACTGTATATTCGATGGCGCCGATTCACCGCCAGATTATACAAGCTCATCACTCAGCGAAAGCCTTCTGTCAGCTGAACCATCTAAAACACCCGCCACCACGTGGTCGTCGTCAGCAGAAAATTCCTTGCTTTCAGCGGCACACATATCGAATCTTAATTCGATAACATCACCGTCGCCTGCATTGCCCGATACATTACTCTCAACGCCACCCTCATGTTCGACTTCTACGTCAACGAAATCAACGTTTTCAAGTTCTATAAGCGGCGGAAGTTTAACGAGCATCCCCAACGCGAATATTTTAATAACAACAACGATATCTGGAGGAAGTGGTGGAGGTGGAAGTGGAAGTGGAGGCGGTAGAGTTAGCGGTTCAACAGCTACGTTTCTAGCATCATCACAAAAACGGCAATCTTCAAATTCCTACAGTAGCAGCAGCAGCAACACAGCGACTGGATCGCCAAGCAAAAGGCAAAAAACTTCATCGACATCAACATCGATGGCAGGTGGTGGTGGTGTTCAAATGGGATTGCATCACCACCATAGGAGCAATAGTAGTCGATATGAATCATCATTAGCATCATCATCAGCATCCTCGTCGTCCAATGTTAAACAACCAGTACCAACAACTGTAACACTCAAATCGAGCAGTGACACTCACTCAAGCTCTTCGAGCTCGGCGAAATTCTTTAACCTGCAGGACAAGCTTAAGGAATTGTATTTGGAAATGGTTGAGGATGATTTGAATATCGCACAACAATCTGGGGTAGGTTGAATATAATTTTTTTAAATATATTTTGGCCCTTCAAGAAGGTAAGTAAATTTGAAAACAATGATTTTAAATTTTGTGGGTTCAATGGTTTGTTTTTTTGGTTTTTAAAAAAATAAAATGTGTATAATTTGAATTTATTCTTTCTAGGTGAGACTAAGAACTCGCTCTTTTGTTTTGGAACGTCTGCTGCAACGTGAAAAACTAAACAAAATCGTCGTCAATCTCTATCCCGGCAATAAAGGATACTCGCTTGCATTATATCACGATGACAAACGGTCATCATCGGATGACTCGACACCGTCATCCTCATCACATGATTACAACAAATCATCAACCCATACAGCCTCATCAATATCACTACCGTACACCGCCACTTCCATCAACAACAATAATTCCCCTTCTAGTCGACTCAACAAACAACACCAGCAGCAGAAATTCAACTCAAGTGTAAATATGAACATAAATCACAACAATAATTCCCTCCCCGCAGACCTGCTGCAAAATGAAGAGTGCCACGAAACCGATTTTCTACATATGCCCTCGCCAAGCAATCCGGGTGATTTGTTTCATGGAACGACGACAACAGCATCAGACACTGCCGATGATACCGACGACGATGCCAACCTTATCGAAGTGTTCCGGTGGCCCTACGAAGTGAACAATCTATTGCAATGCATCGACAGTGGCCAGTTGCCAAGCTTCCTCTCCGATCTCCTCGAGAGCCGGTCACCCAATGTCTTCTATTCGGGTTGTGTGATCTGTCAAATAAGAGATTTTCGCCAAACCTTTCCAATTTCATCAAATAGCTGTGATATCTATCATGTTCTGTTAAGGCCCACCAACGACACCATATACTCGGATGTGCAGAAACTGGCTAAGCGCGCCAATCTGCAAACATACGAGGAGAGGCTCCAGCTCGAAAGTGAACTGGTGCTGGCAACATCAGAGCCACTCTGTCTCGATCCAGACCCCAGCATTGGCCGGGAAGAGATAAACAGTCAATTCGTCCGGCAAATGTTCAACACGCATGAGATTCGCCGCCAAATGCGCAAATACTCTCAAGTAGCCATCAATAGAAAAAGAAAAATCGACCAGTTTACGCATAACTACGGCTTGGAGCTTTCTGATTATCTGCAAAGGCTACGACAGCAACCCAGACAGTCGCTTAATAGCACAATTGCAGGCGGTAGTAGTAGTGGTGGCATTGGCCTGGAGAGCAGCAGCAACGCCTTCTCTTATGGCGCAACAGGTGGACAAACTTGTAGCAATAATAGCTCTAGTGGTAGTGGTAATAGTAATAATATAAGTAGTAGCAATAGTCATAGTAGTAATCAACAACAAAGTAATGCAAACCCTAACTCACACACACCAACAAATGCTGCGGTTGCGGCGCGTACGCCCAACCTAGACTATCCACCTCTGGACATCCCAGAGAGTATAGATGTGGAAAAATATGCAGAGAAATGTGAATGGCCGAAAAATACAACAGACTGTGAGCCGGAATTGATCGAGGAGTACGTCCTCGAAACAGAGCGAAAGGATAATAAAGGACGCAGCGTTATTTATCACATTAAGTTGTCCATCTATCAAAGGCCAATGAATTCCGAGTACCTAGGTGAGTTGTATGTTGATCGTGATTTTCGTGTGGGTGAGCGAAATGGAGAGGCATGCCAATTTTCGTTGGGTACCCGGACACATGCGCATCGTTACATTCAGCAGTTTAGAGAGATCTTCACGGAAGAGGGCCGCAAAGCGGTAGAGATCAGGCATTACATACCTGCTCATCCTGTCAAGATCTCCCACACGGGAATGTCAGCAGAGCATAGAGAAGCAGTAAAGGCATTCCTGCAGAAGCAACGTCAGCAGCAGGCTGCTCTGGCAGCAGCTGCAGCAGCAAATGCTGCTGCCCAGCAACAGGCTGCGGCGGCTGCTGCTGTAGCACAACACCAAGTTGCGTCGGTGTCGGGGCATTCCCAGCATCAGATTTCACATCATACACAGCATCCGCAGCAGCAGTTAGTCGTGGCTATTTCACAGCAGCAGCAACAACAGCAGCAGCAGCTGCAACAACAGCATGTTAGTCTACAGCCGCAGCAGCAACATCATCACCATCCATCGATTACAGTTGGAACGGCAAAGAACTTGAACATCAATCTCCAGGGAGCGAATATTGTTGGCATCACAACGGCAGGTGGCACAGTGCAACATATACGTCAGCAGCAAGGCCCCCCGCCACAGTATATAGATGCGAATGGTGCAACGGTTCAGGTGCAAACGACTCATCATCCTACGCATCAATTGAGTCTTAGTAATGGTTCGTTGGTGTTTGTCCAGCAGCAGCCTTCTGCAGGCGGTGGAGGGAATCAAACTTTAACATCGGGACTAACGATACAATCAGCTGCGGGAAGTAGTGGTCATCAGCAGCAGAAAACTCAAGTGATATCGGCAGCTAATTCGGCACTTAGATCGCAACTGGCAAGTGGCCCTATTTTGGTAAGTACTTCAAGGTCTTGGCATTGGCAACTAATTTGAAATTTTATTAAATGTTCTAGCAGGCGCAATTAAAAGCTGGCTCAATTGTTACATCACAGCAACAGCAGCAACTTCTTGTTACCAACTTCCACACAGCAAATCAGTGGCAACAGCAACAACAGAATTCTGGTGAGTTCATAAATGATTTTATAGACCCTTCTCAAATTTAAGCTTCTTACTTACCATTTTTAAGAGATTTATGCTTTCGATTTTCTAAACTTGACAAAAAATATTCACTTATTATCAGGTAACCAACAACAATCCTCAAATAGTGGAGGACAAACTCAACAACAACAACAACACAAGTCCATTCTCAGTCTTTTAAATAGTGCGCCGGCTGCAATGACAACCACCCCCGTTGCCAGTAAGACTTTTACCACCTCGACGGGTCAACAGCAAACAGTTACCTTAGTACAACATCAGCCCCAGCAGCACCACCAACAACAATCGACCCACCAACAGACAGATAACTTTGTGCAGCAGCAAACAATGCAACGCAAACCCAACGAAGTTCTCCAGAACTCGATCCACACAAATCTGCGTAAACTCAACATCGTGAGTGGTCCTCATGGTGGTGGGCAGCGTTCACATGGTGGAACAAATGTTATAGCCGTTGGCCTAAATCAAGATGGCACAACGGGTCAACCTCAAAATGTTAGAGTTTCAATGTCTGCCTTAGCATCGCAACTTGCGTCGCCTCCCGCCATCATGACAAATGCCAACTTTGGTTATGCCAGCGCGACCGTTAACAATAACAGCATCAAGATTCTGAGCAATAGCGGGGGACAGCGAGTTATCACGGCCAGTGCATTGCGCAGAGATTCGACTGTTGTGGGTACGGCTGCTCCGTCACCGGGTAGTGATTCGAATGCATCGAACACCTCGAGTGGAACAAATTTAAATTTTACAATGCCCGGACTGAATGCTTTGGTCGGCACATCTCCATCGCCCAGCAGTGATCACTCACAATCTAGTAATAGTGTGTCAACGTCCACTGCTATCTCATCGAATCAGGCACTTCTCGAAAGACTGAATAGTGGAAGTACAAATTTGAACACCGGAAGCAGTCCCGGAGCAGGTCTCTCACCCCAACAACACCAACAGCAGCAATATTTGACAAAAGCGCTTGTCCAGCAAATCTCAAATGCCCAATCACCAGCTGCGTCGATTTCGCCAATGTCTAGTCCACCGCCGCAAGCATCACCTTCTCCCATTTCCCATCAACAGCAGCAAACTGCCACTCTCAACCTGCAGAGCATAAATTTGTCGTCGCTCCAAGGAGCGAGGGCCAATTTTCCTGGTGTGCAAAATGTTCAAGTGCAAATCCCAGGGCTGACACAACCAATATCAGTCCAACTTTCTGGTGGCAATATAACTGCTCAGCAGAATTCCAACCAGAATCAGATGCAAAGCACTGGGCAGCAGACGCGAAGTCTTTTGGTATCAGTTCCTGTGACAAATACAACGCAAGTGAATAACCTGCAGAGCGGTGGCAACAGTCGAGATATGGGAGGAGGTAATACAGGTGGTGCTTCGGCGGCAGGTACGCAAACTGTGGTACTTACAAATGCCGGTTCGGGGGGTGTGAACTCTTCAGGCGGATCCATGCTATCATTGCCAATTGGTAAGTACAACTAGAAAACACACTACTGCTTCCAACTAAGCTTGTCCCTTTGATTTATATTTTGTGTTTTGCGCTAACAAACTGCTTGTTCGCATTTTGGGACCATTTTTTAATCATCATAACATTGCTAACCATTTGCTAAACAACAACAAAAAACTGTTCCCATAACCCATCCTACACCTTTCTCTCTCTCTCTCTCGTTTTTCTTTCGCCCGCCCGAAAAACAATCTTTTACCCACAGCTCAATTAGTTGCATCTGGTGTTAAAAATCTAAACACTCAAACAATCCGTACCTCAGGCAGTGGCGGTCTAGGTGGTGCTAATTTAGGGAATACCTCGTCGGCAACAAGTGGTTCAGGTGTTGGATCATCTGGAAATCAAACAACTGGAAACGCTACTCAGCAGTCAATACAGCTGTTGAATTCACTACAAGGAAGGCCGAGGAATATACAAGTTGTTAGTGCCAAACAAATAACTAATCGTCAATTGATTGCGGCGCAGAGAAGTTTGGCTGGATCAACACTAAAAATAGCTACGCCAATCACCTGTGAGTAATAATTTCAAGATTTTAGTTCAAAAACAAGACAAAAAACAAAACAAAAAAACAAATTGAGTTACGAAATATACGAAATATTATGATGGGAGGACTGCAAGTTTTTGGTAAGCTTCGGGATGGTGTGCTTTAAAGTGAAAAAAAAATGTCATTCTGTAGGGTTATTTATAGTTGAAACAACAAGTGATACTCTTGGAGCTATTACGTGAGGAAATGGTTTTTTTTTTTGTTGGTTAATGTAATTTACACAGAAGATTTTTAACGCCACGAAAAATACCTGAAAGTTTTTTTTAAAATGTATTGATTTGCATATGGACGTTTATGAATAACTCAAAAACATTGTGGCTCGCATGGTGTAAGCAAAATATGTTTCGATGCAAATAAATCGTTAGTGCCGCTGAGTTTCGAAACCATTTATCACATTTAAATTTAAAACACCCTAATATCCGAAAATACAACCTAGTTATTGCAATTGTTTTACCCCTTGCCAGATTATTTACTGTTACAGAACTTTTAAATGTTTTAAATATTTTAAGGGCAATGTTGTGCTGCAACTCAATCCATTAGATATCCTTCGCATAAGCGACATTTTTCACTGCAATTATGATGGGTTTCTTAAATTAGAAAATATTTTCGTGTGATAATGTTTAGTACGACGACATTTTGCTCTAAAGATCTGGTTCCGAATCCAGTCTTTGCTACTTTGTTTATTCAGTGTACTGCCTTTTGCGCAAAATTTGCGATGACTCTTGGAGTAACATCTTACCGGCGGGATAGACATTTGTTCCTCCATTAGTGTCTTGCGCCATAAATGTATTAGTTTATTTTTCGAGTACCTACCTACCTAGTATACTTTTAGTGCTCCAAATTTTTTGGCCTTCAACCATCGTAAGAGTTCTACCTTCATTACTCAAACTAGATTTACATATTTCCCAATACAACCAATTTTTTTTTTGAAAAAAAAAATTAACGAAAAAGTATAACAATGGTATGTGCCATCGCTTAAATTCTGAGCGAGTACTTGTTTTTCCAAGTCCAGAAAAATGTTACTTCAAATTGCTCTCCTGCAACACTTAGTATATGTGACTTAGGCTAGTTCTGCATTGTAGCGACGATATGTTTGATACTGTTAAATTAAAATTTTAACATTTTCGCGTTTCACAGAAAAACAAATCTTTCCTCTACAAATGTTGAAAAAAATTATATAAAATGTATAATGTTTAAAATACTAAATTTACCTTTCTTGCAAAATACTCTTAGTGTGTACATGTTCCTGTTCCCTCATTAAATGTGTGCCATATCTAACCGGGTGTTGCTTGTGCAAATGTAATAATGAAAACAAAAAAATCATTAAAAAAAACCTACTCATCGTTCACTATAATTATTCCATTTGCTGTTACAATTATCCTCATTATGCACTTTGAAAAAGGGTTAAGTGTTTCAGTATAATTAACCTTAATAATAAATATATAAACATATCAAAAAAAGCGTTGACATAATGTACATTGTAATATAATTATTTATTTCATGATAGTTGCTCCCCATTTGTAATAAAGTTTGAGAATGAATTAAAATATTTTATTCTAATTTTATTTGATAATAACAAACATTTTAATTAAATTAAAATTGAGACCCTTTGCAATTGTTTGTTTCTATCTAAAAAAAATTCAATTCACAGCTTCCTCAGCAATAACGACGACTGCAAATTTAACTGCCACACCTCTCGTAATGACGCAAAAATTGCAACTAAAATTGCAAAAGCATGCACAACAACAACAACAGCAGAGGGTATTAACTCAGGTAGCCGCTGCTGCTCAACAACAGCAGCAACAGCAACAACAACACCAACAGCAACAGACTGTGCAGCAGCATCAACAAAGTTTAGTATCACAGTCCAATCAGCATCAAATGACTGTGATAAGTGGCCAACAACAGCACCAGTCACAACAGCAACAACAACAGCAGCAGCAGCACATTCAAATCACCGGACGCACTGCCACCGGAAGTCTTAGCCAGAGAACAATTTCCGCAATAGCAGTTGCGACGGCAGCGAGTCAAAATCAAAAACGCCGAAGGTCAGCGACTGATGTAAATAAATAATAATAATTAAAGGTTTTTTCTCTCTTTCCTTTCTCTTTCTTCCTCTCTCTATTTATCTCTTTTTCTCACTCTGGCACTGATTATATAAATGTATATTTATTTTGTTTATAAAAAAAAAAACATTTAATATAATATAATACAATTATTGTCTCTTTATGTAAATTATTTCTTTTTTTTTTTCAATTCTAGAACGTAAAAGTCGGGCAAATTTTCTTTTAATTTTCATTTTTCTAATGTGAAATTTGTCCCATACCACCACAATATTATTTACTACTACTACTACTACATACTACCACTTGGTGCATGCAAATCTAAGAAAATTTAGATAAATTTCATTTGAGTAGATATATTTTGTTTTATATATTATATTGCATTAGATAAAAATTGTACATTATTTAAAAAAAAAAAATATTGATAAAGAGAAAAAATAAGAAAAAACAAACAAAAAGAAACGATAAAAAAACTGTATAAAAATATGTTGTTGACTTTTAAGTCCTTTTTTTGATATTATTAATTTTGAATTTGCTCTTAGATTATTTTATTTTTTGTTTTTTTTTTTTTTTTTTTTTAATTAGGAAAAAAAGAAAGAAAAACGATGGAGAAATTAAAAAAATGCATGCACTTTGTTGCGCTAGCGCTCAAAATAAAACTTCTAAACTATATCGTTAACTACTATCGGGTTATGGTTTTGTTTATTTTCTTTTTTTTTTTAACTGTGATCTCAATTATTAAGAGGGACATGGGACGCATGTCTTGTTTGTTGGGTGCTCCAAAATGTTCAATTTCTATTGAATGGCACAAAGTTCGGTGTTACACGTCTAATAGTCGCCTCAACCATGAACACGTACTTTACATTTTGTACATCACGTAAAGATTGAAGTGGTGGTGATAAAACCGCACTATAAATCATATTGCTTAGTTGCCAAAAGGCCAGCTATTTTTTTTAAATTTTAAGAATCTCGTTTAAGCTTTCCGTTTGTATGTGTTTTGGCAACGAAAAGGCGTCCTAATTTGAGAGATAGAGCAGATGTAATTCTTTCAAATGTAGAAATCGGTAATATGAATATTTTGACATTCTTGACATTAGGTCAATTGTGAAAAACCGGCAAAAATAAAGTCATTTTTGAATTGTTCAAATGCGTTGAACTTTTCTGTTCGATGTACATTTATAGAATGTAAGAAATCTTTCATAAGAAGCAAATTAATGTGTATATTTACTTCAAGGAAACTTCGGTCCACGTGGTCTAGCATTTTGCGTTGTCTAATGAAATTTCGATAGGATGATGAAGTATATCCACAGCTTTTTATTACAAGTTAAATTTTCCTTAAAGATTATGACCAATGAAACAAATATCGCTTGTCACTAAAGTGTTCATAACTTAACATCACAAAAACTCATACATGGACATAATAATAATTGACCAATTTCAATTTCAAACATAGTTTCATAGTAAAACTAGTTTATTGGATGTTAATAGTGTCAATATTTCGACATTCATTGACATCCAGGATGGGTTACGGCCTCAACCAACAATTCCACTCTGGCCCCATTGCACCATTTTTGCTTTCCAACAACCAACCCTTTTTTGCGATGCCGATGCGATGCATCAAAAACGGCGTTACAAGAATTTTCTTGATTCACTTTTGTTTGAAGTTTGCGCGTAACTTGGACGCAAGTTTGCGATAGTCAACACTTTAATTAGAAAGTGATGCCGGTTTGATGCATTTGTGAAGGTTCTGGAGAGAGTGATTGAGCATCATGTGTGCAGCGATGCGTTTCTGATATACCGAAGTTACTTTTTAAATACGCCAATACAACTCACAACCGTTTGGAAGAAAGTTTATGATTCTGCATTATAAATATTGCTTATTGGCGATAGAGTTTTGAGGGTTTGCGTAAACCGCTAAATGGTCCGTTTCAAAATCGAAATTTATGTGGAAGATGTTTCACACTTAAACAGAGGTAGTAGCTCTTCCAATTTTGGCCAGTAAAGTGTCTGTGAAACTGCCTCATTAAGTGTGGACATAAGAATAAAATATAACAACCCAGCTTCCTAGCACACAGAAGATTGTTTTTTTACCATTCTAGTAGACTTAGAGCTCGGACCGAATGTGTTGAGTTAAAGATAAAATAAACCATATAATATGGGTGTCACAAGTAGTGCCGGTCATAGTTATGACGAATACATTCGTCTTCCTGCATGTGTTGTGGACGTTATCAAAAAATCTTAAATAATTATAGGATTATTAATTATTGTTGACATTACAGTAAATCTTCCTTCTGTAATGCAAAATATTCCACTCAAAAGTATCAGTTTCCAGGTTCATCTTAGGACTATGGAAACCCGATCTTGAAACAATCTTGTTGCAATCACGGAAGGAATATCTGCTTCGTACAATACCAACATATTTTTTTTTCTTCATATCAAAATTTATTCGATTGTTTTTCAAAACACTGACAAGTCCATTAAAAAAAAAAAAAACACAAAATGTTCGATTCTTTTAGATAATAAGGGAAATATTAAAAAAAGCGTCAGGTTGTTCGAAAAACAAGCCAAAAGAGGACCGTCGACACTTTCACATTACTAGAGTCACAGCCATTCATTTAACCTGTTTCTATTTCGTATTTGTATTCATAAACAAATGTTTTAAATTAAATAATAGAATTTTTCTGGTAAAACCCTAAGTTTTTAACTCTCTAAATTTTAGTTTATTTATTTTTCGTTTTTACTTTCTTTCCGCACAATATTTTAATTTTGAGCGCTGGTGTAGTAAACACAAGAAAAAGTTCCTCTCAAAACCCCTTTTTTTAATTTGTTACACAATATTGGCCATTTAAAAAAAAAAACTCAACATAGCTTAGTAGAGATAAAATGGGATTGGAAAACAAATGTTTAACAATTCGACAAAAACAAAAAAAAAAAAACATGAACATTAAAGATATTAGAATAACTAAATATAAAAAAATAAAGATAAAATGATGCATTCAAATTGCTTACCAAATACCTGAATTGTATAGTCTTTCCACACGTAAATAAGAAAATGGAAAAAAATAATAATATTATAAATGTAAACTAAACAAACAAAAAAAGCAGTAAATTATTTTCATAATGTATAAAAAAAAAGCAATTAAAACTAACAAATAATTTTAGTTCAACAGTAAGAAGTTAATACAAAAAAAAAAAAAAAACAAACAAAACGTGCAGCGACTAACTTAAAGTTTTTTTTTTAATCAATAAACATTAAACTTATCAATTAATATTAAAATAAAACAAAACAAAAAAAACAACAACAAACAAACGACTTAATAAAAACTGAAATGGGACTGATAATTTCCTTCTTAACATAGGATATCAGTTAAAACCTTAACAAAAAAAAAAAAAAAATATTCAGGAAAAGAAAAAATTGAAGATTTAAAAATAAATGATGATTAAAATTTGTTATATTATGATGAATGTTTTGTTTTTGGGGAAATATACTCTTTTTTATTTTCTGTGTCGTCGAAGTCGTCGTTTCCCTTCTATTATATTTTTGTTTTCTTAGATTTTACAAAATAAGATTTATTATTTTTTTTTTCATATTTAATTCTTTTAGTTTTTATATAAAACATGTACACACACATATATAGATATTTATTGTTAAGTTTTTTTTTTAACTAGTGTTTTTTATTATTTGACAACATAAAAAACATAAACATTATATACATATACATATATATATAATATATTCTTTCTTTCCCAACAGAACAGAAACTACAACAATTAAATAAAATTAGTAAACAATTTAGATAAGTTAAATAACAAAATGATGATATAAAATTAATTACATAATTAAAAAAAACAAAGAAATATTCTCATGTTGATAATATTATGTAAGAAAGTTCAAATTATTATGCGAAGCGATTCATGCAAAAAAAAGAAGAGAAAACAAAGTTAATTATGATTAAAGTAAAAATAAAATTAATACAAAAAAAAAAAACAAATTATACATAATTAAAAATGCTGTAGTATTAATTTATCCTGTAATTATACATACATCTATATATATACATATATAAATATATTTTGTAAATTTTTGTTTAACTAATTAAATTATGTTTTAAATTAAATTCTTAAAAACAAAAAAAAAAAAAAAACTTTATTTGTTTGTGTTTAATTTTGAATTTATTTTGGATTTTCCAATTATTTACTACAAAAGGGAAATGACATGGTTTTAAGTTGCCTTTTTTTTCGTTTGTTTACAGATTCGTTTGAGTTTTAATTGAAGTATCTTTGCTCGTTTTCATTTATTTTTACGAAGTTGCACACAAATTTTGATTATTTTTTAAAAGCGAGGTTTTTATTTCACACACAAAATAATTGAGCAAATAAGAACATTTATCAATAAAATTTAGTTTTTTTTTTGTACAAAAATCAAATTTGACCTATGTACTTTCAAAATGCTTCAAATTTCTTTATCATTCAGGTGGTTATGAAGGATGAACTGAATATAAATAACATTTTGCTATTGACAAGGTACCTCACATAGTTAACTGGTGATTTCAAGCGAAATTCAAAAGCATGTTTGGTCAGTTTTTTGTCTGAACTAAAAACCGTAAAAACCTCGATAATTTAAGTCAAGTTATGCATCAGTAAATAAAAATCGAACTCAGATTACAATCAAACATGACATAAGGATAATAGATAATGCAAAAATAGTAGCTCGCACTACCACATTGTGTTTGTATAAAAAGTTATAAACTTGGTATCTGGCATTTTTTTTCGAGACTACGCATTTTATTGTAAGAATAATAATAACTGATAGCCTGTGACTTTCCCGAAAACTGGAGACCTCCAAAATTCGATTAATAGAACAGTTACCTGACATTTTTGTGGAGAAATATTGGTTTTTGTTGTTATGCCCAACCTCAACGAGGCGTTTTCACTAGATTAGATGGCCAATAAAACGACTCGCTCTAAGAGCGACATTTGACGTTTCAGAAAAACAACTACCAAGTATAAAAACAAATCATTTATTTCTGATTATGTATTATTTATTGTTATAATTTATAATTTTTAATGAAGAAAATCTAAATCAGAACAGAGCAGAACAGCACAAAAACGTAAAAACTGTCCGAACAAAAAAGAACCGCAAAGTCCAGCTTTATGTTTTATAAATTTAACGTTGGCAATCGAAATTTAAATAAAAACAAAAATTTAAGTAGTTTTTCGTTCGATTTTATATCAATTAGGAACTTGCAGATTTTCGAACATTTTTTTTTTATTTTCTATGTGAATTTACAGAAAATATCACTTTTTTATCAATTGTATGTGTATATCTTATTAAATTTATCCAAAAAAGAAGAACAACCATCGTATAAAATTGAGGAAGGGGGTCCCTTTAGGCCTATTTGGTGGGTAGTCAATTCTGTTTAGAAATTGGATCAAATTAGAAAAAAAAAATAATTAAAAAACAACCGTAGTAAATTTTTTTGCATGCGAAAAAAACTAAATTGCTTTAAAAACAAAAATATTTTTTTTTTGTTTTAGAGTTACATTTCTATCTTTTGGATTAATGTAGACAGAGTTCAGGTAAGGACAGTGAAAACAGTGGACAACTCCAAAAAAAAAGTATCAAATAAATTACTTATTAATACTGAAGCATAACTTTACGGTGGCAACTTTTCCTTAGATATGTCTCTGAAGTTATTTAGGACGATGTCCACTTAAACAAAAAAGATAAAATACGTACTATGCATTTATTAACAAAATTAGTCTAAATAAAATCGGAAAAAGTTCATCTAATTGTTATATCGCCGCCAGAAAGCCAAATTGTTCTAACTCCATGGGATTTACAAAGAACTTAGAACAATTTTGGTTTACGCCGTCCATAATGGTTTGTATTCGGTAGTAAGCATAATAATTTTAATTGTGAACATATCTTAAATCCTTGGACATATCTATTTGTTTTTGTTTCTGAAAAAAAGGAATAGTTTTTATTTATATTTACATTTATAAAACCCTTATAAAATTGATTTCTCACAATATAACCTAATCTGACTGTTTTTTTTTATCCCAGCATTGGAAATAATGTATGAATATGATTGCTGGCGCTCCTAAGCACATTACCTTTGACTTGTTTTAACTAACATGTATTTAGTTTAGAAGTAATTTATTTTTATTTAAAAAAAGCTACATTTAAAGCATTTTTTCTACGCATGGCCGAAACTGTCCCAGGGCTGCCCAAAACAACAAAAAGTAAAAATATTACAGGGCATCTAAGGAAGACTTATTTTCCTTTCTCCCCTACCTATCTTAACAGATTGCAAATTAGTTTCCTTTTTAACTAATTTTTTTCACGTTTTGTTCATTACACAAAATGTTACGTATACGCCACAGTGACCGTTTAAGTTGAAACGTTTAAAACGTGAACCTTATTTATTTTTTTAAGATATTAAACTGCGAATAAATAAATAAGTGTAAAAATTGTTTTTTTTTTTTGTTGGCTATAAATGAAACGAATCCTCAATGGTAATTGCCATGTTTTTCAGACACGAGCTTCCCTCCATGGAATGCAAAATTTTTGAATTTGACACCACAAACGTGCAGTCTTTTTACTCAAAAAATATCGTAGCAGTAGTTACATGTATTAATTTAAAAACAAAAAAACATATTTTGTATTATAGTCAGTCGACATTTTTTTTATTTTATTTATTTTTTTTTTTCATTATGTTCATTTATTTTATTTCCCCAAATCAACAACAACAACAGAAACTCGATTCCTTTTTAATGCATTTTGAACTACAATAAATAGTAATAAAGTAAACAAATAAAACTGACAAAACAAACTTCCTATACAATCGAAGCCAGAGAAAAAAAATTAAAATAAAACCACAAAAAAGCAAAAAAACATTTTTAAGATCGAAAAAAATATAATATTACTTAATTAATTATTGTAGGTTAAGAAAATAAATTGCATTATTTCTACTCATCATCATTTTGTTAAACAAAAAAAAAAAGAAATAAGTCGTCAAACGCAAAACTCCATCACACACGTGTTGTTAATCTTAGTAAGAAAAAAAAAGAAAAAAAAACACCATTTTGTAAATGTTGTACATACGAGTAAATTTATACAAAAAATAGTTATTATTTTAAGAAAACATTCATAAAAAAAACAAAGAAAAACCTAAGAAGAAAGAAAAATAAAGAACATTGGATCGAGCCTAATATTCAATCAATACATAATTCTAATTTAATGTACTATGGGTAAAAACAAATAATTAAAAATGAATAATTATGTAAAATTATGATCTTATAACATATTTCACTAAATTAAAGCTAACAACAAAAGTAATTACAATTAAAAAAAAAAAACAAATACACCAAAACAAAGTGAGAAAAGACAAAAAAAAAACATTACTAAATACTATAAAAAATAAATTAAAAATCAATACAGCAAAAAAAATATAATATTATTGTAAATTTAAAATGCAGAGAGATAAGTTTAAAAAAGACGAAAGAAACAACCATAAATGATAAAAAGTATTACTAATATTAATATTATTTTTTCCCCCTCTTTTTATTATTTATTATTTTTATTAATTAATTTTTAATACTAAAAAAACGCTTTATAATGCAAATGACTTACGACGATTTATATTAACATATATATATAATAAAAAAAAGAAACACAAATAAAAAACTAATAAATTATATAAAGTTATTAATTAATTAAAGACTATACATGTAAGTGAATCTATGTGATCCACCCAGTGTCATGTAATATTATTATTATATATATATATATTTCTGCAAAAAATTTATTTGTTGAAACGAATTTGGAAGGCAATATACTAAAAAAAAAAAACAGAAAAACTAAATATAAATCTCTATAGTGTGAAACTTTCTATATATATGTATTTATGGTACTCTCATAGACTTATTTTCTAAATTAATTCTATATAACAAAACTAGCTACATTCAAGTTAATTTATTTTATTTTTGTTTTACAATTTAATTTTCTTAATTGTTTTTTTTTTTATTGTAACTTAATTTTTAAAATGATTAGTGCAGAAAAAAAATAGAAACGGAGAGCAATGAAATATTTTGTTATTTAAATAAGACAAATTTATAATATAAATTAATATAAATAAAAAAAAATGTGAACATAAATTTAAAAAAAAATTATTATAAGATGAAGGATTGATGGAAATACAAGGTTAAACGATGGAAATATAAGAAGAATAATAATTTCTGAAAATATATTATAAAAAAAAATAAATTAGATTAGTTTTTGTTTAATTTGAAAATAAATTAGGTGAGTCTTCAACCCGGCGATTTTCTCATTATTATGTATCAGCATCGGGTGGGTCTGGCCCTTCAAGAAGTGTCTCCAGTTTTTTCGATAGTGAACTCATTGAATTTAAAACCTTAAAAAAAATTATAAGAAAAACTAAATAAGTAGATACAAAGCTGAAAATTAATACCCACGTAATTCTTGACAATAAGTGTGTTCACTGACGTTGTTCTGGACTGTTCGGAACAGAAAAAAAACATCTTTTTGTTGTTCAATTAGATTTTTCTGTTCTAGATTGTTCTAGTTTTCTGTTCAATGACGCTGTCTATAGAACAGTTTAGATCACGATTTTCTGTACTCGCTTTTGAGTCAGAACAGATTCGTGAGAACTCGTTGAACACACTTAATATAAATGAGACAAACAAATTGGCAGAAGTGAAATCGGATGTAATAGAGTTTCCAAAAGTCAGCAAAGTACAAAAATTAAAAACAACATACCAAACATGTCTGGTAAGATACATAAGGTTAGAAAGCAGTGTCATAGAAACGAGATTTACAGAAGGGTAAGTTAGTTTATAAAAAAAAATAAAGCGTAAGTTGGTTTATAGGGTTACGAGAGTCAGCAAACTGGTAACCGTGTAGCCGTGTTTTATCCAGTACTGAGTAGCTAATCAGATTTTTATTGTATTCGCAAAACAAAAACAAAATGAAAAACTGAGTAGCAACTAGTCAGTGTTGAAAAAACACGGCTTGTGTATTCAATTATAAGGTGCTGCCGAAACGTTTGCAATAAGTGTAATACATTTCATATGATATATTGCAGTTTTTTTTGGAATTTCCTCCACTAAACTTGAGCTGATACAAAAACCTAAGCAAGGTTCTGAATTCAAAACCAGGTCATACAAAACATTATGATTTATTAAAATATCTAGAAAAAATAAGATCTTTTATCTTTTTATTTCTCGATTTCGATTATAATCTGATTGCGATCGTTTTATGTTTACAAATCAAATGAAAATAAGAGCACATCTTTTGTACTACTCTGTCTAAGTCCATTGGGGAATTAACTCCATCCAATAAATTTAGTGTGACTGTTCGTCAATTTTTTTTTTTCAAATAAAGAAAAACTCAATTTAAAATTTAAAAAGCTCTCATATATTCATATTTTAAGTTCAAACGGAAATTAAACATTACAATTGCGACACAAACAATAAATTTGAAAGAAACCTATACAAAAGTGCAACTACTAGTAATCTATAACCGTTTCATCCCGGTTGCGTAAAAGTAAATTCGGATAAAATCTAAGACCCTCTATCGATTCATCTCGACAAATCAATCCCATTCGTTCGGCCACCAGTAGCTTCTCTTTAGCCAACAGCAATGACACCTTCATTTCCTTGGACAATTCTTCAATAGCTAATGAGCTGGCTGCTTCTACTTTTGCGGCTGTGTCTCTTGCCACAATTTCGTCATCCTGCGACTCCATTTGAAGGACCTGAGCTCCACTGGGGAACTGTCGTAATTTAATTGGCCCGTCAAGATAATGGCAGGCATTTAGGAGATCCTCGGGCGAGAGGAGTTCCAATCCACGGGCTCGGTTCACTCGGCAATAGACATCGGCCAGTGACATCATTCCACCAGATTCCTAGAGGTACAATCGCGTTGAAACTTTTCTGAATACAAAAACAAAAAACACAATTTTAAAACATACCTCGATGGGGTCCAACAGAAGTTCACATATCTGCCGTGCAAGGCTTTTGAAGTACGCTGAATTGCTGCTGAATGCATCTCGGGTCACTGGATCGTCAATGCCCAGACTCATAAGGTAAGATTTGAACTGAACCGTTTCGTCTTCGGAAATTTCACCCTTCCGCTCACGTATTCTGCTACTGATTTCTTTGGATATGCCAACCATGTCTTTGGCCATGGCCATGAGAACCTTCAAATCCTGAAACGCCAATGCGATATTCTCGTTTGTTTGTTTGTGCTTCTGTTCGATGGATTTCTCGATGCCACCGATTCCCGTGCGAAGTTTGATCTTCGGAATGCTTTCGTTTCGGGGTGAGGGTGTGTCCGAGCCTGGTCCTGGTGGTATGCTAAAGCGCACTTCCCACACCCGTGCTTCGGTGGTTTCCCACAGTGCCATCGAGAATTCTCTATTGAGACCATTTTTTCCTGAAAGTTTAATGAACCCAGCTGTGCTGAAGTCCATCGGACCAGGAGCCTTGTCATTTGCTGGCGGTCGCAAATGGACTATAATACGTATTTTTCGACCGAAGATAAACGAGCTGGCTGTTTCCTCACCAAGTGATAAGACATACTTCAATTGCAGACAGAGGACCGTTGCTGCTTTGGCTATCTCACCTGGGCGACCCCAAAAGAGGCGATGGGTTGTGAGAACAACTTCACCTTCTTCGAATTGGGTCTAACAAGAAAAAGGTAATTTTTACAATCTTCATTTTTTTATTTTTGTTATTTTTAATTTTACCTTATCATCGCCATCGTAGAGCTTGACATTACGATCCTGACTTACAAGTGATTCACCTTCAAACAGACGGGCTGCGGTGTATTCAATGCGATTCATTTCTAATACATAATTTTTCTTTAATAAGAAAATAAAAATAAAATTATTATTCGTTTGGATGAGATAATTATAATGCGTATAATATTAACATATATTTTTTCTTTGAAAAAGTCGAAAATTTGTTGAATAAAAATTCGTAAACATACGGGAGGTAGAGAAATGTCAGATTTTATGGTTTTTTGGTGAGATCACAATAGTGTGTTTGGCAAATCAAATTTGCTTGGATGGATTCAATAATGAAAGCATTCAGTTACTGAAAATATATTTTGAGGCAATAATTTAATTGGCAGTTATAATAATTTATTGTCTGTTTTTGAAGAGAGCTAAACTGAGATTATCTAGCAAATCTGATAAATTCATTCTTAAATAAAATAAATAATACATAAATAAATTCATTTATGCATATTAGTGGTGTTCATGCAACCTGGTAAACTGTTGGTAAACGTGGTAAAATCTAGTAAACGAACTGTCATTTCAATACAAATTTTGATATGTTATCCATATTTATCAGATTTACCACGTTACAGCCGTGGTTGCATGTATACCCCTATTATGGAATTTGCAATATTCTACTCCCAAGGTGTCAGCTTGATTTGCAGTACTCGCATATTCACATTAAAAGCAATTATTGAACTTGACAGGAGATGAAATGGTTAAGTTCTTTATCGAAGCGATAGTATAGTTCACCGGCAAGTTCTCCCGGGGGGAGTACAATTGCGGATTCCATAATAGGCAAAATTACCTTCTTCGTATGAATTCTCATTTGCTGTTTTGTACATCTGACTCTTCTTTCTTACAAGCCTCTTATTTCCCTCTATCTGCGATGCAGTTTGTTTTCATCTTTTATATACAGACAAAATTGAGACCAATTCATAAACAACTGCATCGCAGGTACAGATCCGATAAAAAAAATGGCAAATGATCTTACTCATTTGGGTTCTAAGTTTCTATTCGATTCGCTATAAGCAGAACTTAGAAAATTAAAATTAAAGCCATAAATAAAATTTCCAAGTGCCTATAGTAGGTAGGTATGGCAAACATCATTTCTCTAGTTAAAAAAAATATAATTGATAAATTTGGCATCACTTTTCCACACCCATTTCCAAAATCATCCTTCAATGGTGAATGGGCCTTACAAATAAAACTGCATTTTTTGACATTTCTCATTGAAAAAAAAAATTGTTTTCACACTCGAGTTCTCTTCTTTTTTCCTTGATTTCCAAAATATTTTTTTTGCATTTTTTCTTCGATTCGGGATAAAAATATTTTCCAACTAAAAATAGTGTTTTGCGAAGAACCAAAATAGACTTTCACCACTAACAAATCCATATTATGTAAAACAAAGTGAATTAAAATTTAGTGCAAAACAAGAAAACAACGAAAAGACAAAACAAATGAATGCTCGAACAAGAAAAGCAACAGATTCCTCGGCCTCAGCAGCAGCAGCAGAAGAAGCAAGCAAAATGTTGGAAGCAGCTCTGCAACAGATGGATGGCATTATATCTGGGACAACATTGAATCATGTGGTTGGAAATTCGACGAATTCCGAAAGGAACTTAATTTCAGCTGCAAATGTTCTGTCGACGGCAAAGACTCTGGCGCTGGCATTGCAACAAGTCGGCTGCAACGCCCCCTCACCAGATCCGGTAACATCAGCAGTTATAATTGATTGGCTCGAGACACACCTACCGCGTCAAGACACGGATGAGCGCCTACGACGACTGCAGCGCGATAAAGAAGCCCTGGCCGTGCAATACCAGACAATGACTGACAAAGTAGCCGAACAGGGTGATCGGATATTGGAATTGGAGCGGCAATTAGTCGAGAAAGCACAGCAGTTGAGTACAGCCGAAGAACGTCTGCAGCGACAAGTAAGTTTTCTTTGTGTTTACATCGAGTTCGTTGGCATTTGCCATTCAACCGGAAACTCTTTTGAGTCTTCTCTCTTTTGTTCGCATATTCTTCTGCTCTAGTTGTTTTAACTTTTATTAATTGTTCTTATTTGCATAATAAACTCTGACAGTCTCCCACGGTTTTGTTTCATTTTCATTTTTATTTCTATTTTGATTTTGTGTTTACCTCTGATGAGGATGAAGTCATTCTATTTTATTCATTTCATACCTAGGTTCTATCACAATCTGCTTTGGAAACGCAAAAGCTTGAGCTTATGACCGCTTTGAGCGAATTGAAGCTACACCGTGCGGCCTTGGAGAGAGAAAACGTTGAGTTGAAGAGTAATTCGAGTAGCTCGAGCAGTGGTGGTGGAGGAATAGCAAAGAGGCTACCATTTGGAAGTATGGGAAATCTGCAACAAGCCGGTAATTCCTTGCAGGGAACTCCAAAGACACCACCCGCTACAAAGCGCTATCAGGTGCATCCACAATTCCACAGTCTGCCCCGAACACATGTCAAGAACCAAATGCCGCTGATGGACAACAATGCTAACCAACAACAAAGCGGCGGTAAGCGCAACGTGGCCTTTGCCGATGCTGATAAGATTATGATCGATGAGGCAAATGACATGTATGGGAGCTTTATGTCGCAGCAGAATTCATCACCTTCGCCGAGTCAATCGAAGGATAAGTCAATCAAAGGACTGAGGAATATCTTTGGGAAATTGAGGAGAAGCAACAGTGGAAATTTGGAGCTACCTCCGTCGTCGGAGGAGAGTGAATTTAAACGGGGTGGTGCGAGGGCTACAGCAGCTGGTCGTATTGAATGGACACAGTCGATGATGTCATCGGCAAAGCCGTACAGCGATTGGAATTGCAATGATGTCTGCAATTGGTTGTGCGACATGGGACTTGGGTGCTATGAGGAGGATTGCAGGTGAGTTTATTTTCGATTTTTTTTTGAGATAAGATTTCTATTTTAATCAATTGGGTAATTCAATAGTAACAAAGTTTATAATCGCAGTAAACACCTGGGCTAGGCATCTTATGATGAAGTGTCATATTTTGGAAATGTTTTTCTCACAATAAAAAAAAGGCACGGCGTAATTGTTTATCTACACAAGCTTGTTGTTTCTCACTTGTTGATTCATGTTATTGATTGTTAAGCTATCATATCAGCACTATTAAGATTCAAGTTTAAAGGCGAGTGCTGCTTAGTGTGCTCGTATCAGGTACTTATTTCCGACAAAGTCTATTGATTGCATGCAATTCTGCCATGCAGAACGAGTGCAATGAAACACTTTGTTTTTTTTTATTAACATTCAAAGAATTGAAAATCATACCGGAACTTTGGAATAAATCCGTGTTTTATTTTGCAATACTCAATAGCTACCCCTTTTCCATTTTAAACGAAAAAATAAATAATTTAACCAAACAGCAACCAACTGAATATTTACACTTATCACGTTTTGCAAATCTTGTTTCACTGATTACAAAATGGTAATTTTAACACTTTTTTTTTTACAGAAAATGGCTTAAATCAAATTTCAGTCTTCGTTTTTTCGAGACCTCTCCCATTGACATTGAAAAAGAACTCAATCTTAAATCCCCACTGCATCGCAAGAAAATCACTCTGGCCATTTCTGAGCTAACTGGCAAAGAGGATGATGATCTGGCATTAAAAGCCGGACGCTTAGATGTCTCATGGACAATGCGATGGCTCGACGATATCGGTCTGCCACAATATAAAGACACCTTCCTAATGGCAAAAATCGATGGTCGCATGTTGCATCGTTTGACAATGGAAGATCTTGCACATTTGCATGTAACATCTTGTCTGCATATTGCCTCGCTCCGACGAGGTATTCAATGCATGCGCGAAATGAAATGGGATCCAGAGTGTCTTATTCGTCGTTCGAAATCCGAAGACGACAATAGCAACGAACCGGTGGCTTTATGGACTGCACATCGTGTTATGGAATGGCTTAAAGTTGCCGACCTTTCAGAGTATGCTCCAAATTTACGTGGCGCTGGAGTACATGGAGCTTTGATGCTCTACGAACAACGATTCACAGCCGAATTGTTGGCTGATTTATTAAGTATTCCACCAAGTAAGACTCTCTTACGTCGTCATTTGGCGACGCATTTTAAAGAGCTCCTCGGTCGTGATACAATTCAAGGTAAACGTGATGCAGAATCACAGCCCGGCTATCAGCCATTAAATATAACTGCCAAGATCAAGCTACAAAAGAAGTCACAATTCTCGTTGAAGCGACGAAAGAGCACAAAAGGCAGTGAGATCGAATGGACAGATTTTGTTTGTCCAATGACTACACAAAACGAACTAACAACGCCAGTTAAAAAACAATTAGATGGCGCAAATAATGACAATATAAACATATCAATTAATTCAGCCTAAGATAACTAAAAATTTATAAATAAAGATTGAAAAGGACTTCACATTAAAAAAAAAAAAATATTATCCTTCATTCAGTCGTCAATTTTTCAAAGTCTTCCCTGCAGAAGAAGAAGGAGCACAGCTACTTCAAAGGAATACACACCACTTCCCATCACTGCAACAAAGAACGAACAATAAATTTATATTAATCTTAATTATTTTATTTAACAACTTTGTGTCACAGTGTGTGTGATTGGTAAGTTGTTTTTTTGCATTTTATATTTTATCAATTGGACCCCATTTTGTATTAATTGAATTGTTGAATAGTTAAGAAAATAATAAGAAAAGCAATGTTATATCGAAAGAAATTATTATGAACAAAGTGTTGTTTTGTGTTTTTCAATTTGTTTTCTTTTTGAAAATATATGTTTTAAATATAAGAAGTAACAATTTATATAGCAAAGCATTTATTAAACACATGCAAGCAAATCGATTTACATTTTTTTTTATACACTAACAATACGACAACCCGCACAATATTTATATCGAGTTTATACCAATTTTTTATACTAGAAATAATATGAAATTATATTTATGTATATTGTTTCAATTTAAAAATATAGAAACAGTAGTTGTAGTTAATTCATGATAATAGGAACAAAAAATAATTAAAAGTCTAATGAACCTAGAAAAATGGATTTCATGAGCAATTATTAAAAAAGAAAAACAAAAAATGCTGGAAGTGGAAGTTGGAGTAAGATATAGGGCTTCAAATTAGGACACTCTTTACAAAAGTCTTCCTGGAACACTCAAATTTTCACAGTACATAATTAATTTTTGAAACATGTACCTATTTCATCCTTATTATTGTTTTCAAATAGATACCCTACCTTAGAAACAGGCATCGCAAAACAGAATCATATTTGTTTCCTTTTTTTTTTTGAAGTTGGTCGAATCTGAAATGTTATCAAACATGCATTTATAGACGAAGAAGTATTCAAAAATAAGTGTTTTAATACTTTTTTTTTTTGTTACGCCTATCCCCCTGTTTCCAAGTTTCTTCTTAGGTTGTTGTTCAGTTAACTCAATTTAAAATCCTCCTGCATTTATAATTGGACTTAATTGGCATCCATTTTTATTACAAACTCAGCAATAGGCCTTGCATTTACTGTTTTTAATTGAATAGATTAATTTCAAAATATATGAAAGAAAACCTTCATTACCATGAATTTTCGTATGGTGTAGAACTGTAGAATGTTTCAACATTATTTTCATTTGTCTTTCACTAAACTATATAACAATGCCAAACATGTATGGCAAATAGGCAGAACAGCTTAAGCTCATCTTTTTGAGTAAATTAAGTTTTAATATTTAAATTTTCCTACAGAAATTCTGAAAAAGAATTAAGGTTTCGTTTTAAACACATTGTATTAAATTGTTGTTCTTCTTCCTATTGACATTAAACAAAACTACAGATTTTTTGCCTGAATAAATTGTGAAAATGTGGTTTTATGCTGGTATGAAATGTGTTGATTAAAGCTCAAATCTAAAGATTTAGTTCAAGTTATGTAACTCATATAATAGAGTACACATTAAGGATTCATAATCTGTCATTAACTCCTTTTTGCGAAATATGCACTCATGTTGTTCTGCCTATTTGCCACAGATGTGAACATTATAAATTATTTCTACTGCAAAACGAGATAATGACCTATAGCACTTTGAAGTACAATAGACCTTTTCGTGGAACATAATACAGGAAAGTTGATTTTTACAAATCTGAAAATAGGGTAGTATAAAAGCTTAAACAATATTTTTTCGGGCAACCATCCTGTTCGCGAAATTCGCCATTTCGGAAAAAGTGAATCGATCTATATCTCCAAAACTTTTGGTTTTAGCGGATAGGTTTTTGAAACAAAAATGAAGGATGCACCTAGGCATTACTTTAACGCAATTTTAAAGCTATTTGAACTATTTTGGAGGGCAACCCCTTTTCATGGAAGGTCATCGAATGTATGTAAGTGTATAAGTATAATATGAAAAAACTGCGAGTATTACAAGCTATACAAAAAATCCACTTTGATTTTCTATTTTGCCAAAAAACACATTGATTCAAAAGAATGCATGACAGAGAAGATTTTAACTGACATTTCATAAAATTTTTCTTTTGGCCAACTTTAGGGACAGTAAAATTTTTAAAACTAAACATACTGCAAAATTTTTGGACCAGTAAGGCGATTGAGTCCTTTGCAAAGCTTGGCAATTGCAAGACGAATGTATTATGAGCCTTCTCATGCCAATAGCTTTATATCTTCCACGAGATAGCATATTTAAAATGTATTGAAAATAAAACGAATTAATTGTAATAATAAAAAAAACTCATAGTTACGCGCTAGCACAGTTAGCTTTAATTTGTTGAGAGTAAAATTTTAGATAGTTATAATTGAAACAATAAAAACAATTATAGAAACTAGCATAAGAACAATAAATAAAAAAAAAAAACTGAAATAAATCAATTATCGACCAAATGAAGCAATTTTAAAAATAAAATTTAAAAATCATAGAGAACGCTTTGTTCTTGTTTTTTATGAAATTTTGAAAAAAGGCTCTTTCAGAAATGAAATTTCGGAGCTAAATGAATTAGACTTAAGTAACATTTGTAACCTTTTAATATTTTTTTCTTAAATTGTAAAACCTACAGGAATCCAAATTTATGGAATTGAAAAAAAAAATTAATAAAAATACATGCAAAACAAAAAAATACTAAAATTAAATACATATAATGGTTCTTATGTGTGTGTCTGTAGACAGATGGGTTTTTTCCAAAACCTTAACTAAAGTTTATTAAAAATATTGCCTTATTTTTGAATTCACTATAATGTTAATATGCCTTGCAAGAAATGAATTGTCTGAATGATTTCAAATCAGAGTGCTAAAGTAAAAAAAAAAAAACGAAGGATAACAAATAATTTTTTGTTTTGTGTGTAGATGGTGCAAGGTGTCAATAGGGCCAAATAGTATTTTTAATAAGTCATTTCTAATTTACTATACATTTTTCTATTACTGCAAGCTGGTCAAAAACTATTTCACATATTTTTAATCTCGGATTTGTCAAATGACAAACTTTAAACATAAATGGTGAAGTAGGCCTAAATATGGTTACAATATTCTTGTCTCAATTGGGCAGAAAATGTATGGTTTTTCAAAAGTTTTAAAATGTTCTCTGCATGGTTGCAGAGACCGTTGGCTTCTCGGCTATAATTGAGTTTCACGATGATGTGAAGAAAAGCCCTTGGCTTATTATTTAACTCAGCCTCTATTCTTTGGGATATATTTTTTTGAGTGAAACAAAAATGTTCTACCCGAAAGAAGTTATCAAAACTTATTCTTTCTATTCAAAGAAGGCAAACATTTTTTTAATTTGTTTGAAATATCAAAGTATAATTTAAGCAAACAAAAATTAACAGCGTGAAGCAGCACACTTGATTGTCAATTCGAGGTTCAAAGTTTCGGATCCTGTAATTATTTTGCGATATTCAAACATTTCACCAACTGTGCGGTAAAATTATTGACGAATGAATCGCACCAAAAAATCAATTAATATTTTTTTCACATTAATAGTGTATCCATACAAAGAGCAAAAAAGTTTTAAATGAAGGAAGAAAGGAATTTAATATGAAAACCCTATTGACCCATTAGCACCAATTCGATTTATCGATACATACTTACTTTTGATAAAAAAAGTCAAACAATAAAACAAAAATAATAAAAAAAAAAAAAATAGTAAATGAAATGTAAAAAAATTCATTGTTTTTTTATGTATAAAAATATATTTATTTGATTAACATAATAATATTAATTATTTTATTTTTTCATTAAAAAAAAAATATTAAAGAAATATAAATAAACAATAATATTCGATAACAATAAATTTAATTAAGTTTACAATAAAGAAGCAGTATTAGATTTAAAAAATATAAATATCTTATGAAAATATAATAAAAAAAGATACAAAATTAACAATCTTATAAAACTAAAACAAATTAGCAACATGGCATTTAGAGAAAATGTTAAAAAATTCCCTCTTACCTTTAGGTTTTTTTTTTTATTGTTCTATATAAATTTATTAACAAAAAAAAAAAACAAATTATGAGTTTATCTTAGACCATGAACGAGACAGTAACAAAAATGCAAACAAAAAATTTATGACTTATATTTTATAAACAAAAAAAAAATATGAAAAACATTTGTTTTGTTTTTTAATAATTTATTACAATTTATGTCTGAAAATATAATTTAACAATAAAAAATATAGTTTTTTTTGTTAAGAAAACATTGTATGGTATATTTTTAACCATAGACTAGAGAGTTTTATTTGTTTTTATATTCTTTTTTATTTTATAAATTTTTGTTTATAATTTAAAAATAAAGTGTAAGTACATTTTGAAAGAATAAACATTTAACAATAAATAATAATAATAATAACATTTAAATGTATTTACAAAACAAAAACTAATATTATCTTTGGCAGTTTTATTTTTTTTTGTGTTATCTGAAAATCAGTCGATGTTCATTAAAAAAAATTAATTATATAGTTAGTCTTGTGTATTTTTATTAATAATTGTAAGTTAATTTTTAATTGCTTTGTGAGATTTGTGATTTATTGGTCCAATCAAAAGGATTCAAATCACTTTTTTTCCAGTTCCCGATAGTCAATATCATCGAATTGCGATGTTTTTTAAAAAAAACTAGAAACTAGAAGATACATATATCTTAGGAACTGATTTTTCGATTTCATTCTCAGTGCAACGCCCATTTGATTTCATACATATGTACACCCCTGTCAGGTGGACAACCGGTACAGAGTAGCCGGTTGTTGGCATAATAAATTACACGAAACTGGGCCGAGCAATGGCTGGCGTAATAAATTTTGCGGAGTGTGTGTCGAATAGACGTTAGGATCTGGCCCGGATTTGATATTAATTTTTTTTTTAATTTTTAATTATAATATTAAACTTAAGGTTAAAACCTTTCAATATGGTTTACATATTTTGAATACCATGCAGTTCTTGAGTGTCTTTACTCCGCTGATGATTTGTATAGCTTTCTGCTAAGATACTACCTATAACTGATGATGCAGGTGGTGGCGGGGGAGGTGTATGCTGATGGTGATTATTTATGGCTGCTGCAGCGGCAGCCGCAGCCACCGCAGCTGCACTAGAATGTTGCAGTTCCCCCGGTGGAAGGTAATCCTTCCAATTGCGGAACAAATACCGTGTGAATTTCTTTAGTTGTCTAAATTTGCAATAGGTGGCTCCTTCGGCCGATTCAAGTTGCTGGGTTTGTATCAGAAAGCCTTTCTCTTTGAATGTCTTTTCTAGTTTTTCCCGTTGAACAGCTCGACGGGATTTTTTCTTTTTGCTGCTGATTGTATGCGCGACTTGATGCTGCTGTGGTTGCGGTTGCGGCTTGTGATGATGTTGATTATGATGATGATGAGAATTATTACTCTCTGAGTTCTTTAAATGACCCGGCGAAGGAAAGGGCGATGGAGATGATGTGGTTGAAGTTGCAACTGATACCGATGGCAGCAGTATACTGCTAGTGGGAGAGTCTGGAATCTGAAGGAGCTCATTACTCAGACCAGCTGAGGGTGGAGGCACATCTATGGTGATCTTTTCACCCGTGGCATTTAGAAAGACTCCAGCACAGTTCATGCCTGGTACAGCTCCAGATTGCTGAAGGCTTTCCCTAGGGAAGAATTCATAGCTTCTCATGGATTTATCTCCTGTTCCACTGTAATAGCGGTAGTTTCCATCCGAATCTACGGAGAGCATTTTTTTCTCTTGCAGTGAAGGATTGGCACCGCCGGTGAATTTAAATTTGCAAATGCTTACTTCTGTGGCAGGATTTGAGTTATTCTCCGCTGGCATGGGGGGTATAAATATTGCAGAGCGCTTACGTTTTTGTGGAGGTTGGTTGGTGGTAGCCTGACTGGCAGAAGTGGTAGTTGAGTTTTCTGATTTCACCGAACTTGGGGTTGGAAGTTGCTCGGGGTATTCTGAAGTTGAAGAAGCTCGTTCGATCTTCGGAAGTTGCAATGGCAGGGGCAATGGCAATGGCAAGAGATTTGTGTTTCTTATTGGGATCTTTAGCGAGAGTTGATTATTGCAATTGATAGTTTCTAGATTTCCACCTGCAAAGCTTCCAGATTCTATAAGCTTTTGATAGTACAGGCTCATTGGATGGAGTAGAATATTTGAATTTTGATTTGAATTCGCCCAACCAGGTTGATGATCTGTCGTGGGGACATCTTTCGCTCTGACAGTTGGCAGAGACATTTTTAAATTTGCCGCTAGCAGAGAATCTGTAACTGAATCTAAGGGTGTTGCAATTGGTGTGGGGCAATTTGAGTTTGTTCTTGTTTCTTCGGATTCTTCCTCATCATTGCTGGAGGCAGAAAATGAATCTGCGTGATCACGCAAGCAGAGATTCAGTGGTTCATCCAGTTTGACTGCTGAATTACACTCACCCAGAAGTTTTCCATCAATGGCTGCCCTTGGAGTTCCTGGAAGAATGGTACCGTAGTTTTTATAGATCAAATGGCAAATATCGGCTTTCTTGGGCTTACGTCCGCGGCGTGGTTTTGAATTGTCTAGAGTCATTTCACCCATATAAGGAAGATCCGAATACTTAACGACTCTTTTAGTAGGTTTTTGAATGTTTGCATTTACATCAACATCAGGTATTGGAGGCGGCTCAAAGCTTGTAATTTCTTCGCTACAAGAATCTTCTTTAACCTCCTTTGTTGATGTTTGACGTTGCATTTCAGCAATCTTTTGTAACCAACTGCGAACGTTTTCGTGTGAGCTCTTTGCTGGTGATTTTTCGGCAATAATTTTTGGAGGCAGATCTTTCGGAGGCTGTGGTGGCATTTTCGGTATGTGTTGACCTTGAGTTGCTTCATAATGACTCAAATATTCTGCAGGAAGAGCTTGATGATGAAATCTTAGCTTAATAGCCCCTTTCTGTTTGGTCTTGGGTGCTGATTGTTTTTTGGCAGCACTCTGAAGCTTTGCCTTAAGTTGACTCTTTGATGAACTCATAGTCTTGACTGGAACTGGAGAGATTATTGAATTGAAATCAGATGTATGATCGTCATCAACTGTGTTGGCACCGCGAGATATCAAGGGATCATCGGAACCCTGAAGAAGTAATTTACTCGAACCCATTTCAAGGGGTTGATTGGTGATGTGATGCCAAGGTGTGTGATTATACAAATCGTTGCTGTCCTCTTCTAATTTGATAGGATGCTGCACCAAAGCAACTTCAGGTACCGCCTGGATGTTGGATGATTTTAATGGCAATGGTGATATGACTGATGTGGATCTTATCACAGATGAGCACATATCTTTATCGCATGCAGATCCGGCTCCGGTTAAGAGATTGATATCGTCACGTGATATGTCCTGCATGCTATTGCCCACTGAAAGTTAAATACAAAAGTTTTAGAATTTTTGAAACAAATATTAGTTAAATAGTGGGGTTGTAGATTTTTTTTTGGAGAAACGGATTAAGGACTTAAGTGTATTGAACAAACTCTAAGTTTAAGTAATCTTTAAAGGCAGTCTATTAGGTATAGTTTAGTAGGTCAGGTAAAAGAACAATTAAGAATATAGAAGTCTTCAAGGATATTTTGGGGCTCACAAGCTGAGAAATAGCAACAAGGCTATTCTTGTTGATCCACAAAACTATAAAAAAATAAGCAAAAAGGTAAAATCAACACGGACTCTTCGTCATGTGGGTACACGGATAGTTGTGGTCGGTAGTGATACTCAAGAGAAGGAAAATGTAGAGACTTATTGGTTCTTTCCTTAAGTTTTCGGAGTTCTTGTTTGGAGTCAGCGCTCATAAGTTAAGAGTGCTCGAAACCAATCATAAGTCACTATTATTCCTTGGTGAATAGGTTTTTTGATCCTCTTAAGTTATGAGCCCTTTTTGAATACTGGCCTAAGACTACAATGTAGCGGGTGGGTGGGACTAAGAAGCAGATACCGTGGAGGACTGTGTATGGATTTTGAAATTGTATCCAAAGTATGGAAAAATTAATCATATATCTTAAGGTCACTATATCACCGTGCGCTCAAAACCTACGAGACTCTTTCGGAGTTTCCATTAGTAAGTTCTAAATTTGTATCTCTCCAATTTTATGATAGTTATTCTTTATAGCACTTATTTCTATACAGATTTTGAAAACTTATTTTTGCAAATGTTGATATCTCTGAAGAGTTTTGAAGTCTAGTTTTTAAACTTCTTTACTAACAAAAGGATCTGTTAATCACCCAATAAAATTTTCAAAAAAGCTTTCCTCAGCAGAAAAAAATATATTTTTTTATATTTTAAGTTAAAACTTTAATGTAAATTCAATGTCTAGTGATTCAAATATCCTAAAAACAAACAAAAACAAATTTCAATAACATTTCACTAAAATAGCCTCTCGTAAATCTTCTTTAACATGAAGTTGCATCGACATCAAATCAAATTGTTACATGACACCTTACATGCAATGTGGATTGAGGCACAACAAGAAAAACAAAAGTCTTAAGAGAAATTAAATTTTGCTCTCCCAAAAAAAATTTCTCTTAGATAAAAAAAAAATTCTAAGATACTTGTTGCTAAATTAAAACTTTTTTTTATAATTACCGTTAAATAAAAACTCCGGTAACATTTTTAATTAAATGCAATTCAGGATAATATAATTATTAAAAAAAAAAAAAACAAATTCACGAAAAACAACTTGTATCCATTTTTCTTGTTTATTTTTAAAATTCCGGAAGTGGTGCACAGTAGAATTACAGTAGAAAATAAGGGAACTTCCTCTCTTTTGAAATTCGATTCCCGGTTTTTATTTTGCTGTGATAAAGTCGTATTAGTGTTGTATTGTTTGTGCACAGATATTTCCTTTTTGGGTGAATTGAAAACTGACCAAAAATTCACTGAATTAAGTTTTCTAAATTCTCAATTGAAGTTTTGAATTTCCTCTTTTTATTTTTTTTGTATTAATTTTTGTACTTGTATTTATATTTAATTTTTTAAACCACTAATAAATTATTTTTTAAATGCAAGGCACGTCACCGTTGTTTGTAAACACACTTGCGCGAGTATTTTGAAAACTCAGGTAGGTATTCAAAGGTAATCTTCCTATTTTTTGTTTTTTTTTTGAAAATTTATTTCCTTTTTTACCGACAAACTGTTATTTGTTTTTTTCTTTTTTTTTACAATTTCCGCCCGTACGCGTTGACATCCAAAACGCAACTAAGAACGTTCCGAAAATATATCCACCTTAGATGGACGTCGTCTATTGATGACGGCCGTCCCGTTGAGTGTATGTCTTCACTCTTCTTTCTCATCTGTTATCGTCTCATCAGGTTATATTCTACAGAGCCGTCCTTCGTCGTCGTAGTCAGTCGGATCGTTTGCAACGTCCAAAAGGCAAAAGCTCAAAAAACAAAAAAACAAAAATACACACTACAATAGGGAGCGTATTTTCGAAAAGTGTGAGCGAAGCGTTTTTAACATTCTATTTACACCCAAAAAACACTGTGATGGTGATCTCTGGCTAGCTGATGGCATCCGATGTCCAATCGGAGATGATTTTTAGATTTTTTTTTGTCGAGTATACACGGAGCCGTAAATACACAGAAGGCTCTTTTTTAGGTTTATTTCTAGACCCTCTAAAATATCATATTCAATTATTACGTGTGTAGTGTGTAGGGAAAGAAAGAGAGAGAGAGGGAGCGAACTATATGGAAATGGAAGGAAACCTATTTTGCCATTTCACTGATGACGACATTATTTTGAAAAGCTGAAATAAGCATGCCGCCTGCCTAACGCATCCATAAGACCGGTACGGTTGGCTGGATACTCAACAATCTTATCAGTGGTTCAAAAAAAGTGAAAAAATAAATAAATAAATAAATAAAATGCAAGACTTGTGCGCCAGTTTCATTTTTGTTTCAATTTTTTTTAAAATTTTTTTTTGGTTTTTAAAAAGCTATTTTCGTGCTAAAAGAGAATTTCATCGTTGAGTGTGCCGACACGTTCGCCTAGAGTTTCATTCGCATTTTGGGAATATGTGTGTATAAGGCGATCTTCTTGGCCGATTTTTATACCAAATATGGCAAGAACATCGTTTATGGCAAAAATATTTTTAAACAGAGAACCTAGAGACGAATGATGAATAAGAAATTTTTAAGGGTTGTCGTAATAGATTGATATATAAAAATAGAAATAATGATAAATTTTTGTTGAGATAAACGCATTTGTAGACACTTGTTACATTTCTTGTTCGAAGGTACAGAGGGGCGTATGAGCACTATTTTTTTTCAAATTATAGAATTGTAATTGCATTAGATGCATTTTTAGTTATTTCGATGAATTATTTGTACATAATGTAAATTAAAAAGGCGAGAAACATTTAAAATTAAATAATATAATTTTTCTTTCACTACATACACTCCGCATCAGTTGATTAAGGTCATATATGTAGGGTATATTTATCTTTGGTGTTTGTCTAACTAACCTGTAGGTTTTGGATAGCTCTTAAGGAATTATTTCTAGTGGTTTAAATTACCTATGTGTCTAGGAATTAGCTTTAAATTACATTTCATATATTTGAAATAATGCTGTGTCAATTTTTCTGAACTTGCATACTTTAAACTTGAAGATCTAATCAGTAGAACTCAAGATATAAGCTTTTTAAACTACCTATACTGTAGCTTGGCTCTTGTCAGACTTGGCAAAAATGTTAACATACAAAATTCTTGTAAAATTTTATGCCTTTTCAATTTTTTCCTGACATTTTTTACATAAAATAAATCAAAATCAAGTTGTTAGGTGAAATGCACTAATAACAATTCAAAGAATTTAATAAAAAAAAACCGACTTAATCGATACCATTTTTAGAACTGTACCGCATTTAAACGGGGAGCACAATCTTTCAAATGAAAAATAAATCATCAAAATCGGTTCACCCAGTCAAAAGTTCTGAGGTAACAAAGATAAAAAAGAAAAAAAAAAAAAATACAGTCGAATTTAGAAACTCCTCTGGCAATACCGATTTTTTTAACAAAATGTATTTTTCCCATTTTCACAGCTCAAGGTGTGACATTAACTCTGAATTTGGAAGAGAAATAAAATATGAATCGCTGCCGTCTTCATCGTCGCCACATTGTCTTCGAAGTCAAAAATCATTTTTATACGTGGGCCTGGGCATGACTAAACTCATATTAAAATCGGAAGATCATTTAATATATAAAACGAAAGTTCGGACCATAATTAATAAACTAAATCGGAGGTTGGTTGCCATGTTTGTACTTTTTAGACATCACACACACATGACAATATAAATATCAGAAAGTATCAGTCGGATATTATTTATGTTAATATTGAATTCGTAACAAATTGTTGACCGATTAATTTAGGCCACCCCACTGTGCAAATATTATAATTTTATGGTCTTTAGGCCAAATTAAATTAGATGAGTAGTTTATGGATGGTTGTTTCCAAAAAAAGTCGAATGTTTTTGAAAATGTTTTATTGGGTTTTGCCTGTTATATTAATAGATTAATGTGTTCTTCGCTCTATAAATTATTTTATTACTTAATTTGAAAATATTTTCGATGTGGGTGGCCAAATAAATACAATTAATTATTAAGAAAAAATAATACTCATTTATTAAAGTCATGAATAAACTACAAAAATTAAATTCTCATAAATATTTTTGAGTTTTAAAAAATGTCTCCAAAGAAATTTAATAAAAAAATAACCCAATCATGCTCTTTCATTTTGTCATTTTTCATTATTTTTGTCCAATTCACACGAAAATAAATCAAAAACAATATTTTAAAATTCTATTACCTACTAGTTTACTGGGTCAAGTTAAATTAGTTTGAAAACGTTCACGCATTAGCTGTCAGTCAGCGAACTGATTAAATGCCACCCACCTAGACTGACAGCTATCCAAAATCTCTGACAACTTGTCAATTTCCATTTAAATTTCCTAATACCGGCTATTATCATGACACAGAGACCGAGTATATAGAGAGTGAGTCTACTCATAACCGAAGAAGACTCCAAAAAAGTCGCACGATCATCTTCCATTCTATACTCTGCACGATCGGTGAAGGAATGAAAATAAAATCAAAAAAAAAAAAAAAAACAAAAAAAAACTAGAACACACTCACGCAGAAACATTTTTGAAAATATACAATCTCAACAACTAGGAGCCATAAACATGTATGTTGGTTGAAAACCACTACTGCTGCCAAAGGTAGCAATGCGAAATTAAAGCCGCATTCTGCCATCTACCAAATTTAGGCAACTTACTCATATTTCGAAAACTTGCGTTCCAAATTAAGAACTTTTCTCTTGTACGAAAGAATATACAAAAAAAAAAAAAAACATCTCGTGATTGTAGAGCGGATTCGTCGTCGCCGTAGTTGTTGAGGGACGACACATATAGCGTTCGTTGGGATGTAAACAGTGTTGGGGCTAGAGAAATAAACCGCCAAGTACAAATAGCTAACCAAAGCAAGAAGAAAATAGAGTGAAGTAATTTGTCAGACACACAATTTTCTTGATATGAGTAAAGACCATCTCTTTACGAGCACAAAACAACAAAAACTTATAGCATCAAAAAATACGCTGTCATGTTGTCTCGAGAAGTGATTTTCCTTTCGGATCTCATTATTTACTCATCAAACGAATCAGCGTGGCCAGCATGATACAATTTTGTTTGTTTTTATTTCTTAAGCTCAAAATTTTCGAATTGAAGTCAAAATACATATTCCTTTCGATATAGTGGCGTTTTTTTGTTCTTAATTTAGAGCAGACACAAAAAAAAAAGTTTTTCTGACCGTGAAAAACGTTCAAATTCTCGGAAGAAAGTGTGGAATGTCAAGAAAAATTCTGAAAATGTCACGGAAAAAGCTCGGAATATTGCGAAAAAAGCGTGGAAAATCTCTGAAAAAAAACCGCGGCATTTTATAGTGCTTTAATCAGTATTCCACGCTTTTTTCATGACTACCGCGGTATCATTGATAAATACGTGGTTTCTTGGTCCAATCTAATACTGTGTCGACTGCTTGAGCAACATCTTCAAATAGTTCCGCACATATGTACTTCAAAGTAACCATAATTTTGTGTAGATTTTAGATTTTTTTTTTTTTAGATTTTATTTTAATAATAATAATAACAATAATAATAATAATAATAACAAAATCAAGTATAGCATGGCAATGCCGTCTGCCAGATTGACAATTTAAAAAACAAAAAAAAAAAAAAAAAAAATTACATAATTTTGTGTATCAATAGAGATCTTGCCGAAGCTGTCAATGGCAAAAATGACAGCCACAACTTTGGCGAAACCCACAATTGCAAAGTTGGAATGAAAATAAAATCGGATGTTTTAATGACCGACTGTTTACAGAAAACGATTTAATTAATTTTCTTTCATAATAATACACTAAAAACAATTTCTATACTATGCTTTCGAATGAAAAACAGGTGTCAACTTCGTCAAAGCCAAGAGTTTGACGTTTGAGAGAGCGATATATTGCTGTTTGCTAAAAAGCCCTATCGTATGGTGTGCATTCGTTTTTTTTTTGCAAATCATTCTACAAGAAATAAAAAAAATATATTTAAAAATAAATAAATTCAATCTGGCAACGTCAGCCATAATGAAAAAAAAACTATATGAATCAACTCACGAGGTACTAATTGATATCGTTAAACGCGTCATCGTTTATGAAAATGTAAAAAAAAAAACAAAATTGATACCAAGTTGTGTGTTGTGTCCAACAAGTGGCCAAAACTGAATTTGTTTTTTCTAGTAGTGGTGGTTATTTTTGGCCAATCGAGGAAGAAATAATATCAATGCGGTATTTTTATTATTTTTTTAAATATTTTTTTTTTATGTATTTTGGTCTAAAGTTGATATATAAAAATATCTGTCATGGTATGTTGTTGTTGTTGTTACTTTATTATTAGGTATAACAAAAATGTATTTATATTTTTTATTTTGAATTAAAAAAATTTACTTTACACTTTTATAAAAAAATAAACATTGATGTGCTTTAAGAAGATAATAGAAAATATAGTAGAATTAATGGTCTTTTAAATGGTATATTGACTTTTTGATGGAAGAAATGTATCTTAGAATGGAGTAAAAAGATGTTTTTTCATAATTTTTCTTATTTTTTGATACACATAGGCAGAATGGGTGCCATTTACTTAGATTCTGAATAATGGAGAAAAAGCTTCAGAACGAAAAATTGAAAAAAAACTTGAACATTTTTAAAAGGTCATTTAGGTTAATATGGAGATTTTTTTTTAAAACTACAGCTGATTATTTTTTTATATATTTTTTTTATGTATATCACTCAACATTATAGATTTATATTACTAATATATGTGTTCATGACCCCAATTTCGTTCAAAGCTGAGGTCCTTTTATAATAGAAACAAAAATGTGTTTACCCATTTTATTCGAATTTCACTATTGGAGGATCTCCCAAAAGTTATGGTGCAAACTGAAAATGGCTTAGGCTCTGGTCATGACCTAACAAAATTTAGAAACTGATGGTTTGTTTTGAAACATTAACGGTTTTCGATTTACTGCAGTTTTTCTGGAAGTCCAAAAATAACGTTCCTTAATCCAGTATTTTTCACCTTCCGTCCATAATTAATTTTTGTTTTTCACAATTTTTTAATTTTAGTATATAGTATGTAAGTATTTAAAAATAAAAAGGTTTTAAAAAAAAAATAAGAAAACATTTTTACCAAAAGGCAATTCTTGCGAAAAATAAGTTTTTTTGAAAACACCATAATATTTAGTCCTCAAAACAATTCGACAAATTCTTCTAGACAGTTTTCAAAAAGCCCCCAGATACCAAGTTTGAAGTAAATCTTCCCATCTATTGATTGTGACTTCTATTTAATACAGACAGACAGACAAAATTGTGGGACCAAATACTTTCATCGATTACGATTTTATTTGCAAATGCATAACTTGACATAATAGTACCTTTATTCCAAAAACAAGGCCAGATTTGAACCAATACGTCCGTTGTCGCATGTCAGGCCATGGCACTAACATTTACACCATGTTGGGTACCTTGTTTCAAATAGCTTTTTAAAATTGAACGTTTTTTTCAGCCTCTCTGGAAATATTATGCTACCATTCAATTAACGGTAATTATCTGCTCAGACACTTACCTTAAAAAAAAATCAACCAACTACCAACATAAAACCTTTTTTTTTTATTCATAAATGGATTTAAGTCATAATAATCATCATCCAACCAACTTACTCCATAAGCAAGATTCTATTTGCAAACAAAATTCCATTTATGGTTAAGACTGCAAAAGTTCTTGTACTTGGACGGTGCGTTGGCGTTCGTTGGTGGAAACCGTAGCACACTCGCGTTCACGCATTGTGAGTGCGTATATAGTGCTGATGCTGAGTTCCAACTTCACAAATAATCCAAATAAGGGAATCCATATTCTTACTCTAGCGGTTGCACTTCCACTCTACCATACCACTACCATTTCAATTCCGTATAACCAAAAATGCAATATCCATTGACAGAAAAATGTAAATATTTCAAGTGAAAAAAATTAAGTCTTTTGGGTTCTAGTTTCCCAAAGTTATCAAATCCTATAGTTAAGGAGTTAATGTTGCATTTTGGAAATACATTTTATATTAATGGTTTGCAAATGACTGTCAAAATTATAAAAAAAAAACTGCAATCTTTTTGGTACTGCAGTTTATGTGACCACAAGTCAACACATAATATTTATAATAAATAATTATACAGTAAAAAAGTACAGACATTACTGCAGTACTTTTTGACTTATATTTCTTAAGAAACTTAGTCACAGTGTACAGAATAAAGTTAATTCAGAGTGACTGAAATGACTGCATTAGGAATTGACTGCATTGCTTTATAGCTCTGCATGACTGTATTGATAAGAAACAACTTAAAAAATAAAATGGTAAGGGAGACTTTTGGAAACAAAAATGCACAGGTACTAAAATTCGTTATGCGACTAAGTCCGAGTTCTTAATTCTATCATCCATAGCTTAACCCAGTTTCGGAGTTAAAAATATGTAGGTATTCAAATTTATATGTGTCTGTGTATGAATCTGTGCCAAATGATAATAATTTTGCCAAATACAGAATTTATTGGTTTGTGATTCAAACATTTTTAGGATTACAGAACAGAATTTTAAGTCGAAATTTTGAATCACAGAATTTGAAAATCGAATTTTTGTACATACTCCTTCATCTTTTAGGTCTTCGGCCCAAGTTCCTAGTATCCCGTATGTGCTCTTAGATTCTTTTTTGCACAAGATTTTTGTATTCACAATTCCTTCAATCAATTTTACAAATTTTACCAGCCCGAGAGTTTGTTCAATTTCGTTTCTTTTGCAACTTAATTAACCGAATTATAGAGATACATTTATCTCGCGTCATAACTTCAGCAGCGTAAACGGACCCCAACTATTTGCACAGATTAAATGCTTTCCATCCAAATATGGATTATGGTGCGAAGGTGTTTGGGCGGAATTTTTAGACGGAGTATATCTCTTAACCAAATCCACAGAGAGGCTAAAAGCAAAATCAGCCAGCAGATACCAACTGGGACGACTTAATTTTTGCAAATTTTCTTTGGCTCAATGTATTGTGGTTAGGTTTCTCATGATGACGATACGCAGACAACGACGACGCGACGTTGTCGTAGAGTTTTATGGTCAAAATATAATTTCCATTCGTATAATGCACGAATAAGAGGAGTACAATTTAGTTACTGATGTGTACTCACGCTAATGCAGATTTGGAGTTAGGAGGTTTGCGTTTAGGCTTTTAGTAGACTTTTGTTATTGAATTTTTGTTTTTGTTTTTTTTTTTTGTGTTCAAAAAGTTTTGTTTGCCAAATTCGTGCGCGGGTTGCCTTACATAGCCGTCGATTGTGAGAAGGCCTACGCAAAAGCGATTAATTCATTTTCATATGTTCATTTGTGGGATTAAATTGGTAAAATGTTGGTATATATGAGAGGTGATTCCTAAATTGGTGAAATGAAAGTCCTTTTCAAATTGTGATTGTGAGAAGGAGGCTGTGAATTTTGGATTTGAGTTCAATTGGGTGGATTACGCAGAGTCAGCTTTTAGCTTCTATTGTAAGTATAATTCGCATTTGTTAGAGGAAAATGAAAAATTCGAATAGGGAAATTGAAATTTTATGGGAATTATGTATAATATTGATGCAAAAAGCATCGCAGCTGAGATGCCGTAAATGGGATTTTCGGTTTAATTTCACATCATTATTGGAGGGTAAATTGACACAATGGTAGTTAAGTGCAATCGATTTTATTTCTATTTTTTTGAATAAATCATTTTCGTTTAGAAAAACAATGACATTGTAAATTTGTAATGTAAGATATCACTTAATTTTCGGACCAAATGAAATGGGTGAATTCGGTTGCAGGTATATATTTACATTGTACATCATTATCATTATATTAATACTAGTAACTAATTTGCCGGTAACCGATTTATATGATTTTGGTCCCATTTGAAAGATACAAGCAGCCTTCCTCCTACAATTCAGTTTTTATAGCTTGATCATACTTCGGTAAATTTTTGAAATGATAAACGCTGCAATTGCTGCCTTAAAGACGAATTTTTCGTGTACCAAAATTGCAGTATCATCTGCAAACGTAGCCATAATGGCGTAATTATCCAATACTATATCCCTTTTATATAGCAAACACAGGGTAGGTCCTAGGACACTTTCTTGTGGAACACCGGCTTTTATTTCCTTAAGTTCTGATTATTCTTGATCGTACCGTACTCTAAAGAGTACCTTATACTATACCTTATCAAATGCTTGAGCATCATCAAGAATATAGCCAAACATACTTGACTTCTAGTCCTTTTTCAATTACATCCGATATTCTATGAACTTGGTCTAAAGTGGAATGTTATTTCTGAATCATAACTAATAATCTGGAATAAGATTTCTTTCTTCAATAATTTTGCTCAACTTTTTCAGTAGCAATTTTTTTCAAAAACTTGCCATAATTGGTATAACCGATATTGGTCTGTAAGACGTAACTTCTGTTGGTGGCTTAAATTGCTTAGGTTTAACAATTACTTCAGCAATTTTCCAATGATGTGGGACATATTGGATCTTAAGGCATGAATTTATTATGTATTGGAGTTATATGAAGGCTTTTAATGGCATTTTTTTCATAACCTGAGCAGTTATTAGATCGTAACCAGGTGATTTATTGTTCGATAGTTGTTGTTGGCACATACTTTTTATTTCTTTGAGTGTGACAATTGGTATTGCAACTTCATCTACTTTATCAGTTAACTGTAAGCTGTTATCAGATGTGTTTGCTTTGAATGGCTTAAAAACATTCGCAAGATGTTTTGCAAAGAGGTTAGCTTTTTCTATCGGGTTTCCGATCCATTTCACGTCTTGAAATTTTAAAGGTGGGTTTTGTAACTGCTGTCTTTTCAGGCGCTTAGCTGCTTTCCAGAGCGAATCATTTTTGAATTCGTAGATTTGGTTTTTAAGTTCGTCATTATATCGTCTGGAATTCTAGCATTCTTTCATTTTCTACGAGCTCTTTTTTTCTCTGATATCAACTCTATTGTTGTTAAACATAGGCAATGAATTGTTCATCCATGGTTAATTTTCTCTGTTATTTTCATAGGAGCTCAGAGATTTATAAAACTTTTAAGCTTTTCTCTGAATTCGCTTCACTTCATTTTCTTATTTACAAGCTTTGGATTACTTTTTTCTATTATCTCTGATTCATTTAGGTGATAGGATCACTGTGTGTTCGATTACATAAAAAGAATAATTTTAAGTTGTATCATACCACACTACTTTTCTTACCGAAAACATTGATTTAATTTAATAAACTTTGCCTTGAACTCGTCATGAGCCATTATAAAATTGACGTTTTTCATTCCCATAACGTTGTCATCACAACAATTTTTATAATCTGATTCACAATGCATTCATTAATTCATTCAACAACACTATACAGTAAGTGTACTTTTACCAAGGTGGGTGCCTCATTACTAGTCCTCCTGACTATTTACAAAGTCACTCATCTCATTATTTCAGCCCACAAATTATTACCGGCTGTCCATCCAAATCGTTTTTTATAAAAAAAAAAAAAAACTGTCAGTACTCTCCACCCCCAAAGCTTCCAAGCCATATTGCAGCCCCACAATCAAACAAGCTAGCAAGCAAAGCAAAATGACCACAAAAAAAAAAATTCGTACTAATTTATTGAAATAATATGACACCAACTCTAATTTACGCCTGTTTGCCAATTGCCATTTTTGTTGTTTGTTCTATTACTAAAAATACATACCAAAACAAGAAAGACATTTTAAATGAAGCAGAAAAAAAAGCAAACAAAAATTGGAATAAAAATCACAAAAAGGAAAAAATAAGCGCAAAAAAAAGAAAAACAAAAAAAAATCTTGTATCAATTTTCCAAAAATGGCTAAAATGAGTCTCCCACGCAATATTTGAACACAGCTTGCACCCAAAGAATATGCGATGGAGGAAATGCTGCGGTGCGCGGAAAATAACATTACAGACGCCCGCCACAAATCTGGAGAAGAAGGCGGCTGTAAGTATAGCGTGTTCGCACATAAAGTTAACAACTTGACACCTACGCCACACTATGGGCATATAGTGTTACTGGTTCTCAACACTGCATAAATGCAACACTATGATGTCTGGTCGTAGCTGCTGGTCGTATAATAGTGGACTTGACATGGGAGGAGACAGACGCACGGGTGCACTACCTCCTCCACTAATATTACTGCTTAATACTTTTTTGATTAATCAAGTGCAGGCATACACATAAAGAATCTTTGAAGTTGCAATGTGGTGCTGATTGCAACCAGTGGTCTCAATTATCCGGATTAAGTTCTGGGCCGAGATTAATAGTGCGGCGGTAGTGTTGCATTACGGCAATATACGCAAGTGCACTTGTGAGTTTGTGGGAGAATCAGCGCGCATATGGCTTGACTTTTCAAGTTCGATTGAAATATGATAAAATATTGACTAATAGATGAACATATATTCTTGGAGCGGATTATCTTCAAGGAATTGAACTTTTCATTAGTCATGGTTGAAGGGGAGGGCGGACGGTTTGATGTATGACGTTTCGAGTAGATCACGGATAACTTGTACTACTATACGAAAAAAAAAAAAAATAAAGCCGTTAAGACAATTTGACATCTAGAGTTACAAATATTGAATTTCGATAAAGTTTTTTTGTATAAACCTGTTTACTGGACTTTATAAAAACATTTAATTAGAACAGCAGTCTTTAATGTTGTTTTGCTGGTATTTTGCAACAATGTGTCATGCAATTACATAGTTTATCTCTATAAAGATCTCTCAACTGTGTAGGAGGTATTATATTCTACTTGTCATAAATATGAAAAAACTTTTTATTAAATATCAAAGAGCACTAAAAAAAGTATTTTAAAGGAAAAAAGGTTTGCAATTTCTTGATTATGTTTTCTTCCAAACTTTGGACTTGAACGAAAAAGTATATTCTGAAAAAAAAAAAAAAAAAATATATTTGGAAATAAATTACTCATACGCCACAGTGCCCGCTTTAAATAATAATAAAAACAAATTCCTTTTTTATTTTGAGAAAACAACTCTAGATTTACCAAATTTCTTTCTAGAATAACCATAACTGATTTTCATGAAATTTTTTGTACACTGAGGGAAAAAACAAAGTAAGGAAGTTGGGACCAAACACCGGGAATTTTAAAATCAAAAAATCAATAAACTTGAGGTCATTCTGAGTTGGAAAAACTTAAGTGGTGAAAGTATTTTAAATGACTTTGTCGAATTACAATCAACTCTTAAAATGTTTATTTTAGGCAAACTCTAGCCTACAATGTTTTTCAAATTATCATGTTTCATTTATGACCTGAAGCCCAGAAACAAAACAACACAAATATTTGACTTTAAATAGTTCACATCATAATTAAAAAAAAAAATATTTTACAAAACTTCTTTTCACAGAGCAAATAAAATGATCTTGTGATAGACTTGGAGCCGTACAAAACTAAGTCCTCTCGCTAAATAAAGCTATTCTTACCTATATAAGAGAAGTATGTAATTAAGCAAAACATGGGTAACCAATTACCAACCTTTTCAAGTAAATTGCAATCAATGTTTTGAAAAGAGTAGTCTTAATAAATCGACAAGTAAATTACATATAACAATATTCAATTTTGTTTTTAAAGTTGCATGGCTGTGCCCACTATATCAAATTTTGGATTTGTGTGCATTTTATTAATCTATCATGAACACAACATTATGCTGAATTAATAGAGGTATTGCAATTTAACGGAAACATGCAAAGCTCACAATGCTGTTTTTTTTTTGTTTGCAAATGTTTGGGTGTGGAGTTTTAATAATTTGCATACACAAAATCTGAAATTAAATGCACGTTCCCCAATGTTCTTGTAAGGGTGTGTATATTTAAAATATCAATACGTTGTGAGAAATTTTTAAGTTTAGTGTTAAAAAATGGCTAAATTTTGAACTTAGGTAAACCTCAAAATTTGGCGTTTACAGATTTCAATTATCTTGATTATAACAAAAGTTATCGTGTTTACAAATTTCCAACGCTAACGACGACGACGCCGTCAACAATGGCTCACGCACATAAAAATGTCTCGAAAATGTGTTTTCTTTACGTTTCATGATGTTTCATAATGAATGGGGCTAATTCTGAAAGCAAAAAATACTCTGAAATTAAGTTGTTCATATTTAAAAATTATCTTGCATATTTATATCAACTATGTATCAATGTGAAATTAAATATGTTTAAGGTAAATTGTATTAATCTACATTTAAATTTTAATTTGGGTTTTTTTTTCTCAGTATATAAACAACACTCCTTTTAAGTTATATGTTATGTGTTGTTTATATACTGAGAAAAAAAAACCAAAATTAAAATTTAAATGTAGATTAATACAATTTACCTTAAACATATTTAATTTCACATTGATACATATTTGATATAAATATGCAAGATAATTTTTAAATATGACCAACTTAATTTCAGAGTATTTTTTGTTTTCAGAATTAGCCCCATTCATTATGAAACATCATGAAACGTAAAGAAAACACATTTTCGAGACATTTTTATGTGCGTGAGCCATTGTTGACGGCGTCGTCGTCGTTAGCGTTGGAAATTTGTAAACACGATAACTTTTGTTATAATCAAGATAATTGAAATCAAGATAATTGAAATCGCCAAATTTTGAGGTTTATCTAAGTTCAAAATTTAGCCATTTTTTATACAAAAACCTTCCAAAAATGTCATTTTTGTATGGGGAGCACAACATATTTGCATTTTTTTCATTGTTTTAATAAATAATAGTACTTATTTTCAAAATAATGAAGTTATGTATAAACCGGAATACTTAATTCTTAAAAGTTTTGGTAAAAATCAATAATATCAAAAGTTTGGGATTACCAATGTAATTGGTATTTTTTAATTATGTTTTTTGTTTTTCTTTTTTAGGAAAAGCGCTTTAAACTCACTTCCTTTCCCTTTTGTATTGAATTTTTAATTTTCCAAGCTTAAAATATTCCGAAAAATAGTGTTATGAAAGAGGTTTCATCATGATTTTAAGTACATATTTTTTCTATGAGTGTATTATCTTCCAATTTTGCACTCAAAGTTTACTTTAACAAAATCGACCAACAGATGGAAATTCTAGGAATTTTCATTCTAGCCAACAGTACCAGTTGTATTCCGCACGTCCCAGTGTCCAGACGGTCTTCCAAACTGCAATCGTTTTGTCAGTATGTTAAGTTCAAAATAATAATTTGCATTGGAGTAGTACCAATTTAAAAATTTCAAATTTCTCTCCTGCAAAACTTAGTATTTGTGACTTAGGCTAGTTCTGCATTGTAGCGACGAATTAATTATTTAAAATCTCTTATAGAGCTGTTTGTTTTGACTTTTTAGCTTACGGCTTATGTAACTGATGTTGATGAATTTATTTACCAAAATTATTCTTACTCTATTCTAAAAAAAAACTAAAAACTATTTTGCTTTCCGCCGTCGAAATATGAACTTTGCAGATCTAACATTTTTTACCTGAATTATTTTGCACAACGACATCAGTAAGAAATAGCTGATTTTGCTGGCTTTCTTTTTGTCCTTGAGCTCTATTTTTTTTGTTTTGAAAAGAACTCCTAATCAAAATATTGAAGGAATTTTCTTTCGTTTTTTCTTATAATTTGTTCCTCTGCTATTAAGAATAATGGAAAAGTGAAAAGATAGTGACTTTCGCAGAAATTTTTCTATTGAGAGCAATTTTCACAAAAAAAAAAAATTCCCCGGGAAATTTCATTCCCGATAGGAGTGCGTATTTATGCTTGAAGTTAACATAATTCATTAATAATCATCGGTTTTAATAATAACATTAGTTTAATATTATTGATCTATTATAATTGTGCTAACTTGATATTTTTATCAACAAAAAAAAAAAAAAATATTCCACATACGCCTTAGTGACCCGGTTGATTGTCTATCAGCAAATTTCTTCAAAGAATAATAGTCTAGTACCCACCTACCGGTACTTGAGATATACCCTTATATTTGCAAATCGATCTTAGTATATTAGTCCTTAACCTGCAGTTCTTTCATTCCATAGACAAGATTTATGAATACATGCCATCGGTTATACTCTACCATCACTCATATTCTAACAAATAGAAGTTCAGTGGCGGTTTGCATTTTTATAATTTCAGTCCTAGTTTCTCAACTTACCATGATCACTGCCACCTGGTTGGAATCCATTTAAGTTCTAAACAAAATTCTTATTCACAAAAAAACAAACTCATCATCCACAAATAAGTATATGAATAATTCATTGAATCATCATCATTTCAATCAAACATTTAATTTTCATTTACTGTTTCTTTATTTTTGTTTACACAATAAAACATGCATTTTCAATGCAACACGCATCATAATAGATACAACAAAATTATATGGACACAACAACAATAATTTCAATAACACACAAAAAAAAGAACAATCCCACTTGTTGGAAATTGCGCGTACATCTGTCACAATGTCACATATCACGACAAACTCATCATTATTTGTGGTTTGTACAATCTACAGAGATTGCCTCTAGGGAAATCTGCAATTCAATCAGTTCAATCAAAACCGCACTCTGGCTGGAGTGACTGACAGTTGACTGCAATCCACACAAATCAAAACACCAAAACAACAGACACACGCGGCAAACATGGAATACGAAGCGCGCGTAAAGTATATCTTCCGTCAAAGAACACGTCTCACGATGAAATAGTGAAATGTTCTTGTGCAAAACTCTCATTGAGTGCAAAAAAAGTCGTCTCAAAGAACAAAAAAAAACACACAAAACAACCTCCTCCTCCTCCACAATGAACAAAAACAACAAAAAATGGATTCGTGATCACGTTCCCGGTTTTTCCGCGTACAGGTTATAAGAGCACCGAACTGCATCCATGTCGTCCGCTCGTACTCGTACTACAGATGGCGTGATTTGCGTGTTTAGTCTGTTGCTCTGCGATCGGTGATCGGTGGAACTCACTCATCCATTCATGAATCCGTTTGTAAGTAAATTCACCTGGGGAGGAGGCAAAATTGAAAAAAAAGAAAAGCAGAAACAGGAGTAGGCGTTCGGGATGGTGTGTTTTTTTTTTTTATTTTTATTAATTTCTTTCTTTCTTTCTGTTTTGTTGTCTTTGTATGTTTGTATTTTACAATTCTACATTTTTTGTTTTTCTTTTGTTGAATTACACAGTGGAAAAGAGACAAGTGTTTATCTGTTTGAATGATCAATCGATCGTAATTAAGATCACCGCCAGTAGTGGCAGCAGCTAACAGCAGCCGGTGCAGCAGTGGCATGGCGTTTGCAATTTGCACGAATGCAGTTATCTGTCATGGTGACAGAGAATAGTCAATGGTGGTGATGGCAATGGGGCGGAAATTGATTTTTAATTGTTTCCGGTTAGCGGTTGAATTATTCAATGGAATTAATTTAGAGAGGAAAAAAAAAAACAACTGAACAAAAAATGCAATATAATTTTTGTGTCACTAGATGAGAAATAATTAGATGTAATTTTTTATGAATGAAGAATGTTTTACCTCACTTCTTCCTCAATTATCTCTTTTTGTCTTTTATTCAGCTGTCTAGGAAATATAGTGAATTTATTAAATAAAAAACTATATGGCACGTGTAAACAAGCTGGTTAAGTTGCATTCACAATACAAAATGTAGGTGTAAACCATTATAATGAGAAGTTCTTTTTTTTACTTTTTTTTTGTTTTGAGCAACTTTAAATAAAAAAGTTAAAAATTAAAATAAAAAACAGTTAACAATAAATATTTATTTGACAGGTAAACATATTAGATTATGTCTACAAAAAAAAAAACAAGCAAATCTGAAAACTTCTATTTTGGGAAATAAACATTAAAAAAAAAAACACCAACAAAATTATTTTGGTTTTATGGATCATAAAAAATAAGAACAACTCCCATAAATATATAAATTTGTATTAGACAATAACCAAAAGCCACCTGTTATATAGAGCTCATGCTTTATTGTCATGAAAGTCGTAAAATATTTGGTTAAAGAAATTATTTTCATGCCATAGAATTGATTCACGAATATTGGTGTAGCCACTTTTATGCCCACCATCTTCATATAAATTTAATGTGGCATCTCATTCATATCGGCGAGTTATACGTGAAAGACAATCTGACGACTGACAACTCAGACGGCAGTAATGACTCGCGTGAATCACCCACATATTGTCAATTCTTTTTTTTTTACCGAATTTAGATGCATAACCAAATATAATTATAGTTGACATATTGTTATTCGATTAAATGTTAAATTTTTGGTCGGTTAAGGTGCGATAGCATCAACGATGATTTCTGAAAATGGATTGATATATTTTTTAAAGACAAAACATTTTATTAAATAAAATATCAAGGCCAATCGGTGATGTTTAAAATGAGCAATACACATTGTAGACCAGGGAAGTTAGGGTAGGGTCAGAAAAATTTATTTATGGATTTTTTTTTATTGGTATTAGATTATATGTGCCACCACTGAGGTGCTGGGATTAAGAAAACCAACAATGCGAAAATCCTGGTTTGATAAGGAGTACAGCACATGCAGACAAGAACGAGGCATATAAGTCGATGCTGCAGGCTAGGACCAGAACTGGTGAGAGAGAAGCACGCCGAGTCTATGTGCAACAAAAAAGAGAGGAACACCGGCTTCTTAAAAGGAAGAAGAGGGAACACAGGGTTACACTGAATTTTGTTTTTTTAATTTGGTTGTTCTCATAAACTGTTTTACTGAAAAGAATTAAAGAGTTTGCTGCAAACAAAGTTGAAGTCGAAAAATTAATATCCAACAAACGAAAAGTCGTTTGACGCAAACTATTCGTTCTTTCATTTCTTCTTCTTTGTAACGAGGTCTCCGCTTCAATCACAGTGTGTTTTGGCACTTGTTGCACAACATTAGTTGCACTCATTTCAATTGGTAATTTCATATCAAATTTTATTTCTGTGCCACTATTTTAAAGAAGTTTACCTTAGTATTTTACTTAACATTTCATATCAAATTAGTGTTGGTCAAAGTATAGCACTTCTTTTTTTTCTTAAATATTTTGGCAAACTCTTCTAGAAATAAGTATGGCTGACAAATCTTAAAGCTGTGAACTCGACTTAAATAAATATCAGATCACTGTGATTAAATGCTATTTGTGAAGATTGATAGCCTCTAAACTCTAAAATGTATACAAATTTTACAGCCACAGACTTTAAGTTGACAACAAAACTAAAAATTTAAATTAATCAAACTTGCACCTTTTCATTTTTACAAAGTAAAGAGAAACAATCTTGCAATTTAATGACATCGTATATACTCAAAACCGCACACTTCTTTCAAATCCATCAAAATTATTGCAGCTGTTAAAATTTAATTCAACTGCTTAAATGTTTTATCCAATTCTGTCTACATCATCAGCCATATCTAAAATTCTAATCATCTTTTACTCATTTCAAGTGTCACCCACTTACCTACTGACATTGTTCGAATAGGAAACTTTTCCATCCCCACAAAAAAAAACTTTTAAAACGTATTTGACACCCTCTCAACCTCCCCTTATAGTCAACTAACATTTAACATACAAACACAGTTTCATTTCTATAAGCTCAGCATCACCTCTCAACGGTAAATTTAAAACCATAAAAAAGTTTATTTTCTTTTTTTTTTCTTGTGTTCACTGGAAAAAGTCAAAACTATTTTACTATGCGAACAATAAACCTGTCTCATTGATTGATGAATCTACTCTCGAATGTTATAGCGCAACGCTTCAACTTGATCGTCTTTTCATTCATTCATTCTGCGATGTACGTTCTGTCATAAAACGTTTTCAACAAAACGGCAACACTAAAAGACAAATCGAAAACTTTTCAAATTAATTTAAAACAAGCCCGCGCACTTTTTGTCTGTAAAAAAAAAAAAAAAACAAAAAAAAAACCCTCTATTTTGTCAAGGTGATACCATCTCATTCCGCTAGGGGTCGTATAGTGGAGGGAAAACAACAGAAAGAAAAAAAAATTACATTTTACCAACTGCTATAAATCGTGCAGAGCATTCTCTTTCTCTTATACCTATCGCTGTACCTTTGTCAACTGTCAATTGTCGAATTTGTTGATTACAAAATCAGTCCTCCGAGGATTGCCTCCGTATATAATAAAGAAAGGGCGAGAAGTTTTAAATTGTATACCTGTGTGTGTTTGTCTTTTCCACCCACCACCACCATCGTCCTCAAAACTTATATTATCAGTTTCAACATTCACCTTTGGGCCATAAGACGGTGGTGTGGTGTGGAGCGGAAGGGGATACCTTTGGAGGCAAAAGTTACTCTTACCTACCGTTCGCTGTTCGTTCGTGTTCCATTGAACACCGCACACAGTTGACAGTTGAAAACTTTGACGTATTCCCAGAGATGAATCGTTTTTCAGAAGCCCAAGCCGTGACTTTTCTCGTCCTCCATCTTCTCTCCTCAACCAAAAATAGTATCAGAAACGCCAGCAGAGTACTATTTCGAAAATCCATTTGCAAAACGTAAAACCGTTTAACTTTTCTCATACTTTTGTATCTTTTTTTTTTTTTGTTTAAAATTTTCAACAGTAAAAAGAAAGGAGAATAACGATGAAGATGACGATACCAAAGCTGCCAAAGACTCAAGGATGTTTTTGGAGGTAAAACCATGGAAATGGTCTTTGAATATTGTTCTTCGATTTTCCGAAATAGTATATAGTTGTTCTGGAGGAAGAAGTTTTCAATTCTATTCCTAGCTCCTCTGTATTTGCAAAACCATTTCTGGGCCGCGCCGCCACCACCGCACCGCACTGTACCGTCATCAAAATGATTCCATGTGTCTGGCTGAATGTGGATGGGTAATGTGATGGAATTTATCCCCCAAAAACTCTGATGGTTACCTGGAATTCTGCTTTTCATTCACTCAAAGGAATATAACGGAAAAGTTAAGTTATAAATCTTTGGTGTGGAAAATGATTTTGTGTAGAGAATCCTTTCCGGCAGGCAAATGATAAGTTATAATTTTGTTCTTACAAACGGGAATTTAAATGAATATTATTTAACTCTATCTCTATCTGTTCTGCTGTAACTGGAGGAGTCTTTGTCTTTTTGAAAATGGATTTTTTTTGTTGTTGTGTAGAATTAAAGTCCTGTAAACGAGATGATAAAGTTTCTTAAATGGTCACCATGATGATGTGATTTATTAATGTCGAATAGGGTTTTATGTTTTATGTTTTGTACTTTTTTTTTTTTTATAGAAAAATGTAAGAATTAAGAGCATTATAAATAAAATAATATGCATTTGCATTACTGGATATTTGTTCTTCTGATTAAATTGCTGTGGATGTGGATTAAAAAAGTGGATGCATCCAAGATGCATAATATACAAAGTCACTTGCTTTTATGTGAATGTGAACACAAAAAGGACTAAAACCGTAAGAACCTCTAATGATTAGTGCGAAAATTAAAATCCATTGTTAGATACATCATTGCAGAAGTAGGTATTTAAAATCTAGAAGAGATAACAAAATAATAAAAAGTATTGCTTTCTTTCAAATTTATAAGTACATTTTTTTAAATTTAAGTGTCCTCATCTGTAATTTTTCAATATAAGATCAAATGAAAGCCACCTTCATATGATCGCAAATATTCGCTACACGAAACAATTATTTTCTTCAACAACTTTTCTTAAAGCTTCATAAACTACAGAAAAGTTTTCTGAGAAAAGGTATATTTTCATCGCTTGAGTCCTTCTCTCTTTTTCATGTACATCTCTAGAAAACTCAACGGTAATAAAGATGGATACATCAGACTGATAACTTCAAAGAGTTTTAAAAATTAACTGTTTGGGGTATGATTTGATTAAGGGTCTCGTTGACACAGAGAATTATTCATGAAAATCGTCTGGAGCTTCATATTTCGCTTGATTTTAAAGTTTTTCGTAGAAATGGTCTACAAATGTTGTCTTAATTCGTTGATAGAACATGAATTTTACCCCCGTGGCGCAATTTAAAATTGCTTTATGATTCATGATGTAAGTACATCAAGAATATTTATTATTATCAAGTAATTTCAACCGAACCCTCACACTACAACTTTTAAACACTTAATTATAATTGCACCCAAATGGCCACTCGCCAAAACTTGTTAACCTCAAACAAGTGTCATGCGGTGTCTTAATCTTAATCTTCCCCATCTCAAAGCGAACAAAATGAACAATTACATTATATTCTTCTGCGAAATAATTCGAATTCAAATCGAAATGATGGCTCCCTTGTGCGATGTTATCTTTTTCGGTAATGCTTTTGTAAGCATAACCTCATGTCTTTGTACTAAATAATTGGACTAACCCATCACCAGACAGACATACAGACAAAGAGAACAAAGTATAGGATGAGAAAGAGAGATGTTAATCATGCCAGCAACCTACAACACATCCGGAAAAGTGATCTATGGTCAAACCAACAATTTGCTAATCATCTGTGAATCTTGATTGAAATTTCCCAGTCCCCAACCATTACCCCATCAGGTTCTCGCCATCACCAATATAGATTCTATGAAAATGCTATTCTATAGTAAATTCGACCCTAAATCACTAATTACACAGGATTTACAATTTACATGCATAAATTTACTATCACTCATCTCACTATACTTACGTAGATACTACATATCGGTTGGTTTGATCGATCCTGGCATATCCTTTATAGACAACCATACATCCAACTGGACTGTGTGTATTTGGACATTTCCGTTTCTGATGCTGTAATTCAATTACACACCATAAGAGCGTCCGTGGAACCGATTAATATGGCTGATAGCAATAAATTTGTCTATCAATACCATAAATTGAATTAAATCGTTTACATCGGATAACAGAACAGCTGGACGAGGATGAGCAGGCATACACATTACACACGTCTATACACAAAATACATGGGTCAGGCTCGAGATGATGATGATGATACTCTCTTTCTCGTATACATAATCGTGTATGCGATGAGGTCATCGCGCGCGTTATCCTTGCATAACAATGCTGCTCTTCCTTTCTGCCTCTGCAAAGTTATGTAGATATATAAATATCACAACAATGGCTTTTTGTTATTATGTGTATGGTGGTAGTCCCCATCTACCACCCGTCGTCGCACTGCCACGCCGCCGCCGGCCGGATGTGAACTGTAAATACACATATCACCCCTAGGTTCCGGTACCCAAATATTTTGCAAGTGGTTAGGCCAATGGAATGAATGATGATGTGCCCAGTTATAGTGCCTGTTCTCTCCACTCCACACAACCAATACGGCATATTTTTCATTTCATTTCAAGCTTCAGGCAATAATATCCTTTTGGGGTAAATAAAATCCTGCCATTTTGATTTGAATTTATTATTGTGAAATGTTTCTTTAATTTTTTATTGTCTTTTAATCTAAATTAATAAATTATTTTATGAAATGATATGAAAAATGCAATAAATCTATCGATATTGCTTGTTGGGTGATATAGAAATCGCGTTTGCAATGCACTGACCGGGATAAACTTGGTGAGTACGCTTTAACTTTTTCTACGCATAAATTGTACTTTTTTTTACCTTCTCTTTGTAACCGTTGCCACTGGATACTGGCCATATGCAAGCGAGATTGACTTGCTACACTTATAAAGGCTTTGTCAAACAGAACGCGTTGAGATTATTTTATGCGGCGATAAGATTATTTTGAATCAACGCTCTAACCGCTATATTTTCATTCAATATTTTCCAGTTTCATCACAAAAATGATATTACAGTAACATTTTCAGCTATTTTCTCACCCATACACTACAGAAATTAATTGTTTCTACACATTTAACTTATTTTGTTTTTCATTTAAAAACTTACTGACACGTAATAAAAGCGTAAGACCAAAACAATACGCGCGTTTTACGCGTTAAAAGCACGTAAAACGCGCGTAATACGAGCGTAAAACGTCTGTAAAACGCGCGTAATACATTTCATGCACGTTTTACGCGCCTATTACGCGTATACGCGTGTAAAACACGCGTAAAACGAGCGTATTACGCTTGTTAAACGAGCGTAAAAGGTCTGTAAAATGCGCGTAAAACGCCCGTAAAATGCGCGTAATACGTTAAAAACGCGTAATCGCGCGTAAAACGCACGTACTGGAAAATAGTAGCGAAACGTTGGGTAAAAATATGAATTAATTTTTAATTTAATTAATTGCATCGAGGATCATTAAGGCTCATCAATAAAGTAAAATTGTTAGTTTGTGGGTTCTAGGGTCATTTTAAGGTGAAAAACATAAGAAATAATTCTCTCTTTTTTCGTTTGCCATTCCCGAATTGTTTCGGTTTAACTTCAATTTAAAGGATTTTTTTTTATTCTACTTGGTTTTCTCTCAGTGTATACTTATAATTTATATGGAACCATTAGTTGGTGAGATATTGATGGTTATGGACAAAATGATGTATGATTTATCCTGACTTATGCTTACAATTGTAATCGTTAGTCGGAAAATTTTCGAAATACTTTACGAACATTCTTGATGATCAAACAAATTCTGCTCCCAAAATGCCCTTGACGAGTGTGATCGTTCATGGTATATTTTGAGTTTTGTGATGGTTTAAAATAGAACCTTAAATACTTGCCATCATTTTTCAAAAGAAAAGATAAAATTAGTACCATACATTAGGTATACTTACTCTTCTTTTCTGTATTTCTTCATTCGAATAAAAAATTAGCTCATTTTAGAAAAATTGATGAGTACAAGCTTATTTTTGATTTCCAGCTTATTATGAGATTGTTTTTGATACAAAATCGTACAGGGACTTATGAAGGAACATTTTTGAATTTTTCAATGTCATTTTATGAAGTGAATATGATAAGCTCTTCACCTCATATAGAAAGAACAATAAACATTGTTATCTTTTACCTTCGAAAAATTACTCGATTTCAGATATTTCAAGACAAATTTCTCAATTTCAAATTCCTCCATATACCAATGTCGTCATCTCATACTGACAAAAACCACTCTAGCTATTAATCTAACTTCTTACTCACGCTTTAAGGATCAATCTATGTCCCTGTCGGCCAAAAAGCTAAACAGTGCTTCAAGCTCCTAGAAATATATAACGAGTATATGTAGGGACGTGTGAAAATCGATTCAACAAAAATCCATACAAATTACACAAATTCAAATTCAGGACAAATTTTCTCGATTCAGGACGAAACATATTCCCTTTCTACGCATTCATGATGGAGGTAGATGTTGGTTAAGAGGGGGAGAAAGGGGGCGGAGGAAAAAGTGACTCCTATAAAGAAAATTGTATGAGTACACCGAAGCGATTGCAATTTATCACATCATGTCCTCTATTCCTATGTCTTGCTCGAGTGTGTGAGAGTTGATGTGAATTGAGTAGAGTATAGCTGGAAGCAATTTCCGCCGTTCGAATGTCAAATTTATTTGACAAATAGTACTTTCCAGGATGCGATTCTTTTTTCCATTTTTTTTTTTTTTTTGTTTAACTGAACTCAACTCTGTGAACATTGTAGTATACAACAAAAACACATATTCCCATATCGTGGCATAAACAGACTGTGACAGGAGTTTTATCAATTTTAAATGTTTTGGGACTTGAGACTTGGGGTATTGGGTACCGGGAAGAAACATATATATAGAGAGAAAGAGTGAGTTATCCTGTTTGTTTCCTGTCGCTGGGGGTGATACGGTTGGGTTGGATTTATTATGACAATTTTTTTTTTGTTTTTGTTCTTTATTTTTTAATCTCTGGTTTTTTTCTTCAACTTTTTCGTTCCATTAGAAATACTCATTTGGCGACAAGGGGTCTTGAAGAACCTTTAATCCTGGGTTATACGGGTTGTAATGTTGTATAAGATTTTTATATAATACGTTCGCGCATTACCCACACCTGGGTGCGTATTGCGTGAGTCGGGAGTTTGTAAGCGGGTTGTGTTAGTAAGAAGTGATTGATGTATTTTTCTGTGTACGTTTTTTTTTTTTTTATTTAATATTCCTCAAGCACGAAAGAAACAAATTACAGACATTTAGTGTTTAATTTTGATGGAAGGAGAAGTTGACATTTTTTACCGCGAAATATAAAGGGCTTTGGCATATAAATGGAACGATTATTAAAATTTAAAATTTAATCTTTCTTCTTAATATAAGCTAAATGCATGGAAAATTGTACTATTTGCAACAGTAAAATATTTGAAGTTGATGAACATATTGTTGAACGTGAACTCTTCTAAATGAAGAATCGACTCAAAATATTAGGCGTTTTTTTGATTTTCTGAAAAAGAACAAATTTTGCACTCGAATGTCTTGTGCTGGGTAGACTAGTTTTATTTAATGGGACGCCTTTGGAAGGACACTACTGTCAATAATGAAGGCAAGCGATAGCTGACCAGCTTGAAATCAATAGCTCCAAACATTCAATAGTTGCTATTTCTGTTCAATCAAGGTCGCTTAACCCATATTTCTAATTCTATCGACAGAACCAGTGGATAAATTGCTAGAAGACTAGAGATAGATAACCTAATGAAGAATGTTGAGAAACAAACCACACTTCGGTCGTAAAAATCTGTAGAACAATAAAATTCATGCAGCTATTGATTTCTTAGAGTTGACAATTGGAGCACAAAAGGCAGCCCAAGACTATACAAAAAACAGACCTGGTGTATATGTTCAAAATGTATGTCTCCAAAAAGTTCAAAAGATTCACCCTATACTGTGAGTGCCATCTTAAGTAATTAAGTTAACCAGAATGATTTTCTTTATTTAACAGTTTTTTGTTTTACAAAAATTGTGTGCCCCTATCTTTAATGTAACAATTGCAAGTAAATTCATTCAGAAGTCAACTATTTCCAACAAAGTCAAGCACGCATGCAACAATCCTTCTTCCATTTCCAATTAAAATGTCAAACCTTGATACTAAAAAAAAACTTCTACTTCAAAACAAAAGCTCTCCTAAGCTACGCACTCAATAAAAAAAAGAAGAAAAACATTAGAGTCGGGAAGACGTGAGAGGAAATACAAAAACAAAATAATGTTCAAATATTAAAGTTCACACAAGCATATTTTTTTTATTTTTATATTCCTTTCCTTTTCCGGTCTTCCCAAGTGTCCACACCATCATCCCTGAAGATTAACAGAAACAACGAGGGAAACCTGGCATCAACGTTTTGAGTTGTGTGTTGGTCGTCATTGGGGGCTTCAGTGCTTGAGCCCCCCCCCCCCTCCCCCCTTCAGTGGGTATAAGTGTTCAGCCTTCTTTCTTTATTATTCCAAACCAAAGCTGTGCCACAAGCAAAAAGTGTTGATTAAAAATTCCTTCCTCATCACTGAATATTCTCCCGCCCGCAGGGAGCTCTCACTTTTCTTCTTCATATTTATGTGCCACAGAGAAAGCTTTACCGCCAACTTGACTATATTGTATAGTGTAGCCTCCATCATGCTCTGCCTTCCATAAGAAAGGACGACACAAACACCGATTACGAGGATGTTGATGATGAAATTGACGTTACTTTTCTACTCTCACGAGAGATGTGTTATGTGTTCAAAACACTCCTCTCTTCGCCTTGATGCTTTTACTTTTCTCCTATTTCTTTTTTTTTTTTCTCTAGCATCTTCTAGTTCAACTGCGGAGGAAATGTGTGCGTGGCCAACATCAACGGCACCGGATATGCATCCCTTTTTATTTTGTTTTGCTGCAAAACAGAAACCGTGATGATGTGCTTCGAAGAAATTAGTGCCAAGTTGACACACTAGGTGAAATCCACAAGGACACTAGCACATCATACGGTGCTTATATTTTCGAATAGCAGAGAGGACACTATACGAACGACAATGTCGTCGTCGGTATATGCGTTGCGCTAGGGTGTTTTGCAAACTGCATCATCTGATAAAAGACTAAAAAGGGAAATATCATAGAAAGAAAAAATGGAACAACAGCTGCTGCAATGTAAGAAGGACCCTTTGTGTGCATTTTTACTTTTCTATATTCATCGTACATAGCCGCGAGCCGATTGAAATAAAGAAAACAATTTTTTTTATTTTCTATTTTTTTAAATGGCGCCCAACGCTAGATAGATTTTTTTGTCTTATACCAAACTACCTAACCTGCTTTTATCTTTAGACTTTTTTTTAACAAACAAAAAGAAAAAAACACGAAAAAATATATCTAGCTGAGGTAAAAACTAATTTGCGGTGTTATTTCTTAAACAACAACCACAACGACTGTATAAAAACAACAACGAGCGTTGATCGTCCAACAACAACCACGTCGGCAGTATTGAGGGAAGATTTTTTAAAATTTCACCTCGTTAACTGACACAGCTCGTGAGAGGTGGTGGTGATACTGTGCTCTAGGGGGTTTGTTGAATAATTGCGGTCTGTTTTGACATGGATATCAGGCCACACATACACACTCATGATGCGAAGAATAGTTCAACTCCACTCGGAGTCAGGCTGAATCCAGGGTCAACATTTTGATGGGAAGGCGGTTGGTTCCAAATACTGATACCGTTTTGTTGATGTTGTTGTTGTTGATGTTGTTTTTGTTTGTGATGTGTCATGTTTATGTTAGAGCTCCTGGCATTTTTCATTAGAGAGTTAAATTAAGTTAACTTTAAAGTAAACAAAATTTTAATTTTAATTTTTCGATTTTAAATATTTCTTTGCTGCACGTGTGATGTTGATGAAATAAAGCAAATTGTTTACAATTTTTTTCTTTACTGTAAAATGATGGATTTTTTTTTTAGAGCGAGAGAGAGAGAGAGAGAGAGACAGAGGAAAGTGCGGTTGATAATAAATTCATAAATCAACCGCATACACGTGCTAAATGGCCTCCACAATTAACCTTCAGAGCTCAACAATCATTATTTGGCGTTTTGGCCGTGGCATGGTTAGGTTATGTATCTAAAATAAACAATTTTATGGAATATTATTTATATTGGTTAGCGAGGGTAGCCAGCGGCAAAGCCAACATACCGCAATTATATGTGCGTAATCGATAAATTTTAACGCTTTTGTGGTGGTTTGGTATACATTTTATGTGAAAAGAATACAATTCGATGGGTATTTTGGGTTATACGGTATACCTACCAAAATAGTTGAATAATCAAACGATTTATGGTGGCAAAATAAGCCTATCCTCAAATGATTTGATTTTTTAAACTAAATATTATGCGTGGTTGGGATTTGAGGTTTACTTGATCGTGATTGCTCTATTTTTGTTGTATGACAAAGCCGCAAGGTCAAAAAATTAAAGTTTAATTAATATGTGTTATAAAAATAATGAAAACAAAATTTTTCTTCAAAACTCTTTTTGGTTTAGGAGATTTAGGACCTGATTTTGAGTGATTGTAGTATGGTGATTTCGGAACTGTGCTGAGATTTTTTGTATCAACTTTAGTTAATGAGATATAGTAAAGGAAATGAAACAAACTACTTTATGTCATATAAAATGTTTTGTACTTAGAGCAAACTTGGCAGCACTTTTATTTATTGGATACACAAAACACACATCAACTGATGCATCATCGGGAAGGAAAATGTTTTATTTTCAACCTTTTTATAGTAAGTTCGAGAAGTGAAAATCCTATTTTTTGGGAAATAATTTGCAAATTATTTTCAAACTATGATTTCTCAAAGGCGAAGAAAGAAATCTATAAAATTTTGATTGGATTTTAAAGAAATAGAACGTTACTTTGCCACTACTAATTTCTTTTGTACAAAATTTCACGGCCATGTTATGTAACATTGAATAGAGACAAAAAAAAAACGTTATTTTTGTACATTCAGATAAGAATATCTCAAAAATGAAAGGTGAAAGAGTATTTTTTAGACCAGAAACCGAATGAGCACACCATAATAAAAAAAATATTAACATTCTGCAAAATAAAACTAAACAATTTTTTTGGCCAAAATTCTAGTGCCGATTTATTTTTTATTTTATTTTCTTAGAATATCACCGGCAGATGTCTGAACTGAAATTTATATTGTGTAAATTATACGCTCTTTTCAGCAACAGATGTCGCTAGGGTATGTGGGTATTCTTTTTTACTCTTTACAAAAAGTGACGATTGCGGTTAACGCTTAATATTTTATAATAGGTATTACTGTAAGAGCTCAACTACTAAAAAAACGCTTAATATTTTGAGTTAGTTCTTCATTTAGGGGGGTTTCACATTCAACAACTTGTTCATCGACTTTCTGTTGTATTGGTGGATTTGTGTAATGCGAACAAACCTTAATGTGAATCCAACTTAATGTTTTGGATTCTGGTCTTGGGTTTATGGATTTGACATTTCATGTGTTAGAGGATTTGACATTTCCAATCATTTTTGTCTTCCTTGATTTTGTTTTTAAATTTTAATTTATTGTTTTAAACAATTTCGGTGTAAAATATCTAAAAAAATTTAAACCAATGCACATTATATCTTAAAAATATATTCGTATGATATGTAATTAATGCCCCTTCGGCTTATGTGGGCCGCGTAAAGTGTACCACAAGTATAGTGTTCGGCCATCCATTATATGATATGTGAAGTATTTTTTTTTTTTATTTTTTTTTTTTAACGAAATAAGACTTAATATGTAACTGCTTCAACTAATGTAGGTAAAAATGGTCTCATAGCTTTAAAACAATTGTGTAAATAGTGTTGGTCCAGAAATCTTACAGTATGCGTGGGTTCAATCACGTAGGCCATCTTTTGGTTTTGAGTAATTTTTTGAACTTTGAGGTTCCTAGTTGTCCGAGAAAAATGAATTTCCTTAAAAAAATAGGTTCTTACAGGCTCTAAATATAATATAAAAAGAATTTCGTTTATTTTTGCTTTGTCGCAGAACCACAATATAGCCTCCAGAAAACAGTTATATTCTGTTTCGTAAAAGCTGTCATTTTTTTATAGCATTAGAACTCTCGCCAATTTTCCTTTGAAAGTCTCGAAGTATATAGCGTTAGGCAGATTCATGTTTAAGTTCCATGCATGATATTTCACATCAAGTGATAATAACATTTTAACGACAATAAGGGTATACTCGTAAAAAATTGAAATGTATTTCCGGTAACGATATTTATACGACAAGTACAATACTCTGACTTCTTTCAGTATTCCAAAATGTACTAACACTTGACTGTAATCCACAAAAAAATAAAAAAAATTGCAGTATAACGCAAACTACTTTATACGAGCGAGCGTGCATGCTTAAATAAACTTTTTGCAATAAAAACTTACCTTACCTCCTGAATGATTGACTCCCTGATGTAGCATACTTCCCCATTCCTTACCTTTCAGTCTTTTACCTTCCATATACCAATCAACTCTATAAAGCAACCAGTGTACCATCACCATCAGTGATGTGCAATAAAATTTCCTCGTTCTCCCAGCTATTGCGCTCAAACGTCAATGTGTCATTGAAACTTTTTTAATATCCGCAAATAAAAACAAAACAAAGTGAAAATAATTCAAACAAACAAAATAAAATAAAACTCAAATATCTACCATTTGTAATGAATGAATTGCCTTTCTGGTGTAGAAACAAAAAACAAAAAAGAAAAAAACAACAACAACAACAACAACAAAAGAAATCCAAATAAAAGTGCCGAAAATTAACCTGCTACGACCATCTAGCATAGCAGTTTTTTTTGTGTTGGATTCTCTGTTCAACACGTAGCGCCATCTATATACTACAGAGTGTAATTATTGATTCCCATGTCACGAACGATTATTGAGATTCTTGAGAAGCTGATGGAATAACTCGCTTCAGCACTCACCCTTCAAAGCTTTAACTTTTATAGAGCCAGCTTCAACTACAGAATCAGCATCCGTGAATTGCAATTCCATTTCACACTTTTAATGAAAAAAGTTTCAACAGCGTGCCGCGATGTTGCTGTAGCCGTTACCGACAACACGCAAAAAGGATTCGTTTTTCCATTTCCAACTTGTTCTTTATTTTTGCTTGTTTTTTTTTTTTTTTTTTTTTTAATTTTTGTTTGCATTTTTTCCATACTACTTTGGTTTTGGAATATCCTTTTTTGTCGAATTCGATGTTGCTGCTCTTGTTTTGAGCCTCTCGACCAGCCTATTGGCCTGGATTGCTTTTTTTCTCTCATTTCATTTATATTCGTTCTGGAAAATAAAGATATACGGTACATTAACATCGTTTCAGTGGCGGATCAAGAAAGTCCTGAGAGGGCCTACGAACAATTTTTTGAAAGTCCTTGAATGATTTCGATGGAAAGATATTAACGCAAATACTCGTAGCAACAGTAGCAACAACCTTAAAGTATTATGCCGTGAATGGATTCTCCATAGATTCTTAAGAATTCAAAATGCAGGACTCAAAGTTACCATGGCAGCCAGTTTCATTGATTGCTAATTGTCATTCCCTGTAACATTGGTTTTTCATTTTCATTTGGTCGGTTCTCTGTCAATAGATTCTTGACCCGTTCTCTTATTAAGTTCTTCATTAGAAATACATTTTGGCCAAAAAACCCTTAAGATGTTTCGTAGACACCTATTCACGAACGATTGCAGCTTACTTGTAACAGTAGTTAAGATTTTCCATGTGTCTTTGGTAGAATCAAAATTCCTAAGACATTGAAAGTCTTCTACTTTCTCTACCAGTTGTCCAGTAATATTGACTTGAAAGGATGAATTACTTCCGAGGCTGATCATTTTTGAAGCAGTATCATGCAATCTACTTAGCATCGTTCTTAAAGCAGTTAGAAAACGAACACAGCTTGAAAGTGAACACCACTGGTAAAATCTATCAAAAGTGCATTCAACTACTTGCTCTTAAATCTTCCGGTGACTTGTCCTGTGAGTATTGAAGGAGTATGGAGTAGAAGATTAAACGAAGAGCTTTACCGGCTATACAGCGGTTTCCAGAACCAACTCTAATGGAGTATGCAGCAGAAGAAGACAACGTAACAGGTGGTGCACACAAATCGAGGATGGCCTCAAGCAATTTGGCGTGCCTAACTGGAGACGGCTAGTTAGGCGCAAAGCTGGCCGAAAACGCTTATTGACCGAGAGACCTTAGTCCATCCTGGATTGTAACCGCCATCAAACGTAAAAGTAAGTTGGAAGTATCAGCTAGTTTTATTTTTCGGTCAGCGATAAAATTAGATTTTCAATGTTAACAGATTTTATTATTAACCGTTCACTGTGGCGTATGTGGAACATTTTGTATGCTTAAAGAACAGTTAAACATGTTGTGCTATCGCTGAGCAACTGATAACACCCAGTGAACTTTTGTGTACCATTCTCTGAATCGAAATTTTAAACGTATTAGAGATATTAACACCCCGGAGCACTGTAGAGTTGAACTTACATCGCATAAAGAACGTATTTAGTCAACAATTTTAGTACAAAACAATCCAAAATAGAGAATAATGGATAGGCTTATACTGGGGCTTATCGCAGAATCCAGCCGTGGATTCTTAAAACCGCTTAAACACACAAGCACACTCTCACATACATATTGAAAGATGTTAATTCCTTCTCCATTTTTGTTGAGTTCGTTAGCCTGATGCTGCCTCGTCTGTTATTGCAATAGAATGCGGTGCAATGTAATTTTCCAACTCATTAGGAAAATATTTCCATTTTTTTTGTGTTTGGCTCTGCTCCGTTGAATATAGTTCTTGAGAAAAATTACAAAATTGGAATATCTGAATATCTACTACTTTTTGTTCCAGCTAGGAGTGTATATTACGTATATTTCTGTGTGTGTTTGTGTATGTGTGTGTGTCTTTAACACAAATGAATAGGCAAATGAGTATAATGAATTGCTTTTTAGTTACAACCCAAGAATGAAGGCAAAATCATGAAGAAGAAGAAGCAGAAGAAGACTAAAAAGCAAGAAGAAGAAAAAAAATTCTTTATCCTAGCTATTCCTCTGATCCAACCCTACAACAACTATAGACTGCCCAAAAAAATCTACCCTTTTACCACCTCCATCAGTGGTAGGTGCCACAACCATCGGCAACAACCAACCCAGCATCAGAGCGGTAATTATTTTCAAATTGTTTCCTAAGGAACCAAAGGACTCTTTGATTTGGATTTTATTATTTTTATTTATATCATGAAAACCGGGACGGGATTTGGCAAAGAAGGTTGCCCCCGATTTCCGGATGGTTGAACGGAATAGCTGTTCGATAAGTTTTGCAATCGTGTTGTCGTCGCTTCGTCGTCGCTTCGTCGTCGGTCGCATAGTTGTTGTTGTCGTCTTACAAATGAAATAAGGGAATGAGCTCTTCTCTTCTTTTTCCAACTTCTTCGTCTTCAATAAGGACAAATTATGGTTTCGGTATTTAAGTGTAAGAAAAATATACCAATATTTATTCCATCATCAAATGAAACGAATGTAAGTATATCTTGGGGAGGCACGGCTGTGGATGTAGAGTAGATAGGGACGATGTAAAAAGGACTTTATAGAAACAAAACCAAGAAAGAAGAAGTGATTTTGCTTAATTGGCTGTTAATTAACCGCTGGAATTTAATTAGCCATAAAGGCAGTGAGTAGTGCAGCACCCTGGCAGATGAAGAATTCAGTTGGATGGTGTGGAGTGGAGTGTGGAGTGTGAAGAAGTAGCTGTACAACAACTCTCAACTTCTGGTATGGAAGCAATTAATTTCCGTTTTGAATTTCGCTTGAGACAGTTAACAGAGAAACCCGCGCACAGATAGAGTGTTCATTTGGTATTGAATCGGTAATTACAAGGAAATGATGATCATAAATTGGAGAGTGTGAAAAAAAGTTGAGAGTTTAAAGATTTTTGTTTTGGTTTTTTTTTGTTGTGTTTTATTTTTAAATTGTTTTCCGGTCGAAGGATATCTTAAGTCTTCAAAGAAATGAGGATGACAAGTTAATTGTTATAATTCAGTTGAATTTAATAAACTCAGATTTTGTAGTAAGAAAAATATGAAATTTGAAAAATAACGCCTTTTTTCCGAAAAATCTAAATGATTTGCTGGTGGAAAAGTAGATAACGGTGAAATGGACTAGTTTTTAAATCCTTTCTATTATTAAAAAAAAATTGCTAAGACTTGCTCGAAATAGTGACTGACACTCATTTGTATGTATTTCAAGGAGCAAATAAGCGTAATTGTAACCCCAAATTCGATTTTTTTTTTCAAATGAATAACATCACATATTCACACACAAATATTAAGTAAATACCAAAAACTACTGAATTGTGTTAAAAAATTCTATAGAAATAATCAATTTTAGTCCTTAATTCAATTAACTATACCTACAGTTATCCACCTTCGAAGATTCAATTAGCTTGAGCCCTTTTGTAATCACACTGCAGCGGCGGTCCAATCAAATATTCCATCTTCCTTGTAATTAGTTAATTTTATGGTCGAAGAAAATTTCTTAATGCTTGACAGCAACAACCGGCAACATTCCTACACGAATATAGAATTTTGTAAATCCATCACTAAGAGATATGTCATCATCATCAACATTCATACCAATCAAATCAAATCAATTTAGAACTAATTCTAGGCCAACAAAAAAACCTTACCACTTTTAGCCCAATTAGACAACTAATCACGGAGTCCTTTCAGTGGCATATTCGCTCATCTAAATCTCTTCAGTCCGCACCTCACTCCTCTGGTTGTCTGATGTCTTCCATTTTCTCTGTGGAATCAATCAAATTGCCATTCAAACGCATACACACACACAAACACTCATTCACGACCAATATAAACCACAGGATATTCAATTGACTGCCTTTCTCAAAACGTCCATCGTCGTCATAGTCTACAGTGTGTACCTACAACACGTCGTCGATAAATATACTTTTGTCGTCCTTTGCAGTTTGGCGAATCCTTTATCCACTATGCTGGCCAATTTGGTCGCCCTTCTTTTTCATGTTAAAGTCATACATAAAATTGGTGTTGGTATTGATGTTGGTTGTACCTTATACCACCTTCCACCCACATCCAAATATGCGAATGGTGCGAAACTCGGTCGGGGTGGAAAATTGATTGGACGTGTGTGTCGTGTGTGACTACGGCTAATACGTCTCTATACCTGGGCCGGCTGTCCTGTCCTGTGCTCTTCTGTGTCCTGTGTCTGTCCGTAATTTGGTGGCGCCTAATTACAATGAAAGGATTCGATAAATTGGAAATTGTCTGACGTAAAATAGGTGTTAATTGAGGCCGTCAATTGGCGAAAGATTGCCAACTCCGTTAACTAAATGAAGCGTGATATATATTTTGTGGGTGGATGGATCTATATAATTATTGTTCTACCTCATTTTCTATATGTACAAATTATTATATCGAGAAATAAATATATTTTATTCAATCCTTGAATGCGTTTTGATTATTAGGTATTATTCTCGATACAAAATGCTGATTCTTGTATTTGTTTGTGTGAAAGCAGCAAGCAGCAGAGGGTATGAAATTCCCAAAAATGAATTTGATATAGAGGGCGTTGGCGAACGAATTAGTGGTAATCATTCAATTGTGGCTTTGATTACATGATTGTGTGAGAACCGATTAATATTTATGTAGGTATGTATGTGTGTGGTGTTGTAGAAATATATAAATACATGTTATTATAGTCGTATAGAGGTATAAATGGAAGACCATTTGAAGTAATTGACATAATGAAATTGTGGGATGTCATTGATTAGGATGTTAATTCCAATTAATGGTTTAGGAGTATAATTTTAGTTGACATTTACATGCATATTCGATAATAATTGAGGAGGTCTTGTTCTTAAAAGATTTGGTAAAATAAGTATGCAATGCGTGTAGGAGGCATTAAAAGGAATAAAACTGCTTCCTACTCTTGAAATTTAATTACACTGTGTGCCAAAAACAAGGTTAGACAATATACGCGTGGGGAGACCTATCACGTTTTGTAGAGCTTGTCGCACTGATTACGAAACAGTATGTAAAATTTCCACAACACTCCTAAAATCTGGACTAAAGGCCAAAAAACGGTTTTTTGGACCTTCATCCATTTTAAAAAAATATACATAGCTTCGTCAAATTTTAGCCAAATTTACATTTTTTTACTGTTTTTTTCTTACCCAATGTATAACCGATTTTCATACAAAATACCTCGTTAGGTTTGGAAATAAATTTTAATATAGAATATATTTTTGAAACAGCATGTTTCTTTATAAATTGATGTTAAAGTTGGATAAATTACGAAAAAAAGGAATTTTTAAATTATTCAGGTTATACAGTCTATAGGTGTATACTAAAAGAATTACTTTTTGTTACATTTATTAAATTTTCGTTAAATTATTACGGGTTTTTCATATTTCAAGTACTGATCAATCCAGTAGAATAACGATTTTTTCCGGTAAAATCATAAGTGGATCCATTAAAGTCACGTGTTTTCCGGAATCATAACAAGTTGCATGTGTAAAATCGCAGGTTTCTCCATAAAAATCGTAGATTAATCCGGTAAGATTACGATTTTCTTGGTAAAATCAAGAATTGCTTTGTGAAGCGATTAAATTGCAAGTTACAGTGGCTTATGACAGATCACTCCAGTAAAATCAGGGTAACGCTGGTAAAATAATGAGTTTCGCCGGAAAATAAAGACTTGCTCTGATAAAAACCACAAGTTTTCCAGTAATATTACGAGTTGCATATCAAAATCACGAATTTCTTCCGTATATAAAACATAGATGGCTCTGGTAAGATTACGGATTTCCCCAAAGAAAACCACGAGTCGCTTTGGTGAAATTTATTTGGTAAATTTGTTTAAAGTGTAATCAATTATTCGGACTTGAAAAAAAAGCAAGAGACATGTTCTTGTTTTTTTTTTTAATGGAATCTATCTAACATGACAAAAACAGTGTTTTTGAGAAGTTCAAAATCCGATATCTCAAAAACTTTGCATGATAGAGCAATTTTGCTGCTAGATTCATTTTAAGAAACTAAAAATCTTTTGTAACAGTTTCATTTGGTTTATATGCCCTCTCCTCGCTGGCTGATATTACTGTCACTTACGGAAAAATCGATCTTAAAAATCTTTAAAAAGAGGATTAAACCAAAAAGAATTTATCTCAAAACTTTCAAAAATCAAAAATTCGTTCGTCAACTTTTTTTTTATTGAAAATTGGACTGTTTTTTCAAAATAAATTAAAAAAAAATTACATAAGTAAAAAATATATTAACGCATGTTAATACCAAGTTTCATTAAAATCTAACTATTTTTGAAAAAGATAAAAATAAAAAAAACCAAATCAAATAGATTTTTGCAGTTTTCATAATATTTTTGAGGTTAAACAAAAAGGTTTAACACTACTCTTTCAATGAAAGCCACGAAAAACACGATATACCAAGTTTTTGCAATAATTGTAAGTTTGATAATTTTATTTTGAAGGAAATTAAGCAAAAAAGTTTAACAATTTAATTGAAAACAGTGTATACCTCTGGCGACTTAAAAAAAAAATATCAAATGAGCTCACAAAGCATCACTACCACTATGTTCGCTCTTAACATTTAAGTCCTCAAGGCATTATTCACCATCACTATAGCTGTTTGGTTCCTGGTTTTCTACCAATTTGCTTCCGTTTCTTTTCAAAAATTGTAACAATTATCTCAAACAAGAAAAGGAACATTGAAAGATCCAAATAAAAAGAAAGAGAAAAGCCTTTTCTCCAGCTCAGTGCGGGCCAGGCTGACTTACCTTTTCGCTATAGCACATTGCAAAAACAAAATTTTTCTTCTCCATTTTTACTCCTGTTTAAACCAAACCAATTTTCCTTTATCGCAACTTGAAATAGAGTCTATCGCCGAAGGCTACAAGCAGCTTTACCACCACCAGCTCACAACTAATTGTTCTATTCGTTTTTCCTCAGAATTAATCAATTGCAGAAAAAGAAAGCCCCAGCAAGCAAGGCGGGATAACAAAATCCTATATAGTGGGTCCTGATGGTGTACCACCTTTTGTGACTCGGCGGCATAGGGTTTGGTTTCAACTGCTTTGTTTGCCATAACAATAATAATAACCATGTTACCCATAACCATTGAGGAAAAACTTTATGGCAGTAGATATAGTCCTAGTACCAGTTGAAGATGAAAGAGGAAGTGGAGTGCATCACCAACCCCATCAGCCAACATTGTACAAAAGTTTGTGTATTTTTTCTATCATTTTATTGTTATTATTGCTCACGCCCCAACTGCCCCTAAAGTTCCTCCCCATTTCACTTACCCCCAACTTGATGGAAAGAGAACAAAAAAAAACATCAAGATGAAACCTTTTTTCCTTGAAGGAAAACGAATTGTTTTATGTTTTCCATTTCTTTTGTGGGTCGGTGATGTGTTTCTGGTTTCTTTCTTCTTCGATATTTTTTTTTTCTTACTTTTTCTTAATTTCATCGCTCGTCTTTTCCATTTATTGTGTAGATTCTTCTAACTGATACGAACAGTCCTGAGATCTCAACTTCATCTCATACCGAAAACCGCCCATTCAGCCTTCAGATGGTAATTACTTCTTGCGAAAAGACTACAAAGCCGATGGATGGAATGAAAAGAATAAAATAATACCAACTTTTTATTCTTAACCCTGCGGGGGCTATATCCTAAAACATAAATGCTAAGAAAAATTAATTTCGTAAGTCTTGTTTTTTTTCTTTCTTCTGTTGCATCTACAAGAGCACAAAAATATTATATTTAACAGGAGTCGAGAGTCCCAGTGGAGTGATATAAGAATGGCGGATTGAATTTTGCCAAATGAGGCCGAACAGCGAAATCATAAATTCTACGATTTTTGAGGGCACGTGTATAGCTCTCTCACCAGGAGTTGTATACAAAAAAAAAAAAGAAAACAAACAAGATGTTAAAAAAATAAAAACTTTTTCAAAGATATTTCATGTCATTTTATGGTCCTTGAAATGATGTGGCTGTCGGAATTCTTTTTTCGAAATGAACATTCCGTTGAATGTTTATTTTTATGACAAATTTAACTGAAACCACTTTTATATAAATAAACTGGAGTGAAATGTTGATTTTCTTGCACTAAAAGGGGAAATAGAAAGACTGGGTTTGATCTAGTTAAGATGGTTTTTAAATTCAGTAATAGATTGTTATATTTAATGCTGACTTTGAAATCAGACTTTTATTTACTAGATAAAATTTTGCATCTCTACAAAATAAATTGGCATTTTATTAAATATAATTTGTTTTATTATCTTTCTTTTTAATATGTAATATAATGAATACACTTCAAATTAATTGTTTAACAAAAACTTAACTGTAGGACTATTAACATTTATCAGTCCCCAACTCTTTCTACAAACTGGAACCTAGATTTATAGTCTATGAGCTAATAAACATAAATAAAAATAACAAATTAAAAAAAAAAATTTTGCAACATTTTGATATAATTTTTGAAGATTTTGCAATATAACAGTGAAAAATTGCGGAAAAAAGCTTAAAAAGTATAGGAAAAAGGAAACCTACCCTGTTCAAACCTAACTTTAGAATGAATTAAGTTGTGATGACCAACTTATTTCCACGAATACTTATGCCGATGAAATGTAAACTTAAAGTAAACTATAAACATAATCCTTCTCAATTAATTAATGCACATGATATGGGTCTATATTACAGTGGTGGAGTTTTTATTAGCCAAAGTATCCCAGTGTTAAAGGCTCCACGACCGTTTCTATTTTTCGTTTTTTTCTGTTTAAAATCATCTTCTTTTGCACATACACCATACTTTATGGGATTCGTTCTTTTATTTCTGAGTTGAAGTGCTTAGTCGTCCTCGAGATATTGCTTAAAGGTGTTTTTGTTTTGTTTTCAAAATAGTAGATTATTTTTTTTAAGACGCCATTTTTTATGATTGCAGAAAAATTTATCAATAATCTCCAATATCTTAAAATGGTTGTTTTATTTTGATGAGGAATGCCGACTAAAAACACCTATATCACCATGTACTGAATGCTTTTATTGCCTCTAGTGCCCCTCTGGAACAATTTTTTCCATTTGAAAACAACCAAGCCGCAGCAGGAACGACAGGATATATACAGCCTAGTTAAAGAGGAACAACAAGATTAAAACAAACTCCAACCACACCAAGAACAACGACAGCGATAATGGTCTATGACAAACAAAATGACATTCCTATTGTTTATCCGTATTCCGTAAACATATCCTTGCAACACACTCACACACAACACACGTTTGTTTGTGTGAGCTTAATTGATTTATTATCCCATCCATTGGTTACGTTCGTAATTTATGGATCGTTTTCAGAACGTTTATCATGAATAGCTGGCGCATCGACTCTGGCGCTGCCATTGCGTTGCTTCTAAAGTGAAGGAGGTGTCCTCGTCCGTTGGAATATCGAAAGCGGCCAACATTTCCATTGCCGTTTGTTTTTCGCCAAACAATAGCACCAACAATACAAATAACAACAACAATAAAGAACTATCCAGGCAATATGTCGTCCATCCTGGTAGAATCTGTATGTCCTTATGGATAGTTGACCAATTAGCACTTTGTTTGGATTTTTATTTTATGATTCCGCAGAGTTTTATAAATGTTGTGTTTGGGTTTGTTTGTTTTTATATTCTTTTCCGCACCAACATTGAAAATGAAGTCACATTTATTTTATTTAACGGATCACGCGTCATTTGATCGACTGGAGCACGACATTTTGACAAGCAACCGACCACCACACCAGTCTACATTTATATTATGTTTGTGTATTGGGTGTAATTAGATGGCTGTTTGCACCCCTTTTTTTAAATGGTGGCTGCCAGCAGTAGGTACCTAACCTACTACAAAATCAGAGAGCAAGAGAGAGAGAAAGAGACATTTAATGGAGCGATTTCACTTTAATATGTGCGATTGTCAAATAAATAAATCTCTTTTAATGTGTTCGCTATATGCGTCGTTTGCCATTTTTATGGCTTAGCAATAGACTTGAATCGATTGAATCGCGTGATTTAATGTCAAAGATTTGGCTTTTTTGCTATAAAAGGTGATTAAGGAAGTCGTGATTTCTTTTAGGCGAAATTTGCATACTTTTAGGCGCAAGGTGTGGTTTTTATATGCGAAAGTAGATGGAAATTAATGAAAGGTAACCAATATATTTGCATACTTTTAGGTGCTTAGAAGCTGTAATTAAAGGCTTATGAATCAATATGAACATAAATTTGGTATTAAAATTACCTTTTTAGTCCTGATTATCCTTGCTTTTGACATTTAACGAACCAAAAATATGCCGTTTCCATCATATCAAATGCCAACATTTAACTTAATTTTGGTTACTGTATTCGTGTGGCGTATCGGCCGCATATTAGTCCTTCCTTCCCATCAACTTTAAAACTATAAACAGCTATAACCAAACAACCATCCGCAACCAACAAGTCCAGGACAAATTCCAATCAAAAGGATTAAGATTCACTTAGATCTGCCTTGATGTCTGGGGTCTCATGGATATGTGTATAATGAGCTTACCATCAAACCATCCAAATACAAGACCAATACTAAACTATATGACATGTACCTTAACTCGATTGCGGAACGATATAGACAGATGGCATTTTGTGACTGGAAAACCAACCCAAGTCTCTTAAGACTTTGCTTGTGATGGGTCCATGCATGGTTGATTTCCAATTTCCCTTATATTGTCCATCCACATTGATGTCTCCAAGTCAAGTCTTCCAAATTGGTCTCTAGCATTCTATATGATGGCAAAGATGCATAAAATATTGATTCATTTTGTGTTGTTGGGCATAATGTGTGCTGTTCATGTGGGAGATCCTGGATAAATCTATGTGAGAGAGGTGACCAAATATAATTGTTTATATCCTTGCTTTGTTGATAAACGGTTTGAGAATCCATTTTTAATGACACTTTAACCTTTGTACAAAACATACCTACAGCTGATATGTGGTATTCATTTCTAGTACACATATGTGGTGTCAACATCTTCAGAATTATACTTTGGAACTTAAGATAAACGACATACTCTTAGGTACCTATATAACCTTGTTGTGACCAAAATTCTCATTGGAAAACACATCTTTTGGCTTGAAATCAATTAATTTGCAATTTGATTGAAATCAAATTTTGATTAGGATGTAGATTGTAGGGCATCTTGATGATGATGGAGTCAAGCGCTTTATACAGCAAATAATACATAAAAGTAGGTTGCTAAGTAGCGTATACGTAGTAGAAGCTCTCTAGTTCTTGCTTGATGCATTTTGCTTTGGTATAGTTTAAAGGCAATTTAAGATATAAATTCGCATACAGCTGAGTCAACATGATGCAGAGGTACGAGTAACACAGTGGGGATTGTTGAGTTCTAAGGAATAATTATTAAGCTAAAATGTTAACAAATGCATCTGCATGGTTTTAAAGATCGAATGGAATACTCGGCGTGACAAGAAGTAATTGGATTGAGCGGAATACAGTGTACCTGTAGACTTTTTATTTGTTTTTTCCTATTCAGGAGGGTCATTGCAGATAAGTTAATTACTCTAAATGAAGCAAAACACAATGGATGTAAATGTCACGTGTGAATCAGATGAATTCGAAACCAAATGTGGAGTCAGGTATGAGCAGCAGGTAAAGTGATGATCGATATTCGAGGCACTGTTCAATAATGATCCGCAAGGTGTTAATGTGGTCAACACAGGATGAACCAGTGTGGAAACCTGCACTGATTCAAAAGAACTTTTATCTGCTGTTTCCTAAATCACATAGTTCATAACTGATTTTTCCGTGTCGCTAAGTACTAGTTTCTGCAGTTTTAACCGAGATTTTAACCACTGTCTTCAGCGCTAGTACCAAGGAACGTATGAAATGCTGCTGATTCATCAAAGTTTATGACCACTGTTTTTCGTGCCTTTAGAGACTTTATAAGTATCTTCTGTTTTTCTGAGTTACCAGACCTGCTTGTTTTTGAATCGCTATTGACCTTATCAATTATTGCTGCTTCATCAGAACTATTGCTTTACTATTAAATGGAATTCTATGACCATATTTATTAATTTGACACCACTTTTCGACCTCACTGTTACCACTATATTATATTTTCAGAAGACCATTCGACCACTCTCTAACTTGTGTCACACAGAACGAATATCTCCAAAGCACTCTTAACCACAAGAAATTGAATTTAGATGCAATTTTGTCCTTCTCACATAAATGTATGTTGCTTCTTGTATTACAAACTCGCTCGATAAGTGTGTGCGTTAGTTTAAGTATATTTTGATCCTTTGAAATAGAATATCCATATGCATAACTAACCTCAAAACACATCCTCAGAACAAGGTTATATAAATGTGTGTACCAAAATGTCCATTTCACTTTGAATACCCACTCAAGTTAGTATACTTTATCCTTACCAGTGGTGTATTTTCAATACGTCAAAAAAGGCCCTGTACCCAAGGAAATCTTAAGTTATACCCGATTTTTACAAAAATTTAAAATGCTTGAATATTTTAGTACAAAAAGAGATTATTCTCTGTCAGCTGTCAATTGAAGTTTGAAGTAAGTAAAGTTGCAGTCAAGTGATTTAAAGTTATAAAATACAGCATTGAACTAAAGCGGCCAATTAAATTTACTGCAGGATTCTTGTTTGATTTTTTTTCGAAATCAGTTAAAAGTTACATAAAAATGCGGTCAATATTTTGATATTTTGACTACTTTTATTAATTTGGGCTTTTTTTTCAAATAAATGTAGTCAGTTATGATAAAAAATTACACAGTCAATTGACGGAAGTAATTTGACTGCATTTACTTAACTGCTTAGTCAACATTTGTTTATTGACTGTTATCATCATTTTTTCATTCTTTTTCCATTTAGTTTAAAGAAATATGTATTTTTTTTACTGCAGTAAAAAGATAAGGATGACTGCATATTTGTATTTCTATCACCAGCTAGCTAAACGAAACATTATTGCCAAAGCAAGTGCCTTTCAAAAAGAAGTCTTTAAAATTAGAGCAAGTCTAAAAAAGTAGTGAAGTTGCTCTTTTTTTGTGTTGTGAGTAACATTTTAAACAGTCAATTAAGTATGAACCAGCTACCGAAAACAAAAAATTACGCCCTTATTTTTTAACCTTGTAGGTTTTTTAGTTTCTAGTCCAGCTGTGTACTTTTGTTCAGAGAAAGCAAACACAGTATCAAAAACAAGGTGGGCAGTCTACCAAAATTATCAAGAAATTGCAAACTCGGCGCCAAGTACATTGTAAGCAATCTGTTTTGTAACTTAAAAACAGTGTTTAACTTTGCAATGAACAAACTAAAAACAATAAAGCAAAGATAAATGCTTTAAAGTGTACTAGGTACATACAGTATTATAATAGAGTTCATTATTTCGTAAGTACACGGTGATCGAAAACAAAACCTATCTTACATATTATTTGTCATTTAATGGGATGTTGGTTAGATAAAAGGGTCAAATGTAGATTAATTACAGAATGGACTGTTTTGAAGGTGTATTTTAAGTAGTTGTTTAACAAAATGAGAAACACATCAATATTCAATTGGAATAGGAAAAGAAGATGCAGTCAATTATGACTGTTGACCAAAATCAATAAAAATCAACAACTGAATGCGTCTATCACAAAACAAAATTTATTTGACGTTCCGTTTTGAATTTGCAAAAGAACGAATAAAAAAAAAAAAAAAATTGCATCCACCAGTATACGAACCATCGTTGCTTGAGTTACCAGTCGACAAACTTTAACCATTTTGCTAAACTGTCTGTAGAAAATAATTTGCATTTGAACTAAGTTTAACATGGAAACAAAAAAACATAATAAAACCTGTTTGTTTTTAATACGAGCGATTTATATCTTAAGTTGCATATTTTACTGAAACCTTATCGAAGCTTTAACATGACATTTCCCTTTGTTTCGCTGTTCAAAGATGTACTAACTGTTATACAAAAATGAGAACAATGTGTTATAAATGTGTCTCCGCTACCAAAAAAATGTAGACGGTTCCTGAATTTTGGTGTGGTAAGCCTCGGTAGGTACAAAGAAATAACAATATTTCGGTTTTTAAAGCCATATCATTGTAGTTTTACGTATTTTTTGTTATTAATTCAAATCGAAGCAGAATCGTACTCCTATCGATTTTGTTGAAATTAAATTTCCTCGCGTTATTAAAGGAACTTTTGTAATCAACTGGTTAATAGTTTAGGTAGACTTGGAAGAACATTAAAAAACATTCAATATTTCATTAAATTCTTGAATTATTTCTACGGAGCCTAAATGGATAACAAAAGTGGAAAAAGAAAAGTTCAAAGTGGCTAGAAAAAACGTGCAACGCCTATACTTGAGGAATTTGGTTTTAATGAATAAAAATTAAGTTAAACAATAATATAATGTCCCAATAGAAACACACATTTGTGTCTTTTAAACTTTTCGAAATTTCACCTACGCTCATCCTGACACTCCTGTACTGAGCACAAAGTTACCTCAAAGTGTTATTACTTTTACTTTTTTTGGGTTCGTGCAATTGTATACTATTACCTGGAGAAAAAGCTTTATTCTTTTTATATCATATTAACCTATGGTAAAATTGTTATAAAGCATAAAATATTAAAATTCACCACTAATTGTAAATATGTAAATTTCACACATAACCAATACCATTTATTCGTCCTAGGTAATAAAATAATAACAATAATAACAAATCGTTACAAAATATGCCCCTATGACCTCACATTGAACCCTTCTTTTTTAGGGCTCGAAAATCCCATAAAACCATATGCACTTAATTCAACCATATGTTGTCCGTGCCGATAAAAAACAAACAAACAGGAATCATGACACTAACCATATAATGTAAAAAAAAGAACAAAAAAAACACACCACCCGAGCTTCAAAAGCTTCTCATAAAATCGCATTTTATTGTCACTTCATTTTAGTTTATTACCCCAGCTGGGTAAAGGCAACAAAAAAAAAAAAAACAGGAAACGAAAAAAAAATATAACAAAGTGGCAACAGAAATCCTTGTGTGCAGCACCTACTTTTATTTCACATTGAAAAAAAAGATGGGAGAAAAAGAAATTCCAGAAATCATTTTCACTAAAGAACCTCACGAGCAAATGGTGACAGAAGTTTCCAATGTAGCAAATCACCACCATTTTAAACTATTTCCTGAAAAAAAAATCCTTGAAACGTGCACAACTAAAAAAAAACTGCCCATTAAGGTCATCAATAAACGGTTTTCTTCATTCTCTAACTCATATGTCATTTGCAGATTTAATGACCATTTGATAGAAATTTTTCGTTAAGTTACAAATCCTTCGTTAAAAAAGAACGAATAACTTGTACTTCTGAACCCCTTCCACATTAGCCGAGAAAGAAAAATGAGAATTCATTAAAAACTCCATAGATTTTTGGAATTTTTCTCTACACACAAGAAAAAAGTCCTTCAAAAGTCAGCAATTAATAGAAAAATAAGTATATCCGTCCAAGTTTTCTTGCGGAGAAAATATTCGAGGGAACTCCATCAAATGGTCGTAAAAGTTTGGAACAAATGATTTTTTTTCATGAAATAGGCTAAATACTGCTAGCGGCATGAAAACCTTAAGGGAGGCATAAAACATATATCCTCTTTCTGTAAGCCCTTCAAACAAATGGAAAACCGTTCCGCTGTTAAAGAAAATTTCAGCGAAATTTCGAAAGAACTCGATGAGGGATTACTCTACGACGACAACGACGAGTGTACAGTGGGTCTAAGGCAGGGGCTCACAAAACTTTTGGGACAACACTGCAAAAAAATAAACTTGAAAAAGAGAAAAGTTGCATTCAAAAAGTAAACTTCCGCGTAAAACAAAAAAAAAATAAAAAAACATTCATAGAAAAAAAATGGAAAAACACAGAAGATGACGAAAAGAAAGGCAGTAAAATTTATAAAACTCTTGTAATCCTTGTGGATGACATCTACTCAAGGATTTCTTTTCTCGTTCGTTTGTTGATTCGCTGAAGTTTTTCCTTTTTTTGTCATGAGAGAGAGAGAGATGATGGCGGCATCAGTAGCTACCAAAGAAGTGACGCACGGGCTGATGGTTTCAACAAAAAACAAAAAAAAAACCGAACCAACAAAAAAATATCAAACCAAACGATGGAACTTTTTTTATTTTTGTTGTTGTTATGTTGAAAATAAGTACGGGCTGTTTGCAGCCCGTATTACCGGTGGGTACACATATCCTGGCAATTTTCGGGCGAATTTTCGTTTTCGAATCACTTCCGATTCGAGTATGACAGTAATCCGAAAGTAATCCAGTAAATTGAAGTGACAAAGGAAGTGCAGTAGAGTGGTGATAGGATATTTTTTTTTGTGTGTGTGCTTTTGCTTACTCTTTGGGCAAAAATACTTTTACCTATATGAATGGTAGTTATTCGGGTAGAAGGATATAATTGGTGGACTTTTTTTTTGGAAAAAGTATTGCTAAGTAAGCTACAAGTTTGAAAATTGATTTTACGATTGGAATTCCAGTATGTAATTAAGTGCATGGAACATTTTTTCTTGGAAAACTTTCAGATTCAAAAGAAACAGGATTTATTTCAAAATGATCCAGTTTTTTGGTGGAAAAGATGAAAATGTTTATTGGTTCGTTAAGTCTAAAATAAAAGAATATTGATTCATGAATGGCTTTGCTTTGCAATTTGCTCTGAATAATTTTTTCTTTAATTCACTATTGATATGTTATTGGTATTCACTAGAAGAAGAGTCCTGCAAAATGGCGCTTGGAAATCTTTTCAGAAACATTCCCCATGTCCCTGCCCTGGTACACAACTAATCTAATTCAAAAGAGGATTTGATGAAGAAGTTTAAAGAAAGTTCTATAGGATGCTATTCCTATAAAACTTTCATTAAACATCTTCAAAGTTCTGGAATTCCTGACACAGACCTAGAAATAGGATATTCACCTTTATTAAAAGAAATCATATAGAGGATCTATTTTTGAATCATGGAGAAAACCCGGAATTTGCTTGGTACAGAGAGCTTGATGAGGAGATCGTTAGAATATCTGCCTTATAAATCCTTTACTGTGAAAGAAATCGTTTTTTTCCAGTCAGCTTGATTTCAAGCCAACCGTCTCCAACTTAGCATTTAAAGGCGTTGCGGATTTTCTAAAACTCCTAACCTGATGTTGAAGACGTTACCGGCTGATCGTAATTCTCACCTTTAAAGTTCGTGACTACATGAAAGAAAAAATATGCTGTGAACGAAGTTCAAGCTTTCTGAGAATTGAATGATTTCGGGAAGAATTCAATTTTCGAGGAGCTTGAACACTGCTCGCAGAATTTTTGATTTTTTTGTGCATTTTTATGACCAAAATACAAAAAACATTTACACAAATTTTGGTGTTTACACAATTCGTGTGATCTAGGCTTTAATATTTTCTTGGCCAAAGAAATGTTTGCCAGCATACATCAGGTGGTTATTTTTCAAAAAGTCATAGCTTTTAAAAATGTTTCTCGATAATGGATGAATCACCAACACTTTCTGCTTAAATTTAATAAGTGTTAAAGTCTTTTGTGATGAATCTTAATATCTTGTTTGACAAATCTCAGAGAATTGTTATCTGTGACAACTTTCCCAGAATGCAAGATCTGGCCACTTGTTTCTGTACTGCATAATGTTCAAACATTTTAATATACCACTCAAAAAATGTCCTTTATCACAAATCCTTCTCAGATACTAATTGAGTGTCATCAACTAAAGTTCTCATTATTTCTTTGCTCTTTAAATAATTGCAAGAATACTCATTCAAACAAACTTTTCTTTGCCACAAAATGCAAAGCCATATTTATTCTCATAGAAAAAAAAAAGATTGAAAGGAAGAGTTTCTTCACAATTTTCTCTAAGGTAAACACAATCCTTAAGAAAAAACCAACATATAACATTTTTTTTTTTTGTTTGGTTGTTGTTGTTATAGGTAGTTATTTGAAATTAAAAGAGAAATGGGAAAAAAAAAAATGAACACAGAATTCAACCTTCCAAGTACTTGAGCAAACTCAATCCTTTGAGTTGCACACATAGCATAAAATTAAATAACCACCACATCCAACCTTCTTTGAGGTAGAAAGTTAGAGGATATCATAAGAAAAAAAAAGAAACATTTCATTTTTTATCTCTCCAAGGAAAGTTCTGATGAAACTATTTGCCAAATACACTCAAACATACACACACACACAAATAAAATAAATGCAAACTTAAGAAGAAAATATTCTCTTTTTTGGTAGGAAAAAGGCTTAGAAAACTATTCTCGTACTTAACAATGGTTTTTTCTTTGCTAATAATTTGCTTTCTTTTTTTTGAAGAATGTCTACAAAACTATACTCTTTACCTCCCGTATATCAACCTTCCTTTCCCTTCTTCATATGAATTCTTTTAAGCTCATTCATTTCCTGGAAGTGGAGCTTTGTTTTGTGTCCACTTGCTTGACTTGTACTTTCTTGTTCTTTATTCAATATGGTTTTCTAGCAAATTTTTTTGCTTGTTCTTTATTCTGCATAAATAATGTAAAGGAAAACTGTCTTATCCCCTATCCGTTGATGTATTAGAAAAAAGGAACAATTTGTCCTTGCAATCTAGTTTGCATTTTTATTGAAGCGTTGAAAATCTTTATAGGGAATAGGATATAAAGGATAAAGTGAGCTGGCCAATATTTGCGCTATGACGAAGGGAAACGCGATGGAAAGAAAGTGACCAGGAGTTGTGGCAATTAAATGAATTCTCTTGGATAGAGTTGATGATTTTCTTTTTCTTATGGACTTTCTTATTTTATTGGGATAACTTTTTTAACCTCTTCTGTGTTGTTAAAAAAATGTCAGTTTTAAGGAAAGAATATTGTTTAAAGTTTGAAAGATAAAATTTTTTAAGGACGATGTTTTATTTTTGGCTAGAAGAGAGGTATTCTTCTCATGATTAATGGCAAAATCAGCTGATTTTTATTTTTAGAGGATGACACCTGAAATAAATGAGTTATTGTCATCAATTTTTATTAAAAGACTCAAGTTTAAACAATGAATGACTTAGATTAATGTGAAATGGTGCTTATTAACCCAGGAGGCAGGGTATCTGTGATTACCTACTCAAGGTTGTGCGAATAAAATTTTAAAAAGAATATTTACTGTCCTGCAAGTTTGCCATTCCAGTTTTGGAAATAAAGTTTAGTCAACAACCATAATGCAAAAATATGAGTCAGGTTTGTGGCCAGTGGTTAAAAATTCGTAAGCTACTCATGTGATGTGCCAAAAAAAGATATAACCAATTAGACATTTCTGCGAAATTGTATCACTATATACCATCACTTTTAAAAGATTTTTGCTGATAGATATGCTAACTAAATTGATTAAGAACACAAAATACTTTATAGATTTTGGGTTTTTTAAATTTCTCGGGATTTGACAACACACTTTTCTGTACTTTGTACATTTCAATAGTTGTTTTTAATTTTTATGAAAAAGTTATCTATTTAATTTCTCGTAGACAAATTAACTGAACACTAAAATCTTAAAATCGACTGCATTAATGATGGAAAATTGTATTAATTTTTAAGAAAAAGGAATTAAACTTTGTTTAGCCCTGCTCGAAATGAGTAAGACTAGGATGTGATGAAATCTATTCGATTCGAAATTTTTCCAAATACGTGTTAATCGAATACGAGGAAGTGATAGTAGAATAGAATCTATCATCTTAAGCGGTAACAGTTTTATTGGCAAAATTCTTTATAAAAATGATAAGTTCGTGTTAAAATCATTCAATTCTCAGAAAGCTTAAATGCTTTTACCGCAGTAATTTGATGTTACCAACAAACTATTGAACCCATTTTATGGTACCGGTAAAAAAGTCATCCTCTAAACAAAGCCTTAAAAGTTTTGCCTATCAATGGTCGCTTACGTAGGCCACAAATTACTATCACTTTAGAGCGAAGCAGCTTTTTTTTTGGTAACTTTTATAAAAATAAACTAACCGTTAAATTGGCTTTCCTTTTTTATTTGACGGTAAAAATTAGTCAACTGTATTAGACTGTTCTTGAAACCTTTTTAGTCTTTGGCACATTTTCTTTCTTAAAGTTATTTTGTTAGTTTAATCGTGGACGACACAGTTTAATAACTATTTTTGGAGTTACTTTTTGGATGTTTATAATACTTCAATGATATTCTTAGCTTTAAAAAAACTCTATAAACTGTCATTTGGTAACCTGTCCTGGATTCAGTTGACCTTATGACTCAAAAATAACATTCCGTCAACTAACCTACATTAATGTGTTAATTTTTTTTGCAAAATCAAGTCTTTCCTGACTTGAGAAAAACCGATTAATTTCGTTTCCAACTGCAAACCCGACTGCTGTTGGGTGTTCTGTTCTGTTCTGTTCTGGATGCTGTTGTAAGAACACTAAACTGTTTAAGTCCACTCGAACACCTCTTGAGCTCGTCCACATTATTTAAGTGTAAATAAATCATCTAACGATACTTAACCGTAATCATCTCGCATTCATGGCAAATTTATTTCTATTCCCACAACAGTTAAACGTAAATATTATTATATGTAATCCCCTTGGCAGTAATTGTTGTTATGTGTATGTGTGTTGTATTATGAGTGTTTGTGTGGTTGTATCCTTTTTTTTTGCCAGCTTCATACATTCACTCAGCAGTTGGAGGACGTGTGATTATGGCACTTTGTGGGCAAAAGGATACACTTCAATACATAACGTTATACCATAAGTATCCAAAGGATCTTCTTTACTTTCATTTTAACCTCTGCTCGCTCTTAAACTTTATTTTTTTTTAAGGATTTGTTTTGCTATACAACATACAGAAATCATAAAGTAGGTACGCAAGAGTTTCTTTGTAACTACTGCTGGTGTACTTATTATGCTTTAATTTTACGTTAACTGTTCAATGTAGGTACGGTACATGTATGGAACTGGAACCCTTTGAAATTGTTTTTCTTTTTTTTTTTTAATTTCGAAAAAAAGAATTACAACTATCAAACGTGGGTGGCTCTTCAGTGCAAGAAGGATGAGTTTGTGAAAAGGACGATTATATGTGCAGATCCCAGAGTGAATTGCTTTGAAATTGCTTTTTGAGGGACATAAAGGCTCTGGATTGGGAATGCTTCATCATTTAAGGATAATATTATTTCTAATCACTCTTGAGAGATATACCTACTAGAGGCTTACATGGAAGAAAGAGGACTTTTTCCATTTCATTCAATTATGAAATGTCCTTTCAAAGTGCATTCAATTGCGACATTTCAAGAACAAGTACCTATATACGATTAGTTGGATCTCTCTAACTCCAACTACAAACACTCCAATGATGATGTTTCATTCAAAAGAAATTGGACAGATAAAGCAATTTCGTTTTTGAGATAAAGTGAAATGGTTTATGATGTTTGAATTTGAAGGTCAAAAGAAATGATTGAAATAAGTTTGAAATATGAAATTATAGAGATCAAAGAAGAGTGACCAAGCAGATGAGTCACTCAAAACATTGGGTGGGCCCATTAGAATCGACATCGTTGGTATATATGCTAGAAGCAAACTCCGAAAAAGGCAGTTGAGAACTTATTTTAAAGAAACCGCAATAGTTTAAAGTCAAACAAAATTCTTTTCAACATTTAAAGCTTATTTTACAAAATTGAGATAGCGCTTCGGGTGCTTCACTCAAAACTACGTTTTCTGCTTTGATATAGTTTTTTTTTAACAAGAAGTTCATATTATTCAAGTGTAAAAAGGTTTTGACCTGAACAAAATATTCAATAGCATTTTAACTAGTAAAAAAATTGGCATGAATGTATCATTTTTCATTGGAACTAATAACTAAATGAGTGCATCAAAATATTTTAGGTTTAGAAGGATTTTTTTTAGCTAAGAAAAATACTATGTGAAAATTGCCAAAACAGTTTGCTAACATTATGGTAGATTTAAATAAAATGCACGACTGGATCGCACGAACTTGCTCTTGTAGTTGGAAGTTATTATATGTGTTTTTCGTTTTTTGTTTAATTTTTTTTCAAGTCTTTTTTTTTTTTTTTTTAACTAAATACATAATACTTATTAAAATGATGGGTACAACCTAGTGATAAGTTTTGAACGAAATCAGTTGAGCCAGAAATGATATGTACTGAAAAAAACTAAAAAAAAAACCAAGTTTAATCAAAATCGTTAGAGTCGTTTTCGAGAAAAATCCTTTAACTCGAAACCATTATATGGGAGGTATTCGTTCTAATCGAGATATTCAAAAACAAAAAAAAAAAAACTCCTCGGAAATTACAAAAAAGTTATCTGTACCAAATTTCATGCAAATCCGTCTACCTGTTTAGGCTGTGGCTCTCTGACAAACATACGCACAGACCAATGGACGGCATGACCACTTTTTTGGTCTTCTCCATCATCGTAATGTTGGTTTTGATTAAAACCTCGATTTGTTTTTACACGAAACCAAAACTTGCTCTATAGAGCAAATAAAAATGGTACAAAAATGATCCAATTGATTTTTTTTTCCAAATCATTTTTTTTACTTATTTTTCAAAAGGCGAAAACGTATGGTCACGAATTTATCAAAAAAAAACTGAATACTACTAAAGTAAACATGAGTTTTGGACTTTACAAGCAAAAGTGAAAAAATCAGTTAGGCCACTCTTTAGAATAGAATTTTTTTTACAAAAAAGTGTAAAATATTGATTTTTACCAAAACTTTTCAGAATTAAGTATTCCGGTTTTTGGATACCTCCATTATTTAAAAAATCAGTACCATTGTTCATTGGAAGAAATAAAAAAAATTTAAGTTTTTAGTTTAGGTACTCCCCATACAAAAGTGATAGTTTTTAACCTTAGTTTAAATAATCCTCATCTTTTGACCTTTACAGATTCCAACTATCTTGCTTCTATGAAAAGTTATCGTGTTCACGAATTTCCAAGGAAAACGACGACGACGCTGACGCCGCAAATGTCACAGGAAAATAAAAATTACTCCAAAACGTATTTTCTTTGCGTTTAATGATACTTTATGATGAAATAGACTAATTAAAAAAAAAATGTGCCAGTCACTACAAGTCATTGCATTTCCGTAGGAAGGAAGTAGCAAAATTGAAATTTAATTTCAGAGATCCCTCAAACATTTTTTAAACGAATAAGAAAAGGGCTTCTGTATTTATATCTTTTTTCGAAATACCATTTTTTAAATTATAGTGCTTATCGAATATCATTATGTTAAGAAAAAATTGTTTCAGAAGTATGACCCAGTCATAACAGATAAACGGTCTGGTGTATCAACTTGTTCATTTACAAAATTAAGAATTTAGATTGGGTTACAAAAATTTAAGCCTTTCAATTAACAGTATAGCTGACAAGTTTCTTAAGAACCGTAAAAAGTTATTTTTGGATTTTTTTTCCAAATAAATAGTATAAATATGAAAATAAATTATCTTTATCAACGCTAACCAAATTTTTTTGTAGAAAATGAATTAAAGTCTTATACCTTAATTTTAACTGCGTCAATCAAAAACTTCTAAAAAAAAATTATTTCCTAAGAACTCTTGTTAGCACAGACTATCAAATTTCATGTTGTTTCAGCAAAGCTTTTATGTTTCATCAAAAGAAACATTTGTGTTAAAAATTGTGTTATCTCTGTTTGATGCCAGCCCTATACAATACATTCTTAAAACAACAATAATTATATATTTCTTCGAATACTATGTCAGATCGCAAAGTACCTACCTACACCCAGTTTCTAAGAAAAGAAAACAACTTTCAAGATAATTGAAAACAAACAAAATGTGGGCGTATAGAAAGATTAACGTAAAGTCAATCATTTGCATGCAATCGATTCAATATGCACACGATAAGAACAAGGTTCATAAGCAGAGAGAGGAAGGTCCTTTTGGCTTTCATGTTATAAAACCCTCCTTGATCTGCGTGTTTGGGTGTGCATTTCCTTTGCAAGAAATTGTGTACTTTCCTTTTGAATGCAAATGAAAGAATAATAACCATGCCATTCAGAGAAAGTTCTCTTTCTTTGCCAATGCTCGTATATCTAATCTTGATTTTTGACATGAAACTTTTTATTCTTTGAAGGCTTTGTTGCGAAAAACATTACTATGTTCTACTCGTAAACAATTCAAATATTGATATTCCATTAAGTGAATGTGTTATTTTTTTTATTATTACACTAGGTCAGGAGATTGTAATGTAGGCGAAGGGGCTGATTGTTCTCAATTAAAAAGGACACCAATGTGTTTTTGTTCACTGAATTCTTTTTACTAATTGGGGTTAGGCATGAAAAGAGAATAAAATTGAAATTTTCTTGTAACATAAGGAGAAACTTTTCATTCTACCTTCAGTTTTTTTTTTACATTTTAATGCTCAAATAGATCCATTTGGAAACTATACCATGTAAATCGAACTCTGAGAAGAGTACAAGTGAATGTATAACAGGTAGTTGTTTTAAAAATTGAGCAAAATTGGATAAAACCTGGCATTTAAAGAAGCAGTAAGAACACTTCTCAACGTAAATGGTGTCTGTACACTACGGCGTATACGTACTTTTTTACATTTTAATTTTATTGCAAAATTAATTAATTTTTCCAAATCCCTTAAATGATACCCCAAGACGTTTAACAACATTTATTTAGGTGATTACAAGATGGTATGTTAATTGAATTATACTGAAGGCCAAAACTATACACTCGTCCGAAAAATGGAACAAGTAATTTTTCATCTCATTAAAAAATAGTCGCTTGAGATTAATTGAAAAAAAAAAAAAATAAAAATAAAAATTGAAAGTCTTGTTTTTTTTTAAATTCTTTTTGCAAAATAAACTTTTGAGGTGCGCTTATGGAAAAACCGAAAGTCAAACATTTTCTATCTATGTACGTAATACGTATGTATCAAGTGTCTTAAAAAGTGGGCATAATACAAATTTCTTTGAGTAAATCTAGCAACTTAGTTGGTATACAGCTTAAAGCTGTCGAATTTTGTCGAAAGTTTGCATTTTAGACCCTTAAAATTTTTTTAAAATATAACCTATTCAATTGAATAATACAAAAAACCGCTGACTTGATTGAATTGAATCTATGTAGGGTTTCTGTGGGTTTATTGTACTAAAAAAGGCCCATTAACCGTAAGTAGTTTGTTCGATATTTTTCCTACAATTTTGGACTTAAAAAATAATAGTTTTCTTACTTTCGTCCACTTACTTCAGACTTATTTTGAGGAAAATTCAATGATTCAAAAACGATGCGAGCTACAAATTTTTGGTTTGCGAAATAAATTAGAATTTAATTTGCTACAATTTTTGCGGTTAAACTTTTTTGATTCCGCCACAAAGTGTCCGCCAAAGAAAGGGACGTAATAATTTACATACTTCTTTTAGTTCTGCTGTAAAATTCACTCCATGAGTTATAAAAAGAACAGACATTTTATTGTTTTTCCTATATTCTTCTTCTTTTATGTACCTACTAGAATTTCTTATTGCATCTCATCGTAATGCATCACGAATTTCAAAATAATGTCATCAAACAAAAAAGAAAAAAAAAATCAAAACAAAAAAACGAATTTCTTATTGAATCTATCCATTTTGATCATATTATGCGCAAGAATACCGCAGTGGCTAGCAATCCTTTCATCAAGGACATCCACACACACACAAACAGACACCAGATGTAGGTACATGTCTCAGCTATTCATATCAAACTAACCGTAAATTGATCAATTCATCTCTCCATTGACCACACAGATGCAATTTATCATTGCTCGTTGTTGTTCAATATTTTGCCACACGCCGCGCTGCGCCACCAACAACGACAATCACGCACGAGATGTCTTTCAATCCCTTTCTTCCCTCTTGTGTACATATAACTTTAATCACATTTCGAAGGAGACTACATATATTTAGAAGAAATGTCCTACCCCCTTTACTAGGGAAAGGACAACAAATTCCTTGTTTCTTTGCTCCAAAAAATTGTCATCTCCAATAAATGGACCACCATCAGCCAGCAGCACACTCGAAAAGAAGAAGTGTCGAAAAGACCAATTCCAAAACACCCATCACCGCTACGACCACCACCAACACCATCACTCTAGGACCACATTTCATCTGCAGATCAGCCAACTTCTCATCGTCATTTGGTCGTGTCGGTCATGCAAACCAAAAAGGATAACAATCTTTAAGTCCGTATATATGTATATGCGGTGGTATGCTTATCACCTGCACACAATAAAGCTTCATTCTAGAGAATTGTGGCTCTGCAATTTCAATTGTAGTTGTTGTTGTTGTTGTTGTGTTTCGTCATGCCATTGCCACGACTTTTAAAGCAAATGCCACCCAATGAACCCAAAACGACCAGGATTTAGGAATTTAACCATTTTGCTGTCCAGAACAGGAACGACCAGATGCAGATGTAGCACACATATACACACACGACACACAAACACACACAAGAACTTTATCCTTGGCAAAGTTTTCAAGAATGCAACAACACCAAAATGCATTTTAGCCCATATGTTTCTTTCCAAACATTTTTCAAGGCAAGTTGTGTGCCAAAGGATGAAGTGGAGGTTTTGGGAGGGGGGAGTTATAAGGATTTGGGTAGAAATAATACGAGTTGCTGAAAAAGTTAACGAAATTTGTAGGGAAAAGTCTCTAACGTTTCTGGTTCCTGATGGTTAGAGTGTAGACAAAGTGCTTTGGGATCGAATTCCTAGCAACTACTCCGATTTCTCAAAAAAAAAAAAAAAATATAAAAGGACCAACCAGTAGTAGTTGTAGGACGAAGTCCATGATGATGGCTATAAGGAAACTAAAAACGAAGGGCTATAGGAGAGTGATGGGGAAAGGTTATATATGGAAGCAAATTGCAAGAGCGCGGTGACCTATTCCCATATACATCTTGAATAAAATGAAATAAATGGATAGGTAGGATACACACATATACACACTCACACATACATACATAATATAACCGCACTTAAATGTAGAACAAACTTTTACTCAAAGGGATATCCATTCTCCTTTCGTTTCTTATACAAATTGGATGAATATTTGTATATTGGTGAAAGGCAAGTAGTTCCTTGCTGAAGTTTTTTGTGTTCTGCGGTATGAGAACTTTAATGTGTGGTTAGGAGTGTGTGTTTGTTTTCAAACAATGGCCACAAAGCACTTGGCCCTTCTTAATAATAATCGTTTTGGAAGTTCAAAGACCTTATTATATAGGATATTGACTTGGAAAGAAAATACCTTCTCAACAAATGAGATTAGAAGATTTCAGCTCGAAATATAATCAAAATCAACTTAAGGAAGCTCTAAGAAATGTATCTTTTCAATACTGGCATGACTGAATCTAACTTTTTTTTACCAATAGTTAACTTTCCGAATGGTCTTCTGATACTTTTGTGCCCGAACAAATGCATCCACATAACCTATCCTAACCTTAAACCTGGAACTGAAAGGATAAACTTTTAACTGTTTTTTTTTTTTGTCAACTTCTGCATCGAAGTGACTTTTCAATTTCTGTTCAATTTTAATGGGACATGAAAACGGTCCAAGGACCAATTTTTAACTCGAAATGCATCCCTCACATATATACCACATGGATCATTAGCCGCTCGAAAGGATTTACTTTCAATGCTGCTGGTACTGGCACAAACTCAAGCAACCGAAAGAGTGAACTTCGATTTTTTTTTATCTCAATTTTTTATATTCTGCAGATGAAGTTGGTTGAAGGAAAGGAAGGACAACGTCACATTCTCCCGGTACCGTTAAATAAAAATTTCCAAAACGTATTATCCCTCTCTGGAAGCGAATACATTTTTAATCCTTATTTTTTTTTATTTTATTCGTTTTGGTTTGGTCCTTCGAGCTGGATGAAACTCTTTTTCATCGTCGTCTTCTTGGACTTTTTTTTTTTTTTTTTGGTTATAACTCGATGATGGATTACATACGTCAATCATTTTAATCAAATTTATTTGTGCAAATATATCAGTGCACTAGAATTGACTTAATTGGATTATGCAAAGAGAGAGAGAGAGAGAGAGAGAGAGAGAGAGAGGAAGGGAGGGAGATTGTATAGTCCTTTAGCATCATCCATATGCAAAATGATACTAAGTGAAATTATTACCAAAAGCTCAAAAACCAGATGTTTTATGGTTTCGAGCTATAGTCCTTGATATAAACTATGACAATATTCAATAAAATTTCATGCTACACCGCGATGCGATGACGATGATGATGGTGATGTGGGTCTGGCAGAGTATAGAAGAGAGTATAGACAGTATAGGATGATGCGGTTTTGTTTACTGACAGAATAAATCAAGCTGAAAACATTCAGTTATCCTGTTATAGTGCATCACAACGATATTTATACTCGCATACATACGGAATTTAAAGGACCAAAGAGAAAATTCCATCATATTTCAAAATAATTCTGACAGTTTTGCCAAAATCAGTGGATGGGAGTTTTGGGGAACTCGAACTATACGAAACAACACTGGATTGACAACAAAATGACAGCATCAGTGGAAGAACTGGCTATAGCTGAAGTATTTTGTAGGGCAGTATAATGTATAATATGGCAATATAGGGTGCAACTGTCATGATATAATACAGCGCATCATTTACATTCGAAATGTTTGCTCAACAAAGAGAAATTACATTCTGAGAAATGGATATGAGGCCACTTTAGAGAAAAATTATTGAAGTTATAATTAAATATGGTACCTCTTCTTTAAACTTATGTATACCTACTAGTATGGCCGAGCAGTACGAATTTGGCAACAAAAAACGAAGACTGCCTTTCAAGACTGTTTTTCTCTAAGAAAATCGAGCAAATTTAATAAAAAAAAACAGAACTAGTTTTTGTTAAATATTGTCAGATTACGGTTTTGTTTTTGATTGCTTCTACAAATCACCTCCAAAATTCTCACAAGGTCCTGTCATATAACCATCGATATCTTAATATGCTCCTATTAATATTTCCTCCATATTTTCTATCTTTCAAAATCTAAAAATATTTCGTGACACATATTTAATGACCCATAATGTTTAGCAACAAAATTCATCGCCTTATTGCACCAGATCTATTTTATGTTCCTCTCCCACTTGCAATTGCCAATATGAACATTTATTTATTGACACTCACTTCCAGATTCAGATTGCTTGTCTATAAAAAAAAAAATAAAAAAAAATGCAAAAATAAAATAAAAAATGATATAAAAAAAAAATCACTATTCCATTGGCTCTTTTCTATTCTCGTTCTGTACACTATTTTCCCGCACACTCACTCCTGAGTGACATACTGTAATCAATCAATCAATCAATCTATCAATCCAGAAGAGCAGTTTTATGTGAAATTCTGTGCAGGACATTGAATGTTGTGTACATCAGTGCGAGTTATTTTGATGTGTGTACTGTCTATGTTATTAAATTACCACAAAATGAAATATGTTTTCGCATAATTTCTCAGTTTAGTAGAGAATATCCTGTCCTGTTTTTCAATTTCGATGGATAAACATAAAAAAAAAATGCAAATAAATATATCGAACAATTGGCAAAAGGACTTTGGTGGATTCTTGTCAGTTTTAAAATATTTTTTTTCAAAAAAGCCTATACAACTGATAAATAATTCTAAAAAAATATATAGAACAGCTAGGTGAAGACAAGTTAAGTCATAAATGGGGCATGAGGGCACAAAAGTTTTCAAAAATAAAAAAAAAATGTCTCCTTCCATTATAATTTCATCATAACATTTAACACCAACCGGTGTGTCCTTATTCTGATCTACTTTTATATACAAAATCACTTTCTTCCACTCAAGTCAAGTCAAAAAGGGCCACCATCATCATAATCAGGATGACAGTGAGAATGGTTACATGAAAAAAATAAAAAAAAAAAAAAAACAACTCACTTACTATCTCTAACATTCTATCCAACAAAACCCTCTTCTTTCAATATTATTAAATTCAAATCCCTGCATAAATTGTCGCCATTTTATATTCAATTTGAAGAAATAACATCTTTTCTCCTCAACCGATTGCAAAAACACATCTTCCACTTCAGTGGACCTTCTCTAAAGAGTCTGTTTTTTTTTGTTTTTTTTTGTTATCTTCTTCCCAAGTCCCAGAGAGAGAGTCCAATACGACTACTTTTTGAACTGACTGTTATTCGAGTGTATATCCTTAAACTCCTTTTCTCATAATCCTTACAATCGACTGCATATTTCCAATATAAATTTCAATTCAAAAACATTTTCACAATTTTATTTATTTTTTTTTTCTTCTACATTGCTTTGGCTAAAGATGAACAAAATTCAATATAAAAAAAACTCAAAGCTGTCTTTGAATGTTGTATATAGAGACCAGTATAAGGGAACACGCAGAACGCAAAAGATAAAAAATTAAATAAAAAAAAAAAAAATTACAAAATATACAACAGAAATGTCATCCTTTTGGTCCTGTGGCAGTACCAGCCATATGTGACGGAAGGAAACACTTCAGTAATATTTTTGTGCACGTGACCCATTTCAATATAATATAACGTCAACGTCAACGACAAGGATGACAACGGCAACTCCAACAACTGCCAGTTGAATGGCACTTTTTCATATCTCTGATAAAGGATAGAGGTACCAGTAACCAGTACCATAGTGTGTATGAATGAGTATATGTGTGTGCTTTACTTCTCATATCATGTCCGCGAGGAGGAAAAAGGCTTGGTCCACCGCCTTTCTCTGTGAAAAATATCCTTCCTCTAGGAATTTAAGTGATAAACACTATTAACTGGGACATTTCATTGCATACGTACAGGAGTTACTCGATGACATATCGCATAGTAGAGTAGAGTACACACATTTATGCTTAAGAGGTGACCATCTGAAGTTGATATTTAAAAGTTTTCAGAAATATGTCCAACAAAAACCAAATATTTTTTGGTAATGGGAAGTATATCGAAGATATAAGTCTTCTATAACGCTTCTTTAACACTTCTATAACGCTTCTTTTGGATGGTAGTAGTCGTTATAAGAGTAAAAATATATTTTTGATGAAATTCATCTTTAAGATATTCTTTAAAGTACTTTATATCAGCAAAACAGACCTAATGTTTCAATTCATTTGTTACTATATTGTATTTACCTACTCCATGAAGCTGCAACAGGAATAATAAAGAACATTTTTGTCATCCCTTCTGTGTTATACAATACTCATAGAAATATTATACAATGCTTACAGGAATGATATTTTTTAGTTTAGCAAATTATTGTATCAATTTAAGATTATCATTAAAATTCAAGTAAAGTTGTGCCAATATGGTCACTCTAATATGATTCTTCCATTGAACAAACAATATGTGTGATCAGGTTAAAGTCCTTATGTATCCTTTTAGTCATCATTTCGAGAATGTCCCTTTTTTGTAGGTATAGATATATGAGCCAACCAACCATTCAGAAACTGCCAGTTGAGTGTACTTTATGCAAAACTGTTTTATTGCACTCTCTGCGATAGCCCATGATGAAAGGATTTATTCTGTTTTCATATCTCGTTTTTTGAGTGCAAACAGTTATTTGAAGGATTATTACCTACAAACAAACAACAACAAATATTTAATCAAAATCCGATTTGAACCTGTCACTGTGATTTGACAGCAGGCAGAGTCCTACGAATTATTACAAATTGATTGAGATTTTAGGGACAGCATCGAATTGTTTCTGTCGATATAACTGACAACGGTTATATGATTTATCACGATTATATGATTTTCACTCAAGGGTTTTCTTTTTTTCGCTCCCAAAGTTTATATAAAAATGTCTAAACCGTCATCAAAGAAGACGATATTCTATATTTTTTTTTTGTGTTCAAAATAGGAGATCAACAATTCAGTGGCAAGTGGAGGAATTCTTTGGCAGTTTAAATAGTTTTTTGGTATTTTATTTTATTACTTCCATTCTTCATAAGGTTGGTAGTTTAGGAGGGTCTTGACTTGCTTTCATATATGGGGCAGATGGTATTGAGATACAAAATAATGCTTTTGAGTTAGGTCGGTAGTGTTAATAATTTGGGACACATGTACACTACACATAGTGCATGTGGTGTTTCCCAAAAGGTGTAAAGTAATTGTCCAAACTAAATATGGTGAAAATCCAAGTCAAAACCTTTTAGAATTTTTTAAATCTTGGTATTTCCGTTTTTGGTTAACGGCTGCTTATTTGAAATTTTTAATTGTTTTCGCCAAGTTTAAGGTTTTCGTTAATTTTATTTATTTTTTTTACTTCAAAATTAGAGTCGCAGCGTAGAAAAATAATTTGTTGTTCGATTTTTGGCTAATTTTTCTGGAGTTCTTAATAAGGTTTCACACGTTTTCCCAAAATAAATCTTTTGTCGAAATTTATTATAATGTTTACCCTTGCAGAGTATAAAACAAGCAAAAACTTAATTATTTCATGTGCTGTCAAATTTTTTAAAGAAAACGAGGTACCACCTAACTTTATTCAGAAATGTAAAGTAAAAATGATGCCAGTAGCTGAAGAATGTATATGTTGATTCACATATCAGTTTCCGTAATGCTCTACAACAATACAATCACACGAGCTCAAATAAAGGTTTTAAATTTTCATACTTTTTGCACTGTTTTCCTGATAACTTCAGCATTTTCAGGTCTCTGCAGCTGATTTTTCCAGCATGTTGTTCATAAGAACAGAGTTGGAAGCAAAGCCAACTATTAAAGTCTCCCTGAAATTGAAAAATATTTAATTTTTGTTTATTTTATAGTTCAATGAATAAGTCCAAAACTAAATCGTATAATTTTAATTGTATAATTGTTCTTAAATCTCCCTAAAATTAAATTTTTAGAAATGTATTTATAATACTGCATAATTATTCTTAAAAAGTCTTGTAAATAAACTTTTAATTGCTGATTGATTGATGGAGCATCTAAACAAATTCTTAATAAAAGGGTTTCAAACGTGTTCGACTTAAATGCAGTATGTTTAATTCCTATATACACTAAAAGGGCTTTTAGCGATAATTCTTTTAAGTTAAATAGCTTTTAAATATATTCCAGTTTCACCATTGCAAAAAAGGAAATTTCAAGGGAAATTTTAATTAAAATTTAGCTTAATGCACATCCCTGGAAACAAACAAAAAATGTGTTGTTCCCTTCTCTCTTACAAAGTTGGTTAGTACATAAGAAAAAGACGAAAGCATTATTTGCTAGTGAGAGGAGTTTGTTTTCAGAATCTCAAAACAAAGAAGCTGCAGGGTAATTGGTTATATTATTCGATCAGGGTTTAATTTTTAATTTTTGTGTGTTTATCTCTATGAACATGAAAATATTAAAAAATAAATAGAGGAAATATATGACACTGATGAAATACATATGAACTTGCATGAATACCTATATTATTTAATTTCAAAAATAAATCAATATGATTTTGAGAAGGGACGTTTTTAAAATTTAATGGGTGTTTAAAATGACTTTTATTTTAAAAGCATTTTGATGAAACCGAAATACATCATTCTAGGGTTTAAATTACTTTAAAATATAAAAAAGTCCTTCGTAAAATCGGCCATTAGCACCTTTAATTATGAATAAGACCATCCAAGGTTTGACGAATTAACTGTTATTATCGAGCAATTTCAAAGTCAGAACCACTAAAAGAATAAAAGATGAGTTTTTTTGTGCGTAAATGTCTAAATGTATTTCTTTTGATTTCTATAATTGCCTTCATAATAACTGCAATAAAAGGTTATTCAAAAGCGCTTGGATTTGACAAAAAAAAAGAAAAGCTTATATACCGGTGTATACTTCAAATATGTAACTTAGTTACTATTGAGTTTTCATTTATTGCACTTCAGATCTAAAGATTTCTTCGCTGCAATATGGATACACCAAAGACCTACACTTTCGATGAGCATTTTGTGGCATTTTTAAAAGATCCTTTTATCAAACGCAAAACACTGAACGCACCCATTGAATTGAGTTCAAAACTTTCAAAACTTTGTGCTTTAGCAGTTTCTGCTATACTAATAAGTTCTTTAATAATAATTTTTAAATACAATTTTCAGGACTTGCATTTGAAGTTAAATGAATTATCTGAAATTGTTGCTGCATTTGTTGGTTGCTTAATAGTTTGTTATAGAGAATGGACATTTATCATCAAGAAACAGAAGATAAACGACATGCTATGTAAATTGGAGTCAATTTTCCCACTGAAATACAAAGAACAAAGAACCTACCAATTGGATATTTATTCAAAGGCAATCATCAAGCAAAACAGGACATTTGGAGTTTTGGGTTTTAATGCTTGTATGTTGATGGTTCTAACACCGTTTTGTAAATCTATGTATTACTGGATCACTTCTGCATCAAATGAAGAATATCAGTTCTTGTATCCTCTCATAACTTGGAATCCGTTTGGCAACTTAAGCTACCGTGGCTATGCTGTGATGTACTGCATTCAAATAGCGACTGCATTCAGTGGAACTTATATTTATATTAAGGATGATGTAATAATTTCAACATCTGTGGCTCAATTGTGTATGCATTATCTATATTTGGGTAAGGCAATAAGTAAGCTTGATGCCAGAAACGAGCGACAATCTAATCGAAAGTTGGCTGAACTAATACGATTTCAGTATAAATTAGAGAGGTAATAAGAGTAAAAGAACTCTTTCAATTTTCTAAATCAATTCTCTTCCTTATAGCAGCATTTGCAATGATATAAATAAAATATATAGCTTTAGTAATTTTTTTGCCTTAATAAGTGTAAGGATATATGCGTGCATGTTTATGATTTCGCTGATCAATTCGAATAACTTTATACAAATTCCATCATTGGCTGGGAAGCTTTTTGTGCTAACAGTGTCAGTTTACTTGAGATGCTCAGTTGGAATGAAACTTTTCGAAGCTGTTAGTTGGAATTTATTATGATTTGTTTATTTTTTTAATAAAATATTATTGCATCATAGAGTTCGAGCTTACTTTTTTCAATATACGATCAAAACTGGTATGAGGCACCACCAAGGTACAGAAAGACGATTTTGATTATGATGATTAGGGCTAACAAGCCCATGGAGTTGGAGGCGTTTAAATTAAAAACTGTCTCTATGGAATATTTTAAAGAGGTTCGAAAAAAAAAATCCAAGATTACTCGAAATAAACGAAACTTTTTTAATATATTGAATATTTTCAGATAATTGTTTCAACTTACGAGATTTTTATGTTTCTGTATAATTTTACGAAATAAGTTTAAAGTAAATAAGTTAAAGTAGCACCTGATAAATGAAGTTTTTTTTATATAATATTAAGAACTACTTGGCACTTGGTATTGTTATTTTAAGAGCGTTGTGAAATAAATAATTAAATAATTAATCGTGTTTCTCGTACTTCGTTTGTACTGAATTGCACGTACTTTGTCATGTACTCCAAAGCATTGAAGCAAGTAGTTAGTAAGTAAGTAATTGAATTTATTGGGTCTCTTCACACGAAACTTGTTCTTTCTGGGCTCAAATTACTTTATCTCGTTCTTCCACATCAAGGTAAGGTACTCCCCTTGTTTTGAAATTATGTACTGATTTACTGGGCATTAAAGTCTTCATGGAAATATAGTCCGGGCGGCAACTGCAAAAATGCTTTACTCATAGAGTTCAAGAAAATTTCAAATAAGAGGTAAAAGATGACTATTAGAAGGTACGAAAACCACACGTCTTCCCGCCCGCATTCTGGCAGGATTAGCGTGCTAAGGTGCATTTGGTACCATTTCTGAGGTGTGGTTGATATTGGTGTAAAAGGTAATGAGGTCCATTTTTCAAATTGAAAAGTCTTTCAGGTCAAAGTATAACAGTTTTACCACAATGGCTGTTTGAGGTTTTCTTTAATTTTTCAAACTATTCCAGTTTATTGTGTGTTGCTCAAAAAAATATAAAACATATTTCTAAGTCAAATCAAAGCTAAGACAAAGCAATTTTTCAATATACATATAATATTTTTAGGTGACAGCTTGATAGTTTCCTGAGACATTACCAAATTTGTTCAAAATTAGCAACAAAAAATCAAAATTCGACAAATGATACTCTGTGGATTAGTGTACTCATCGACTTAAAGAAATTGGTGTCAAACTAAAGGTTTTAATATCGGGTTTTTGAATAAGCAACATTCTAGAAGACGGGATCTTAAAAAACAGTATTTTAGAAGACGAGATTTAGAAACTTTTTTCGGGATTTTTGAAAAACGGGATTCCGATACGCTCCCTTTGCAAATAAATAATTTCCTGCAAAGTAAAAGTGCTAAGTGTTTCATTAAATTCACAAAGTGAAAAGAATTTTTCCTTTTCAATTTTTTCACTTTGCAGTAAAGAACTTTCACGTTGCAAATTTGTGTTAGATGAAACGTTAAGAGGCGTTTGGTGAAACGATATTTGCAAGTAACGCTAAAAAATGTTTGATTCAAATTCAGACTTTCCTGACAATCCAGATTTTCAGGAAAACAAAATTTTATGATGTTTTTTACAAAAATAAATTCTGGCGTAAGAAAATCACTGAAATTCAAATTTCTTGTCCCTGCCCTGAGAAGTTTATGAATGAAACTGCTGCGCTAGATTTCAAATTAGACAGCATGCTACCAGTCGTAGTAAACAAACAAATCAGAGACCATAGAAATAAGTAACGCTCAGTTGAACAGCCAACGGCACGGTTCTGTTTCCCACCATTGATGAAATTTTTTTTGAACAGTAAATTAAATCACAAAAAAAAAAATTCCAATAATGTTTACTACATACAACAAGAAAAAAAAGGATATTTCCTGCAAGGGTTCATCAAATATTAATTTTTAATTGATAACCCCAAAGTCATTTGCATGAACTTGCAGCACATAATTTTTCATTCGAATTCAATCATGCGAAATGTTATACTTGACTGCAATAAGTAAACTAATTCCCGCCGACATTATTCATCAGCCCGTGAAAAACTCCTTTCCGCTACAAGTCACATTGATTTGAATTGAAAAAAAAAGAATACAAAAATACAAAAAATAAGCACCAAGCATCAGAAAAAATAAAAAAATCCAAATCAAATGGAAATTCAAAACTCCTTGCATAAGCCCCTCAATCCGGACACCTCTCCATTAATATCGCTTTTCGCTCCCCGCATAACGAATTTATTATATATTCTCTTTCGGGGCATGCCCCCCCTCCTCTCTTCAATTACTTTCTGTAAAATCGTTCACGATATAAATCAACCTTGCACATTCCTTTCCAATATCGACTCCTTGGAAGATCCTTTTTTTTTATTTTTCATTAACCAACGGAGAAGGAGCAAAAAAAAAAAAAAAAGAAAAAAAATCGACGAAGTAAAACCTTAAATTGATATTTGATTTCTGATTTAATTTCAAAGTCGTGGTCTGTGGAATTCTCAGGAGCTTACTGTCGGGCATGGACTCTCTATGTACGGCGCGAGGGTGATGATGTGCGGGTCGTGGTCGTTAAAGATAGTTTCTTCCTCTTTCAATATTTCCTAAAGGAAAAACGATTCTTTAATATCCTTTCCTTCTTTCTTTTTTGAGTGTCCTGTGCGTTGAATCGTTTTCTTGTCCGACTGCATCGTTGGAGATTGGTACATCAAATCATGCACCCCCCTAGAGAGAGGGGGTCTGTTGAAAAGCCACAATTTTGCTCCTTAAAGGATTTGCCTGGAGAGAGACAGAGAAAGAGGTCTTTTCCTAATTGACGTTGTCTTTTCCTTCTATAAACGTATAGCTGGGGGATTCTGTTTTTTTTTTTTTATGTTTTAAGTCAAAGTGTAGAATGATAATTTGAACAGGACACGCGGGTAAAAGTCATGAGAAATATGACGTCGGTGACCTCCTTTAGGGTATATTTTCAATATTTGCACATATTCTTTGAAAAGGACGAATCCAGATGGGATCAGATATGCGAGGGTAATTATGGATTTTAATTGTCCTGGTATATTTGCTTTGTCAGGGAAATTTTAGTTCGTCGATGAGGGAGGGTCACATTGGTGGAAATGTAGGGCGAAAATGTCCGATTTAAGTAGGTAAGGCGGGCGCAAAGCACCTACTCGTGCAAGCGAATGATGTAAATTGCTATTTGCTCGATTTAACTGTTAACATTGTTAGATTAATGTTTACTCAAGGACCAAATGGAATACATTTGACCACGTGTATGCTGCTACTTCTGCTGCTGGTAGAGAGTTGGCAGAGTTTGTACGTTGTGTGCTATTGGTCGATAAATATGTTGATTATAACTATTTCTTCCTGCTTCTTCCTATCTCTCTCTCTCTTCAAACCATCGTGTAATTTTATTGTTCGAATGTAATTATCCTGGTCGTTATTAAATCCACCGCCGGTATTCCTCTCACAAATAAGGGAATCAAAAAATTTCAGCAACTCGCTTGGAGGTTTTGTAAAAGTGGAACAGGAACACATTCGTTCATTTTTGTATATCCAGAATGGACACTGCAAGGACTATATAATTAACCAACAACGTCCCAATTACAAATTCAGTACCAAACTTTACCATGGTAGCAAATGATAATGATTCTTCTATACATCTGGTGCTGTTGCAGTAACTTCACTGTTTACTATTGCTACAGCAATTTACACTCTGTGAATATTTAGTCAGGAGCATTTTTTTTTCATTTAATTTTATTCCTTCAGCCGTTGATCCTTTTCTTCATTTTTCATTCTGAATGTACATCCTGCAATGTTAAGCCATAAATATATTTAAAAAGGATATTTTTTTTCGCGAAAAAAAGAAGTCCATGGGCGTGACAATGACGATGAAGATGGGCTACGATGTAGTTGTCGTCTTCATAGTCTGGCTTGTCGAAATTGAACCGCTTTCCTATGCGAAAAGCAACATCTTTAAAGGACGACAAGGACGATGATGAAGGCAAAGAGCTCTTAAGCGAAAGTAAGTCCTGCAAATTGCAAACAATGAAGAGAAAAAGTAGCACCAAAACCAGCTGAACAAAGTGAAATATTTTCCAAAAAGGATAACATTTCCTTGCTTCTTCGCGGTTTTGTGGTGATATTTCTTTTTTTTTTCTTCTTTGCGTTATACACAATGGTGCCTGTTAGGGGATCTTATAAATTATTCAATAGTAAATTTTGTTGTTGTTAAGGAACTGAATGTTAATCCTTTTGTTGATTATATTCAACAATTCCAGATAGTAACTGATACTTGCAATATTGTCAGCAAAAAATGCCAATATTATCTTGATTTACTGTAAAATGGTGCAAATAATAGTTTGTTTTTGAATGTGGATCAATTTTTTTCGTAAAATGGGGCTGCTAATAATTGTTTTGTACAGGGTGAGACTCTATCTCTATTAACAAAAGACACCTGTTATAAAATCATTTGTAACAGTAACAGTAACAGTTCAAAAAAACTTTCTACTGACTAGAAGACTAAAATCAGTAAAAAAAGTATTGCAGTTAAATAACTTTGAGTCAATTAACTGCTTTAATTAAATGTTCAGTCAGTATTTTAGTACTGACTGCTAACTGCTTCTTTTGCATTTAAAGTACCTACTAAGTAGCAGTAACGACTTGCAGTAAAAGTTAGAGTCAATATCTTGCGATGGAATTGACTGCAGTCTTTTACAACTCTGGCTTGTAGTTAGCAGGTATTGAGAGGACCTACGGCTATCTAAAATGTATTTTTCTTGACTAGCAGTTCTCTTGGAGATTTTGTCAATTCCTCGCCAGAGAACAAAATAAAGGTGGCATAGGCTGGGAATTGAACCCAGAGCAGCGGTGTGACAGTCCATCGCACTAGCCTATAATACAGAAATGAAACTTATACCTTAAGTTACCCTTTTTTAGACGTAATTTCGATTAAAAACAATTTTCAGATTTAGATTTAAATCATATTGAATCTTTGTTTTTTTTCAACAAAAACTCCTGCCAAAATCTTCGGCCTTACTGTATAATTTTTTGTATTCTCTGGTAAGACAATCACTTTATTTTTGGTTGCAACCTTTTTGCGGTCCAACACAATTTAGTGACATAGCGATAACTAGAGAAACAATGAAACAATAAGAAGGAGAATGCAAGACGCTCTGATGGGTGGGAAGGGTCTTTGGGAAAGGAGCCGCATGGTCCAGGGAATATTCTGCATCAGCATCATTATCACCATCATCATCGTGGTCCCTATCTTGGTCGTTGTCGTCTTTTCATTGTCGTCGCGGTATCAACTGAAGAAAAGCTGCTGAAAGAATACAAACAAAAAAAAAAGTCCGTTTGCCTGCACTTTCCGTCCCAGTCTACTTGGAGCCAACCACTACTGGCTGACTGGCTGCCTGGAAGAAGTGCGGTGCAACAAGGAATCATCTTCTTTTCTTGATACCCTACCCATCTCCAAGCCACTTCGGTTGGTATCTTGCTGCTGGTCCAAGGAGAAAGAAAATAATGGGTAACACTTCTTCGTCTCAACTCACTATATACACCGAAGTAGGACCAACAAAAAGGACCTGCTGCAAAGGTATACACAGTGCAGCAACATCAACCAGACCATTATATTATTATCAAGGATATCTTGCAATAGAGGACTTGTACCAAAAGATTGCAGTACTTTTAACAAGCAGCTCTCTCTCTCTCCAGTCTCTCTAGACATTGCACATTTAAACGGATAGAAATATGACTGGACAAATACTCCATGATAACTGTATAACATTTTTGAGATTAAGATCCTTTTGTGCTTAATGGTTGGTGCTGGGTGCTGCTGCAGTGCGAGACCAAGGAGACACATTTTCCTTTAAAGGATCTTAGCCTATATCTCTACTCCATGTACACTGTAGTACAGAGTAAAGTCCTGTTATAGGGAACTCGCTCGGGTGATGATGGTGATGTATCTTGAGTAATTCCAAACGAATTGGTCTTGCAGCAGCAGCAGCAGCATCATCAGAAGCAATAGAATCAGAAGCACTACACAGGCAACAGCTTGGGAAATGTCTTGTTTTGTGCCGCACGAAAGACCCAAGAGTTTCTCTCTAATTAAATGATAGAAAACAAGGAGTAGAAATGAAAATAATATAAAACATGAAAAAGGACGAAGAGAACAATGAACAATTCACATCAGAGAAAGTAAGTAGAGAGGAAGACTATATTGTGCTCAGTGCAGTATAGAAGGCAATTGGAGACAATTTAATTTTTGTGTGCGATGAGAGTTTTAGGTCTTTGTTTTCTAAAGTGGCCGGAAAAAGGATATTAATGATGAGATAAGGATATTTTATTGTAAGTTGATGTTAGATGACATTATGAGATTTGTTATATAAGCAAAACGAGGGGCTTGGGTTTCTTTGCATTTTGATTTGATTTTCTTGAAGGGTTTTTGGATTTTTGTTTATGTCCTGCGGCAGAAGTATTGTAAAAGGTTATAATTATTAAATTCAAGTACGAGGGCTTAATTAATGAAAGGAAATAATAAAGTTAAAGCTGAAATGATTAAAAATTGAATAGATTTGAATTGCAGCTTTATCCCTTATAAGTATTTTTAATAGTAAGTAATAGCCAAGGACGTACGCAGGATATTTTATTGAATTTTACAGAACAAAAATATAAAAAAATTATGAACATACAACATTTAGCGACAGGGGAGGAAGGGGGAGGCAAGCATAAATACTTGTGTTCAACTTAACTGCTTTAATTTCAGCAAACGGCTCTAAGTGACTAAAAATTGCAATTTTTGGTTTCAGTTATGCAATTTATTACCAATTTCTATCAAAATCGTTAGATGGTAAAAAACAAACAAGTTTTCCCATTTTCATCATATGGCAGGTGAGGTTAATTTTGGTCCTAAAAAAAAATGTAAGTTTCCCTCTAGAAATTACCAAACAAAATTGAGTGTTTTTTTTTTTTTTACTTTTATGGGTTATTGAAAATGTTGCTTCGACACTTTGTCATTTCTTATATTATTATAAGATTGTGGTTTCTAGTTCAATGTTCACTGTTGTACAGTAATCTAAATCACCAGTAAAAATGGAGATATTACCATTGATTGCAAGAAAATCAAAAATTTCGAGTAAAACCATTTCTATTCTCAAAACTTCAAAGACAAATTTCATTACCAAATGTCCTTTGTAGAAATAACATTTTTCTTTACGGTTTCCCATCACAATCTCTCTTGGATTACAGTTACATAAATGTCACCTCGATCGTATGTTTGTATGTGATATCATATCGTTTCATCAAAACTTAACTTTAATAAAGAATTCCATATAAAATCTTTTTTTCTACTACAAACGATATTCGAAATAAAAAAAAAAAAAAAAAAAAATGCAAAGAACAAGATGGATGGTAAAAATTAATGTTAAAACAAAATCATGCACCAGTTATTATCAAAGAAACAATTTTTTTCTCGCCAATTATTGTTTCTTCAGAAAGGATAACAAGAACTAAACAAATTGCTAACAAAAAAGAAATTTCCTCAGTAAGGGAAATTCATCATGAAAGGTACCCCATACGTGAAGGAATACATCATGTGGAATCCTTGCAATGTACAAAGTCAAGAACAAGTTCGTAAGTCATGATTAAAAATAAAACAAAAAAAAAAATATCAAAACACAAAAACAATGTAAAGAGGTCCTTCCTACTTTGCACAAACAAGAGAATCCTTGTTGACAAGGACAATAATTTAATGTAAGGGCATAAAATAAATAAAAAAAAAACAGAAGACTAAAACAACATATTTTTATCGTTTAAGGATAAATTAATAATTTTTTTTTTTTATTTTATTATTTATTTATTCTTCCATTTTGACATATGAGAGAGTATATTTGATTATCCTGCATCCAAGTTGTTGGTCGGTGACGGTGCATGTTGTAGATACATATCCTTTGAAAATAAAATTTCAAGGAGCATCCAGGAACATAATATTTATACTGATGATGGATGTCCTCAGGATATTGCATTGCTTATTGAGCTGGAAAATTATTTACTACCGCTGCAAAACATGCATACTAACAACAACAACATACACATGTATAGGCACTCGTACTCGTGTACCTTACCTATCTACCTCTGTTTATTTTGAAGCATCGTCCTTCGACGACATAAATACACAGATACGGAAATATAATTTTATATTTTATTTTTATTTTCCTTTCCTTTCCCCATGTAGGTATGATTACCTCACATAAAAATCAATCCTTAAACCCCATACCACCGCCGCCTACACAAACATTACCCGTGTCCACCACCAGCATCCTTTTTACCCATTGCGTGATAGGATGTCGTATAAGGATCATACGGGTTGTACGGACGGACTGTAGTATAATGTTAGCGAGACCGTGTATGTGGCAAAAAGGTGCCATTAATGACAATTGCCAGAAAAGTTTATGAGTTGTGGAAATTGACATTTACCTAATAGCACATTATAAGCTCAATTTGAGCTTAATGTTGACGAATTAGATTAAACCACAGGATCATGATTGGAATATGTTCCTATTCCTTCATACCCATATCACTTCCACTCTATAAGGACGTTCATATTTTCTAATTTTGATCCTTTCAAATAGCCTTGATTTTGGATTTTGTTGGTTCGATAGGTACATGCGGAGTATGGATTGGTTAAAAAGGCTATGATGTTATATGCCAATAAATACAAGTTGGTCGAGTGTGTGTAAAAAGGATGTGAAAATACCTATGAGCAGATATAGAAGATTTAATCCTTTTAGGTTTTCAATTTTGAAATTGAAAACATTACGAACGATTTATGGATCTACATCCATTTAAGAATATTATAATAAGAAGCCACAACCTATAAATATGCAGGACTTTTTGGAGGTAGAATGTTGTTTATTTTTTTTGTTGTTGATACAAATTCTAATATGAAAGTGATTTACTTATGAAAATAACCATTGAATCGAAAGTAATGCAGGCTGGCAGTAATGGATTTTCAATAAAATTTTTTTTAAGATTTTCATTTAACATAATATTTGTGGTTTAATAGTCTAGTGATTATAGGTAATTCTTTTAGATCGAAAAAATGATTGCGTTAAGGGTTTTTATTATTTTATATGTTTGTCTGGAATCTAACCACGTTTAAATTCCAAGGTGCACTTAATTCCACTTTGAGGTTTTTTTCTTAAAGTTTTTAGTTTCCTTCCAAATAACAGAATAAGTTTAAAAACTTCGAAAAATCATGGTCTGAACAAGTTTTCTCAGGTATTGAAACAATCACAAATAATAACATCTCTGATACTCGACAGAAAAAAAAACAAGGAATGTTGGGTTAGAAAATGCCAGCAGAAAAAAAAAATCTTAAAATTTATCTTTAATAGAAGAAATCATATCAAAAAGTTTAATCCAAGTCGTTAGAGCCGTTTTCGAGTAAACTGCAATAACTCAAAAATGTTGTAGTATAGGTACTCGTTCTAGAAGAGATAACTATTCAAAAATATAATAAAACAACTTGCAAAATTAGGTTAAAATCTTCTGTTACAAATTTTAAGAAGATCCGTCCACATGTTTAGGCAGTGGAAACGTGTACAGATGGACGCACAGACTGACAGGCACCATGACGATTTTTTTCGACACGAAACGAATGCTTGCCCTAAAAACTTGAAAGTTACTTGCAAGTAAAAACGTGTAAGGCTGCAGAAGAATGACGTGAAGTACCTACTGGATGAAGAACTATGAAATACGGCAATTTTTTCCACGTCGCGTCGTTTAACGCTTTTTTTATGATATTTCGCCAATTTCTTAACGATATCACACATTTCTTTTACTTGTACCGTTTCCCTTTTTCTGCGACTTTTCTCGTTTTTTTCTCGACTTTTCATACGCGGAAAAAGAGAAACGGTATAAGTTAAAAAGAAAAATTGTGATATCGTGAAAAAATGCGTGATATATCATAAAAACAATCGTTTTGATGAAAGTGCGGTGATTCATATTTCTTAACCAAGTACTTCAAGCTTTTTTTACGTCATTCCGCGTCCACGTGACTTCACATACTTTTCCGCAACTTTTCACCCTTTTCCGCAACTTTCCACACTTTTTGGTGAAACACACTAGCTGCTGATTGTACATTCTTACTGTTTACTGTTTGTTTTACCCATATCATGCCCAACATTAGGTTATTCGTTCCGTTTCCAGGAACGCATATTCACTCAATTTCTAAAATCGGAAACTTGTTTGCAAAATAGTAACTTAAATCTCCTTTAATGTCCAAAATTAATTTTCCTCTATGGAATTTCGGATTGATATTACTTCAGAATCTTATTTATTAGCACCACTAAGTCACAGCTCCTCAACGCTTTATTGTTGAACCAATAAATTTACTTTTTTGGCTGGTATATTAACTTACAGTTTGTATTTATCGACCAAACAACGAATACATTTTGCCTGAAAAAAAAAACAAAAGTAAAATTTTTTCAAACTCTCCAAGGTAGGCAAAGGTATTTCGTAATGAAATCCTTAGGCGGTTTTATGCAATGCACACATCCTTCACATTGCATCCATCAGCGAAAGGCACACTCTGCGAGGCTATCTAGAAACAGAAGGGCACAACAAACATCTGCGTGAGCATTATACCATCTGAATTCCATTATCCTGCTATACGTGGTCATACTCTTTCTCTACACAAATAAAAGACCTATAAGAGAGATATGTGCCAGCATTTTTTGACCTCCTATATTCTCCTGACTATGCCATCAATGTGAAATGTGTGCAAACACATTTGTGTTTTGCTTCATGAGAATGCCCCAACCTGGACTGGGACTGATGATGGTTGCATGGAACGGCAAAATCCTTCATCATTGATTTTTGTAAACCGGATAAGTATGGACTTACTCTTGGTCCGTTTTCGATAGTAGGTCATGCTCTGTGCCAAAAGTCCACAAACGGAACTTTTCTAATTTCCAGCCGACACACACACGAGTACGACGACGATAACGCACGATGTCACTTTTCCACCCTCTTGCCGTGGTCCTGGTCATTCCACATTTCCCTACTGGTTCTATCCGCATCTCATAAAGGTGAGCCTTCTGTGTACTTCAGATTTGAATTTGGCGGGTTTTATTGCTCTCTGGGACAAAGTGTGGTTGTTATTTCCCTGCCGATTACATCGGGGCTAAGCCGAACTATTGCTTCTGCTATGCATACAACACTGGAGATTGCATTAAGTCAAAGGGATTTTAAGGGGATGGCATTTCATTAGAGCCATGACCATCAAGGACGACCTATAGGAGCGCATACAAATTCAGTTAATGCTGTGCGTATGTGCGTTTCAAAGCTACATCCTTTTTGTTTCACTTTATGGGCGAATTCAGTACATAGAGTGCCCTGTGCCAATCTCCGAGCTAAATTCAACGAGATTTCCCGTTGTTGTATGTACGCCATGGTAATTATATCCTTGGATATGATTAAAAGTTATGAACCATAAACTATATTTTGGCCCTCCACTCCGTGAGTCGAGAAGGTGCACATACGAATGGGTATAAGAGTATAGATGGAGTTATAGGTTTGCTTGAACATGGAATTCATTGGACCGTTCGTTAGTTCGTTGACCCGTTCATCAAAATCGGCTCAGTAGAAATATTTAGCCTATATAAATTCTAAGGACGGCCAAGGACGACACGTTTAAATTGGCAACCACGAAACACGAAAGTGACTCTAATGAGAGAGAGAGATACCGGTACGGGCTATTCAAATTGGAAAATTTCATGATGGCGTCTCCGGAACGAACGAAATTTTGAAAATGCAAATTTCTATTTATCTGGGTGCTAAATTTTGGAACAATCGCTAAATGTAAAACGGGACGCAATGCATTTGAGCATACGTTTTCTCAAAATCTAATCCGTAGGATAATGAGGAAGGAATGACATAGATATTGGCAGTCAGGAGTGGCATAAGGTAATAAAGTTGAACGGGCTTTTCTAGGTATACATAGATTGAACATTAAAGTGACATTTGGTGACCATCACCCAGAGTTAGATGTACCGAGGAAGCTTTAATTATTGAAACAAAGAATCATCTTTTTGGCATATGTTGGATGCAGATGGCACTGAAAGATGTTTTAAAAATTGAAACTTGTGGTCACCTGACTAACGTATTTTCATTTATACTGAAGAGTAAGACCTACTATAGTGCTGAATTGAAAATGCCAAACAAAAATAATCATAATTATAATCCATCCTCAGGTGTTTTGCCTGCAGTATTGTTGTGGTGAAGTTAATGATAGTACCAAAAATTATTTAAAAAAAATTTAATTTCTTACCAGTTAGTTAATTAGGCTATAAAAAGTTAGAATTAACAATAAACGTATTTGTATTCATATAAGAGATTTTTTCGTCTAGTGGGCAAGATCATATCTTAATATTTCATATAAAATTTGAGAAACCAAACTAACGATCTTATAACTTTTAAAATAATTATTTTATTTCTAGCATACAAGTATTTACCAATAATTAGAAATATGAACAACAAGGTGTTTAAAGTTTTCGTTTGTTTTGTATTATCATGATTTATCATAAAAAAAACCATATAATTTTTGTGGAACCCATTTTTTTAAGTGTATAACAACCCTTAGACCAGTTTTCCAGTTGTCTTCAAACTGACAACCACCCCCCTATTATTTTCAATGCTGTTTAGATCAGGTGAGTACGTTGGCCATTGAAGCAACTGTATACATTTTGCTCCTCTATCCAAGTTTTTATTATGCACTTCGAGTTGATAATCGCGTTATTATGTTGGGTGGTACAGTTCAGATTTTAGAAAATTTAAGAAAATTTGTTTCCAAAATTCCATTTTAATCAGCTGCAGTAATTTTTGATGTTACCCCAAGATCAATTGTTCCTTCACGACTATAATGGCGCTTTAAAACCCAGACACAGAATCAAAAGAATTTGATGAACACCTTAACATTTCTCGTCTCTCAGCTGCAATTTCTGCGGTTTTCTTACCTCCTATCATGTTTTTTCCGTACAAATCTTTATTTTTCAAGTAAGAATAAACTACATAAAAATTTCTGTCAATTTTATCAGCTATTGCAGGTTCGGTTAGGCCTTGGTATCTAATCAAATTAATTTTAGCTTTTTCACAACTGTTAAGGTAATGTAGATCTATCCGTTTTTCTTTCGACTGGCCTACATAAATTATTCTATAAAAACGAAATTCTTATTCTTGAACAAAAACAAAAACACAATTGTTTTTTTTTTTTTGGTAAATAAATTTAGAAAACAAAATGTTAACCAAAAATGCTTAGTTTTGTATTGTAAACGGAAAAAATGTCTTAACAAAAACAAATGTCTTAAAAAAAATTATTGAGTTATAAATTTCTAGGTGTGTGATTTTACTTGAAAACTGTTTTTTAACTTTAATTATTTCCGAGACTCAAGAAGATATTTTTTCAACTTGGATCTTTTTCTTCGTAGAAAATACCATTATTGACCTATTTACCTATAAGCATTTTTGCACACCAAGATGTCCATTAGAAAGCAACTATGGTTTGATATATAATATAAAGAGATGAACGATACAAAAGATACATATCTTAATCTATTTTCAGGAGTGCTGTACCTAATATCCCATTGCAAAATGATTCCGAACCCTCCACCGAAAGAGTTCAATAGCCTACATTACGTTTAAAAAAAAAAAAAAACTAAATCAAGGTCGAACCTTTCAATGTCTTTATCTCTCTCCAACACGCAAATGTTACTATCCTTAGAGTTTTTTTTTCTTTAAATTTATCGTACGGCTTTTTTTTTGTTGCACATTTAAAAATATTACTCTCCCTTTTAAAAGAAAGTGTTATGATAGATAATGCCCTTCTCATCCTGAACCAACCTTTACTGAGCCGAAAAACCTTTGGCATTTAGGTCACGTAAGGTTTTATCCTTCTCAATCGCAGTTTTAAAGTTCTTGAAACAAAAAATAAAAAAAAAATAGAGTTCCTGATCCCGTGATGTCTTCTAACCTCGCTTCTTTGCTCTTACTAGTTGTTGCTGCGTCATTTCCTTTTGCCATACTAAATAGAAAATCTCCACAAAATAATAATAATATAAAAAAAAAAAAAAAACAACAACAAAGTGAAGGATAAAATGATCCTTGAAACGTTAGTGCGGTTGTGGTCTGGTTATTTTTCTTTTCTTTTTTTTTTTTAACCAGATTCCAAGTACATTCTCACTTCGTCCAATGTCTTTTTATGTATTTTTTGTTTGTATATTTTCTGACAAAACATTAAAAAAAAAAAAAACTTCTTTCTAGTGTTAAAAAATTTTCGCTAAAAAGCCTCAAGAGAGAAGAAGAGCAAAGCGGTTTGCTTTTTAAAATGTACACTTTGCAACACACTCACAACCACTAATACACACACACATTGGCATTAGTTTACAGGCCTGATGGTTAAGATGGTTTTGAAAAAAAAAAACAAAAAAATAGTCCGAAAAGGATATCCCTACCCCAGAAGAATTACAATGTGAACAGAAAAAATGAAAATGAAAATCCTTCTCTTAAACCTATTTTTGTCTTGTGTATGTGCGAATCTAGAACGCTACCGAGCTCCCAAAAATAAAAAAATATAACCTCCCACTCCCGCCCACTAGCTTTTACTTAGAGTAAAAGTATTCTATTTGCACAAGTAAATGTTTGCAGCCCGTTATAATGTGATGTTGGGGATCTCTGTTGGTTTTAATATTTTGTGTCCTTTTTCTCAAAAATTTGTGTTTTTGAAAACAGCTCTCTGTCGGTGTGGTACTTATGTTTTTCAATATGAAAATTAAACCGCAGATCCTGAATTATTTTACATTGGACATTGGGGAGAAGCTTAAATATAAAAAAAACACTCACACACACAAAACATTTTAGGGACAACTAAAATTTTAAGGTGAAAACGGGTACATTTAGTCAGTATGGAGACTTGTTGTGTTTTCTTAAACAAATAGGTACGAGAACTTCAAATTGGAATGGAAAACGAAATTTGTCCCAAGGTCTTATTTCATAGTTGGCATTGAAATAAGAACGCAAGAATGGTGAGGTTCCTGTTTCCATTAAACAAATTCAAAGCCAGACCTCCACACTATCAAAAATATGGGCCCGTTGCTGATCAGAAATCTATAATTTTTTTTTTTTCAAGATATTGACATGAAATTTTGTAAGTTAAAGTTGAATAACAATCAATTCTATTATACTTTTGACATAAAATAATAAACAAATTTTTTTTCGTTTTAATTTTGATGATACAAATTTTAATTTGATTTTCAACTTTAAATTCTGATTTTTTGACAAAAAAAACCGTTCTTTTAAAATAATTGATTTAAACAGTAAATCAAAGGATGGAGTATTGGATTTAAAAAAAATATATTACGGTATCGTAGGTTCTTCCTTTTATTTTTAAACTTCTCATTTTTTTCGAAAATTTGCATCCCTCATCAAAACTGGGGAAGATAGAGCCCTTAATCATTTTTCAATAAATGTTATAGCATAGCATACCTACATGTTGAATAAATTAAATTAAGGCAACTCTAGCTAACCTTTAAAAGTTTTGTCAAAATAAAGACATTTTTTCAAACTCAGAATTTTGAAAAAAAAACATTTTAATTCAAAATTTTTAACTGATGATTTTTCAAAATTTTACGTTGAAAAATACAATTTTTTTCTTTCTAAAATTCAATGGCTTTCTTTCTTTTTTTTTTTGTTTTTCTAAAACCAAAAAAAAACATAGACCATTTGCTTTCCTTTAATCAGTTGACTCAAATAAGGCCAATGAATTTTAGAAAAACAATTATAGAATAATATGTTACTTTCAAAAATGTTAATTTGTATTTATTCTACTTTTAAAATTTAGTCATAATTAGATGCACTGTTAATTTTTTTGGTGGTTACAAAAAAAAGGACCACAAGCAAGTCACTTAGGACCAATTCTTTTTATGTTCGTTTTTTCAACGATGTCTCTTTATCTCGTGTTCCTCGTATCTAGAGTTTTTTTTTTAGATCATTTGCTGCAATTTTAAATAAACAGAAAAAAAAAATTATTTCAGAATTTTAACATAATAAATTCATTTATTGACTTTGAATTTTGTATCCTAGAAAAAAATATTTTTGGAAAATAAAAAACCAAAAGTCCAATACATTTTTTTTTGATATAAGAAGACATTATTGTGAATAATTAATTGCATAATTGTTTTATCGAGATTTGAATTTGTAAAATTTTGATTCTGACCCTTAGCAGCAAATTTATTTCTCGTTTGTGCCCATTTAGCCTTACATTATTTTATAAAAACAAACAATTATTCCTTTGAACTCTTTGAAATATACATACAAGTCAAGTTTCAAAATTAAAACTACCCCAAATTCCCTATACGTACGCTGAAATAAATGACCAATATCAAGTGTGTTTGTGTATAGGCGAAAATAAGGACAAGGACGAAAAAACCAAAAAAAGTATGAGTGGCGATGACTACCGGCTATGTATCAGTGTGGGAAAAATCATTGAAAAAAAAAATACAAAAAAACCTACACATAAGGTATATTTTTTTGTTATTCTTCAAGGGAAATACAATAAGAGCGACAAAATAACAATACACCAAAGTACATATTTCCAGTCCTTTACTCAGAGTAAGGACTAAATGAAAGAACAGAAAGGATGATTGTTCGGGAAATTTAATACACAACTAAGTCGTAAGTATTTGCTCTCATAACAGAAAATTTAAAAAATTTATTAGACAACATTTGATAAATTTATTTGATACTAATTTTCTTTGTTTATAAGAAATTTGATAAAAATCCTTTTTATAGTTCTCAAGAATAAGACATCTCCAATATCATACTGGAAAAGGATATTTTTTTACGAGTCCATATCTTATCCTGCAGTAGGAACCCTCTAGTAAAAGAAAAAACAAAAAAAATGTACTTGAGTTAAAGATACAAAGATACATCACATCATACACAGTTCACGTTCGCAGATGATTGCTGAAGATAAAAGTGTGCTTAGAAAAATGAATGGAACGCAATATTTCATCCTCTCCTCTCCGCCCATGTGTAATATATGGTGCGAGTGGGGTAAAGTGGAATAAAGTTAAGAGGGGCAAAGATACTACAATCCAAACAGTCTTGAGCAACAACACACAAAAAATAAAAGATTTCAAATACGGGTACACTGTTCGAAGAACACCGGCATTGGCAGCAATGTCGTTGTCGTCCGTAGTCGGTAGCGGCAACGTTCGTTGGTTTATACTGTACACAAGGGAGGTGTATGAATGGTGGTACGTGTACAATTGCTACAAATTGGGTGAATGGTATTGTGAAGGATCATGAAAAGGATGGTTTGCAATGAATGAGAGTGTATATAGAAGGCACTGATGCCACTATGTCAGTGGGTATACTGTGAAATTACTTTAAGAGCCTTAAGGCCTTGGGGAAGTGGTTTGTGTAAGAACAATATTTTTATATTTTTTTTTTATTTGGAATGGGAGGAGGGACGGGACTGGGACACGCTCGCTAAGTTATGAATGGCTTTAAGTTTATGCGAAATTTTCGAGAGCTGAATAATTTTATTTCGAGGATGTATTATTTTTGAGATTTTTATTTTTTGTTTATTTTTTTGTGAGGTCCAATAGAATGGGAAGAGCTTATGATTTTAATTGTGAAGAATTTTTAAGTGCACTTGAATAGTCCTCTGTAGAAGATTTGGGACTAGATTGACATGAAGTTTGATATTGTACTCCTCACTGACATTGAGTTGGAAGTCGTGATCTTTTCCAATTATTTTTTTAAATCTTTTATCATGTGACATATTTTAATTTTTTTAAGGTTTTAATGTTTAACTTTAAAGCCTGGTAACCACCGGATACTGGTCTCGTCCAACCACACTTGACCTGATAAACTTATAAGCGAGAGTATTAAACAAAACAAACTAAGAACACTATAATACAAAAGTTCCTAGCTTTCTAGGATAGGTAACGGAGGCTAGCATTCTTCGTAACTAACCCAAATTCCGCTAATAAAACCGACACTACCCCTCGGATAAGGACCGATCAAACAATTACGACTTTTGGCTATTTTATCCGGACAAGGATTGGTTTCTGGAATGTAAATATGTATCCTTCTCGACAGTTGTAAGGAAACGCTATGAACTTAATCTTTGGATTAAGCGAAGTTCCCAGACCACCATTTAATTACGCACTGCTGCAGTTCGCAGATCCCAAGCAAACACTCGAATGCCTAGGTTTAATACCGTACCGACCCATAGTTCGCCAACAACTAGGGGACCATCTTTCCCAATTACTGAGAACAATCAGCAGTAGTTCGCCAGCGATGCGCATCCAATACCTGATGACCCCTCCGAAGCAACAAATGTCTGAATTCACACCATACCTCCAAGTCGAGAAGAGATCATTGCCGCAATTAAAACAGTGAAGAACAACAAGGCGGTAGGACTGGACGGTACTCCTGCAGAGCTCTTACAGCATCTACTCATAGATAGAGCTTGGAACTCTGAGTACTTCCCAGAGGAGTGGAAAAATGGAATGATAGTCAAGCTCCCGAAGAAAGGAGATTTGATGCAGTTGAAGAACTGAAAAGGGATTTGCGTTCTATCTGCTGTGAGGCTGAAAATTAATACGGCAAAAACAAAAATGATCTCCCTCGGAAGTAACTCATCAGTTCAAGTCAATATTTCTAGACAACCAATAAAGAAAGTAGAAGACTTTCAAGACCTTGGGAGTTTTGTCTCTACCAAAGGCGGAACCGAATGAGATTTCGACAGCCGTATTAAAAAGGCGAAGGATACTTTCAGAATGCTGTCCAAAAAATCGGGCTGCCGAGAAGCACATGGCGCAGGACAATCGAAAGGGAATCTGCACAGCTGGCGAAGAGTTGGAGAGAACTGCGATATATTTCCAGAAACCGTAAAATATGGCACGAAGGCGTAGTGGAGGTCTTATGCCCCTTAAAGGGCATAAGTAACTGACCGTTATAGAAAAATGCACTGCACAGTTGGAAAAAAATAACAAAACAAAAAGCATACAAAGATCCTAAGAAATGCATTCCATAGCAGGAAAAGAACACGTTTTGCTTTCCTAATCTTTTCGTAACTTGGAAGAATTAGCCACATTATTCAAAAAGAATTAATAATTATTCCATCTTCTGTGATCCTCTTCTTTTTTGTTTTAAATAGTTGAACCAATAATTATTACTGTTTTGCTATGTTCTTTAATTGGTGATATTTTGTATCAAAACTATTGGTGATTTTTAGCTTGAAATATCGGCAAATGTATATGCATACTTGCAGGAGAAAAAGATCGACAACATTAAATGCATACTTTCAGGAAAAAAACATCATTAATTTTCTCTAACTTCGATTGGTTATAAATCAGTTCTCTGTTCACCAACTAAAGAAAGGAAATCGCAATATGTTCTATTATATTGCATATTTATAGGCGTTTTTCCTATAAAAGTAAACGTAACGTAAGGTGTAAACCGTTGTTTGTCATTTTCAGTTATTGGACAAATAACAAAATGTGGGTCGGTGTGAAATTATTCGCATCAAGTTTCCAACACTTTGGAATTTCATTTATCAATGAAACAGGGACACTCTATCTATAGAAGGCAGACAGAACACAGCCACAACAAGAAAAAGAAAGACCATTTTATCTAGGAAACAAAGCCACAAAATACGTGGTGACGTGACCACGGAATAAACCGCGTAAATTTACACCCATTATTCGTGAGGTCATGAATAAAACGATGTGTTCAGTTAAATTTCCAACCAACTTATCCAGGACCAGAGGACACCGACCGACACCCAACAGCGAGAATGTTCCTTTTGTGTGGAAAAAAGAATAGGACGGTCGATTTTTTGAAATTCTTCTCGTAGGTGCTGAGCTGATGATGGAATTTTGCTCTTACAGCATTTTTGCGCGATTCTGCCCATCTCTGCAATAAAAAAGAATAAAAAGAAAGAAAGAGAGAGAGCTATGAAGATTTTTTTTGAAAACATAGGTCCTGGTGTATCCTGTTGACTTCTTGTCCTGCAAATTGTTTTTCCATTCTTCTTCTTGTTGTTTTGCTGTTTGGTTGTATGGCTGTTAAGTCATGAAGAAAAATGATGATGATGATGGTGATTCTTGTGTTCGTTTTTTTGTTTAGTTGAAGAAATGACTACGTCGACAGTAAAAACTCGATTTATGATTAAGTGTAAACGTGCCACAAGAGAATATTGAGTTTTTCAAGTGTTTAAGGTGTATAGAAAATCAATGTTGGGAAAAAATGGATGTGAACGAACTCACGAACGATGGTTATAAATCGCAAGAAGATGTTGACGCCGGGTAGCTAGGTTAGGTGTATTTTGTTGGTAAGTGGGTAATAAAAAATATCTGTTATAATATTCGGGATAAGAAATCGTGCTAGCGCTGTGTTATTGAAGATGTTTTTTTTTGCTTCTTCTTTTTTAAAACAGATGACTTAAGACAGTCTTAAGGGTTCCCATAACCACTAACGAATCAATATAAATAAGAACTTTGGACGAATATTATTCTACACCCCCTAAAGATGGAGACGGACAAAATTCCGAAATTCTAAATCCATAAAACCCAAAATCCCGTAGACTCACAATACCAAAAATGCACAATCCCGAAATTCTAGAATCCAGATAACCTGAAATGCAGAAAACCCAAATTTTTCGTATTATGTAATTTTTGGGATTTCGGGATTTTGTTGATTCTGGGGTTTCGGAACTTCGGGTTATCGTGATTTTTGATTTTTCAATCCTGGGGTTTCAACGGGATCTTGGGTTTTCAGGATTCTGGGTTTTCAGATCTTAAGGTTTGCTGGATTTTAAGGATTTTGGATTTCGCGATTTCTGCTTTTGGGATTTCTGTATTCGGGATTCCAATTCCCAACCCATAGTAAAAATTAATGGAAAATATAAAAAGTTTTTTTTACAACCGCAATTTGAAAAACAATTCAAAATCCAGAAAACCTTAAATCCCCTAAGCTCAGAATACCGAAAATACACAGTCCTGAACCCAAAATGCAGATAACATAATTTTTAATTTTTTTTTTTTATTGAATTTCGGAATTTTTGTTGGGATTTTGAGTTTTCTCTATTCTGCGGTCTCAGGACTTTGGGTTTTCCTGGATTTTGGGATTTTTTGTATGGCATTTCGGGATTTTGAGTTTTTTTGATTCTGGGGTTTGGGGACTTTTGGTTTGCTGGATTTAAGGTATTTTGAGTTTTCGCGATTTCTGTTCTTGGGATTTCTGTATTCGGGATTCTGACCCCAACCCATATTAAAAATGAATGCTTAGGAAACCGAAAATGAACAATCCCGATTTCGAGATTTTGAGTTTTTTTGTTTCTAGGATTTCGTAACTTTAGGTTATCGGGATTTTTGATATTTTGTTTTTGGTATTCTGGTTTTAAGGGATTTTGTGTTTTCTGCATGGAAACCGTTTTTTCAAAAAAATTTATTCACGGTACCTAACTGCCAAAAAATCGTGTTCTGCAATTCTGGATTTCTCTTAGATGAATTACCCGATTTCGTTCAATTTTCTTTTGCACAGAAGCTATTAAGTAACTTATTATTGATGCTAGAAGATGTTAAAATCCTTTGTAAGGTAAAGTAAAGTAGGTACACTTTGAACTAAAAACAAAACAATTTTCACGTGTGGAAAAAATAGAGTTAGGTAATTGTTTCAAATACTGCAAATGAAAACATAACTTCAAAAACTTCAAGGAAATTGATAATTTACTGAATTTTCAATTCCAAAGACATTTTGTAAAGAAGATTGAAGACTATTATTTGTTGTCTCCCTTAAAAAAAAACTATGGATTCATTTTTTCAGTAGGTACCTCTACTTGAGTTACGATTATATAGCAGATGCTTACTCCCTTGAATAAGCATTGTTAAGTTACCTACATTATTTAAGATCAAAGAAGCAGGATTCTGAATGTCAAAATGCCAGTAACTGATTTCTATTCTTACGAAAAATAACTTCCCTAACTGAATAATATTGATAAACCTACGCAAAATATTCACCTCGATTGATTTAAATAAAATTATTTGTCAAAATCGTCAAAGTAAGCTCGAAGTTCATTTTTCACTCATTATATTGCCTTTAACGAAAAATAAAGTTAAAAATTAATTAAATAAGAAAAAGAAAAACACACTCAAGTTACTTGCAAAAAAGAAAAGAAGCCATAAAACACATGTGGCTTGGATATATCTCCTCCCTAACATATCGTCTAAATTCTAAACAAATAAACACATTGAAGAAAACATTTTTTTTTTAATTTAAAAAAAATAAAAGAAATATTATATGCAGAATGAAAAAAAAAAACAAGGATTGGTAGGCAAACATAATAAAAAGAAATTCCCCTCGAGGACGATAGATCAAAATTCGATTTCAAATCCAACTCCATCCATAAGAAAAGATGGAAAAAACGGAATACCTACCTTCATTCGCACCTCTTTAAAAAGCTTAAAAACAACTGGCGCCAAACCCACAGTTGGTGTCAAGAAATAAGAAGAAGAACGAAAAAAAAAACAATAACACCCATCCTTGAAATGGATTTTTTTTTCTCCTTTAAACTCTGAGACGTGTAAGTGCGTAAAAATCGTAATATCCTTACTCAGTTTTAGGGATGACATGACGCCCAAAGAACGTTTTTCATTCAAATACAATTTCCTATTCAAAAATAGAAAAAATATATCCTAGTAACATTGCTGCAGTATATGTATTGTAAATTGTGTTTTGCCACTCGCTGGCATTCAATTTTCAAAGATTAATGACACGCAAATCCTTCATTTTGCTTTAAAGAACCTTCAGCAGTCATCATGAGGACAGGACAATCAAGGGTGTTGTATATGTATGGTTTATGTCCTTAGACGCATAAACGCTTAAAAATATTGCAATTTATCGTTTGGAAAAAATCCTTTTCCCCTCATTTCTCAGATATTTTAATGAAGACACAACAAAATATCGACAAACGGATACGTGATGTAAATAAATTGCTTTGACTGTTTTTGTGGGTGATGGGGAAGGTTGGTGATGGTGGATTCAATTGGATTGGGTTTGAAGAATTTTGGTGAAGTCAAATCAAAATTAAGGATTCATGCACATGTTTGGACAAACATACGGGCAACCCTCGTTTATCCTTTCAAAGTTGCCGATTACACGCACTTAACAACATGCGGGTGGATGGGTTTTTCGATTTGAGTATCTGCGTGCAGTCAACTTACAGTGGAACATTTTAGGCAAATGTTTAGTAAAATTTAAAAAAAAAAAATGCTTTTTTTTTAAATTTAAATAACATTGTCGGCATTAAAAATTGAATGCTGATCTGGGAATAGTTAAAAGAAAGAAAACAAATTTTTTTTACCGGAATGGCAAGTGGAATGGATAAACTAGGAACCAGAATTAAAAATAAACTTCCCCCAACACCGGCTTTAATTTACCATTTTTGCCTATGATTTACCAGATTCGGTTGTGATTTACCAGTCTCAGCAGTGATTTTTTGGCTGTAATTTACCAATTTCAGATGCAATTTATTAGTTTTTGCTATGATGTACGAGTTTCGGCTATGATTAAACAGCTGTGACCATGATTTACCAACTACTGGTATAAATTTTGACTGTGATTTATTAATTACTGCTGTGATTTAACAGTTTTCGTTGTGATTTACAATTTCTGGCTGTGATTTACCAGGTACTGTTGTGGCTTAGCTGTGCCAGTTTCAGTTGGATCTCCCAGTAACTGCTGTAATTAAACAGTATTGGCCCTGATTTATCAGTTTCAACTGTAATTTACTAGTTTTGGCTTACCAGTAACTGCAGTGGTTTACTAGTTACTCCTGTGATTTAACATGGCAGTTATTTACTATTTCCCTCTGTGATTAATCAGTTTGTGCTATAATTTATCAGTTTCAGCTGATGTGATTTCACAGTTTCGATGTGAATTAGAAGTTTCGGCAGTCATTTTGCAGCTTCGGGTGTGATTTACCATCTCGGCTGTGATTTATCAGATTCGGCAATGATTTACCATTTTTGGCTGTGATTTACCATTTTCAGTTGTGATTTACTCTGTTCGGGGGTTTTGCATTAAGTTACCTGAAATGTTGGACACAAACTCATTTGAATAAGATATATAGGAGAGATCTTTTAATTTTTTTTAGCTAAGAACTTTTTTATCAAGAAATTTCGACCAAATTGTTTTATTTTCTTTTTCGGAATTTAATTTTCTTTTGTTTTAAGAATAACATTTTTGGTCACGAAAGTAGTCAACTTGATCCATAGTATTGTGTCGTCATCATCCTCGAAAACGAATTGATATTCAAATGATTCCAAAGGGAATGATGAAGAAAATAGAAGTAGTAGGTAGCTTACAAACGACAACAATTTCGACCCCCCAAAAAATGGTTTGGTAATAAAAATAAACAGCAAGTGCAACTTCACAGTATAAAAAAAAGGGGTGTCATAGCGGGATAAGCCTTGATATCGACCAAACTCACACCCTATCAGGAATTACAAGTCTGATGGTTTAAATGTAAGTATATGTATATATACGATTGATGGGGAGACACAGAGAAGCGGTTATAAAGTTTGTATTGGAATGGGGGGGGGGGGGGTTCGACATCAGTTGCAAAAATTAATGTTATCCCCCTGATGCCACAGACAAAACTGACTGTATGCCAACTGTCCTCCTACGCCTTCAATATACTCCATGGCCATGGGATGAATGTGTGAGTTATGACATTGCAAACAGGATGACTTTCCATATTACACAAAGTTTGACTTTTTAAACTATTGGGTTTGGGGTTTCGTCGGCAATGGTGTTTTATGGAAGTTCGGTTAGATTTTTGTTTGTGCGAGGGGGGATAGACGACCCTTTTTTCATATCACTTACTGATGTGGATTTTTTTTTTTTGATTTTTTTTGAAAATTAAAGGGGAGTGGTGATTTTGCAATTTATTGTGGTGTTACACATACATAAAGTTTTTTTTATTTTTTTGCAAAATAATAAATTTTCAATGTCAATGGGATTTTATTTGTAAAATTGTATTTCCTCTCTCTCTTGGCATTCTCAACAAAAAATAAGGACATTTTGCCCCTTTCTAATATACCCTTTAGAGAATATTAGAAAAGGATACCAACACACAGAGTATAATTTTTGGTAATGCTACTTTTTAATTGAGTTACGAGAAGCAATTTTGGCAATTTAATTGAGTTAACTCTCTTGTTGTGTAGTTTATTAAAAAAAATAGAAGAGGCGGGTTGAAGTGAGGTGAAAATTACATTTTAAAGTTAAATAAATTTTGTGTTTAAATGCGGCATAGGGGGAAGGGGGAATTATTAGTTTTAATCATGCTGTTTGGGTGTGAATTTTGTGGTAAATATTTAACTTTTGAAATTTGAAATATTATTCATTGAAAATTTTCACTTTCCTGTTTGTTTTCAAAAAAGCTGACCTAGGGAAGCTGGTTTATCAATTAAAAAAAAAATGCATGATTCCCACGTTGGGCGCCAGCCAACGACGCATAGTAGTTATTTTGAGTATACAGATTTATCTCCTAGTAATTTCACTTTAATAAAGTAATAGGTTGAACGAAATTTGAAAATGTTTGTGTTTCCAACGTTCTCACTTATAAAAGATAAAAATCGGTTGGATAAAAATTGTGAATGATGTTTACTAGGTGAACCTCTGTATAGTCCTAAATTTGTGATTGTTGACTGACCCGTTCATTCAATTTTATCATTGAAGACAATTTTTTTTTTCTCTTGGGGCTTACTTCCAAATTGATTATCTCTTGTTCTTCTGTACACTACCAACGGCAAACCAATAAGCAAGTCTGGTATACCAACGCTAAATAGTGAATCGCGGCTAGTCAGAACAAAGACGCAGTGGTATCTGGTAAATCAATGGTATCAGTGAAACCTACAAACAATAAGCGCGTTCAGTGAACAACGACTGGAGTTGGCAAACCAATGCATAAGTCCGAACAGTCATTCAAATGTAACTGCAAAGTGAAAGGATAAAACAACAAATCAACTCATGCACCCAGCGATTTAAGGGACTTATCTTGCAAATCAATAGGTGCATTTGGCAAATTACAGTGCAAATTCAGCAGATCAACCAATAAATGTAGCAAATCTTAGTATGGCGCTCCTAATTTAGAAAACGAATTGGCAAATTATGAGACCGTTCCATAAAATAAAGGGTTGTAACCAGCAATTTTGCGATTCTGGTATTCTGAATTTGGCTCTCCCGCTTCTTTAACGGTATTCAGGTTTTTAGTATCCGGTTTTTCGTTCCTGAAACAGTTTTCCGGTTCTGATTTTCAAGTTTTCGGTTTGTGGGTCTCTTTTTTTTCACCGGGTATTTTGCAGATTTTGCTTGTATCGCACCGGCAATCAATGATTTTCATTGGTAATTAAAAAGATTTTGCTGGCATCAGCGGCAATCAAACAACCTTCGCAAGCATCTACAGCTTTTTCCGACAGACAGTGTTCGCTGATATTAACGGCTCTATGTGCAATCAACGGTTTTCACTGGCAAACAAATAGCTTTCGCTGGCACTAAAGGCTTTTGCTGGTAATGAAAAATTGTTGGGTTCTAGGTATTAAAATAAGATAATGTGTAAGATTTCACTTGACTTCGATATCTTTTAGGGGTACCAACATATACTCGGTAATTTTTTAGGGGTACGAACATATACTTTTTCACTTAGTATTAGTAGTATTATTATTTTTGGGCATAATCTTAAAAAAACTACATATTTGCCAGTCGGTACCCCCAAAACTTGTCAAATCGACCGAAATTTTACACATTATCTTAATTTAATACCACGAACAAAACTGAGGGGTGCCTAGGCGATGTTTTTAAACAGTTCAAAAAAGAATTCGTATCGGTATCAACGGTTGCCATTACAATCCATCTTCTCCTGCATTGAAGCGGAAACTCTTTGCGCATTAATTGGAAACATTTACCTGACCTTGACTTTTTATGACAATAAAAACTTTAAAATTCTCCAATTTTATTATTATTAACTCTAACTTGATCGGTAAAAAGTGCAAATGGCCCAACCTGGTTGAAGAACAAATAATTTATTCATAAAATTAAAATCCCCAAATATCCACACTTATCCCTATGTCGTACGGAAATCGAAAAAAATTATGCTAATTCAACCTCAGACCCTTCTTTTATTTTTATTTTCAATCAATTTCCTGAAAAAAAAAATACCCAAACAATTCATCAATTTAATGTTTTTTCAAAACGGTCCAAGATGCTCAAACCCATGCCAAAATTTTGTATTCAGCCGAGAAAAAAAGGGGATCCAGTAATGGGTGGTAGCCGGGTGGTAAGTTAAAAATGGTGAAAGGGAAACTGGAGGAAGAAAGTCCCTGCCAATATTGTTCACCGAAATTGATGTTACCCAATTGTTCAACGGTACATTTAAGCATTTCATTACCAATCAAATTGAAATAACAAAATCACACGATTTCCAAAAAAAAAAAACGAAAAAAAAACTGTTGTTGGTTCTCCGTGCCCCCAAATAAAAAAAAAAAGAAACACTTAAGCCATTGCGAGCCGTGTCGCCATTAAGGATATTTCAAAGAACTCCAACGATGGCAATGGCAGTCGGCAGTGGCAGCAGAAATGTATTAAATTTTTTTGTACGTTTGTTGTTTTTTGAATGCGGGAATCTGGGAAAATCTAAATCCTTGGTAATTCAATTTTCATTTGGAATAGCATTTCCACTCTGCAACACACACACACACAAACACTATACACCATCAATGAAGGACATTGTTGTTGTATACAATTCTCTGAATCCTTATTGCTTGGAAAGGACTTTATGCTCCAGCGCGAAGTGGAGCATACAATTCGAGAGAGAATAAAAGTGGTCGTGACGGTTTGATGAGAAAGTTCACTACTGGCATAGCAGCAAGTAGCAGTGTATAGAATTTGCAGGATGCTCTAGCATATGTTTGCCTTCTGGGCTTCCTTTTTCGTGAATCTGAACAAAACTTTAAGAAACAGAAAAAAAGAAGAAGCATTAGGAAGGTACCTGATTCAGTTTGTGTAGGGGAAAGCAAATACCGTCTACAATCGAAGAAAAAAAAAAAAAACAAAAAGAAAAAAAAATTCTAAGACTTTGCTTTTTGGTCTCGCCTTTAAGATGGCTTCATTCAGATTATTATACAAGATGTCTGAGTCGGAGAGGATCAAGATGGTGAAGACGAGAGGATACCTTTTATTTGGTGCGGCTTTTATTCTTCAATTGCGGAAATCACGAAGGTTTCACCACCGAGGTGAGGTGTTAGATGGTGTCCCTATATACTCTGTAGCAGTAGCTTCTTTAGATATTGGTTGATATTTTCTTCTTGGCCCTAAGGCGTTAGTATTCGGCACCATTTTTGGTGTTACTTTGCTTTTGGGTCGGTGTGTTTATATGTTTTTGGAATTTGTTGTTAACATATTGGCAGGATAAGCAAACAGCCATTAGGGTAAATATGAACACCAGGCACAAGAAGAGTGTCGACGTCGAATCGAGTGGTGCGTTATTTTGGGTTTGATTTTTGTAAGGATTTTTTTATTCACTTTGTTGTTGTTGTTTTGTGCGTTGCTATCCTTATTTTTGTGTGTGTTTCTTGAAGAAGAACGTGAGCGGATGCTGAGAACGCTAATTGTATTTTTGGGTGAGAAAATATTCATTAGTGATAAGCACTAAGTGACAAATTGGGGATTTTATTTTTATTTTATACTAAATAAGTGACCCTTTTAGGGGGTTAAGACACAAGGACATGGAATAGGTTTGAATGATATTAGGTAATATGTCCTATGCTTGTCACTGAAATGACAATTTTCGATTGATAAAAGTGGCTTCCGGTAGATAAGGACAACAAAAAATCTGTTTTTTTTTTAAGAACTTAAAAGTAATGAACTTATTTTAAATTTTCAAAAACTAAAAATTAGACTTTACGCTATGTAAATAGAGAATATGCCAAGGCAGCTTTTATCCACCTGAGAGAAAGTCTATGCAGCGTCATAAGTCCAGTCAAAAGTTCGTACTCCATTTTTTGGGAAATATTACTGTACATCTAAATCCAAAATTAAAAAAAAGTCGCTGACCTGTTTTCGACAAATGTTTCAAAAAAAATAAACTTTCAAATACAAAAAGAATCATCAAAATTGATCCACCCAGTCTAAGGTAACAAACTTAAAAAAAAAATACAGTCAAATTGACAAGCTCCCCGTTTTTGAAGTTGCTTAAAAGAAAAATGTTTTATGGAAGGTACCGTTAGTATCCGATGAAAAACCTCTAAGTGCAAAAGTTTCTGTTCCATATAAATTTGCATCATACGTTAAAAACTCTCAAGGATTCTTATTTCAATCAACATAAACACACAATTTTTTCAAGTATAAAGAATCACTTTTATAACAATGATTCTCCTCGTTAGTTCAGTAGCCTTTAATGGCAATGTATTCCCAGATCTCATTCTGCTCTTTCACTGAACCGTGTTGTTTGTTTTGTTTAAATAAACTCCAGAGGCGCCTCGATGCGCAAAAAAAAAATCGCACATTTCACTTCCATGGCATATAAAAATTCCATTTTCATTATACTCGACTATTCTTCTTTTCCCCTCACCTAATAAAAAAAAAAAAAAAAAAAACCATAAACATAATCTTGATCCTTATAGAATAATCATCTGCAGTGGATGTTATGCGCTTAGCTATATAAAAAGCAAAAAAAAAAAAAAAACTATAAACTTAGATACCATTTGCAGATGTATCTTGTATACATGTGGATGATTCTGGAGCTTCTATTTCAAATTAAATTTTATTGTATAAACAAACCGAAAACCTTGAACGATGAAAAATGCTCCTTCAGCTAAATATACACCAACCATCGGGATAAACTTGTGACTTTATTCTCCTTCCAATGTTTCATCGACTTGGCATTTCAGCTCCGGGAAGGTATGAGAGGGTAATTCAGTTCAGGAATTTGTTTATCATAAATCGACAAATTCTATAACGCATCGGATATGGTATCTCTCGAGGGCTCACCAGGCTCGAGGATTCCCTTCTGTTTGATGTTGTTTTAAGAGAGAGATACTGTGATCCAAATAAATAAAAAAAAAAAACGTTTTGTTTGGATAAATCTGTCCAAAAACACACAAAACAAAATAGAAAACACACATCTTCGATTTTTTCGGAAGTCAGGATGTTCTTTTATGTGCATTTTTTTGCTGTTGTTGTTTTTGTATTCTTCATCTTGATAAATCATTCAATTGACTTTGCTTGAGAGATAAAAGAAAGTATAGAGTTTTCGAAGAGTAGCCCCTTTTTATGTTGATTTGCTAAAGCAATCCTTGGGTCTACATCAAATTAATCCAAATAGGCATTTTTTTTTCTAACACCCCCCCACAATAAGGAGGATTTCACAAGGATTATTTCATCAAATCAAACAATGTACATAGATTTGAATGCACGACAAAAAATTGCTTTTCAAAACCGAAAAGATAGCCCTACAGGAAGTACGATGGGATAAATAGAGAGAGCGGAAGATGAAGATTCGAAGAAGATCGGCATTTTTTCGTCAGCGTCGTCGTCGGGCAGATTCCGCAGCTAAATTTGTTTGGCTGCAGGATTCACCAACAAATTTATTATAGCTATTGACGGACCGGAGTTGAATAAAATTTTTATGTTGTTAATGTAAATAAATTCTAATGTTGAAAAATAATTATTTTGGAAAATTATTAATAAGGGTGGTGCGAAAAAGTTAGGGTGGTGCAATTTTTTTTGTGCACTTGAAAAAAATTGATTTTAGTGACACAGAAAGGTTGTGAAGCGATTTCACTAATATAATAATCTTAAATTGGTTATTTTTGTATTAGGGTGGCTAAAAAAAAACTTTATAAATTTAAAGATGGAATTAAAAAAAATCATCGTGTTTAGTATTTGAAAAAAAATTTACGAAGAGAAAATGTGTTGCTCAGTAAAAGTTTTTCGGAAAGAGCAAACAAAAATGCACCACCGCTATTGAATTTTTGTTTCTTCGGTAATTTGTTTCAAATATTAACCACGTAAATTTTTTTTGAATTCCACAGGTAAACGTAAAAAATAGCATTTTTGTGAAAATACATAATTTTACGTTATTATCTTAAAGAACACCCTTTACAAACTTTTTGTGTGATTTAAATGCAATTTTTGGTAAATTGTAAAAAAAATGCACCACCCTAATTAAAAAATATTTGTTCTCCTATGTATAATTTGTTTCAAATTTTCACCACGTACTTAAAATTATTTTTGAATTCCACAAGTAAATGTAAAAAATAGCATTTATTTTGGAGCCACCCTAATGTGACAATACTCATTTTAACTTTTGTACCTTACAAAATTTTTGCCTAATTTAAATCCAAGTTTTTTTAAATCTAAAAAAAGCATATTTTTGCACTACCCTAATTAATCAACATTTTACAAAATTGTTTTCAGGACAAATATCTTGAACTCGTTTTTAGGTTTTCAATTCCAAAAAAAATATTTGTTTTTTCTATAATTTTCAGTGTGAGCGTTCTATTGGGTAGTTAAACTAATCTTTTGAATTACAGTCACGCAATTTGTAAAATAAAGTGTAGGTATAAAAATGATCATTTCCATGCGTAAAAATATGTTTTCAATCCTTTCCTCCCTAAACATTTCTTTTTTAAATCCAATCCCATGCGAAGTAGCTGTAGAATTCCCCCTATTTTTTCTTTAAAAATTCACTTTTCAGACTTCACTTGATGAAATTAAATTTGTATCTACTTTCAATTGATTTATGGTTTGGCTCATCACATGAGACATTATATTCCATTCCCAATCATATTGTTTCAGTCATCAGTGAGAGAGGATCATTACAAGTAATTGAATTTAATAGGATTTCTTAAAAATAAAAAAAAAAAAACAAAAATTATGTTGGCGAGAGTATCTAAATACAAAATGATCCCACGAATGTGGTTGTGATATACGGAGAATTATTTAATTGAAAATATAATACTGCTAGCGATTTGTTAAGCGCCAAGGGTTGAACGCGCAAAGACATATGGACTCAATGACAGGCCAGACCAACTTAAACAAAACGAAAGACAAATGGGATAATTGGGCGCTCTAACTCCCTGGGATTGGATAGGTGCATACAACAAAGTCTCTATATGCTGTACGCAGTCACTTATTTTATGATGGGAATTATCAGAATTTCTTTAAACCGTTAAGTTGGACAGGCAGACCAAAAGAACAAAAAAAAATACTGATGACAGATCGAGCAGAGTAAATTAATGTCTTCAATTGTGTTTGTCAACAATATTCTCTAAGATTTATTAACCTGCATGGGGTGCCCTTTCTTTTTTTTCGATACACTACACTATTGGGAAATTAATTTATTGTGCTGCTGGGAATAGTTACTAGAAATTTTTTAAAGTTTGATTAAAAAAAAAAATTGTTTTTTAAAATGTGTGCACTGTGCACACAGTAAAATGGGGGAATTTTTTTCTAAAAAAAAGTATATTTTCTTACCGAGTCCAAACGGATGAGGTGATATGCACTTTTTAATGACAACAGTACCTAGGAGGTTTTTCAATTCTTCCTAAATTCAGATAATAACGAAATGTGACCAAATTCAATACCTGAGTTCCTGTTGTTAAGACTAAACCTCATAAAGGATCCGGCCAATATATCGAAATGAGATGGAAAGTACTCATTACTGGCCCTAGATACAGCTGTTGTGTCTCCAATACGACTTCAATTATTATGTTGAGCCATAATTATTTTTTTTGACATAAGCACTGAAGTACTTAGTGACCGTATATTATGGCATTGAATAACGAGGGGGCCAACCTCAAATAGATAGACTGAACCTTAGTATCCAGAAGAATTCTATCTTCCGTGCTACTAGAATTATCGACTTTGTCTAATAAGCCACTGCCAAAGAAGTTACAGCCAGCTGAGCACCTCAACATTTGGGGTTACCGGTGCCTCAAAGCCACAACAACAGCGGGTGCCCCTAAAATGTGAATACTTCCACCATGCACTCCATGGCTACAAGAAATTGCAACCACTACCATTAAAAACATTGAACAACTGTACGCCAGCCAACAATACTTATTACCAACGACTTTGGAAGCATACCAGCCCTAGCAACCATAGTTTTTTAAACCCGTAACGCTCTTACGAGCGGTTTCAAGACCCATGAGTACCAAGCTCTTGTGATCTTCATTTTCTTGTTTTTTACCAATATTTTCAACTTGACAGCATTTTTCTGCTACAAAATCTGATAATTCTTCATTCGTCAAATTGAGTTCTAACAGGTCATATTGTCTATCTTTCTCTGATTTGAGTAATTCTATATGTGCTTCTTTATTTCAACATTTACCAGGATGGTGATGAATGTGACTGCTTGTGACCCGCGATAAGTCTTCGCTTGGCGGCCACCCAAAAAATAATAACAAGCCAGACCTGTAGTGTAATAGTTTATCTCCATTTTGCCAAGGGTCTTAGTGAAACATAACATAGTCGTCAACAAAAGAACTGATACTGTTGACAACAAGTATTGAGTTTTCACAAATGTCAGCGAGAGAATCACGACGATCAGCAAAATTCCGCCATGTTACAGTAGAAACATATGTCAGCTCCAACGAATGATTCTACGATCTGTTCAGTAGTAACTATAAGAACAGCCCCAAAGAACGAGTCAAAGATACCAATAAGATGCCAACACTTTCTAGAGAGAAGAAGTCTTATAACAGACGAAATGAATTCAGAACCAAAGGAATATTTCTGAAGAGAAGGTATTATAAAAATTCTCTACCGAGACATGTTTGGTCTGACTATGAATTCTAAGCACATCAGTCTAAAACGGATTCCTATAGGTTAAGGCTACAAAAGCTCATATCAAGCGTTTTTCTTTTCGTGTAAATCTCAGCCAAGCCTAGTTTTTTTTAATCAAAAATTTGTAAATTTTCTGCTTTGTGAAATTCTACCAAACCCATGGCATTCTTTTTTTGCATTAAATGAAGCTAATAAAACAAAGGATCTTATACCCATATTCACTTTTACCTACACATACAGACATTTTAACTCATACAACAAAGCAAATAGAGAAATAAAACAAAATCAATGGAAAAACTAATAAAAATTAAGGATACATTCAAGAGTGTGCTTCTTCTTAACGGCATTTTTACTTTGTAGAGCCTTTAGCTATTAAAGACAAGAGTGCTTTGTGTGTTCAATCTCCTCCCCTGTACCCCCCAAAAAAAGGAGAAACAAAATAGTATCCAAGGATAGGATCAAAACTCACCACATGCCACAGGATGGCTTAGCATCTCACCAAAAAAACAAGAAGTTCCATTCAAGGATGTGATGGGGGGCGGACGACTTACAAGAGATATCTAAGAATCCCATACGTAAGTATATGATTTTCATTAGAAGACCTATACAGCATATCTGATGTACTCAGTGATGTGAAGTGTCATCCTCTTCCCTAATGTCCTTTACGATACTTGTGATATGGCACATTACACTTTTCAAGAGATATACCAAAAAACACACAACAAAAACAACAACAACAACTACAGTTTGTGTTTGGAGTAAACTTAATTTCCTTCAATAATTGTCCAAGAAAACTATTCTTTTATGTGTGTGCACTTGATTGTACAGTGTGTGTGTAAAGATATGTCTTTTTGAAGCTTCTTGTCGGTTTCGCATGAGAGATTATGATGAAGACATATACAGAGAGAAGAAAGTCCTCCCAAGGATCTATGTAGTGATGTAGAAATGTGGGTTGCCTCCTCTCGAGAAAGGATCAAAAGTTTATTTATATTGTCTTGGCACAGACAAAGGGAATGTAAAAGTATATCTGGGGCCATGTTTACTATGCTTTCGAGGATAGTTTTATTGTTTCAAAGGATTTAACATAAACATCTACCCATATACCCAACATACCTACATATAAGTATTTGTTGTATAAAACTGTTATACACATACATTTTAAATGTTTTTCGTTTCGTTTTGAGACATCGCATCGTCTTCTCTGCGAAAAGGTACCTATACCATAGTCAAATATATATAAATTTGTCTTGTAAAGGACTTCACTAAAATCATTTCTACTCTTGAATTCACTTTGGAATATCTTCACATCATCTACTCTCTGTCATCCTTTAAGAATACAACATTCTATACTACAGCAGAGATAATACAAATATACGTTTGTTTTATGTTTTATTGAGATTGAGACCCAAGTCATTTTTGGCATCTAGACTATATCAAAATATAGAAAGAGAAAAGAACATCCCATTTGATGTCCACAAAATGCAGATAAAGGATTCTGATTCATCAACTGGATATATAAACTGAAATCAGTTTGCAAGAGTTAATCATCATGTATCTTGGTAGAAGTGCTTGAAAACCTAGAATGCATCTTATAAAATCCTTTATCTTGAGATGGAAACATGTCTGCTGGATCATTGAGGTCCTTGAATAGGTATATCATTCATGATTGGTGATGGATTTATTTGTCGCTTTGTTGTTTTAAGATAAATCTTGGCAGCTTCGACTTAAAGTATTTATACTCAGATGTGTAGAATAACAAGAGATTTACTCAAAACGATTATAAATTAAAATCACATGTGATACCTTATTCATCTCGTTTGTGTTTAAAGGTTTTTTTGTTTTTAAGCTTAATTCTTTTATTTTTCAAAACCAATATCAAAAGATTCTCTAGAAACTGTAAGGAATTCATTCAGAATCTTTAAGTATACATCCATTTACGTTCGATACATTTAGTTATTTGATGCATTTTATCATCGGAAAATCATGAACATCATTAAAACTCTGGAATAAGTAAATACAATGTTGGAAATGCGATCATTTCAGGCATGGATTTCGGCTTTAATAAAGAAAATTCGACACCGTATTTGTTGCTGAAATGTGCCAGTCTGTGTAATAGTTGCATGCTTTCTGGACAAAGAGAAAGTACTCGATATTGTATTTATAGAAGCGGGGTTACCTCTGAAAATGTATTAAAAGTGTCCAAAAAAGGTTTCCGAGAAGAACAAAATGTCTCATACAAATTTTAATTAAAACGGAACCACATTTAATTGATTTTTTGTAATACACGTAAAACGAAATAAGTTTTAACTTTTAACTTGTTAGTCAGTTTGATTTTATAACAGTTAAGGGGCCAACCCATAGATTCCGTCGCTTGCGTTACGTTGACATTTTCAACTGAGAGCTCGATAAAATACACACGTTCTTATGAAAAGCGACCCATAAGAACGGACGTGACGGAAAGAGTAGCCGAACTTTTAACTTCATAGACAATGGACTCGTTGGCGGAATGCTTTTTTTCGAACAAATTGTATGTTGATCTTGAAGAGTGTCCAAATTTTAAAGGTGTTCCAAAAAGAGTGTCCCAAAGGTAACCCTGAATAGAAGTAGAACAAACTTTGAATTCTTAGAAAACCTTCGCCACTAACTTTTTTCTTTTATTTCTTCATGGAAATTATTCGTCCAGATTCAAAATTGCATACAGTACAGTAAAAATCACAAAATCCGGAGTCACCTGTACCATTTCTGTACTTCTACATCTACAGCCTGATAACAAGTTACCAACCTCTGCCAAATGATTGTGGGAATCAGCTATTTTTGCAGACGATTCACTGACCAAGGCTTCATTTAACCAACCGTACCAAAAATCGGAAAGTCAAGATACACAAAATAGTCAAGTATATACGACCAAAAATTGGGCACCTAAATAAGCACACTCAGATTGGACTATTTTTCTTTAGAAAACTTGTTAATTTTCATCAAGAAATGGCTACGGAAATGAATTTTGTCGCTGAAATTAACAAAAAGCACCACTCTGCGCCGCCAGATGTCTGAGTTCAATTCCCATTTTATGCCATGATTTTTTCAAGGGTATGTACTGCTTCTTATGACGAATTGACAAGACCTCCAAGAGTATTGCTTGTCAAGAAAATAGCATCTCAGCAAGTAGTTCGAAATTGGCATATAATTGTAAAAGCTCTATATTCCTGCTAATCACACGCACACAGGAGAAAGTAGTGTCGCATTCGTGAGGTAGTAGTGCCACATTATTTATTTATTTATTTTTATTTTTATTTAGAACCATCAATTTGATTTTAATGGTAGTAAACACTCTTTTTGCAGATTTGTTTCAAATAAAAAGACTTGTCTTACTTTAGACTTGTCTAGCAGTTTTCATCATAGTCATCCCATCAGCAAGTCACTGCAGCAATTAGAAAGTCTGAATGACCTGGCTAGTACAGGAGTTTCTAAGGAAATAAAAACTATGCACCTACCGTATTTGTTTAAAAACTTCTTTAAAATGTATCCAATGTTTAAGGGAACGTTAAAATTATCAGTTAGAACTTTTGTTGCCAAGTTTTTGTTGTCAAAGACCGAAAACGTTCATCCTCATGTATAATAATGTCAATCACCACCTATTTGAGCTTCGTTCAACATAATAAATAAATGATAATGTCAAAATTTCAAATCTCAAAACTGGTCCCAACACTTAACAGACAGACACAGATCTCCATTACATTTTTGATTTCAACGAATATCCTTTTTTTCATTTATTTAAACGAAAAGAGTCTTAGTTTTATAAATAAAATCCATCTGCCACCTTTTTAAATGGATTCTGTTTGCAGAAACATGAAAGACATACAAAAAAAAAAACAAAAAAAAACTAGAATGTCCTGGCTACTTGACTTTACCTTTTCTTTCTTTTTATCTACTTTTCCTTTTCAAATGCAAATATTTATTTTTCCTCCTCCCATCCAATTCATATTTTTCTGTCATTTTCAGTCAACTTATCACTTCCGGTGCTAAAAAACATATTCTGCTAGCTCTATTTCCCCCTACCCCCAGCCATTGTGGTGCTTCCCATTTTGACATTTATGACTTAATACCCCATCAATAACCTCTTTGGCTGTCCGGTTTTAGTCACAAATTCAACAGCACACTCATACTAACACTCAATCAAATAATAAATGGACTCGTCTGGAGATATGGTTGTGGACCCTCTATATAAGCCTCCTCTATTCCTACCACTTCCAACTTCCTACTATTTATTTGAGGATGGCCATTTTCTTGAATTAAAGTAAAACGCTATGAGATATTTATTTATTTACTTCACTGAAAATGGACATATAGAGGAGCAGCAAGCAGTCATCTTTTGCTTTTGCCAATGGCCATAAACAGAAGAATCAAAAAAGGATATTATTTTCCTTACGAGTTACGAGAAGGTTTGTATACATTTTAGAGTGATAAAGGGAGTAAAAGGAATGGCAAAGTAAACAAACAGAAGGCGTTCTCTCAGTCCTGTTCTCGATGATGTCTGTCTTTCCGAGTGAATATTTTTTTTTTTTTTAAGACAAAATAGGATGGATATTTAAGTAAAGTTTATGTTAAAGGAGAGGAGTCCTTTTTACTCCTTACATAGGGACAACCAACCGATACGACGACTAAAGTTTGTGTCTGTCTAAACGTTGATGCTAAATTATTTATATTTTTCTCTCTGTGATGGGTGGTCAAGCCAAGACTAAATGAGGCTAATTTCCATTTGGTTTTGATTCGAAGGACCTCATATCCTATCAATCCCACCACCCACATATACTATTTTAAAAGAATGAACAAGAGAAAAGGCGAGTGGGTATCAAAATAAATTGTCTAAGGTTGTGTGTGTAATTTAGATAAATGGTATTTTGCTTGAGTAAGGTCTTTTTGTTTTGTCATCGTTGCTGTTGTCGTTGATTTCGGAATCACTGCCTGCTGGGATACGTTGATCCTTGTGTGTTGTTTGATGTCCTGATATTTTTTTTTTACAACTTTTTTTGTTACCTCTATTTTTTTGTTGTTATGATCCTAAAGTCCTCAAATACACAAGCTATCACAGCCGGTATGTTGGTACATTCCACATTTTTATATCGAATTTATTCTTTCGATATATCGAACACATGTTCGATTAAGTAGGTTTGTACGAGTGTTCCAGTACATATATGTATATGGCGAATTGTCAAGCATGAAAGAGTTTTACAAAATAATATTTAATGTATGGCTATCATTTGCCAATTTGACAAGGATAAAGTGTATACCGAGCAATTATGGGAATTATCGATGATTTTTTTCATGTTTTTTTCTTTCAATCGATATTAAAAAGGAATCGTTTTATTTTGCAATTTAAAGGGGGCAACAAAACTGGAACAAATAACCATTTTGTTGCATGAGCATGAACACATTATGTCAATAAAGAATTAAGTTAATTGGTTCTAATCGAAATTGTTGCAACTAACCGATAATTTGAATGGGATGTGGGCCAAGCGAAGACTTATGCCACTTTTGCGGACATATTATTATCATAAGTAATTTACTAAAGTGAAGTCGAAATTTATAGAAAATAAATTATTGTTTGTTTGCTAATTTTCTGTTAATAATAGAATTGTTTATATAAGATTTTTTAAAGGCGACTTCTAGGTTTTGAAAAGTCAAACAAAGGAAGCAGCAATAGGAAAATAACGCAAACATTTATATCGAAATGCTATTAATTCACTGCTCCAATTCACTGCTCTAATTTCATTTGGGGTAAACTAGGGGATCAATAATTAAAATACCCTGGCAGTTGGTTGTGTGTTCAAACGTTTAGGCGAATCAAACGTTCGCCTAAATGCGAGCTTTTAAATTAGCGAACGTCCGCTATTTGTAATACAACGATAGTGAAATTTGCTAGGGTTTTAACACTTAAAGGGAACTATTCTATATTACTATTCATTATACGAAAAACTAGCGAATTCGTTACTAAGTTCGATTCGCTATTCATATTGAGGGCCATAAATAGATTTTGTATTTTTGAATACGAATATTTGAATAAAAAATCATCCAAATCGGCCTGGTTCCGAGATAATGCTTAGTTATGAGATTTAGTTTAATTTTAATTTTAAATTTTAGAAGCTCATTCTATTGAAATACCTTATTGACTCTACAACTTATTACACGGTTCTTAGTACCCACCCTGGACAATTTACCATTAAAAATTTCAACACCCAACCATCACCTTCAGCCGGCTGTAGGTGTGAGGAGGTAGTGGTAGTGACAATATTTTACATTTTTTACGCCAACACTCGTCTCCTCTATCAAAGAAAGAAACAACGATTCGCACACAAAGTGAACCAAAGGCAAAAATCGTTAAATGTTCAAACTGTCATCACAATTTTTTACAAAACGAAAATCCTTCTGGCAGTTTGCCTCCAAAATAAGAGATGGACCTCTGTGTCCTTTCTATGTCCTATGTAGTCCTGTGCCCTAACTCTAACTCTAGTTTTGACTCTGCACACAATCATAAACGGATCACTGAACGAAATATTTCTGCAAAAGAAGACGAGTGTCATCGCGCAACTTAGCATGACTTTAGTCTTCGGTCTTCGTCCTTTGCTTGCTTTCCTGATATAGCTGATGGCTGGTGATGCTTCTACAAAATGGAAATGTGAACCTTTTTTCATTCACAGGAACCTCTCCCGAAACTAAAACACAAACAAAAAGACACGCTAAAAATAAAAAAAAAAAATAAAAAAAAGTGTCAAAAGAAAAATTGCCAAAGGACTTTTGATTGAAGGTCCTTGTCACATCGTCATTTAAAGATAACGAAAATGAAAGAGAGATGAAGCAGAGTAAAGTTGAGAGAAGGTATATATCCTGTCACTGGGGCTTTTGACAGAAATTGATGACCATCGCTACCAAGAGTGGACTCTCGACGACTCTGTACTCTTGACTATAACATGGAGTTGAGACTCAACGATGATATTAGTATTATGACTGGCAGGATAATAACAACGACCATCTTCTTCGTTGCTGGGCTCTTCGTATATTTGATGGGTTCATAAATTATTAATGCTTACACCCAATTAACTGCTATGTAAATAATAGGCTTGGTTTAGCATAAAGAGAGGGCTAACGGTTATTATTTCTATTTGCATAATTCCGTATGGCATAGAAGGTGAATTTCTAGAGCTTGAAAAATGCCGACTTTAATGGAAATTAAGGCTTCATTTAAGAGCAATGTAATTAAGCTTTGGAATTAAATTTCATATTTATGGATTTTAACAAAAATAAATTTAATGACTTCATTCCTGCGATAGTATAGTCAAATTATACGAAAAATCGGGGATACATAAGAAAAATTGTCAGAAAGAAACCCAAAAAGAACCAAAAAATTACAAACTTCATCTCTGTGGAAATTAAATCCTCCAATAAAAATGTTTGAAAAATAAATATTTCTATAAGAATTGTTAAAAAAAAAATTATTACTAACACCACTTAAACAATTTTATAAATTGTGTTGAGCTCTAAACAAAGCCATTTTTTAAAAAGATCAATTTTTAGAAAAAACAATTGAAAAAGGTCAGTAGCGGCCCCTAAAAATTATCCAAATCGTATGAAATTTTACACATAATTGTATTTAGGTACATTGAACACAATTAGGAGTGCCCTATTAAATTTTCTACAGCTAAGATTGTAAGGAGCACTCTAAGGGTCATACTCCTGAAATGAAAGAAATATTTGTAAAAAAATCTACTAACGGTACCTACCATAGAACTGTTTTATTTTCATTTTTGACTTTCTCTTAAACAACTCAACTAATTTTAATGAATTTTTTTATGCGGAAGCTTCTGAACAACTCTAAAATTATTTGATATCAAAATTTTCTAAAAAATAATTTTTGGATTTTAAAAAAATCTTTAATTTTTTTTTTTTTTAAAAACTATTTTTCGGAAACGGGGCACTGTATATTTTTTGAAATTTTGGTTTTAGATGTACATTAATATATTCTCGAAAATGGTTTATCAACTTTTTTTTTAAACAAGGTTTGAGAATTTTTATATATAAAAAAATAATGTTTTTAAAAACGTTTTTAACGATTTTCATTTTTTTTTGTTGTTGTTTGTGTCGTTTTAGTAATGAATTTTATTTTACTTTCCATTTCTATAAAATTATTTATTTTTTAAAACTTTATATATGACTCTTTAACGTGCACAGCAACTTTGAACCTATAAGAGCAAGTACGTGCGACCCAGTCTTGCATTTTATTTTATTTGTATGACATTGTTTTGTCTTGAAATTGAGCTTAAAAAGAGTTTAAAATTGTTAAGTTTTTCATTAAATTCTGTATTATTTACGAATTTTTTCACTAAAAGACCTCTGTGGTAAAGTGGCAAAGCATTGCTGTTTCTACCGTAACTCGTTAAAAAAATTTAAAATCTAATTTTTTCACACTTTTGTGTTGATTTTATAATTTTAAAGGTTACTCGTTGATGTTTAAAATCAAAAAACCACTCAAGTAAACTTTCAAAAACGTATAATTTTTGAAATAGTAAAAACAAAAAATCTGTATCAGACCCTCAAATTTTTTTCAGTATCTATAGAATTGCTGTGGCATAATTAGTTTTCCTTATTTCTTAGATGAAATAATTGACGCATTTCGTTTTTGAAAACGATACAGAATTTGTCTTAAAAAGAATTTATAGAAAAATCGTTTTTTTTGTTTTTTTCCATTGACACAGTTTTTTTTCGGCGAAAATTAAACCACTTAATGGTTTTATTTTTGCCGAAAAAAAACTGTGCCAATGGAAAAAACAAAAAACCGATGTTTCGAAAAACCGTATTTGTTATTCAATAAAAATGCATGAAGTGAAAAATTATTTTGAAAAATAAAATATTAAATTTGTATGTCTGTGTGCCAGTGTGTCTTAATGACCGATATCTGCCATTATGACGAAAATGGAAAAACTTCTTTTATTTCAAAAACGAATCTAACGATTATACAATAACCAAAGTCGTACTCTTAAAATACCTACATAAAAAAAAATCAAATAACCGTACCTGACATAGATCTGTTTTGCATTTTCCTGATTCTCTCGTCACCGACCTAACGGATTTTTATGACATTTTTACAACGAAAGTCCTGAGCAATTTTATAATTATTTTATATCTACATTTTCAGAAAGTATTTTTTGAATTTTTAAAGAAAGTTGAAAAATCAATTTTTCGAAAACGTGTGTGAAATTTTATTTTTAGGTTTTCATTAATAGATACTTCCTTGCATATGGTATACCAATATTTTTTAAACAAGATTTGAGAATTTTATTTTATAAAAAAAAAATTTGTTTTAAAAACGGCTCTGACGATTTCCAATTTTTTTTTTCTTTCTAAAAAAGAAGCCTTGACGTCCCAGCAACTTTTACCCTAACAGCAAGAACATGGACCCAGTCGTGTATTTAATTTTTTCTGTAATTAATTTCGAAACGGGTTGAAATTTCCAATCGATAAAATCAGCCCTTTAAGTACGTTTTGGTTGCACAATACACATACAGTCATACAAGTACCCATAAAACATATAAAAGCATTACGTGTTAGGGCTTATTAGTCAAACTTACATCGAAATTAAATTCGACTTTACTCATTAATTTGAAAACCATGGTCGAAATTTATTTTAAACATTCCTACCCAAGAAATTAGCCTGATTATTCTCCTATAAGGGTTGAAACGGGTATAGAAATGATGGGCAATGGGCATAGTCGACCAGTTAACCAGTTAACCGGTGTCTAAACGCTTTCAACCCCGGGATTACATTACGAATGCAAATTAGAAAATTAGAATAGCAAAACACAAATATTGAAGCACACAAACACATAACCGACCCTCAGTGTTTTTGTTGAGAAGGTGGATAGGGGTGGGGGCAGGTTCAATATTTATGTATTATAGAACAAGAGCCATTGCTATACACACTTTTGAAAGCAAGCAAGTAAATATAAGCAACCCTTAGGGAGATTCCACATAAACTCCGTGCTGCCGAGTCCATTCGGTTAATCTGTGTATTGGTCATTCTCCCATCAAGCGTAAGAGTTCCTACCATAAATTGATGTATACGCAACGCACAAGTAGGACATAATGATGATGATGGGTATATGCGGTCGGGACAATATAAATATTTTTTTAAGAGCTGCGTTGGCTACATACCGACCGACACAAACACACACAACGCTGAGTTGGTATTTATATCCTCATTTGAAATTCCAAATACCGCAAGGCAATTTAACAAATGATTTTGCAATTGAATGTGTTTGAGTGTGTGTGTGTGTGTGTGTGTGTGTAGGAGGCATATTCCGCATGTTCTTCAATCTAATATTCCACCAGGCTGTTTTCAGTCGAGAATATAGAGGTAGGTGCGGGTTTGGGTTTAGAAAAACAGGCGGAAGGGTTTTTAGGAGAATTCAAGAGATAGAATTGAATAAACCAAATTTAGATATTATTTGTGTTGCTGTTGAACGTTTTATTTTGAATTAATTTAGTTTTTTGTTTTTTTTGTTTTCATTTTTTGTTTTGCTTCATCATATCTGTCGGTTTGATTCGATGGGAAAAAGGACTTTATGCATATTCATACCGAGCGTTGGTGTTTTGCTCAAAATTTAACAACACAAAAAATAAACGAAATGGTTGCGTTTATGAATAATTTATGAGTCGAAAAGTTTTCAGAAGGTTTCTTATGCATAAAATCGGGAGGAAATTGTTAAATCTAATCAAAGACATGCCGAAAAATATGACAAAAATTTATGTCTAAATTTTGTTAATTCTCAATAAAAACCAATCCAATTTGTGTCAAAAATATTATAATTTTTGTTTGATAACCCATGACTAATTAGAGGCTAGTTTGTATCTCATTTTTAAATAATGTCGCGTGTTATACAGCTAAGAAATTCAATTTTACTGACATTTTATATCACGTTTAGGTCTTTGATTTGGTTTTTATTCATTCTATGTTTTTACATTTCGTTAACATCAACAGCAACTTTGCATCTACACATTAATTTCATAATAAACATAAACAAGAACAAGCAAAAGAATTTTTTAAATTCCAGGTCATTTTTTTCATAAAAAAAAAACAATACCCAACTACAACAAAAGTGAGGTATAATTGCAAAATTTTTCATTCTTTTGTTGACCGGAAAGTGTCAAACTTCTCTTGTATAACCGCAAAAATTTCCTGCTTGCCACACTACATCCAATGCCAAGTAGAGTTTTTTAACCACATTTAATTTTCCTAACAAAACACCTGACGCAAGCGCAACATTCCACATCAATTTACTCTATGAAATCAAGTAGACAGGGCCGTAGCCCTAAGGTTGCAGTGGTCATAATGTTAATTTAAATGATTCCCTTAGGTAAAATAAAATTATAGAAGGTCCATATAAATTAAAATCTGATGGAGAGGTGTTATCAAAAAGTTGACAAAAGGGCACGCTATTTCAGTTTGCAACAAAAAAGTGTACAAATTTAAGGAAAAACCTTCAAAATATTTCGTCAATTAAACATACTGACAGTCTTTTTGGAAATTATTTTCTCCTAATCTGTTAGAACGAACTCATTGAAATTTTAACCAGCCCACCCCCTTCTGCCTACGTTCTTGCAGTCAGATACTCTTGACTGATTTCATGCCACCACCACCACCAAGTGTCGCGTCGTCGTCGTTGTCGTCGTCACTGCTGTGTGTGGCATTCGAAGAACAATCATGTCGCATGTCAATTTCTACACATATGGTCAGAACCGTCCAATCTTTTGCTCCGGCATAATAAGCAACAAACCAGCCAACAAACACTCGAACCACGAATAATCACCTCTTTCCAGTCTCGTGTGTGCTCGCACTCGTGCACACAGAACACGCCAAACTCCTGTAAAATCATAAATAACCAGCTTCAAGAGCTTAGAGCTAGAAGCAGCACTACCAAGCAACAGCAGCATGAATTTCAAGGCAGGCATGCATGAATTTTTGAGCAACGCGGAGTGGGAAGCAGGGGCAGGGGGTAGGTTCCAATAACCAGGTGACAACCAAATGTGCACCTGAGTGCGCACAACTCTGTCTCATAACTCGCGTCTGTATATGATCGCGTCCAGCAGTGGATAGTAAAACCATGTCGCGTCATGTCCGCTAAGATTAGGCCAAACCGATTAAGCCCTGCACCATACAAAGAGCCAGTGAATTGCATTCCCATAGATGGAGCTGCGCTAGCAATAACTCCATGAATAGCCATCATCAAAACGAGAGAGAGAGAGAGAGAGATGGTGACAAAAAAAAGAAGAATTAATCGATTCCAATTGCGATTATTAATTATTGTCATTGGTTTTGTGACTCTGGCACTCTATCGAGCTACCCCAGCTATATAGAAACACTGGACATTGGACAAATGCTTGAGAAATGGTGGACATGCCAATGTGTAAGCGCACTTGTAATCCACAAATCGCCGGATATGCGCACATCTGACAGATACTCTATCTAACTGTGAAGCAGTTGCGCTTGCGCGCATATGTAAATGCAAATCTCAGCTACAGTAGCTGAAGCAGAAGCACTGGATGATGGGAACGCCAAACAAAGAAGAAGAAGCCTTTTACGAATGACTGTGATATGGTGAATCGCTGCTGGTGCGCAGATGCCTAGGCTCATGCACAACATTAAAATTGATTCTCATGAAGAAGAGGTGCTGGTTTGTTGCTTGCATGGTTAATCATTATTGTTGCCTATAATGGCGGGGATTGAGGGCAATATAATATTGCAAGAAGCCTTGTTATGTATTAAGCGCGATAGCTGATTACGCAATCTTGCATTTAAAGTGAAGGTGAATTTGAATTTGAAAAAAAAATGTGCATCACACTGAGGAGAGCTTGATGGAAAATAAACGTTCTTTGTTGCAGCTAAAGATAATGGAAACTGTTTCTAAGAGATTAGGCACTTAATAGCTTCGTGTTTTTATTTTCTGTTAGGAAGATAAGGATTTTTGAGGTTAGAAAAGATGAGTATCAAAGTGAGTTATGATCAGCAGGTTTGTGTGTGATGACAAGTGTAACCTAAGTGGTTGGGTTTTGGAAGATACCTTGTAGTAGAAGATTATTTTAATTTATCAGATTAATGTTATTTTAAAAGATTTTCTTGGTAGGAAAGGTTTGGTGAAGATCTTCGGTTCTATAAACATTTGAATGGCATTAGTCACTTACTTCACTTACTTGAAAAAACGCTATGAAGGAGACTCTTCAACCTGAAAGAATTTACCTAATCTGTTAAAATCCCTGTTAAAATATTTAGCAAGTTTAGCACTAGATTCAGCCAGTTTTGCACTATCACTTGGTCATCAACTTACATAAAGGGGTAAGCCCAACTTATACTAAACTTATTCCATTAATAAGTTTTTCATTTTGTAGATGTAGGGAAACTTTTAACTTTTATAAACATTGGAAACTGACAGACACGAACACTGCTAACTAAATGAGGACATCAAACTTAGTTTCAGAACGGACTAAGTGCAACCAAGCCATTAGTGGAGGAACTTTAGTAGCTACATAGGACAACCATCAAGAAATTGTAAGACCCTGTGATATCTACTGTAGCGTATGCTTGTCGTAAGGAATAGCTGTATGAATTTTCGGATCGTTACAGGATGAAGAATTGAAGAGTGAAGATTTAAGTAAAAAGTACGGATAGGTACGGTGGGCAATGTTCCCTATTTGGATCTGGAGCTAGAAATCAGGGTGAAGAACTGAAGAGTGAAGACTTAAGCAAAAAGTACTGATAGGTACGGTGTGCAATGTTTCCTCCTGGGATCTGGTGGTGGAAATCATCTAACTATTGCAATATCTTTGGTTAGTTTTAAGTTGGTACTTCAGGGACGGGGGTTTGAGTTGATATTCGTTTTTTAGAGCGTCCTTTGTTCGATTCTTTGGCATGGATGTGGAAAGTTAACGAGTGGCTCCGGCAAATCTACAGACGAATTCAGGAAAATCAATGAGTAAACCTGGAAAATCTACAGACCACTGACGAACACGCCAATTAAACAGGCTATCTCGGCAAATCTACTGATGAAACCGCCAAATCAACTAGTGGGACGTTAAATCAACGGGCGAACCTAGCAAATCTACGAACGAGTCTGGCACCTCCGAAAAAAGACTCAAAATTGAGTGATGTAAAGTGCTCATGGCCATTTCTGCAGTCTATAACCAGAAATGGTGAGAGAGCAGTTCCCGATTGAAAGAAAAAATGGGTTAAGCTGTTAATGAGACAAATAAAACAGTGATAAGGGATGTAACGTTTGCTCTTTTCTGGCTAATTCTTTATAAGCACTCATAATTTGCAATACTACCTGTCTATTAAAAATACATTACTATTACGTTATGATTCCAATGGACCCCAATATCATTTCCTTATTGAAGTACTTCTAGAAAATAAAAAATATTTCAAATCTAAAATCCGACCATACTGTTGCTCCAAATCAATTACAATAAAATCTCTTTAAAATCGATTTCAATTATACAACGTATTCCCTTACAAGTCAGAAATTCTGCGAAAATCAAAGAGTCATAAATCAGAATTACACCATGACTGTGGTTTCAGCTGTGAGATTTTCTTTTCAAAAACATTTCAATTCTATTTATATACGAATTCGAAGGAAAGACCCTCCCAAAAATATTTAAACCACCATACCAACCATTTCTGTAGAAAGAAAAAAGTAGCAGCTCAACGGAGATATATAGTAATGTTCTTCCAGCAGACACAGTACTCGCAGTCGAAACGAAACAAGACAAAAATGAAAGCTCGAAATTTCCAACCTCGAAACCTGCTGATTCCGGATTTTCCGGATTTTCTTCTTCTTGTTACTGCCGTGCGCACGTCATCATAATATCTTCTTGCTCTCTTATTTAATGTAATTAATTTTCTATCCTTGGCAAAGAAAGAATTAAGGACCTTATTCAACCGCCTGGGCCCGTCCGCCCCCGAGGGAGCCACATCGCAACTGGCTGGTGTATTAAGCTACTGATGGCAAAAGGATCCCCCCCCCATTGCATCATAAATATTAATAACAAAGTAGCAGTTCCCAATCTTATGATGATGTGCATCAGAAACAGAGAAAAAGAAAACAAAAACAAAAGAAATGAAAGAATTCGAATTCGTTCCGCTCTCGAAGATTTCCACAGAAATGTTCTTCGTTCTTTCTTCTGCTTTCGAAGTTGTTGAAAAATTATCTAGTTTGAGTCTTTTTTTTTTTGTTTCTTGTGTTTCTTACACCATCAGATACTCTTCTTGACACACATAGTTATCGAGAGCCATATACAGTGGTTGTGTCTTCAGCAGCTCCAAGGGATATCCGTTTATTGCCCTGCTCCGCCACCATCATCGCATCACGCCATCATCCTCATCTCCAAGTCGATAGTCGCTGATTGCTGTGGCGTTATCGGAATTTTTGATTGCGATTTTAATTCAATTGCCTGATCCGCGAACCACCCGCAATATCATCTCATCATCATTTGTGGCATTTGGAGATTTACTAATGGACATCGGAGATGATGGAGAGATGCCAGGCAGCTGCTGCTGCTGCTGGTCTGATGCCATCCTCGAATATTTCTGTAAAAATCCAGATGTGTATGTGGTTGAATGGCGGTGGCGGCGGTGATTATGATGATGATGATGGTGGGATAGGTCATGTGGCAGTGTGGCGTCGATTTTTATGTAGTTAACTTGGATTTTTCTTTCTATGAGGAAGAATGAAACGAAAAAAGTTTATTTAAGACAACGGCTTCGATAGGGGAATGTTTTGAAAAAAAAAAAATATTTCCAGACGGACAATACGTCTGGAATTGTAAACAAGTCGAAAATTGCGGCATGATATTTTGGAAATAAAAAAAAGTGTGTCTGGAGACATTAAATAGAGGCGCCCTTGGCTCATTATTGGTGTTTTATGGTCGATGTGATTTTTTTATGTTTTGATTTGTTTTTTTTTTATAGATAGGCATTGGCCATTGGGACAATGACCTTGCTATTCAAATTTAAGAAGTAACAACTTAAAAGATTTAGAAATAGTGAATTTTTGTTTTTGTTAATGGAGAATTTGGTGGAAGAAATTATTAACATTTTGTACGTTCCTTGGATTTATGGTGTTTCTTACACAGGAACGAAACCTGGAGAAAGTCCAAATATTAAATAGCCCTTACCTTAACAGTGATATCAAAGTATTGTAATGTTAATTTTAATAGAGGAGAGCAAACGAATTCAAAAATAGTTTTCAGATCCTTTAAGAAATCTGCTTAGCCAAGAGAAGCTCCGTCAATATTCGAATCAACGATTACGAAAAATATCAACCTTTTGAAATTCTCTTGCTTTATTTATGATTTTTTTTTAAATACCCATTTGAGTGGTTTTGATGGCGCTGATGAACACTCTATTGTTGAAATCAAAGGCAACTGCTTTGCATTCTTCAAAAGTGTAAAAGTGGCAAAGGAAAATCAGCGAATAAGCTGTGAAGATTACTAATTTAAGCATACGTGTCTTTGCTTTGAAAAATTACGCTTCTATAATTAACAAGTTTTAAAAATATTCCTGTTCCTCAAGTATGTTTGTATACGAATGTTTCCTTCATGCATCCGGTGATTTCCTTTATTCTTTGAGAAAATTGTCAAAATGCTTTCCAACGGACTTTATGTTGTATTTTTGAAATTCTATAGCTCTTGCAGAGTGTACCGATGTTTTTCAATTCATTTAGTTGCTCACAAAGCTCAAAAAGCTCAAAGACCAATAATTACAGTTTTTTTTTCAAATTTGAGTTGTCAAGTTGAAAATTATCTTCAAAAGAAACTTGGTTTTTTTTATTTTGACTTATCAAACATTTATGTGCCTCAACTAAAACCTTTACTGAGACCATTTCAAATTCACCGATTACAAAATTTAACTAAATTACAGGGATTTGGTTAGTAAAAATTGAAAAATTAACGGGATTTGGTTAGTAAAAATTGAAAAATATTATATTATGATATTTAAATTGATTTCACAAAAAAGGCAACATTATGCCTCTGTGAAAAAAATTCCCTTCTAGAACTTTTGACTTCGATTCTTAAATAATTTTACATTTCCAAAAAAACACTTTAACAAAATAAATAATAATATGTGATTGATAAGGAACTATAACTTGTGGCGGTTGTACATGAGGACACACACCTTTTATTTTTGTATAACGGCAACACTGTTTCGTTAACCAAATTTTTTTTTAGAAAAACTAAAAATAAATTTTTTTTTAAATCCTTTTGAACAAATTTTTAATCGAAATCTTTAGAACCGTTTTCGAGCAAATTCGAAAAACTGAACAAATTTTGTTTTTATTCGTTCAGACGAGATATTTCAAAATGCAAAAGTTAAATCATAAATTTCTGGTTTAAATAAAAATTTTAACACCATTGTAGTTCTTAAATGGGTTTATCCAATTTGTAACACAATTTTTAAAAAATCCTTTTTTTTCGAGTGTCATTCAAAACGCTCGGAAAATAATAATATAAAAAAAACAAACAGAAGTTAATTTGTAACTGCATGTCTTTAATGACTTGACTATTTAGTACGGCTCCGAGATCTTAGATCAAAATTTTTAAAATTTGGGATGACAATTTATGTTACTAGAGAAATTAACAAAAGCCACCTTCTGCGATTAAAAAGTCAAAAGTGAAAAAAGCTAAAAAAACCTTTAAAAATGGTCGATAGAAAAAAAGTTACACATACGCCACAGTGACCAAATAAGTTAAATTTCAAAAATAGTTGAGAATGTCTGTCGCTGACCAATTTCTAGAACCAGTAGAATTTTGTTGACCATTAACTGGTTATAAAAATTATATAGACATGATCTTATATGCGTCCTTAAGTGCCCGTATCGCATTATAGAAAAATAAGCAAATCATTAAATAAGTAAACATCAAGTTTTGTACTGAAGACTACTTTAAAAAATAAAAGAAAAAAAGAAGTAACAGAAGGTTTAAAATCGCTGCCACATAATGACGTAACTATTTTGTCTATTATAATGTGGGTAATATTTTAATATTCCTGCTTTTTGACTTTCTAAGGTGCATATTTCTTCACAAATTCATTCATATAATTTTTAAACATATAATATTTAAATAAAATATATAATTGACTAAAAGTTTTGACCAAATAACTAAAAGTATATATTGGATAAGCATTTGACGTAATTTGATCAGTTTTATGTCTCGGTTTCTTTTTGTGGATGGACTTTCATCGCCTCCAATATCAGACATACAATTTTCAATTCAATAGAAGATTCAGTTAAATAACCTTATTTTATCCCAGAAACAAAGGCCTCTTCTTCAAAAAATAAGATTTCTATTCAGTAATTTAATTTATTTTACTACCCCATAAGGACACTTAACAAGTTTAAACCAAAAAAAAAGAAAATTATCTTATTATTTTTAACACATCAACAACTACCTACAGCATCTATATTCCAATCATTTTAATGGCAATTATTTTTTAAGAGGATATTGAAGATATTTTTCAATTTTTCATTATTAGCCATAGGGGATTATGTGTGTACTAACATTAAACGCAAAATCTACCATCAAATAAAAAAATATTATTGACACTTAAAAATAAAATAAATCTATCAAAAGACATAATACCAAACATTTTATTTTGTGGAAATATAAAATGTCCCCACATTATAATAAGTTTTAATGAAATAAAGAGCAGGAAAGAAAAAAAAATAATTTACGGAGATTTTTTTTTTTTTTTGCCAAGGACCTTTCACCACTTGTCGTTGTTTTCCATGTCAAATGGAATTACCAGACTGTGACAATAAAAACCACTTGACTTAAATTTAATTTTCACAACCAACAAAGCGCAGCGTATACCCAAAGAGCTTCATTTCACCCACAACAACCCCCTACCCGTGCCCATTCTTAAACAACATCCGATTCAGTGATAAAGCGAAGCACAAATATGTGTCAGAATTTTCATTTCATTCATTTTCCTAAAATCCACTTTGAAATATTTGAATTTTCATGCCCATAAATCATCACATCCAGAGCCCGCACACGAACACTCTTCCACTCCACTCCACGTTCCACCACCGCACCGCCATTCGCCACGTGGTAGTCTTTTTTTCTATGCTCGTTATGTGGGTCATTGTTCGCGGATAACATTTCCGCGTCTCTGATGGTCCACCAACACCCAACGGATGGATATAGTCCTCCCAAGTTCTGGTAAACTCCTAACTGCTAAAGTTCTCAATGGATATGGACTGTCTTTAAGTATGGGTGGTGGCGGTGGGTGTGGAGGATGCGATGCAATGAATATCATTATAAATATTTCCAACAAAATAAAAAACGACACAAAAAAAAGAAATAATAGAAAACAAAAACCAACTTAGACAACAAAAACAAGAACAGCAACAAAAGCAACATAATAAAGGACTTTTTTGTGTGCCATCTGTCATACCTTCTTCTCGCTCGCATATCCTTTTACGTTTGTTTAAAGTTTTCTTCCTAGGAACAGTTTTTTTTTTTTTATAAATATTGTTTGCTATTTATTTTTTGTCACCCACAGAACATTATGAAATGCACACACATAATGTTGGGGTTGACGTATTGTATTGTGTGCGGCCGAGTATGAGGGATCCTCTGAGCGGGTGCATACTGCACAGCATATATGCACTTTTTTTTTATTAAGCTGAAAGGATAATGCATTCAGTGTATGATGAAGATTATGCTTGTGTATACTCTGTTACTACTATTCCACATAATATTTTTCTATTTTAATATTTTTATGTGTGTTACTGTGAACAAACTGGCAGAGACAGGAAAAAGTTTTAAAGGATTTTTTTTTGTAATGAATACTAAAGTCTTAGATTCAATATTAGAAATCCTTTTGCAGAAACTGGAACTGAAAATATGTAGAATTAACCAGGCATTTTATGTTGATTTTGCTTTATACAACTTTTACATCACAATTTGTTGGAGAATTACCCTCGAAGTATGGTATACCTTACCTATAGCCAAACTGCGAAAAATCCAAGATGGCGACTGATTTTTAAACTTTTATTTGAAAGTTCTAGTATCGATCCCATGCCATGAGAAAATAAATTATATTTTTAAATTCTTCTTTTAAAAGTTTTATTTTTTTAACAGAAATAGATGGACACTTTATTTTTTAAAATAAACTTTCTTAAAACTCAATTGGTACCAGACTTTTCAAAAGAATATAAAAACTTTAAAACTCGATTCGGCTTTGCATATTCCCATGAATGGTTTTTTTCTCTAAATACTTGAATGCGGTCAAGAGATTTTAGAACACAAAACTCTGTTTTACTAAATTACATTTTTCAAATCGCAGATTTGGATGTTAAAGCATTTTAAAACTATTTGGCTACCAAAGTTCTCAAATGTAGTTTTTCAAAATATAATTTTTAAAACCGAACTTAGAACTTTTTTCAATTATGTACTTGATCATTAAAATCGTATTTGCCTACAGCTCCAAGATGAGTTTGTAAAAATTTATCTGATTTTCAAGAACTTTTCTTCTTTTAAAAACTTTTTTAGTCAAACAATTTTTAAAGTTTTGCATTAGTTTTTAAAATTTAATTTTTGAAAATTTAACTATCAATTTTTTCTGAATTCTTTTCTGATACCAATTTTTAAAAATGGCAATAGGTCTTGTATGAATATTTATCGGGGTATTGCAATCTTATCAGCTTTTCCCAAATTATTTGAAAAACAGTCACTGATATGTTGAGTGTAGAACTGAAATCGGTCATTAGTGAGCATCAACATGGTTTCATTGAAGGTAGATCCACGACTACTAATATAGCTGATTATGCATCGCATATTCTTCTAGAAATGGAAAAAATTAACCAAATTGATGCCAAATACACTGATTTAAATAAAGCCTTCGGTAAAGTTGACCATGGTCTTCTTCTGTTTAAACTAGAAAAGTATGGCATGCATGGAAACTTACTTAAATGGATTGAGTCATATTTGTCAAATAAAACTCAGTGTGTCAGATTTTGTGATGTTATTTCTCGTCAAATTTATATCATTTCTGGGGTACCCCAAGGTAGTCATCTCAACCCCCTCTTATTTTTATTATTTTTTAATGACTTACCCTTGTTGTTCAGAGGGTGCAGATATCTCTTGTATGCAGATGACCTTAAATTATTTCAAAACGTTAATAGTACACTTTAAGGACAGTCATTACAACAATGCGTTAAACGTAGATCTAAAGAATTTAAAGATGCTTACATCACTAAAGCGATCTACAAGTTCATTAGTTTGGTCTCTATTAGAATATTGCAGTGTCGTGTGGTCCCCGTTTTATGATGGTGATGTTAAGAAAATTGAAGAATTGAAGAAAATTGTAGCCCTGAAAGCTTTGTGTTGCCTCGGTATTCGCATCAGAGAACTGTGTAAGGCCTTATTTGCGTTTGATCTTTTCATAAGTAACATAGATTCACCTTTTTAATTCTTCAAAATATCTGTTAATTCAAATTCTCACAATTTTGCGAAATTTATAATTTTAAACGAATCGAATTCAAGGACTTATTATACTTCTCCTGAAACTTTCAATCGATGTTCGAAAACCATACGAAATAATCAGAACCATCGCTTACGATTATCTGTGGCTTTGTTTACAGATAGATGCACAGACGCTTGGGCAAAAAGACGAACGAACTCAAGAACTCACAGAAAAATGGTCCTATATGACAAATACTACTATTGTGCACTTTTCCATCATCTTCGTTAGTTTTGATTAAACCGACGATATTTTCCATACGAAATCAAAACATGTCCTAATCATAAAGCCTCTGCAGACCTGATGAACATCTTTAAGCCTGATTTTTAATGACACTCACATTTGAATCCTATTACTTATTCTGAAAATAAAAATGCAACGAAAACAAAATCGATCCTTGTAAAACGGATGTTTGTGGGGTTTCCACAGCCTTTCTTTTACACACTTACGCAGTCTCCGGTTATTACAATTTCATACGCATTGTTCGAAAGTCTTGCCTGTCAGTGGGATTCTATTCCAGCTAAAGAGTGAATGCTGCCAATTAAGGGATTTATTCAAAACTCATAAATCATAATACTTATTATGTGGAATTTTTTGTTTCGGTGGAATATGGAACTGTCTTGAGTTCAATTCTTACTAATGGATATACAACTGGAAAGTACAGTTATCGAGTTCACGAATTCTCTAATGCTGTTTTCGAAGGAAACATTATAGAAATCCTAGCATGTGATGGGATATCGTATTTTTCAGCATTAAAAAAAAAAACGGAAGCCATCTCTCAGTTTTGATAAAAATTCTTGTGAGCATCAAATATCGCATAACAAGCTACTTTACTATAATTTTTTGAAAAGGTTTATCCTCATTAACAGTGAAAGAAAAGTTCAAGGATTAACTTAATTGGCTTCCATAAGCTATAGCTTATAGCAAATTATTTCCAGCATAAAACCTTGGTAAGCAATCAAATTATGAACTTCTGTGTCAAATTTATTTCCAACTTTTCACCTACATAAATAATTCAAAATGTTCGAATGAAAACTCATACATGCTAATAATTGCCTGACAAAGTGAGAAACAAAATATGAACTCAATGTCAAGCCAATAAATCACACAATTTTCAACATGACTGGCTGTGTTTTATTACCAAAAAAAACATAAACAGAATATTATTATGTTCCATTACCTACTACTGCGTCAGGTCGCGCCGCGTTGCTCTACATTATACCGATAGTCTTCCCACAATGATTGAAAAAAAAAAAAAAAATAATAATAAATAGCAAATCTTCCTTGAATGTAAGCAAACATTGGCAGACAAAAAATGTCTTGACAGGAAATTTCCCTCCTTACACATCACCCAAGCATTTTTGATTCTTGAAATCTGCTCCTTATTATTTCTTCGCATTGTTTTCTTTTCGTGTTCATATTTTTTTCTATGTGCTTTTGAACTCTATGATCTGCCTGATGTCTTTTGTCTAGGCCAGATATGATCTGGAAAATGATTTCCATATCCTTGATGGATGAATAAATATAAAACACAAAATAAGTGAAACTTCCTAGAACTCATTTCAGGCTCGTTTCAATTGTTTTTACAGCATGTTAGCATCCTTATAGGTATTACTCTGTCATACTGCCACCATGAGTGTCCTTCGAATAAGGACTCTTCATATGTAAAACCTACGGTTTGGCTTAATTCGATGACATCATTTTTATTTTTCTTATTTCAAAAAAAAAAAAAAAAATATTTTATTAACAATCACAAGGATTCCCACGCTTGGTTCTTAAAGTCGCGTGTGTTATCCTTCGGAAATCCTTGTAGGAGTTTTTACTTGCAGACATTCATGGAAGAAAAACACAAAACTTTGTTTGTCCATTTGAGTTTGGTTCAATGAAAATAAAAAAAGAAGAACAGAATTGTCGTCGTCGCCATCGTCATTCAGAATATCATCCAGGACGACTCCGGTTAAAGGACTTAAATTTAGCGGAAGTAACATGGGTAATTGTCGGTATTTTCTATAATATCTGTTTGCCATCCATTAGACCTCTTTCTATCTCTCTTTGGATTTACAGTCTCGGTTGGTTAATCCCTTTATTGCTGATTTATTTTTGTTCCAAGCTAGGCAGAGTGGAGAATAACCAAAGTGATGGGCATGGGCAAGAGAATGTCCTTAAGGCAAACAATTAAGATGGTATGCTACAGAAAAAATCTTAATTATTCAAACAAACTTTTCTCTCAGTAAAAAAAAAAAAAAAAACACAAATTCTATTTCAATTAAATATCTCTGCTTTTCAATAGTCCCAAAAAATATTTTTTCGGAAAATTAAATTTGTTTAATTCTTCTCTTCAGGCTGTTTGCATGAGGACCAGGACCAGGACCAGGACGAATAAATGGACAATGCGTGGGTCATTTATCCCAAAAGAACTGTACTTGTTTTTTTTTTTTTTTTTTACTATATTCTGATATACACCCGCCAGAATGATGGGCCTAAGTACTTGGAAGACAAGAATTTCGAAGGATATTATTTTCACGTTAATGGCTTTGGAAAATAAGTTGCTTGCTGGTTTCCTATTTTTGTACTTGAATTCTTGTTGTTTTTTTTTGTTATTTTGTTTTTGCTTCTAAGGCTTAAAAATCCGATGAAAAAACATTGTTTTGAGGACTAAATTTAATTTTATAGGGCATTTAGACATCGTTTTGGGAAATGGGGGTAAACAGGAGACAAAAAAAAAACATATTGAATATTTTAACGATAAATAGAAAGAGAGATAGAGAGAGTTTTAAAGGACTAAGAATTTGGGTAGATAATTAAAATAGATTGCTAAACTTGAAATAGGTTTTTTGAAGTAAAATGATGGTTGTGGTTGGGTCAAAACTTTCAAAATACCTTCTTCCGAGAAGAATACGAATAATGTAGCTTAAACTTTATACAGATCATTAGAATTGTATTATTTTTGCATCACCCTAAAGGTTTTTAATTGTGTGAAAGTTTTTCAAGTATGTGTTGAATAAAATTTTATTCTAACAACCGATCCCAAGTAAATTGGAATATACGTTGGTATACAAACGTTCGTTCAAGAGGTTAAGTTCAACAAAAACATCGAAATTGGTTCAAATAGCAAACATTTTGTTTATCAGGAGATCACCAAGTGAACATTTAGATTTTAAAAATGATCTTTAAATTTTTGTTTAAGACTTCGTTTTGTGTTGCTTCGTTGGGCGCCATTTCTTATAAACAACCAAAAAATGTTGACTGTTTTGTTGTTGTAAGTTATGTGAAACCTTAACTTTAACTATGCTATTAAGTCCGAATTTCTTGTTTTTTGAAATCGATAAGAACAAGAGCTTAACGAGTTCTCGTTGGGCGCCATTTCTTATAAACACTCACAAAATGTTGGTTCTTCAGTTGTTTGAACGTACATAGATCTGTGCATGAAAAATGAATTGCTCGTGTCAATTTGTAAGAAATAAAACAATCTTCTCCAGCTAGCTTAGGCCCTAGGTCCAGTCAAACAAACTAAAATGATTGAGGTCTTTCTCCACTACTTGATCGCGACATCTAAGATCAGGTTTTTCTCTGAAACGTTTTTTTATGAAATGATTCCACTGCTTGACTTTTTCTAATCGTGTTGGTATTAATAGGTTATTCAAGAGATTAAAAGAAATACGTTCAACAAATGTTCTGGCGGTCTTTTGCTATAAAAGTACGCCAACGCTGTGGCACCCTCGACATCCGATAGCTAGCAGGTAGTGATGTGAGTTTATTTTTGCTCCTCGAAAAGTTCAGAGATCCAGGACACTAGATGAATGCCTAGTGCCCATATCATATGATAAATTATGTTGACAGTTCGTTGATCAATTTTGATTTTTATCTAAGACTTTGTTTTATGTTCCACCGTTGCGTTGGGCGCCATTTCTTATAAACACCCGCAAAATGTTGACTGTATTTTTTTTATAAGTTGCTTGAAACCTCAAATTAAACTATTCTATTAATTCAGAATTGATTGTTTTTTTTTTTTTTTTTTTTAATCTGACAATAACAAGAGCTTAATAAGTTCTCGTTGGGCGCCATTTCTTATAAACAACTGCGGAACTGCACCATTAGTGCACCAGGTATGTTTTTAAAGGCTTCTCAGGAACTGAGATTTTTGATTCTACGTTGGGCGCCACTTCTAACAAACACCCGCAAAAATTGGTTCTTCATTTGTTTGATAGTTCATAGATTCATTTATGAAAATAGAATTGTTATTGTCAATTTTTCAAAAACTTTTTCGCCATTTCTGATTAAAAACCTGAAGATGGTAACTGTATTGGTTGTATGTTGTTTAAAAATTCAAATTGCACTATTTCATTCATGAAAATAGATCTCATAAAATTCCACGTTGTTTAAAATTGGTTTAACAAGTCTTGAAATGAATTTGTTATTTTTCACCCTAAAAAAAACCCTGCTGTTCGTTATTTTTTCTAGCTGCAAACATTCTATTGATTGGGCTATTCTATTCCGGAAATTACAAAATAGAATCCTTTTTTACCTCACTGGCTGTTCTGTGGTGGCAGTTTTTTTTTTTTTTTTTAACAAATACTTAGCTGAACAAAGGCGTAACTTATGCCTTGGTGAATTCACCTTTGCACTATTTGTAAGCTAACCAAATACCCATCTAGCCACAATAGTTGAAACTATTTTTCGTACATATTATGCGAAGGAGAGAGAGTGCGAATTTCGAAAGGAAGGTGCAGCAACGATAAACGAGGACGACTCCTGCACAAAATGTTTTAAATTTCCTTGACCAAGGAAATATGGGCTAAGTAGGAGGTTTTCCTTTAAAATTCCCAAGCCAACAGAACATGAACAAAAACAAAAAAAAAAAAAAGGTTCGAGAATTTAAACGGCTGCAATGGGAAAAGTGGAGATTTATAGCCAACCCCAGACCGAACTCCATATAATAAAAGGAGTGGGAACTTTGTAGAATTTCAAGACTTTCTGTAGTGGTACATATATCTGCTTCTGCAAAAACCTACATATCAGCCACACCACACATGGAATTGAGTGTTCGGTTGCCTTTTCATAAGGTTTTCTCACTTTCCTTATACTTATGAGATGAGATATATGGCTTTCGGATGAAGTTGTGGCCAGGACGACTTCTTGCCTTCTGTCTTTCTCTTTTATATATAATGTGGGTTCGAATTTGGAATGTTATACAAAATAAAAATATCTCTATTCTATGATGCTCTCCTTGACTAAGGAAACTGAAGGAGTAGGTTTTTATGTATCAAGAGAATTCTCCAATTGTATGTAACACACACTTAATATTGTTGAAATAAATTTTCCAGCACAAGAAAAATATAGAAAAATTCAAATAATATTGACATTTTTTATTTGAATTGAGAAAACACAAATTTGGACTTTGTTTTTATTTTGAATGTTGATTTGACTAAATAAACTGTAAGATTTCAAATAAAACATGGAGTTTTATAGTTTAAGCTTTGATTTTAATAGAAAAAAAAATGTAAAATCAAACAAAGCCACATAGGTAACCCAAATTCGAAATGAGATAGAAACAGTACACGGATTGCTGGGTTGGAAAATGCCAGCAGATGGCGTTGTGTGCATCATACTTTGAGAGTTAATTCAGTTGCAAAGTATGCAATGATACCAACTTATAAGCATTTTTTTTTTGTTCGCGGTTTCGATAGATATTTTATTTTATTTGAATTCGATTTATATTGGTTAAGATCGCGAAATACTGCACTACCGAGAGAAAAGCATAAAATACAGCTCAAAAAAACAAAGAAAATCATAGAAAAAAGCGAGATAAGTTGTGGAAAAAAGTGTAAAAAGTAGCAGCAAAATATGTGAAATACCATCACGGCCTACACACATAAAAAGTTCGGAATACTGGTTGAAGATTGTTGAAAACTTCGTAGAAAAGCAAAATAAGCCAAGAAAAAGTGGGAAAGAACTTATGAATGATCGCAAAATACCGCATGGGAAACCGTGAAAAAACACTTACTACTTCGAGAAAGGGCGTAAAATACTGAAGAAATAATGAGGAATAATGAATAAACTTTCAAGCCCCAAGCTTTTTCACAATCTCACATATTTCTTTCTCAGGTACTCCACACTTTTTTCGTGACTTTTTACGTATTTTCCTTGATTTTTAACACTTTTTTACACGATCTTTCTTCGGTATTTCGCGTTGTTCCATGTTTCTCATATGGATTTTTTTCAAAATTTTAATAATTATTTTTGACTGAAAATGAAAAAGATTAAACCCCGATTGTGTAGCTCAACTAGTTTTTTTGTTATTTAAGATTCTGTTAAAATTTTACAAAAACCAATTTGTAATATTAAAAATTAAAAAAAAAAGTTGAATTTCTAATTTTTGATTCCTGCCAGAAATTGTTGAACAAAATTTGTTGCTCAAAAATTAATTTTGTACAAAATTGAGGTTTGTGCGGCAAATTTTGGTTTCGAATAGCTAGAATTACCTACTGGCAAACAAAAAAATTCAAAATTATTTTTTAAAACTTTTCTCCATTGGCTTCAGCTTTTAAAATTGAAAATTGAAATAGAAAATCACCAATGGGAACTACATATTACACAAAATATTAGCTAAATATTTAGCTACCAACGCTAACTTAAGACATGTTTTAGCAGAAAATTCAATGACACAAAAACCATGCGAGCTAGAAATTATTTGTTTGCGCAACAAACTAGCATTTAATTAGCTACAATTACTGAGATTATTTTTTATTTTTGATTCCGCCACAGAGTGTGATTTTCTTCAAATTTTGTGGTTAAGGAACTTTGGTGATTCCTTAGAGGGGCAATTGAATTTTTTTTTTAGGAAAAAAAAAGTTACCTGCCTACAATTATTAAAAAGTTAACTTTTTTAAAAAAAGGCTCTAACGATTTTGATTAAAATATTTTTGTCTGCTTTTTTTTATTATGGTCATACATTTGTGATGAAAAAAATATTTGTTAAAATTCTGCTAATGGTATTTCCAATTTGACTCTTTCTTAAACGACTGGATGATTTTTGTATACAAAAGCTCCTTAACGACTCTGAAATTATTTAATATCGAAATTTTCTAAAAAAATAATTTTTATTTGTTTAAAAATCTTCCAATTTTTTGTTTGTTTAAAAAATATTTTTTTTCGAAAACGGGTCACTGTATTTTTTTTTGAAATTTCGGTTTCAGATTGGCATTTATATTTTCTCTAAAATGGCAACCATCTTTATTTTTAAACTAGGTTTGAGATTTTTTATGTAAAAAAATATTTTTTTTTAAATTTTTTAAATGACGAATTTCAATTTTTTTTTCTAAAAATGTATCTTTTCTAATCAAATCAAATGGCATACTTAGCTTGGGGCTGAAAACAATAAATTTAAGAAGATTTTAGTAATGAATTAAATTTTTTTCTTACATTTCTTATAAAATTATTTATTTTTAAAAACTTTATATAAGAAGTTATAACATTTATAACATTGCAGTAGCCCGCGGTATTTTAAATATTTTGTAATGATGTTTCCCCTCTCATCTAAAGAAGTGGGATTTGAAAATACAAAGCCTTATGCAACGATTTTGTTTTTATGTTGATCCAGTATATATTTTTATATAAACAATCAATCCCATAACTATTTGACCACCCAATAAATGGATTTAAAAAGTCTTTTAAGTTCGAATATCGATTTGAACTCCAAAATCAGAAGCAATTTGTTATTTTGGCAGTCAAATTAACAAGATAAAATATCATAAAAAAATCAAAATAACCCCCAAAATGGTATCAAAAGGAAAACGTGCCCGCACAGCCCATCATATTTATATTTTCCTAAAATATCAAAAATTATATTCATATTACAAACTCCTCCACATATCCGACCAAACCCACATAGACATGGTATCCTTCTTCTTTTTCAAAAAAAAAAAACCTTAAAATAAAACCAAAAACACAAATCCTTGAAAATTATCCTAACATATCAATCTTGACTTATGTCATCTTAATCGTAAATTTATTCCGACATCATTCGGAAACATTCAAAATGTAATTCAAAATTCAGATGAAAAAGGGAAAATTCCCTAAACGGTACACATTTTTTTATGTAGGTAGGGTAAAGTAGGTACCTACCTCCTCTCTTCCCTAGAATAAATCTACAAAAAAAAAACTGAAACCAACCCTTCGTATAGTTCTTCTTCTATTAACACACAAAAAGCAAAGCAAAAGCAAAACAAGAAAAGGAAGCTGATCCAATTCCTGTGAAATTTTAATCGGCAACTTTCACTCGGCACGCTGCTCCTCACAGTCGTATAACAACACAAACGTGAATCCGGATTTAAATGTCTCGTCTTTACCCCCCAATCACCCCCTTTTCTTCAGTAAGTTACGCGACAGTAGCATCAAAAAAAAAACACAAACGAATAAATTTATACCAAAAATCGTTCTTTTACAACTCGACCTCTCGCTCTCCTTGGAGCAGTTTGCTCATTCAAATCATCAACAACAACCAACGACAACGACAACATAACCAAACAACAACAACAAAAACAATGACGACCTCCGCTGAGAAAAGAGGGTCATTCGGAGGAGTACACAAAACCGCAAACGTGACGGGTTTATATGCAAATTTCGAACCCAAGCCATCAACCAACGAACTAACCAACACCATCACCAAAACTATCACCGGCTTGGCTTGGCTTGGCTCGTCTCGGTCCAGCCCTCTCTCTCTCTCTATCTCTCTCTCTCTCTATCTCTTGAAGCCTTCATGTGTAGCTGTTCATTCCAATCAAATGCTAACATCCTTACAAACGGCAGAGATATGTAGTCAGTTCAGTAGTCGTGAATACAACAGAGTCCTAGCTAGGATACACTGTCGTCACCAGCGTCGTCGTCGTAGTCGTTGTTGTCGTCCTCATTGTCATATAGCTGTGTGGATCCGGGATCCTTTCCCATTATGCCTCGTTGTCGTTGCCGGCTATAGGACTTGTCGTAGTCATTTTTGTGAGACAAGTTGTTTTGTCGGTTAGCAATGCCAGGATACTAACTACACCCGCAGGATACCTCCGGCAGAGAAACCTGCCAGATTCCACACTCGAACGAAATGGAACAACCCAACCAGTCACACAGTTTGCCATCGTTACAGCAGCAAAAACTTGTAGGTATATGGCATTTTCGAGGAGAGTGAAGGAGTGAAGGCAGCATGACTAGAAGGAAGATGACACAAAACAGCTCCAGAAGCCCCAAGGGAGGAGAGTAGGATAGGTGGATGAGTATATAGTATAGTTCTCCCCTTGGTGGGGTGGTATAGTGGTGATGATGATGCTATCATAGGGCGACCGACGTGTGTCCTTGTACCTACTAAACCACATTTACGCTTGGGACAAACGAATAGAATTAAATAGGGAAAGCGTTTTTGCGACGACGAAATGGAGGATCCAAAGAAGCCTTAAACGCTAAGTGACACCAATAACTTTGGCCTCCTTGGAGATACTTAAATTTTCGGTTTTATACCCCTGACCCGCTCTGACTGTAGAGAGACACCCACACACATGTGTCCCAGTCCCAGTCCCATCACAAAGCAAAAACCACACCAAATGCTATAGGCCCCGGTCCTGTTAACAAAATTAAGCTTCGCATTTTTCACATCACGAAGCGGTTTTAAGTTCTCATTTGATAAAATATCGTGACTATTCAGGAAATACCCAACCGAAGGAACGGGTTTTCTTTGCGAAGGGAGACAAAAGTAGTGCTGACGGATTAATGGACACAAGGCGGTCCGTAATAGTAATGGCCCACTTGAAAAATTATGCGAGTCGACTAATTTCCAAGAAAACTTAATGGCGGTAAGGTATTAGTTTTCAAGTGAGTTTTAAGGTATTTTCAAGTGGGAGTGGGAGCATGGGAGGGGATATTTTGGTGTCCTTTATAGTATAAGTTGGGATGAGTATAATATAACTGCTCTTATTGCAGACGATAGAGCTGATGAAACCTTATCCAAATGTCTTTGTGTAAAGGTTATGTAGGGTACACTGAAGTTGGCAGTCTTTTCTTGAAGGGGTTTTTTTACGGAGTCAAATATCTCCCTAATGAAGTAATTTCCAATACATAAGTTTTGGGATCATACAAGGTTTTCTGCAGTAATTATAAAAGTTACTGACTTTGAGTTTAAAATTAGGTTAAGGCCTTGATGATATGGTTAATTGTTTGGCCTATGATTTTAATGGAATCTCAATTGACTTGTGTGGTAGCCCGTACACTTACAATGTATAGATATACCAGACATTCAGGAAATATGGTGGAAAGAGTCAGGTGACGAAAAGTGGAGAACTAGAGTACCCTAAAGGCAGGTATTTTAGTTTCCTGAACACCTAGCGTTCCAACATGAGGTATAAGCCTTCACGGGATGGCAGTGGAACTCTCAGCAACTATTAAAATATTGTCTCTGTAATCGCCTGAAATTCTGACCATCGATGAAAGATAAAAGAAGGATAAGCTGTCACTTATAATTAATTTGCAATGAACACTTAATTGTAGGTATGTGTTTCCATTAAGGTACTTCTAGCATATTAGACTGTTGCAGAACAGTCCATTAAATGAAATGAAAGGAACCGATATTTCCAACTACTTTCTTAACACCAAATATGGTTTTCTCCAAGTTAATGCCTATAAGGAACGATAAACAAGTGCCTCCTCCTTGGACTGATTAAGTTATAATCAGGTAGCATGGGAAAAATTCTCTTTGTGGAAATAACAGTAGCGTCAAGCGGAACTTGAAGGATTTGTTTTCCTTCTTTGGAATCAGTAAAAGATAAGGCAGTAGTTGAAGAATTCTCTATATTGACTCAACGAAGAACCAAACGAGAGCCTTGCGTGATCTTCTCCAAGTTAAGGCTTTGAAGAAAAGGTTGAACCTATAGTATATCGTGCGCATCTAGCGATATCGGGTTATTAAATGACCCACAAAATTTAAGGCGCCTTTATTAAAATCTTACAGCTGAACAACAAGACTAGGTTTCCTACAGCTTTTCAACTAACAATATAAGTCGGATATCAAATAATCTTCTTTTCTTCTATGACCCTACCCTAACCAAAATGAATTTCTTAAAGGTCTTTTAAATCAATTTTATTTACCATAGTTATAATTATTAGCATAGCCATACACATCAAAGCCACCATAGCCATCAAGGCCATAATTATTAGCATATCCATCAACATAAAAACTATAATCCTCCATTTCCTGAACTTCATCATTGTTCATTCCTAGTTATCCAGCAGCAGCTCCTGCCAAACCAGCAGCTCCTTGTGGTCCGGGTGGTCCAATCGGTCCAATAGGTCCAGGTGGTCCAATAGGCCCAGGGGAACCTCTTGATCCAGATGGTCCAACTGGTCCTTGGGGGCCAGGAAATCCAGGTCTTCCATCGGCTCCATTCTCGCCAGGTGGTCCCATCGGACCAGGTGGTCCAGGTCTACCTTCTTCACCGCGTTCTCCCCGTGCACCAGTTGGGCCCTTAGGCCCAGCCTGACCAGCAGGACCAGGTGGTCCCGGCGGTCCAATAGCCATTTGTTGCTGACCAGATATTATCAAGGGTTGTGAACCGCCACCAATAGCAGCACCAATACCAAAAGCTCTAGGCTTGGTAGCGTAGGCAAGGGAAAAACCTAAAAAAAAACAAAAATTCATAAGTTTAGTTCAATAAATGAAGAAAAAGTTAGTAGAAATCTTACAAAAAACAATTGGCAATAGAAGCTTCATATTGTTGAATCAATTATGTTTGAAATTTGATTGATGGCAGGCATTTTATACTCAAATCATCCAAATAAACTAAGCCGTCTTCATCTTCATTCTATTTTATTTCAAGAAAGAAAGATTGCAATCTCTCATAGAAGCTATAAAAATGAAGAAAGCAAAAATACTTCAGTTCAGTGAATAATATCTTATAATCACAAAAAAAGAGAAAAATAAACCGTTATTCGGGGGCTTTACAAACTGATTTTGAAAATTCTGATAAAAAAACAAACCACAAACAGGTATCATTTGAGACCGCATATACAAAAATCCCATTTAATAGCTTTTGGGTCTATAGAATCATTAAATTAAGTTAGGTTACCCACCTAGACGTTAATTGATCTACTCTAGATTACCGTTTTTATGTTTACTTAGAATCAACACAGGGTTGTTATACTTTTTTTTTTACTAATTCTTTGAATGAATTTTAAGAAATTTGGTTTAGACCTTAAAAGAAAAAAAATACGTTTACAAAGAATTAATGGGAGAGATATGTTTAGGTTCTTGGTACTCACGTACGGATCTAGGTAATAAAATTAAAGGAGTCTGAACCAATCTGAAAAATAATGGTTTTCCCATCAAAATACCTCAAGGGTCTAAAAAAAATCTCAAAATTTTGTTTTTATTTCTGTTAGTAAATAATATTTTATGAATGATCACATACTTGTATGGACCTTAGCCCATCTGGCAAATGTTTTTCTGTCAATATACCTCTAAGGTCCTACGAAAATATAAAGATTTGTTTTAGCTTCTGTAAAAAAATTGACGTTTAAGCCAAAATCTTTATAAAAATGAAAGATAACATATATCATGTTGGGTCTAAGAGCCAGACAGGCACTTTTTTTTCAAAATATCTCAAAGGTCCTAAAAATTCTTAAGCTTTGTTTTGATTTCATTTATTAGGAAATTAGTTTGTCAACTTATTACTGATATTAACAAGTGGTCACTTACCCCACAGATTTTGTTTTTTTTTTTCGAAATACCTCAAAGGTCCCAAAAAGTCTTAAGTTTTGTTTTGATTTAATTTATAAGAAAAAAGGTTGGCAGCAACAATGATGTGATCGCAAATACTTTAAGGAATTCTAGAAGTTTTTTCTATCAAAATACCGCAAGGATCCTGAAAAAAATCGTAAGTTTTGTCTCTATTTCTATAAAAAAAATAGTTTTTAGGACTTAATATTTTCAACAACAAATACTCATAAGCTTTAAAGGGTTTGAGCCACCTTCAAGGTCCTTATTAATAAAAAAAAGGTTTGTTATATCATTTGCTAACCAAAAAACCTTATAACAACACTGGTTAAGTATTGAAATGATCAGATCATACTTTTCTGCCTTAGTCACAATTACAACAAAGACCAAATCTCATTAAATACATCAAATACCTGATTACTAAATAAAAAAAAAAGAACCTCCAGTTGCGCGGTATCAAAGGCGCAAAGGCAAACAAAAAGTTTAACACAATAAAATTACGGTGCCGACATGACGACGGATGATCGTCGTCATCACCTCAAATCACGCATCCCACAAAAAAAAAGAAAAAAACACATTCTAAGATATCTGCTACATCATTGTAGCTGCGGTCGGCCATTCAATGATATTGATGGGTGTAGTACTCATTAATTTGAGATCATCCGCGTTCGGGCAATTTAACTGATTCTCTGTGAAGGTAAAGGGGCTTTGTGTAGGTAATATTATAGTAACAAACAAAAAGTGAGAAATATATCGAACTCTGGGTCGGTATAAACATTATCAACAATTTACTGTGTCTGGAATAAGTTTACATGAGCTTGGATACACAATGTTCTCATCTTATAGATGTGGAGTGGATGGATTCAATCTTGAGTTGGGTCACATAATTAAGTTCTACATGATGATTTCGAAGAAAAAATGACGAAACATTTTTTTGGGAGGAAAAATCTTGAGGTACTTTACCTGTAATAATAAATTATTCTTCTTGTATTTGTTGACTCAAAAGTATGTGAGACAAGAAAAACTGCAGATTTGTATTTATTTAGACCCGTAAAATTTGGTAAGACCGAGCAAACTACTTCGGATTATATTTTTTATCTTATCTGAGTGGAAGAGCTGCAAACAAATTGTTTGAATGTGCTTGACAAAAATGTTTTGAGAATCCAAAACTTATGCTACTGGAGCACTTTGGAGCACTGACTTTGACTTAGGGAACTATGTATAAATTATTAAGAGTTTAAGATAGAAAAAAATCGAAGATTTAGGGTATTCTATTCGAGCTGACGGTTTACAGAAAAATACCCAATATCTCTTCAATTATTTTAGACACGGTAGTTAAGTTTTTGATCAGTTCTGGAGTAAAACGGTTGTATGAAAACTCTTTTGGATGCGTTCACAGGGCTTGTCATTGTCATACTTCTTCTTTCTCCCCATGTTCGGCTTTATTGATGTTCAAGTTTCATGTGGGATCTTACTATTTGCCAACTTAACTAATACTTTTTTGGCTTCCAGTCGGGAAATGAACATAGGGGTCACTCAATGTAGTGTGTTTTTGAGACCATCCGAAAGCCAAACGAGAGTTACCAGTTTGCTTAAGACGATTATGCATTGCAGAAGCACTATACAATCTACCTTCCCGATAGAGTGAAGCAGCCATAACGGAGATTTAATATCTGGGAGTCATTTTCAATAAGCTGCTCTGATTCACCCACTATATGCCGCAGCCGTACTAAACAAAACTGACTGCCTTCCACTAAATCTTCCCCGAAATAATCTTTCAGTATTAACCACAGTACTAGACTGCTTCCAAATTTGGTTAACGATATCAAAAACATGAAGCAATCAAGATCTTCAATAGAAATATCTTCCGAGCCTACCAATGGGATGTTAAAAACAACAAGAGGCTTTACAAAGAAGTAAGAATCGCCCTAATCGACAGATATCTTCTCTAATAAGGCAAAAATTAAGAAAAAAATATTAATAGACTGCCTGTCCTTCGATACTTCTAGTAGCTTAGGATTTACTCGATGAAGATAATAAACGCTAGTAACCCCTGGCTGGTGGTTTGTAATCAATTTTTCAAAATTTAAAATGTTGCAAGATTCTGTGCAGAAAAATAAAAACACGAACCGACTGTAATTTCTGAGTTTGAATCTAAAGATATTTTTAGACCCACATCATTTCGGGAAGAAGTTAAAAAGTCCCCGCGAGTATGTCTTGTCTTCATAAAGTGCGTCCCATCTTACCTGTTCACATCCTTAAAAAAATTGTAGGTAACTAGATTCTGCATTAAAATTTTTGTTTTCAAAAAAAAAAAACGCTCCTTATTGCCTTACAGACTGTAAAAGTGATCTTCAATTGATGTAAACAAACACCAATCAACCGTAAACCGACAAAAATCGGTGCAAGGTTTCAATGCTTCAATCAGTTGAATAGCCCCCACATCAAAAGACTGTACAGAGCTTGCAAGATCTATAGATCCCATTGTAATCCCCCAGTATCTTCAGAGATCCAGTATACAGACCGCATCATGATAATATTGCCTCATTCCCATCCATATATGATGATGATTATAACTTATGATGATGATGATGATGATGACGATAGGAGTTGTGATGTGATGAAGTATTCATCAAATATAAAAGAAACGTTCTTCATCTCATCATCATCATCATCCTCGAGCTACGGTCATCCATCCACCTTGATGGTCTTTCTAAAGAATGCCGCTTCCAACCGTTAGTGCGAGTTTCTATTATTTGTGGTTCTGGTATTGTGTGGTGTTTTTCTTTATTTTCCATCTGCCCCACGTTATAACCTTGATCCTGATCTTGTTCTCCTTGATGATTGCAATGGACAACCTCCAATACGAACGTCTACTTCTTATTTCTTTTAATTGATGTGCACCACATTAGCATTGCGCTCTTTAATATTATTGTTTGCTTGGATGATTAATGACCAAACGGGTATTAAATCACTCAGAAAAAAAGAGTTCTCTGGATCGTTTCTTTCTTCCACTGTGCCCATCAAGCAAGAGATCATCAACGCTCTTTTGAAATTGAGTTCTTTCAAATGGGCATTTTCAGGTTGATCTTCACAGAATTTCTGTATGGAGCTCTTTATAATACAGTGAATCAGACCTCTGTGTATACCTACAGGAAGTTCAATTTTCAAAGTCGATTCTAATGAGGGATCATGGTTGTTGTTGTTGTTGTTGTGTTTTTCTGTGTGATATAAATAAATTCTTCTAAACGATCTTGCGTGATGAGATATTAATGACAGTTTTTCTATCTAAAAACTTCTTCGTGTTGTCATTGTGAGTATTGAATCTGTGGGTAGGTTTTTGAGACTCCAGCAACTCATCATGAGAAGCTTATAATATGCTAACTGTGACCGGAAATGTTATAAATGGGGAGCGAGTACCTGTTTGTTCTTATTTTTATTTTTTTGTTGTCATTGTTTGCACAAGGTAGAGGTGGACTGGTATATCTTCAAGTACCTACTTTAAACGAGTTGAGAAGTAATTTTCAGGAATATAATTTTTTTTCCATGTAAGCACTTAATCAATTGAGTTGGAAGATTCATTAGTTCAGTTGAATTGCAAAAGGAAATGATTCCCTGTCTGTCATAAATATGATTGCTTTCTTCCAGGGTGATTAAGGTTTTGAACTTGTGAGTAATTATAAAGATTATTGAGTTTCGTTAGTCATAATATAGATAAAATCTAAGATCTAACTTGAAGAAAAGTTTCGAAAAAAAATGTTGTACACGTTTTTTTGTTGGAAATATTCTAACCTAAAAGATTGCCCTTCACGTTTTTTTCTTTAAATGTTAAAGTAAGGGAGGAATGCACGAAAAACTGTTTTGAGGGGCCTTTGACACCACGTAAAATCGTTAGCGGTGCTCACTTCGATGAAGACTTTTTACAGCTTCCAAGGTTTCCAGGTCATAATCCCGTGCCACCCCCCCCCCTTTGTATATGTACGCCACTGTGCTTATACAGGTTGGTTTCAGTATTAGCGATTTTCTGGGTGTTTCCATCTTTATGGATGTCTAGAACCACTGGTTTTGCCCGGTTCCGAGATAATTTGCTTTCGTTACTCCACAATTTTAAAAGTTCTTAATGTATTTTAAAGATTTAATTTTCAAAACTTCTTCAAATTTCACTGATAAAAATTGCGTCGGTAAAATTGCATACTGGTATGCTTATAGTGTTTTTTTTTCAACCACCTGGTAAGCAAGTTTCCAAATCCCGATGCACGAGTTTTTGTTTTTTTTATTTTCTTCGATTCTACGATTTCTAGACAGGGGGCCATTTTACCTTGGTGAACCATTTGAGACAAGGTTCCCTTACTTTCCAACTGAAGACGTTTGTTTTAAAGGGCCAACCCATAGAATCCACTGCGTGCGTTACGTCGACGTTTTCAACTGACAGCTCGATAAAATAATCACGTATTAAAAAGTTGCCGAACTTTTAACTTAATCGACAACGAATTCGTTGAACGGACGCGACGGATTCTTTGGGTTCAAGCCTTAGGTCTTAAGTTGCTTGGTTTTGATAAAGTTCTCAGATTTTCAGTGATCTTCATATAATTTGTCGTACAATACTGAGGTCCTACAAATTGTAGGTATTATTTCACTGATCTATACCATATGCAAATTGGGCAGACGTTTAAGTCCTTGATTGAGCCCTAAGTGTTTTCTTCAGCCTGCTTCTTGATGACTAAAAACTAAATCTAAAAAGTTCAAAATTTCTCCATTATTCCAAAATTTAATTTAAGAAAATGTGTATGTGTGAACCCACCATTAAACTAATCCTTAAACTCATCAAAAAGATTGAAAGCATTTTTTTTTTTCAAAACATAAAAAAAAAAAAATTCCATCAGTTCTTAACTCAAAAAAGACTCAAAAGTTTTATCATTTGAAACCTCGAATTACATCAGCTCTTTCTTACCTTGAAAATTGCCAAAAAGCCAAAACTTTCAACAAACACGTGTCAGTGAAAAAAAAAACACCACCTTCTTCCCTGTCATAGCCTTTAATACTATAGAGCCCCCGCTCTTTAACAAAAATACAAAAATGAAGTAAAAAAAACAAACATCACCAACAAAATTGATAGAAACCAGTTTAAGGAAAACAATTTCACTTTTAAATTCCATTAAACCCAAAACAAATTTTCGATGGCAAATGCTTGTGATTCTCCGTCATCGGTTTTTGTTATTTAATTTTTTTTTTCCTCTTCGTCTTCTGTTCTTCGTGTCGAACTTTACAAAACGCGAAAAAAAAACAAGAAATCCCAATTTGAAGTTGCTTATTCGAATCTTAACGACGAAGACGAACGCAAGTACACAGAGTTTAACATCCAGCATATACCATACCTCTACTTCGTATACTTGTACTCTTCGTGTAGACACAAGGATAATTCGAAGAAAAACGAAACGCTTTGCTTCAATTGCAATTTTCAGGATAAATTGTTTTCAATAAAACTTTGGCAACTCGAGCCCATCTTTTTATTTTATTTTTTCTCGTTTTGTTGATGTTATTGTTGTTGGTAAATTTTGTGTATTGAATGAATGGAAACAATTTCCACTTGAACTCTTATCGGGTTTATCCTTCAATAGGTTCCACATACCATATAAGTATAGAAGAAGACTATGAAGTATATGGAATCCTTTTCTATGCCATACTGCACGAAGAATAGTTTCCATTATCCTTGATGCGTAGAATACAAAACAAACAAAACAACAACAACAAAAAAACAGTACACCATCCATTTATTTATAAAAGTGTACACATGCTTGAGAGAAGAAAGGAGTATAGAGTATGTGTCTACAGTGCGCTGCTGAAATGTCCTTCTAACTTCATATCCAACTCCAAGTTTATATATAGTAGAAAATGCGAATCCTTGCTAACGGCTGCTGTCGCCTTTTTACGTTTTTGCATAAATAACACTGAAAGACAAATTCGTACTAACGTATAAGTACACAACAAGAAAAACATTGTCTTATAATATGTCCTTATAAATCCTTGAGAGCGTATATTTCTTTTACTGTCTTCTCTATACCTTTTTATAGTTTATAACACAATATAATATATAGGTAAAGTATGTATGTATACAGAGCTTTACAGAGTTTTGAAAAGATGGTTGGAAGGAATAAACGGCACATCTTGGTGAAGACACAAATCGACGAGGACTAAGATGAAGATGAAAACATCCAACTATAATGCAGGACGATCGATGATGGAGTAAAGAAAAAGCAACGCGCAATTTTATATCACGTGACAATTTTCACCAGCAGACAGGTGTACAAACAGTTTTGGGAAAGTCCTTTTCTCTTCTTTATTTTGTATTTATGTGGATTTTTTTTTGTTTCCATGAATAGTTATTTTTTTGCTTTGTTTTTTTTCTCTCAATGGAAAATGAAAAACAAAAAAAAAAAAACAACATAAGGAACACTTTCCCGCGAGCGAGTGGTTGTTTTGTTTTAAAAATTACATCCTTTCTTTACTGTCACCAAACTAAATGGGGAAATTCGAAGGACTATCGCTGTAGGCAGTTATTTTCTTTGCTTTTATGGAAGAAGGACTATTTTTTGTTGTTAAACAAAAATGTATGGTTTTGCTGCACGGAGATTTCTTAACGGATTTACCAGGACTTGATTTTTTTTTTGTTTTCAATATACCTTCGTATATGAAGGTAATCCTTGATATGGTTGAGGGACGCACAACGACATAAACCATGAAACTCCAGAGCTATGCGATCGGTTAATTTGTTCAGCTGAAGGACAACCCATACTAGATCACTGCCAATAATTTTTTGAAAAAAAAAAAAAAATAAATAAATTATAAGCAGGAAGTGGTTGGTGGAAAATTAAGAAAAATGGTATGATAAATGTGCACATAGCATGCTATGTGTCGCGGGAATTAGCGTACAATACCAAAAAGCGCGGAATTCTGGTGAAATTGTATGCAATACTACGGCAAATGGGAAATCATGACAAAATGGATTAGTACCACCGGTAAAAGTATTTAATACCGCAGAAAAAATCGCAGTGAAAGTCGATAAGAAGTGTGAAAAAAAGTGCTAAAATGCTTAAAATACCGCGGAAAAACGGGAATAAAAGTGTGGAGAGTCCCTGAACAGAGCATCAAAAGTTGTGAAAAATAAACGTGATGTGCCGTGGAAAAAGCGCGGAATACATATGTGAAATATCGGGGAATATCGCAAAAAATAGAATAGGAAGTAATGAATAGAGCACTTAGTACTACGAAAGAAAGTGTAAAATTATGTGAAAAAAAGCGAAGATAGTCACCTAAAAAAGCGTGGAAAGTCGCGGAACCAAGTTGAAAGATATGTGAAATACCGCGGACTATCACGTTAAAATGTGCGGAAAAATGTGGAAAATAGCATGGAAAGTCATGAAAAAACACTTGGTACCGTGGAAAAATCCGTAAATTACTGCGGAGAAAATAAAGGAAAATAGAACAAAATCATTGAGATAAGCATGGAAAGTCAGGGAAAAAGAAAAAAACTCTGCGAAAAAAATTTGTTCGCAATATCCCGCGCATTAAAAATAAAGAGTGGAAAGTCGCGAAATAAAGCATGAAAATTTAAGGAAAAATATGCGAAGTACCGCGGAAAATAACATGGGAACTCATGAAAAAACGTCAAGTACTTTGGAAAAATACGTTAAAATACCGCCAAGAACAATGAAGAAAAACACACAGAAAAAAGCGTGGGAAGTCGCGGAAGAGGTTGTGAAAAGCCACAAATACTGTGGACTATCGGGCAAATGCGAGAAATTCCTTGGACACGATATTTCGGGTGCTTATTTGCGACCCACACATTTTTTTCTGAGATACATATTCCACACTTTTTCCGCAACTCTCACAATGACATCTTTTTGTGTCGGAAAAACTTAAAACTTAAATATTTTTTTATGCTCCAGATAAATAAGCCAGATAGAAAATTCAAAAGCACTTGAATACAAATATTTTAATTACTAAGCTCATAATAATAGCCACTAAACCAATTACTGAAAATGAAAGAATGAAAAATCTTGTGGATGAGTGGATAGTGTAGTTGTGGTTCAGTAACTGATAATATTTTTAAACGATCCCAATAAGACACAATATTTAAGTAAAATCTAAAAAAAACAACAATAATGCGCAGGGTAAGACAACGTCTGCCGGGTCAGCTAGTAATAAATAAATTTAACAAAAATAATCTCCTAATTCTTCGTATATTCAAAATCACGTATTTTAAAAGATCAAAAAAGTCGTTAAAATCCATTGTCTACCTATTAATATCCATCAAGGATATAAGTATATATAGTTTTCAAAACGCTCATACCCTGTTAGGCAGGCATAAAGCATAATATAATTCCTTCAACTAATCCATCATCAATTTCTATATCGCGCAAAAGATTTAAAATCAATTTACAAACTTCATTAAGGATATTAATCTTTTAGAAATTCAATATAAACTTGAGGAAGTGCCTATAGCTTGGCATATTTTATATTTTTTTCTTAATTTTCTTAAATCCTCAGCCAGTTGAAGCTGTCAAAAAGCTCGTCATCCATTCATTTATTATTCCCAAAAAAGAAAATACAAAAAACAAAAAAAAAAAAAAAACTCGTTTTGGAGATGACAAAAAACATTCATTTTCGACAAGTGCCTGTTAACAGTTTGTTCTTAATCAAAGGTTGTGTACGAGGAGAGTATATCTTTTCCAAAAGCAAAACACAGCCGACATCGAGGAAAGGCCTACATTTAAAGTCCAAACTATATAGACCCAAAAATTGGACTGATGAACCGAAAAGATGAAATGAGATGGATATTTTAATTTTCCAAAAAACCCAACAAGCTCTTTCTTCCCCCCGAAACGCCACCACTGATGGAGTCCGCAGCCAGTTCAACTGGAATTATTTTGAATAATTTTCAAATTTATCTGGTTCCCGTGCAGGCGACTAGCAAAGCGAGTCCTGCGGACAGATAGAGGCTAGGTTCTCTTCTTTTGTTTTCTTGATGAAATAACATCACAACCGTTTCACTGGCCCCATTTTTCATTTTCTATTTATTTATTTTTGCTCACCTCCCGCGCCCGCTCTGGTTCTTTTTTGTAAAGGCTGAAAAAGCAAAAGTCGGTTTTTCTTAAAAAAAAGAACCTCAACCAAAATAAGATACAGTATCTTATTCTCACTGAATAATTACAAACTCAGAAAGGGTTAAGAAAAGCAGTAAGTTGGGTTTATTTATTTTTTTTTCTTCATTTTTGTTTTTCCTCGCCACTATTTGCAACGCAAGAGTGAAAATAAAAGGCCAAAAACTGTGTCAGGATGTGGGTTTCTGTTTGTGTGTATATCCTTTTTCCCAGGACTATTAGAACACATTTTCAGTTTTGGTCATTAGATATTTTAATTGAATGAGGATTACTTTGTTAATTGACAATTTTAACGCAATTAACGCTCTCTCCGGTTCATTATCATGGGTTGGGGTGAGGACCAAGCATGGAATTTTGTGTTAATATGCTAAAGGTACCTATATACACAGAGTGGTGATGGTGATCCTTGTAAACTGTGGTTGAATTTTTGCATTTTTAATTACATACAAAAAACCACACAGTGTTTGTCCCATCATTGGTGTATAGGTTATGCTGATAGAGGGGTGAGGGTGTTGTTAGGGGTTTGATGACGTTAAAATATATTCTAATTTTTTTTGTTTTAATATTCTAATAGTTTGCTTCCTTGTGACACTTAATTTTAAATGTAAATGTTAACTGCCACCGCAGATCTAATAATTTTACTAGTTGGCTGGTTAACTTTCGTGTCGGACGCGGACCTTTAAGAAAGCTCCTTCAGAACAAAATTAAAGCTTAATAGTGGGTTTAAAATCTACAAATCTCTGCAGACTTTTAATAACCAATCATACTGAAAATTAAAACACAGGGCTGCCACTTTTTAATTGCGATCGCATCAAGGTGACAACCCTGTTTTAACGAAAAAAAAGCTACATCCTTACAAAAAAGCTACATCATTTATCCATAAAAGCAGTTTAGCTTATTAAAAAAAAAAGTATTAATTATGCCAGACAATAGTCCAAAATATTTGAAAAATAAAAAAAAAAAAAAATAATGAAGAGCTTAAAACTGAGAACTTGGTAACCCTGTTCAAATGAAAAACACCCTCAAATATTTCTTACAAGAAAGTATCGATTTTGGTAGAATTTAAAAGCTAAAATGTATGTTCATAAAAAAGCTCTCTTCTATTTAAATAATGTCGGAAGGCAGGTACACGGCAACCCTACACGTATTCTAAAAGCTTAAATGAACATTACATTTTATATTGGGCTCTCTTCTATCTAAAAAATGTTTGTGTCATCTCTAAAATTAAGGTTAGTACACTGCAAACCTCAGGAGTGGACGAAGGGGGGAGGTTTGGGGCTTAACCCCCCCTCCTACGAAATTTCTGGAAAAAAAAAAACAAAAAGGATCAATTTACTAAAAGAAATAAAAACACGCTATTATTTTCGTGCGAGAAATTCTTCTGCTTATATCTTTTCAAAAATAAGTTCCAAAGTTCAATGATTTTTGTTTATGGCCCGAAAATAGAAACTATTTTTTGAATTATTTTTTTTTCTCCAAAAATAATGCTACCTGTCATATACCGGTTTAAAAAAAATTCATTTTTCTCAAAAATTGTTCCTACGATTTTGATGAAAAAAAAAATCATAGTCATTTACTTGAATAAGGTCTGTCTTTGAATGAAAACCATTTTGTTCTAAGAACGGTATTAACGGTACCTGCCATAGAAAGGTTTTTTTTTTAATTCCGATTTTCTCCTTCATGACTCAATTAATTTCAACCATTTTTTTTATATGAAAGCTTTTAAGTTGCCGTAATAATATTTAGTACAAAACATTCGAAAATTATTTTTTGAAAAATATTTTTTTCGAAAACTACTCAATATTTTTTTTCAAAATTTAGTTTTTAGATAAATAATATCATAAAAATGGCGTACCAATTTTTTTCTTCTATCAGGCAAGTATTGGCTTCGTGTCAAAAAAAAAATTTGAGGTTTTAATCAAAACCAACATTACGATGATGGAGAAGTTCGAAAAAGTGGTTTTCTATCTATCTTAATTTATTATAATTGTAATTACTGTTTTAACAAACACGTGTGTTTTTATTTTTAATTACTTTCACAAATCTTAAACAAAGTTGTGAAATATAGAAAAAAGAGCAAGAACCGTCCATTTTGCATCTTTTGCATCCGATATATTTTTAAGAAAATATGAAACACAATTTCACTCTTAGATAAATTTATTTTTATTTCTGTCATCAAGTCCTTCATAAATTGGTTTGTTTTATGTTTATTTTATCTTGATTCACCAAACTGTCACCAACATGCATGACAATTATTTACTATTTCCTTTCAAACTAAAAATCTGCAACATATAGACCTCAACTAACCTCTCCCATGATATGGCATCCATGAGAGGGGGCATTCATCAACAAAAATATTGCAACAAACAAAAAATTTATTATATTGCGCTGGTCTGGTACTCACTCGAGTGTCCTGTCTAATGCCCAATTGTTTGGGACAGGAACATTCAAAAACATCCGTCCGGTTTATTTTTTTTTTTTTTTTGTTTAGATTTTTGTATTCACCCCCAAAAACTTCCGGTGATGGCAGCTCTCTTATAGGAAGTGAACTAAATTTGAATTTGTTTTTTTCCCGCCATTTTCATGGAGGACTTCATTTAATGCTATCTCTGTGATGTAAAAGTTCAAAAATATGTGGTCTAACAAAAGAGGGAAGAGGGGGAAGGGCGGGGCGCGTGAAATTTATCGAGTGGGTGTGGATTTTGTTTATTTCGACAAGCACCTCTATAAAGCTGTTTGTTTGTTGTTGTTGTTATTGTCGTATATTTTCGGTGACTGGTTCATCATAAATTTTCACCCATTTGGCTGTGTGGTTCCACAGGACTTATTTTTCGTTACTTTTATGTAGTTTTTATATTCTCTCTCAAAAAAAAATATATATCGGGAGTGGGTAGAATTGTTTTTTGATACCAGTGATAGTGTGTAAAAAAGGGGGAAAGCAATTTTTAGTCCCCCTCCATGATGATAAAGTGGTAACATTGTAGAATAGCTGCAGTCATAAAATCAGTTGAAATGTTTACCGCATCGGCAGCAGTGGCGCGGCGGCGGGTGGCGGGCGGTGAGGCGCGCGGTGTAGGATTCATAGGTGGTGTTTCGAACATCCAAAACGATGTTTTGAACTCGTAATGTAATCCAAATGGATGATATGCGTGTACATATATGGATAGATTGCCAATGATGGGGATAGGATAAGAGATGGGATGGGAGTATATGAAAACCATTATAACGTGAGTCTGAATTTTATGTTCGTAAATTACAAATCAATCGATTTCTGGTTATGGGTTTTCTATCGATTTTGTGGTTAATGGACTCGTACCAAATTTGATTTTTAAAGGATATACGAGATATACTTTTGAATGTAAATGATTTCTAAGACTTCATATAGGTATAGTTGTTCTCATAATTTTTTTCCCCAATCTGCTGGTGGTGAATCTATTTTCCATATACCATTTATCCAAAATTTTTCCCACCACCCAATTAAATTCACATAAAAAAAGAAAAAAAAAAGTATTGATACAACTGAACCCATGAAGGAAAAAATTTTGATAATTTGCCCAAAGATAATAAACCCTTTTAGCAGGTCATAAATAATTCTGCAGTTCTTCCCATCAAAATGCTTCTCAAAAACTTCATAGTTTATCCAACAAAAAATAAATCAATATTCTACATTGCAGAAAGCAGAACAATGCATTGCATACAAAATCCAGCACTATTTAACTGCAACATCAAAACATCAAAACATCCCTGATGGTTGGTAAGACTTTCACACGATTTATTTATATTCTGTAACCAATTTACATAAATTTCCGTGGCCACTTTTTTTTTCTCAGTTTCAGTTCATTGCATAATATTACAATGGACATTATATAGCAAGTAGGTTTCAGGCCTACCATCATCATTGAATGAATAATATAAAATAAAATGACCTCGCAAAACTCCTTTTGGTGGAAGAATTGGGTCTCACCACAGCCAGAACCCAGCAGCTGGTGTTGCTTCTCCATCTCCATTGCACCTTTCCGCATATAAAATGTAAATGTACGTGACTTTTCTAGGAATAGGCCAATGGTCAGCCATCAGCAACAGCGACATCTGTGTATTATTTCTGTACTCGTAAGTGGCTGCCTCTTTACAAACGCGCCTTTTTTAAAAACCACAAAGTTTTGCCACAATGCTTCCATTTTGTGACCCCTTACTTGCAAAACAACAAACAACAAGGCCTACCAATCTAGCGAAAACATTAAAAATTAACTCACAGAAAATGATTTCCCCAAGTGCTGTACAAAAATAAGGCCGACACGGAGGCATAAAAAGGCTTTCAAAATAAAAAAAAAAATTGTTTTTCAACAAAAACTCTTGGTTGCGCGATGTTTTATTTAAATTAAATGACGACCGACGACGACGATGTCGAGGTTGACGATGACCGTAACGCCCTCTATATGGTGGCTACTCTATTGTCCGTCGTCATCGGTTGGTCGTTCAGTCAGGACTCAGGACTCAGAGGAAAGATGAATGAAATTGCAGTGATTTGCTGCAACAAATATGGGTCAAACGGATAGGTCAACCATTAACTGCATTTCTATGCAATAATTATCCTTCTCGTGAATTGAAAATGTTTTATTTAAAGGAAGGATATAATAGGAGGCTCTAGGCTCTGAAGGGATTTTTCATTTTCACTCAACTTGAAGTGCCTGTATATGATGTGGTATCTGGTAGATTGCATTTTGCAATGGCTTACAATAATAAGTGGTGAGGGAAATGAAAACTTTGCATAGAAAATAGCCGCTAAGTGCAGCTATTTCTGCGTGACTACTTAATTAACGGAATACGCTGTTGCATGAATACCCTACTGGACTTGGCTATACTATAGTTTTTTAGCTTTGAATGCGTGTCGGTCGTTTTAGAATTTTAAAACATTTTACAGAATTGATTGCGCAATTATTTTTGTTTTTTTTTTCATGAAATTGGTTATTAATGCTGAAGCTATGGGTTCATAAAAAAAAAAACTTTTACTTAAAGGATCTTATGCATAAAATTAAATATTTTAATTTTTTGAAATTTCTACCTTCTTCTCAATCTGTGTGTGCTCTCAAACTATTTTTGCATTTATATTATTCTATAAATTCTAACAACAATTTTAAGAACGATTTCGTGCGACCTAGATAAACTGTCTTGTTTTGCTGCTATCGAGTGTTGACATTAACATTATCGTTATGAATAACAAAATATAAAGAATCACTCGAGACAGCCCTTGCACTGCGCCTCAAGTAGCTATTGATGGAAGATTTTTTCCAGTTTGCATAAAGTGCTATTTAAAAAAAAACGTTTTTCATAGAGTACCGGTAAATTTGCTGCGAGATTTCAATGTTGTGTCTCGATGAAAATGGAAATTTTGTGTAAAGCAATAAAATTATTGTCAAAATGGCTATAAAATTTGTAAATGCGGGCTTAGGAAATAAATTAAAAAAGGATTAAATTCGATTTTCAAATAATGACTAAAACAGCTTCTTAAATGAATTTAACCTCAAAAAAGTATGCACTTCTATTTCTTCTATAATAATTCATTTAAAAATAAAACTATATCTAAAACTAAAACTAAATTTAACTTATTTTTTTGGATAAAGTCTATTTTTGAATGAAAACCATTTTTATTTCAAAAACAGGTATTAACTGTACTTGTCATAGAACCATTTTTTTAATTCTGATTTTCTCCTTCATGACTCAATTAACTTCAACCATTTTTTTACATGAATGCTTTTAATTTGATATCATGAATTGCTTGACGTAAGGCTGGCCCGCCCGCCGTGGTGGAATAATTCGGCTGGTATGCCATCGGCTCCAGGGGCTTTGTTTTTCTTGAGCCGTCCTATAGCCTTCTCAACGTCTTCTATGCTTGGTGGCGGCAGCATAGGGTGTTCATCTTGAAGTGGTGGAGCCTCCACTTCTGCTGTGAGCTGACCATTTAGCAATTCATTAAAGTACACTTCCCATCGCTCCAGTATGCTTTGTGGATCGGTGATCAGATTTCCCTCTCCGTCCTTGCAGTATGTGCAGCGTGGTGTGTACTGCGTCATGTTTCGGACGGATTGGTAGAACTTCCGCGCCTGGTGCGGACCTCGCTCTCGGCTGCTCTCTATTTCACAGATTAGGTTCTTCTCCCAGGCTGATTTTTTCTGTCTGTGAAGCCGTTTTTCTATTCTTCTGAGCTCTTTATATTCCTCTTCGCGTGCCCGCGTTCTATGAGATTGTTGCATTGCTCGGTACGCAACATTCTTACGTTCAGTCGCTAGCTTGCATTCATCATCGATTTCTACGACTGCTGCCTAAGAAGGAGTTGGCAGTACTAATGACAGTATTCTTAAGGCGTGTCCACTTTTCATTTACGCCCAGCATACTGGCTCCAGGACTTACTCTCCCTAAATCAAGTGATTCTAAGGCGAGTCCTAACGCATTACCAAAGGTGTTACTGGTGTTTTCATTGCGTAGGGCAGCCGTGGTGATTCGAACCTGATCGGCGGATGCAATGCGTCTCCGCAAGCCAATCCGCCCTCGGAAAACCATACCAACAAGATAGTGATCCGAGTCGATATTGGCACCTCGGCACGTTCGTACCGTCATCAAGTTCGAGTAGTGGCGACGGTCTATCAACACGTGGTCTATTTGGTTACGAGTGACTCCATCAGGTGATACCCAGGTGGCTTTGTAGATATCTTTACGCGGGAACCTGGTACTCGCAACGACCATGTTTTTTGACTCTGCCAATTCTAAGACTTGAAGTCCATTGTCATTAGTGTTCTCATGCAAACTATGGGTGCCTGCGTAATGCCTGAATACCGGCTCCCGACCTATTTTTGCGTTCAAATCCCCAAGGATGATTTTGACGTCATACCTTGAGGGCCCTCTCGACTTGTTAGTAGTAAGTCTCTTTTTCTTCGTCTGAGGACTCCTCAGTAGGTCCGTGAACGTTAATGAGGCGTATGTTCGTAAATTTGCCTCGCACGCCAACCTGAGGAAACAGCCTGATCATATTAGCCAAACCTTTTTTTTAAAAGGCTTGTTTCTAGCCGCGGAGAGGCTATGATCACACTTCCACCAGTCCCGAATAGTTACGGCACGTGCATGTTTTCGTATGCTACATGTTATTCCCCCTATTCGTCTGATGGCTGACCGCCAAAAAAACTGCATTTACAAATTTTTAATTTTCAAGTACGTGCGACCCAGCCGTGCATTTTATTTCGTTTAGTACTAACAAACTTTAGTTTAATTGTAAGAAAAAAAGAGTAAAGTAAATAGGTACTTTTCTTAAAATTCTAATTAAATTAGTTTAATTGAGTTTGAATGACAATGACTTAAAAGAAAATCTTAAGTATTTTTAGATCCTGATTTATTGCCTAGCTCAAGCTTATATCAAATTAAGAAACAAAAAAAAAACAAAACAAAGAATGTAAATTAGTATATTTAAATTAAATCACCATCTCGTGTACCTTTTTGTCAAATTAAGCAACTACCTAGAAAGTATATATCCTTTTTTTTTTTGCCATGAATGACTAAATAAAAAGACATCGACATCCACATTCATCTTCTAACAACTAACTCATTATACCATCTACACGTTACACGTACCAAACTTAAGGAAAAGCCTTAGGCGAGACTTCTTACAAGAAAATCCCTTAACACGCAAATTCACTTTAATAAATGAAAATTTAATTTCCCTATCCAAAACCAAACCATACCCCGACCAATGCTGCAATGCTATTAGGCATAGAGTACCGTTTTCTGCCGCACCCTTTGTGCCTATTAGTTCCGCCATTATCATTACCCTCGTAACGGTGACAATTTAAAATCTCATCCACCTCTAATACACCCACCACACCACCACCTATGTACGAATTGTACATCGTTTTTTTGTTTTCTCCTTGCTTCAGTATTGGTCTAAGGCAAAAGCATCCAGAAGCTGGTTTTCTAGGATTTAAAGTCTCGACTCTCCTGCCCCGTAAAATTACAATAAAATGCGATTGCACATCTTAATAAATGTCAGTTCTTATGCAGGGCGACAACACTAAGCCAAGAGGGTTATTCACATTCAAATACAGAAGCAACACACACAGCACAGCGAACAGACATATACAGGATATGAAGCTAACAGGATGCAAAATCACAACTCTAGAGCAGAAAAAGGATACAGAGTTATAAAAACCTCTAACGCCGCCGCCGCCGCCGCATAGCCATATAGCCAAGGCAAGGCTAAAGCTGAAGGTGATTTATGCTGAATGTTAAAGCACCAGTCGTCCTCTCTATGTACCCCCCATTTCATGTTTAAGTGAAACGATGAGATCAGGACTTAGGATTTACAGTGTGGCAACTGGCAACTGCACAGTGCAGAGCCGAGCCGGGATGGGTGCCGTTTGGAAAAAGAACTTGCTCACAAGAAGACAGCATAAAAGAAAAAAAAAAAAAACTAACAACTATATTATTTTGCAATCCGTTCTTCGGTTTTTCGTTCCGATCTCATTAACTTAGTTAAAAGCTCATTCATTTATTTTGCCATAGACATGGAAATAAGGGCGGCTCATTTGGAAAACCATGTTTTCAAACCCTAACCCAAGCCGATGCAGGCAGAACCAGAAACATAACCCCTCTTAGCACCCTGTGTACCCCTGTAGCACACCCAAACATCCATAAAATGAGCATAGGCCGAATGGAGAAGAACATAATGATAATGACGATGGGGTTGGAAACGGTAGTGTTTTAAAATTCACTCACTGTGCCATAATTTTGCTCTTTTCTGTATTCTTCTAAGTTTTTTTTTTTTTTTGTTTTGTAATTTTTTGTTGGAACAATGAAACACAACATTGTATACGGTTTTTTTTTGGTCCTGCATAGCTGGTAATGGGGTGGTTTTGGGGTAAGGGGTGGTGTCGTTTTTGTTTATTTTTTTTGTTTGTTCCAGTGCGCCTCTCACTTACACCATAGACCGTGCCAAAAAGAATTTGTTTTGTTTTGCGATGAATTAAAAATGAGGAGACAATGAATTGAGGTGGTTTTTTTTTTTGTTGTCTTCCATTTTTTCCTTTTAAGCAACGGACATTGCCCCAGTGGAGTTGTTTCCTGGGGCGTTGTTTTTTTTTTTTTTTTTTGTTTTGTTTTTGTTCCTCCCGGCTTCTGCTTCTGTGTGGTGGAAAGTGTGTTTTTTTGCAGCTACTTAGACTATGGATGTTCACTTTGAGAAGTTTTTTTGCTTTTTTGAATTTGTTGTTGTTGTTGGGAGAATTTTTGTTTCCTTAAAGGTTTTGGAAGTTAATTAATGCAAAAATTAAGAGGAGCACTGGGAGTAGGTTTTGTTAAAGTTTTAATTGATTTGTGTTTTCCTTCTTTTGCAAAGTGGGTATACCTACTTTTAGATCCACCTACCTACCTACCAAGTGTTTTTGTTGTGCCATGAGAAAACAGCGTAAACAAGTGAATTTTATGAGCTAGTTAAGTGAAAATATGCAACAATATGGTTTTGAAGTTGGGGAGAGAACTTTTGATGGAGTTTTATTTGAAATACATTTTTCAGAGTGCAGATCAACGCCTTTTGGAGAGAAATCATGTTTTTTTTTCTTTTTTAAATCAAAAGCACTTGTTTTAAAACTTGTACCAACAGGTAAGAGGGAATAAAGAGAAATCAGGCAAAACCTTTCAAAGACTCCATTAAAACTGCCTCTTTGAGTAATGCTATTGGATTGATTCTTTTAAACCAGACTCTAATTAACCGATAAACAGCAAAAATAAATCAAAGTAAAAAGGTAATAGGAAAAATGCATCGGAAATTGGTAGTCCTATTGGTAGTTAAGAGAAATTTCAATTTGAAAAACTCAAAGTATGCGAAGGTTTGAACATGCAACTTTTTTTTTTTGAAAGAACGTCATTAAAACAAGGATGTAAATGTGCGAGATCATAATTTTGATAAATCCAAAAGTAGTGGGATACAAAATTTCCACAAGTGTAAGCGACAAAAAAAATGTTGCCAGATGTCATCAATCTTGAAATTTTTTATACAAAATGAAAGTTGAAAATCATGATATAGCTTTTGTATATTTTAAAACGGAGACAAAGCAGTTAAAACAAATAGTAATTTTTGGTTTCAGATTTATTTTGTATTAATATGTAAGATGATAGAATTCGGCAGAAGCTTAAATTGATTCAACGAATTGAGTCAATAAGGTAAATATCTTTAAAACGCTGACAAGCATTGGCGAATACAAAATGTCAAAGATTGATAACAACATGCATTAACAGTGGTGTCATCATATTTATTTTTTAAATATTAACACAAGTTGATTTATGAAGGGGATCTTAATTCATAAATCGATAAATTTTGTAATTGATAACTTTTACAACTGCTTAGCTGAGCCTAAGCTTTTTATAGAACTATTCTACGTCAATTTCTTTACAAAGGCTTTATTGGTCCAAATATTCCCAACCTGGTATCTTTTGGTTTTATTTTGTATAAGTTCGCTTCAGTAACTATGTATATTTTGAATTTAGGCAATGATTTGTTCTCTATAATCGGGTCTAATTTTCAATTTTGGACCTTTATATTTGTTTTTGAAATTGTTTTGAAATATTTTATGGTCTAAGAGCTGAAAGAAAATTTTAAGAATGGGGTATAAAACGTTTAAAAATAACGTCTAAGCACGGAACTTTTTAAATAAAAAACATTTCCATATCCAAAACGAAAAAAGGCATATCAGAATAAAACAAATACTTCTCAATTAAATTAATAAGAATTAAAAATTATTTATGACAAGTTAAAAATACTTTTTCTCTAATTTGCGCAAATTGCTATCACTTCTGACATCTGATACTGAGTATGCAATGTTTATAGTATAAGAAAATGTACTCTCCCACTATTAATGAAATTACTAGTATTTATTACGCCTTAGTCCTTTTGTTGCTCCCATTAAAACTATAAAAGAACTACATTCAGCCTTGTACCCATAAATTTCTTTCCTTAAAAAGTTTAATTTTTGAAAATTTTTATTTCTTAACTACCAACACCTTCGATCTTAGGAAAGTGGCCAATTTAATAATTCCTAATGTCAGAAAGTTATTTACAATTTTTTTGTTTTTTTAAGTTAGCAATTGAACATTTTTAATTTCGTAAAAAAAAAATGTTCCACTTACGCCACAGTGACCGAATAATTTTAAGAACTTCTCATGGGGGTTGCCATCTGCCATTTGCACAATACACAAAGTTAATAAATCACAATTTCGTCACTGGCCTTATTATATTGTGTGTTGGAAGCTTTACCCCAAAGCATTCGAACACGAGGCATATCTGATCCCCACCTAATTTCACTAGAAAAGACAGCTCGTATTTGTTGTAGAATATTCAAAATTAATTTATAAGCCTTTTGGTGAAAGACAACTACCAAGTGAAGTATTTTTGCATTATATTCGATATCACACCTAATGAATTGCATATCAAGCGAGGTCAGTAGATACGGTTCACATCCAGAACGGCAAAGTTGAGGTTAGGTAAACCTTTTTAGGGGTTTTTCCTACATCTGAGAAGACTTTCCAAGAACTTAGTAAAGATATCTTAAAGCAACTCAATAAAGATAGTCTTGGCATTAACCTTTGCCAGGCTGAAGGGTATTCATGGAAGTCTTTAAAACATTAATTCCGATATTGGCGTTGGTGACATTCAAAATTTAAATTAATAAAGATGTATCTGGCAAGGGAAACGTTTACGGAAATGAAGGGTCCATTCCAACAAATTCCGAGAAAAAAGCAATTTAAATTTTTTTTCATACAACTTAGTACACAAGGCACATCTTTATTTTACTTTTTAAGAAATAATAGAATTGGTTGTCTTTAAGCTGTATCTTAACTAAATACTGCGAAACGTCATCATTAGTTTAATTTCGACAAAATGTGGGGTAGGTCAGTTGGAAACGATCTCCCATTTATGTGTAGTTCGCAATTATTATTTTTTTTTTTTTTCATCAACAATGTTCGACTTTGGCACACTTTTTGCATATCTTTTCCACAAGCCACAACCCTTTTGCCTTTGTCTAGATTCTAAGATTACGGAATCCAAAAAACATCAATTTAAGTTGTTAACTTAATTCAACTAAATAAAATTTAAATTCATTTTATCAAAGATTGAGATTTGTATCATCATACGAAGTGTTCACAACACAATTTAGTTTTTTATTAGGTTTTTTTTTTTTTTTTTTTTGAAGAGAAAAACAAAAACTTTTTGTAGCAAGAGAGACTTCTAGTATGATGTCTCATCTCAATACGATTTTCATATAAAAGAGCTTGACATAGCATAAGAACATCATCATATTTGTTTTATTCACAATGTTGTCGGTTGTATTTATTTTATGTTGTAAGGATATATTTAAATTTCACATTTATGACTTCTAATAATAAAATATATTTTTTTCTCTTTAAGGCTTATCGATTATAACTCCATCAGCAGTTTTTGCAAATGGAAATGTTGGAAATAATGAAAAACGTGCATTCGGTGCATTAGATTCAGTTTATATATCAGGTGGACAGCAATGTATATGTCCACCAGGACCACCTGGACCACCTGGCCAACTTGGGTCACTTGGATCTCAAGGCACTCGAGGTGATACTGGCAATCCAGGACGAGATGGACCACCCGGACCTATGGGACCACCTGGTGCAGTTGGTCCCAATGGACCCGATGGAGCAATTGGACCGACCGGAGCACCTGGCAGACGTGGACCAGAAGGATCGACTGGACGTATGGGTCCACCAGGGCCACCGGGTCCAATTGGGCCAGCAGGACCAGCGGGAGCTATGGGACTTGTAGGAATTGCAGCTGGTTAAGTTAAAGCAATGCGTATTACTATAATTTTAGCTGATTTGATAAAAAATAAAAATTCGAATAAGAGAATGTTTGTTTTTTTTTGGACAGAGAATGAAAAGAGTTTCGTTTGTTAAGGTATTTTTTTTAGTGAGTAGGTGATGTGAAAGAGATCAGAAGCAGTTCTAGGAGAATAATATTAAAATTTAAAAAAATCTGAATTACATTGGTAATTCCGCAAAATTGCAAGAATTATGATATAGTTTTTTTTTTTGAAGTTTTTAATAATTAATTATTCCGGTTTTGGATATCTCCATTATTTTGAAACTCATTACCATTGTTCATTGGAACAATTAAAAAAATGCAATTTTATAGTACTTTCCATACAACAGGTGACATTTTTGGAATGTGCTGTATGAAAAGTACAAAAAAAAATTCATTTACAATGGCTGAATTTCGAAATTAACCTAACCTTTAGGTAATCCTCAACTATTGGCGCTTACATATTCCAATTATCTTGATTCAAAAGTTATCGTGTTTAGAAATTTTTAACGCCAACGACGAAGACGCACGCCGACTCTGTTGACACCAACACAAACGGCACACGCAAGTAAAAATGCCTCCAAAACGTAATTTCTTTAAATTTCATGATTATGAAATAGACTATTTCTGAAAAAAAAAGTAAAGCATGTCGGGTCGTTTTTTTGAAAGTTTTTAGACTAGAAAAACAAACAAAAAATAAAACCGAAATGTCTCCAAAAATGGTTTGCCTAAATTGCAATTTTTTTTTAGTTCTGTTAATAGGATTTTCAAGGTTGGGGTCTCCAGACTTAAGATAAATGACGACAAATCAGTTTTAATATTAAAATAGTTAATTGCCCGAAAACCATAGGATGCCAAAATTTGCTATCAACTCTTGGACTATTTGTATTGATACAAATTTTAGTAAATAGATAAAATAAAATTTAAAATTAAAATAAAAAAATTAATGTTAGTGAAAAAAACGTTAAAAAGAAGTTATTTTGAACGACACGTCATAACTTCTTAGCTTAATAAGTCATCTACTCAAATTAACATTTTGATTTGATTTGTTTTGGTTTCGTGTCTACAAAAAAAAATGAGGTTTTAATTAAAACCAACATCACGATGATGGAGAAGACTAAAAAAATGGTTTTCGTTATGCCGTCCGTAGGTCTGTGCGTGAACGGATTGTATTCAAATTTGGTTAACAAAATTTTTATGTAATTCCAAAATTTTGTTTTAAAATGTCTCATCTCATGAGTTATTCGAGTTTTCTCAAAAACTGTTCTAACCATTTTGATTAAACTTTTTGATATGATTTCTTCAATAACTATAAATTTTTAGAATAATTTCTGAAAAATCTATCTAAAAATTTTTCAAATGATTTGGTAAAAAAAATTGGAATTCTATTTTTAAGATACTATATTTATCAACATCTAAAAACTAAATTTTGAAAAAAATAATCATTGACCCAAAAAAAAAAAAAAAATGTTTCAAAAAGTATTCCCGTTTAAAAAAAAATATTTATTTTTGTTTGTTTGCGCATATTTCTCAATACCTAAACACAAATGGTAACAAAAAGCTAAAACTTTTAAACTAAGTTAATGCATCATAGCTCTTGGACTACATGAGCAAGTTCGTGCGATCCAGCTGTGCATTTTATTAATATTGGAACTGATGCATTATTATTTTTCCGAAGTTTGGAAAGCTTAATCTTGAAGACCCAATTTATAGATCTCTAGATATATTTGCTATTTATGCGTACCACTTTTCGAGACATTTCGTTACCCCAGTATTGACAATTATTGTCCAAAAAATCTAGTGGCTATTGAATTCTACTGACACTTTCGTTTTTGTTTTTGATCGGTAAATTGGTTTATTTTTAACCTTTCGATGATTTTTTCCAAGAAATGGTATGGTATGAGGCATTTTCAGCCAACTAATAAAAAACAACACTACTAAAAAGATCTCGTTTCTGTCTTTAAGACCACATTTTTGACTTAAAAACTATGAAAATATCGTTTTTTCGTAGGTTTTGAAATCTAATTTTCATTCTTCAAGTCATTATTCTTAGTGGAAGACTGCCGAAAATTTAGAACAAAAGTTAATAAAAATTTTTAGAGATCGGATACGTCAGTGTACAGGTACACCATTTCTTTTAGTGGAAATCTTCTCTTTACAATCTTCTACGAAAACTACCTTACTGACATTAACACTTCCATATGTTGATTAATACTATAGCTTCTAAGAATTGAAAATAAGATAATTTTCGTGCCACACGAGCCCTCATTTCATTATCGCTTTTAACCCAAATTATATTTTAAGTTCAAAAATTTGCTAACAAATCAATTTCAAACCGCACACGAGTTTGATTCGATCCCAGATAAAAAGATACAAGCCCAAGTGTTAATAGGCGGTAACACCATTAATTTATATTTGCTAAAGCTATCATCTTAAAAGAAATGTTTTATTGGCACTTCTTTGTTTAAATTTAAATCATAGAAGGACTTGAAGGTAAATAAAACATCTTCATTAAGAATCTCCATTGATGTATCATTCATTTTGTTTTTTTCTTATGAATGACTTTTGCCAAAAATTTCTCATTGAGTGTTATTTCGACGGAAATTCCTAAATTTATGAACCTGAGTTCTTGGAATTTTTCTAAAACAGTTAACCTAAATTTTATAGAGGATGGGGTATGTCTTCTAAACTCTAATTGATGATGGTTAAAATTTTTTTATATAAAATCCCACCCAACCCAAGATTCTGTTATACAACTCAAGACAATCATGAAGGTGACAGCACTTCTGCTAGCTGGTAAGAACATTCTTTTTTACCTTTGTTTTATTTAAAAAAAACTGATTTCCTTCTTTAAGGCATTTTAGCCGCAATCCTTTCGGTGAACGCAAGGTTTCAGGAAAAACGAGCTTTTGGTAATCGTGGACAATCACCATTTGTTATAAGTGGAGGACAAGGTGGCTGTATTTGTCAACCAGGCCCACCAGGACCGATGGGAGTTCAAGGTGTTAATGGCCCCCCAGGAGACAAGGGTGAACGTGGTATTGAAGGACTTCAAGGCTTACCGGGACCAGTTGGACCTGCTGGACCCCGTGGATCTCGGGGTCTTACCGGACCACCCGGCCAACCCGGTGCTCCTGGACCACGAGGTGGTCGTGGACCGAGAGGAGATATGGGACTACCTGGTCCAATTGGTCCTGTAGGACCAACTGGACCTGCTGGAGATATGGGTGTCCAGGGTGCAGCAGGATAATCTCAATCACAAAATTAGTTTTCTATAAAAAAATTAAAAAAAAAAAATAATACAAAAGACAAGTATTCAATTATTTCGACACCTGCACCACAATTTTATTTTTATTTCTTACTGCCATTAAAAGAAGTGTACAGGTATTTTCACAAAAAAACAAACAAAAACCTTTTCTCGCGATTAGAATCAAATTTTCCGCCACTTGACACATACAGAGTGCCATTGTGAGAAGTGCACCGACAAAAGGATCAAAGGCGACCATAGTTAAGCCGCAGATCAACTATACTAACCGCTAATCTCCCCTGAGAGAGGGACAGAATTCACTGTCTGTCACTTTGACACACAAGACAGCATTCAATCCAGAAACGTCAGGAGGCACCACATACTCGTATATAGACTTTATACATTGTGACTTTTGAGTCATTAACATATTTTCCTTTTTGCAACTACCTACTATCTGCTCTAAGCGCGCGGCTTGAAAAAAGGCTTGGGCATCACACAAAGTCAAGTTCCCATACAGTTGGTCTATTCTATAAGAAGAAGAAGAAGAAGTAGCAAGCAGGAGCGGTGTGTTTGCTTGGTTGGTTTGGATAAAATGTTGAATGGATAGTTGGTTGGATGGATTGGATGGATGGATGGATGGGATGTCCAACGAATTAGAAGCAGTAAAAGAAGACACTTAACTTCAGGCAAACCACTCGACTGTGACATATAATTGTGTTTCATTCGCATGTCGCGCAAGTGTGTGTTGGGGCGAAAGAGGTTTACAGAAATGAAGTAGATAAACAAACGTTGAAGTGTCTGAACAACTTGCTCAAGAATTAACAATTACAAACCGCCAAAAAATCATATATCTTGCAGTTTGAAGCCTCAAAAAGTTTTGGAGATATACAAAATATGATTCAAATAGTTGATCTTTAGAATAACTCAACAAACTCAAACCCCCGCCGCTCTAAAAAAATAGAAGACTACTTTCCGCGTACCTATTCTTTCGAATGAAGATACTAAGCCATGATATTGATGTATTGAGATATAAGCTTTCCAATATCAATACAATATTTTAATCAAGCGATTAAATTATACAAAATATAATAAGTGGAAGGCAGATTTTCGGCAGAAAGTGAGTGCTGTTAGCACTTGAGATATTGAGGTAGCGAGTGATGAACAATCCAAAATTTAACGAGTTTAAGGCAGGCTTACAAATAATACCGTGTTCTTTGAAGATATTAGACCATCGCGATTAAGAGATATTGCGGTATGGAGATATTAACTTTTAGATATAAACACAGTTAGCCAATAAATCCGTGGGATATCAAAGAGAAAAGAGTGGTGTTTAAATGTTCTTGCACCACCGCAGTATTTTGCCTTTTTTTTGTGGTACTAAACGGTTTTTAATTACCTTTTTAATTACTCTCACCAGTTTTTTCTACAGTATTTAGAGCTTTTTACTGCAGTAGTTCGAGTATTTCGCAGCTTTTCACACTTTTTACCGCGACTTTCCACGCTTTTCTCTTCTTTTCATGATACTAAGCGCCTTTTCCATGGTCTCCATTGCTATTCTCCAAGGTATTTCGCGATCTTTCACCAGTATTTCGCGCTTTTTTCTCCGGTGTTCCGCATTTCAACCGCGGTATTTCGCGTCTTTTCACAGACTTTCCACGCTTTTCTCAGTAACTTTTTTCGCAGTATTTTATGCTTTTCCCGTGGTAGTAAGCGTTTTTTATGACCTCCACTGCGGTATTTCGATATTTTTTAGCGAAATTAATTTAAATCGAATTTAAATGAAATAACTATTGAAAATTCGAAAATTCGTTTGAAGAAAACGATTTATTTTTTGTTTTGTGATTTCCTTCGATTTTTTGAAATGCATGAGAAAACTCTTCGAGACCATGATTTTCTCAAGTTTTAATAGTTATTCTGCTATTCGGAAGTGAGATCATTAAAATAGGCTCAGCAGTTCTTGAGTTATAGACGGTGTAACTAACCCGACTGTGATTTATGTATTATGTATTTTGTGAATTTTAGGTTTGTAGATAAAAAGATATCAATGCTCAAAGACAGACGCTCAAACCGAAAGTGGAGATATTGAATTAAAAATTAGAGATATTGAGGAAATATGTAACTACTAGCAAAAAAATCCCACGTTTAGGACTAAATCCCAGCCGAAGTAGAAGGGAAAATCTATGAATGCGATTTTTGTCCGAAAGCAGCAATTGCCCTTTATGCTTAAGACACAATAATGACACAAAAAAAAGCCGCACAGCTAAAAGGTAAAAACCTCAAGGGTGGAGTAAAATTGCTTAAACTTACGCTCCTGCTACTCTACCACCTTATAGAACCTCCTTTACCCCCCGTTTGTGTTGCTTCGTCAATTTGAAGTCTCCAATTCATAGGAAAATGTAAACACTTCTTTGGAATCTGTTTTCTTCCTGCTTCATATACACAAACGTTCGTTGTCTTGTCTCTCAAGCCTGCTGCTGATGAACTGACTTTGATCGTTTGAACAGTGCACCATAGCAGCATGGGCAAAAAAGAAGGCTTAGTGTATTCTATCCTATCCCATCGTAACATCTAAAAACCAAGTTCAACTTAATTGGAGCGCAGAGAATTGCACCTTTTCCGCGACTTGTTAAATGGTTTTTTGCTGCTTCGCTATAGCTATAGAGCTGCTGTTGCTACTCTTCGTATAGAGAGTAAAGTTGGAAAGAACTTTTGGTTAGAGTGTTTGTGTAGGTATTTGTGTCGATTTCTGCAGCTGCCATTACTATCTGTGGGGTAATAGATTCAACGCCTTAGAAATTGTCCGCGGTTAATACCCACTTTGCGGCAAAGCAATCCACCACCTGGAATGTGGCCTAGAGGACGCGCCATACGATGCATTGCATCGGGCCCAACATCAATGCAAGGGGGATCCTATGGAATATCATTACCATTAAGTCCGTGGTTTTTTGCGGTTTCTCTGGCACTTCGCACTCTCCGATCGAGTTTTTTTTTTGATTTTCAACTTCTTTTGTTTTGTTTTTGTTTCCTCTTTTTTGTTGTTGTTGGAACACAGTTTGAGATGTGGTGCGTTCAATGGAAATTACATTTCACAATCTGGAAGATCGAGTTCTTGGTTAGGTTGTTCGTTGTTGTCGTGTTGTAGTTTTCGACTTGGCCATCGCCATCGGATGTGGTTGGGCGGTTGGATGGTTGGATGGTATAGTCTGTGTTATGGGATTAGGATTTCAATTGCTATGGGGATCATTTATGGTGTTGGTCTTGCTGCTCTACAGCTGGAGGTGTAATGTGGGCTTTTTTGTGTGCCATTCTACCGACTCAACTGTTTATCATATATATTTTTAGTTTATGGGGAACATTTCTGTTGGAAGAGAGATGTGTGATCTGGGATTAGGTGGACAAGGTAATGGCTGAAATGCGGTGATTTGGATATGGATTAGCTTATATATGTTGGAACAGGATTTATTACAGAAAGTTATTTTATATTATAGCCTTGGACTGTGCTGTAGGACAGGAAATTGAAATGTCATTTCTTCTATGTTATTCCAAAGAGGAGAATATAATGTTGAATCGTTGAGAACTGTCAACCAGAATGTCCAGTAGATAAACTAGATAAGTCTAGATTTTTATGGTCTTGAGATAGGTGACAGGTGTTTTAGTTTAACAAAAATGGTGAGTTTTTTTTGTTAGTTAATTTCAAAGTCGTGTTTCTGGAATGGTGAAAAAAATCGATCAAGAGCCTTTGGCAATATTTACTCCCATTGATCATCGAGTCAGACTGTTTTAAAATTACTTTAGTACAGCTTAAAACCACTACTTATGATAATAACTAGAAAGAAGAAGATTATGCATCTTCCCTTAAGGATTTTGTCAATCTAATTGAGCTCATTAAAACAATAATAAGGTGAAAGTATAAGATCCCTATCAGTGGAAATCTTCTAATGCGGGTCTATCTTCATCAGATCTTCATAAAACAAAGCTCAAAAACGTAATGAATATCTCAACAGAGTTTTCTTATCAAAATATTCTGTATCAAGCTTTCGCTGTAAGCTTCTCAACTTCACTAGACAAAATGAAGGTATTTTATCAAAAATGAAAAGAAAAGAAAAACAGGAAGGGTGTCCAAAATACTTAACCAATATTATTTGAAAATTTTTCGAAAAATCTATACTGTTTAAACTATCCTCCTTCGGCTTAAACTGGTGTTTAACCATTATCTCATTGTTCTTTTCTTTTGTAGTCCTTTTTTATCCTTCTCTGAAAAACCTCAGGGTAGCGAACAAGGTCCCTTCCTTCTCACAAATTTACCGACATCGAAACAGATGTACAAGACTACCATCACTCTATGTCACAGAACGTAGGTATTACCAAGTATCTTAAGAACATTTCTTCAGATCACGATTTTATCGTTATGCAATCAGGACTAAGGTCCTTACAATTTCTCAGTTTGGTGTCGCAAAACTAGTATAATTTCGATGCTTTATAAAGTTGTACTCCACCAAAATTGAAAAAAAATAAAAAATAAAAATTAAATTTAAGCTCTTATCCTTTAACATCATAAATACTCGTAAATAAACGAATTTCTTAAACCCTTCAATTTGTTAAATTTTCAATAAAAAAAAATTCCACAGAACTGCAATCCACTATTCACTCTATACACATACACGCCCACCCAATATTGATAATATATGTAGCTAGCAGTGTGCTATATTAATCGATCTAGGTCATATTCTTTTATTCCAACTTAGTACAATAAAATTTAATAAAAAAAGTGGAAATATAAATTTTCGCTTGAAAATACAAAATGCTTTCAATTAATTTCTCAAACATGCACACCCACACTCCCACAGAGAATCCCACTCGCACAGAAGAACTGAAACTCCTACAATATTTCCTTTTTTTTTAGTTGATTTTAAAAAAAATGCGTACATTTCTACAATAAGAGGATTCAAGTTCTTCCCGAAGGACTCAAAAAAAAAAAAAAAAACTCAATTTAAACGATCCCCATGCCTCAAATGAAAAGAGAACAACAAAAAAAAAAAAACCAAAACTATTATAGCTTTTTGGGTTGAAAATATTGCGTTTATCCATTCGTCGAACATCATCAACACAATAACGTATACAAGGATATACGAGTTAAGAACGTCGGTCGGTCGATTCGATAAACTCTGATGTGAATGATGACTGAATACAATTCTATAGCCATTCAAAAATACTGCTCCTTCCTCTCGTCTCTCCATGCCAATGGCCTTTAATTGAACGAGAAAAATATTGCATTGCATTGAAAGCTTTTTACTTTGAAGGCAACAAAAAAAAAAAAAATAAACACGGAACTTTTTTCCCATCATCACTTGTGCCGCCGCCGCCTGCACTCGGGCCATTTGGTATTCTTCTTCTGCGGAAACAATGAAAATTCTGAATATGAATGAGTGGTTCAACGATCCAGCATATAAAGGTTCGTATACATGCATACATAATCGGAACTCGGATGCAGACTCACTAAATGGACATTCACACATAACGCACTTGATGGATCGATTGGAAAGTGTTGCCATTGAATGGCAACAAAAAATAATCTTGAAAAAACTGAACTCTAAAATAATAAATCAATCCAAAATTTAATCATAGATTTTCCTTGAAAAACGTTCTTTTCTATTTTTTTGTTCTTTTTCTTATCTTCGTCTTCATATTGTTCTTTATACCCCTCCATCTTCCATCTTCCATCTTCCATCTTCCATCTTCCATCTTCCATCTTCCATCTTCCATCTTCCATCTTCCATCTTCCATCTTCCATCTTCCATCTTCCATCTTCCATCTTCCATCTTCCATCTTCCATCTTCCATCTTCCATCTTCCATCTTCCATCTTCCATCTTCCATCTTCCATCTTCCATCTTCCATCTTCCATCTTCCATCTTCCATCTTCCATCTTCCATCTTCCATCTTCCATCTTCCATCTTCCATCTTCCATCTTCCATCTTCCATCTTCCATCTTCCATCTTCCATCTTCCATCTTCCATCTTCCATCTTCCATCTTCCATCTTCCATCTTCCATCTTCCATCTTCCATCTTCCATCTTCCATCTTCCATCTTCCATCTTCCATCTTCCATCTTCCATCTTCCATCTTCCATCTTCCATCTTCCATCTTCCATCTTCCATCTTCCATCTTCCATCTTCCATCTTCCATCTTCCATCTTCCATCTTCCATCTTCCATCTTCCATCTTCCATCTTCCATCTTCCATCTTCCATCTTCCATCTTCCATCTTCCATCTTCCATCTTCCATCTTCCATCTTCCATCTTCCATCTTCCATCTTCCATCTTCCATCTTCCATCTTCCATCTTCCATCTTCCATCTTCCATCTTCCATCTTCCATCTTCCATCTTCCATCTTCCATCTTCCATCTTCCATCTTCCATCTTCCATCTTCCATCTTCCATCTTCCATCTTCCATCTTCCATCTTCCATCTTCCATCTTCCATCTTCCATCTTCCATCTTCCATCTTCCATCTTCCATCTTCCATCTTCCATCTTCCTTCTTCCAGTATAGCCTAGGTTCCCTCAAAAAAATCAGACAACGGCAACTCTGGTTGAAAAATATAAGGATGCATATGGATGAATGCATTCAACCGGATGTAATTGTCAGGAATTAATAATGACACACTGAATGGTTCGATGGCTTGAAGTTACACAAATACAACAACACAAAAAAGTTAACCAAGTTTTTTTTTTTTTAAGATTTACCCACATTACATCATGTAAAAGTTGATATAGGAAGACACCACATTTATATACACCAAAAGTTGTTCCAATAACGACAAGTGATGCACAACATCCAAACCATAGATCCCATCAGAGAACCGACCACTAAAGCCGCCATTTATTATTACGGTTCAACTTCGTGCAGGTTTTTTTTTTTGTTACTCAATTTTTTTGTGTTGTGCCTTTAATGTCCTAAAGCATGTTCCATTCTTATAGAGATTGTCAACGATGAGACCACCACCGAGACGATAGACAGATACTTCATACAGGTTGTTGTTCCTGAACATAATACAACATCAAGTCTTTCAACTTGTGTCTTTGGCAAAGCAACACACAAGACAAATATTCAACCAAACTGAATCTATGGTGGCGCTCGATCTTATGTCGTCCGTGTGTCGTAGCATTTTGTTGCTCAATCAATGAACAACTCTAATTATCTGATCGTGAATATCCATGCGGTGCAACCAACAATGAATAAAGTCTTATTTTTTTTATTTTGTTGTTTCTGTTGCAAACATCTTCAGGAAGAAGACTACAATTTTTTGTGTGATTTTTTTCTGTGAAGGTATCTGAATTTTTGATCCAAAGAATGGCGTCGTGTCGTGCTGTGACTAAATCAGTTTTGTTTCGTCTACCTAAGATCTCTTGTATTAGTTTCCTGTTTTGAAGTTGCGTGAATACTATCATTTTGTAATAAAATGCAGTACTTCCTTGTGAGCCATCAGTTGAATAATAATTGAGACCCTTTAGGAAAATAGTTTATCTTTGAGGTAGAGGCTTAGGTACTGAAGTGTTGTGATGTGCAAAGGTCTTAAGGTGTTACTTACTTTCTTAATGGGTCCCTGCTATAAAATGGGATTTTGGTTTTCCTTATATTTTCCAACCTGGAAGTTGGGCGTAGAAGCTCTTTGCTGTAGCTCAGTTGTCCATTAGAGCATTAGAGCGAAGCAGCCGAGGTCATGCAGTACTATAGAGCTCTTCAAACAAAGGTCAATCTAAGAATTTGTTTTCTTATGAAAGTCTTCAATATTAGTAAATTTTTTCTAATCGTCCATCACACTGTGCTTTATATTAGAACAAGTAGGTTTTTGAAGAGCAACCACTTCGTCTTCAGAGCAAGAAAGATTTTGAAATAGCTGATTGTTAGGGTAGTTTTTCGCCAGATTTCCACTAAGCTGTAGGTTAACTTCTTAACTTGCTACTATCATGTTTTAGGTTTGTTTGCTGATAGTATATCTAGGTATGCACATTTAGTTTGACCCTTAATTACTTGAAGATCACCAATGTTTGCTTGTTCTTCAATCATTATAAGCGATTCTAATACAGATCTCTAAGATCTTCCGTGTTAACAATTGCTCTTCGCTTTAGCTGGATCCAGAGCAAGATTGAAGATATCACATGGTATCGCATCTTCTTGCCGAAACCAATTGTCAAGGTCCCAAGACCAGCAATAGCCATAAAGAGGTTCTGAACAATGTATTCATTGAAACAGTTAAAAAGATGGTTAGCCTTGACTTCAATTTCCGTGAATTTTTCAAGAATTTGGCTTACTGCATATTTCAAGCGCTTTATTAATTCATCATCATCTTGTATCTTGCTTGAGGAGTCTGCCAGGCAGGCTAGTAGAGGTTACCGTTTTGTTATTTATTGTTCTTTAACTTTTGTTTAGCTTCTTCAACCTTTTCTATGGTGGCCGGGCTTCTTCAACCTCTTCTATGCAGAGCGGTGTTACTTGATCTTCATTGACTCGTATTATTTCTTCTTCCAGTCGTCTCTCTCTCTGCATGTAATAATTTTTAACCTTCTTTTTCAGTTCAGTACTGAAGGCTAGTGCTAATAGCCTTAGGTAGCTTCGTCAGCTTCCCTGATGATGTTAAAATACTGGCTTTCTTGTTTGTTAGCTTCTGTGGTTAATAAATGTTCACTTGAAAGATTCCCACTCAGACGATCACTACAGATATAAGCTATAACTTCTTTTTGGAAGTTCGGAATTTAACTTCGTTGCAAAGTCAAATTCTAATCTTATAGTTGCCACAACCAGCCACAAAAACGGCACTTTAAAGAGCTTCTTCACATGAAATATAGTTTGTATTCTGCCTAAGGTCTTCTTAGAAAACTGGATAGCAGCACACTAATACCCACACCGAAAGCCTAATTAAGGCCAGTACATATTGTTGATATAATTGTGAAGATCTGCAATGCCCCTTAAGTAAAAATAGAAAGCAGAACAATCTAGAAGAGAAACGTTTAACAAGTTTTCAAGAACTTAACCGCTTTTGGAAATGGATGCTGCACTCCCTAAACTTAATCCTGAAAAATCTACTGGTCTAGTAGGCAGATCTACAGGCGATTTCTTCACAGAGTCCTAACACTCGGACCAGTACTAGACGTAAAGTTAGCCGTAAATATAATATCGTATAGCTTCCTGATAACTATTAGCGGTCCTATAGCATTACGACTCTTTAAAGAAATCGGTCACATACATAGAAGCTGGGGTACCAAGTTAATGGAATTTAAACATTTCTGTCATTTGTTGCTCTCACACCCGCTTCAAGCCCAATTTTGTCATTGGTACAACAGATATGCTCCAAAGCTTTAGTAGAAGAATCCACTAAACTTCTTCATAAAATTTTAATAAAATTTCAACGAATTTTATTACTGAAGAAAAATGCAATTTAAAAGTTCGTTAGTGTAAGCATTTAAAATTATTACTGATCTTCATAAAACTTAATTTTGTTGTAAGAAAATTATACCGTTCTTGATGGCAAAGTGCTTAATGTCCAATAATGTTTAAAAGCAAAAACCATATCTTCAGCTAAAATAAATATGCCAGCTCCATCTAATGGTTGGTTATTAAAAGAAATGTATTCTCATTTGAGCAGAAACAGCTTTATTCAGTTCCTTATCGTTATTTCTTTGGGAATAAAAATGTTCACATAATTCATTGTCTATAATCATAATAAAAATTACTGACACTGAACTTGCACCAGAGGCGAGTTGCGGCGAGTTGCGGTATATCTATAGCCCTCATCTAACGCTGCATGATGATCATCTTTATAATCGTTGAACATCATAGACCAATTAAAATACCAACACCCTCTGCCGTCTCGTCTTTATGACCACGGTCCTCTCCGTCGTCGTCGTCGTCGACGTGGTCGTCAGTCGATATGTTCATAAATAACTGTAACAAACGACTTACCGACCAGAGGGGGTATCTATCTGTGTATATGAGTTGAACACATTCAGAAAAAAAAAAAAAAAAAAAACCGGACCTATCCGCCCCAATGATCTTGGTTTCTCGCACTTCTCACCAAGATCAGCAACCAGCAGCAGCCCCAAAGGTTAGCACTCTGTGTGGAAACATTTCGCGGTCTACTTGCAACACTGACTGCCGATGATGGTGCACCGACCGTACCGGGCCCGCCCTCTTCATCACTATATTGTCCGTCGTTGGTTGCTGCCAGTCGGTCGGTCAAGCGACAAAACCAAACCAACCATCATCATCATCACGAACACGAAGAGTCTATAAAAGATACTCGTAAAGAGTTTTGTATCTCTTTGTTTATTCTGAGCATCTATAAACAGCTTACGACTGCGCGGACTGCGCGGACTGTGCCCGGCGCAACTAAACACCTCTTCCACAAGTCCAGGGCAAAGCTGAAATATAGCTTTACGATTCATGATTATTGTCGTGGTCTAAAACTACTATACACTGCGATTTGAGCACATACTTACCTACTCTGTGTCCATTGCAAGTCGTCTTACCTACACTTCTTCCATTATGAGCCGATGATGGCGTGAAACCCTGCAATCATATACGGCAAAAGCAGTCAAAACCAGCCAAGCATTTATAAGACCCGTAATAATAAATTTTTTAATTGGATAATAATAACATTTTGGCCAGTGTGCTGTGCGGTGCGGTGCGGTCTGGGGTATTGGTCTTGCGGTCTTTGCGAGAGAACGATTTTCAGCTCGAGAGTCGAGAATGAGACCGAAACTCCGCTCTGCTCTGCTCCAGATTCAAGGTGGGTAAGGTACCTATAGAAATCGTGAACGGAACTTGCTGTTTTATGGTTTGGGGGAATCTAAAGATTTAGTTTTTGTTGTTGTTGTTGTTGTTGTTGTTGCTTATTGCATCTATTAAATTCTGCGAGGCTATGGGAATAGACGGATGGTCGACAATGATGGCGAGATGGATAGACTTGCGAATCGATGGGCGACATTCTTTCTCCAACGACCGCGTCATCATTAGACAGACACTCTTCTTTGCTTTGACCGGAATATCGGAGAAGGTTTTTAGGAAGACTAAAGATATTTTTTTTAAATTCCGTTCCGTTGTTTCGCTATTGGGCGGGTTTTAGTGTTACAGTTTTTTTTTTTATTTTTTGTTAACAGCAACTGAGAACTGAGAGCAAATAACTGTAATTTGCAAAATTGTGCTAGATAGGTACATATGTACTTTGTGACGATGAAAAAAGTTTTATAACTGGATGAATGTTTTCTAAAGACTCGGTGCGATGATGATGCTTTCAATACCCAGAAGGGGTTTCTTTTTTCTTTAAGATTGAACAATTTGTGGTGAAAGTAGGTAGCAGAGGTACCCAAGCTCAATATAACAGACACTCTGGAAGGAGTCACTATAACGTGAATGATTTTTTTTTATTTTCTTCTATTTCAGTAATGATTTTAATGATTACCTATTGACATTTGACTCTTTGATGGGATTTAAATTGAGTGATTGTTAGTAATCTAGAGCTAAGCTTGAAATAAGTTAATTTATTTTTGAAGCTTCATCGAAATAGAAAGGATTGGTAGAAGGCAAATGAATTTTGTAGGTGCGAGCTAAATACTTAATCTATTTTTGACTGTGTGAAATGAGTATTTGTTAATCATTTCATTTAATATTGATTTATAGACGTCAAAATTGGTAGGTTGAGGTCTTAGAAACAAGTTGGTTTGTGGTTTTTTTGTAGATTTTTCACAGCTGACAAACTAGTACAGCGTTTATGTGAGTCAAACTTACTTGGTAGAAACTATAATAGCTTCTTTCCTGCACACAGGGTCTTAAAATTACCAGGCATAGGCATTAGAAAGCATATTTTGGGTAAGATCCGTTATGTACTTAAGCCCTTCTTAATATGGATTAGTTAAGACCTCCTATTCAGTAATGGAGCTTTTCTTTCCAGTTCTAAAATGATAGTCTAGAGATAAGGTTACTTTTGCTAAGATTATTAATCAACCATTCCAATATTTTCACAAATATTCCCACGTCCTGATTAAGTAAGCTTTTACGATTCCAAATATTCCTTCAACATTTGATTAGCCACCTTCTTCAATAGTTTTCATAGCCAATATGCCCAATATACGATTTCCTATCATTTTCACAGTTTGGAGTTTTAGTAAATTGATTTTTTTTGTTCCTGAATCAAGCGGTCTTTCAAATTCTTCGAACCGGGTAAGAATTGTGTAAAACTAGGATTGTTAGAATTCAGAATATTCCCTCAAGAGGTCCTAGTCTCAAAAAATCTAATACCAGCTGACCTATAAAATTTGTTTCTGAGAATCAAATGGTATTTCGGAAGTTGTTTTTAGTTGATAATGGAATGTATATTGATGATGGAATGTCCACCCACAATTTTGAACCAATTATTTATAATTTAATTCCAAGTCCAAGGCCGACCACCGACCCTTGTTAGTTCTAATTGCAAGTTGCAAATTTATGTATCGTATTGTTACCAATAAAGCTGAAAAGTACTCAAAACCAATTTCAAAATGCAATAGAATCTAATTAGAAGAACAAAATTCAAAATTAAATAATAAAAATCATCGTCAAACGAAATTTCATTCACTTTTTTACTGCCACACTCTCTCTCTCTCTGTTGAAACACTTCACTTAAAACTAAATTCCCAAAGCTAAAGAGCAGTAGGTTAGGAAAAATCTATGTCAATTGGGGTTTTTTTTTTTTTTTGATGTAACACAAAAAGAATTTTTGAGTTGCATGCATACACAAACACATATCAGCATCAGTTTGGCCTTTTTGCAGCCACTAACCCAATAAATTGCTAAACAAAAGCTAAACTTTTGACTCCTCTCTCTTCATTTTATACCGCTAAATGATTACCACATGGAAATTTAAGCTGATGCCAATTCTCATCCAAATTTACCTTATTTTTTTTTGCATTGGTATTGGATTCTGATGGTATCCCGACAAAATTCCACGATTTTACCTTCTATTATGTACTGCCATCATACTTTTCGTATTTATTTTGATTTTGAATTTTTTTTGTGTTGAAGTGCACTTCATACGCAAACTTCACAACCAACAATTTCCCTAACAAAACCGCCAATTTAAACTTTTATCCATCAAAGAGAGAGAAAGAGATAGAAATAGCGTTTATTCCCAATTCTTATGATGGTTAGTGGCTGTTCACATATGCGAATACTTTTGGGCTTTTAATTTGAAAGAGGAAATTCGTACTATTCGACAAGAGTATACATAGAGTAGATTGTAGGTTAGAAGTTTTATTTTTTTTTCCTAAAGGTAATGTTAGGGGAGCTTGGAATTTCAAATAGACTTTACTGCTTTTTTTTTGAAGAATTATTCCAATTTTTTCCAAATAATCTGTGATCTTCCATGATTATGAGTATTGGAAATTTTTGAATGCTCCGTGATTTGCTAGAGAATTTCTTTCACTTTCCTTGATTTGGTGGATTTTTTTTAGAATTCTTCGGAGTAACCGTATTTCAGAGGAGTTATTGTTGCCTGTGGTATGTTTGAGTCGTCCGAAATTTACCAGAGTGTTGTTCTGTGGGATTTCCTACTATAAATTGTAAATTTATCAGCTCATTTTTCCTTTGGTTTATGATTTTTTGAATTTAACTTGAATAGTCACTGTGGCGTATGTGAACCAAAGTCTGGCAGGGTTGCCGTGGGCCCGGGATTGACACTCGATTTTTCAACATGCGAAAAAATTTAATTTTTTTTAAATATTAAAAGAAAACGTTCGTATTAAAAAGACAATTTCTGGCAGGGTTGCTGTGTGCCGAAGGGTTGCCAGACGAGCCTAAAGTTTTTAATACAACGAAAATTTAACACATATTTTAAGAAATTGGCTACAGTTGTTTCTTAATCTTTATGATTTTTTTACTTGACCAGTTTAATCAGAGTTTTATAATTTATAGGGTTATCGCAGTTCTAGGGTTGCCATATTTTTTTTTTAATTAAATTTGAAATAGGTATAAAACACAAAATTAACGTACTTTTAGAGGACTGTATTGTTTCAAAGTAGCTGATAGCTCTTAAACTGTTATATGATGGTCATGGTTGCTGTGGACGTAAGCCTCTTATGGTATAAAATATATTTTAAAAATTAAAAATTTTATCAGAATTGTAAGGAAAATATAAAATTCTATACTTAAAAGACTAAAATAAGTACTTAAATGATTTGGAGCTCTATATGAATAGTGGAGCTCTATATTAATAGTGGAGCCACTAAAGCTAAAAATATAGCATTACCTCGGAACCGGGCAAAACCGCTCCAATTTGGATGATTTTTTTTTTCAAATGTTGGTATTCATAAATACTTTAACTGTTAACAGTTAAAATTGTTAAAATTTTAGAAGAAAAAAATCATATTTTACTTAGTAAAATTTTGAAAACTAAATAAGCTTAAAAATTTTGACAGACATTTTTTTTCAAAATTCTGAGTTTGAAAATCAGTTTTTCTTAAACTATTTATTGGATTAACTTGATTTAAAATGTTATCCAAAGAACGGGTTCTCAAGCTATCAAAAATCATATAAATTGATTTTTTCTTTAAAAAAAAATTTTTTTTTTTCACAAAAATCTTATTGTTAAGTTAAAAAAAAAATCCAATTAGAGCGGCAACTTTAAACCGGTAACTGTTAAATTATTATTATATTATATTACATCTGGCAACCCTAAAACTCAACTAACTTTTCTTCCGATTTTTTTCATATACGATCTCATAAAGGCTATTATGGTACCAATTTTCAACTTTTTATTTAATACCGTTATTTTTTGTACTAAAATAAAGTCTATCGGGTACCCCGAACATTGGAAAGAGTAAAGGCACAAGTTAGAATTCTCCTTACAGATTTATTTACGTGTCGGGTGTTGCATCTGGAAACGTGCAAGTAACTACGACACAGTCATATGGATATGGATTTTATTTCTATCAAACAGCCACTTACCTGTTCTTGAGAATTTCAATAGAATTTAACTAAATCGCTTATTTGGTTCATCCAGGAATACCTACTTCCGTTCAAAATACCCGCCATGAATTTTCAACATCCAAATATTCAGCATCGCATGGAATAATATCATCATACGAGTCCTGACTAATACCACTACCTACGTTTCACACATACATCGCAAGTTGAGAATTTAATTATTTTTAAATGTTGCTTTGCAGGCGGATATTTTCCACTTCCCTGATAGGCCTCCCACAAATGGCCACATCCGTAGGTTTGTGTAACGTGTGTGTGCCTGTAGTTTTCCATGTTTTCTTTTATGTCATAATTTTCATTTCAAGTATAAATTCGATTTTCTTTGTATTTTTTTTTTTAAAGATTTTATATATGTGCCACTATGTTGCTTTCTGAGTTCTAAAAGATCCTTTGTGTGCATCTTATGCGAGTGTATGTGGGAGAATGAGGGTGAAGGTGTTGGAAATGAAAGTGCAAGGGCAAGTGTGCAAGGACGTTTGTCTCTGTGTGCAGGGACTTTCATGCGTTTTTCAATTGATTTTTTTTGTTCGGTTTTTTTTTATTGTGGGAAGCAAAAAGGAGGTTTGATGATGAAAAAAGACAGAAACGGAAAAATGGAATAGCATCAAAAGAACTCAAGTGGAGATAAATTGTAATATGCATTCAAATTCTTCAAGTGGTCTTCTTCGTTGGTATATGTATGAATTATTTTGTATCTGTCTCTCTTCTGTGCAATTTTTCGTTTATTTTCAGTTAGTTTTTTTAATGAAAATTGTATGTGTGTGTGTGTGTGCCTGAGTGATGTATGCAACATTTTAACCTTGTTTATGAATGTTTTTCTGTGTGTGGGAGCGGAGTGGAAATGTGTACAGAAAGGACATGTTTGTGGGTTTAGCAAGAAAACTACAGATAACTTTTATTACTGTATATTTTAGGTGTTAGAATCTTTGACTGATAACAGAGAGGAGTTTAGAAGACCCTTTCTTGGCAGTATTCTGTGTGACCGGGAAAACTTGAAATAATGGAGGCTTTCAAAATCCACAAAAACCAAAATCCAATTAATGAAATCCTTGAATTGTCGTTGTTCGAGGACTTTTTTCTGTTTCGTCGATAGTTCGGGGTGTCAGTTTCTCGATATTTTTATATTCTATCATTCTCATCCAAACTCGTAATGCAAATCAGAAAAAGTAATCCTAGAAAAATTCATTAAATAGTGTTTTTCTAAAATATTGAATAGGTGGTACACGCACTCCGTTTTGTTTAAATTAATTCGTTACTTACTTTTCTCGGAGACTGTATTTTATGTTGAAATGGGAACATCTTCTATTAGATAGAGAATGTTTAATGGTAAACATTTAATTACAAAAAAAAACAACAACATTGCCAAATTCAATTGGTTTGGTGAGTAAGTAAGTATATGTTTGCATCGGATCTGAAAGGGTGGGTACCTACTCTCTAACTAGTGATGGGTGGGTGTGGGTAATGTGGGGAAAGATGCACAACTTGAATTTTCTTTCCAAATTGTTTGCCCTATTAGTCAAAGTATAGAATTGTTGTGCAAGAAATGTATAATGTCCTTGGAACTGTGTCAGTTCTTGCAAGAAGGGAAAACTTTTAAGTATGCTAAATTCATAAGTTTGCTTTATACTTTTTGATATTTAAAAAAGAAAAAAAAAATAATAATAAATATCTTGAAAACGGTACCATGTGGGCGAGATTCATTCCAGAAATATGTTATATGTAGGTATTTAAATTGTGACTATAAATAGATAGAAAAGAGTTTAATTTAATTTAAAATTTATCATGCTGTGGAAATTTCAAAAAGAAGATTATTATTGTTTTGGGAATGCTATGACTTATATGCGCAAACATAGAAAATTCTTGGAAATCCTTCATTAACTTAATTACTATTAGATGACGCGGGACTACGTAGTAAAGTTTAAAGTTAATTAAAGGTTTATAGGTACCTTATAGAATGACTGATCTTTGAGTGTTGGCAGAAGATAACGTATTGATCGGGAATTTACCTAGTTAAGCGATTTAAAAAACGTTTTTGTACTTTTAAAATATAATTTTGCTGACTTGTTTCCATCTAAATGTCACTTTTTTTTCATATCGTGTTTGTCAAAAAAAAAAAAAAAAGATTGTCGCATTTGTTCCTTACGAGCAATCTTTGAAAAAAAAAAAATTCGATGACCAAAAATGTCAAATAAAGAAAACAATTGAGGTTCAGGCAAATTAAAGGATTTTTAGAAGACCAAAGTATGCGCTTTAAAGGTTCAAAATCTTTTCCATTCTTAGAAAAAAAAATTAATGAAAACAAAAAAAAAAAAACAAATTGTAGGTACCTGCCTACTAAAAAATGTAAGACTTTACCCACAAACAGTCTAAAAATAATTTCACATTGTATGCTTTGCTAACATCCATTTTCAGTCCAATATTATTCTCATTCAATTAAGTTTTCTAAAACTTTTTCTTGACAACTTTTTTTCCCTTAATCATCTCTGGTTATCCTACATCAAAATATGATCAAACATAAAAAACAAAATATCCTTGTAAAATACCAAAGCAAAAGAACTTACCAAGGACAACAACAAAATTACAAAAAAAAAAAATAAACTTTCTTTTTGATGAATTCTCTGCATGTTTTTCAACCTTTTATCGAATTATTTTTATCACACAAATTTAGATCCATTTTATATATAAATAAAACAATAAATATAATATAAATGTATACATAACATATACTCTTAACTAGGATATATAATGTGTATGTAGTAGGTGTAGGTTCATTTACAGTATACCTAACAATGTTTCCTGAAGCTTGAACTCCGGCAGCTATTTTTATACTTAGAAAACGGTCAAGGACTTTAACAAAATATTTATGCAATAAAAAAAAAGGAGAAACAGCTGGATGCCAGACGTTACAGTTTTCCTCAATTTCTCTTAGTGTGTGGAGCTACTGCTTTTTTTTTCTGAGGCGTTTAATTCTGAATAACAAACTGTGGGACAGGATTAAAGTGACAAAAGTATATAATTTTTTTTTTCTTTTAGGATTTTGTTTTCCATTTTTCGTTTTTTTTTTCGCCCCGAATCCAATGCCTTTGTTTGGGGATTTGTGTTGTGGTCCACAGTTTTTCTTTTTGTGGAAGAAAAAATTTAAGAGAGGAAAAATCAGTAAACAAAGAAAGTTTTTTGTTTTTTTCCTTTTTTTATTTTTTAGATTTTTTTTCTTCCCATAAACTCTACATCTCTGTTATAGAAATTGAACAAATAGTTGTTATCAAGGACGATGACGTCAGAGCACACACACAATACTATTGGAAGCTTTATTATGATGGAAGAAGTAGGCCAATGATAAGTTAATGATTTCAAATGAGTAGCTTTAATTGTTATTGTTTAATGTTTTTTTTTCTAGTTTTGGAAGCTCTACAAATTTTAATCAAGTTTTTCTGAAGGTAGAGCGTAGAGAATACCTAGATTTTATAAAAAAAAAGGTGCATCTTAAATTTTCAAAATGTATTATTCTCTACAAATTTTTTTCGAAATCTTATCCGAAACTACAAATCCTATCTATTTTTAACTTTTTCGAGCTGTTCATGATATTTCAGTTAGATCGCTTGATTAGACTGAGGAAAAATCTTATATAATTCTTAAAACTAAGGTAACATAAGGACATGACAAAAGATGATTAAGCTTAAATGAATTTTACATTAGGTTTTTTTTTCGAGCAGTTAAATTTCCAGAATTTTTTTTGAAAAAATGTCAAGGAAATTTTTGTTGTTTTTAGTTTGGGTATACCAAGGTAAATTATATAATATTCTAAAATTATCGTGAATCAGTCATTTTATTGTTAGAAATCATATTTCGAGCAGTTCAAATAACTGAAGTTTAAGGTTCACAACAAGGCAAAAACAAATAAAAAAATGTATTTAACACTTATACTGTTCTTCTTCATTGAACTTAACTGTCACTTACATTATTTTTTCTTCAAATAATTTTTCGAGCAGTTCTTTCTGATTTTTTTAGTTCGCTTAATCCTATCCAGCATGTTGTCTTAAAAGCAAATTTTCGAGCAGTTATTATTTAAAAGGTTTAAGTCCTCATTAAAGAAAAAAATCAATTATTTTGTTAGACAATTTTTGGCCTTATAAAAAAATTTTCAGTTAGAAAAAAGAAATAGTTGGAAAAAACTTATCCAAGGATTTTGACCCCAAATAAGTAAAACTACCATGTAGCTATTACTTTTGATTTATTCCTTATAAAAAAACTATTTTCTCATTAATCTTTCGACATTTACACAAATGTTCGTGCAGTAAAGAAGAAAAATAGCTGATAACAAAATAGCTAAGAATCACTCTTCGTGCTCCTGCTTCGTATACTTTCAAACCAGAAATTTCATCGTACAAATAAAAGATTTAGGGTTAAAAATACGAATATGTACCTATTCCTGCAAACAGAATAATAATAACTAATTTCGTGTACTTATGTTTACTGCGCGAAAATAGTAATTATGTTCCTATACGGTCCTTATGAAAACGAAAAACAAGTTCTTGCTGACGATCTTTACAGATATAAACAAATTTCTTACTATAAAAAAAACAAGCTGACAACTTTTTCGGGCTGTCAATATTTTCGTGCAGTTTATATATCCAAGAAATGTTTGATGTTTAAATCTTCAAAATACGAAAATTTAACTTTTATCTGACAAACTTTTGACTGATAACGTACGAGGTTAAACTTAAATAAAGTCGACGAAATTTTTCGTGCAGTTGATATTTACCCTTAATCTGTAATGAAAATAAAAGAAAGCAAGCATTTCTTGTGGAAAAGTACAAACAATAAGATTTAACTTACAATTTTAGAATAATTCGATTTTATTCATCATCTTTTCATGCAGTTACCGGAGCTGTAAAAGACTGCAGTCAACTTGTAATGCAGTTAATTCAGTCAAAGTCAATTGACTTTAATTTTACCTGCAAGTTAGTACTGCACTTATGTACTTTAACCAACTGCATCAGTATCGAAAAAGCTGCAGTTTTAACAACTCTGCCAGTAACTGTTTTGGAAATTAGAATTCTCATGAGATAAAATTCAACTTTCATCAGACAAATTTTAGACTCTGTCTAATGCAAGGTCGAAAAATAATCAGCTTTAGTTATAAATTTAAATTTACAAACATTTTTCGCGCAGTTTTCGAATAAAAGATTTCTGCTAAATTTTAGATAAATAAGAATTTCATCGGAAAAAATTAACAACCATAAGATTTAAGTCACCATATCTTTGTGTGGAGTTAAAGTTTTTTTAAATTTCAACTGTCAGAAGGAGCCATCCATAGCAAGAGGAAATGTTAAATTAAAAAAAAAAAAATGTATCCCATCCTCAACTCAACGTCTCGACTTATTATCCAATTAAATAGAATATCGTAGTTCCTACCTAATTTAAAGTTTACTTCATCCTTTAATCACTAAGTGGGTAGTACTTATAACTGACTCGGTGCTGTCTTTTTTCTTCAACATCCGATGTGCAATTCCAAAAGGCTCATCCAAATATTCTCTAATAGCTTCTGCAACTCGTATATTTAATTCCTTATACCAGCTTCCCAGATCTCCATCAGGACAGAGCATGACTTTGTGCAGAGTATGGATAAGGAATTCTCGACAATGTAATGCAGAACAATTACAACCTTTTCGTGAGAAAGTCCACGCTGAGTTCGCCATCACAAGCATGAACAACTTTGTACTCACTCTTGTGCTGTGCACTTAGCAAATCCACAAATCCAACTCTAATCCCAATCCAATTGAAGTGTATAGTACCTTCATTTCAAATGATTCCATTCAACCGCATTCAGCTTATAAAGATGACTTTCAAATCTATATCTCTATCAAGACCAGCCGCGGCTGTCTATCCAATTCAAAGCTCCAATAACTCGCTTCTATGTAAATAAAGGTATACCTCAGCCTTAATTCGCAAAAAAGCCACCAATTTACTGCTAAAAAGTAGGCCATGTTATACAGCCAACATCAAAATCCCCTAGAGTACCGCGGTCGGGCAGAAGTCGTAACTTGTAACCAACCAAAACGCGCACCGCACTCCGCAATTAAATCAAATTACTAACTCTGTGAAGGTAGAGTAGACGTAACGTAACGAATACAACAACAAGATTCGTTAAGTTGCAACTAGAAATCATAACAATGACTCCAATTCTCCAATTCACATCGAAAAAGACCTGAAAAACCATGTGATTTCGAAATGATCCAATAAAGAATCGTGACGCTCGTTACGACCTCTGAAATTCCACAGAGCAATTGTTCGAGATGGCATGGCATGAAGGAAACCAAAAACAACTTCAGCAATCCAACAAGCTACGAACCAAAAAAAAAAAAAAACAAGACAAAGATACAATGATAGAGAGCTTGCGAGTTAAGAGCTTGGCATTCGTGAGATGGATTCATAGTCTCATAATTACTAAGCGCGCAATGTTGCCGGGCCGGCATCGGCTTCGGAATCGGCATGATGTTGATGATGATGATGATCATGTCTTCAGAATCTTTAAGATCTGCCTTAAAGGAAATTGGAGTTTTTTTTTTTGATTTTTGTATTCTAACTCTCTATTTGGCCGGGATCGGTGGAAGCGGGGATGAGACTGAGGCTGGGACAACCCGCCTTCAACTTAGGGAAATTTGTTTTGGCGGATTCTATGGTTTGGTCGTTTCGAATGAATACATTTGTCGCAGTTATTGGTTGTCGTCGTCATCGTTTCATTGTCGGTCGTTCGTGCTCGTGGCCAAGAACCAGGAAACAACTTTACCCCAACAGAAATTAATGAAATCGTTGAACTGCGTGTCACTTGTTAAATAATAAAAACAAAAAAAAGAGTGTGACTAACCACGGAATCGTCCTCCTCATCCATCTGTTGCATACATAGAAGACCAAAGTCCATTGTGCTTCATGGCTCATTACAAGTGAAACAATTTTAGATTTTTTTTTTGTTGGATTTTTCTTTGAACAAAAATATCTCAAAAAGTCTTGGAAATATTTGACATACCTATTTGCCGCTAGCTAGCTGTGAGAGAAGCATCATGCGGCGGCATGGATATGAAAAAATTAAAAAAAAAAAAAACAAAAGATGAGACGATGAGAGGCGATGGAGTTTTTAGCAGCAAATAGTTGACTTGGCGATAAGTTTGGTCTTTTTGTTGAGCTATGATGATGACGATGATCACAGGAAAATGCAAGGAATATAAAGACATAAAAGACAGTGGGGTCCTTTAGTTAGCAAGTTTAATTTTAAATTTGTATTTTTCTTCATAACATTATTTGGGTTTGTTTACAATCTTTGGAACAATTCATTAGCAATGACTTAAGGCCGTCTGCTTGACGCCTGAGTGACAAAAAAATTGATACAAAATAAATAAAAGTTTGAATAAACTCAATGGGCCATCGCAAGCACTGCAATAATATTGTAGAACCTCTCTTTGCATTTTTTCGAAAGTTTTTCCATCCAGTTTCTCAATCGAAATTCCCGCACTCATTTCTTCCTTTTTGAAGATCATGATTTCCGATTTTCTTAGGCTTACTGATGGGTTCTAAAGCTCATAATAATCACGAAGGTGATTCATCATTAATTGTAATGTTTCTGCAGATATTCTGCGAGTAACACTATATCGTCTGCATACATCAGAACTTTCAAGGACCATCCGTTGAAATGAATACCACCAGGTAAAGCGATCGGTAAATCATTGATATTGAGAGAAAATAATGTGGGACTTAGTGCAGATCCTTGTTTAATGCCAAGTTCCGTTTGAAAGTATTCTGACAATCTTTCTCCATCCCATTAAAAAAAATTACGTGATTTGGGTTCTGCTTTTTTATAGTTTTCATTTAAAACCTCTATTTTTGCTCAGTTTTCCCGAGTCAAACTAAGAATTTCTGTGGGTTCTGTCATCTTTTCTGCACTCCTTATGGACATCTGGTTAATTTTCTGTTTCAACTGGGTTCGTTTTAGACTTTCTCCAAAGTCCCAGAAATAAATTTTCAACGTAAGTTGTGGTGGTCTCCTCGGATTGTATTTTGTCAAACTTGCAATTTCTCTTCGTGGTTTCTGTTTTCTCTCAAACTTCCACTAAAGCGGCATCCTGACAAACTAAGGATAAAGAAAACTTGGAAATTCGTTATTGAGCTACATGCTTAATTTTGCCATATGTGCTTCCAAGATTTCTTGATTGAAATTCTAGAGAACCTATGTTTATTTCGTGCGTATTCGATTTCCAGCTTCTTTTAAAGAGGATCGGTGATCATCAATAAGGTTGTGGAAGATTGCTGGGCAGGTCATAGATCTTCCCTTGTAAACTACCTTCATGGGTTTTCATTGCTAATGAAATCTTATGTGTTGAGTGGGTCTGGTGGTGGTGCCGAGAAACGAAGTGATCGTTGTAGATGAGTTATACCGAGTCTTACTATTGGCTAAGTTAGTACTGCGTTGCATGAAAGGATCCTTGCTTTTCTTAATTTTTTGAATTGTTATCTGATGTTGTTAGTCGGAAAGCATAATGCTTTTCACCATCAGGTCTTTTACGTAAAATTGAAAAAAAATGTTTCCCCTGCAACACTACTAGGATCCACTGTTACGACGGCATAAGATCTAAAGAACAAATCCTAGCCCTACAAAGAACAAAAGATACTCATCATACAGTTAAAAGTTCAAATCGTGATGCCACCATCATTGATGATCCGAAGGCAACAAAAATAAAACAAAAACACAGCGACCATATTTCTATAGGTACCTACTTACTCTGCCAAAGATGATGACGCTAGAGCAGAAGATGAACACACATATGGCTGAGAATACATCCACCAGAGTTCTAGAACTTTAATTCTCATTTAACTATACCTACATCAGCAGATTCATAGCAATACACGAGTAGAACGATTTGCAATGCCTATTTCTGGAGTTCCTTCCAGCATCACCATCATATAGCTTTACAGATGATAGCACAGCTCACACCATTTCAGCCACTCTATACTATTCGCATACGTATACCTACCTTCAGATGTCGCGTCATGCTGCATTGACGGAAATTCCTCGTCATTAAATCGCGTTCGTTCCACAGAGCTAGCCCCAACTAAGTATACAGCAGCTTTGCTTCAGCACATCAGCATCAGTATAGTGGCAGAGTGTGTGGCCGCCTTACGACGACCGAGACCGACGACGACGACAATGATGATGGAGAGCAGGAAGAAAACCAGAACAAACACCAACAGAACTGCATTTATTGTATCTCTCCATCTATCCAATTTCTAGCAGCTTTAGCTATCCTATGAATTATGCGAATCGGAATGTGGCCGTTTTGTCTATTTGCCATGAGAACATAGTGCGAACATGGTATTCTAATGACACAAGTCTGGGATCTCGTTGACAGTTTGTGTATAATGGTGGCGAGTGTTCTGGACAATTTTTTTTCTATCCTTCTTTCTTCTTTGGCAATGCTGAACTGGTTTGTTTCTGTAAGAGTGTTTGGCAGAATCAAAAAGAAAACAACAACAACAAAAAAAACCGAAACTAAACGTGCTGGCTTATTTATGAGGTCAAAATGATTTATATTCGTGTCTCTCCTGGAGGACTTTTTTTTTATAATATGTTCCAAAGGAGTGAGGGTCCAACATAGTTCAATATAAGCTTCGGTATAGACGGTATCCATGATGTGTTGCACTGTTTCGGTTGTCTAGTTTGGAGCTATTTCATATACCTTGTTGCATTGTTCTTTTAAATATAGAAAGACAAGAAAAATTCGATTCACATGAATAGTTTGGAGGTATTCTGGACTTGGAAAACCGCACGCCACCACCACCGCTAGTGACACTGACATCGCTAGATGAAGTGGAACAACTAGCGACTTGAGTCGATTCAATGCAAAGACTGAAAGACGCATGTCTGGTGATCTTTTGTTTAGATGGCTATTGCATATCAAGTCGCAATTTTTTGTTTGCTAGAATTTGGAATTTGTACATTTCGCAAAGTATATTGAGACTTTAAGGGATTGTTTGACATTTAAGATCGATCTTTAGATTCTAGATGACATTCTTTTGCCCGGGCGCCATTCTTTAAGTGTTTTCAAAGCATTAAAGAATTTTGGGTTTTGTATATTGGGGTACGATAAGCTTCTATCTGGGGTTCAAACAACAGTGAGATAGTGAAGATCAGTGGCGTACTGAGGGCAGCTTAGTAGGCTCAAGCCCCTCTCTCCCAAGCCTCCAAATTCATGTTATTTTTAAGGTAATTTCATCATAATTCACATGCTTAGCTGAAACATTTTCGTAATTCTCCCCCCAATTTGTTTTTTTCTCTATACGCCACTGGTGAAGATATCCAAAAGGAACTGGTAGTTTATTCTGGTAGTTTGTTCTGTACTGCAATTTCTGACCATACTTGTAGAAACAAGCGTATCATCAGTTCCACGTGTTGGCAATGAATAAATGAAAGGTCAACAAAGTCAAACGTTTGGTCTGTCGGATCTACGAACTATGACACGCGTGGGCTCCTCTAAAAGATCATGTCTAATGCAGCCCGATTATATTTCGTATGAGCTTGCAGAAGATAATTTTCTGGCGTGGCGTGGCGAAACAATCGATCTACTACTGGTGCTTCTTCAATCATGAAGTTACAGAACTTTTTATAAATTAAAAACAGCATTAAGTTGTCTTGGAAGTAGTGATCAACTTACTGTCCGAAATCGGAGACAGTTGGTTGAAGATTAAACTGATACTGGCTCTTGAATGCGGCTGTTGTACCATCATCAAAACAAAGAAAAATGACATCAGCACTTCTGATGGTATTAATCACTTGCCTCCCAACTACTACTAGCAGACTTTTCCACACCAATCTCATTTCTCCAGTTTTGTTCAGCTATTTCTAGAAGTTGAAAGAAAACAACTATACTGTTCAACTACTTCGTATAGTGATTTATTATTCTTTTTTTGTTCATTCCATCAATTAATTCAGTCTGAAATGACAACAATAAATCATTCAACACGCTTTATCCTTTGTAATAATAACACCGGAAGGATATTGAATGACAGCTAACAAACAACCAAAGAACACGAAAGGACCAACTTTCTCCTATTCGATTAATACAGGCAAGCCATATATGTAACTTGCTATACTAGTAGGTTCTATACACATTTTTATATATGGAGGATAGTTTGTCAAATTATCGATTGATTTTGGTGTTGTTAGCCAATAACTCAAGGCCAGATGATTATGACACAGACCAACAGGCAATAGACAGATAGATAGACAACAGAGCCAATAGTCATCAGGAGTATAGTTATCACGAACGAGGAAGAAGCAGAAGAAGAACTTCCCAATGTCAACATCCATTGTCTTAATCTCTCTTCCTGGTACCTAAATATCGATTTGTCCGTTCGACCTTGCTTTGATGGAGAATTCGTATGTAAAAGGCATAACACACGTATTGTGTTCGTTCGTTCTTTCGTTCCCTTCATCACCCTACACACACGCATTCTTGTTCACTTTATTGATAATCCTTTCCTGGTAGCTATTCTAGATGTTCTTACTTTTTCCCTGCCACATAGTCAGGTCCTTCTCTTCATCAATAGCATCATCATTTCTCTGCATCCCGAGCCGAATCCTTGCCATCATACACTGACTGGTGGCAACAAAGTGGCTGACATCTCACCCAAGGGACCTTGCCACAGTCACAGCACAGAGCGAAAGAGATTGTAACAGGAGCTCGGCTGCCACACACATATTTTGTAATCCTACTGCACAACACCAGGCTGTTATGTCATCCAGGGAGGTGTTGTTGGGAGGGACAGGGACCAATGGGTTCGTTTGCTCCTAGCGGTTGCCTCCTATATATACGAAATATATATGTACGTTCACGTTTGTAAGTACGGGTCTTCCCTGAAAACGTCTAAGGATTCCGTGTGTTGATGGTGTTAAACACAGTTACAAATGTATGTTGCTTTGGTCTTGAAATTCGGCAGACAATGTTACTCCGGGACTAACAACAACGCTGCCGACGACGACGACGAGGACAACGACAACAAGGACTACAACGAAAACGTGTATAAATATGCCTTCTGCTGTTCTTGTTTGTTGCTGTTGTTGTTGTTGTAGTAGCTGCTGCTATTATCCTTATTGTCTGGTTGGCTGGCTGTCAAATCTTAAACATCGTTGTGCCATTATTTCAGAAAATCGCACAGCAAAGTATTGATTTTGAAGGTTTTTTTTTCTTTTATTTTTAGTCTTCTGTTCGTTATATTTAGTGGCAATTCAACCGAAGAAGTGAATTTCGAGAGAAAGTGAAAAGTAGGTACCAGATTTTGTTCGTACAGAAATATATCGAAGAAGAACGACAACGAGTGTTCAAAATAAAAGAGGTGTGAGAAGAAGTCTAATTGTCAAAGCTGTCGATGTAAAGTTGACGAGGGGAAAATTGAATTAAAAATACGATATTAATAATTTTGCAGGGTTTTCGAAAGTTTTTTTTTTTTTTTTTTTGATTTTGAAAGAATATTAAATTGTGGTCAATTGATTTTACAAATCGTGAGTTTCGTAACATAGCGTGGGATTTTGTTGATGATTGTTTATAAATCAAGTTGGAATTTTGACTTGAATGGTAAATAACAACAAAATTTTTAGAGAATTATTCAATTGTAAATTCAAAGTTGACTTACCTATCTCTTTAATCCTTGTACGCGCTTCGTGATATCAAATTTAACACACAGTGGTAAAAAGAACAACAGAAACTTCTAGTTCAAAGTTATCTGGGCCTTGTCCTGTCAAGAAAGACTAAGAAATTTAAATTCAATGTTTAAAACCGGGGATATTATTTTAAGTGGCAATGTAGATACTCAGGTCTTACACTTAAAAACCCCAATACCAGGGCCACAACCCGCAAGGTAGGTTGTTAGGCAGATTTTTTCTGTGAATAAACGATTCTTGGGAAGTAATCTTTTTATGGGTAAATGATCTTCCTTAATGAAAAAGGTAAGTAAATTCTCTACAAAAAAAGCTCTTTAGCTCTTAATACCTATATTATTACTCGGGCATTCCAAAGTAACGGAGGGGACCCCCCAATTTTTTCAGTGCCGTTTATCTCAGTGAAGAAGTAATATTTTTTCTTGAAACTTGGACAATAACTTTATAAGGTAAGAAGTCTCAACACCCATCAAGTTTCAAAAACTCAGATGATTGCCCATATGCATAGGGAAATTCGGTGAACCATATGATTCCAAATTTGGGTTGCGATATCCCTGAAAAGTACTTATCATGACCAAGAACAAACCATACAGCTGGTAAGAAACTTCTTAGAAGAGGAAAATCTTCAATTTTTTGGATGGCCAAAAAAATCTCTTGACCTTAATTGTGTAGAAAAATGGCACCAATACGAAACTCCGCACGATTAATTTTTTTTTTTTTTTAATTCACCTTTATAACTCTCGACTATTTTTAATCTAATCTATCTTAAACCTAGCGAACAAAATGCATACCTGTAGAAATGTTTTCTTTCGAAAACCGATATCATTGGCCCGTTACAAGTTAGAAGATATTCCAAAACCCCTTTATTCAAAACAACATTACAGAAATATAAACGCTCCTCACACCTGTGACATGCCCTTAATTTATAGCGCCCATTGTCATAAAGCAGAAAGTAGGTACCAAACAGAATAAAAAAAAAATAAAACAATCGAAATCAGAACGAAACTGAATCGAACAATTTTTTTGTCACAAGAATCTGTCTAAGAAAATATAAGTCCAAGGTAAGCTCATTGTTTACTCAAAAGTTTTAACTCAAATCTCCACTTTACCCATAGCCGTGAGTAAAAAAATAAAAAAAAAATAAACCAAACAATGCTGAAAGAGATTTTCATGGAAGATATCGCTGGATGGCTGGAGCTCTAAAAGTCGCCCTAACTCATTCCGGTTCACGACCCCATCGATGGCGAATATTGTCATGAATTATTATTTATTGTTTCAACTCTGCGAACTGAGGGTCCTCTTTGCCGGATGGTTAAGCGGGCTTGATGGCTTGGCTAGTTGTGCGCTCTCTTGGCTATGGCAAAGCTATAGAACAGCAAAGCTACCTACTCCAGTCTTTTACAACGGCCCAATAATTTTTCGCGTTACAAATCGCGATTTTTTTCTGTCTCACTATCTTTTAGTTGCATGACCATTGTAACTTCCACCACCGACTGGCCGGCGCACCAGCCAGAAGCAGTTTCAAATGTGTTAACGAACGGTCGATGGTGGCTGGTGGAATGTATATTCTGGAGCAGAAACCTTTCTAAATGCAGACAAAAAGAGATTCAAGACATCACTAAGCTTCAGAATACCACCAAACCAATACCTTTTAACTATACGACGATGAACGACACGACAGTATTCCGATTTCCAATGCCATCACTATCATTGTCGTCGTCGCATAGTCGGTGTTCACCATCGCTTCGTCGTCGTGGTCGTTCCTCGTTCGTCGTCATCATCATCATCATCATCATCATCGACGGACAGAGCGGTGTAATATTTTATAATTTCGATTCGGTTGGATGCAATTCTATGGCCGCATACAAAATGCCCATTGAAAAACACAGTCCACACAGAATTGATGCTCATAAATAGTCGGGAACGGGCTTAGGCGGGTTAGCCCTCTCTCTAGAACCAATACACAATCGACAATGTGTCTTTTGAGAGAAAGAGCGCGGGTCTTTGAACAAAGCCCCGATCGAACAAAATCACAAAATCCGGAAGAAGAACACTAACTTTTTTGTGCTGAGCTGATGCCGAAGTTGAATGCTCAATGCACTCACGTTTTTTTTTATTTTTTTTTAATATAAATTTAAACCATGGAGAGGCTTTTGTAGTCGCGTATAAAAGTAGAAAGAGATCTGACTTTGGTTTCATATTATTCGTCGCATTGTCGTGCAATTGTTTGGAGTAAACCACTGACCTTTGGGAACAAAAAAGTTATTGAAGGCTGTGAGCCAGTGGAAGGAATTGTTGGATTAGATATTATTATGTTTATGGTGGTTTTTTTTTTTTGTTTTGCTTTTGCTTTTGCGAACGGTGTTGCCAGGTGTTAGGTTACCCTGCTTGAATCAACAATTAAGGTCGACTTCTACTGTGGGTTACTTTGTTTATAAAGGGAATGTTCCTGAAAAATTGATAGTGAATTTACTACACTAATTAGGTCCTCAGATGAATCTTTGGGGTTCCACTGAAAGGAAAAAGGACTTCAACTTCTTCTACCTTTTACATGACATGATACCTTGCTTGGTTTCTTGGAATATGCATCAGCAAAAAACATTTTTCCAGTTGCTTTTGCGTAGGTTACTTTTTGACTGTTCTAGTCTTCTTACAAAAGTGTCATTCTTGATGGTTTTTTATATGAAACATACAAGAACATTTTATTGGAAATGGAGTAGGCTTGAACTAGTTTTTCTAATCCTACACTTCTTGCCCCTACGGATCCAAATATCTTGATCTCACTTTTGCTAGGTTCATGTTACATATTTCCAAAGGAAAAACGTGTTTTGTCTTTTTATAATAAAATCTAATAATTCCAAAAAAACAATATTGAGTAAGTTGCTTTAATTCCACTACACCCTATGTACGAAAAAAAAAATGATTTTACTTTTTGGGCCACTTATAAAATACTGGTGGTCTAAATATTTTTTCGGAATGAGAATGAGAATAGATTAGTGTTCAGTGCATCGAAAGTTTTGCCAAAAATATGGTCTTGTTATTAAAAATGAAATCTTACTTTACAAAAATAGTGTTTTTAGGAAGTTTAAAATTCGATATCTCAACAATTTTGCATGCTATAGCAATTCTGATTCTAGATTCGAATTCAGAGAATTTTTTGCAAAAGTTAAATTTACTTTCTATGGCCACTCCTTGCTGGCTGAAATTACTGTCAGTTTACCGAAAAATCCATCTTAAAAATTAATTTCTTTTTGTCAATTTTTGAAAAAGTGTTTTCTACAATAGCTGTGTAGTTTTCTTACTTAGTCTTAAAAAAAGAATTTAACCAAAAAGGATCTATCCTAAAATTAAAAAAAAATCAAATTTTTTTTGTCAACTTATTTGATTGAATATTAGTCTTTTTTTAAATAAATTCGTCAAAAACACAAAAACTCAAATTTTGCTGAAAATACATATTTTATAAGTAAATACATAGCAATGCCCATTAAAACCAAGTTTCATCAAAATCTTACTATTTTTGAAAAAGATAAAAATAAAAAAATACGTTTTAAGCATTTTTCACAATATTTTTGAGGTTATATAGAAAATTACATAATTTGTACTTTTTACCACCTACAGCTCTTGCATTAAATTTTTTCTATAGGGGGTCTACTTTTTTTGGCACTGGTCTAATGGTAGCAGATATCAAGAATACAGCTCTTTGAAAGTACGTATTATTGAACGCTGCCACCAAATGTTCAATCGAACACACCTTTCTAATCTTAAATGTCAAAACTAGCGATCATGAACCGTGAGATCAAAAACTTCGTACGTTTTACATCCTTAAACTCATTTTTGTTCACATAAATAATTTGTTTTTATAAAATTCCGCTTATACGTTTCAGTTAGCTGAAATCGAAAATTTCAAAAAAAAAATGGCTTGAAAACTACTCGCACTGTCAACTTGTATCTGTCAATTTCATCAAAGTAGGTACTGCCTGTCACTTTTCACTTCGACAGATTCAGAAGTTCTTTTTTCGATCGAGAAAGTTGATAAACAAAAAAAGTTTTGTCTGGCAATACCCTATACTCACCAATCGAATAACTTTTGAATTGCATTTTCTTTATAGAACTTTTCCTTTACGTTAAACAAATCTGAGGGCATAAATCATCAAGCAAAAAGATTCAAACGATTCGAATAGAATGGTGCACGTTCTTCGATCGCTTCCTTGCCATGTTGTCTCTATCGGCTGTCCAATGCTTTAGATACTTTTTTTTCTCAATCGGCGGATATTTTGAATTATAAATCGATCTATTCCTTGCATTTCTTGTGGCTCTTATACCACGACGAAGCCTCAAAGCCACAAACATGCATTTGGATCAGTTGAAGAGAGTTGCATCGACAATGGAACAACAAGACAAGATAAGTATATTATAGAGAGTATAGAACTTTGAGCAGCTCGGAGCGACGCGGCACGGCAGCAATCAACTTTCTTTTCATTGGCGTTAGGGCATGACACTTTACAATCCATCCATCCATTCACATCCATTCGCCATCAATCCGTTGGCGTGTTCTCTAGTTTTGTGTTTGTTTGTGTAGCACGCGCTCCTGGCAGCCGAACTTACACCGCAACAAGGCATCCAGCCATCCCATCTATCTTGTTACCATTTAGTTCCATTTTAATGAAGAGATTGTCGATCTTGTGGAGAATGCCTAGCCTAGCCTATATGATGCCTTTGCTGCAAAGTATACCTCAGATAGGTTGTTCTATTTTCTGCAACAGGGAAGCTATACCGGGCACAACCATCCGTGCATTCTTTGACTAATTAGATACTTTCGGCAGCAAATAGAAGCAACAACTGCATCAGCTACATGCCATCATCAGCTCCAGATGTTCGCATCTAACACAGCCTCAATTCTGTAAGATCTAAATGTATCTTTTAGGTTTGTTTTGGTGCATTATTTATGACTGGGCCACTGTGTACGACTATATTTTGTATTTTGAGGGTTGGGGATCGTGCGGATGCACTTTCTAGTTGTAGCCAGCAAGGGGACTACCCTAATGCTATTTAAGGTGAGCCGATATTCCATCTCTGCCATGAGAGATCTAATTTTAGTCAGAAATAAATAAATTGACAGCTGGGGTGATAAGTAGGAAAGAGGTGTTATATAGTGAAGAAGGTATCTCGCTGTTTTTGAATCAGGGTATTTCTTGACGAATAATTGAGGTATTTTAAATAGTTTTTTTGGTGCCCTTCAAAATACCAAATTACATAATTTAGATACTCACTTAAGGTTGTTTTGAAACAAAACAATAATCTTTGGAATTTTAATTCTGTATAGGTGTTTTTCCTAGTAGAAAATCGGAATTCAAATGGGAAATCATTGATTTTTGTTGGTAGTTTTTTTGGGAGAGATTTGTACTCTCCCCCTCCTGGTTGTTTTGGATTTATTCGGGATGTAATTAATTTACATGTAAACATTTTAAGTTTTGAAATGCTTGTTATTGCATATAAACGGGAGAGTGTGTATGCAGCCTCGGGGGATTGAGCGGATGAAGTGAGAAATGTTGCTTAAGTAGGCGGAAACTTTATGAAAACAAAATTCAATAGACCTTGAGGTGAGTTTTGAGTAGGTGAGGTACATACTTGGGGAATTTTTAGAATTTCAAAGTTGTGTAAATTTGAAATAGGAAATTAGAATTATCAAAAAAAAAAAAAAACTTATGGGGATGTGAAGAACATGTTCTGATGATTTCGCTATCCAAAGTACTGTTGTATTTATGAACTTGAGTACAGTCAAAATGGTCTGATGAAAGTCACTTTCTTAACTTGTTTCCTGTTTTTATTTAATCATAACTTGAATGATTGGCAAAAGTTTCGGGCGGTTTTCATCACATTTTTTAAGAAGAATTTTCAAAGTGACCAGAGCGAAGCACAGTGACAAGAGGAAATGAACTGTCATCCTTGTCATGTAGTTGCTTTAATATTGTTTTAGAAGAGGGAGAGAACAGAGCTCTCAGGACAGCAGAACTAGGAGTTACATTCAAAAGTCAAAAGCAAACAGAGTTATTCAATCAAAAATAAGGTTTAGACAAAGTACATGGATTTATCAATGAGCATCATCATCCTATCATAGACTTGGTTAGAGCATAACTATCGATAAGTATAATTTCGGTGTGTACAAGACATCTGGGTAAATTTGTGAATGTCAGCGTATAGAAATCAAATCCTAAAAAACTCTTTCTAATTCGATTATAGCTGTTTCTTTGTGTTGAGACGCTATCTCTCCAGAATGGTTAAAACGCTTTTAAAAGACCAACGCAAAATAAAAACCTTAAACTTCGAAAGAATGGCTGCATATACTTTCGTTTTTGAATATTTTCTAAATTTAGGAAAAAAACAATTTAAGCATTCCGAAAAATGTTTCAAATTGCCAATTTTTGATAATAAGGGTATTGGTTGAAAAACGGGGTTTGACATAATATTCTCATGTTTGTTTATTTTTGTCTGAATAAACAGACTTGCAATTATCCTGAAAAAATGGAAACAGCCCGAATTAGTTATTATTATTTTTCAAAATAAGTAATTCATAAAAGGGGCTGGTTATAGCGATCAGGAAAATGAATCAGGAACAAATTTCGATTCAATTTTTTTTTTTGTTGCTTTCACTCAAAATACAAAAACATCATAAATATTTGACAAAAAATAACTCTAAGAATATTTTGTGAAAAAAAACCAAATGCAGAAAAATAAAACGTCTTATATATAGTTTCTTATAAAAAATTAAAAGTTATTAATTTTTAAGGTAGAAATTCAATAAAAATAGCATTCAATTTTGTATTTTTTTTTTCAATTTCTCCAAAACTAGAAGTCATTTTAACGCTTACCTTTTCCACCAGTTTTGGTAAAAAACTGCACGTAACTTTTGGGGGCAATCATTTTTCACAGTATTGTTGCGTCATAGTATATTGCGCGATGTAAGGTAGGCCTTGGTGGGCCTATCCAAAAACACCCCTATCGATGCACTTAATATCATAATTTAGAATATTTTTGAAAATGGTTAGTATTTTTTGACACGATTGATTAGATGCAATATCTTATAATCCAAAGTTAATAGATTCATTGCAATATTTTCAAAAACACCCAATTTGGTCCAAGAACCTCTTTACTAAAACTAATAGTTTTTGAGATATATGGTGGATGCAAAGGGGGGGTTGGGGGTGGTACCCGAAAACGTTTTTCTAGCATTCTACAAAATGGGTATTTTTTACTATCTTTCCTGTAGTAAAGTATGTTGGTCATTAACTCGTCAACAAACATATCCATATATTAAATACTAAAAAGGTTAAACGCAACTAATTCCTAACAGGTAATTAACTTCCAAAAAAAAAACTCATAAAACCTAATTAAAATCTCATAAAATTTATCAATCAAAAAGTAGAAACCTCAATTTCAATATGTTTTTTGTTTGCTCATAGCTTTAAACTAAAAATATTCTAATTTATATTTTATTAATTCAACCAAACCAAAATATATGTTATTTCCAAAAACAATATCAATCAAATGCTAATATAGAAGTAATAGTAATTAATGTTTTGCATTACATATAGAAGGCCGTTAGCATGATAAATGAATTTTATAAAATTTGTTTTCAAATCATTTTCCCAATTATATTCAATTTAAATTATAATAAATTTATGAATTTTAATATAAATGCGTTATACAAAAACACACAAATAGGGTCGTGTCTTTCATAATATCCTTAAAATATTATCCATCAATTAATGAAGAATAAATACACTCAAACTCACACTTTGGATCGGAATTTAAATAATATTTGTGGGATGTAATGGGTCAGTGTATGGCTGTATTATCCTTTTGGACATTATGTCGATAAATGAAGTCATTATAGAGTGCACGAGGTCAAACAGTGCATCGTGCCACAATGACACAAGAGAAAAGTATATATGGGAGAGGAATGGGGGCAGGCATGGTAGTGGACTTAAACCTATTGAGAAGGCAATTCATGCAATTTTACAGCAATTATTTAGCACGCCAGAAACAGGCATCATGATGGGAACATACTAGAGCATAATGTTTTAACTCCTATAAGTCAATATCAGGCCATCAGGGGTGGATCTGCAAATAAACACAATGAAGATCTATTCAAGGGGGAATTGAATTTTTTTGAGGGCGCTAAAAATGGAATTTTCCCATACATATATGGGCCAAATTCCAAGCCATATTTGCATTACATTCTGCAAAATATGCTGTTTTGTTTCGAAAATTAAGTATAACTCATTCATGGCCCAGAAGCGTTCCCGAAAATGACGTTTTGACCATTATTATCGTTTATTTTCTTTCTAACAAAAGTAAAAGAAATATTTTTGAGGTTTTATTGTACTGGTCTTGATTTTGCATCATAACATCGTTAGTAAATTTATATCTTTATTCATACCAAAACAGGCGTTCCCGAAATGACGCTTAATTGATGTACGCTCCTTATTATTTCAAATTTAACTTCAATTACCACTTGAATTTAATTTATTCATACAGAAAACTATTTTTGAAGTGATAAAACATTTCTGTGACATACTGGAAAGACCATTTGTAGCTCCATCTGCAGATGAGATGAGTACAAAAATTGATATTTGTGACGTTGACAATCAAAATGGTGCTAAAGTCACTTTTTCAATATATTAAGTGTGATGTATCAAAATTTCCATAAATTTAATCGATTTTGGTGTATTTTTTTGTCACTTGAATGTCTGTTTTTGAGTTGTGGAAGCGTTCCCGGAATGATTTTTCGGCTATATTAGATGGAACAAAACAAAAAGTATTTCTGTTTTAAACAAAGTTAATACATTCGGAGATTAATCTTATTTATTTTAACTGGTACTTCAGAAGTAAATTTTAATTTAATAAAATTTTGATTTAAAAAAAAACGCCAGGACATCAAATTTTCCAACTTCATGATTTTGGATAATATATTCAGGTTAACTCTGAATAAATTTAGCTTTGTACGTAAAATGAAACCAATTAACTCAGTTGAATATGCTGGGCGGAAGTGTTAAATGAACTCAGGGAATACAAAATAAAAAAGCAGATCCTTTTTTGAGTAAATACAAAGTCATGTCAATAAACTGTGTCAGTTTTAAAAAACAGGATATAAATAACATTGTTAGAAACCTTACCTCGAGTATAAGTGCATCCTATTTGTTTCTTCTCTGGCAGCAATCTGATAAATGATAAGGAATTCTGGAAAAATTATCTAAATCACTGGTCCTCAGACCTTGTTGAGTCCGTTGTGATACTGATAGCATTGTTTAAGCTGATAGCATTGTTCTAAGCATACGTGTCGTCCGCGTAGTTCAGATGTTTAAGTTGGGATGTCAGACCCCATTGAATTCCACCATTTCCGTTTAACAGGGCTGCACGCAGCACATCACTTATCACTAACAGGAAAAGTATTGGCGACAGTATGCAACCCTGTCTGACTCCACAATGGACTTCGAATTCATCCGACAACCTTCCTCTATGTAAGACCTGACATTTGCTTCCATCGTAGGTTGCTTTAATAATAGCAATTAACTTATCTGGAATGCCTCGCCTGCGTAAGAAAATCCAAATAAATTCTCTGTTAACACTATCAGACGAACAGCAGGTGAAGTGGTGATCGATATGCGGCGCACTGTTCAAGAATGATCCGCAAGGTGTTAATCTGGTCAACAGATGATGAACCGGTACGGAAACCGGCTTGTTCGGCGTCGAGTGTGTCTTCTAGATGTTCATTTATTCGCTCTAATACAATTTTTTGCTGCTATCTTGACAAGCGCAGGTAGAACGCAAATCCCTCTCCAGTTTTTACACTGCATTAAATATCCTTTCTTTGTTAGCTTTACGATCATTCCCTTCTTTCACTCTACTGGGAAGCACTCAGAGTTCCAGGCTCTCTCTAGGAGTTGATGCAGTAGCTCACTTGATGCTTGTAAGAGCTCTGCAGGGACACCGCCTAGTCCTACCGCCTTGTTGTTCTTCAGTGTTTCCTTACATTTAAAGAAAAGTATAAATTTATTGAACCAATAAGCAATAAAGCTACTGAATACGTTTGGGCCTATTGTTTACTCAAATCCCCTACTGACCGATATAATGTTCGTCATGCTCTGCTGTATTACTTTTCACTGCTGGGCCTCATTACTTCCTCATTGTTGTTTTTATTATTGTTAAAATAATTTTTTCGCACGCCTGCCGTCGATCGTCGCTGGCGCGGCGCTGCAGTTCGTCATCACTCATCAGAGTGTGTATCCGAACAATTATTCAATTAAAATCAGTTGAGGTCATAGATACATCGTTATTGTGTTTGTTTGTTTTTTTTTTCTTTCCCCCCCTCCCCCCTCACCCTTCATTACTCCATCACAGGTCCTGTTCCAGGAATCACCACCCACCGTCATCGTCCACGGCAGCATCTGCCTACACTATATAATATAAATAAAGTAGTTGATACATTTTGTGTTTATTTGTTAACTGGGTCAATAGCCGAAGTGATGAGGTTGTGATTAAATCATTATGAAGGTGGACACAGTGGGCGTGGCAATTAATACGATTTTAATTGTTATTCTGCAATTTAGAGAGCTGCCACTGGCGGGACTCGACTCTATATTTTGAGGGATGTTTGCGCGCGGGCGGACGCGACCGACGGTTGGTGTGGGGAGGGGGTAGCGAGCTGCTCAGGGCATCACATCATCATGATATCGGAGAAAGCTGCTGTAGCGTGCAGTTTATGAATAAATTGCAAATTAATTATTATACAATGACTTGGGTAATTGCTGTTGCAGAGTTAATTAGAAAATGCATAGCGTGTGCGTTGTATGTCAGATGAGATATAACATAAACAGGGTAATTGCATTCGCACAGCTGCTTATAATATAGAGAACAACTACCTACTTCTTAAATTAGTTGTCTACAATATTATAATGAAGGACCAGAGGGTATATCAACTAATTTGTGCTACAAGTATTATGCATTTTGTTGAAGAAATTCAGATAAATTATTGAAGACGTTGGAATCACTCTTGAGAGGTTGTAATTATTTATTTGGAGATGTTGTACCAAAATGTACCTACAAGCTTGATTTCAAAAGGTATTTTGATCCTGTTCGACTTTTTATGGGCGAAATAAATGCAATTTTATTGTAATCTGACAGAGATGAACAGTGAGACGTGAAAGCTAACGCTCTGCAGCAAGCCACAACATCAGCCTTCATCTGTCCGATGGAACCCATGGATGTTAAAGTTTTTATATAAAGTTTTCAAAAATCAATAATTTTATAAGAAATGCTAAAAAAAAAAATTTTATTCATTACTAAAATGACATACACCACTTCTTAAATTGTTTTGAGCTCCAAACTAAGTATGCCATTTGATTTGATTTAAAAAGATATTAAGAAAAAAAAATTTGAAAATCGTTATAGCCGTTTTTAAGAATATTAATTTTTTTTATATAAAAATTCTCAAACCTTGTTTAAAAATAAAGTTAGTATGCCATTTTTAAAAATATATTTATGCACACCTAAAACCAAAATATAAAAGAATACAGTTACCCGTTTTCAAAAAATTATTTTTCCAAAAAAAAATTTTTAAAGAATTTTTAAAAGTCCAAATATGATTTCTTTTTAAATTTTGATATCCAATAATTTTAATTTTGTTAAGAAGCTTCCGTATAAGAAAATCATCAAAATTGGTTGAGTCGTTTAAGAGAAAGTCAAAAATTAAAAAATCGGTTCTTTTGGAAGGCCGTTAATAGAGTTTTACAAACATTTCTTTCATTTCAAAAGAATGACCCTACTATCAAAAGTCGACACAAAAATTTTAGTCAAAATCGTTAGAGCCGTTTTTGAGAAAAGTCCAGTTTTCCTTAATTGTTAAATGGCAAATACCGTTAGTTTTGAAGAGAGACATCCCGAACCACGATACCTAGATGTGACGACACCACTGGCGTTTTTTGGAGACTATGCCGTGACGATTTTTCAGTTAATTTATTTTTTACTAAATATAACGGAACTTGACCATCCTATCGGTGGTGTTAGAATTTTTTTCGCTCAAAAATGGATACTACGATTTCGATTATAAAAATTATTTTCATTTATATGTATAGAGTCAATATTTATGTGAAAACCATTTTTTTTTTCTCAAAAACCGCTGTTAACGGTAAAAGCAAACCATTTTTTTCGAAAACGACTCCATATTAAAAAAAAAAAAAATTAAAGACGTTTAAAAATTATGTATCATAAGTATAGCATAGCAAATTAATTTGAAAATTTTTTTTGAAAATTGTATATAGAAAAATAGTTTGTAAGAAAAAAAACGATTTTCAAAATTTGTGTGCAATTTTTTTATATTCTACACTTGTTTAGGCAAACGAAATCACATTTACTTTGTTGAAACTCTTGACAAAAAAAGAAAGACATGAATAATTTTATTCGGTTTTCCATTCAAAATTTTGCCGTAACTAAGTAAGCTATTCAAAATATCGAGGATATCCTTTATTGAAAAATTTAACAATGTGCCCAGCACTTTAAAACCCTTAGACCAAAAACACTATCATTGAAAAATTATACTTACATTATATCTATAGCTGCAATGACAAAGAAAAAATATTTTTTTTATCATAATCTCAAAACTTCCCATAAAAAAAAGGATATCATAGAGAGAGCTTCCCCAAACATTGAATGTTCGACAAGAAGTTTTTTTTTATATGAAAATGTGTCCTCTCCTTCTCGATTAAAATAGTTTTTTTTATTCAAAGACTTTCAAAACTTTTGTATGAACAAACAAAGCCCAAAACGATAGGGGCGACGAGACGACCGACACGGAACCCCAAGTTCCTGAGAAAACCATCCAAAACTAAATGAACAAAAATTAAACTAAAAAAAAAAAAAAAAAAAAAATGGCCATGGCCATCTTAAACGAAAAAAAAAACCAAAGAAGGACTTTATCTTAAATTTTACTACATCACCCAAGTAAAAGGAAGGAATCTAGGAGTATAAGTATAGAAAGTAGCAGCAGAAAAAAAAGGATACGCAAGCATTCCAACAAAACTAAGTGTGAGACCAGTGTGATTATGGAAAGTTTTTTTTTATATAATAAATACATGAATAAACTAACTTTTGAGCTTAGTCCTGCCTCGCCTGCCTGATGCTGATGGAATTCGGGGGAAATGGGTAAGTTTTTTTTGTACCAGCAATACTCATGTATACTCAACCCAAGACCATTTCTACACTCTCATATAAGTATAATCAACATTTTCTATTATTATGTATGAAAAAGAAACTTTCATAATTTTATCCAACACTTTTGTTAGATAGTGGATAGTGCTTGCCTTAAATACAAAAATATTCTACATTAAATTCTTTGTGTCCTTCTTTCAATGGTCTACAGTCTAAACTCTACAAAATATAATAATTCGAAGGAAGAAGAGAGATTTTGAAAAAGGGACCACTACGACTATGATGGCGATAGTTATGATGTTGATGATGACAAGGCGTATGTGTTTAGTATTTTTGGTTTAAAGATGGTGTATACTTATGTTTGTTTGTTGATTATAAAGTTCTTTTGTCAAATATTTTGAGTGCCAGAATATAATGCTCGAAGGAATTTGCAACTACTTTTGTTTTAAATTCATACGAAGTATACGGGTGTAATTTGGAGGAATCTTTTGTTTGTCAACATTTTTTTGATGATAAAGTTTTATTCTATTCTTTAAAACAAAACAAGAAAACAGTCTTTCAATAGGATAAACTTTAAAAGTTGAATTTTGAGTTGTATTGGAATTAAGTTCTTTATATTTCTTAGGAAGTGGTCCTCTTTCTAAGTTTTGACAAAAGTAACCCTTTGAACTCCTTTCTGAAGACATTATTATAAATGATTTCCTTTTTTTGTTTAACACAAATCGTTGTGGAACCAAATGATTTTCGAAATAGTAAATCCAAATCTCGGTAGGGCCCGGTAGAATAATTCCAATTATGTTGCAAAGCGCTAAAGCACCGAAGGCGGAGTTGAACCGTTTTATAATATATTTCCTGAATCAGAAATGGGTGTGATGACAAGTTTAAAGTTAGAAAACCTAGAGGTTCTCCACAACGAATAATCAAATGTACGTCCGAATCTGATGTTTGCCAATAAGATTTCGAGGCGCAAAATGGTCAAAAATGCAAAAAACAGCGATATTTTCAACTATTTAGCAGTTTTTGGAAAATTTCACTCTGAACAATTAGGTTTTAATCACTACTTTTGCACCTAAGTGTTCAAGAAAACTGTTGTATAATTTCTTGAGTTTTGCATTAAAGTCCAATTGAATTTTGAATGGTGTTCAATTTAAAAAAAAAATAGTGTGTGTGTGAGTGTATTACTCGTTTATTCAAATCATTATTTTAGGCTTGGGTTTGTCTAGACTCTGTGTTTCCCGTCGGAATACAAAAGTTAACCTTTTGATACACTAAAAGTGTCCTCTATTCAATTTTGCCTCAACATGACTTCCATTTGAAAATTTGCCATCTCCTTTTAAATTTTGGATGAAGACAAACAAAGCCATATGACATGGGTCATCATAATTGATATTGTTTGCCTGAAAAATTTATAAAGTGAAGAGCAACAACATCTATAAGGCAATGTCCTTGGAATTTCTTTGTCATTATAAGGCTATGCACAGTTTCCATACAAATTTGTAATTTCATTTTTTTTTTTCTTTGGTGTATACTACGTTCGAGCGAGCCTTTCATCAATATCTTGTTTACATTTGTAAATGTTCATTCTTCTTCATTCTCACCAATCAAAATTGTATCCTATCAATCCGTTTATTTGCACAAAAAATGGCCTTTCCCTACTTCATATTGCTGATTTTTACGAAACCTAAAAAAAAAAAAAAACAAATTGCCTTTTTAAGGTCAAAATACTCGCATGTCCTTGGATTTGGTGTCTGTAATTTTAAACACAAAGCTGCTTAGCAACATTTTAGCAAATTATCAGCGAGCCAGTGCTCTTCGTAAGGACGAAATACATTTCGTTTATTTAGCATAATGCGTTAATATTATTATGTTCGCACTATAATTCCATGGATAAGTTCAGTGGAACCTATATACAGTCCTTGCTAACGTCCGCCCGCCGCCGCCAACGCCATCATTAACACCTTAAAAGACGCAGTCTGTGGGGTATAATCTACTGTTAAATTGTATTGTGCGATGGCAAGGTCAGCAGCATTTACTATACAGCGAAGGAGGCGCAGCTTTTAATTGGCTCAGTGAGGTAGGTATCATGATAATTCATTTGCAAAATTAATTCCTTAAATTGGCTGAGAGAGGATTTACATTGATATTTTAAGACGCTCTTTATGAATAGCATTAATTATATTGTAGCTGGTTGTAGATGTAGGTATAAATGAGGTAAGGTTTTGAGGTCTTAATAGGTATCCTGTGAATAATTAAGGACTTTTTGATTGCTAGATGTAGTGTTACAAATAATATTTAAATATACAAATATTTGTTGTTCAAAATATTTTAAGTATTTAATTTAAGGCATAGGTAATTGCGATTAACTTCTGATCCATTGTCTCTAAACTCAATTTCATTATTAATCGAGAATCAGAAATTCGAATACACAAAGAATACACTACATTGAACAGGCAACCACAAAAGCATCATCCAAAACGAATGGTGACGCATCAGTGGCTTAAGTTTAAAAGAAATTCAGTTTTAAAACTATAAAATCTGAATCAGACTGGTCAGCTTTTAACATTGCAGGTAAAATTCGAACAAAGAAAATACAAAAATTTACAAAAACTATCCTCAAAAATATGGAAAAATCACGGATTTAAAAAAAAGATTACTTCATTAAGTGGAGTTCATTCTGAGCAATGATAGACGTTAGATTTATTCTAATGAAAAAAAAAGAGGCTCAGTCTCTTTCCGTCTGTCAATTTATATGCACCCGGGACTACAAGTTAAACGGCTGATTTTTATAAAACTTCGTACTAAGTGTTTGTTGGGTATGTTTTACAAGTGTTAAGGGGCCAACCTATAGAATCCGTCGCGTCCGTTCCGTCAACAAATCCGTTGTCGATGAAGTTAAAAGTTTAGTTCCTTTTTGAGTCGCGTCCGTTCTTATGGGTCGCTTCTCATAAGAACTTGTGTATTTTATCAAATTGTCAGTTGAAAACGTCGACGCAACGGATTCTATGGGTTGGCCCCTATAGCGTGAATTGGGAAAGTCTTACAAGTGTTAAGGGACCAACCCATAGAATCCGTGCCGTACGTTCCGTCGAAGAAGTTAAAAGTTCGGCTACTTTTTTCTGTGTGTCCATTCTAATAGGTCGCTTCTCATAAGAACTTGTGTATTTTATCGAGATGTCAGTTGAAAGAGTCGACGTAACACACAAAACAGATTTTATGCTCTGGCCCTTTTAAGCGGTAAAAATTGATAATGCATTTTGATATTTAAAACAAGCATTTCACTAAATGTATGTTTTGCTTGTTGCACTATTAACATGGCAGTGTGCTATTGGTATGACTTATGAATGAATAACGAACACGGTATTTATAATTGTTTCTTCACCGAGAAAGCTGGGAAAATAACTTCTTTCATAGCCCAGTCGTTAAACCTCTGCTCAGATATTTCCTAGAAGAGGAGCTCTAAAAAAATCTTTAGTACACACAACTTAAAGCACTTAGAAGGTGATTTTTCCGACGTTCAGTCCACACCTTCAAAAAAATACTCAGACTGATTGACTTTACTGCGTTGAAGATTCCTAGAATCATTGAAAATTGCCTCCCATGTGCTAGGTCACCCATTTTCGAAAAATTGATTTCCCTAAATAAAAAAAACTTATTTTTTTTTATTCAAAAATTATTTGTTTTTTAATTTTTGCTACTAAATAGTTTTAAAGTTATTAAGAAGCTTCTTTATACCTTCAATATTTCATCAAAATCGGTGGAGTCGTTTAAGAGAAACTCAAAAATGAACAAAAAAAAACCATTCTATGGTAGGTTCCATTTATTAACATTTCTAAAAATATTTCTTTCAATTCAAAAGTACGGCCTTACAAACAAAATTAAACACAATTTTTTTTTATCAAAATCGTGGGAGCCGTTTTGAAGAAAATTCAATTTTTCTATATTCAGTATATGACAGGTACCCCTGTGGGAATCACCAAAGACCCTTAATCACTAAATTTGAAGAAAATCGCAGTAGTGTTATCTCAAGTTCGATTTTTTTTACGAATCCTAAACTTGCCCCATTAAACGTATGTCGCAAGTACAAATTTAAGAACCATTAATTTAACTGAATAGAAAAAAATAAAAATGGTACGTATACGCCACAGTGACCGTTTAAGTTTTATTCTTTAAAATAAATAAACATTTTCTATCAATCACCATGACCATTCACTGATGAGCATCAAATTTAATTGTAACTTAATTCTACCTCTTTCTACATTATGACGTGCTCAAGTTTCAGATCCTGCAAAAAGGAGAAAGGTCTTGTATAATAAATGACTATTATCAATTTTTCTATCTACAATTTGGTTTTCTTAATAAATAGTTTATGACAAACATCAAAACTAAAACAACAACAAAAAAATGCACAAAGTTTTGACATTAGACCCTTAACAAAATTGTTAGCGGATATTTTCGTACATTTGCTAGTAATTGCACCAACCAATTACATATTTGAAAAGCTTCAACAGCAGATTCAAAGGTGTTTCAGTTCTTTCAAAAATACTTATTATAGAGAACATTTCAAGAAATCAAATAGAGCGGTTTTTAGGGCAACGAGTTGCCAGGTGACGTCCCGACTTAACACTTGGGGTGCCACAATCCACAAACACAATATTTCATATGTCAGAGTCAAGAAACAAGAACCATTATAGAAATTTTATTTATAAGATTTCCATCAACCTTAAAAGTTTTTCGCGTCTTTCCAGACTCATGAAGTTTCTTTCCATTTATTGTTTTTTTTTTTTATTTCAATACAAAAATAAAATAGAACTTTTTTTTTTCTTAAGAAAACGCTCAAAAACTCTTAGTGCAACTTGAACTTACAATAAAGTCACTGCCATTGCCATGGCAACATATATACAGTTTTTGAATGCATTATCGTGACGTAAAGCTTTTGCAAATCATTCTTATTGTTTTCATTTTTCTTAATTTTTTTTTTTTAAATATACGACGAGTACTCGTGTATATGCCGCGAAAAAGAGTAAAAACTAGAATAAATGTCTGAAACTCTTTGACGATTTATAACAAAACAACTTGCGAAGCCTGAACAAGTGAACAGTGCAGTGGCGGCAGCAAGGACTTCTTTGACGTAATGTTAAAGCAATTAATTATGACGAGTGAAACTTTGCAGACGGTGGCGGCAGCGATGGTGGCGACAATACGGCAGGAGTATAAAAAGGAAGCTCGACGAAGCATGACAGCAATGAGATGAAAACGACGACGATGACGATGGCAATGTCAGCAGTGAATGTAACTAAGGGCGACTTAGGCGAGAACAGAGATGTAATTACGTTTATTATTGTACAACACGATGGGGAATCGTCCTCAAGGCGTTGTTAATATGTTATATTAACAGTAGTTAAAATATTTTACATCAGCATCAGAGAAACAGTACAAAATTTACTCCGAGTGGGTGTTGAAATCGTTTGTTGGGCGATATATTGTCATCATCCTTGTTTGATGATTGTGTGGGACTTGCACACTGAACAGCTATGTATGTAACAAGAAGCTTCTTAAATTCACTTTTAGAATTACTGGCGCAACTATACTCAAGGAACACCATAAGGTCTAATGACTTAAGATATTAACATAACAATGCAATAAAAAGAAGTTTTATATTTTGTATTTTCAATACATTAAATTAACAAAACTGATAGTGAAAAATCTGGGAAGAGGAAGTGAACTTGACTAAGCATAAGCGGGGGGGGGGGGTGATTTTGTAAGGAAATACTTAGAATTGAAAAAAGTACTTTATGTCAAAACAGTATGTCAAAAACAAGAACATTTTCTTGCAATGTTTTTAAGCTAAAATAACACTGGTCTGCAACGAAAATAGCCTCCAAACCAAACTATAATTTTTTGAAGAATTTTGGCACATTCAACCAAAATCTGAAATCAAAACTTCCCTAGCACTTCACGTTTTCGAGATATGCTGTTATGAACATGTCAAAAACCCGTTTGTTTTGGTACATTTAACCTCGAATATTTCTTTACTGGTAAATAATTTATTACAAAACTATTAATGGAATGTAAATAAAGTGCATTTCATCTGTCTTAAACACTTTAAATCATTTCAGTATTTGCTTTAGGCCCACAGATATTGCAAAGTGAAATTTATACTTTGTCCAAAATACTCCCTTTATTCTAATCAAAGCGTTTTTAGAGATGGAAACTTTTGAAGTAATAATTTTTAATCGCTAAATTTATGTTGTTTGCGATGCTGAACACGAATCTGAAGTTATCTTACAAAATTTAACGGAAAACATGAGAAATCATTGAAAAACTTAGAAAAAAACGTTTTTTATAGTTTTTTTTGGTGCATAATCCAAAATATGAAAATTTTTTGCTAAGACCGTTTATGTATAACAAATGTATAGACGAAATTTACAAATTTATATTTGACCAATTTTTTGTACGACTTCTGGATTCTTCACAAAAAAAAATATTGAAAAATCCATAAAACATCAGTCCTTTTGAAAAGCAAAAAATATAATGTTTAATTGTTTTCTTCTCTGAATACTGCCTTCTTCTTTACACCATAGTTAACTTGGCCAGCATCAAGAGTGTTAAAATGTCATACTATTCTAAAAATTAGAAGTTTTTTGCAGTGTACATTCCAAAAACGATGGAATTTTGAAAGTTATGGTGATTTTTTTTTGTAATAACGGTTTAAAATGTGACTACATATCAAGTCATAGCTAATGCTATGTGGAATAAGTCCTCAAAATTTCGGACGAACTGTCTTAATAATTTTGAATATAAACCAGGTCAACCGAATCTTAGAGAGCGCTTTTCTACAAAACAATCACATTTTCTTAAAAATTAATTAAAAAAATGTACGTGATAGAATTTTTTTGAAACCAGATTTACGTTCAGAAAAGTCCAATCATACATAATTTCCAAATAAAATATTCTCACCTTACCCAAAACATCACAAAAACAGTGTTTTTAGGAAGTTTAAAATTAGATATCTCAAAAACTGTGCATGCTAGAGCAATTCTGATACTTGATTTAAGTTCAGAGAGTCAAAATGTTTTGCAAAAGTTTAATTTGTTTTTTTTTTGACCACTCCTTGCTGGCTGAAATTAGTGTTATTTATGGAAAAATGGATCTTAAAAAAGGATTTAATGTTTTTTTTTTCAATTTTTGACAATAAGTTTTTCATAAAAACTGTATTATTTTCTTATTAAGTCCAAAAGCAATCAATCACAAATTTTTTTCTCAATGTTTTTTGATTTAAAATTAATCTATTTTTTCAAAATAAAATCGTCAAAAGTCCAAAACTAAATTTTTTCTAAAAAAAAAAAATATTTGTAAAAGACATAGCCATGCGCTTACGTTTAAACCAAGTTTCATCAAAATCTAACTATTTTTGAGAAAGATAAAAAAAAACAAATAAATTCGTTTTTGGCATTTTTCAAAATAATTTTGGGGTTATATAAAAAAATTATCTGAACAAAAGTTGAAGATTTTTTTACCACATACAACAATCTTGCAACAATTTTTTTTCCATAGGAGGTCTTCTTTTGACAGAAATCGTAAAAAAAACCGATTTTCGACCCCCTTCCTACTTTTTAGCCCATCCAACCCCTTTTCCAACAATCTGTTGGTAGGCATATTTTTTTTTCTTCTTTTCTATACCATTTTTGCTAATTTTTTCCCACATAAATTTTCTGCTAATAATTCATTTTTTTCAAAAAATTATTGCCACTGGTCTAATAAAGCGAAAACTAATCGAAAAACAAAGAACAGCTTTTATCTCCTGGGGGTTAAAAATCGTAATTTAATTCTTGTAATCAAAAAAAATCTTCCCGAAATAAGCTTCAACTAAACATACTTAACTTATAGATTAGAGTCTTACAAAAATTTAATTTTCACCACACTAAATCACCCAAAACCCTTCACGATGAGTACCTACCAAATTTTGAAAATGCATACTTCAGCTTGTACAATCAATCCACCATCCCATACCTACCAACTCCTTATAAATAATAAAAATGCGTTTGTTTTCTTAGCCATTTCTACAAGGACACATTATAAAGATAAATAATATTCCATTTGCGTGATGCATTGACAAATATTTTGACACAATCCTCTCTCTGCCATATTCCATCATCATAAGTGTACATATACGCTACAAGAGTACATACAAAATACAAAAAGCATTCAGTTTGTACAATCCTCTCTCACATGTGAATGACTCCAAATTGCATCATCTTCTCTCGAAGCATTGTCACACACCGTTCACATTCCAAAGGACATTTCCCATCATCACCACACAAGAAGCTTTTTGCTTTTTTGCAGAACTTTGTAGAACTCTCATGTTGTTGTTGCTGTTGTTATTGCAAAACTCACCTCAATGCAATTTCACAGTTCTTTTCCTTTACAGTACACTCTCGGTGCCATATACAACACTACATGCACACATACCTACTCTATGTGAGGGAACGAATGTGGATCGCAGATAAAAACATCAACGTTGAATGCGGATGCATTTGCAATTTCTTTTCGTCCTTTTCATCTAAATTGTGAAGTGATGCAGTGGGTTTTTCTCATTCTACCATGGGCGCATTTGTCATAACTGGGCTCAAAAATAGAATCGAATTAATAAGGAAATCAATAAAACATAAGACAAATATGAAGTTACGCCTGGTATAAACCACAAATTAAGGACTAAAAGGATACAGAACGTTCTACTGTCCGGATTTGACAAAACTGAGTGAGGGCCCCTCTAACTTTCACTACTTGAAGGTTCAAATCAAAAATCGAACAAGAAAACATCATAAATGACAATTGTGCTTCTCTCAATCGAAATCCAGTATTAAGGTAGTCACCTTAAAACTTGGGCCCCCTTGATGGAAGAGCCCTAGTTCACATCTTAAAATTTAAACATTGATAATGCGAGCCTGTTTGCGCCCTTCTGTTATAAACATTCCAGTGTACTTATGCGCACCTAAGCAACCATAACGGTAGTGTGGGGAATCTCATCAACATCACCTCCGCCCCCCCACTTCTCCCCCTCGCCCGCTTAAGTACACATTAAACTAAGTTTGTTCTCGTGGGTTTTCTCCTATAGAGAAGGATGCACTTAGTGCGCCAAGCAGCGCATTGAACTTGTACATGCTGCTATTCGACCATTATTATCCTTTTTGTGTGTGCTGCACGTGAAGCAGCAAGATAATACAGCGAAGGGCTTCGCCAACCAAGCATTTGGTATAAATACAAGGATTCCAAGAAAGGATTCACTCAGGCAGGGTATTTAAATTTACTCCTTATAAATAATTGAAAACTATGATTTTATTCCGCATTCTATATTCTTTCATAAAAAAAAAGGACGAAAGAAGAGTACGAGTAGGTATAATGTATAGAGAAAAATCTATGTGAAAAAAAAAAAAAAATCTATTCTCGCCTGTTCTAGCTGTTAAGCAGTGCATTATCGTTGCAATACCGCACGAGACAAACTCAAACCCAATAGAGACAATAGATTTTTTTCTCTTTTGATGGCATTTTTAAGCGCAAGCATGGGAATAAAATGAACGAAAATGTGATGGTACTGGCAAAGAAAATCAATGGAATGATGGTGATGATTAAGGGGTAGGGGGGGCAAGTGAGGCAATGATATTAAAATAATGTGAATCCAACTGTGCCATAATAGTTTGGTAATATTAAGGACAATGCAACCAAACACAAAACCCAAACAAAAAAAAAAAAAAAATGTACATGTACACATTGTCTGTGCTTTCATTACAAAAATTTTTAGTCCTTACAATGAGAGAGGAGACTAAAATCAATATTAAGTGGAATGACAATGTGTATTGACAGATTTACGAGTTTGGTTGCAGTTTTCTCTATTTAAGGATAATTTATTATCCTTGAAATTAAAGTCATCAAAATGTGGCAGAGAGGGGAGAAGGGAGGGAAGAGGCATGGTTGTGGCGTTACATATTTTTTTTTGTACAAAGTAAAATACTTAATTTTATTATTTCACAAGGAAATGCTATTCGTTCGCTTAAAAAGGGAGTGCATGTCCTTGTTGAAGTGTTATGGGCGAGGAAAACGCAATCAAGTGTGGACAAATTTTTCTTGGAAATTAAATATGAATACAAAATAAGCAAATTTAAGTCAAACGAAACACTGTGTATGGTCTTACTCAAATAGTTTTAGAGAAAGGCTGTGAGTCAAAGACCTAGGGAAGGATCTTACTTCGAACTAAAACAAACTGTCGCTACAAATGCACAAAAAACGATAGAATACTTTAAATAGAATTTCTACATAGATGAGGCTACAGCAAATTAATTCTCTAGATCCTAGGTGCTTAGTGCTTAGGTTACTTGTTGAGAACCAACACTAAGAGAAGTAATATTTTTTTTCGTTTGCAACTAATGAATATCCTTTGAATTAAATAAAAACCATTTGCTGGAAAGTTAATACAATTCCCGCAATAGTTTTTCATTCGTAGGAACTGATTTACATTTGACACAAATTTGTAATTCTATCACAGCTTTCGTTTGCTGGAAAACTCTATTGTTTGCTGCAAACGAAAGTAGTTTGTTGCAAGGAACTAAACTTTTAGTGTAAATATAGAATTCATTTACAACACATGATTGCAGGAAAAAAATTCTTAATAATTTACTCCCTGTTTGTGGTGTTCATTTATGCATTCTGTGCTACACGAAAATTATCTATTTCGTGGCGCGATAGCTACGGAAGCGAGTGGTTGCAGGTTCACGCTACCTAAACATATTTTTTTGTATCTATTTGTTTGCATAAAGTGTTTGACCCAAACGAATTTAAGAGTTTGCTGCAAACGAATTGAAATCGAAAAATTATTGTGCAACAAACGAAAAGTTGTTTGACGCAAGCGATTCGCTCTCTCATGTTGTTCATATGCATTCTGCACTAACCATTAATTATACCAGTCCGTAGCGGAATGATAAGATACTCACTATGTAAGCGAGAGGTCGCAGGTTTAGTCACCGATATCACGCTGAACTTTTTTTTTTAATCATCGGAAAATACTGGTTTAACCAAGCGAAATTACTTATTAGATGAAAACGAAGTCGAAAAAAACAAAAAAAACGTTTGGGCAATTTTTTCGTTTGCCGCAAACGATTTGTTCGCTCAATGTACCTATTTCAGAATCCCGCGGGCAACTGTTAAACGGGCAACTGCGACACAGTCAAATGTAACGATGCCTAATGAGGATGCACTTTTCATATAATAAGTGCAATCTTGGAAGATTTGTCAAATTCTCTGAAGCACCAGTAGCCCTAAGAAAAAAACATGGTAATGAGTATTTATTGTGGGAACAGAACTTACTTATTACGAAAAGGGGCAGCGAGCAACAAAATCTCGCCTCGAAGGCTTGAATTTGTTAAATAATTCATGAAAAAAAAAACAAAACGATGAGTTCTTTTCAAGATATTTCCTAAAACTCCTGATTTTTTTAATCTAGGTTAAAACATAGGCTCAAGGCTGTATTCTGCTGCTTGTGTATCTATGCTACAGATGACATTTATTCGGAGCTAACAATTTGATATTGATTAATTTTATAACAAAGTTAGTACAGGTTTAGTGTACCGACCGTTCAATGAACCCATTCTTATCCTATATCTAAAAACGAACTGGTATACGTATCTCAAAATAATATCAATGGCATTATACTTTAAAAACAAAAAAAAAAAAAAAAAAACTCCAATTAAGTACTTTATCCTGAGGCATGAGTTGAGTTCTAATCAAAAGCCTTGATTACTAAAAGCCATGCAATATTTAAATAATATTGATCCACTCCGCATCCATGCATAAACATCATCGCTCCATAGAGTGTACTTCCGTTCACTTCATTAGTCCAAAACTACAAAACACTTGCATGCACCATGAATGATATCCTTACCCCACAATCCATCGTACATATACCAAAACTACGTGCAGTGCATATAAACAAAAACCTAACCAAGATATAATAAAAAAAAAAAAAAAATAGAAGAAACGTAATTTCCTTACTTTAACAACCCCCAACCCCTTAAAAAATATCCAAAAGCCCAAGAATTGGTAGGTAAAAGCGAAACTTGCTTATCAAAGAGAGTGTGTGCTGCTTGCTTCCAATTTCGTAATTATTTTGAGTATTGCAACAATCACGAGTCGATAATCAAACACAACACAACACAATGTACATTCTCAGATCACCCTTCTTGTGCCCTACACACTATTCACTAGGACAGCCAGTAGCAGTAGGTACTCAGTTTATAGCAACAACTAACTGTGAACACACTATACAGCACGTAGTACGTATGTACTGTCAAAAGTTCACCCTCTCTTATAAAAACCCCACTCCACTGATCTTCGAAAAAAAAACTCAACCCCAAATGAAAAGGATAATATAAATGGGTCCTTGCTTCTTCGATATACATATATTGAACGTGCAGCAAGGTGTGCGCTCCTGTTCCTGTTTCTGTTAAGGAAAAAACAATTTACCCAATGAACATTGCATGCCAAATGAAAAATGAAAAAAAAAAAACAAACAATCTGCGTCGTATAATGCACGAATGCACAACACCCTATATTATTGTGTATTATGTTTGTTGGGTGGTTGGCTAGCTGAGTGTATGGAACGGACACGTTTTTATCATTTGACAAGCAGCAGGATGCAGGACGCACGAGATTTTATACATTTTTTTTTCTTTTTCAATGAACCAGGCAACAGGGTAGCTGCAGTAGCAGTTGTATTGCTAAAATCAAAGAAAATTTCAATAAAGATGTCCAGTTGTGGAAGAATAAACCGGAGTTCTGGTTATTTCTTTTAACAATGTGTGTATGCGAGCGAGTGTGCTATATAAGAATCACAACCCCTCTGAGAAGAAAATCATTCAATTGGAATACTCCCTTTCAGTGATTTTCTTTTTGTTTGTTATTTTTCCAAAAGTCGTGTCCAATTTTAATGGTCTCAATTTTTCAATTTCGCAAATTCACAATTCTTGGATTGTTGGCATATTGGCTAGTTTTCATGGCCTTTTAATCAATTAAAACGTTCATACCTATCCTGGTTTTCATTTGGAAAAATGTTTCTTGGTTTTCTTTCATTGAATCAAATGCAAGAGGTCTTATTTAATAGTTTACCCATCATCGGGTCTGTTTTGTCGAAGAAGATTTTGCACATCAATTTTTAAATCACAGTAGTATTTATTTGTATATTTTTTTTTGATTTTGGTATTTTTCAAAATAATTTGTACCAAAAAATACACAAAAATTGTCTCATCTCATCCGTTACCCTTTGGAACCTGCAAAAAAAATATTGTAGGCCCCTAAATTTTTGCTAACACTTAAAAGAAGACTAAAGAAAAGAAGTCAGCGGGGGTCTCTGATTATCCAAATCGAAGATTTCATATTAACTCGGCAGCCAGTGGCGTATCCAGAAAAAATTGGGAGAGGGGGTGGGGGGGGCTCGAGTATCTGAGCTCTCTCTAAATATCTAAGGTTTACGAAAAAGTACCAGTTAATCATCATTTTAAAAAAGCCGTCCCCCCTTAATTGACCTCTGTTGGCAGAACAAAAATTTTCTTCTGTAAAAATATTATGACGAGATGGTTGTTTTCCCACTCCGAAAACGAATATCAAATTTTTGTGACTGCACAAGCAGCCATATATGGCAAATCTCAATATTTTGTGAATGGATAACGAGCCATATAAGGACGTTGCTAAAAACACGCGCCGTGTCCTTTACACTTTATTTTAAAAACAATATACTATAAAAATCTTTAACGTACACAGCAACTTTGAACCTTAGTGCAAGTACATGCGACCCAGTCGTGCATTTTATTGAATTAAACTTTTTGGTCTTATGTTATTGTTAAAAATAATGTTATGACTTTTAATCAAAACTTAACTCTTAACTTACATTACTCCCTTAATTTTTGGCACGTTTTTTAGTCAAGAAGTAATCGAGAGTACCGAAAGCTAAAAGATACCATGAGATAGGGCGGAATTCAATTCTATTAATTTTTCAAACATAGAATTTAAGGAAAATAAATTTCGAGCTTTCCTCAAAACAACTTCTCGTCTGGCAACTTATAATAATTAATGAAAAGATTAAAAGTTTCGGTGAAACAGGAACCTGCTAAGAAAACCTTTACATCTAAAACATATCAATTTCACTTATATACCTACTAAGAATGATATTTTTATTCCCATAATTTTTAATCTACATCCACATTTTATGTACAAAAATGTTATTCCCCAAAATTAATCTTTTTTCCATATCTTTTAATCTGCCCCTATATCCGTGTCCAAGTCAATCCAACAAAATTCCATCATTAAAAATGAGCATAAAATAATCTTCATAATCTTTATTAATTAGTAGCTTACGCATATAAATTCAAGAAATCAATGAAACTCCCCTAATTACGAGTAGACACCCGCTTAAATTCAACTTTTCAATTAAACAATAAATTGCCTATCAATTAAATTTGATTTATAGCATCCTCCATGGGAGCACATATTCTCCTCCTTTCAAAATTTTTATTTCCACATAAATATGTTTTATTATTATTATTTTTTTTTTCTGTCAATAAAAACATATTTTGACTAAATAGGACATAATATTCCTTCAGATTTGCCAAAACATTATCTTTTATAGTAAATAATAAATTAATTCATAACATGAGCACAGATTAACACATACATCAGTCCCCAGATAGCCATCACTACCGTTTCTCTTTCTCCACACCTCTCCCACATTATTCACAAATTAATTAAAAGGAACGATGACTACTATAATTGTGATTAGAGAGACGAGGAAGGCGCGATTGCGATTAATATTGACACAAGACTAGATACGGAATATAGGATAAAAAAAAAAAATATAAAAACATAAATAAAATTAATCTCAACCTAGAAAGATACAATTTGTATAAATGAAGCGCAGATAAACCCGGCCGGTAGCCATTAGCTGTCAAAAGCTTTATACCACCACAAGTCGAGAGAAGGCGCAATAAATCAAATTCAGCTTGAAGCAAATACTATCGGGCTAAAAACAGAAATGAGCAATAAAAACGAATTAATTAGTCATAAACCATTTTTGACCTTGTTTTTTTTTTTGTTGTTGTTAAATTTTGCCATAATATTATGGACAAGTGTAACAAATTGATGGAAAAGGTGAATTTCTCCAATACAGCTTTATTTTGGGGTTTGAGCTGAAGGAGTTTCTTTTTTTTTTTTTTAATTTGTTTCCGGTCTTTGATATTTTGTTTAATTAGGAGACACGTTTCTTACTTTCTTCCTATAAAACTTTATTATGTCCAAACATTGTTTTGTTTTGTTTTTTTTTTTTTTTTTTTTGCTTTAAAAAAAGTATGTATTATGTGAAATTTATTAAAACAATTAAATTATTTCATTGGCAGAGCGATTTCTATCTCAAACTCGCTGATTTGTGGGTTTTTGTATTTTAATTACTGAACTACTGTAGCAATAACTTATACGCATGGGATTTAAAAACAAAAAAAAATGGTTGGCTACTGACAGACTGTGAAAGTGAATGGATTTAGCTAGACATTAATGTGTGAAATTGGTCGCTGATTTGTTTTATTAATAATTTGTTTGTTTTATTTTGAGTTGTTTTCAATTTTAGAAAAGTTTCGCCTCTTAATTATAGTTTACAATGAATGCGCCCAAGGCTACCTAAATGTATACTGTAGTAAAGAAAGTGAAATGTAAAGGCTTATTCGCATTTTTGTTATATTTTGTTTTTGTTGGTTCATTAAAAAATTAAAGAAAACTAGATAAGTCATGTTTCTTAATGGGACAAAGTTTGATGTTCAAACCATACAAATTGGGATCCACTGTATGACTCCATAATTGTTATTGCAACTAAATTAAGTCTACATACTACATAAGCTCCGGTAGTGGGACGTGTAGAAACTGATTTTAGAGTTGTAATTGTGGGAAATGTACGTTTCAAGTTTAATTGTAAAAATATCCACAAAAAACAATTCTATTGTAAGAAAATTAACAATTACTAATTTAATTATTAAAAAGAATTACAATTACAAATGTATAATTGTAAGAAAATTAACAATCATAGCTGTAATTGTAAGAAAAATAACAATTACAATTGTAGTAAGAAAAATATGTTTTTGTAATTGTTAAAAATAAAAAAAAATTAAAATATCAAGAAACAATATTATTTTAAGTCTTGTTGGAAGAAATTTATAACTTAAGTTGAATAAAAATACAATTACAATTGCAATTGTAAAACAAATAACAATTACATTTATAATTGAAAACAAAAATACAATTACAATTGTTATTGCAACTTCAATTGTAAATTATACAAAAACAATCTACAATTACAATTGAATATGTGAAAAAAATGCATTTAAAAGAAATTGTAACTAAAACAAAATGCAAATACAATTGCAGTTGTAAGAAAAGTTAAAATTATAACTGTTATTAAATTAAATTTAATTGTAAAAATTGAACTTACAATTGTAATTGCCAAAAAAAAAATTATTAAATTATTTTGAAAAGTCACTCCTCAATCCTATACGTTAAAAATTTATTATTGAAGTTGTAGAAAACATAATACAACTGTAACACCAAGAACTGAATTTGCAATCAAAACTATTTTTCATGAAAAAAAAGGAGGCCACGTGAAGTTGGCCCACAATATCTTTTTTTCAATTTCGGAGATTACAAGGAACTATTACTATTTTCGGGCAAAAACTCTACAACTCTTTCTAATCTACCCAGAATTTTTTGAAGGTTAGGGGGCCAACTTCACGGGAGTTCATTTTTTACGGGCTGCCCCGCCCGATCATCAGGGTTAAATGTTACGTTTATCCAAATCCAAAGTGTGTATATAGCAATTGGCGATTGGTTCTCAGGTCTGTGTGGTTCTATGTTAATTTAAATTTTGAAACACTGACCACACACATCATCACCTTCCAATAAGAAACAGTACCTAATTCGATAGTAAAACTATAGAAATCTTATTTGTTTCAGGGTCTTGTCTTAACTAAAAGAACCTAACCGCATTATAAGCACCATTTGGTGGAATTATTTAAAAAAAAAACAAAAAAAAATATTTTAACACCCATAACGCCCACCTGAAATGTATTACCCTTAACTTTCACATATAAAAAAAATTCAAAAACATTCACTATACTTACTCGATTAATTCCCTATTCAGTCTTTAATATTTTATCACTCAAAATAGCTTGCCATATTAAATAATAATTTCTTGTGGCTGTAATTTTACAACTCATTTTCTCAAAAAAATACCAATGTTTACTTCAAATTCTTGTCACAGTCCTATGAATATTACTTACCCACAGCAACAAATTTCTTTTAGAGCTCGTCCTTACAACTTTATTTGAGTTCAAAATTGCCATCATAATTCCAAATGGCAACATTTCTTTTTATGTTACAGATTTGTGTGGTGTTCCCAATAGAATACGAGTAATTCGGTGGAATTTTTGTGTGTTTTTTTTTTTTTTAATTTTCATATCAGCGATACTTACTTTCTATATACTTTTTTTGGAATTTGTAGAAAGCAAACGAAGTAATAAAAAAAATAATTTTCAAAGAACTTTGACCATTTTTCAAGTTAAATGACCTACAACAAGATCCCATTCCCATTAGAATTCCAATCAGATAACACAAATTTCAGTTCACAAGAAAAAAAACGAAAAAAAAAAAAAATATCCTACCAACAAGGACATCATATTTAATTGTATGGAAGCATAAAATTAAATCCTTAAAGAACTTTTTTGCTCAACTCATTTCCATGTTTAATTTTTTTTTCTTCTTGTATTTCAATTATTTAACGCGCCTCTATCTCTGTAGAACCTTTACAAAGGATCTATTATCCTTGCAATTTTTTTGATATCCAATTAGAAAAATTGCAAATTACAAGGATTCTGATTAAATCAGGCTCAGTTATCAGAATCCTATCTCTCTTACTTACCGCACCGCATAATAAGCCTTTCCTTATAGATATGTATCAGCAAATTCCTGCGGACATTGGTCTAAATAACAAAAAAAAATATTAACATTTTAATTAAAATAACCAGGTAGACATTGTACACGATTGAAATAGCCTTCTCTGTCGGTAATCTGCGTGTATTATAAATTGAACACCAAGAAAACAATTAATTAAGTTTTTTTTACACGGATTTTTACCACCAAATGCTAAAGCTTTTCATGATTCCTCAAAAAAAAAAAAAAAAATACAAAATTCAAACCGAGTCAAAAGCGGTATGAATATTAATTTTTGTATCCATTTGTGTCCTTGATGATTTAAAATAAAAATTCAAGGATATTCCCACAGCATGGCTTCTCATTTCAGATCCATGAGAGAATAAAAGAAGTCAAAAATTAAAACCAGTTACTTTAAATATTTTAAAGGATTTATTTTTTTTTTTTGTGTAATCCTTTTTAATTTTTTTTTCTTTTCTTTGATTTATTTTTTAATTAATTTTTTTTTTTCATCTTAATTTATTAATATTATTCCTTGTATCGTTTTTTCTTAATTTTTTTTTTGTTTTGTTTTAAATTTAATTTCTATCTTTACATTTTTGGTTTTAATAATATTTTATAATATAATGATGTTTCATTTAGATTGTGTGAGTGTCTTATTTGGGGGGTTTTGTTAAATCGGTTTGTTCCTATTTGTTGTTCTCTTTTATTTATATAAAAAAATGTATGAATATATTTTTTTAAGTTGTTTTTGAAGACAAATTAAAACTGAATTTAATTTTTTATAAATTATACAAACTTGAATTTCAAAACTAAATTTATATAATGAAAATAATAAACAAACAACTGTTTTTTTTTTAGTATAAATTAAATTTTATTAAAATTTGTTTAAATATATTAAAATAAATTATAACAAATTTCTATATTATTTTTGGTTTGTAATAAATGTTGTGTTTTGTTATATTGTAATATTGGTTTATAATAATATCGGTTCCATGGTTAATTTTAAGCGATATTTCAATGTATTTTAGGTATTTACATTTTTTTTTGTTTGTGTTTTGTTTTATTCTGGACTCTAGGAACATTTTGTAGAAATACAAATAAAACAAGTTACAATTAAATTATTACAAAATTGTAATGAAACGGAAGTTAAATTAGGGTAAACAAAAGCAAGAATTATTATTATTATCGACTGAAAACAACCGATTTCTTGTGTTTGACATATTCCTTAGAATAAGTTATTGCTTTCAACAAAAAAATTCATCTTAAATTTAAATTCTGTTACAACCACCAATTGTGTCAAATTGCTTTATTTTTAAAGTTAAAATAGTCAATTTTACACACCGTCTATGGCAATTTCCTAAGACCTGAAAAAAACAAATGTAAATACAATCAGTATAATTAAAAAAACACCCTTTGAACAATCGTATGCATTTGGTGTTCTTTATATTCTTGATTCTAATGAATATCGGAATATATCTACCAATTTTTGTTTCAATCTTCCATTATTTTCACAGAGTGCGTTGTTTCTTGTTGCACAACGTTCTTTTTGTCTTAAAAAAAAAAAACACCCTTTGAACCAAAATATTTCGATGCACTCTTTCCTTTTTTGGTTGTCATTAATTCATAAAAGATAATAGGTCGTTTTAGCTTGAGTTTGAATTCACTTTTTTTACCTTTAAATATCTTCTCGAGGAATTAAATAGATATAATAGCTCAACAAAAAAGATATAATAGCTCAAAAAACTATTTCCAAATGAATTAAAAAAAATTAAACCCTGTAGAGGTTTAAAAATTCTTATGGGAAACACATAGGATTTATTGTATGTTTCAGAGTTTTATTTAACCCTCTGTCCACAGAAAAAAAATGGATATGCCTGGAAATGAATCTAAAATATGTCAGTATTCGAGGGGGAAAAAATAATATTTTTTTTAAATATAACCTCGATGTAAGATACTACCTAACTGTTAAAAAATTCTAAACATCATTCTAAACGAAATTGGTGTCAAAATATTTGTGAGCAAATAATGATTAAAAAAGTATTTTTTTTTTAGATTTATTATTAATTATTATTGATAAGAAATTATCGAAAAAAAGAGTTTTTTCGACACATTTTTTTGAATTTTAAAATTAAAACCATTAAATCAATAATAAGTCTAAAAAATAATTTAGTTTTATTCTTTATTCGCTCACACATTTTTGACACCAATTTTTCTACAAAAAAATGATGTTTATAATTTTTTAACGATTTATATCTGATATAAAACTTGGCTTATTTAAAAGTAAAAGTCAAAATAAAAGTCTGAAAAAATTAAGGGATTTTCTTAGAATCATAAAAAATAACGAAAGGTATAATCTAAACTGTGGGAAAGAGACTCCTCCTTTGATGCACTAGTTGATTAACCGTATGCACTATTTCGAGACACTTTAATCAAATCTTATATCCAAATTGCCCTGTAGAACAGCCTATTTTGGGAGGCCCTCTGGTAAAGCTCACCTATTTAATAAAAGACTGAACATTTTCAAAAAAAAAGGTGTTTTTTTTTAGGAAAACATGTCTCTTATTTTTTGCCCCAAAAAATAAATATTATAGGCATTTTTCCGTCGTGATGCTTTCTCCTTGTCTGTATTTTTGTAAAGAAAACATGAAATAAAGTTTAAGGAACCATTTTTTTATGTCAATAATTTCCAATTTCCTTGATATTTCACCAAAATGTTCCTGTTGTCATTCAGAATTTATTTTTTGTATCATTTATTGCAATCTGCTTCCTTTCGAAAAACCACTCAAATCATCACACACTAGTATTAGTTTTTTTTTAACATTAACATTTAATTCAAGTGTATGTATTTTTTTTTTGTATTCTTTTTTTATTTTTTTTTTAAGTCTTAAAATGAGGCAAAAGTGAAATTTTTCTTAATTATGTTTAATATTCTTATCGTTTTTTTATTTAATAATACTTAAAATTAACGTTAGTATGTATATATAAGTATATATATATAATCTATTTGTTTTTTTTTTTTTGTTAGTATAAACTCCCTTGTATTTGGTTTTCATATTTTGTTCCTTATGATTTTTTTTAAATTTATTTTTATTTAAATTTAATAATCTTTTATTTTTATTTTTAATTCTTATACAATTAATGTTTGAATTTGAGATTTTTTTTTTAGTTTTAATTTGAGTAATTTTATAATATTTTTTTAAATTTTTGTACCACATATCTATAAAAATGATGTTTCTTTGATGAATTGTGTGATTATATTTTATTTTTAAATATGCTTAATATTTTTTTTATTTTTATTAAAATTAATTTGATGTTATCTATATTTTTGTTTTACAAAAATATGTTTGAAAGTTTGTTAGTTTTTTTCGTTTTTTTTTTTTAATTTTATTTCAGCGACTGTTCATAGTTGATTTACCACTCATTGAAGTTGAATATTGCTTTTGAGAAAAGTCTTTTGTTAATTAAAATGAAAAAAAAACAAAAACAAAAAAACTTAAATAAATTAACAAAAACTTATAAAAAAAATAAATATATTTAGAGTCAAAACACTATTGCAAATATTTTCTGTAAATTAGACTGAAGTTCCCTTCTTCCATTAACGTTCGAAATATTGAGGGATGGAGTACATTTTGGATGATGTAATTTTACAAGCAAAACAGTGTTGTCTTGTAAAAAATATTTGTTCTTTAGTTTTTTTTATAAAATCAAGCTTTTTTGTTGAAAATATGTAGATTTTAAAATTAGTTTACAAAATCAAAAGTAAAATTAAAAAATCAAATAGTTTTTTTTAAATTGAAATTTTTTTTAGAAAAAAAAAAATATTTTTCAGATTTTTTTTTACTTTCACTATTTTTCACTATTCACTTTTACTATCGGAAATGAAAACTCCCGGGGAATTTTTTTTGAAGAAGGGCTCAATCGAAAAAATTGAAAAAGTCGATCCCTTTTCATTTTTCCGTTAATCTTAATAACAGAGGAACATATTACAAGCAGAAACGGAACGAAATTCCTAGAATATTTCGATTAGGAGCCCTTCTCCCCGGGTTGTTTTCATTCCCAATAGGGGTGATTGTAGTGTTTTTGCTTATAGATATGTAGAAATGGTGAACTTCAAAAGCAACCGCCCGAAAAGTGATTCAATTGAGGTTCTGGCAAAGGAAAACAAAACTGGGATCAGTAATCAGTGGGATCATGAAAGACTGCTGGTCACAAACCTACCCTGTTCAGTTACCTACATGGTTAACCATTGGAAATGAAATTGAATTATTGGTGATATGTTTGCTAGGCCGAAATACGAACCAGCCGCTGGCACTGTCATGGCATATTGATATAAAATTTGTAAGTTCTTCATAATCCAGTCGGAATCATAAACTCAGAAGACTAAGATTTGGCACGGTCAATTAAGGCTCGGGCTCAAGCCCCCTCACCCCCCCCCTGGCCCCCCAAGTCTCGAAGAGCATGTTATTAATTAGTTAAATATTTTTTCATTAATCTTAGAAATCTCAGAATCTTAAGCCCAACCCCCCCCCCCCCCCAAAATTTTTTTTCTGATACACCACTGGTTCCAGGGGGCAAACAAAATGTATGAAATGACAGATAAGTTTTCCTCGATACAAATAAATTCCGAGGGATCCATTCCCTTGTCATCTACGGAAACATTCTTAGGGAAAATTGTATTCATATTAACACCCATTGCCGCTGCTTGCTTTTGAAGCCATTCCTCACGTTCAATACCAGAAATTTGAACTTCTGTTGAGTGATGATTGGCATCTTGCTATAAAATTAAAGATGGCTGCTTACATTTTATAACAGCTGACCAATCACAACCCTAAAAAATTCTGAGCTTATGTTAAGATACTGTGTTTTACCGCCAGAAGTTTTGTTTAGAAAATGAAATCTAGAAAAGAAACACGACAGTTTCAGATCAAATGCTCCCCAGACACTTCTTCCTATGTGACTTGGCAACTGCAACAGTGGGGCATACCCTATCGGCTAGAGACCAATGATTATAGCTATAACTTTGGCTATGTTGGTGTATCTAGCGTATAATTCCTAAAATTCAGTTCTGTCTGTTTTCTAAACTGTCCCTTTTTTTAGACCATTTTTTTCTTTTTTAACCCGTAAAATATTTCATCCGAAGCAATTTTGTGATCCCGAAATTTTTCATTCAAAAGATGAAGTTCAATTAACTTCATTCTTCTTGTGACTTCCATTGCGTCATTAGTGTAAGGAATTTACAATTTTACATACATACCGTTATTCTGCATCTATTCGTTCTCCAACTTCAGACTCCAAAAACCAAAACCAAAAGTGCAACGAAAGAAGAACAACAAAAACAGATATAAGTGAAAACCAACAAAATAATTAAATCAGAGAACCAAAAATCCAACCGAACCGAAAAAATAAGAACAAAAGTTTTGGATATTTTTTTTATAATTTTTTACATTTAATAAATTATCAAATTTTCAGTTTGTTTTGCTTTGTTTTTTTACATCGATTAACGTCTTCCATTATAAATTTATACATACTCTCCTTTATTTTTTTTTTTTTGACTATCTATTTTTTTTTATATCAGCTCTTTCATATTTAGGAAACAAAAAAATTTAGGACAAAATTAATAAAGATAACAAAAAATTAAATTAAAATGAAAATTAATACAAAAATTATTAGAATTGACTTTGATTACAATTTTTTATTTAAATAATTTTAATTACTTTTTATTTAGTTTAGGAAAAAAATATAATAATAGCCAGTCCGAATTTTCTTTTTTTTTTTTCTTCAATATTTTTTTTTATACACAATAAATTTTTTTTTTTAAATAAAATAATACATTCAATATTTACAAGTTTTGGGGAATTAAAATTTTTTATTTAAATTTATTTAATTTTTTTTTTAACTTAAAATTTAGCATCACTGGAATTATCGTGTCTTTTAAATAGTAAATTTATTTTTTTTTTGTTTTTCTATTTTTCTTTTTGAATTAATATTAACTTTTTTTTATTTACAAAATGTGTTTTTTTTTGTTAATTTTTTTGTTTTGTTTTACGAAAAGAAGAAAAATAATAAAATTTTACTTAATTAATAAAGTGTATCTATAAATATAGTCACTTAAAGTCTTAAAAAAACACATACACACATTTCCTTATGTGTAATGTTCTAATTTTCTTTTTTTTTATCATGATTTTCTTTATATGTATTTTTTTTTTTAATATCAAATTTTTACAATATTTTACAGAAAAAAAAAATTATTTAATTATATAATAAATTTGTTTGAAAATAAACAAAAAAAAGTATAAAAACTTTTTGTCCATTATTTAGGACAAAAAATGTGTTTTTGTAGTTTATAATATTTCCGTGTGTGGCACCACAAGCCGGTTTTGTTTTTGTTTTTTCTTCAAATGTTCGCACCAATAATTGTAGTTTTCAGTTCATTTGACAGTTGTTGTAGTTTGACAATTCTTTGACAGCAGCTGCTGTCATTGTTGTTTTTGTTTTTTTCTTAGCGGATGGTCGGTGAGTAAAATTCAAATGCCATCCACCCCTGTCATCAGTGATAGTGTCGCAAACTGTTGTTGTTATTGTTGATGATGTTGCTGTTACTGTTGTTGTTGTTATTATTGAACGAACGCCTACCCGTCGTATTACCGTGGATCATTCCAATACTACCATTGCGCATTGGCAACGCTGGTGGCGGAGGTGTTGGCGTTGGACTCGGTGGCGGAGCATCATGATCAATTGGCAGTGAATAATGCGAATTATTGTGAATATAATTCGGATCGATGGTGTGATGTTTACCGCTACCATAGTGATTGTGATTAAAGTGATCCTGATTGAGTCTGACGGCCGCATGTCGATCTGTGGTAGCCGACTTGCCATTGCTGTGGACTATGGGTAGTGGTTGGCTATAGTGGTTTTGATTGGTGGTGCCATTGCAATTCTCTTGAAGTGTTGAAGACAGTTTATTCTTGGCATTGTTGGTCATTAGGTGAATTTGGCTAAGCTGCACGAAGGAGGAGTTGTCGTTCGGTTGTTGTTGTTGTTGGACTGCTGTTAATTGTGGTGGTGGATGCGATGGTATGTTGCCATTGAGGACGGTCGATGTTGGTACTTGAAGCTGTTGTAGGGCTTGGTTCGAGGCACCCCGACCTCGGGGAGGTGGGGGTGGTACTTCTAGCTATAGTTCCGTTACCGGAATCGGCCTTAAGCCGAATTGTTGGTGGTGTGGGTTATAAGTGCTTGTCGGTGGGAATTGTGAGTGAATGCCCAGGCTGCATGGATGCTGATGCCTTGACATGTAGTCTTCATCGGAGAAAGTTTTCTGATATTCGCGTTCCTTTCGACCAAGGGCTGAATTTCCCCAGCCACCTTTGAGAAACTCCCGAATCTTCCTTCGACATCTGTAAAGGATCAAAGCCAAAGCTGTTATCGTTGCAGCAGAACCCACTAGCAGAGCTCCAATCATTGCTTGTTTTCGAGGATCATTGTGCGAGCAACCGAGTAGAGATGGCGTAAGATTTTTCAGATTTTCTTCCTTCAGCCTGTCCGGGTATTCACATAGAACATTGGAAATAGCATCGTTTGATGAATTCTTCGATACTAGCAGGTTTCTCAGCCAAAGTACTCGGCAATCACAGGTCATAGGATTATCAGAAAGATCCAAAGTATGCAGATCATTCCATGGGAAAAGACCTTCAGCCAGAGTTGTTAGGGCGTTTTCTTTCAAGATCACATGCCTCAGATGCGGGAGGCCACTAAGAGCACCTTCTTGTACATCGGAGAGCATTTTATTCGATGAAAGATTGAGGAATTCTAAATTGGTGTTTGTCGCAAATGCTCCATTATCAACTCGCTTTAGTCTCAAAGCTGCGGATATCTCCAATCGACGAAGATTCTTTAAACCCACAAAAGCTCCCTCCATAATCACCTCAAAATCATTTTGTCCCAGTGAGAGTTCTTCCAGTCTCTCCAAATGACTCAGTCCCAATGTGGGTATCCTCTGCAAACGATTATCTGACAGATCAAGGATTCTCACTCCCTCAAGACCTTTGAGTGAGTCATGCGATATGTTGTGTAAGCCAGCTCCCTTCAAATCCAATCGAGTCAAGCCTTTAAGATCTTCAAAAGCTCCCGATGGAATGGTCATAAATGAATTCGTTCCCAAAAATAACTCTGCCAAACTTGGCATCGCCTGGAATGTCTGCACAGATGGCACCGTTGTCAATGTATTGTCATCCAAATACAACACCCTGAGATTAACCATGCCATTAAAGGCACTGGGATCAATGTGACTTATTCGATTTTGTCCCAAATTGAGTTCTTCCAGCTTGCTAAGTGGCGAAAATGTGCCCTGTTCCAATTCAGCTAGGAAATTTCCCCGCAAATTCAGTACTGTCAGTGATGCCAAACCCATAAAAGTCTTATTACTTATCGAACCGATTTTATTATGATTCAAATGCAGTTCTTGTAGTTTCCGCTGATAGGCAAACGTCCTCTGTGGTATTGTCACCAAATGATTGTATGACAAATCGAGGAATGTCAACTCAGCATAAAATTGTATTGATGAGTCGATTGTTTTGATTCGATTATTTTTGATCACTAGCCTTTGAATTGATGGATTTAGTGCTATTGGCAGGACATCTAAATGTCCTTCGCCACATGTAACAACCAAAGTATCATCGTCACATTGACAGCCTGATGGACAATTGGCTAACGCTGAAATGCTCATTACTCCCAGCAGAAAGATCGCTGAGAAAAGGTAAGATCGTAGTGATGATGATGATGTGAATGATGACGCCATTTTGAATTTGTCTTTTTGTTTTATTTGTTTGTTTTTCTTTCGTCTTGATGATGAGATGCAAGAGATTTCGTTTAAGAGTGCTTTCAAAGTTGATTATCCTGGAAGGAGAAGAACAAAAAAAAAAAACACATCAGTATAAAATTTTATCTCAAAGTTGATAATAAAAACATATAAAAGTATGCAACACACTTGAGGCTTAAATAAAAAAAAAAAAAAAAAAAAACAGAAAAACCGAAAGCCTTTTTATATTCAACCCAACTGGGACATATGTCGCATTTAGCAATTTAAATTTGTGAAAAACAAAGTGAGACCAAAATGAACACACGAAAGAAAAGTCAATGTCAGACCCAGAAACGAAAAGAAAAAAAAAACAACATAAAAAGGAAAAAAAGAGTTTTTATGTATACATAATATCCTTAAGAGGCCAGACGGTTAACTGCTATAAATTTAAAAAAAACCTCAACCATGACAAGAAAACAACAACAACAAAAAAGTATCTTTTCAAACAGGACAAGCAAAAAAAGTATCTCAAAAAAATATGTTAAAAAAAAGATAAAACATCCAACAAGTTGTGTGTAGGTATCTAATGTTTATTCTCTCTTCTCTTATGTTTTTTTTTTTTTTTTATTTTGTGTTTTAATTTAATATTTATATATTCTACTTTATACTGTTTTATCCTTGTATCTTTCAATGTATCTATGCAGATATCAAAAACCATTGCCTACTATTAGGAAGTTTCACTGATGCGTGGGAGTTTTATGAGCCGCTCAAAGGTCGTCCTCCCCAGAGGCTTCACGGTATTGTTATTCTGGGTTTGTGTTTAAGAAATTGTTTTATTGAGAATTTTAGGTTATGTTTTTGCTTTTTCTTCTTCTTCTTCTACTTGATTTAAAATCAATATCAGAAAAGATAAATTCAATTTGATACAAAAAAAAAAAAAAAAAAAAATTGTGTTAAGAGCTTCTATAGGGAATTCCAAAAAAAATGGACCAAATAACCCATTGAGTAACCTAATAGATACATTTAAAAGCACAAGACTCGTAAAAAGTAACGCCATGTGGAAAAACCATGACGAAGATTACCACCACGACGACGACGCGACGGCAGCAACGATGATGAAAGGAAGAAGCATTATTATTGGGTATCCGGCGCTGCCACTGCCGGTGTGGTGTGGTGTGTTGTGAAGATATGCGGGCGAATGTAAAGGTGAAAGGAAATGCGAGTTTTTAGCTGAAGATACATTCATTCCATTCCGAAATACACAACATACCGTGTCATTTTAATGTTGTGTAAGGTTGTTTTTTTTTTTTTTTTTTAGAGGTACTTGCTCAAACCAACGACGAACGACGGATGTGGGAAAGTACATGTGTAACCGCAAATTATATTGCTTGTTTTTATTTTAGCATTAAATTTTTGCAAAAAAAGTATCTTTTAGGTATCTTTAGGGTTGTTGTTTGTTTTTTTTTTTGTTTCTTCTTTTTTATTCAAAGTTGAAAAAATCTTATAAATTCAAAAGCACTTCGAAATGTATCTGTAAAGGATATACTCGTACACCTTTTTAGTATCTAAGTATCTTTAATGATTGAAATTTATGCATTTTTTTTAGCTTTGAAGATGCAGTTGAATGAGGAGGATACTTGATAATAATTCAAGAATTCAATGGTTCTAATGGATATCAACAAGTTGGTGTATTGATAAGCTAATGATCAGTAAAAAAAAACAGTCACAAAATGAATAGTGCTTAATTTTTTTTTTTTTTTTTTTTTTAAGAGGTTGATGTGCAAAAAAAAAATCAAATATCTTAGAAATTGCTTGTGAAGAAACAAAATATTTGAGATTGAAAGTTTAAGAAAAAATTATTTCCTCAAAAAAATATCATCGCAGAACAAAAAAAAAAAAAAAAATCGCAGAATAAAAAAAAAAATTATTTCCTGAAAAAAAAAAATACTTCCATAATTTTTTTTTTTTTATTTTTTTGTCTACTTAGTTTTGCAAATTAAAAAGACCCACTTAACTGTCGAGTCATGTTGTTTAATCAACCGTTGAATTCCTTTTAAATTTTATATCTTCATTTCCTTAAAGAATGTCATCTGATACTTTTTTTCCGTGGGGGCTAATTCTTAAAACCCATATTCAGAGAGATAGTAAACAAAAAAAAAAAAATAAAAATATAAACAAAAATTATTATTGGCATTCATTTATTTATTATTTACAAATCGATGATGATAATGATGATGGTGTACCAGGGTTCAAGTATCTTATCTTACTTTATCTGTGTTTTTTTTTTTTTTTTTTTTTTTTGTAAGCTCAACATAAATATCCATATCGAAGATACAGAAAAAATATTTTTTGCCACTTCATTGTATATCCATCGATATAAAAAAATATCTGTATGAGCATGAAGATACACCATCCTATAGTTTATCTGGAGGGGATTATGTCAGCGCAATTGTATGTTTATGGCATTCGAAAGCAGTTTTATGCTCTCAGCTTAAGATATTTTATTTATTTTTTTTTTGTTTGTATTCTGTAGATATATTCTCTTTAGATGGAAGATATTGTTTTGACTTAGATGCAAAAAAAAAAAAAAAAAAAATTGTAAACAAAAATAAATCTTTCTTTCCATCTCCCTGGAATATGCACTTGCTTTGTTTTCGTTTAACCATTTATCTTTTATTTTTTTTTTAGACTGCGAGATATGTAATATGTGTACGTATTTTCCCATAGGAATGCAAGAGCGAATGTCCATGTTTATGTCTCTAGCAATGGTTGCACGATCAAGATTTATAGCTCTTTTGGGTGGTGAAAAAAAAGATACATTCATATTATTGCCTATGTTACTTAAACTACAAGTCAATATGTGTATCTAAACTAGATACATAAAGTGAAAATAGCATAGACCTTGAAATTTTGGGTATCTGAATATATACAGATGTACATAATATACTTTAGATACTCAATCGATATGAGTTTTTTTTTGTTTTTTTCTTGTAAAAGATACATCCATTTAAGCTTTGATATACTTTTTTGTGTGGCTGTTTTTTTTTTAACAAAAACGTTTTATCCTTCCGGTTTTTGTCTTTTGGCTTTCATCTCATTTCAAATCCCATTTAGATGTGTGGTTGATGATATCATTTTTACACACAAAAACAACCAACCTCCCTCCTGTCCTCTCGAGCCGCAGTGTTTTGCTTTATCAAAATAAATAAAACGAAAAATTGCAAGCAAAACTAGGTATACTATAAAAGAAAATGCTCTGTGTGCAATACACGCGCCCGCTCATGCTTGTGCATATTTTTTGTGCTTGAAAGATACTACTTGGTTTTGTAGATACTTTTTTTTTTTTTTTTTTGAATTTTTACGAGAATCAGATACTGAAAGTTTAATTCATATTTGCACGTGCCAACGTGACTTTTTCAAAAAAAACACCACACATATTCAAAAGATATAAAGTAAAATTTAGTGTTTTTTTTTTTACAGTGCCTCGTATAGGTATTTTACGTATCTAAGAGGTGTTTTCTGAAGCAAAACGGACGCTTTCTACTTAATTAAATATGAATTGATGCATATCATTGTGAGAGTTGAGTTTTGGGTTCATTAATTTTTAATCCTCACATCATAGATACTTGTAGTTTTTTTTTTTTCTCAGTAAGTTATGATGAAGTGATATAATACCACGTATCACACTCTACTACTTACGCCTCGTTAGCAATATGAGATTTTTTTTTAATTTTTAATTTTCCTGCACTCAATTAAGTTGGAAAACCAGGGCTACTGTTAATGCACAATGACCCCTGGAAAATAATAATAATCATCCAACAATCACTTGAAGCCCTCCGTTCCGAATGGAAAATTGTAAAAAAAAAAAAAAACACAGGAATTAAATGACCCCTCTCGTAAATTAATGAAAAATGTATTAAAATTGTTGTTTACTGCGTGTGCATATAATATTCAGTCAGTTAAAAAAATAATAAAAAATTATACACAAAGAATGAACGACGACGCCCATATTTATAACGCCTGGGTATTTTTCACTTTGATGTTGTTTACGAATCAGATTTACTAGACCTGAGCCTACACACATATTCGAGGAGAGTTTATTGTACACAGTAACGAACGGACACAATTGCGTGACAATTATTGTACTTTTGGGAGAAATTATTATTTCTTTTTTTTTTTTTTTTAGTTTTTCCCTAATATGAGTTGAATAGGGGTGGAACCGAGAAAAAAATATAAATATAAGCATTTACTTGAGTATGAACTATTTTAATTGGAAGTTGGATGCAAGCTGACAGACACATATACCTAGTTTTTTTTCGGGAACATCAATCTCTTTAGGCTGTATCGTAGCCAGAATTTTGATTCGCTTAAGCCAAGTAAATGTTGGCAGTTTTCCAAATTATAAGGATGATATAGGACTATTTGGGCTTTGTTTTGATTAAAATGTTTTTTTGGGGTACTTTAACAAAATCCCCTACACTAGTAAAAAAAAAAATATTTTTTTTTTTTTTTGAAAAATAAATAAAAATATAGAAAAAAATGTAGAAATCAACTATTAATGACCTACAATATACAGACCATCACCCCGCTCCATCCCCCCCTCACTTTATTATATTCCATGGTACGTGCCTGCTTCAAATAGTATATTAAATATTATATGAAGCGTTAAACTGAAATATTTTTTTTTTTTTTTTTATTTTCAAAAAATCGTGATGATGTTTTATAAATAAAAATCTGGCTCAGTGAGTCTTTAGTGTAATTTATACTTAATTTTATTACACAGAAAAAATACGCCCTGAATACTCCATATGCATAAGTAAGCACGTAATTGAACTTTTACTATATACTTTACTTACATATTTTAAATACCAGGTGGCACGAACAAAGTATTATGATTGAGAATGAGGAAGATTATTTGTTTTTTCGTTTTTTTTTTATTTTGTTGCTGTAATTTAAAAGGCGTCAACTATTGTTACAAGTTCAATATACTTCTGATAAGCTTATTATCGATGCGAAAACACGAACTATTTTTTTTTTTCAAATAAGAATTGCAAATTGATATTGATGTTTGTTTTGTTTAACCGGTAGCGCACCGCCTATTGCGACGTTAGTATATTTATGACAACATTAATTTTTTAAACTTACATGACATGAATTGCGCATTAAGTTTTAAATTATTAGTGACAGAGTTGTCATAAAAAGACTTGAGGTAAATTGTAGAAGTAACAGCTTTTGAACGAACAATAAAAAGACAAGCGGTATGGAATTTTCGAATTTATATCTTTCATCATGTATTTATCTGCCTTCGGAATTCTAAATAAACCTTTAATTACCCAAAATAGCTTATTTAAGTTAAATGACAAACGAAAAACACTTTTTTGTTTGATGCCCGGGCGCCATTTTATTTTGTTTTAGTAGAAAATAACTGAAACTGAGACTGATAAGGTGTTATAATGCAGAGCCCCATTTAAGATCTTTTTGGAACTAACTTGAAAAGACCCGATTTATAACATAAGACCCAGATAATCAAACAAACATTGCACAGAGTCAACTTCCCGGGCGCCATTTTATTTGTATTTTGAAGAAAGCTGTTAAGATTTAAGCTCTTTACAGGTATTAATTATTAAATTTAAAAAAAAATGTAATGCACGAAAAGCTGCATATAGTAATTATATTAGAAAAGCGAAATAAAAATTGTTTGTTGTTGGGCGCCATTTAAGATTTATTAAATATTTTGTCTTTTCGTTGCAGGACTGCAAAAGACAAATATTTCTTTCAGATTTATTCGTTTATAAAAAGGAAATCATGAATACTAAAAGAATCAACTAAATAAAAAACATTCTTCCCGGGCGCCACTTAAGCAATTTTTCAAAATGGATTTTATGTTGCAATTCCTGACATAACATTAAACATTTAAAATTTTCTTTTACAATGGATGCTTACCTTTATTGAATATCTTTCAAAGTTCTTGGCACATAGGATCCGGACATTTTCATGTCTGTATTTCTTGCTGATTTGGTGATGTCAAAAATTTCTAAAAATAAACAAAAAAAAACAAAAATTAAAAAAATTAGTAAGTTGTTTAAAAAAATTATTCAAAATAAACTTATTCATAGCTTTTGCCTAAAAATAAGCATAGGTACATAGTTTGTATACAAATACAGTCGAGTCATTGTATCGTTTTCTTTTTTAATAGGTACGTGTTTTTCACACATCATTTCACCGCAAAGAGCTTTCAATTTATTCTTTGCATGATGTAAGCATTACAATGTGATAAAAAATAAATAGAACAAAATTATGTCTAATAACAATAAGACACTGACAGACGAAGTGATGTCATTCATAAGACGTAAGCAACAAAACCAAACATTGTCTTCACAAGACACATATCAGACATCACGTCAAAAAGTCATCTTCATTTGTATGTTCTCTTCTACAGTCTAAATAAAAATAATAAATGTATCTATATGAGATTTTATGCAACCAAACAAACACACACAATTGATATTCATACGCCTTTCACATATGTATGACTGCCATACTCAATGAAAATTGAAATTGAATAGAAATACATTCAACAAGCATATTTTTTTTTTATGCTACAGATACTTTTTTCCCTTCTAAGTTATGCTCCTTCACGTAATTTAAAAAAAAAAAAGAAAAAGAAAAGAAGACACAAACAAGAGAAAATACAAACATAAACAACAACTATTAACCATTGACCGTTTGTCACTTTGTTATTCATTAGATACATTTTTCTGCTTTAGATACATTTTGTATCTTTTTTTTTTATTTTCCTTTCCCTCTGTTCTTCATTCTCGTTCCGATTCTAATAAATTATTCAGATTCACTCGATTGAGCATGGAATTGAGACATATTCCCGTACGTGATCTTAATTTAAATATTGCATTTTATTTAACTACTTTGAAAAAGAAAAAAACAAAAGAAACCTGGAATAATTTTAATTGAAGTCCCATTAATGTCTCTATAACAATGTTGATAGGGATATGTTGTGGGAATAAAATTAACAAGAAATCACTATACTAATGTATGGGGGTCTACAGGAAGTTTCATGGCCCTTAATTTTCATAATCCGATCGTAAAAAAAAATACCATCCTCAAACTGAGAGATCATAATAAAATATGATGAAGCGATCTTGAAACCATATTTTTGTTTTTTTTTTTTTATTTTTTTAATATGAAACGGAATCAGGTCTGTCCTCTGCAGATCAACAGCTACAACATGTGATTTAATGATCGCACGATCTCCATTCAACATTCACCTAACTTCTTGTCGATCGTTGTGTTGTGGAGCTCTTTTTCTCCATCATCTATATCTTTGCATTTATGACAATCAACTTGACGATCTGGATTGTCTGTACAAAAGAAAATAAAAAAAAGAAAAATAAAGAAAATAAAATACCACTGAACTTGTTCGTAGAAATACAACTTGAAAGCAGGAAGGCGATCTTGAAGAACTTGACGATCATCATCAAGATACATTTTCTCCTTTCTATCTCTTTCATTCATACTGCATTCGTATCTATGTTTACATTTTTCAAAGCTGATTCATTTATAAACACTTGAATCTCTTTTCATATTCAGTGAATTAAATCGATATGATTTCATATATAAATAGAGAAAGGATACTTAGTGATCGTGTGGTTTCTGCTTCTCAACAGAAAGAAGAACACAAAAAAAACTTGTATCTAATTGTCAATTGATTGGTGTTGAATACACTTGATAGTGGCAATGAACTCCAATTATATAGAAAAATACAAAATAGAATCATGAATAATAACACCATAAGACTATACTAGAAAAAGGCACGTGCAAACCAAATCAAAACCAAGCCCATAAGCAACCACACAACAAAATCTAAGTGAAGTGCCTCAAGAGTATCACTTTAGACCGGTTTTCTTTTATTTTTTTTTTTTGCAGATTTTCCACTGTTTGTTTGTTGTTTATCCTTCTTTGTTAGTTGAATAATTTACCATTAGTTACATGAAATTCCAATGGTTTCTGGTTTCGTGTTTCATATAAAATATGAAATACAAAAACTATCTAAGTATTTCAGAGCTCAAATGTCGAATTAATGATGTGAACCTTGAAGAAGCTTGTTGAAGAAAGAAGTGTGAACAATTTAATTATTGTAGAAAATTTGAAAATTACTTTATTTTGAACCTTTTTTTTTTTTTTTTGATAATTTTCTTCACACTCCCATGGATAGATTGTGAGAAAAAAAAAATAAAAACAAGAACCAAAACTGTCTGTCTATCAGTTTATTTGTTTGTTTTTTTTTTTTTTATTGTTCTGTGTATCTTTTGTGCATCACTGGGCTGGAATTGTTGTAAAAAAGGTGTTTCTAGTTTCAAATTACACTTTCACAATAGAAATTATAGTTACATTTTGACAAGTTAGTTTTTGTATTATTTTTTTTTGTTGTTGTGGGAAAATACAAATGGAATCTATCTATCTTTTTATCTATGCAGGCATAGAAAATAAAAGAAATGTATCTTTTATGCATTAAGAATAAAACATCGTGAATTCTCATTTTTTTTGGGAGAAGAAACGAAGCATAAATGTGACCATTAAATAATTCTCCATCCGGCAGATACTTTTTTTTTATTATTTTTTTTGTGCTTTTTTGTTTGCCTTTTCCTCTACTAATGCCAATTGGGTGGCCTGTTTTTTTTTGCATTTAGCTAGCTGTTGCTGTCTATATGTGTCTACTTTTGGCTCCTTTCTATGTTGGATCAATATAGACGACGAACGACGACAACAGCCAAACACAAATCTGTCGTTTGCCTTCCGGCTGTGGCGGTGGTTTGGTTCTTGGTGTATCTATGTATCTTAAAAGTTCAAAGATGGTAAAAAAAAAAATAAAAATACAAAAACAGATATAATATTATCTTTTACATAGGCAAGGATACACGATAATAATTTCTGGTTCAGCTAAAGATTTAAGAGATCCTACTTCTACTTTCATAAAATGTTTTTGCCATTACAAACTTCCTTTACTGTCGTTTGTCGTTTCGTTGTCGTAATATGTTTACAATTTTTTTTTTGTTTTTTTGTGAGCATAGATTTTCATTTCAAGCCAATTTTGTGAATTATTTTTTTTTTTTGTCGTTTTTTATTGAAATCGATTAAGTGGAACTAAATTATCTCAGGAAATGTATATCTCACAAAAATGAATATTTCACTTTATTTAATGGAGAGATTGCTATTTTTTTTTTTTTTTGTCTTTTTGTAAATAAATTGATTTAAACAAGAAAAAACTTTTTCTGTTTTTATGTCATCTGTATCTGTCTCATTTAAGAGGGTACACAGCATGAGACCCCATCGTATAAATACAAAACAAAAATAATATTTATCTTTCCATGAAACTTGATTAGATTGGAATATATGATTATAATTTGTGTATCTTTTAGATACATTATGAGGTTTTGCGACATTATGTATCTGTTTTCTACCATAAAATATAACAATTTAAGTGTAAATTTTGAAATTTGTTAAGTCAATCCATTAAAATGTGTCCAAAAAAAGATTTACAAAATTAAATATTTATTATAAAAATTTTAAAACTCGTGAGAAAATATTTTTGATGTTGAAAAAAAAAACAAAAACAACAATTTTACAAGAAGCTATGTAGATACATATGGCCTTCATACTGATGTCAGTTTCAGTTGGTTGTGGTTCAATGTAAATTTATGTAAATCAAATGCAAAGACAAGTTTCTGGTTGATATAAAAAAAAAAAAATAACATTGAAATTTATGAAAATCCTCAAGAGAGATATTTTGTTAAATAAAAGATTTGTACCAGACAGGTAGACAACATAAATATAAAAGTCACAGGTTGTGTTTTTATATTGGATATATTTTTTTTTGTGTATTCAAACTTGATAGCAGGTTTTTTTTTTATTTGTCTGAAAGAAGAAAAAAAAAATTAAAGAAATAAATAATTCGGAATGTGTTTTGCTTGTGAATTATTAAACTATAGCTTTTATACGAGTAGGTATGTCTGCAGCTGAAAATATAGTTTGAGTATTTACCCAAAGGTTAAATTACATAAAATGATGGAAAATTTGTGACTTAATAGCTTTAAAGAATCGATACTGAGCTGGTGAGCTTTGGAACATAGATTTATATCAAGTTATTTGAAGAACAAAGCCGAACTTAGTCCCCGAATTGATACTTTGGCCATAAGAAGACAATTTTTGGTAAAAAAAAGCAAGAGAATTTCTTTTAAACCTTAAAGTGATACCGAAGAAGCCAACTATTAGACAAGTTGATTTAAAAAACTATCGATATCAAAGTTGTTTGGAGTGCAAATCCCGGTTGAGCCCCTAGTTGATGGTTTTTACTTTGAAAAAAAAAACAATGGACAACCTTTATATCCGACGAAGCATTTGTTTTTTTTTTTTAAGAACACTAAATAAAAACAGGAATACTGGAAAATTATCTTTTACCCACGTTGATTTTTCTTAGAAATGACCAATTATACAAATAAGCAAATTTACTTAGAAATCCCGGATGAGCCCCCATTTTGCTAAGAAATTTTTAAACTTTTAATAATACTTTTAAATATTGAAGAATTGTGCATTTAAATTGTTTTCTAAAATATGAAGAGAAGAAAAATTTAGCAGAAACTTTCAACAGAACAGGAGTAGGTACATTTTTTATACAAATTCAATTTAAAGACTTGACCCTTTCTACCTTTATACTTTTAAAATTACCAATAAATAGCTTTTTTTCTAGGCTTTCTTCAAAAAAATAAAAAAAAATACTGTTAGACTGTTCAACTTAAATATACTGTATCTATCTTTCTTCTTAAAAAAAAAGAGAAGAAAAAGAAAATCCTATCTTCAACGAACTTTACCTAGAAATCGAAACCCATTTAAATTAGGTCATTTTGATTCACCTTTATTGTCTTTCATTTCTGCCTCCCTTTTTTGTTTTTTTTTTTTTTGTTTTTGTTTCTTGAGAGACAAAAAGAACAGAGCCAATTTATCCATAAAAGAGATACCGACAAAAAAAAATATCGAGCTGGAAATTTATCCTTCCTTGTTCCTTCATTTTTTTTTCGATTTTTTTTTTATTTCTTAAGAAGAATCAACCCATCAATCGAAATTTTGCTTTTTCAATTGTTATCGATGTTCGATGTATATATCTATATATTTAGATGTGCTGTGTAGGTAGGTTAGGGTTCTTTGATTTTCTTCTTTTTTTTATTGGCATTTAATTTTATGACAAGAAACAGGCGATGAAAACAGAATCATTTTTCACAGCAAAAAAATAAGAAGAAGAAGAAATAAAAAAATTAAGGAATCTCAGCTTATTTTGTCTGTGTTGTATCTGTAATTGAAAAATGATCATTTATATCTTCTTTTGAGATTTTTATTTGTATTGAACTTTTCTTAAAATCTAGATTCTCTATCGAATTCAATTTCAATTCTTTTGATGGGAATTTAATTTAATTTTGAAATATTCATTGGAACTATTCATATCGTTCGAAATTGATTTGTAGTTTGTTTCATTTGACAATGTATTCAAAAAAATTCTTTCAAAATCATTGTTAGATACATTTCAACTACAATCCAGTATCGCATTGTGAAAATAACTTTCAATAACAACTCATAGATTCGTCTTAAAGTTAAAAAGATACTTTTTTTTTCCAGGGAAAACTCTCTTATATTTTATTAAATTTAATAAATAACTCGTATTGTATTGGGTAAATTTTTTTTTTTTATTTTGAAGAAGTTACAAATTGTAGATACTTGTGTTGTATCTTTGAAGATTTTTGTGTATTTTTTTTTTTTGTTTTTTTAAGTCGACACGAAGTATGAAATGTCATTGAAAATGAGTGTTACAAGCACTTTACACAGGTACTTAAAAACATCTGTGTGAAATGTTTTTGGCAGTTTTCAAGAACGTGGTTATCAAGTCTTTTTTTTTTTTTTGTTAAGGGGAAGAAGATACATGTATCTTTTTGTTGTTTTAAAGCAGATACGTTTAATATCTTTGTGCATGTGTGTATCTTTCATTCCCATGGAGTGGAATTTTTTTTTTATATTGAGGTTTATGTTTATTCGTATTAAAAATATTTTAAATTCATAGAGATACTAAAATATTCCATTTGTGGCGACATGCAGGCTAGTAAATATGTTTTTTTTTTTTTTTAGTTTGAAAATTTGCATTTTGAAATTTAATTTAATTTAATTATGGATGTTTAAAAATGCATTTTGCATACCAAATTAGTTTTGCTTGCTTAGATATTATTTATTCGTTCATTAAATGTGTGAATAGATGCATTTAAAATCGCATTATTATTTTGTGGTTTATTTTTATTGTTTTTCTGTTTGTAATTATAATATCCACGCCCAAGGTTTTTTGTTGTTTTTTTTGTTTAGTAGATCGAAAGTAATTTTTTGTTTTGTATTTTTTTTTTTTTTTTTTTGTAATCAATTATAATTACCATAGTCGAATTATTTCAATTTCGACACTCGAATAGGCAATTAAATAAACATTTAACCGAGGCATGAATACCGCAATAGTGTGATTTGATGAAAAAATACCAACAAAAAATACCCCTGCCTACATCTCTTTAATTGAAATCGAGATACAAGAGTGAGAAATAGTTTTCATTCTTCGGTTCATCGTGAGATGTCTCTCTAAAAATGTACTAATGTATCTATTAGTAGATTTTGTGTATCTATCTATCTTTTTGGATGTTTTTATGTTTTTTTTTTCTTCTTTTTTTGACTTGTGATAGATACATGGTCAAAATGGGACATTTTTCAGATTTTTTTTTTTTTTTTTTCTTAAGAGTTGTGTGTTTTGTCTATTAACTTTGATTGACATGGCGACTGCGGGTTGTGGTGTGAGTTAGTATATTTTTTTTTTTTTATTTGAAATTGATGTTCATCATCATATCGCGGGTAAAAATCTAAACCACATTCCTTCACTTTCATTCATGATGATGTTGTTCACCAAAAAAAAAAAAAAAAAAAAAAAAACTAAGAGATGGATCCTATTTCTCGTGTTTTTTTGTGCATTCATTTATGTATGTCATGTTTTCAAATCAATTAGGAACAGAAATGCATTATACAGTTTGGCTATATAGAAAAGCAGGAAAATGGGAGGAATAAACTTTAATAATTTTCTTTTTTTTTCAAAATATGTGTCATTTTTTTTTTCAAGAAGAAATATGAGCTTTTATTTTATTTGTTAGTAATTTTAATTTTGTTGCGTGCTTTCATGGGTTAGTATTTCTATTTTTTTTATAGTGTATCCATCTATTAAAACAGTTAAAATAGATATGAGTTGAGTGTATTTTTATCGTATCGTGTGTGTAAAGTGAAAGTTTTTCTCACATGCAATATGAAATCGATCTAGAGAATTTGATTGTTTTTTTTTTATTGTTTAAGTTTATGAATATCTAAGTTAAATAAAAAGAGGAGGAATATTTTGTAGTTGTTTAAAGAATTTTATGCCTATACAGAAGTAGGAGTTGTATATTTTACCAACCATATTTGCTTTTTATATTAAAAAAAAAAAAAATATTAACCTACCAACCTATCAACCTAGTTTGCATGTTTAAGAGGAATTTGTGATAAGTTTTCCAGTAAAACGAGAGAGAATTTTTTAAGCTGCATTGCATGTGAATAGTGATGTAAAATTTTAAAAACATGCCATCAATATTTAGTAGGTTAATAGAGCTGTAGTAAATAGTTTTTAATTGTTACAATGCATTTTTGACTTATATAATGTGAATCACTTAGTACGTATGTTCAGAAGTGTCTATGTCCTGGTTGAAAAATAAATTTCTTTTAGCACGAGACATTTGAATAGGGTAAACATGGGTAAAAGTACAGTACGGTCATTGACTAATGTAAGTAAAACTTATATCGCAATACCAAGTCTAAAAAGACTAACAGATAGTTAATTTTATGACGACTTTGACTCAGATTGAATTTTGTTTTTTTCAATAGGGTAAATAAGGGTAAATAGGCAATAAAGCCAAAGTGAAATATGATTGGCAGGCAATAAAATACATATCAGAAGAAGATTCCTAGATAAATATATGAATCTTGACGACAGTTAAGTATAAAATCTGAATTTTGAATAAGGTAAACAAGGGCAAATGAGTAATCTATCTTTTTTTTTAAACATATAGGATTCTAAAACACAAGAAATCTTATGAATTTTAAATAATAAAAAGTATTTCAAGTTGAAAAACATTTTGGCATAGAAAAAGACAAGAAAATCTATTAAATTGCATGACTACTTTAAAAATTCTGCTCTTAATATTCGTCATAACATTTCAAGTTATTCTTAAAAAACAAACCTTAAAACATAAAACTGATCAAAAAATTGTATAATTTAGTTGGTTTTCAAATAAATTTCCAACGAAATTAAGTTAAAAATTATTGAAATACTAAAACAACATTCCTAAAGATACAAAACAAAAAAAAAAAAAAAATAAAAAAATAATTTAAACAACAAAAATCTGGTCCCCATTTATCCAAATCAAAGCCAAATGACCAATGAATTGGAAGAATAATAAAAGCAAAAGATACAAATTGAGTATAATAATATACAAACAATCAATTGAAATTGATATCCCAAATTATAACAACAACTCCAATTCTATCAGTCGCGTCGTCATATATATCTTTTTTTTAAGAAAAAAAAAAAAAGAATTGTATCTTTTTCTCGTCTGGATATGTTGGCCATTCAAAAAAAAAAAAAAAAAAAAAAACTCAAATTACATTAATGCGAAGGAAAGATACATAAATATCTGCAAATATGTCAATTCCCTATCCCACAAACAGTCATGTTTAATGGTCTTTTTGTTGTTGGTTATCAATTCTTATTTTATTTTTTATTTTTTAGACACTTGCTCGACAAGAATTTGGAATTTTGCTCCCCATATCCATTTACACACAGGCACGCCAATAATAAATCAAGTGTTAAGATACTTTTATGTTAACTATACTATACCTACATACTCGTACATAAGAGTGTACGAGTACTCACTCTATGCTGTTGTATATGTGAACTGTTCTTGTTCCCACTTGAAATTCTTCAGGATCATGTTGTTGTCGAAACACACAGAAATTAAATTGAGAAGAGATTTGATGAAGGGGGAGGGGGGGGGGAGAATGTTATAGGGAATCAGACACAGAGAGAACCTTCAAAACTATTTCGAATGCATTTTATTGCTCTATAGATACAGATACTCTGTATATAAATGTATCTTTGCATAGTTCTGGTAGATGAATTTTATAATAAACCATGCTACTGTCATGCAATTTTGCATTTCGATTTGTATTTTATGTTGTGGTATATTTACACATCATATTATATAAATATATAACTGTGGTATGTGTCTATATAGTATCTATAGGTACAAATGTATCTATAGATACAATTAAAAAAAAACTATTTGACAAGTAGTCTAACCAGAAATTGCTGTTCAAAAATTAGTATCTATAGATATGAAGATATTTCTATCTATTTGGAAAAAAAATTAAATGAAACCGGCTTTCAGATGCATGTATCTATGAGTTATTTTTTGTCTGTAATAGAGATACAGATAGTTTTTATTTTATTTTATTTTTTTTTTAATTTAGAAAATGGAAATACACAATATTTTTCAATTTAAAATGATTTTTTTTTTGTCTCATAGGTATAATGTTTGTGCTCAGTCAGTAGCGATAGACACAAGTAATTACTGACAAGTTAAAGTTATACAATTTATCTATATGTATCTATGTACCATGCATCTATCTAGTGTAGAGAAAAATTAACATTGAATGGCTGGTCAAATGCCGGTCTAGTCCTATATTCGTTTCTAAAAGAGTAAAATGTGGTTGCCGTGCTCATAGTTACCTCTATACGTGCTTTGAATTCGTTTGTTACATGAATATATTTTTCGTTTGTAATTTATTTGTTGCTTTTTTGTAGGTAGATGTTTTGGTGTGTCTATCTATTTCTTTCTTTTTTATGGCGTGAAATGTAATGAGGCGTTTGCAAATTAATTAAAATTTATGTACCTACCCAGCCATTTTGAAAAGGAGGTGATTTTTTTTGTTTGTTTTCTTTCTGTTATAGAAATTTTGTAGACAAATTAACGGTAGAGTTGTATCTTTTGGCACTCAGAGTGTTAAATATAAATCGATAATTAAAAATCATAAATGGTTAAAGGTTTTTTAACTTATTTATTGGTCATAGATACTAGTTATTGACATAGAAACATTACAAAAGTTGTATTAAATCGAGTTTTTATTAATGTTTTTAGTTGATTTTTAAAGTATTTACGCTTAATATTAAAATTATTATAAAACTAAGGCGGAATTAAACGCTACATTTCAAGTAATTAAGACGAATTTTCTGCCAGAAATGCAGTTAATATTTCGATGTACCTCGATTTTTTGCATTTTTCTACTAAAAAGGGGATTACTTTGATACTTTCAGAGAGAATCGGTTTATTCTAGCATTCTAGTGTTTTTATAACATATTGTTTTTGAGAAATTTCATTTTTTTCGATGTTAAGTCGCTCTTATTTTCGAAAATTCCAAACGGTTTTTATTGAAATATCTTTTTAAATACTCTTTATTTGAAGGAAAATGATATAGGCTATTCATTTTTAACAATTGAACAGTTTGAGGTATTGGTAGTTTTTTATACAGTACTAGAGAAAGTATGCAAAGCAAATTTAACAACTTGTAAATATAACACAACATGATTACTGCATTATTCTGGGAAATTTCTACCAATCCATAAACCTGGTCAAATATTCAAATCAAAATATTTATTAAATATTCACTAGAATTCCGGAAGAAATTCTATGAATTAATTTTAATTGAAAATCCAAATCCAATCAGGATATTACTGATAAATGATGAATATTCCATTGAAAATGCATAAACAAAATTCTCAGAATTAATACCAAAACATACAAAATTAATCTGGGAACATGCATATTTGTATAGAGAAATTATATTATATTTTTCTCAGATTTTATTGATCAATCAAAATTTTATATATGATTTTTTTGAATTTCTCGGAATCGAGTTTCATTACCTTATATAGATTTTTTAGAATTTTAATCGATAGAAAATTAAAAATGTATGTTTGTGGTCACAATTTATTAACTATTTGAATATTCAGCAAATAATGTATTCTAGGCAATCTGCTTATTTTTATCCACATAAGAACACCTCTGTTGTTTCTTTTTTTTTAAGTTCAAATTAAACCTTGAAACAAATAACTAATAATTCTAACCGGTTATAGTAAGTTTAAGTTCTCATAAATACGTTAATTCTGTCTGATAGATACATTAAATATTATTAAAAATGAATTATTCTCAGAAATAACAATAACAAAACAAAAAAACAACAACAACTTAAGTAAGAACCGGAATTAATAACCACTTAACACTTTTAAAAGACCTTCACCTGTTCATTGGCATAATTATAATAAAACTATCTATCTACCTGTCTTCTTATCGATAAATTAAACAGAAAAAAAGAAATAAAAATCGTGATCATTTACCGCCATCATTAGTGTTGTTTTGCGAGAAAATTTTATTTTGCATAATTTTAAATGCAAATTAACTGGAAATACATATGTATAAACAACAACAATAAGAAATAAACAGCCAGCACTGTTGTAATAATGAGAAAATACAAAAAGATACAAATGTATCTATGATATCATTAAGTTAAATTTATTAATTTTTCTTGCGCTCAATCTATGTTAACATTTACTTTAGACACATAGAAGTCATTTAGAAATGTTGGGGATTTCTAAATATAAATAATTGCACAACAAATAGTTGGGGTACCTACCAATTGCGATTTAATTGTATCTTTTTTTTTTTGCCTTCTTCTTGAATTCTACTGATAAAGTGCGTCGTTGTAGTCGTCGGTTGCCGAGATACAGTGTCATGATCATGCAAAACACAAAGTCTATAAATTAAATTTGCCCTGTTTTTGTTTCCTTTTTGTTGTGTCATTTTTAATTTCAAAGGTAGGTTTGCCAAGACAACAACTTTTTTTGTTGTTGTTGTTGTATCTATCTGCGTTTCTTTACATTTAAATGAGTGTCAGAGTTAATTAGCACTTTTACTAGGTTTTCTTCGTCTTTCTCTTTATATTCCTGCCCTAGAGCTGTCTTAAGATATTTATCTAAGGAAACAACTTGTAAGATTGATAATTAAAGTTAGTTTTTTTTTTTTTTTTTTGCTTTGCTTTATTAAGAAAGGTGCGGTGTGATTAAATTTTAAGCTATCAAGATGTGGCAGATACACAGGTAAAAAGGCACATCAAGCATACCAACACTGCCAAAGAGAGAGAAAAAAAATATGAAATAAATTTATAATGAGAAGTAGTAGATATGCCGAGTCGCCTAATAAGATGTGTATCTTTACTGTATACGGATGCAAAAAAGTCGTATAATAATAATTTTTGTGAGATTCCTACATAGGAATATATTTTACAGTTCATTAAGGATATAATGAGTGACAAGTTGGTAAAGTAAAAGTTTTCTGCGCGCAAAAGATACTTTTCTCTTCTTTGGCACAATAAGAGGAAATTTACAATTTCAAAATTAAATGACACATCAATCATCAACACACTCTTTTAGCCTGATTTTGTTTAATAAAAAAAAAAAAAACTTGGCAGGGTGGTGAAATTTGTTTATAAATAAAAGTTAACAAAATTTTAAACTTTTTATTTTTGTTGCTACAACGAGCGTCGACATTTCATCGTTGTCGTCTCTGTTTTGTGTGCATAGGTATTTCCTGGAAAAGTCATTAAACTTGAATTTATATGGAAACAAATTTGCTTACTTAAATTACAAAATTTTTCAATTTTCCCGGAGGAAAAAAATTATATTCTACAGAAAAAAAAGTGTAGAAACATTTCTTTTTTTTAAGATAAACTTTATTCTCCGGACTGTGTTCCAATTAATTTGGCTGATGATGGTTTTTGCATTTCATTGCAATTTCTGGAAATTTAATTTAAGTTTTTTTTTCATTTTTCGTTTTTGCAGGAAATTTCAAAAGCAAAACAGAAACAAAGTAAAAAAGTTGCAGCATAAAGAGACAACTATGACAATTTATTTGTAATTTTAGTTTGTTGAACTTGCCAACAGGTAGGTATACAAAAACAAGTTGATATACATTGAGTCATTTTTTTTTTTGTTGTGAAGAAATAAAAATAGATTAAGTCATCGTATTGTGAGGTAATGATTTTATACAAAATTTAATGGGAGTTTTGTGTGTAGAGTGAGTCATTTTAATTATTTTAAATTCAAGGGTATCTTAAATTAGGAGTAAAATAAGGTGGTTTTACTAGCCAAACAACTTGTTGTACTCTTTGTTATCTGCTGTTTTATTGTTATTGGGTATTGATATAGGGTATAGATTGCTGGCAATTGCACACACACTAAGGCGAATATTTGCAGTAATGGTTTTTTCAAGAAATTTGTAATGAACAGATTTAATCAATTAGGGGGTTTTTAAGCGTGGTCTCTGGTAAAAAATGGAAAAACAATCACAAAAACCATACCCAATTGAATTTGAAAATTTTCTTTAGTTCAAGTAAACTTTTGTTTACAATTTTTTTCAATTTGGGTACAAAAAATTGAAGCAGATCATACCCAGATATAAAAATGTAGTGAGCTCAAGAATGTTTTTAAGGAAATTTTAAATTTATGGGTTAACAAGATACCCATTTGAATTTGGGAAATCTTTCTAGGTCAAGAAATATATTATTAACAGATTTTATTGAGTTGGGTATAAAAAAATTGATTTTTTTTCAACTCAGCTGCATCCATTTTCTTATTATAGAGTTTTTATTTTACCCAATTTTCAAAATGTTGTAAAGTGACGAATTCAGGGGAGTTACAAATACCCAATTGATTTAGGGAAAGTCATTTCTCTTAAGAAAGAGCTAAAAATAGATTGTATCAATTTGGGTATTATATTTTTGGCCCCAATAGAACTCGAACACAATGTTTTGGTCACTCCATGATGGGTAACTTCTATTCTACTTTCATTTCTCAAATTGAAATACCAATTGAAGTAGTCATAATTAATGGGATGTTTCCGATAACTGGGTTATCAGGCTCAAATTTATCGATACCTCTAGTCGCAAACAATTTTCCTCTCTTTGGCGCCTTTGGCCATTAGTATATACTTCAGATACTCTCTAACTGTTTCTAAATGTTCTATTTAGATACAAAGATACTTAAACGTGTTGTGTAATCTAGATTCCGTAAAAAAAATCAATTTGTGCCACGAAATCAAAGTCATTTGGTTTGTACAATAGCAACCTAAATTAAGGCCATCATATCTTTTTTCCCAAAAATCAAAAAAAAAAAAAAAAAAACACAATAGTTCGGCCTTTAAATGCCGGCACTCTCTCATATAAATATTTACCCTAAACAAGCTTTCAATTGTTAGTCAAAACACAAAAAAATCGATTTACGAGTAAATCATATGTGTAGGTACCCATGCCTACCAACTGTTTTTCGTTTTGTTTACTTATGATTAGGCCCAGGCAGCCATACCTACTACACTCATTTCATATTTTCTAAAGTGCCTTCATAGATGCTTAGGTGTCTAAAGCTAACAAGACTGTTTGTAGCCTCGCTATAATGCAAGCCAATAGACAGGCAACTCAAAAAAAAAAAAAACTATGTTTGTTTATCAATTTAGGCCTAAAAACAACATTAGAGAGAATTTTTCTTTCCTTGGAAAGCGATTTAGGTTAAAATAATAAACCTACAGCGAGGTGTTGTAAATATTTAATTTTTTCTAGCCTTTGATTTTAAGGAAGGTTTTTTTTCTTTTTTTTTTTTGAAGACAGCACTATCGATTGATTGGAAAGTTCACGTTCTATCGGTTTGTTGGTGTTGATTTTTTTTTTTTGATTTTTTTTCTGTCATGGTGTCCAATTTAAAGTTATTACCAAGGTTGTGACAATTCAACCATTAAAGTATCGATAAAACTCATCATCAAAATCGAAATTGAAGGTGATAAATTACACAGCACAAATAAAATGTGATGTGACGAAATTCTACTGGCGGAGGGGATGAATTTATGACTGTATATGTGCATGTTAGAAGTTTGATAGAGTCCACGAAATTAGGTTATCTCATAGTGATTGACCTTTTTTTTATTTTTGTTGTTGTAGGAATTTATTGTTGCTGAGTTTGTAATTTTTCATGCGCCATTGATGGGGAATTTTCAGTGCATATAATCAGATTTTTTTTTTGTATTTTGGAATGAAATAAATTTTCAACAAAAAACAAATTTCCATCAAACAGAGAGAGAGAGAGAGATCAATATACAATTTGACGAATAACTTTTGGGGCTTTTATTTATTGCTTAGTTATTTTTTTTTTGGATTTCGGGGAACGAAATTTCGTAGTTTTTATTTTCTGTCGAATCGAGTCATGATAGCATTTTTTTGTTTGTTTGTTTATAGAATTTTTTTCGACATTTTAAGTGAATTAAAAATATAAACATAGAATTGCGTTCAAGAGACTAAATGCGAGTGAATTGTTCGTATCTATTTAAATTACTTATTTTTTCATTGAAAAACAACACTCACATTGATTTGTTGACTTTCAATTTTAAAAACAATTCTAAGAAAAAATTGAAGAGCTTATTTTTCTGTGTTTTTTTTTTTTTTTGTTAAAGAATGTTGGCAACTTTTTGAACTCAAACGAAAAAATTGTAAATGATAATAATCAGATTTTAATATTCTTAGAACATATTACTGGAGTAATAGTGAAAAAATTTGAAGAAATAACTTCAAAACCAACAAAGATATCGGAATTGAAAGTTTTATTTTGTCAGCTAGCGTTGCCATTTAACGTTATCTACTTTTTTCCATCATTCCATGAAGATTTTTGATTCAAAAGGCCCCCTTTTTGACAGCTATAATTACCATTTGAGTATATTTTTGACTATAAAAACCAAATGGCAAGTCTATCTGTCAAAATGGATTGAAGTAAAACATTATTCGTTATTTAAGGAGATTTTTCAACCTTTTTTTTTTTGCTTTAAATTTAAGTTTTAAAATTAATATTAAAAGTTGTAACGTAACACCTTTTTTTTTATTTTTGACTTAAAATACAAAATATTTTAACTACTAATAAACGTATAAAAACTTAAAATATAAAAATTTCTTTTCCCTGAATGATTTATTTCTCCGAATTTTAAATTAGTTATAGAATTGTGTTTTTAAAAATTCTATTTTTATAAATATTTTTTTTTTCTCAAATCTTTAAAGATCAATATTCCCATTAAATATTATTTATCACAACTCCTATAAAATATTAATCATGGAGACTTCACATCCAAAAATACACACAAACACATGATTATCTCTATTAATTAAAATTTAAAATGAAAAAGAAAAGATACATTTTCATTGGAAAACATTTTTATTTAAGGTTTCCCAATTTTCATAGACCGAAATAAATTTATCGATGCTGTTCTTTTTTTTATTTTCATCTAAATATGAATCAAATTGAATAACTAATTATGTCAAATTAGAATCAGATAAATTTAAGTTTAAATTCATAAATAGTTCCAAATAAAAAAAAACAAAAACCCCTAATTTAAAACAATAATAATAAATAATAAGAAATTTCAAACATCCAACTATTTATAGTGTACCCCTTTTTTAACATTTTCTTTTGACCATAAAGTAAGCAATAAAAATATGATTTAAATCGAAATGAAGTTCAAGTTTTATATAAATTATATCATTTCCTTTTCAAAAACAAAAACAGAAAAAAAAAACAACAGATTTGCTTATTAGGTAGGCATGGTTTCCTCTCTATTTTATTCTTCTATGATCATTATATTAAGCCTCTTAATTCAATTCGAGTCAAAGTGATAAATTTATTTAATGCTGATGATGACATAGTAGGGTATGCCCATTAAGTCTATGAGGTAAACAAAAAAAAAAAAAAACAAATCTAAATAAAAAAACAAGTGTATCTATTAGTTTACCTTGAGAATTTGAAAAAGTGGTTAAAAGTTAAAATAGAAAAAAAAAAAATATACAAAAAGTCTCGACAAAGTAGAAAATAAACATTTAATTCAATGAAAATAATTATTTCTATAAAGACCTAAAGTTGATGACAGTTGTTGTTGTTATTGTAGAGTTGAAGGTAGAACAAAATATAGTTCTTCTACTACAAATACTATAAGATGTCGATGTCAAATCCTATTTAACGTTAAATGCTGCTGCCTTTGCGGTTGTGGGTTTTTGCGCGCGTCTTAATAATAATATAATTTAATTAGTGAAGTACGAGTAAAGTTTGTTTGAACCTACTAAACAACGACTATAATGATATAGCTCTATAGGTAGCTTCTATACGTACTTTAGTCTTTCAAAAAAAAAAAAAAAGGTTTTTCTTGTTCTCACTTAGTTAGTTATTTGTGTCAAGAAAACTTTTAACTATTTTTTGCTACTTTGGCATTAGACTTACTTAGACAGAAAGAGGTATAATTTACTTAGTTCCACATGGAATAGTTTTTAGGGTAAATGGTATTTAGGTACTTAGATAGTGAAAATATACTTAAGTGATGTTATGTTGTATGGTAAATGATGATGATGTGTCCTAGATACAAACAGTAGGTAGTTACTAATAGTTTGACTTATTCAATTAAATTGCAAAAAGGAATTGGTTGGGTGGTATAATTTTGTCAGTATCACAATAATGTATTAACGCACTTTGAAAGATATTTTCGTTTTTTTTTTTTTTTTTGTTGTTGTTGTTGTCAAGATAAGATTAGAAGATTGAATATCTAGAGTGTGACTAATGCTTGATTAACACCTTTTTTGCTTTTTTTATTGTGTAAGTTCTTAATGTGTGTATCACCGTTTGCACAAGAGGAATAAACTGATAAGATAACAAATAATTGTGGCATGATTATAGTGAAAAAAGTATTGCAGAATTTTTGTGTGACAAAGAAAATAATTGTATCTAGGAAGCTTCAGAACGGAAATTGTTAGTTTACTCAGGCGGTTTGGAGAATTTCATTTATGAATCTTTTGTAACCTACGTCATAGCAATTTTGTTTGTCTGCATTAAGAATGATGATTGTACAGAGAAGGGGGAATTAATTGAAGAAAAAAAAAAAATTCATTCTTGTAGTGGATTTTTTGTATTTTTATCAGTTTTGTAGTCATAAAATCTATTTTTATATTTAATTCGTATTTTTTGAAAGATATCATCGAATAATATACTGATGAGTCAAAACAAATTTATCGGCAGAAGCTTTTTGTATTTCAGACAACCGATAAATTTATTTTGTATGGGATTGGGGAGAACCTAAAAAGCCAGCAATCTTTATTTTTTCTTCTGTCATTTATTGACCATGTCAGAGACCTACCAAAGGTAACAAACAAAAACTAAATACAACGAAACCTTCAAAATTTATAATAATTAAAAGTGTAATCTGAGATTCTAAAAAATAATCTTGACATTTTTGAAGTTTGTACAACTAATTCTAGGTCATTAATTTTACAGTCATTCGTATCTGCACAAAGTTGAAAATAATTCTTTGACATTGGTTTGGTTTGTTGATCATGAAACACAATGAAACACAATTATGAGAAAAATTAGCTTGCACAGTTTTTTTTTTCTTCCAGATAGTAGAGAACCAATGTTAACAAATTTAACATTTTTTTTTAATTAATTCCTAGGAATACGCTACAACTGAGGAATTTGAGTGACTTGTTGAAATATTACGTTACTCTAAATCAAATAATTATGAGAAATATAATTTATGAATCATTTCAGACATCTACCTAACGTAATCCGACATTTGAACATTTAGTGAATAGTCCAACACAGTCTATTCAGTAGCCCTTAGGTGACATGACATTTGCATTGCATTCTAAATTACCTATAATTCTATTACACTATTTCTTTACTATCCCACATAGTTTAATTTTTTTTTTTTTTAGTTTTGAAAAATCAAAGTCTAAAAGTTAAATTTTCCCACACAAATTCACAATTTATTCTGACAATCATTTTCCAATACATATTTTTGTAACTCAGAGTTTTTCCTATACTTTTCCCAATTATGTATTATTTCCTTTTATTAAACCTTGAGGCATTTCAAAAATAAAAGATACAAACATACAAAAGGATTTTTAATGTATAGGGATTTTCAAATTATAAGGATATTGTGAACCATCCATACAAAATCCAGTGTCCAACTGTGTGTATAGGTTAGGTACCTATTTTATTCATCATTAGAAAGATGTGTTGTAGTAGGTATATAGAAACCCGAGCCCAAAATGGTCATTAGATATCGGACATCCGCAAAATAAACAATACAATAGAAAAGGTCAAATTCACATTGGTATTTAGGTATCTAACCTCACTACAACCTATATATGCTACAGTTACACGAGAATAAGGACAATAGCTTTTTTTTTATTCTTATAGGTATCTTCTTATGGTCCTTATAATTCAATATAAATTAGATACATTAACATTTATGGTAGATATTATGTCAGTACTTCTCCTACTCGTACTTCTACTATTGTTTTTCTTCCAATCTAACCTACCTATACCATGAAATGAAAAAAACAACTAATTTTGAACATTCATATTTCTATATTTTCAAAAAAAAAAAAAAAAATAAGACAAATGGAAGTTCTATGGCTTACTTTGTATCTAAAAGGTAAAAAGTCAGTGTTAAGAGTTTCTTTCTATTAAAACTTTTCAAGATCTTCGTTTGAAATAGAGCTTCTGAAATAGTAAAAGAAACCCATAATGTTAAGTTGATTTCACAGTCTATTTTGTTATTAAGACAAACTTTTAAAAGAAATCAGAAGGAACAGTTTTACTGAAGTTAAAATATTTTTTTCAAAAGTTTTCAAATCTTCAGGTGAAGTTTTTCAGCAAATCTTTCCAAAAGTAGTTACCAACCCAACCCAAGATTAGAACTTTTGAGATTAAAATCTATTAACAATAAGGCTTATAAGTAGAGTATACATAGACCGCTTTGACCGTCAGGAAACTAAGAACTCTGAGAATTTGGAAAATAGGTACCTACCTTAAATGTTTGCACGTAAAAATCGTCAGTAAATTATATTAGTAAATAAAATCAATTGTATTGGTAGAATTATTTCTTACAGTAATTTCTTTGGTAACTCGTGACTCTACGCTCTAGCCTGCTTTTGTTACAAAAACTTAATGATTCTTACTAGTTTTAAAATGTGTGAATTAAAAAAGCTTTTTCACCTAGCTGCAAGGTAGGCGAGATACCTAACTTTACATACTAAAACCATTAGATACTTAAGCTTCTACTAGACCTGTGAATTTATTGTAACTCAAAAAATTATTTCATTTCAAGTTGAACTGATACCTATCAAATTTTTGGGATTGTTTTGATCCCTAGAATAATGTTTAACAAAAATATGGCAGAAATATAGGTGATCAGCAACATTTTATTTTACCTTTAGGATCAACTACTTAACTTAGATTTACACTTGGCTTTCATAAGACTCCTATAAATTGCTTCCAAGATTTATTAATAATAGAAGTTGATACTGTTAACTTCTTGATAGTTTCTATTTTAGCTAAACGTATCAGTAGAACCTCAACAACAATCTTATGGTAAAAGCAATGTTTCAAACAAATAAAAAAATTAGGTAGGTACCCAACTGGGAGTTTTCATAGCTCATAGGTGTACTAAATCCATTTCTAAATCTGTAATTCTTTAAATTTAAATTCATGTTAGGTTAAAATTCTAACAATTTTCCCTCTTTCCATGTTTCTAATTTAAAAGCTGGGTAATAGCTGTTATCAAGAAAAAAATTGTCATAAATTAAGTTGACAATCTTGAACCAGAAAAAAACATAGAAACCTTAGTCTTTTATTGAAAACTGTCGAAACCTTTTGGTCATCTCATGTATGAGCACAGTGTGTGGTTTTGTTATCTTCTCCTATTCATTTGATAAAAAAAACAGTGAACTTTTCCTGCCCCATAGGCCATGGCCATAATTAGTGTGATATCGTACCCACCGACCAACAATCATCAAATCCATTAGGGACCTAGTCTTAAATAAAAACTTACCTTGATTATAATTTTTTGTTTTTTTCAAAATTGAGCTCCTTTTGTTTTCTTCGAATGATTCATTCCAACAAGATTTCGATTTCTTTTTGTATTTTTTAAGTATCCCAAAAAAAATAACCGCAATGTTTTTTTTTTTTTAATATTGATCACTTTGAATATTTTTAATGGTATCCAATTTGATATGATTTTTTTTTTTTGTTTAACTTTTCACTTAAATATATCGAGTTGAATTATTTTTAATTAATTTTTTTTTTTAAATATATCACTAAAATTCAACTCTTTTTTGTCGCACTTTCGAAATTAATGGACACTCTTTGCAAAAATCACTTGTTAGAAAATTGTATCTTTTCTTAAATGAAGATTAGAGTGAGATAGGGTTATCCTTTTTTTTTGTATGTGAATCCTTTCACTTCAACAACAACAACAAAAAAAAAATAGTCGTGTTGAAAATTTTAATTGAATTTCATCCGAAAAATCATAAGAAATTTTGAAATATCCAGTCGTTGTAGTCGCAAAAACAAAAGATCGAACGAAATATAATTTTTTAAACTTATCAAGTATCTCTTAGATACTTTGATATTTTTTTGCAGAGGAATGGATACACTCTCATGTGTTTGTCGTTTGTGTTTATTTTTTTTTTATTATTTAAACTTTGATTTGATAAAAATCGCACAATACCGCGTTTGCCAATTAAAATTATAAAAAAAAAAATAATAAAAAAGAATTAAACACCCAGTGGTAGAAGTAAATCCGTGTACATTCGGTATTTTTTTTTTTTTTTATATTTAATTCTAAGATAGAGAGATGATGTGTGTGTGTGTGTGTAGAAAAATTTAGCGAACGGATAGAGATTCGAGAAATTCACGTCCGCTCTCGGTAAAGTATCTTACTCAACTGACCTAACTGCATTTCCACACGAAGATACATTAGCTCGGTTTTGGATTGAAAATCGAAAAAGCGTAAATAATTTTTGTGTGTTTGCCTTTGGCTGTCGTCGCCGAGCTGAGTAACAAAGAGTGTAGACAATTGGAAATGAAATACCATTGAGAGAGGGATGAGAATATCTAAATTGGGTGTAGAGCGAATGAAATGCATACAAAAGATACACGAAAATATATGAAAATGTTTAAAAGATACATGAAGCAAAAACAACTATATATGACAATGTGCAATGAAATTGGAAATTCTTTTAGTTCTCTTATTTAGCTGTTTCACTTGTTTTCGCTGTGTCGGAATGAGAAGGAATGATAGTATAAGAGAATTGAGAGTGATTTTCACTGGCCACCAGAGGGCAATGGTAAGATAGAAAGAAATATCTCTCAGATACTTTTTACATTTCTTGCTCTCTTTCTCTCTCTCTCTCTCTCTCTCTATTTAAATCTTTTCATGCATTTTATTTTGTTGTTCTTCGTTTCCATTTGATTGCACATTGCATTTTGTGTGTGCCTTCATTATTGTATGGGAGAGGACAGAGGAGGGAATAATAATGATGATGGGCTCTCTAGTCTCTATGTTGGCTGCTTCGGCTAGCAATTTTGTTGGTTGGTTGCTTTTGCTTTACTTTTGCTAGGCCACATGTTGTCTTGTCCTCCTCCTGAGTTCACTGATACAAAAACGTGCTCAATCACTAGTTAAAAGTGGCAAGGGAAGTTTAGTGTTCGCAGATACTCTTACTATTTTCGTATCGTTTTTTTTTTCCTTCTATACTTTCGAAATAATTTTCATTTTCAGGCAAAGTTTTTGGATTGAAAATGTGAACATATGCGGGTGTACTAAGTTGAAATTGATTTTTTTTTTCGGTGCTGTTTCTTATTGAAACTCCCATGCGATTTAGAGAAGATAGAGAGATACATATTAATAGTGTTATCTTTTTTTTTTGTCTGTTAGATACTTAGATAGATAAATAGATTTGTATGTAGATAGTGTGTGTGCGCTAATGGTTTGGTTTAGAAAGATATCAATAAACACTAGCTGGGGTTATTAAGGGATATTAATCACCCTCTAGAGGAGTAAAAATCATCATTGGCATCGGCTAAGAGTTGAAGAATTGTTGGTGTTGTTGAGTTTGAGATAGAAATTATTCAAGTGCATACTTTACATGATGTTAAACTTACTTTGTGTATGCATCTATGGGTACCATATCATCAGGGGGTTGGTTGCTCTAAGTTGGTACTTGAACATGTTAGTTTTTCTTCTTTATTTGTGAAGTGGATGAGACCTATGATCTATCAGGTTACAAAAACACACCATGCATCTTGTAATTTAAAATTTCAATTTTAGTTGGTATCTTCTAAGAGTCATGATACCACCACATGGGTTGGTTTGTATTTTTTTTTTTACAATTTTTCATTTGAATTTTAAATTATGGGTTTTCTGAGTAGAAGTTCATTTTACTGAGTACACAAAAAATGTCATCTCATTAGATCAGTTTAATGGGATTTGTAGTTATTGTCTGTTGTTAACTTTTTTTTTTTTCTGTGGTATGAAGAAGTGTTAAGTGCTGCTTTAAATTGAGAGGGTATGGTGTCATCTGGTGGATATTAGGTAGATAAATGGTGTCTAAGTAAAACGTTACGCACCTAAATCAAAAGAAGAAATTCGATACTTTGGCAGGTTGTGGACAAGCATATTATGAAATTTTTAACAAATGTAGGTTTTTATTAGTTTGGTGGTGAGGCGAAACGAAAAACGAATTGATTTTTTGTGTTGAATACCTATGTAGGTACCTACTACCAATATGAGTTTTTTTTTTTTGAGTGAAGGATTTCTTAGATATTGAGAGCCTCATTTTTATTGCGATTAAAACAATTATGTATAGGTACCTACCTAGCTTAAAAAATAAAAAAACAACAGTAGTGGCCTAAGTTCTTGAAGATGTTTTAGATTAGTCATCACAAAGTTACATAGGTAATGTACTTATAGGTATTAAAAACTATTTTTTTTTTTTTTTTCAATAACCGCATCAGAACTTTCAAGATAACCTTTGATAGATAATCATAATTTAAATTGAAACTTTTTTGCTGGCAAATCTGAGATTCATAGCTGAAAATTGGTAACTGATTTTTGTAGAGGTGTCAAATACAAACTTTTTCTTACGGAAATACAAACAATTAACTATTATACATTTTTTTTTTTAAGTCTGTTTAGTTGGTCATTTATTTATTTTTTTATCTTAAATTTTTAGTTTTTAAAAATATTTCTATAAAAGAAAATTCTTTCGGCGATCGTGGAAGAATTGTGAATGCAACATTCAATTTGCTTTGAAAAACGTCCAAAAATTTGTCATTGAAATCAAATCTTTTTAGTAAATCTTCCAGAAATGCAATGTAGAAGTTTTTAAATCTTATAAGTTAAATTTCATATAAGTTTTAAATAGTGTAGGACTTTGCGGTCTAAGTTCCGCAATATAAAAACGTTGACTGGGAATTGTTTTTAGATAAATTGTTTGTCAATAATTGTTTTTTTTTTATCTAATCAACAAATTCTAATTCTATAAACTTTATTTTCTTAGACTAAAAGAATCTAGTCGAAAACTCCAACTGAAGACGCCAAAAAAAAGCATCATTTGAAAAAATGTACAATGTACATCACGGACCTATCTTCTCAGCCCTTCAAATATATCTTGATTGGTTTTTCTTTAAAGCTCTTCAAAATTCTAAATGGTACAAATAGTACTGAAAATTAAAAAGAAGTACATACTTGCGTACCTGGAAAATCACAATGGTAGGTACTGAATTCAGTACAATAGTAAGCCTATTTGGTACTTATTCTACATAATATAAGCTAAGTCCAGAAATTAGATTTGTGTTTATTTATCAATGCATACACACATTTTAAACGGTTATTTAAAAAAAATCACCTAAAATTTCAAAATTCCGTATTATATTCCACTGATAAAAACATCTAATTTGAAGTACATTGGAGTTTTTATTCTCTTGGTATTGGACAGGTTGATTATGATGTAAAAGAGCATTAATCACAGGAAAATCAATAAAAAAACGTTTTTTCTGACTTTCAAAAAGGACTGAATTTTATGAATATTTGAACATTTTTGATAAAAAGGACTGAATTTTATGAATATTTGAACATTTTTGTAGGAAGAATCCAGTAGTCGTACAAAAAATAGTTTCTCATGTTTCCCGCGATAAAATCGTATGTATAACTTCAAATCATAAAGTTAGCCATAGAAAATTATTTCTTCAGAACTTTTCACCGCTAAATACGCTTTGACTCGACTACAGAGAATATTTTGGGAAAATAATAAATTTCACTGTACAATATCTTTGCGTGAAAAGATTTAAAATAATTTAGAAAGATGAAATGCAGTTATTTCACATCCCATTCACAGTTTTTTTAAAAGAATTTACCAGAAAGGAAATCCAACGTTAAATGTACCAAAAAAAATGATTTTTTGACATGTTTATGCTACCATATCTCAAAAACGTGATGTGCTAGAGTAGTATTGACTTCAGATTCACATTCAAGGCGATTTTCGTTCCAGACCAGTGTTAGTTTTACCTAGCTGTTTGGTGTATTGCACTTAAAAAAAAAAGATTCGTTTTTTTATATTTCTTTGAATTTATCCTTCACCAATATTAATTTATTTAACTCAAATATTTGATTTGAAAGTCTTAAAATAACCAAAATAACCATCTTCTCTCAACTTTTATTTCTTCAGTGGTCACTTTAAGAATTTAAATTTATTGAAAACGAAAACATTTATCCCCCAGAGTCCTCATAAACTTCAAAAACAACTTAAATGTTCCCATAAATTTCAAACTGTTATTATAATGGATGTCTGGGTGCAGTAGAAGTTATCAATAATTTCAGTTCAACAATTTTAATTGGTGTTATTGTTTTTTGATAACAAAAAGAATCACAAAATGACTTAATTTTTGTTTTCATTTGTTTTTTTTTTCGGATGGGCATTGAACTTCAATTCGATAAGAGTTTCGATAATCCAAATAAACTCGTATACCTATGCCTCTACTCACTTAAATTAATGATAAACAAAATGAAACTTTCCTTATCCAAACAAACCAAAAAAAAAAAAAATACTTCGAGATCAACCTTAACGCTAACAATACTCAATTAGCTTATTCTCTTCAAATGGGCAATTAATTCATTTCATTTCCAACCAAAACAGTGTAAGAAAATTTAAACAAAAAATAAATTCAATCCGTTAATGTCTGGCGGGTTGTCTCTCTCCGATCTATGATGTGAGGGCCAACGAACACAAAATCGAGGATTGCTCCATTGTAAAGTAAGAAAAAATCAAACGATAATGAGAATTACCAACAAACAACATGCTGAGAGTTTGGGTTCTTATCAAATTTTGATTATCTTCGTCGGCGAGCCGCGCGCCGCTAAAGCAGAGGTTGTTGTTTATTTTTTTAATTTTTTTTTAGTGTAGCCTCATCATTTGGAAGCACTGAATTAGACAATCAAGCAAACGAACATTTACACTTATAACAAAACGACTATCTTACATCTCGAGACTTTGTATGTTAATTCTCTCCATCAAAATAGTGACTAAAGTTTTAAGATTTGTGGCACAAAATAAAAATTGAACCACCGACTTTAATGATTGTTCTCTATGCGCGTCAATGCACTACAAAGTTAACTCGTTGTGTTCTTTAACTGCAATTTCAGAAGTGGGATGTCACTAATTTACAAAAGTCAGTTTTTTTTTGACAGACAACCAACTTTCTACCGGGAAATGGGGAAAAAATGTCCCAGGCCTGGTTAGGAGTAAAAAAAAATATTCTCCTTTGCCGTTAATTCCAACATAAAGAAAAACATTTAAAATTAGCGGGTGGTAGGTTCAGTTGTTAACAGCAGGTCACAAAATCGACAAAACAAAATATTTTTAAAAACAATGCCCGGAGTTCAATACCTGTCATTACCAGAAAAGGTGTTTTTTACAATTTGTATTATTAGGGATGCTCATGTCCTTGTCTATGTCTATTATAATGGCCATCGGTTGCAAATGCATCTACAATGCAATGTTAGACTTCAATATTATTTGTTAGGGCTATGCAAAATGTTGAATTATATTTATGTAGTTGGTACTTGTCCTTGTTAAACTATAGAATTAATGGACGCAGCAGGAAGTTGGAATGCTGGAATAGAACTAACTCCTACTGTGGAGTATGAATAAAATGAAAATACGTATGTTGTTGTCCAGTTCCAAGGGCATTTATGTTTGTGTTTGTTGAATTACAACAGAAATTCATGCATTTTTTAAAATTGATAAATGATGAGATGATGATAGGAGGATAAAGATGTTACAATTTCTAACTGCAAGTAGTTTTAAATTATTCAAATTGGTAGGTATGCTTATTCTCAATGGAATTCTTGTGTAAATGAGAGTTTCTTCTAAGAATGTTGTATTATTCTGATATCATATTTGCAGGAATATTACCATCGGGCAGTAATTGATTTTTAAGTTTGACATGTGTTTGTAGATGTTAGGTCTTGAATGTTGTTTTGAATGGTTCAAGTTGTTGAGTAACTATCATTATCATAAGACAGTACGACAGTACCTTTCTTCAAAGCAATTGGCTTTGATTTTAATTGAATTTCGAACGCAACATTTTCAAAAATTAAAAAAAAAAGAAACATCAGCAAATTGATCTTGTACCCCATGAAATTTTTTATTATTAAATCTGTAAGCATATTAATTTTTAAAATATTTTCAAGCAGACCATTTTTTTCAAAATCAAAATTTAGAGTCTGAATACCTTATTTATAATACCTGAATAATATTTACAATACCGTAAATAACCTCGTGGAATCTTTTTCTCCATTCTCCTTCGATACACACAAAACTACAAATCACTCGAAGAATCGTTCTCTCAACGCAACCAAGCAGATTATCATTTGAATCTTTTAAAGCCCATGCTTCTGCCCCATACAACAAGACTGGGATAATTAAGGTCTTGTATAGCGTTTCCTTGGTTACTACTTAAAGGCCTTCTCAGTCCGCAGAAACAACGATTGGCAAGAATAATTCTTCGTTTGATCTCTGAACCGATGTCGTAGACAAAGTCCTTGACTGCTTCGAAGTTATAACTATCCATCGTGATGTTTTGGACGAGTAATCGATGCTGAGTTTCCATTCTCGTTGATAGCATACACTTTGTTTTGTCTTCATTAACAGTCAATTCTATTTTTGCCACCTTCGATACAATACTGACATATGCACCAACCAAAGCTCGCTTTTTTCTGCTGATTATTATGTCTATGTCATCTGCATAAGCGAGTACAGCCTAGCTGACTTGCATTGTTAGAAATGTCCTTTTTTATTAGTATGACCAGTCAGGGTGACAATCTGGCAGATAAATCAGCTTTTAACAGTACCCATTTACTGAACTTTCCTCATTGAGAAAGAGAACACAGATTTTGGCAGCGTCACAGTTTTCTTTTACGAAAAATCAGCGCAAGAATATATGTTTTCTTTCTCATACTTCTTGGCCTATACTCAAAACAAGAGCCTCTTCAAAATTGACAACACCATACCATAATAAACAAATCCTTGAATCAGAATCAATATTCAAACAAGAATATAAACTTCATTACCTCTGGACTTTTAATGTAATTAGTGTGATATTGTTGAAACATTTCATCCTCTGTTTACTTTAATACAACATTCATACACCTCACTAAAACCTGACTATAAAAGTGCTTCAAAGCAAAATCCTATCAAATCTCAAGGATATCTTACACCTCTCCTCTTCACAATCCAATTCAAAACGAATAATATACTAGGTTGTTATAGCCTGATTCCTCATTATTCACCACAGAGTGTATTTATTTAATGTTCTCTAAGCTGACACCTTATAGACAATCACCAGCTTACTTGACTTTTCTGAGAATTTCCAATCGCCTACCTATAAGCACGCACCACATCCAGACAATCAATCTTTCCAACTCCAAAATGGGATGCCGTAAAGACGTCAATTCCATTTCAACACTCCCAATTCTCTCATCAAAAGTATAAACAAACTTCAAACACAATATATCGAAGAAATCTCCTCTCGCTTGCACTTGGATCTTTCTCGTTCAAATAAATGCATAAAAGTTGGAGACTGATGCTGATGCTGATGTCCTGCAAAATCATTTATGCAAACAAAAATTCTTAGCCCATCAGGCTATAAATTCCAAAACAACCGACGAAGAACGTTTCGCTTTTTTAACGCTTGTCTTCGATCGACGGCGGCGGTGGTTGTCCATCTTCTTCTCTGCAGACTTGATGGTCTCTTCTCTCGATGAAAATTTTAAAAAATAAGTAGGCATCATCTGTCTTTGAATTTGACCGTGTGTGGAAGATGAAAAGCACAAATCATTCCTTCAATTAAAGTGAACTCTTCAGGAGATTGAAGAAGAAACTCAAAAAAGGAAGAACACCGCGACCGATCTACCATCATCCACCACCACCGCGCACCGCCTATGACATTCTCAAGTGCATTCAAATTGAAAAACTCACACTTCAGCACTCTCAACGTCACGTCACGTTGTCATTGTCTGTTGGTTGTGTTGTTGCGCGAGCGCAAGGCTCTACCAGACCCCATCATCATCATCATCAGGGTTGACGTCTTGCAACAATGGACAGCCAAATGATCTACAAAGAATCAGATACTTTGAAGGCAAAAATACAACAACAACAAAAGGAACTACACAACACAAGACAAGATACAAGAACAGAAGAGAAGATTCCCTCACCAGAAGGAAGGTGATGTGTGGCATGAAGTGATCCATTCCAAAAGCCAACTTTACGAATACGAAGAAGAACGATTCCGCTCCTTTAAGCGGAATTTGTTGTTATTCTTCAAGTGCGATAGATTTCTATGAAACACTTCTTCTTCTATAGCCGCATCTTTCCCAGCAGTCACTTCACGGTGATATAGTAAAGGCTTGAAGAATGATCTCTGAAATGGTGGAAATAGATGCACCTTTCTTAAAATAGCAACTCTACATACCTGAGTTGAAGAAACTTGCTCATAGATGCGTCAATGGAAAGAGTGTTCAGAATTTTTCTATTTTGAGGTCTTAAAGGTAAGTAGGTTAGGTTATAATTATTTGGAGCTGGAACTTTGATACTTTCTAAGACAGTGGACTCAAATAAAAAATGATTTTGATATCCAACACAAAATAGTTTTGAATGAGAAGATCTTATGGTCTCCTAATCTTCATGTGTGGTTTTGTTCCCCTGCGAACTTTTACTTTGGTAGATTGAAGATCCTGCCTGTATGACCCACTTTCGGTCAACATTGCAGAGCCTGAAGCGAGTTCGTCTTGCTGAAAACCTACAGTGCATGTCTTCTGCTCAAGAGCGATAGGGTTGAACAATTGCAGCGGAAGTTCTCCAGTTTCTATTTTTCTTGTGTGGTCCATCAGCTACAGCAGTGTACATTGTACGGAATCTGGCTGCAAGCTCACCTATCGACCAGTGACCTGTGCTAAGAATTTGCTATTACACTGTCTTCATCAATACCTGGATCTAACTAATAGTTCCTATATCTATGTTTGTCGTGGGTGGGCCAAATGTTCCGTGATGTGTTGGAGTTCTTTATGCTTTTTCATAGAGGCATGAATGGCTGAACCTTGCCTGGCTACTTCGTTGCCTTTCATTTCAATATGGCCTTTAAGTACTTTTTTGTTTTACTGAAGGCAATCTTCAATTATATCACCTCAGCCTGAAATACTCTTTGAGTGACTTGGATGTTAGAGAGGACGCCAGCTCGCACACAGTTAATTTTTCAGCAATCTATAGTGCTATCATTCTATTTAACCAATTCTTCTTTCCATTGATCCAAAGTTTTCCCCAAGACCTCTGAGTATTTAGGAAGAAGAAAAAAAATTGAGAAATCGGGGTACCAATCCCTCAGATGTAATAGCGAACGAGTTTCGGTACTGCAGTTAATTGACTAATATTTCTTGTGTCTCCCTTTTAACTTACAAAAGTAATTTGACTGTGAAATTACAGTCAGCAGTCTGTACTAAAAAAGTGCATTAAAATTTTCAGTATTTTAACTGTACGGTCAGTATTTTAGTACTGACTGCTAATATCTAGATTATTTTGCAGTTAAGGTACTTAGTAGCAGTACTCACTTGCAGTTATAAATAAAGTTAATTAACTGCGACTGAATTGGCTGCATTACCAAATGACTGCAGTCTCTTACAGCTCTTATTTTCTCGGTTGGGAGGTATTTTAAAATAATAAGAAAAAGATTTTAACACAAAAAGGTAGCACCTATATTCCAAACGCAAAAGTAAGTTCCTAATTACCCACATTTTAACCGATGAAAGTCTGTATTGGAAATCATAAAAAATCATGCAGCCTACTTTTCTTTTTATTTTTACTGACCAGTACCGGAAGAAAGCTTGAGTTTTAGAAATACTTTGAGTTTGTTCACAACTAAAATGTATGAATCAAAATTTTTCAAAGACACCTAACTTCAGTTTCATGAGCCCGAGCTTTCACGTGTCTTCTTTAACTACTTTAGCAAATAATTTAAACCCCCCCCCTCCAAACCAATCAGTTATCGGTTGACTTTAGTTTTTTTTGATTGCAATACTTTTCCTCAAAAAGAGGTACGTACACAATCCCCGTCATCAGTATCAGTATGCAAGCTCAAAAAAGTAAAAACAAACCCAAAAAAACCATCACACATATCGAGATCAATTTAAGGCAACAACGAACTGAAATAGAAAATTATTCCTTTGAGATTACCACAAAACACCTAAAGCATGAACTCTTGAGGGACTAACACTGCTCACATGTCACACCTCTCACTTCTCGAGTCCTTTAGTTAGGTATATCTATCTGTCTAATTCATATCAAAGTTCTTGCTGCTGCTGGCTGCTGCTGTTGCAAGCTGCAGCAGTGATGCAATGCAGAACCCTCTGTATACCACTCATCACATATCACAAAGTCTCACCAGTCGTCTCCCGCAGTTGAACTTGTCGCTTGAAATGTTTTGAAAGAAAAACAAAAAAAGAAGATAGAGAAAGGGAGAAGGATCCATTGCATTTAAGAAAATGGAATGGGGGGTCATTTTGACGGTGTTGCCAATTTCTACATTTCCCAGAAAATCGATGGAATTTTCACAAATTTGATTAGGAGGTTTACCTATACGTGATCGGAATGTCTGAAATAGGAGGCTGCTGGTCGTTGCTTCAAAGAGAATCAACTCAAAAAGTTGGGACCCTCGGCTTTCTTGAACTAAGCGGAATTCCCCCAAATGTTCCTACAAAAAAAAAATTAACTTCTACTAATTCACTAAGGAATTTAACACTGATGGATAAACATCCCAAGGTCCGAAATAGAAGGTTGCTAAGGTGGATTCTTCAAAGAACATCTAAAATAGGGCCCTTGCCAGTTTCTTCATTTCCTAGAAAATCGGTGGAAATGTCACTAATTTGCTCAGGAGGTTGACCTATACGTGATCCCAATGTCTGAAATAAGAGGTTGATAGTCGTTGCTTCAAAGAACATCTACTCAAAAAGTTGAGACCCTTGGCTAAATCAAAAGTTAGTGTTTTTTTAATAGTTTTTTTTGAGGTATACTGAATTCCTCCAAATGTTCGTACAAAAAGAAACTTCTACTAACCCAAGGTCCGAAATATAAGGTTGCTATGGTGGATTCTTCAAAGAACATTTATTCAAAATAGTGTCAAAAGAGATGGGGCCCTTGGCTTAAGATAAAACCATTTCAAACTTAGCTGAATTCCTCCAAAAAAATCAATAGTAAACACCTTTTTAGTAGTCTTTTAGAGAGTGGCAACGCTGCGCTCTTCATTTCTGAGCATTTGAGCAATCATAGATACAAATACACGAAACAGATCACGAAGGAACACACCACATGGCATTGGTGTGGTAAGCAAACGGACGACGACGACCGACGATGAAGCAGCATGCATGAGTGCATGCAAAGAGGAGGAACTCTCTGCTGCAACAGCAGAAGCAGCAGCACCAGCAGCACCAGTAATAACATCTTCAAATTGGACATGAAGTCCACGATTTTGTGTATAGCATCGCAGAGACATCACATAAAAATAAAACTTAAAAACACGGCAGCAGCAGGGAGAGGAACGAGGAGGATGATTCTAAGGCTGAGGCCGAGGCGAGGCGGTAGATGGATATAAAACGGAACAGGTAACTTGAGAGGGTTTTTTTTTTTTTTTTTGCAAAACAAATGTCGGTCTACCTCTAAATTCTGCTGCCTCGCGTTCAGAGTTCGGATGTCTGTTTGTTTGTTTGTGTATATTTCACAAGAGTCTCAGTATCTGTGTATCTTTTCAAATTTCAAATAAAAAGAATCGTGGGGCTGTCGTCCTTCATGATGACTACGACGACTACGACGACGACGAGGATATGTGTTCCTGCCTTCCTGGTGCTGCTTTGGTTCTTTCATTTCTGCCAGTGCATTCGAAATGCATACCATGTTTGTTGTTGTTGTTGTTGTTGTTGCTGATTTTAGTAGAAAAAGTAGAAGAAGACAAGAGGCCTTGGTAGTATAGTGTTGTTGTAGGTTCGGTGTATTCCTTTTGTTTGAACATTTAAAAAAGATAATAATGGCTGCAGTCGTGTGTATCCACAGCCAGAGGCCTAGTTAAATTCAGTCCGGACCGTCCGCGTTCACATCCATACTCCGTCCTCATCGTCAGCGTCGTTGTCGGTCGTCCGTCCGGCAGGTGTGTTTCTCACGCGTTTTTTTGGTTTTATTTGGTTTCCCTCTTGGCACTTTTTCCTTCTTTCAGTTTTCAGAGTGCATACCTGTTTTTTTTTTTTCTTATGTTTTATTTTTCTTTTGTCTCGCGTGTATCTGAGCGAATTTATCTCTTAGCCCGGTTGCAGGTCGGTAAGGCCGATGACGACGAAAGCGGGGCGCAACGCGGTCGTGAAGGTAGATTTTTGTCTTTTGCCTGATGTTAGTTGTGGAGGTTTGTTTTTTATGTTTTTTTTTTTTTTTTAACTTGATTTTCCCCCTATACAAGCCTTGGGGAGACAGAGATTTGCACTTCTTGAGCGGTGATGCATATTTCCATTGGACTTTTATGTCTTTTGTAACAGAAAATAGTATTTAGAGTATGATGCTGATGATGATGATGATTGCGGGTTGTATTTATATTTTTTTTTTTTCAGAGTGGTATCTCTCTGGTCAAATCAGAGGAAATACTTGTGTTTTTGGAGAGAATTTTTTGTGTTTTTTTATTGTTTGTTGCTTTAAACATGACCAGAGGGCAAGATCATCAGAGATTATTTTGTTCAACCATCAGCGAAAAGGGGTAACAATTTGAAATGCGATGAATCAATGACCTGTTTAAGGACGAACATTTAATTGATTTGCAGGCGATCCTTCAGGGGAATGCTTACAAAGAGGATTATAATTATCTTTATTGCCTAGGATAGAGATTATACCTATAACTCTTTTGAAAATGTTTCCCGCCTTTAAGGTATGAACACATAGATTTTATTGTAAAGTACATAGGTACCTTTACATAGTAATTAAAGGGAGACGTTAACATGATTGCTGTTTTGTTTAAAGCTTCATAAAATATGACTGAGTCCAACAAAAAAAAAAAATATTCTAATTAATGACGTTTCTAATTCGCCATTCCACAGTGCGGATGTAAATTTGATTTAAATCTGCGTATTGCTTCAAGTTGAAATTTCATTCAAACTAACGTGGATTAGATTGTGGATCATAATCACTAGGTTTTAATTTCATGGGAAGAGATTTTTTTTTATAAATGGCGCCCGGGTAAAAATATTCAGCAATTCTGTGAACATATACAAGTTAGTTTGGATCCTGTCGAGTCTAACAAGAACAAATACCTACACAAACCCATAATTTTGTCTATATTCTTGTCCTTTTTTTAATTTTTGGGACCATAAAACTTCCAGCCAACGTTGACCTTTAAAACACACCCAATGCATATAATCTCATGGTTCTAAAAAAACTTCAAAATATTTCTTCTAATCAAGACTGTTTTCTGTTTTTATATAGAAACAATTTTATTTTTTTGTTTTTACAAATTAACTATCTTATCAAATTATTTCCAAATACATACAAACAAAAAAACAACAGATCTCATGACAGTCCCAGATCTCCCACTTGCATTGACAATGACATAAATACCCTTCGTCAAGAAAAGTCACAATATTTCATCTCCCATTTACCCTATCAAAATTATTTGCATTCTATCATCAAGCATCATTCACATTTTATTTTGCTTCCTCTTAAATTTTAACAACTCTCCACTTTCACATAAAAAAAAAAAAATAACAAAAAGAACAAAATACACACTTCATGTTCTGTATTATTTTTTTTCTTTATTCTCTCCCACAAATCTAAGCCATGAACTCTTGGCTTTGTGGTACATCCTATTAAGGGGATCATAGTGTATTATAAGTTTTTTGCTTTTTTAAGGAATTCCCTCGCAGAAAAAGAAACAAAATTTATATAAAACTCTCCACACAATACAGATACATTTTTATAAAAACCCTTAAGTGCACGAAAGCTTCTTTTCCTGAGTACTATATACGAGTTTTATGTATGATGACCTCAAAAACAAAACCACATAAATAAAAAAAAAAAAAAAATGATACAGTTTCCCCATCTAAATCATAAAATATATCTCAAAGTCAAGTTGAGAATAAAACCAAAAAAGAAAGAAAAAAAAAAAATATCCCACTTCTGATTCTATTATTTTCATTTCTGCTGACAAAATGATGAGAGGTGGTCACAAAAATAAAACAACAATCACACACAATTGCAACAGTTTATGATTTCATATAAAAAAAAAAATATATGAAGTTGATAGGGATGGTCAAGAGTGTAGATTCTAGGTGGACACATGCTGTCACTACATCAACCCATTGCAAATGGCTAACACACACATACACACACTAAAGTTGCTTGCTTGCTTATACCCCCATTTCCTGCGTTGACAATTCCAACTGCTATCACCCCTTGAAATGGGTATATAAAAAAAAAAAAAAAAAATTGTTGTATAATATGAAACTTAAAAGTGTCGAGTGGTCCACTTCACGGCCATTTTCAAAGCTTCCTCGCACCAGAAGTGGGATTTTTTTTTTTGGTTTTGGGGAGTTTGTGTTTTGACAGGAGATATACACATTCAGCAAAATAGTTATGTGCGCCTTTTTGACACATAAATTGTTGAATGCATAATTCAGTGAGCAATGAGAGTCTCAAAACATTCGACCCCCCCCCCCCCCCCTTCACTCTCCTCTCCCCTCTGCTCGCTCTCTTTGTCTCGGTGGTGATACTATAAATGATGCGATGTGTATTTCTATTTTTTTCTCTGCTTTTTTTTTTGTTATTTGCAGAAACTGCATGCATAAATTTTTCGTCCTTGACTGATTGAAAAGACTTTATTTTGTCATCACAAATTATATTTAGATTCCTCTCAATCTCTGGGGCTCTGAATTGGGTTTTATTTATTTTATGATTTTTTTTTTCTCTCCTTTTTCTTTGCTTACCGCAGATAAATTTTTGTACGCGTTTCCCGAATGTCCTGTGCCTCTGTCCATGTCCCATCAGTCGGTGCTTTTGTGTGCATATAGTTTTGGACAGTTCTCCTAATTTTTTCGCAGGACAAAGTTTTATTTTTTTTTGCCCAAAAAGTTATCTAGGTCAGAAGAGTTGAGTTTCTCTTGCTCTTAAAGCAACGAGTTGCAGAGAATTTAGTTTTTCATTATAAAAATAAGGATAAGAATCTGCCAGGTACAAGTTTGACCCATAGAACCAGTATGTCGTTATTTGTTTCATAGCGGTGATACCGTTGTGGTTAGTTGGATGGACGTAGATGCGGAGATGGAGAAATGACGATGGATGGATTGGTGGACAGAGTGAACACTTTAATGGGGAAAGTCTTCACTCCCTCCTCATTTCGTCCTGCATGCAAATGCAAATAAAATGCAAAAGTTTTCCATGCAAAAAGTTTTTAACTTGGTCCACAAGTTTTTAGTTCCAAGAATAAATATATCCTTAGACATCATATACCTTTGTAAAGTAGATTAAGTCGGTCGAATTGGTACAACTCTCTCCCTTTATACAAAGTTGCACTGATGATGATGATGATGATGATGGGATGGAGATGGACGATGGGATGAGGATGAGGGAAAAAAGGACGAAATGGTCAAGAGAGTTAGTTTCAATGCTTTTGGTCAACAAAACTTAGTTACTTAAGTATGTTAGAGTGTGGTAAATGACATTCAAGTTAAATTTGAAATGCATCATTTCCGGGATATGTTTTTCTTTTTGTTTTTTTTTTATTTATTTTCGGAGGTAGGATACCTAAACGAACTATATTTGAACTTATAGTTAAAGAAAACTTAGGAAAATTGTTAAAAGATTTTTGTGAATTTAATGTCGTTTAGGTATAAACTTTGCCAAGCATAGTTTCAAGGATAAAGTTGAAACATTGACATAATCGTAAATTGGCCTTGAAGGCTTGAAATATATGTAAAAACTTTGATGAGATATTTTGTTGGATTTTTGATTAAAGTTTGTTGATATGACGTAAAATTGGATTACCACAGGGCACATATGAGAATTTCAAGGAATATTATGATGCAATTTTAGTAAATTGCACTTAATAAAGTTGAGTTTTGAACTTAATTGACTTATGCATTATATTTTTAAAGAAATTGAAACTGAAAGATCAATACTCAACGTTTTCTTGATGGAATTGAACGACTATGGTTGATGATACTTTTTGTAGATACTTGCAAGAGGGACAATTAAATCTTAGTTAATAGCTTCTTTTATGAAAATATTACAGGATTCGAAGTTTTAAAAATAATAAATCCCTCCGAAATTCGAATTCTTCTGGAGACGATTATATTTCGAACAACATTTTGACCGATCTCTTTGTTATGTCTACTATCTCAAAAAATTTTGAGAAAGCTATGAAAAGCAGAATTTTGAAATATCTCACTTAAATTATTTTTTTTTAGTACAAAGCAATTTGGTTTCAGAGAAAAATGTTCCACAGTTGATGCTCTACTTGATTTTTTGTGAAAATATTTACAAAGGTCTTGATAACAAAAAATGGGGACATGCTTTTGATACGAATGAAAATGAAATTTATTGAATAAACTCTATATAGACTGATTTTCTTCTTTTCTACAGAAAACACATCACAAAAAGTTAAAATTGGAAACTATTTAAGTGATTCCAGGATCGTTAGTCTAGGTGTTCCACAAGGATCTGTGCTTGGACCGATTTTGTTTCTGATTTATGTCAACTCTCTGTTTGAACTTCCTTTTGTTGGCAAGGTCGAAGCTTTTGCGAACGACCTTGCGTTTGCTTATGTTTCAACTAACATTTTTGACTAAGTTGCTGAGATAAATAGTGATGTTTGCTAAACACAAGTTGGTAGTAAGAAAAATAACAAAACTTATGTGGTTCACTCTTCACACTTCGGGCTCTCCTAAGTTCAACATCACATTTCATGTCACAAAGCGAGCATGCTGTTTTGCGATTGTTACAATAATGCTTCAATAAGGATGTTAGCTGTAAGGAAAATTGTTTCACAATTGATATAGTAACTAGCTATAAATATTTAGGTGTCCTAATTGACCGTAATCTATCTTGGAGCGACCATATTTTGTAGTTGAAACAGTATCTTCTATCAGTTTAGTTTAGTTTAATTTATTGGACCAATAAACTAAACTAGCATCAACTGAAAACAAAACAAAACCTACACCTACACATCTCATGATTTTTTGATAACCCAAAATAGGACGAAGTTCTGCTCAGACAGGTGCAAGAAGTCTTCGTCCAAAAAAGATTTGTATATAAGGTTCAAATCTTATCAGATCAAAAAAAAATCCAGTAGCCATAAATTGACCTGGAATCAATAAATTCTACACTTAAGCAGCATTGATTTCCTTAATTCATGTCCTTATCGGTGAAACAAAAAAGAAGAAAAACGAATAAACATTACAAAAAGGATATATGGCTTTCGTTCTGTTTTTTGCTTTATAATTTCTTCAAACCATGAAAAGGATCTCCAGTACACTTGTCTCGATTTAGGGAAAATCGAAAATTGTGAATAGTGCCGCCTTAATTCAATAAATCAACCTGAAATGCATTCACAATGAGCAACCATGAGACACAATGAAACCGCCCTTAGGTCCAAGATTAGATCAGGTCTGATCATCATTTTATTCTGGAGGATCGATTAGTTTTTTTTTTTTTGAAGATCCCACATTCATTTATTATTTTTTTTTTTTTTTGTTACGCGCAACCGTATAGCTGATTTTAAATCAATTACACCACAGCAACTGGGAACCAAAATCTTTGGATATTTTTTTTTAAAGACAAACCATTAACCACGACTTCCCGAAAACAGAAGTCAGAATTTGAAGATGCTGGTAGCCTTTTTTGTCAGGTCCATCTTCATTAAGTATCATGGAAGGGTATGTGAGGTTTGAAAGTCCATTAATTACACATTTTTTTTCAGGCATAATTTTTCATTTGATTTCAGACAAGTCGAAGACTTTTGGATGGCGCTTCCAGATGATGAAGATGATGATGATGATGATCCATCTCATCTTGTGGTCTTTGAAGCAACGCAGGGGATTGGGCATTGATACGGGAAAAACCGACTACTTTTTGGTTGGATTTTAGTTTTATCCAAAAAAGATATGCCAAGGAATGTGCATTGCATGTGGAACTCGATGCCATATTCCAATTCCACATCCACCAGAGTCTTTAATTGAAGTTAAACGCTTGTCGTCGTCATTTTTTTTCTTGAAGTATAGCAGTCGTCAATTAATGAAATGAGTGTAAAACTAATTAAAAGCCGCTTTTAAGTATCTTCTTTTCTTTTAAATTAAAAAAAAAAACCGAAGAAGAAGAAAATTAAAAGCGAATAGAGAAGGGGGAAGGACTGAAATGACAACTTTTGCTCTCAAACTGAGTGTGTGGGAAGTGAAGCGATGTCATTTATATTAATTTATAAACCCAAATGGAGAAATTGGCTTAACTGGGGAGGAGTTCTTCATTTTCATGTTTTGTTTGACAAAAAATTCTGCCATATGGTTTGAGTCTTTGAGTAGTTATGCGCATGACTTACTTATAAATTAAGATTTGAAACAAAAGAATAAATACAAAATAAACAATAAGTCATATGTGAGAAGAGTCGGTGACATAAAAGCCTGCCAAAATGCTTTTAAGATTGCTGGCTTGGCCCTTCAACCGAGGAAGTGTACGTTGACAATTATTTTTTATAATGATTAAGCGTTTTTGAGTTTTGATGCACAAAATTAGTGTCAAATTCTTAAATTCACGGAAGAGGCTATGAGTTAGGAAGAAATGATTTAAGTCTTGTGTTTTAAATATTTGATGTTCAAATGGTATAGATATAAAAATGTGCATTTAAGTGGACATAAGTGTCCATGTGCATTTCTTAACCAACTTTAACTCTCCCTTACGTGTTTTTTCTACTAATTCCTATTCTAATTTTTACGTGTTAAACTACGGGTGAGTAGAGTAGTACCTACCTTAACTGAAAACTCGGGTAAAAAAAAATTAGAGAGTGTGAGGAGTTCTTCACTGGCACTGGCACTCCTTATTGGCTCTAGGCCGGAAATGATATCAACGGTAAAAACCTTAATTGAGAAACTTTGAAATATATCTACAAAATTTATGATAATTAAAAGCGATGTTGAGCTTAAAATCGTGTTCGATACTCCTGCTTCCGAGTTTCCTTTCCGACCAGGAGTACGGAAAAGTTTTTGAAAGACTACAAGCCGGATACGCACAGACTTCAAATTCCATAAACGAAATAAGGAAAACGATCCTTGGAACAGCACATGGAATAAGTGGAACCATATTAGACTACGTGCAGATGACCAAATATCGGAGGCCCTAGACTGCTGCTAAGCAAACCTTAACGCCATTGACGAAACTCGATTGGATGTATTTTTCGGACTGTTACAAATTTTATAAGCGAACCATCTCGAATCCATTTGTGAGCCAATGGTACCGTTCTCTGCTGGTGGTTGGTCGAGTTCCGACGACCAAAGCAGACAATTTTGTTGAATTTTGATGAAACCTTTTTGAAGTTCTTTTATAGCATTCACAGTTATGTGTGATTAATCAATTAAAAGGTAATTTGATCGTGATGATCAATAAGGCTGAATCATAGTTTTATGCGGGTTGCGTAAATAGATGCTAAGCGGTGCGTCTTTCAACCGTAATTTAGGCTCACAGACCACAGAAGTTTGTGCAATTTTGTACAAAAATGTAACTGCCGATATATTAGTAAAGGGTTTTTTTTGGAGAAAAAATTTCAAGTAATACCATTTAGCCCTTTTAAAATATTCTAGACATTTTTTTTAACTCCTTTGTACTTATTTAAATCTTTGGAATAATAATGAATATTGAAAAACACCATAAATAAGGACAGGCTCCGAAAACCCGTTTTTGGAAAATGGTCTTTCAAAAGTTTGACCGTGATATTTTGAATTCATCTTTTGCTGACGACAAAATGATCTCATTACCCAAAAATCTTGGCATATTACCCCTTAAATAGGGTATTCATTACATTCTATCATGACAGAAAGACTGAATAAAACCAAACATGAAAAAAAAAATATAAAACACTTTCCTGGAAACACCATTGCCATAATGAAAATCTTGAAATTATTTCACAACATTTCGATTAAATTTGAAATACTATACAATAACTGTTGTTTACCTACCCGTTAAACAAGGCCACCCGCAATAATTGTGTTGACATTATCAGTTGCAGTTCTCATTCCCATCATCAAGCCTTTCTCATTATCAAAGTCAATATTGATTTCCCTCGTTCCAATTTGACTAAAAATTCTCTGACTCACTTTTGAAAACATTGATCTTCCATTTGAGAACGATGTGCATCGTAGCATCATCGTTCGTAGTTGATAATAATTTATAATCGAAAAAATGCATAATACGAACAACAACAATGTCCTACCATCAGCAGTATGACTATCTCTACTCTCATACTATGCGATGCCCAATAATACCCATTAACCCAGATTCCATCACAAAAACCGCCCTATTATCTTGTTTCAATATAAATAATAAAATAATATAAATAAACCACACGGACACATAAAAGGGTAAAAGAAAAACAAAACAACAGTGAAATGCATCACAAAGTGGATATAGGTTGTGAAAATCCCAAACATTTTTGCTCTTTGTTTCTGCGGTTCTGTCTGCCACAATTAAAATTGAAATAAAACAAATAAATAAATGAATCGAAAAAAAAATTAAATTAAATTAAAATCAATAATTGCATTTATGGAAATTTATTATGGACACCCTTTATGGCATTGAACAAACCTATAAAGCAGACCAAATGACCGACAATTGTGAACGAACGTCACCAATACACCGACTCTGACTCCTGCGACTGATATGGTTTTGTGTGCATAATCCAAATAATTGTGGATATTCCAGCGGACCGGACACACTGCTTTGGCGATTTTGGGGGTTAATCGCTTGGATTGGTTTCACTGAATAAAATGCACTATTTTCTGTCGGAATGACATATTTTCTAAGAAAAAAACAAATATTTACACAATAATTTACACACAAATGCAGATATTTTGGGGAATGGGAAAATGTTTTGATTTGCTTGTGCCTAAATATTTCTTTTTTTTTTTTTTTTTTTTTTTTTGTTTGTTTAAGATAATGAGAAATGGGGCAACATTTGAATGAATTTTATTGCTTTTTAAATTTTAATGTAGGATAATGTTGCAAACTTATCAGTTTTAGTTTTTAGAAAGAAAAACAGCTTTAATAGCGTATTTATAATTTTAATTAAATATCACTAGTCTGCAACGAAAATCACTCTGAACCCGAACCTAAAGTCAAAACTACCCTAGCACGTCTCATTTTTGAGATATGCTAATATAAACGTGTCAAAAACCCATTTTTTTTGGAACATTTAACTTCGAGTTTATTTGCTGATAAATACTTCTTTATTACAAAACTATCAATGGTATATGAATGAAGTGCATTTTATCTGTCTAATTCATTTTAAATCATTTAAAAATTCGTTTTCGGCGCAAAAATATTAGAGAGTGAAATTTATGATTTGTTCAAAATACTCTCTTTAGTCTCATTAAAGCGTTTTTAGAGGTGCCGTGACATAACGCCAAGTGACTTAAGGCCAAATTTTGGAACTTTGAACGGTTATTTTGAACTTTAGTCATTGCAGAAATTTGTTGATGTTTTATTTTTTGACCTTTAAATGTTGGTTAAAGGTTTTGATTAAAAAAGGGCATAGGGACTGCGGAAAAAGTGGGTCCTACTATTTTGAATGTCTGTGTGTGAAAGGATCTATATCCTAAACCAATTGGTTGATTTACTTCAAACTTGGTATCTAGCATTTTTCGGAGTCTGTCCGCAGGGATTTTTGTAATATTTTTTTTTTACCAAAACAGAAGGTATACTTTTCGATTTAAGTAAAACTGATTTTTCTCAAAACCAATTCCTACGATTTTGAAGGCGATTCTTTTTTGTAATCCCTATTAACGATTCCTGCCATAGCACCATGTTTTTCTGGTTTTCTCCTAAGCAACTTACAATAATTCATTTTTTTAAAAGCTTTTTACTTTAAAACGGCTAAATTTCTCTTCTGAAGATAAATTCGTCTAGAAGAAATTACCTGACACAGTTGCTTTATTTCGAGTGGAGCTTAAAACACGCCCCTTACTTTGGCGGACACTTTATGGCGGGATCGAATATTTTTATCTCAGAAATTGTAGCCAATTAGGTCAATGCTCTACGAAGTTCGCATGGTTTTTGAGTTATTAATATTTCCGCTAAAATAAGTGTGAAGTTGGTGGACAAAATCTTGAATAATTAAAAAATAATAACTTTGGGTGGCATCTAAATTTGTAGTTTTTCAAATGATCTTAAGTTTATGCTATGGTTTTGTAGCTACAATAGTGTTTTAGTTATTTAAAATTCCACTAAAATAAGACTGAAGTTAGCGGACGAAAGTTAAAAAAAAATATCAATTTTTTGATGTAAAAAATTGTAATTTGCTCCTCAAAAAGTATTTTAAAGTATTTTTTAAATTTTACAAATGCTTTTAAATAATTTCAACCCCCCTGATCCGCCCCCCCCCCTCCGCTTAGTACGCCACTGATTGGAACTTTAATAAGTGTCGTATCGGTTACTTTTAAATTTATTACTGACGCATTTTCTACAACAGTGATTAAATTTTCTTCAGAGCACAGTTCATAAATTTCATATTCACATTCCTTAGCAAGGTCCTTTTGCTTCGGTCCATTAAGAAATTTTCTTTATTCGAGAATTTAATGTTAATCCTTATTTTGTCAAATAAAACCCTCGATTTTTTTTTATTATAACTACAAACGCATTATTGCAATCCAACAAAGAAATGATGACGACGATAAATATTTTTGTTCGAAATGTTCAATACCAGATGCCAATTCCTCTACTTATCATCCCCATAACTCTCACTATATTCCCAATGAACTGGAATAAAATAGGATCCCATGGTGGCATCCTATTTATATTTATTTTATTTTTTTTTTTCATCTTGACATTCTTTTGTTGACGAGGACTTTTACACAACAACATTATAGTTCAACAAATAAAATTGACATGAAAGGGCAAATAAATTTTTCAAGTGGCTACTTTCATCCTAGGTGGCAATGGCTATATTCTCCTTTTCGGAGCACATCAGCCATAGAATATCTTTCTATTTTGATTTTCATTCCAATAACTTTACCTACCTTCCGCCCTACTATGGCTATTTTTGCTATATTTTATAAGAAAATAAATAATAGAAATAATTCCATTTTATATTTTTCATTTGCTCCTCCGCAGCGTTATTGTTACCAAATTGACCATAATGTTGCTTATACCGCACACACCCTCAGTGCGATGGCAATGAAACGGAAGAAAGGCCAACAACAACAACAACAAAAACCATTTAACTGCAAGGACATCTTTTTTTATGTGATGTATTTCTCTAAATTGTGACCTTGGATTTCTTTCTTAATAAATAAATATATTTCCTGACAAAAGAAAGAAATCATCATCATTGAATGGTCGTTGGTCTTTGGTTGTGCTGGTGTTTGGTTGTTGTTAGTGTTTTGTTTTGTTTTTTATTTCAACGAAGAATTTGAGGGGACTCAATTAAGGATGTTGTCAATGGTGTTTTATATTTATTTGACTGACGATGGTTACTTTGGTGACCCAACAATTCATGGATCCTCTTTGTTTTATAGGGTGGCAGATTTAATAACCGTAAATTGCTGTTAAAAGTTTGTAAATAAACATCAAAGCATCAGGGACACGACCGAAAATATTATGTTTCTCTTCTATTTTCTAAAGTGGCTTTTAGTCGTTTGGGTAAATATTTGACGGATGCGAGATCGTATTTGAACTTTGAGAGAGAAAATATGCTGCTACTGCTGCTTGCCTCTGCATGATTGTTTAGAAATATACTCGACTCTGTGATGGAAGAAGGAAGTGGAAGGTCGTGGGAAGATTTCGTTTCGTTTATCTGATACGTACATAAGGAACGTTTATTTTAAAAGGACAAATCATGGGAATTCATGTTTAAATGGCATTCAAATAGAATTTAATGTTAATACGAAATAATTAATGTTTTTTTTTAGGACTTTGCATATGAACGGGTTTCTTAAATTCAAATTACTTGTTTAACAATAGGTGTGTTTTTTTGCACGCGATAAATAAAATGTTACAAAAAAACGCACATCACAAACAATAGAATTAATTTAATTTACATGGCAGCACTGACACTTCAGATTATGACAATTTCAAATCTGTCATTTAATAAATCAAAAATTGTTTCCTCAATTAAAAAAAAAAATTCTGAATCAAATTATTCAATTTGAATATCTTTGCAATTTTGCATATGTTCTCTCAGCTGGACTAGGCTCTAATTAGAAGAATTCTACAATCATATTAACAGCGTGACGGACCAAATACCATACAATTGATATTTTTTTTATTCTTTTTTTTTCATTTCAATATCTTATTTCAAATTATGATATGTACATAAGTCAAAATTTGAAATAAATGGATGAACTCTGAATGAATTTTATGACATTTATAGAAAATTCATCGTAAACAAATTCTAAATGTATATAGGAAGCACTTTTTTATATCCGCTTAGTTAATAAGCGAAGAAATTTATCCAGGATATCATTGTTATTGTTTTTACATGCTAATATTGTTTTTAAGCGTATAACAGCGTGCAAAAAAACACACCTAATGAATTAAAATGGAGTTTTTTTTTTATTTTTATTGAATTCTAATGAGTAACCCCAAATCTCGCAAGTTTTTTTAGTTCCAAAATCTACTGAAAGCTAATTTACAAATTTCGAAACTTTGAAATCTCAAAATTTTAAACCCTTAATAAAATCCAAAAAGCAGAAAACGAAATATCAAGTTACTAAAAAAAATAAAATGCACAACTGGGTCGCACGTACTTGCTCTTATAGATAAAGTTACTATTTATGCTCTAAGCCTTTTTAATTAAAAAATTGTAAATGCAGTTTTAGAAGAAAAAATTTAAAAAAGCGAAAAATTCGATTTTCAAATGACTTAAACAGCTTCTAAAATGAATTCAACCTGAAAACGAAGTATGCAATCTGATTTTTTCTATAATGATACATTTTTAGAAGAAAAAAATTGAAAATCGTTAGAGCCGTTTTCTAAAAAAAAATATTTTTTCCATATAAAATTTTGCAAGGACTTTTATAAAAAAAAGTTGGTACTCCATTTTTAAGATATTATTTATCAACATCTAAAAACTAAGTTCTGAAAAAAAAATATTGAACAGTTTTCGAAAAAATGATTTTTCAAAAAAAAAAAAATTCAAACTTTTTTTAAAATCCAAAAAAAAATAATTTTTGGAATTTTTTTATTAAATATTATTACGGCAACTTAAAAGTATTCATGTAAAAAAAATGGCTAAAATTGATTGAGTAATGAAGGAGAAAATCAGAATAAAAAAAACGGTTCTATGGCAGGTACCGTTAATACCGATTTTTGAAAAAAATGGCTTTCATTTAAAAATAGACCTTACCCAAAAAACTGACCATGATTTTTTTAATCAAAATCATAGGAACCATTTTCGAGAAAAATGAGTTTTTCTAAACCGGTATATGACAGGTACCTACCGTTATTTTTGTAAAAAAAAATAATTCAAAAAATGTCTGCGGATATTCTTTAAAAAAGGCCACATACCAAATTTGAAGTAAATCGACCCATCCGTTTAGGCTGTGGCTTCTGATACATACAGACAGACAGACAGGCAGAATTGTCGGACCCACTTTTTTTTCTCATTCTCTATCATCGTAATTTCATGTTTGATTGTTATCTTAACTTTTTTTTTTTGTACAAATGCATAATTTGATAAAAATATTTGTGAGCTTTTTTTACCCTGAAAAATGACGTATTTTAAAGTCATATCCAACCAACTTCTTTTTTTTTTTTTGGAGTACACTGATTTGAAAATAATTGATTGGTAAATAACAAACGTTCTAGTAAATAACTTTAGATTTTAATCAAGAAAACTGTTTCACTTTTCCGAAATGTTGTCAACTTCTTCAAATATAAAAAGTGTCCTGCCCCCCTATACAAAAATTTTTCTTCTTCTTATACAACCAAAAAATTCAATCATTTTGAGGTCATCTTTTCTTTTATTTTTGTCAATTCTCCGCGGAAAGAAAACAAAAATTTCTTAGGGACATAAATTTTCAAATCGATGACATTCCATTGTTTTGTAGGTATTTGTATTGAATGCAGTTAACATTGACCATGACTACTCAATTTCAAGCCCAAAGTCCACAAAAGGATCACAACAACAACAAAATATAAATAAATAAATCCAAAAGGACATTTTTCTATACCTACTATAGCTATATTCGATTTCAATGTCTTTCTCTTTTTCAAATCTTCACAAACAAAACTAAATCATCGTTTCGAAGAAAACCCTGGATTTTTCTTTTAGGCGCTTACACACGCAACATCGCATTGTTCAATGCTCGCTCACCACAATGGATAATAAAAATTTTATATAGTATATTTTCTTATGATTTCCTTTTTTTGTTGTGTTTTTTTATTTTCATCATCCCGAAAGGATATATCTTTAGTATATTTTTATTAATGTTTTGGGATCGTAATGGGTCATATAGATAGAACGTGATCGTAAAGATTTATTGCTAGCGATTGTAGAGAGATGCATTCTTTGCTGCAACAGCTATTTTTGTGTCTTGCTTCTATATGGGGAAGCGTTTATAATATAGTGATGTAGCCCCCCTTGGGCTATGGATTTGTGCTGATGTCGTCAACAAAATAGTTTCTGGAACTAACTAGATGGGGACAGCTAACTATGTAGTTACACAATAAAACTTTGTTATATTTATTTCGTTTAACTACCTACTGTGCGTTTTACACTGAAAAATCGATTTTTATTGAACGATTTCACCACATCGATTGTGTTAACAATTAAAATTTAATAAAAACCTTGTTCGTTTTTTCTTTTTATTATTCGTGTTTGGATATTTTATTGATAGTTAAGTTGAGAGAGTCCTTAGGTGGTGTGGTGGCGGATAGTTCTAAGAACAATCCATGAGATTCAAATGAATGTTGGAAGAGATTAAGATTTATGTGTCTTACAAAATAGGTACATTTTGTTTAGAAAAATTAATGGAGGTTACAAAGAAAACTTTTTATAGGACTTCTTATACATTTTTTTGTCAATTAGAAAAAAAAAATATTTAAATACAATTTTCTCTTAAAACATAAATCTGAGGATCTTTATTTTTTGAAAGAAGTTAATTCCATATGGTATTGGAAAAATTACGTTTATAAATTATTAGACCAAGAACCTTATCGTTTCCATCGCGTCAAATCCGGTAGTTCTGATTATTTTGCTGAGATGTTTATGATGTTAAGCCAATTTTTCGAACTCGACTGCCGAACGCACCTAAAAATGAAAAAAAGCGATTGTTTTGCTCTTTTTTCACTAATTGACATTTTTAGCTACGAAAGGCTTGTTTTTGAATATAAACTATGTTTAACGGTTTCATCCTTACGAATTTTTCTTTAATTTGACCCTAGCATTATTTCTATAGATTTAACAGTTTTCAAGATGCAGCTTTTTGAAATGTAGCAATAAAAAATGTTTAACAGATAGTACACTAGTGAAAAAATATAGGGATAAAAACAAAAATTGATTTTTTTTTTGTGATTTTCGAGAGGCTGTATTTAAGTGAAAAATAGTCGTATTGAGACAAATAAAAAAAGAACTTAAGACCTCAGATATTCTAGTTTTTAGATTTTTTACTGAACTATTTTTAAAAATCACCGTTATCCGTCTTTTTTCACCCATTTATTGGTCGTTGAGTTGAAAATGGCGTTTCTGTTTTCAAATATCAATTTCTCTGCAACGGATAACTGTAAATTAAATTAAAATACAGTTTCGAAAACAAAGCAAAATTTCCTATAAAATATTTTTGTAACTTGAACGTACTTATTTATTTTCGTCTCTGACATAAATTTGAAAAAAACATCAAAAAAGGGATATTTTTTATGAACTTTAAAACAAATAACGGTTAACTTACAGCTATTCATAAATTGGCCAATGTTGAATTTGACCTTTATAGCTAAATACACTCAAAAAAAATTCCTGCAAAGTTTCAAGTCGATCTAAGTAACTGTTTCTTTGTTACAAGCAATCAAACTTTTGAAACTAAATTAAAGGGTTTTATGGATTGCTATCATGATTATGACTAAAATAAAAAAAAAATTAAAAAAAATGATTACTTCTTTTTGCCTTTTTACCGCTTTCAACATTTAAATGTAATGAACAAAATTATAATACAAAATTTAAAATAAAAAAAAAATCATTCATTTAATTGTTGAAAGCGGTAAATTTTGATAGAACTTTTTGTGTAAAAATTGCCATCGAAATCCGCGTAGTCGTTTACTAGAAAATTAGAAAAATGGGTCTTTGGGAACCGTTACTAACCTATAAAAAAATATTTTTTATATATTTTTTTTTTTATTTCAAAAGTAGATACTTTATGATTGTCGTTTTCGAACAAAAATAAGTTTTTTTTACTAATTTCTAAAAAAATTTCAGTTTCCCAAAATTTCAAATCACCAAAAAACCTTAACTACAAAGTTTGAAGGAAATCGCTTCCGTGACATCAAATATTTTTATTTTTCAATAATTATGTTAAGGCTTAGTATACAAGTAGCCCAGTCAGCTGATAATTATATCCTTAAACAGGTTAAAGAGTAATGCAATTTTGTTTAGATTTTGACCCTCATAAAACATAAATATGGTAATTTTTCGATCGCGGTATGGTTCGCCAATCGATCCTCTATTTTGAATTGATCATGTAAAAAAAGTGCATTTAAGAAAATATATCGAAAAAAATTAATTCTATAAGAAAAATGTATTATTTAGAAATGCTCAAAAACTCAAAACTTATATCTCAAATATTTCGAGTCAAGGTAAACACATTCCTGATATCGAAAAAAAAGAGTTTATATAACTCTCATTTCACACAATCTCATTTTCACAATCCTTATAAAAAAAATCACTTAGAAAATAACCAGGCACTGTAAATTTTGGTCAACAAACATGTTTCCTTTCTTCTTAGAAAATGGCACTACTATTCCTCCTTTTTTTTCAAACTGGCATAACAGAGTCACTGTGATAAACTCACCTCTTTCCTATAAACAAAACGGAAGTGAAAGGATAAACTCCAAATATTTTGATCACATCGCCCTAAAGAAGACATTCACTTGGTGAATACAAAGCCATTTAAGGATTCATACGTATAAGATTGTCCACTTAACAATCCACAATAATCTGCCGAAATCTTTTTATCTAAAAAATCTGAAATTCATCAAACAAAAGGTAAAGTACACACAACCTTCTATTAAATCTTGAAAATAAAGACATCCAACCTCCTTCAAAACTCATTTAAAATTTAAAAAGAAATCCTTGAGAAGATCAAAAATGCATAAAGAGAACATACTTAGTTTGTGTGAATTTCAAACGAAAGGATTCTCAATATCCAATGCCGGATGAATATATTTATTTCTAGTGAATTGTAGGTAAGTCGGTACTTAAACCCAAGACAAGATTATACGTTTCTAAAGTGTCGAAAAACTGTCAGTAATTGTTTGTGTGTGTTTATTCTACCAACATACCTTCAACAACAACAGAAAAAAACCACATCCTTTCAATTTTACTTGAAGGATTGATAAATGGAAGATCATCGGTCGACTTAAAGGAGACACTCAAGGAACCAAACAAACGCACTCTTTCTGTTTCACGGTTCAATAGTTAAAAGGGTGAACGGTGTATAATGATGAAGACGACACTCAGATGCGCGCACGCCTCAAGGACTTCTTTTTTTTTGGGGGGGAAAAATACCTTCTTTTCAAACTACATGATGACGATGAGAGTATCTGAGAAAGAATTATCACATTTTCTTCTTCAATTCTCCTGAACAAAATTGAAAATCTTCTTTAAGTGCGGGTTTGTCATTATGGGTTTGGTTATTTTTGTTATCTTCAATCCCTAGGTAGGTAGCGGTAATTCATTTATCTTGTAAAAGTAGATACATAGTTAAGTATTTAACTCTGTGTGGTCAGGTCAGTCATGATGGCGGATGCAGGTGTTTTTTTCTTCTCTTTTTCATAATTATGGCATATTTTAGGTTATGGAAATGACATGAGTACGAATAGGTACCCACGGAGTAAGTATAGGCCTACTGTGTGTAAGCTATTAAATTACTTTATTATGTTATGGTGATGTGGTTTTTAACTACCGCTATTAAAATATTATTGTGACGCTAAAATACCAAACGGAGGATAATTTTTCGAAATTAAGTTAAAAACATTATTTTTGTTTTACTTAATGTTTGTTGTTGCATAGGACAGGATCTCATTTTTATGGTTTCGAGTTTATTGCTTAAGGCTATACAATACATCATACTTTTATTTTATGTGTTTTTTGTAACATTTAAAATATTTTGATATGCAAATTGATGAAAGGACAGCTTAAAAATATGAAGAAATGAATTTCAAAAATATGTGAGGTATTATCAATTTGTACGTATAATAAAAGGATTCATATTTAATTAAGAAAAACATTATTTTTTGTTAATGATTTGAGTTTAAGAAGTACAAACTCTGTGGAAAGTAGGTAGGTATATCTAACGGAATGGAAAATAGGGAAAATGTACGTCTCGATTATTATTGGAGTCATTATTTTGCCATATTTTTACGGAAAGTTTATTATGCTTAATGAGAGTAGGTACCTAGCCTACTATCGCCCGGAAGCCTGCGCTCTCTTCCTAAAATAAAAATGATCAAAAATTCGGTTCCTTTTACAGCCTTGTGAACGGTGAAATGATTAGCTTCGTTTCAACTAATCTGTCAAATTACTAGCCTGGCAGGCTTGTAACGCAAGATTTTCATCAAGTGAAGCCCGCCTACTAGTGTCCCGCAACTCAAGAATTCCGTCATTTGTATTATGTGTCTTTCAGTATGTGTCTTTCTTTTTTCCAGGAAAAGTGAAACATTGCTAATATTTTGCAACAATCTATACTACGGGTATATCAATCCAACAGCTTACCGCTTGGATATCAACCACAACCATCACGATGCTCCATATAGGGCCATTCTCACCGTACTGGGTACTACTTCCGTCATAGACCTTGATAGTAGGGCAAGAGAATACACCGCTAGAGAATGCACCACTCTATTTCGACGACTACAGCGATACCTTCGGTTTACAAGTTCCACGCATAACCATTCTCAGAACCCTGTTTTTTGTTCAGCAATTACACAATATTGTTGTGCTGTATCGCCACTTCATCATATAATTTTGTCATGTCTTCCCAAGTAAGTTCACAGGACTAGCAGTCACACTTCGCAAGTTTCCACTGATATACGCAAGCAAGTTGAGTTTATTCTGACAAGAACTAAATCTATCAGCTTCCGCATCATTTCAGCGGGCACCACGTGAACGCCCACTCTTGAACACCGATTTATCCACCTGCCATATTTCTATGGATGTGATGTGTTCAGCCTCAGTACTTGTTAAAACATGGATGCCTGGCATTCTGAAAACTTTACAAGAAAAACGGAAAAAGGTGGAGAAATTCAGTCAGAAGAAATTAAATCAGTACTCATGGAAGCAGTAGGTACCGCACGCAACATTTCTGGATCCAATCTACCGATTAAAAAAAAAAACATTTCTTGACGATGAAAAACTCTTTGATTTCCCTCAATGTGATGAGTTGGTAAGCCATAAAACATGGCTGAGAGGCAATACTCTTGTTCGTTGCCATTAAAGTCTTCAGATAACCTATCTTCCAGTACCCTCAGCTAAAAAGTTATCCCGCTTAATTATAAAACCGCCGATCTATACTATAATCCTGCTTTTAAACATCCCGTCAGATCCGCCCAATTCCGTTTTCTTACAATTGAAGATTTTGAATGAAGACATTCATTTTTGCAATAGGCAGAAGTTATGGATATATCAAGGTGTCCATCGTACACACCAGTACAACATGATGAGGTACTTTAGGGGAAATTCTGTAGATTTCTTAGAAGCTTACATGCTAAGTTTAGTAGATTAGATTTTATAGGTATGGAAAGTTAAGCAGAGTAATGACTTGTTACTCTCTGCAAGACGTCTTCTTTTTTAGAAAAAGGTTGTCACTATCTCTTTTTGTAAATAAGCCATGCAATTTAATAGTTGATGCTAAATATGCTATTCTATTATCCTCCCTGAGAATCAAAATGGCTAGTCTTGAAAAAAAAACCAGCAATTATTTAGAGTAATGTCATTTTGGATGAAGGTTTGAATTGGAAACTTTTCGATTTCTTTGAATCAGTTTCTCGTGGCTTCATACATTTTTGTCTAGCTATGCCCTAGTTTTATAAATCAGCATTTTCAAAAGTACAAATTCTTTTATCTAGTTTACAGGCGCATATTTCTTTGTCTACCTACACCTGGTCTAAAATTACTTTGACTTACTTTCACTGCACTAAATACAAGACAAAATACCTACTTCTGTTCCACGCTCAAAGCAATATTTTATGAATTTATTAAAATCTTCTAAATTAATTCATCTAAAGTACCTCACATGAATTCCTAATAGCTTGCTCATTCTATATTTCTCTCAATCGAAATCGAAACCGCTGCAAGCGAATTCCACATAATTATAATGGTTTCTCATTTTCGTTTGATGCTTCAAACCAATTATACTCATTTTCACTAAACTTGGATATAGCAAAATTAAATTAGGTATTGTACCCGCCACCAGCACAAATAGCACCATCACCAGCAGCAGCAGAAATAATGTTTCTTCCAAACAAAAAAAAAAAAATGCCCAAACGTCGCGTCGTCTGCAGCACGTCTACCATTAGGTATAACTTTGCTCTGTACGTCTTGCAACAGCGGCCAAGAAAACACACACAGAATACCAATCAGCTAATTCCATCATCATACCGAGCCATTCTGGCTGGAGTTGGACGCGTCCGGACGTGGCAACGGCACGGCACAGTGAAGCATGCACATATTATTGATGGAGTTGCATCGGAATTGATTCCTTCCAGCTTAATAATCACAGTCTTGATAGTGTTACGTAAATAAAATTCCAAAACAACATTTCATCGGACACATGTGATGGCCTGCGGTGTCCGATCGAACATCTTGAAGATTCGCCAGACCCAGAGATGCAATAGGAAGAGAGGTGAAGAAACTTATGATGTGGTTTCATCATACACATCGCAAGGTTCTCCATGGTCCCCTCTTCCCCTCGAACTAGGTGAAAACAAAATCGATCCCAAACTATTACTTATGCAAATATTTGAATAATTATATAGAGGTTTCGAAGAAATTGATGGTTTGTTTGGGAAAGATGACGCACAATCCACGGACGGTCCATCAGTCACAGAGCAAAGCCCTCCCAAAAGAATTCTTAGACTTTCTCTGATAATGGTCTGCTTTTGCTTTGTTCGTGACACATTGCGGTGAATTCGATGATGCATGATGGAAATGGATTCTCAGAACCCTGCGTAATGTTTGTGTATTGGTATTGTCTGTGGCAACTGCGCGTGTTTGTTTAGGGTTATCCGCAGCATTTCTATTTGATGTTCCCATATCAAAGGAATATATGACAGCTTCTGTGGAAGACACATCACCGCACATCAGCCGTGTTTCTGAAGTGCAAACCAAGCACGCAGTTGCAATTTACGTCTCAATTAAACTGCGGGTTCCATCATACTTATGTATATCTATTCTGCCGTTGATGCCACGACCGACGACGCAGGACCAACGCCAGGATCTGATTTCAATTGCCAATAAGCTAGGCTGCGGGTGGTTCCCCGAAAGTGATATTATTCCTCCCTCCACACCTTTTTCATACTTCTTCACCAAAATACAAAAAAAGAAAAACGATATTCCAGCACCCCATTGAGCCAACAACCGGGAGCCGAATGTATGAGTTGCACTTGATTTCCTTCGAGCTACCAATTCAACTGATTTTTTTTTTTTTCATTTGTTATTTTCGTTTTTTAAACTGTGTTTGTGGTTTCTGTGTTTTTGTCATTAATACGCGATATCCTGCTGAGCGAATTGGCAAACAAAAAATATATGAGTCCTTTTTTTGTTGAATATTTTCTAACCAAAAAACCACAGGCAAGCTAAAACTGAGTACCAAGCTTATGTCGGTCGGTAGGGTATGGAAGAGTATACGACAAAACGACAATATAGATAAAGAAGATGCGTGTTTTATGGGGAATGCAGCCATGCCAGGCAGCGGAAAACCACAAAAGCGGTAGCAGAAGTTTTCAACGCATCGGAGGAAGAAGAAGCAGGAAGCAGGATACTAGAATTCCATGGTATGGAGTGGTGACTGGTGAGGACCTGCGTTTTCTAGCGTGCGGTAACAAGCGAACCCACCTATATGGCAAAATATTGATTTCTGGTTAAATGTTTAGTTTAGAAGAGTGATGGTGGGGGAGAGGGTATATTGTTGCATGCTTCTTACGTTTTTGGAGGATGGTTGGGGAGAGGCTTATCTTTTTTTTGGTTTTGAATTTTATGCAAAATATATGGTAAAACTGCACAAGAAGCATTCGGAATGCCACAGCTGCTGACAGTGCACGCGTGGTGGTTTGGTTTTTTTTTTTTGTTGGTTTCATTTGATTCTTTTTCTCTTTCAAATGCAAAATTGTTTAAATTGTTCGGTTACTACTTCGTATGCATAATAAAAGCAGCAGAAAACCCTTAACCTCTTCTATGTGATGTGTACACCTACCTTCTGCAATAGGAGAACGTTCAAGTTTTAACAAAAGAAGGAAAGGGAACTTTATGATAATTTGGGGAATTTTATGCGGTTGACTATATGGTGAAGGATGGTTTTTTTTTTTTTGTATGTGGTGTTTGTATTATAGAAAAACAAAAACACAAAAAGGAAAATACACCACCACCACCGAGCGGAAGTTTGCAATTTTGGTTTTGTGTCATTTCAGAGGTGCAATTATTGCTAGGTAGGTGGAGTAAATTTAGAAATAGAGTTATAATTTTAGAGCAACGTTAGATGGTAATTGTTTGTATTATTAGCTTCAATTTTCTTCATTTGGGAATGTTTATTCTTTTATCCAATACTTCCAACTTAGTTTGAATGCAACTATTAATATTTGTGTTATAAAACGGCTACTATGTTGGTCCCTAGTAAATAAACATTTGGGACCGATAGCTCCGCACTCCAAATAACAGAGTTGTGAAAACTGCATTCTTTTCTGTACTGCAGTTATAATTGACTAAAAAGACCAAATTTCTTGAGTCTTTTTACTTACAAAAGTACTTTGACTGTAAAACTATAGTCAGCAGTCAGTTTTAATTGACTAAAAGTTAATTAACTGCAGTACTTTTTAAATGGTTTAACTCTTCTAGTCCGTAGAAAGTTTTTGTACTTTTGTGCTATAAATTTTAGTCAGGCGTACTGCCACACTTCCTTGACACTTCTTGTTATTAATATAGAACTTTAAATTAAAAAAATTCAAAAAAAATGAACAGTACAAAAAACTTTCTACTGACTAGAAGACTAAAAGCAGTCAAAAAGTACTGCAGATGGTTAATTTTAAGTCAATTATCTGATTTCAATAATTGTAGCCAGTATCTTAGTACTGACTGCTAACTGCTTATTTTGCAGTTAAAGTACTTAGAAGCAGTACTAACTTACAGCTAAAATTTAAGTCAATTATCTGATACTGAATTGACTGCATTATACCAATTGACTGCAGTTTATTACACATCTGACAAATAATTCACAAAAAGTCTGTATTTTTTTCTTTATTTTTAATGTTGTTTTCTAGATGGGAAATTTGCTTACACTGTAATGTAAATATGGTCAAAGATACCTAAGGTAGGGGGGGGGGGGGGGGTAAAGTCCTTACTAAATTAACACCCGCAGTGCCTTTCTTGGTGTGACGATAGTCCATTTGCAGGCTACGTTAAATGTTGGGGGCAAGATGCCCCCCTTCTGAAGCGCATCAGAAGCGATTTTAAATTTTTTGTCTTCGAGGAAGATTTGAGTTTTTGTTTCATTTCATCGTGAAACATCATGTAACGTATTGAAAAAAACGTTTTCAAAACATTTTTAATGTACGTGTGCCGTTGTCGGCGTGCGTGCGTCATCATCGTTGGCGTTGGAAATTTGTATACCTAAACACGATTAATTTTGATAGAATCAAGAAAATTTGAATCTGTAAACACCAAAATTTGAGGATTAGCTAAACTAAGGTTAAATTCAAAACTCAGCCATTTTTGTCTCCAATTTTCTCTATCGATGTTCCCATCCAATGAACATTCCTGCAGCGCCGATTGCTACTTGCTTATTGCAAACTGCCTTCGGTAAGGTAAGTACCGAAAACTTAATCACCCGAATCGAAAGCAAATTCGATTAGAAAGCGATCTCTTTCTCCAAACCAAAACTACAACAACAAACACAAAAACTTAAACTCTGTAAAAGCCTTGAAGTACAAAACACTCTTGAGTACGACTTAATAATCCCCTTTCACCCATTCCATCGTGTTCGAATTTTGAACAATAATTTTGCTACGCTAAGTAGCTTTTAGCAATGTAAACCGCAAATCGAAAGCGAATTCGTATAGGTATGAAGACTTCGATTTTATTGTTTCCATCCATTCCTTTTCTGCAAGAGCACACTCCATATAGGCTTTAGATTGTACTTGTATAATTTTTCATCACTTATAAGTTGGCAAATAACGAAAATGAAACCTGCTCGCTTTACCCTACAATAAAGCAGTATAATCCTACTTAAACCTATGTGAGAGCGCGTATATTGTGCTTCTCTGTGCATCAACAAAAGCCTGAATTACACACTTTGACTTATTATGTAGGTAAGGTAGGTATATGCTTTGTTAAGAGAAAAGAATGCCAGTACGAAATTTGCCGTCGAATGGCAACACAACCACAAAGCCACTTAAATTTAATAAAAAAAAACACAAAAATTATTCCATGCACCCAATAATCAAGCTAATTCAGCACCAAGCAGCCAGCGCCGCAACCACCTTTTGAGATTTTGCGCTCAGTATAGTGCAACACTATACACAATGTCGTACCGACCCCCCTCTAAGTCATACCTATTCCTCACGTAAACATTATAAACATTCGTACGTGGAACACTTTGCTGTGCTGCTGATGGCAAATCCTGTTGTTGGGAGAGTGCGCATGCAAATCTATAGGAATATATATGCACTGCGGCTTCGGGTAAATCCGGACGCGGCAGCGCAGCGCACCTGCCGGATGAGGTATGCGTGCACTACACGCCCGAAAATAACCAGGGGAACCAATTTACTGTAAAATGTTCTTAAAAGGGACGGTTATTGGATTTGCAGAAGATAGTAAAGGTGAAAAGAGATATTTATAAGAGAATCTGAACTTATTAAGCGGGTTTTTGCTCAGTTAAGCTAACCTGGTGCTCAAAAATTAAAAGACTAACCATCTATGACTCATTAAAGTTACGATAGTTGAATTTACTAAGATTCATCTAAGTGGGTAAGCGATAAACCCAAAAATACGCACCAAGCTTACGATTGTGGGTAATCGGAACCCTTCAATGAAAATTCATCTGATCTATGATTCGTCGAAAAATACAAACACGTAAAAACAATGTTTAAAGGGTTCTTTAAAAAAATATGAGTTTCAATTAAGACGTAGAGTTCCAATTGTTATCTTGAGACTTCGTTGCGTTTGTCAGAACTTGGGCCTTACTAATCCACCACTCCAAGCTCCAAAGGTATTCCTTAGCTAAAGGAGTGGTTATCATTTAGGGTTAGATTATTCTTAGATAAGATTAGTAGAGCCTGGGTCCAAGGAGTTTAACTAGGGTGCCCCTTTCTATTTATTCTAACAGTTGACATCAGTAGTAGATTTTAGCCAGCAAGTTTCCACGACTCCATTGGAAACATATTTTTTTCTTAATCAATCTCCGCATATTCGCATGTTTCGAAATAATTCGTACTTGTAACGTTGTATTGTAGAGAATCTTTGCCGCCTTTAATACCCTCGGGCATAATGTACACAAACCTTTAAAAATTCTGTCCCAAAGTAAGAGTCGTCCATAAACCAGAGTCAACAATGAAGACGACAACATAGCGCGTACGGCAAATAAGCTGAGAGAGTGGATAGTAGAAGAGTTTTTTTTTTTGTTTTTTTGTTTTTTTTTTGTTATATTCGAATTGGCTTCTGGCACAATGTGCACGCAGCCGCAGCACCCAAGGAACGCGCGCAATTCAAATCCTTTGAACATAGAAAGAACCTTTCCAGTGTTGCGAAAGAGAGGTACCGGGCGTGTGATTCCACCTTTGCTTGTAAGACTCTGGTTTTTTTTTGGTTTGCTTTTGTGGCGGTATGCCTTCTGCGTTCAACCCAACAACCAACAAACGACCAAAAGACCCAGAGGCATGTCTGTCTGTTCTGTACGATGTGTAGCCTCTTCAGCTTGCAAGTGATGACATGGGCTGTCTGTTTATGCACACTCTTTTGACTCTTGGGGTCTTGCTTTAATTTTTGTGTGTTATTTTTGTTCAAACTTAACGTCGCATCGGCAAAGGTTTAAAAATCTTCTTTTGAACTGTTTCCAAAAAGGATTTAAAAACACAAAACCCCGATGCATTGAAACACATTGATGCAGCAGCTTATTGTATAAAAAAAATATTGTTTCCTGCTTTAAGAGACGAACGAAAAAATGAAAAAAAATGAGATGACAGCGATGATGTCATAATTTTTATGGTCAGCCTTTGATTGCTTTTTGTTTTTTTGCGGTTTCAACTGATATTTTTCTTTTATTCTTTTTGAAGTGTATCGCAGTAAAAAATTATCACCTGGCTGGTTGAGTGAGAGCAACCATTGGGATTGGGAGCCGTCAATGGATTTTTGTGGTAAAAAATCTGGTTAAATGGATGCGACCTGTCATCTCTTTGTACTTTGATTGATAATGAGTTTCATATTTTTTTTTCTCTTTTTCTTTATTTCGATTAAAGTTTTTTTTTTCAAAAATTTACGGTAAGTGCTTTAATAAATTTTTCAAAAAATTAAGAAAGGTGCAAATTTGTGGGCACGTATAATTCTTGGAATTATATTTAAGCCTCAAAAGTTAATCTTTTGTTGTTTCTTCTGATACGTCTCTCAGATGGGAACGGATGAAAAAAAAGTTATGTGACAAGTTAATTTGGCGGATTAGTCAGTCAGATAAGAGATGAGTATAATGTGACTGTGACTTGGGGTGTGTAAATATTAAGACCACAATATAAAAATCTTTAGGAGTTTGTTTTGCGGTACAACGATAAAATTTATAGAAGTTGTTCAATAAATATTTATGACGGTAGCCATTTATTATTTTTGTTTGAGTTGGTCGGAAAGGTGTTTGACCTAAAATCAATAAGTGATGAAATGTGTCGAGAATCTGATGCGTGATGACTAAACCAGACGCTAGATATTAAGGATTAAGCTGGTAGCCCCAAGAAAAATTATTTACAAAAGTCTGAATAAACCGCTGAAAAATTCTAAGCCAAATTTTGGTTTGAAGTTTTTCAATTACTGGCACAAGAAAAAATTCAAAAAAGTCATTTATTGAAATTTTCTTCAGCGGACCGGAAGGCCCTTTGAAAATTGGAATAGAAACCCATGGGAGCTACAAAATTTATTTTTGAGCACCAAATTTTGTTTTTTTAAAGCTTAAAGAAAAAAACTGAAACTCCAACTTCTTTGAAAATTTTGACGGTTACAGATCATATTTTAGCGGAGTCATAACTAGTTGAGCTACAAAATCGGGGTTTGCGCGTTTTATCTAGTTCATGGTGACTTCAAATTTGCGCAAATTTTATTTGAATTTGTCATTTTTTTTAGATTTTGGAAGCTAACTTTTTTATTAGCAAAAACTTGACTATTTGAATAAGTGCTTGAGCTACAAAATTGAGGTTTGTGTAACAAATTTTGGTTTGGAAAGTTACAATTACTGGCAAAAAAATTCAACTACGGGGTCCTTTAGTCTGTCGGTATTTAACCTGGTCATTCGAGTGTTTACTTGAGATCTCTGAACTGCAGCTGTACATAATCTTACGAGAGCAGCTACCATCTGCTGGTGGTCTCGGTCCATTTCCATGTCTGTCTTCTTCTGTTTCTGACGTCCAGGAGACTACTTCTCAAACATTTACAATTTGGTTGAAGGTTGCTTGCTTATCGTTGGACACCCAGCTTATTTGGTGGCACGTCTTGTGTTCAAACATGGTTCCACCAATTACAAGACGGTTGACATTGCAGAAATCCGCGAAACGTTCGCCATTGTCGTTGCAATCGCCAACGCTATGCTTTCCCATAACATGCCTCAGTTTTTCGTTGTAATTGCCAACTCTGGCATTCAGATCTCCCATAACCAATATAATGTCTCCTAAAATATAGATCGATTTGGTTTTTCTAAATGGTGGCTTTCGCTAGGGATGGCATCCGGAAAACCATAACTTAAGCATTTCGAATACTCTACTTTCAGATTCAAAAAAATAAGCCTTCCTGTATTTCGTTAAATAAAATGTATATTTTTGACCATCTTTCTTGCAAAGGGATTTTTTAAAATTAATTTTGGAACTTACTGATCATTTAAGTTCATTAGTGGTCGGACAAACAAATGTTGCTTAATGGCTCTCTGTGACACGACATTTATTTCGAATTTCTGATAAAATCTATCTATAACCTCAAATATTTTATACTTTGGCGCCACAAAAATCACCCTTTTTCTTCTATTTAGACCTCATGCTGCAAGTCCATAACACGAAACCCACAAAAACAAAAAAACAAAAAAAAAAAGATCTCAATCAGAAGATTGTGACATTCGATTGCATAGAAAATATTATTGTGTTGTATGTTTAGACAGCGCCCTCATAATCCTACAACCGATTATAATCGCATCGAGTCTATACGCAATCAAACAACCACACGACAAACAAAAAAGAGTGAACACAACAACACAAAAACTGTTATACCCCCATAAGGATGCTGGTTTGAAATTATGTACAAAAATTATTGTTATATCGAATCAAAGGTGCACTTTCTGGACGAACAGCATACATTTAGAAGTCCTCAGGCAGGACCCCATCTCTCAGAAACACACCGATCGTAATTTAGATGTTTTTCAAAAAATAAAAAAAAAAAAAGTAAAAATGATTGTTAGATATTATTGGTATCGCTTTGGTGCAGCTGTCGATTGTGTGTGTGTCGTTTGAAACAAATGTTCATTTGCCCATGATCGTCATCTTCAACGTCCTGCAGGCGTAACTCATACATACCGACCTACCTCCATCCGAATTATTTATCCTTGATGTCATTATGATGTTGAGTTTTGTCGAAAAATAGGGTTTTATTGAGTCATAAAGAGCAAGTGTGACAATACAAAGTATTGGTAACATTATTCAGAGCCCAATAGTGGTGAAAAACGAATCCTGTCAGAGGGATGCGGCGGATAAAGGATTTCCCAATTACACATGCATTCATCTTTCTTTAGTTTTCCATGTTGTGCTCCTGGCTCCTGACTCCTGCTGTTGCTGATCTTAAAAGCGGTTTTCCAATCGCCAATTATCACCCTTGACTGTTAGTTTATATATTGTTGTTTAGCTTGTAGGGTTAGTTGTAGTCATAGGGTGAACAACTATAGAAAAAAAAACCCCTCCCGTTGGGTGTCAATGACAATATTCAAGATGATTTGTTATCCTCTCGTTGTGTTTGCTGTTTTTCTTTTATTTTTTTTTTCATAATCTTCCATGTTTCATAATATCTCAATTCACCCCTTGGAAATGGAAAACAAAAAAAAATAATAAAAACAAACTTTTGTGTTTTACGGTCGCTAAGAAAAATAAAAAAAAAACGGTATCCCTCCTTTTTGTTTGGGTTTTGATTTCTCAATTTGGTTGCAAGGATTCGGTTTTTTAGTGGCAACCCATCTGCGCCTATACCTAAGATTTTTGTATGCTTCTGATGGGTGTAATTGTTTTTTATTTCGTCACAGCATTGTAAAAGGGGCTAAGGGCCATATACGAACAACATAGCACATAATGGGCTGATTGATAAAAAAAGAAGGAACAAAAAAAAAAAAACGGGCCAGGATATTAAATTGCTATAAGATTTTGTATGTCGGTTTTGGATAACCATGATTAATCATTGTGGTAAATGGACAACTGCAACTGAAAACTTCAAGGCATAGGTACACGTCATATAGGGGTATGTGGCTTGTATTGTAGAAGCTGTTTGATTTTGATTTTTATGAATCAGTGACTTTTTTTTTTAATGTTCGAAGAAAGTTTATTTTCATTTAAATTCCGGTTACGTTAGATTCTGAATTTTTTTTTCGAAGTAAAAACGAATTTTAGCGGAACATGCAATAAAGTTGACCATCGTTCCCTTATCCTTGAAAATCGTTAGAGCCGTTAAAAAAAAAAATGACGTTTCTGTTTTCAAACATCAATATAACTTGCAACTCATCATCATCGGCTCGACAACCGGGGTCCGGTCCTGGCTTCTTTCAACAAGTCTCTCCACCTATCCCGGTCTCGAGCCGACGCCATCCAGTTGCGCACCCCAAGGCTTCGGGCGTCCTGGTCTACGCCATCTCTCCAGCGCAAGCATGGTCTACCACGCTGCCGTCTACCATAGAATGTACCACAAAAGACTTTCCGAGCAGGTTTCTCTTCGCTCATACGAGCTAGGTGCCCTGCCCACCGGAGTCTACCGAGCTGAATTTTTGTCACTATGTCTGCTTCAAGGTAGATTGCGTACAACTCATGATTGTACCGTCTCCGGAAACGTCCTTCCTTCACATATGGGGCCAACAATTCTCCGTTAGACTTTTCTCTCGAACGCGGCTAAGAGGTCACAGTGCCTTTTGCTAAGCACCCAAGTCTCGGATCCATACATGAGTACTGGCAGGACCATGGTCCTGTACAGCAGCAGTTTTGAAGTTATGGTTAGATTTCTGGATTTGAATAGCTTTGACAGACTGTAGCAATAATAGTTATGATTATTTATTCAACGTTACCGCAATGAATATGGACTACTTTTAAAGAAACAGTAAAAACTTTCTGTATTAAAAGTTCGACATAAGAGTACTCTATTTGTTCTAATCTACGTTTGATCGGACCTTACAATATTTTATTTACTCATTGCAAAGCTGTCAATTTGGCAACATTGTAGGTATAATTAAGACAATTCTTGATAGCTTTCATTAAAATTGAAACCAAAACATTTAAACAGCCTTGATGTACGTTACGTGTAGCTATAAATAAACTTTTGAAGCTAAAATTTTCACACAAGCCTCGCTCTTGTTCAAATTGCGTTTGCGTAAGAAGTGTAACAACTCTTAAACATTCACTCTAGTCCAGTTTCTGAATGTGCTGTAGCCGCATAACGAATTCCCTTCGTTAACCAAAAACTTACATTCCAGTGCGCACAGCAAGAATAATCCACTTAACATTAATCTCTCTGGTTTAAACCGCACCTGTACCCACGTCATATTGAAATGAATATACAAAAACATAAAAAAAAACAGAACTATCATGGGTCTCTATGTCCGATGAGAGTAGTTGTTGCTTGCGAGCTGCTGCAGTACCTACCTTGTCCGAGTTCCTTGGTAAGAAAAAAGAGCAATCATGGCCAATCGCGCGTTCTCAACTACCGCAAACGGAACTAATAAATTCCTTTCAATTAAATTGTATTCTTCCATTCAAAACTGGTCAACCGGTCGGTGGTGGTAGTGGTGGTGCAGCGCAATGCCACAGGCTCATAATAATAATGTTATAACCTCATACCAGGCTCTAGCTGACTCTTGACAGTTTTGATTAGTTGTACCTGTCACGTGTGGAAACCTAGAGATGCAATGTGCCCATCATGCATAGATACACTCTATTATAGCGCAAGTGGAAGAATTCCCCCATGTTGTGTTTAGGGCGCCTCTCTTCCACCATCATGATATTGGATGGTCACAGCCAGCCGGACACACCTAGATGCACTCAATTTATCCATTTAGATGGTTTATGTGTCATGCTTCTTAAGATTTATTTATAAAAATCAGGTTAAAATGAATTAGTGAATAATATTGTCAAAAAATAAAAGGGGGGAACGAAGAAGAGCAACTCGCAACTCATTTAAATGTCAAATTAGCATTAAATGTCAAAACAACACGATTCAGCAATTTAATTGTCAAATACAAGCTTATAGGCTGCTTAAACTGTCAAATGCATCATATGATATAACGGAAAGTGCCATTTTAATCATTTCCAACCACAAAGTTAAGGTGAATTTCACATCACACTCTTTAGCAGTACTCCTTGGCGTAATGGCTAGTGCGATGGACTATTAAGTCCATCAGGAAATGTTTAAGAGAGTCGGTCACTAGGCCTTGGTGCTTCGTTTTTTCCTTTGTTTTTAAAAATGTAATTACCAACGCGAAGATAGCTTGAAACGAAAAGTGATACAACTTCAAGGCCGTCTACTGTCTTGAAAACGGCTGATCCGTTGCTAATGACAACTGAGATGCTGCTAGTTGGGGAAGCTCATGCTGCCTCTTTTAGTGACAGCGACTTGGGTTCAGCAGTGGCTCCCATATGACAAGTAATATATTGAGACTGTGATTTGCGGCCCCTCTTCTGTTGTCTTCTGATGCGTTCCCTGCCAAAGTTATCCATTTCTAAATAGCGAGCACGGTAACCTACGGTTCTTCTTCCACTGTAGAGAGGCTGTCCAAGAATATGTGGAACGTTTAGAAGATTTTGAAAATGCTCGGTACTAATTCAGGAGACATGCGCTATTCAAGCCAATCCCTCAAAATTACATGGGTCAGTAAAATTATCGACAAAAGCGAAAAGGAAGAATTCAGGAGCGTACGGCAAGAGGTTTTACATGGGAACCACTCCGGAACCAATATTATCAACCAATATTACAAAATATCCTTATGCCTTCTACGTTATTTCAGACTCATCTTTTGGAGACGTGATAGCGGCTATCAAGGTGATAGAAAATCTTCAGAACAATGGCAACTGATAAAATTGGAGCTTGAGCCTACCAGGTGAAGATTCATGCACATAAAAATAAGACTGGTCGCTAAGTTCTTATGTAGTAAGCTCAAAATAAGTTACTCATTATAAGTTTTGTCCAATTTGTTTCCAAATATAAAATCAATTTCGCAAATGATTCGACTGGTGAAATATTTCTCCCAACAATGTATGTATGACTCAACAACAATCTTTTGAGTGGATCCAGTTCGTTCCACGCCAGCTAATTAACGCAGCTCAACCAGTCTGACTGATGCGCTGCGCTCCTCGCCCATTGCCATCAAAAGATACAAAATTATCTTTGCGACGCAAAAGATTTGCAACCGATGAACGTTGCGTTGGTTGTTTGAGTTGTTTGAGTGCTTAATGGACTTTCAAGTTTATTCTTTCTTATCTTTTCTTTCTTGATGGCAAGACCGCGCGAGAATTTTGCCTTCGAATAAAAAATTCCTTCTTTCATTTCGCATTTTGCAAATTGGCAGCCAAGAGAGTCACAAAGAAAGATGTGTTGTGCAAAGGGAACAAGAGTAAGTAACTGGGAAAGGAATTTCCAAGTCGAAGAGTCCAATGTGAGTCCCCCAGCTTTAACGACAAAATTGATTACACACAAATGATCGGCGAGGCACCTTTGCGTGTGATCAATCCATCAATGTCAACCGAGTCCAAGTGGAGGCAACTTTGTTTGGTTCGGCAACCGCGTAAAGTCATCGCACCAGCCAGCAGCCCCAGCCAAAGAGTGATACAACAGGTCTTGAGAAGTTTGTTTTAATGACGATTGACCACCACCAACGCGAGAATTGACAGTGCCATTTGCATCAGCCTGATGGTGATGGCACAGGTAAGGTATAATATGCTTATATTTTGAGGTCACTGTGTGAATTTTATGTCGATTGGGTTACGTTTCGCATTGTGTCACCATTAATTGGGGGTTCGATAGTAAGTAAGTGTCATCGTTGTTTGTGTGAATATCGTTGCTGGCATGAAATTCGTGTTCGAGGACGTCGCATTACACGATGATACCCAAAAGAGCTTCCTTTATCGGATGCATTCTTCTTCCAAGAATCCCCAAGACTATCATCATTACCATCATCATTGCCATGACCATACGACTGTGATGTGGAAAAGAAGAATGAAATGCGTAATGCACTCGTGGAATTCTAATTAGCACAGCGAATTCGTATCCGTAGTCGATAATGAACGCGAACAGTGAACATCGAGCAGTGATTTTGGCTATCGAATGGACTTTCTGAGTTTTCGAGTCGAAATGGAAACGATATTGACGGGTCAGGCGTTTGATGTGTGTGATGTCTTAGGAGTCACGCAAAGGCATTTGTTTTCTGTTTTGTATAAACATTTCCTGGGAAATAAACAATCCGCGTTTTGTTTTTTTCTTTTGTATTCTTTTAGAAAGTACAGTCAAAACCATTTAGATGGAGAAAAAACTCGTAAAAACTTGTAAAACCTGACAGCAGTAGAGCGTTCAGTTAAAGAAAAGACATTTTCAATGATCCTGGCACCTTCAGCCAATCAGAACAATTTTCACTTTTGTCATGTTAATTTTATGCTTAATAGGTTTTAGTTCTGGAAAGATATTTTAAATTCATTTAGAATTGAAAAGTGAAATTAAAATAACAGGGTTCGACTGTTTGTTCGTTTGTGGTGATTTCAATAATTTATTTGGAATAGATAATTATATGAAATTGTACTCCGTTCTATATAAAAAAGAGGTATTTTGGTGGGATTTATAATGGCATGTGAAGGAAATAATCATTTTTACACCCGTTCCACAGCGGCGGCTGCTCAGCAAAACATAATTACAATAGTTTCTTGGAAAACCAAAACATAGGGGAGCCTTTGATTTTGTTTAAGTTTTTTGTTGATACAACACCAAAGGTTGAGTTTAATATAAAAGTGAAATGAGTTCAAGGATGATTACGAATTATTGTGTTTTTTTAATTGTAAATTTCTAAGTGACCTAAGTGTAAGTAGGTACATGACAAGAATATGTAACTTAGAAAAATAGAAACTCCTGTGTTAAATTAAAGTTGCAGCTAAGATTGATACTAAAGTTTATTTTTAGAGTTGGCATAAAAGAGTTTACTTTATATTCTAAAATAAAAGAACATCATATAACTTCGACTTGACTTTTTTTCAAAAAAAAACGACTTTGACAAAATAAATAAAATGCACGACTGAGTCGCACGAACTTGCTCTTAAAGATAAAGTTACTATAAATTATAAGCCTTTTTAATTTAAAATTTGTAAATGCAGTTTTAGCAAAAAAATTAAAAAAAAGCATAAAATTCGATTTTCAAATTTTTCAAATGACTAAAACAGCTTCTTTAATGAATATAACCTCAAAAAAATTGAAAATCGTTAGAGCCGTTAAAAAAAAACTATTTTTTCTATAAAAATTGTTGCAAGATATTGATATTAATTATCAACATTTAAAAACTAAATTTTGAAAAGAAATATTGAGTAGTTTTCGAAAAAAAATGAATGCAAAGAAATGATTCTGTCAGTCTTAGTCTGTCGGTATCTATCTTGAGCTAGAGCCTAAAGTACTTAAGCGATTATCTTCAAACTCGATAGTTAAGGGTATTTGGTGATTCCCTAGAGGGGAAATTAAAATTTTTTTTTTAAGGACCAAAATTAATGGTACCTGGCATACAACCAATATAGAAAATCTTGATTTTCTCAAAAACGGCACTAACGATTTTGATTAAAATTTTAATGTGTGTAACACAACAGGCAAGGTCGTACTTTTGAAATAAAAAAATATTTTTTATCGGTTAAAAACGGATATTCTCGTAAGCGATTCCACAGATTTCGATGACAATTTTTGCACAAGAGGTTCTCGACAATTTTCAAGTTAATGCATATCAATATTTTGAAAAACAAAAAAAAAAGTTTCAAATTTTTTTTTCAAAAATCAAATTTTTCGAAAACAAGTGAATGATTTTTTTTTTTAAATTTTCGTTTTAGATGTCCATTAATATTTTCTTAAAATTGGCATTCAAACTTTTTTTTAAACACAGCTTTAGAATTTTTGTACATAAATATTAATTTTTTTTTTAAAACGGCTCCAACGATTTTCAAATTTTTTTTTTCTAAAAAATTAATCTTTTTTAACAAAATCAAATGGCATACTTTGTTTTGAGATTTAAACAATTTAAGAAGTTGTTTAACGTCATTTTAGTAATAAATTTTATGTTTATTTTTTAATTTCTTATAAAATTAAAAACTTTATATATGAAGCTTTACCATCCACAGCAACTTTGACCCTAAGAGCAAGTACGTGCGATCCAGTCGTGCATTTTATTTTTTATTTTATTCAAATCAACTTTATTTTGTAAGACAGTTAAAAAAGTTTTAAAAAGTGTCTAATGTTTTTTTTTTTCTATTTTGAATTTTGTTATATATACATCTGAATTCAAAATTCAAAAAGAAACGTCTAACCCATTTTCGAAAAATTTATTTTCCATATTTTCTTGCCTTTTTTTAGTAAATTTTCAATACCTAAAACCATGTTGCATGTTGCATGATCTCATAATTCTACCAAAATTGTATTTATTAAGTTCAATCAGCATTCACCTCTCTCTTTCTCTCTTCAGAAGAATTTTATCTGTTAACCATTTAACCCTTAAGGTACATACTATGGGGTCAGTTTATTCAAAATATTTTTTATTAAAAAATAAAATTCATTTGAATATCTATATTGTAAATATTATTATTGAATTAATTATTTATTTAGCATTAAACAAATATTTTAATTTATGTTTATATGTAAAAATTAAAATAAATATTTCATAAGAATTATTTATAAATTTTAATGATTTCTAAAGAAATAATAACATTGGTTATTATTTATCTCTTAAAATCATATCATATTATCCTTAAAATCATTTCCAATTCATGAGTAATAAATAAATAAAATAAAATAATAAAATATAATAAAATATTTTTATATTAATATATTCACTCTGATTATACAATGCACACTCTAGCTATCAATGACATATAACACAATCGCATGACTATATGCTTTTGTTCTCGTCATAATATAATTTGATTAAATCAGTGCAGTTATTTGGAAAATCCTTCTCAAATCAAAAACCCTCATCAATCTGGGCCATTAAATATTTTATAACCCTTATGTCCTGTGTTATGCTTCTGATATGATGTCATGCTCCTTTTTTTTTTTGGAAATGGCCAAAGTATGTAGGTACAATAATTCCTGTGGATATCATCATTTTAAATTGATCTCTCGTAAATTTTCCCAAGTTGATATTATTTCCCTTAATTGGGTCACCTCAATTTTCCCAAAAATATATACCCTTCCCTCATCTCTCTCTCTCTCTCTGTATCTTTAAACAATAGCACTTCGGCATACACTACTCATACTCATCCACACACAACATTACGTATCACATAAAGTGAATATCCTGTAGAAATGCTATGAGTAGAATTGTAAATTGTTCAATGTACTGTACATCTGCATTCAAATTGCAATAATTAATTTGGCAATTTCCAAAAATTGACAAAAGTCCTGCCCAGCACCACCATTGCCTACTATTGAAAAATCGCCCGAAATAATATGTCCACGTTTTTCATTTATAAAAATTGCAATTCCAATTAAAATCCATGTATAATTCCAAGTGCGCATTAAGGGTAGTAATGATCGAAATGCGTATTTGCTGTGCACTTCAGTGCGAAGGTCCTTTTGTTTGTTGTGAGAGATTTTTGTTCGAAATGTAAGAGGTCCCCGATGAAATAACAATAAAAATAAAATTTACTTTTCCACTCATTACATAACAATGAAATACCTTATTGCGCATACGGGAGTCCTCTTCTCAAACTCTATGGTTGAAGGATTCGCAGGACAACGAAAAATATTAGGGTGCGTATATTTAATTCAAAATTACAGAGGCAAAGAGGGCACACAAGAGGGCTTTTAAAAAGAAGAACTAAACCATAATGTTTTCATATTTCTATCTATGATTCAAATTTGAACAATAATGTCCTTTCAAATTAGGATCTACTGGCACAAGGATACCAAAAAAACAAAAAAAAACTTGTTTACTCCAGAGTTGTTAAATAAATAATCAATATTTGCAAACATCAGTGCAACAATCCTTGGAAAAATAAAGAATACCTTCTTCTATTTTGCGGTTATCCTTGACACGTAGGTATTCATCATCTCCGAGACGTTAAAGAAGATGATTTCTGTTCGGATGGCTTGGTCTGGAACTAATAATCCATGCCCTTGGCTAATGAATTTTTGGTAGGATTAACATCACCGCTCTGAGTCGCTTCGTGTCAAAGGATCCGCTCTCCGAAGACCTATTCTGAGGATTATAACATAAAAAAAAAAAAAAAAAAACAACACAAAAAATCTATCTACATAGAAGAAACATTTTAATATCCTTTCTGGTACATCATAATTTTCGGTATCCATAATCCTGCGGGATAATACCCCAGGGAGCGATGAATTTCTTGTTTGTTGTGTTTTGTATTTACTTTACCGACCGACCGACCCATTTCGTTTTTTGCAAAGACGACTTCTTGTCGGTTGTCCTTATTGTGATCCTTGATGTCTTCAACAAAACAGCCAATATCCTTTTCATTTTGGCTGCTTATTTGTTTCTCTATTTTGATTATGAGAAAAGCAAAGCAAAAAATAAAAGAAACTCAGCAGAAGGTGAGTATAAAAATATTTTCTTTTTTTTTTTTTGCAACATTTTTATCCTTGAGACCTTTGTGTTTATTTTTTTGTTTTTTTTTTCTTCTTATTTTATATGTATTGAGTAGTCCCTATGCTCTGCTATATAAGGATAATCTTGTTACCAATTTCTGGATTTAACTGAGGTTTGGTGAGGATTCTTTTTATGGATTTATTTCCAAAAATAAATATTACTTTTCTTTTTGGCATCCATTTCATGTGTGATCCTCTCTGTGATATCCTCGGCTATTTATGCTGATGGGATTATATCATTGCTATGGTTGTTGTGTGGTAAAGCAGACCATACGCGAAATGAGATTAACACCTATTTTGTCCTTGACTATCTTCATGGAGAAAAGAAATCTCAATCTAGTGTGACATTGTGGTAGATTTTCTAGTTTAGGCATAAGAAGTAAAAGGATTCCTTGTGGTCTTAGTTTTGTATAGAGATATAATGGGACCAGTTTTTTTCTAAGGATAACAAAGTTTTTTCATATTTTGTGAAGGGTTTGCTCTTCTTATAGTTAAGGATTTTCACACATGTAATGGTAATGAAAATAAGGTGTGAGTACGGTCAAGTAATTGGTTAATTTTTCGGGTAAGAATTATTTTTAACTCTTTTTTTTTTGGACAAATTGGGGTGTCCGTAGAGATTTCATTGTGTGACTCAATAAAAGCATGACTTGCTTTAAGCTTTGTATGGAAAAATGTTTATTACACAAAATTAATAAAAATACTTCCTTTAGCATAATTTTGTAGGCAACGATGTCAGCATTCTGATATCATCCAGGGAAGTAGCCGAAACTTTTTTAGACTGTCAGCCACCTGAGAAAGACAACTCTGCGTTGTCGTGCCGAAAAATGTCAGCTCTTGGATCAAAGCATTTTTTGTCTTAAATTGTAAACGAATAAATTTATAAAAAAAACAGTCTGCTGATTGTTTTTTTTTGGTAAACGATAGAATTTTTAAAGTTTTTCAATCAAAAAAAAAAAAAAAACAAAAAAAGTTACACATACGCCACAGTGACCCATTCATTTTGAAAACAATTTCTTCTTCATAATTTCTATTATTGAAACCATTTGCTGTGAAGTTCGCTAAGATGACCTCAAAAAAAAAAATATAGCTAATTTTTTTTCTATTAGTTTTAGACCTACCTCCGTGATGGTATTTTTTAACGATAAGGCTAGCTAAGATGAACAACTGGCATTAAGAGCATCTATTTCAGCTAAGGTAAAATATTTTTTTTTTCTCTGATTACGGAATATAGCAAAATGTTCTTGCTACTTCATCCGCCTTACGCTTACGCAATGTTTTTTTTTGAACTGTCAAAAATACACAGTTTTGAAAGCTTTGATTAATATAATTAGTTATTTTTGTAAAAAAAATAATAAACTACTATTGGTACCAAAGACAGTTTTTCTGTCAAATGCATCCTTAAAAATCTATATATATTTTTTTTTTTTTAAACAAATAGTTGAAATACGTTTTTTTTTATCAACATTGCAATCGAATATATGGACCCTGCCTACCTAAGGAGACAATGAAATGTTTCTTTTATAGATTAAAAAAACCAAAAAAAACCTACAAGTCGTTGTTTTCCTTCACCCATTGGTCGAACAGACAATAGCTTGTCACTAAAAGGACATCAATCAATATATTCAGACATTCATCCAAGAAACATCAAATCCACTAGAACCCCACAAACATCTTCCCTCTCTCTCTCTCTCTGATCATACCAGAGTCATGTGTGCTCATGTACCACGTCAATCTGCAGAAGAACACGATATTGTCGCTCACTATTATGCAGCACACCACGCATACCTACCACCATCCGAAACGCAAAACTTCCAAGGTAGCAGCATACCAACAACTTGCCTTAAAAAATAAAAAAAAACAAAAAAAAAATCGAAGAAAAGACAAAAACAACAGCTTCACAAGGCCATTTTCCATTTAGAAACACTAAAGCACTCCATAATCATCAATTGGCCGGCATCAAATTGAATTCGAATCGACACATCTCCCAAGTTTATACGAATATAACTTTTTTTCTATTCCTGCTGATGCCTCTGTATACCAAACATGGATGTTCTTGAAACAACTACAGTGTTTGATGGTCCTTTCGGAGAGGGAGTATAAATCTGCCATCAGTGCCAGGATGACCATTTAAGGTCCATGCAACAAAACATAACACAACACAACACACTCGGTGAATGTTTTGTTGCGGTTGAAGTCGTCCGTCGCGTCGCGTCGTCATCGTCGTTGCACTGGGATGCGCCATCGAAGAACGACAACCGCGAGGAATCCAATTCATTGGCGCCGTATGAGTGTGCAGAACGCGGACGCATAAGGACATGACATCGAAAGTGGTTACCGAGACGCTTTATTCATGCAGGTGCTGATATAAATGGCTATAATGTGGAGTCTCCTCGACTTGCTTTTTTTTTTTTTTTGTTTCTTGGCACACCACCGACCGGAAAGGGAATGCTATAATTCGCAGAAAATGAAGTTCGCCTTAATGTGCCCTAATTGGACCCTTGAAACATTCACTCTTCTTTTCTTTATGGTTTTGTTTTTTGTTGTTGTTGTTGTTGTTGTTGTTGTTATTGTTGTTGGTGGATTGGCACTGAACGCCTTCAAACATAGTGTGACCAGCATAATTCTTAATAAAAAAGGAGCCTTTATTTTTATGAAATTGTATAGTAGACCAGTTTATACCAATCAACAGGTTATTATCATTCTTTGAAAAAAGCCAATTGACTAATAAGAAAAAGAAAAAAAAAACAATGATACGTACTAAAAATATGAATATTTGATAGTTGGGATATAAAAAGTCAGTCTTTTTTATATTATACCAGTAGAACTGGTATACTGGTACCTACACTTCAAGATAAAGAACAAATTTCAATTAATGTCATCAAGTTAACTTACGAGTGTAGCAAAAAATATTTTTTATTTGATTGTAATTTATTTTGTGTTGTGAGAAACACCAGTTTATACCAATCAACAAGTTAATAGTGTTCATCAAGAAACATTGGTTCTCTGTTCTCTTATAAGAAAAGTAAGAAGTAAGTGAAGAAACATTAAATTTTGGTCAATGGGAGTGAAAATGCTATTTTTTTCTATTATACCAGTTGCATGGTCCTAAATATAAATTATGTACTATTATTTTTACCAAAAAAATTGTATCACAAAATTTTTAGCCATTTTATTTTTATTATTTGGAATTATGTTTCGAGTAAAACCAATCAGTGGGTATGAAATGTCAATCGTAAGGTGTCGATGGAATAGGTAATAAACTTTGTGCACTTTAGCAAAACCAGCTATTTTTTGTTATTTATACCAATCAGGCGGCTCATGCTAAAGTTAAGGTCCTAAGATGACTAGTCACTTTAAAAGAATCATATTCTCATAGAAACATTCTTTGTTTGGTTTTAATTTATATTGTTTTATGTATTATACCAGTTTATACCATTCAACAAATGAATCCTATTTCTTGTTTAACGTGCCTTATTCATCAAATAATCAAATAATAAATGAAAAAGTAGGTACATTTTTGAAATTTGTGGTCAAATTAGTAATATTTTTGTCCATTATACCAATTAAGATGTGCAAAGAAAAGCTACTGTTTAAACCTACTGGATTTTTTTTTTTACAATTCATGAATAACACAAACATTTAAACACAAGACAATAAATTATTGCATACATTTTAAGGAGCTATATGTTTTATACCAGTTTATACCAACAAGAAGATTTAAAATAAAATTATGTGAACTTTCCTGAACAAATGCTTCACTGTCTAAAATGCAGAAATAAAGAAAAATTTCTTTATTTTTGTCAATTTTCTTTTTATACCATTTAACAATAAAAAATAGAACTTCTAAAACCTTTTTTTTCCAAACAAATTTTGTATCATCGCTGAATAATCTTTGTACTCATTTGCACTTGAGAAAAAAATAAAAACTCACCTGGTCACACTGGTTTTACTCATTTGAAGTAGAATTCCAGGATCTCTTAGCATAATTCTCAAGTGTCACTTACAGTCGCAATTTATTAATATTTTTCTTTTGCTCCACTACTGTGTGTTCTTTCTTCTTGATTTTTCTATATACGAATATGATGCTGCCAGCACTGGCTGGGCTGCTGCAACTTCCATTCTTTTTTCGTGATGTGGCATGCGAATTAAAATGATTTATCCCATTTGGCGTTAATAGCCCTTAGGGCCTTGTATAGTTCCTCAAGCCTCCTCAAAGCCCTGCCACATTCAATTACATGCTTCCCCATCAACTCTACTTTACCTACTGTATGCGGCATCGTTCTCGTCTTCGTTCTCATCCTCATGTATACAAAAACCCATTCCCTGAGCATCATCCCCTCGTATATTCGTCATCATTATTACACTTGCTTTCGAGAGGTCTTCATTTTTCGTTTTGAACAAAAATTTCAGCTGCAACTTGGTTAGCTGGTGCTGCTTTCCGCCACAATGCGGATATGTAATTGAACAATTAAAGCATAATGAAAGAGTTGTGAGTGGATCACACGCGTGTGAGCTATACAAAACCTACCAACGAACGACGATGGCGACGACGGACGATGCTGACTTCAACTTCGACGACATGATGATGATGAGGACGACGACGACGCTATGGCGTCTGTTGTAGCAAGTTCTCGCTCTCGCTATCAATTGTAATTTCTTTTGACGAAATTAATTGAAGCGAACAGCGAAAGCGGCAAGGCAAACGCGCGCACCACACTGGAGCTGGTTCTGGTTCCCCTGGTTAATTGTGATTCTTTGTGGTCGTGCAACCGGGTTGAAGAAAAAGAAGAGAACTCTTCCAACAGAATACAATAAAAAAAAAACAGGATTCAAAAACATAAAAAGTTTAAAAAATACATTTTCCAAAGGGATGAGGTCTTTCCTTTTGCAATAATAATAAAATAATTGACCATGTGGACGATTGGTTGTCGTTGAGTTGGTCGTCTGTTGCTCGACAGTTGTTGCTGAGTACTTGAAAAATAATTTTTTAGCAAACAAGTTGCAAAAGAGTAATGAGATCAAGATCTTGAGATGAAGTGGACGAGTGTCTTTTTGAAGTAGTGAATTGGATGTGTCGCAGCTCACTTGGTGTGATTGTTTAATTGAACTAATTAATGATGAAGTGCATTGAAGATTGAGGATTTTTTTTTTTTTGTTCAATGCGAAGAAGAGAACAGTATTAAAAGTAGCTTTTGGTACTAAATGAGATCCCTAACTATGAATGGTTGCGTTGCCTGATGACTGCATCATAATCACCAAATCAAGTATTTCGACATCCGCTATGGTTTTATCCTTGATGCAGAGGTTTGGGCTTTCTTGTCTTCTCAAATCTGGGGTTGGAATTTGAAGATTTTCCTGGCCATGATTACACATCTTTGAACAGCTCATGAAGTTTGCGGTTGCATCCTTTTCTCTACTCGCCCATTTTGCTCATACACACTAATATTGGTAGAAGAATTTTTTTCCTAAAGAATTCGGTATTAGCTCACCATTTCACATTATCATCCAACACTCGACACTATAAACCAGAACTACTGTCAAAATTAAGGTTTTTTGAAGCAAGCACTTTATCTTCGGTGCAAGGAGTTTTTAATCAATTTGTATTGCTGCACCGAAGTAGATGATTATTCATCTTTGATCTGAATAGCCAAGGCAGCTAGACTGACAAGTAGCTTTGGTGCGAAGGCAGCTACAGCCGGATGATAGCCTCACTACTCGGGTTGACGGTGCCCTTCACATCTCATCATCCAGTAGAGGATAGGTTATCCCGACGATCAATCTGGAGTTACCTTGTTACACAAAACCAAAAGTACAACGCCTAGAAAAATAAGGACCTGCGGTCAACATACCGGTGGGATATACCCATAGTATGCCGGCCCAGATCCGTATTCCAACATGGTGCGAAGTGACTCTTCAAACGTTTGATGGGTATCCGTTCGAGTATCTTACGACCACACTTTTCAGTAATTTGCGCTTGCCACTTTCCTGTTGCCCACAATTTTGGGATTAGTTCTATGACAGTTGCACTTTGGGGTTGCCGCCTGAAATACACATTCAATCCTAACTTGATAGGATGAGTCAATTAATTGCTCTAATTTGTCAACCTTACCCATGTAACCGTTGAAAAAAATTAATTTTATTCCAACTGGGCAACTAGATCAACCGGTTCGTTAGTCCGATTAACCATCCCAATCTTCAACTTAGTAAGTTGCATTCTCCCTCAAATCATTTGACTATGATTATTGGATCCATTGCTCAGCACATATACCGATTAACATATAAGGATGGACACACGCCTAAAGCCTTTCGCGACTAAGCATTTTGAAGAACAGTGTCTTCTCCCATTCTTTGAAATGACCGATCTTCTCTTCTATTGGGAAGTGCGTTTGAATGCACACATTTTCGGTGCCGGGTATTAAAAGTTACGTTCAACTTCATTTCAGTTACATCTTCCGGATCCTGCAATTACTACCCCCCCCCCCCCCCCCTCTTCTGGTATTGAGGCTTTCTTTAAATCCCTTTGTTTGGTTTTTCTACTGAATACTAACTAATCTCTTAAATGAAGAGCTTTTATCCTAAAATCTTCATTAAAATAAAACACCACAACTATCAACACTGGATTCTAACGTGCGGATAGCCCAGAAACTTACATCCCACTAAGCTATGCTTCATCTTAAGAACCTGTCAACATTCCTTATTTAACCTCATTTAACAGTAACGCTCTTTACTCTCCGCACGTCAACATACTCTTTGCATCAATAAAAGAAAAAGTCAAGGATCAACTTGTTTAAAATTTCCAACCGAGACACTTTTAATTTAAAAGCAATGAAATGGAAAAAGCCCCTATAGTGTCGTCATCGGTCATACACTACACATACCTCGCATATATCTATTATTCCTGTGTTTTATAATAAAACCTTCAAACATAACCCCTTTTTGGCTGTCTCCAATCCATTAAAAAGTTTCGCCAAAACTATTTTCCAACTTGAAAATCATGACTCAACAATATCACTTATGCATGATGAGGATAATGAAACGGTGGTGCAGCAGCAGTGAGAAGAAGAGTGGTAGATTGTTGGATATTCCCCCAATGAGAGTGGAATGCATATTTCAAACGCATATTGCATCACATTCCTTAACGGACATTAAACTGAAAGTGAACAAAAAAAAAAAAATAAAGTTGCATAATAGTTTCATATACTGCCGAACGCTATATAGTAACTCCCACAGATGGTAAAAGTGGAGGCCATCACTTTGCAACCTATAATGGCTGATACAAAAAATAAAATGAAAACCACTCTTTCAATGATCCTTTGACCCAAACCCCAACCGCCTGCCCCTCTGACTTGCGTTAAGCTAACGAACATTTCATCGTCGCAGCCGCAAGAGATGAATAGTCGCCGTCATCGCATCGTGTCGGTAAATATCAACACTTTTCGACCTCTTTCTCCTCGGTTTTCATTCCCCTTCTCTTATCTGTTTTATTATTAAAAAAAATTCAGAAGAAAAGATACACAAACGTTCCACAACTTAACTTTCAGCTAAACGGTGGAACTCGCGCTAAAGCAAATATATTTCCCAGTGTGATGCTGATGCTGCTGTCTTGTTGTTGTTTTAGTCTTCTACTAGTTTACTAACTCCTCCTTCGATACCAGAGAGTCACTCTATGAGCAGCACAGTTAATTAAAAAGGTCAGGTCGAGTTTATTGGAAGCAGAGCATATCACACAACATACCTATGCTGGCTACAATCACTAAAGATACAAAAGTATCTCGCGCTCCTCCTTTGATGAAAAAGTTCTTCTTTTGTTGGCGAAAAGTTAGGTATACTCGTTTTTTGCACTGCTTTTTGTTGCTTTGCTCTTTTTTTTTTATTTCTACAGCTTGTCCGTCAGTTTTGTTTGTTTTCAGTTTGTTTTTCCAATTTGTTGCTATTTTTTTATGATATCATTCTTGCGATTATCGTAGGGGGGGGGGGGGGGTGTTGCAAAAAAAGGGGCCACCAGGGATTTACAAAAAATTTACTTCGAGGTTTCAACTTTTCACCGTACCACGAAGCAAAGTCAGTCTTTGTATACAAAAATCAGCGACCTATAGTCATGCTTTTAATCATTTTAAGGTTCCATGTTAAAAGACTGAAGGGAAAAAAATTCTGAAACACAAAGACCAAAAGGTGCGATGGTTATCGCTTGGCCTGGCATAGAAAAACTCGGGGAGTTCCCTCAAGTATAACCACGATGGCAAGAGGTGTCGAGGACGAAGAACATACCTTACCAATACCCATAAAAGCCTCAAAGTAAAAGATTTGTATTTGCTCCCAAAAGGTTGGTCTTTCGGTTTTGCTGGAAAATAAAGAACATCGGAACTCAGAGCTCAGACGTAAGAAGTAAAAACCAAAAAAAAAAAAAAGAAGTATCTTAAAGATACAACTTGTGCCTTTAGGGTAACAGCGAGAGGTTACCCCCAAAGACAGCGATGAAACGTGGCCACTTAATTGTGACTTCGTCCAATATCTTTTCTACATAGTCCCTAACCACACCACAACTCGTGCTAAAAGGGGTGAGAGATTTTTTTTTTTGTCCGCCAAACTGCTAAAACGCTATAAAGTCAGGAGGAGTGAGTGACTGAATGATGAGAATTAAAAGATACCGAAAAGTTTCAGTCTCCATGGATTATGAGGCGCTGGTTGTGCAGTTTTGGGGCGCGAGAAGTTCGAAAGACTTCCGTGGATAATCGGAGCTTAGCCTTCTTCTGCCATTTGCTGCTTCTGGTGCTGTTTCTGCGGAGTGCTGAGTTTAGTGATGGTGAATATAGTAAGTGAGTTTGGAAGGAAGAAGTAGAAGTTGAAGAAGAAGATGTGGTCTCTGGCTCTAGAATACATTTAAACATACCTATACATAAATTCTGCTTCTTTATACCTCCTCTTGGCAAAAGGTTATGAATACGTTTACATTAATTAGCTGTTGATTTAATTAATCCGATTAAGCAAAAGAGAAGTAAGAAAAGGCATCACACACATAGAAGCTTATGGTACTGCGTGTTACTCGCGTTGTGATGTTTGTATAGAGATGGAAAAGTTGTTTTCCGATGTTGATTGGAAACAACAACGTTTTGTTTTAATTGTTGCTTTAAGTGTTGCTTTTCTTGTGGTTGGAGGGGAGCAGGGTCGAGAGGAACCCATCATGGCATGACTTGGCATTGTCTTGTCAGTTTCATTGGAATTTTGCAGGTGAAGATTAGAATTCTGAGAATTTCAAAGAATAATGGAATACTTCTTTAGTTAAGATGTTAAACTTTCAATTTCTGGGAATTAGTTTTTTTTAAAAATTCAAGATTTTTTTTCAATGAAATAGATGAGAAGTATATTTAAAACAGGCTGATATTTTTTTGTTTGGAATAATAATTTGATTGATGTTTAGTTGGATACTGGGTTTTAGGCAACTAAGAAAATGCGAAACAGTAGCTAATGTAAGCCCTTCTCAAAGTTTTAAATTATTATCAAACTGTCATTGTCAATTTATTCGGTAAACTAACAACGTCTGCAAATTAAACAAAAATTATTCGACCGAAATTCGAACTCGGTGACTGCGACTTTAAGAGCGTTAAGGGGCCAACCCATAGAATCTGTCACTTCCGTTTCGTCAATGAATCCGTTGTCGATGAAGTTAAAAGTTCGGCTACTTTTTCCGTCTCGTCCGTTGATATGAGTCGCTTCTCATAAGAACGTGTGTATTTTATCGAGTTGTCAGTTGAAAACGCATCAACATGATCCCAACTTTCAAACATTGAATGTTGGAAGGAATAAAATCGTTTTATTGGCATTCGATTGCTATACTTTCTACCCATCTACCAATAAAACACAGCAAATATATTTGCCTCTGCGAATTCCCTAGATGCCAAAGATCATTTCGATCCAATTTCCATCGATTCGCTTTGCTTTGATCTTAGTTTGAATGTTTCTCTCTCTCTCCCTTATGGACTGCACATGCAATCAACTGTATACATTCCCTCGTCTGCATGCTATAATTGCAGAACCAAATGTTGTTGGCCATTAATTTCCTTTTAGCACAACGAAAACTCGATTTCGACAACATTTGCTAAGCTAAACCGATGAGATCACACAAATCATCGAATGCAACAAAACAGACATACACTAAACACCTCTCTCTCTCTCTCCCTACTCGAAGTGCAATATTCCTTTAATAATTGCAATTTTGAGATCACAGGCTACGCGCAGAGGCAAACTTTTCAAATTCTCCACGCACATCCGAATCGAATCGGGAGCAGTGAAACCAGCAGTTAAACTCCCATTCCAATCGATTTCATTTCATATATGCGAGTAGGTAGAATATGCAATAAAAATGAACCCAAAGTGATTTCGGTTCCCTTTTTCATTCTTCGAAGCCCAGAGGCGTGAAAAAGGACCTCATCACACTACAGTGCACCACACCGTGTCATCGAGGAGCATCTTTTTTAATTGCCATCGAATAAATGAGTTATTTTCCGTTGCTGTGTCGGGTCGGTGTGGCGTTTGTATTTCTTCCATATTCACACCATTAACTGGATTAACCGGGACGAGCTACCATGGAGGTCTCATGTCTAAGGTCTAACAGTGGGAAAATGAATTAAGAAAAAAACTGAAACAAGTCTCATCATCAGTGTTGTTATGACCTCGTTAAAATTTCATTCGTTTTACATTCATTAAGGGTCAATCTTAGTTTTTTTTATTTTTTTATTTGAAGACTTGCCGGCGCGTCGAAGATAAAAGGATACCGCTGGAGCAGGTTCACCATTGTTTTTTATTTTGATAGTTTCAGTTCTTATACTTTGATCCTAGACCACATTGATCAGGCGTAAAGTCGAACGAATCGTGGGTAGTTAAGAGGAGATATTAGGATCCAAAAGAATTTGTAGAAAATATGCTATACCTAAGGAAAGTCCAATATCCTAGTAACGCGTGGGCGAGTGTTGAATTTGAACAATGATTGTTTCGGTTTGGTTGAAAATCAATTTTTTGTATGAAGTAGGTACTTAAAAATTGCAGTTTTGTTTTTAGTATGAGAAAAAGATCGGTAAGGTGTGATATTTCATGCGGTTTGGTGCAGAAAAGAAGGCGTTGATTAGGTTTTTATTTCTGGTAATGGCTTTGTCAGATGTTACAACACATTGCAATTATTGTTTCTAAATGGTTTTATATTCGCTTGGAGAATTTATATGGATAATAAATAATTTAAGAATCATTGAAGTACCATATGGACAATCGAACTGCTCACATTGAAACTGCTGAAGTTGGCAGTACGATATAGTCCTTCTATTGCCAACATCACAGAGAAAGTAATCGATATCGTTGTAGGCTACAAGCAAGTAAAGAAGAAGAAAGAAAAAAGTTATGATGAAGACAGAAGATATTAAGAAGATTTGCCCTATTAAATCAGTACCAATCCCGTTTTCAGGGGGCAAAAGATGAAAAAATTATTAGCAGGATAAGGGCTGTGGGAAAATTTAAGATAAATGTTACCTACATGTATGCAAGGGAAACATTAGTTACATACAAAGTTTTTAAGATATCGAATTTTGACCTTCCCAAAAACACTTTTCAAAAACAAGACCATATTTTTTTTGTAAAACTTTCGATGCGCTAAACACTAGTCTGTATTTGCTTATATTGTAATTAATTCTTTGGGCTTTAAGAAACATTGCAAAAACATGAAATTTCTCTTTACCCAAACCTTTTCAAAAACAGTGTGTTTGGGAAATTCAAAATTCGATACATCAAAAGCTTTGTACGATAGAGAAATTTTCAAAATAGATTCGAGTTAAAAGAATTAAAATCTTTTGCAAAAGTAAAATTTTGTTCTAAAGATTATTCCTTGCTGGCTGATATTATCTCAAAATTTTTAAAAATATTTGTCGTCAACTTTTTTGATAAGGCCATTTTTTCAAAATAAATTCGTCAAAACCCCAAAAATTAAAATTTTGTTAAAAACAAATTTTTATACCTAATTGAAAAATAAACCTACAAATGTACGTTGGGAAGAAGTTTCATCAAAATCAATCCATTTTTGAAAAAGATAAAAAAAAAATTATTTTTGGTATTTTTCACAATATTTTTAAGGTCAAATAGAAAATTTAAGTGAGCAAAAGTTGTAGATTTTTCTAACACCTACAAGTTTTGTGTTAATTTTGTTTACGCTACGTTAGAAACGAAGATTTTCGGCACCCATCCCACTTTTTCACCCACTCACCCCCTTTTCCTCAATATTTGGTGGCAAATTTATTTATCCCCTTTCTTATTTTTACCATTTTACCAAACCAAAATTATTAGCTCTGGTCTATGCGAAAAACCCGTATTCTTCAAAAAAAACTAAAACGACACTTTCAACTGTGCACGATAGTTTCCCCAAATCTATACTAAATATAAAAGCCAAATATCAAATTCAAGGATTGTTCATGTTCAGCCTTCAGTTAATTCTTTATTTAAAATTAATAAATTGACTGTATTGTTTTTGTTTATGAGACTAAACAAACACTCATAAACAAAAAAAACAACACTAACTTGTCACGCATATTCCTAACACCATAAATTATGATTGGGCAATTTAAATATAAAAAAAAAACTTATACACGAACACGGACACGACCTTTGTGTCAAAAAAAAAATTCTTTAAACATAAAAATATTGATTTAACTTTAACAACCAAACCACTTTATTGTTTTAAGAACTTTACACGCTTAAAAATCAGTCAAAAATTATAAACACAATTTAATAAAATCCCACATAGCATAATTCCCAAAGCTGTTGTTTTGTTTTGTTTTTTGGTGATTTATGTATAATGAGACAAATCCAAAAACATAAAATCCAATGGCCTTGACTTTTTACAGTTGATATTGTATTCTTATTATTATTATTTTTTTTTTTTTTTCAATAAACTTATATAGCTTTTTTATTATATCACTCGCCATTGACAGCGAGTTGTTCCGTGGGAAATATAAAAACTGAAAAAAGAAAAATAAAAATAAAACAAATAAAATTTATGGATAATCATAATTTAGATGCAAAATTGATTGAGTCAACAAAAGTTAATGGCTTCACATTTTTGATATGAAAACAATTAAAAATCTTTAAAAAACGAAATTTGATTAATGATAATTTTTGCTCCAACACCTGTCGATAATGTAATAATTGGATATTAAATTGCTTAATAAATGTTATTCACACCATGAACCAAAACAAAAGCAAAAAAAACACCCACAAGTATTTTTATTGATACATTAAGTTTAACCTACACAATGTTTTATATTTTTTTTTTTGTTAATTTAAATAATTTTAAGGCAATTAACATAGTCAAAGTTTATAGTGTTATCGATTTATCAATAAAATAATACCGTAATAAGCTTTGTAACATTTCGGGAAACATTTATTAATATTAATTGATTTTACTTGCGATATGGGTGGGTACTATACGGCAAGTTTTGGATTCGTAAAAAATTAATGATAGAGAATGCAAAACAAGCGGGTCTCGCAATTTTGTCTGTCTGTCTGTCAGTCTGTCTGTATCTATCTTGAGGTAGAGCCTAAAGTACTTAAGCGATTATTTTCAAACTTGGTAGTTAAGGCTTTTCGGTGATTCCCTAGAGGGGAAATTGGAATTTTTTTTTAGAACCAAAATTAACGGTACCTGCCATACAACCAATATGGAAAAACTTGATTTTCTCAAAAACGGCTCTAACGATTTTGATTAAGATTTTTATGTGTAATACAACAGGAGAGCTCGTACTTTTGAAATAAAAAAAATATTTTTTCGTCGGTTAAAAACGGTACCTCCCATTTTTCGTACCTCCCATTTTTCGTAAGCGACTCCACGGATTTCGATGACAGTTTTTGCACAAGAAGTTCTCAACAATTTTCAAGTTATTTCATATCAAAATTTTGAAAAACAAAATTTTTGGATTTTTAAAAAAAGTTTCAAATTTTTTTTTTCAAAAATCAATTTTTCGTGAATGATTTTTTTGAAATTTTGGTTTTAGATGTCCATTAATATTCAAACTTTTTTTTTAAACAAAGCTTTAGAATTTTTGTACATAAAAAATTATTTTTTTTAAAAACGGCTCTAACGATTCTCAAAATTTTGTTTCTAAAAATTAATCTTTTTAACACAATCAAATGGCATACTTAGTTTTGAGATTTAAACAATTTAAGAAGTTGTTTAAGTCATTTTAGTAATAAATTTTATGTTTATTTTTTTAATTTTTTATAAAATTAAAAACTTTACATATTAAGCTTTAGCATCCACTGCAACTTTGACCCTAAGAGCAAGTACGTGCGACCCAATCGTGCATTTTATTTTAAGTAAGGTCTATCGTTTTATGGATACAATTTTGTTTCTACAACTATTTACGGTACCTGCCATACAACCGTTTTTTTGTAATTTTGATTTTCTTCTTTATGATCCCCTTGAATTCAACTATTTTTTTTTATAAAAACGCTTTTAATTTGCAGTAATACAGTTTAGAAACAAAATTTTCAAAAATTAGATCTTTGGATTTAAAATTCTTTTTTTTTAAATCTTTTTTTTCGAAAACTCCTTATATTTTTTATAAAAATTCAGTTTTTAGATGTTGATAAGCAATATCTTAAAAATGGCCTACCACATATATTTAAAAAAAAAATCTTGCAAAATTTTATATAGAAAAAATAATTTTTTTTTTAACGGCTGTAACGATTTTCAATTTTTATTTTAAAATGTACAATTATAGAAAAAATCAAATTGCATACTTCGTTTTGATTTGAAAATTTATTTAAGGAGCTTTTAAGTCATTTGAAAATCGAATTTTATGCTTTGCTGATGGGTAAAGTTGCTATCATTTGATTTGAAACTCATTTATATCATGACTTCAAAAAGATTAAGATGAGTCAGCGATTTTAGTTGTTAAATCTTTTGTAATTCTTTTTTTCAAAATTTGATCACACGCAGACGTTAAGCTTTTTTATCATTTAAAATACCAATATGCAACTGCAACCACTAATAAATATAAATGTGTGTGTATGTTCATCGCTTAATCAGTATATATATTAAAAATCGTGATCCATGTTTTACTCATTTCTTCAACTAATCATTATCCAAAAGTATCTTTTAACACGACAAACTTAAATAAAACACTGACTTCTGCAAAAAAAATGAAAAAACAAGTCAATTAGTATAAAAAAGTGGAATCGTTTTGTTTTTACAACTTGAGATTACAATCTTATTGAATTAATTTTTAGTGAACATGAAAAGGGCAGACCTTATTCAACCTCAAAAGACAAACAAAACGAACAAAACCAAAAAAAAAAAAACTAAGCAACACGTTAACATACATTTTCCTCTCATTATTGCATTGACTTTATAAAGCAAATAGCATCTTCTTCTTCCTTCTTCTTAAAATACAAAAATATATTACCTGTGCCTTCTCCAAAAACCTCATCAACTAAACTCCCTGCTTCCCCTCAACATCTCACACAAAAAACAACACAACACATTTTGCGTCAAATCAACCGCATATAAGGTTTTTTTTTTTTTCTTTTCTTTTGAGACAAACACACATTTATAGGAACTCTCAAGTCTCAACTTTGGCATCCATAGCGCAGCTCCACAAAAGACACAAAACTCTTAAAAATACGAGTACAATAATAATATCATGCCTCGAACCAAAAAGACGTCTTCCAGACATCATCACATCGTGTCATTGTTTTTCATCACGATTTTCCTGTTTTTCAATTTATTTTATACTCGTACAACCAGCCCCAACTTAAACGAGTACCAGACCAGAGAGAACCTACTATCTTCTACTTCGGCTTGATTTTTGCTATTTGTGTTTAGCCAAGAAATATTGAAAGTAAAATACAACAAATATTTGATCGCCATGCATCAGGCCTGTAGCTGTACTTGTGTGGGGGGCAAAATTAGGGCCTTGCATAAATATTTTCTCTCTTTTTTGAAAAACCTAATTCAAAAAATTATAGTTAAAGATGATAACATGATTTCAACAATTGATATGGGGGTCAAGGACCCCTTGCTTGTAAAATATCTTAATATCAATTCAGCTAAGCTTGTCTTGTCTGCACTTGCAATTGTTAAAACAGAAACTCAACTTCAAATAAACCTGACCTGGGGGGCCTCCCCCCTCATTTCAAAATTTTCCTCAATATATCAATTTTTTGCATAGCCTTCTATTCCCTATCTGCGTCCCTTCCAATAAGTTGTCTGAATTAAAGAGGGGTGGCAAGGGGGGGGGGTGCTTGCCCATCCCTTTTCTCGTTTGTTGTATACTTTAATGCAATATAATTCGTTCTTGAACGAGTTTACCCCTCCCCTCCCTCAGCGTTCGCCCTTGTCTGAATTAGAAAAATATTAACATAAAGCCGTTTTTGGGGCCTTCGACACTCTTCAACCCGAATAACCACCCCCCCACCACTTCCACCTCAAATTTTCAAAACTTGCTTCATTTCATCGTGCACCTTCTTTTTGTCTAAAGGGCGTCGATATACCCTCTGTTGTTTTGGATTGATAACAAACCGTTCTCATTCGAACTGAGCGAAACTTTGTTATGTGAAGGCCTGATAAACCTTCCACCCGGCCCTGTTTTGATTCATCTATCCCTATCAGTCCATGCATCGGTGTCGTTGCTCGCCGCATGTGATGTTTCGAGGCCTGAATGAAGGAGGCATAAAATCCTTGGTTAGTTTATCTCCTGCCAAGATTCCGCTCTAATTTTTTGCCTTCTATTCGTTTTCTTTTCTCTCATTTCGCGCCTTCCCAACAAAGAAAAAAAAAAAAAAAAAAACTAAAATCTGATTCTTTGTTCAGGATCGAATGTTTGCCATTCCGAAGCCGACTGATGATTCAATGGATGCTGCTGGTTAATATCTGTTGTGCCTTAACGTCTACAACACTGCTGTCGTCATCGTCGTCATCATTGTCGTGGTCTTCTTTTTCGCTTAGTTTATCTTCTTTTCATTATCGCTTCATTAATTGCTAATTAACAATGTCCTACATGAATGAGATACAAAGGAAATAACAAATAAGCCAAAGAGTATATAGAAAGAATGAAAGAAGTCTGCTGGTGAATGCACACGTATATTACACATATAGGACCTGCTACATGCATATAGAAGACGTTAAAATCGAGATTTCATAATCTGCTGGCGAAGCCGCTTTTTCTTCTTCTTGTTCCCTTTTTTTGATAGAAAAGATACATCGTCTCTTTGGAATGGGAGAGGAGGTAATAGGAGGCGGATGCTGTTGAAGCCAGCTATAAAGCTTCTGTGACTTTATTTTACGCCTGGCGAAAGGTTTGGTTTATTATTTTTTTCTCTCCCCTTTTCTTCTTCCTTCCCCCTTTTCATCTTAATCTTTCCCTGGAAGGAAGTTAGTATAAATTTTTATATAGAAATGAAATGAGTTGTGAAAAAAGGGTTGTGACTTGGGACGGGAGTGTGCGATACAGAGATACCAGATCAGCTGCTGGGATATTATGACAAGAAGAGTAAAAGAAAAGAAGAAGATATGCCACAGTAGCAGATTTAAGCTGAAAGATTATGAAAATCAGGTTAGCTGTGTCTAATTTGTAAAAGAAGCTTACATAGATTTATCTATAGAATGTGCGGTTTTATCCGGGGGTAAACGCGAAGAAATGTTATTAATTTTTATGTTCTTCTAGATGGAATAGCTTAAATGTTATCAGGAACATTTCAATTACACATACTTACACCTTGATATTTGTATTCTCTTCTTTAAGTTGAAGAACACGGGAAATATTTTTTTTTTTAACTATAAGGGATATTCCTTTTTGACGAGAAAAAACAATTTTAGTAATATCTTAGAATAAACACTCGAAGAAACGTAATGCAACGATTTTGAAAAATGTCAAAATTTCAATGATTGTTAGCACCACAGGATTTTGACCCACTGGTGACTGAGTTGTGACTTAATAGTGAACGAGTGGTATTAGATTGGTGACCGAATAAATAAGCTATGACCGAGTGGTGACCAACTGGTAACCAAGTAGTGTCCGAATGGCGACGTAATGGTGACTGAAAAGTGACTGAATAATGACCGAATGCTGACCCAATGTGGACAGAATTAGGATAGAGTGAAAAGTAACTAATCACTGTAATGGACAATGGTGTAAAAGGGAACATGTGGTGATGGAATAGTCCCGTGTAGGACTTTCCGTAGTAGATCTTCGTGTGCTCTCTCCATTCCATCAAATTTCATATTTCATATCAGCTTTGTGTCTTCATTAGTTGTTCGGCGGCACGTGGCCTGTATGAAATCCGGACAATTTACTTACAGATCTGAAATTCAATGATCAAGTATCGTTTGCCAGGGTTGTCAATATTTAGATCTTCCACATCCAAGGCACATCAAAACTACCGAACCTGATTACCCAAAATCTTTAAAACCTAGAATCTTATTTTAATCACGGTTTTGTTGTTCCGTTTTTTTTTCTGTCTTCCGAATTGGGTTTTTTGTTTTTCAGGCTTTCCAGAATTAATAATGTCGACATTTTTGACGTTATTGAAGCAATTTTCTACGTGTAGCAAATAAGACAGTTTAGGTGAACAAGTAGTGGAATAACATTGTTCTTACTCTTAGTGCCCTTATTTCCTCAGTTTTTGTTCATTAATATTTATGGAATATTTAGAGCCTTCCAATTCCAATTTCTAAAGGTCTTAAAAGTTCATAATTTCAAATAAATAATATGGTACCTCACGTGTAAGGTAACTATCGCAACCATTTTCCTCCTAATTTGACTTCATTAAATCGATACTTCACTTTATTTCCATTAAAATTGGTCGATTTTTTCTTGGAATTAACATTACAAAAAAACCTACCAATATTCTGGATAATCAAAAATACTTTTTCAGTCCGATTTCCAATTATTGTTAATCGACCAAAATTTATACACAAAAAAATCAACTTCCAAATATCAATTCAAATGCATTTCGGCACTTCATTAACGATCTTCTATAATGCTTTAATCTTGAACACAAAAAAGAAAAACTGTCTGAGAAACAGAAAAAAAAACTTAATTTACTTGCTTTTGCCCTCAATTTCCTCAATCAATTTTCCTAATCTATACATTTATTCAAATAACACTTTTTTTTGTGCTCTATCATTGCTCGAATACAAAAAATTATAATTTTCCAAGGAACCAAACTTCACCCATCATTTTATTTTTTTTTTTATTTCTATATTGTTTGCGATGCACCTTTTAAAGCCTAAAAATAACCTTCCTAAGCGCCATCCGGAACACACAAAACAAAGCAAAAAAAAAAAAAAAAACCATCAAATCATTGAATTTGATTATCATCGAAATATAATTCCAAAGATATGCTAATAAGTTTGTTTGTGTCGTTGTGTCTTCGTCGCGTCGTCGGTCGTCGACGTTGCCCCCAGACGCACACAACACCGGATATTTAACCTCAAAAGTCGACAACAGCAAAAGAAAAAAAAAAACATCAGTCAGTTTAATGCTCCAAAAATAAACAAAAGGCTAAAATCGGGTTTGAAACCTAAAAGGGAGGGGGTGGGGGGCTACTGATCCCTCCTCATCAGAAGAGTAAAAGAGTGGGAGAGAGAGAGAGAGCAGTCCCAAAAATTCGAATTCTCTTCCGTGATTGATTACCTGCTGAGACAGAAGGTAACCCGACCAAGAATAATATTCAAGGGGGTGGACCTCTTAGCCACCGCATATACCCGACCATACCCAGGTCAAATATATCATTTTTATGAGACAGAATTTTTGCCCCTTTTTCGGGTAGAGAATGCCTAATAAATTACTAAGCCGAGCCAACAAAATATGCTGTTTGTGGGTTTTGCTTTAGCATTCCCTTGTCTGATATCGATGCGGGGCTCCCTCTTGAGAATCTGATGGTGTTCTGCGCTGGCATAGTGAAAGCTTCCTTCGGGTGTTTTTTTTTTTCTTTCCTTTGTGTTGTTGTTTGCGTTCAAAATTTTTGATTTATTAATAATTCTCGATTAATTAAATCGTTGGATTTCCATAAATCCAACCGGGCGAGTCGGCTATGACTTTTCAGTTCGTTCGGTTATAAGCCGACTCTAAGAGAGAGAATTTGTGTGTGGAAAGGTAAAAATAGCTCGCTGGAAAATTTTGACCCACTTTAGCAGTCAAGTATATCATCATAATTTTGATAGCTTGGCGTGTGTTCTGTGTCTCTCGCTATGATGATGCCACCACCATGAGCGACCACCACCATTTTGCCGCCATATCGGTCGCTGCCACCATATCGTCGTCATGGCCATGGCCCGTATACCTAGTCAAAAGTAACTGGAGATAGACATCAATGGGCGATTTATTTTGATTTAGGAGCCGGAAGAAGAGTGAAATCGATGGTTTAGATGGCAAAAGTCAGGAGCAAATGGGCCTATGAATGGCTGAGAGAATGAGAAGATTCTTCATAACACAATGTTATGAGTGTTTAATCATAAAGAACCGCACGAATTCGAATTTGTGGAGTTCAAGGCGTAAGCTTTCAATATTGTTTGAGGTGAATTATGTGAATCCAAAGGTTTTTATTGTAAAATTATGTTTAAGAGGGACGACACAAATTACGGTTACAGAGGTATCCCATACCTGCTATAAGCGACCTTTGAAAATTATATATGTATGATGAGGGGGCCCTTTAACCTAGTTATTGTGAAACAAGTGTATTTCGGCGTATTAAATGTCAATATTTTTTAGGGCTTGGCCGATGATGAATGCGAGAATGTTTGTATTGATATTCCGAATAGGTTAGATTTTAATTCTATTGAAGTTATACTTCTTTACTGGCGGTGGCGTTTATACAAATATTCAACCATTTATAACACATAGACTTTTTTAGCTTGCGCGCGTACATAAGTAAGAACGCCTTTTTTGTTGTTTTGTTTTTATTTTAAGAATGTACGGAAACTATGATAAGAAAAGATTGTCAAGCAGAATAACAATCCACTCCCATTCAATACCCCACTTTCTCACACTCTTTATTCTTCTGCATCTTCCATTTTGTCTATTATTATCAGCTCTTCCCAGGGTTTCACAGAGAGCACTGTGGGGCTAATTCAAAATTATAGTTTATAAAATCCAGGTTTTCGGAAAATCTCATTTCAGTTATTAAACTATGATATGCATGCAGCTAAAGCCCCAGCAGCAGCTGCAGCAGCAGCAGAACCACACAGCAGTCTCAGGAACCCAGTAATCAGCTGAAGAGATGTAATTATAATCTTTACCATGACTAACTAACTAGTCTTTCAGCAAAGTGGTTCGGTCTTTGGTGTCGGTGTGTATCCCGACATAATCGAGAGGAGCAACGTGTATTCCTGATGGTTTGCTGTTGAATTGCAGGTGCTCCATTGGTCGCATATGCATGCAATCTGTCCCATATACTTGTTTGCCTTTTGAATAGAACGGTGCTGGACCATCACTATTATTATCATCATCATCATCATCGTCTTCATAATATTCAACCAACACTCCAGTCGCCAACCGACTCTGAGACCTGGAATTATGTATAGGTTAGGTACTTTAGCCAAGGCATGATTGTATTCAGTTCCCGGGTGTGGTTTTATGTGCTAATTAAAATTCTCTTTTGTTAGCATAAATTAACTTAATTAAAATAAAATTAATAATCCTCCAAAGAGATGAGCGGACTATAGTTTATGAAATGGTCTCTCACTACTTATACACTCTATGTCTCTCTCGCTTGGATGCAATTGCAATTGCATCGCTTTAATATCGCGTCGCGTCGGTCGGTCGGTTGGTCGGTCGGGGATTTAAGTGCTTTCCAGAAGGCTCAGGTAATAATGTGTGTTGCATTTGTGGAGTGGCTGGCGTGATAATAATCCTTGATTTAGATAATTACACTCTGGGTAGATTAAGCTTCGCATGGGCTTATCGTTTTTATTGATCAAATCATCTCTATCTCTCTTCTATGTATAGAATTCCGTAACACCTATAGAATAAAATTGAAGATATCCTTAACCACCATAGAAGCGCGAATGTTTGCATAAAGGAATTTTTTTTGCTTAACAGAACATAATTTGATGGGAATTTATAATAATAGCAAACAATAGGTACTTTCCTGGGAACAATATTATTAAATTTGAATGATTTTACCCTCGTATGCTGTGTATTTTATTTGCAAAATCATCTTCAAATAAAATGCACGAATGAGTCGCACATACTTGCTCTTAGGGTCAAAGTTGCTGTGGATGCTATGTCTTCGTATATAAAGTTTTTACATTAAATTTATTATTTAAATGACTTATGACAACTTCTTAGATTGTTTTGACCCAAAAACTAAGTATGCCATATCGTCAGTTAAAGTGCAGGACCTCGTAAGTATTTTTAGCATGTTTTGCAGAAATCACAAAAAAACTTCGTAAAAAAATTGTTCTTCTTTAAAATATTTTTTTACGAAGTTTTTTGTGATTTCTGCAAAACATGCTAAAAATACTTACGAGGTCCTGCACTTTAACGGACGATATGATTTTGTTAAAAAAGATTAATTTTTAGAAAAAAACAAAATTGAAAATCGTTGGAACTGTTTATAAAAAAATAAATTTTTTATATCCAAAAATTTTATATCAAAAATTAAAAAAAAAAACTTTGAATGATAATTTTAAGAAAATATTCATAGACATCTAAAACCAACATTTCAAAAGAAATCATTTACGCGTTTTCGAAAAATTGATTTTTGAAAAAATTTTTAATTTTTTTTTAAAAATTTTGATATAAAATAACTTGAAAATTGTTGAGAACCTTGTGTGTGTCATCGAAATCTGTGAAGTGGCTTACGAGAAAATCATAAAACAGGAAAACTCTATGGAGGTACCGTTTTTAAACGATGAAAAAATATTTTTTTTATTTCAAAAGTACCTACGACTTTGCCTGTTGTATTACACATAAAAATTTTAATCAAAATCTTTAGAGCCGTTTTTGAGAAAATCAAGTTTTTTCCATATTAGTTGTATGGCAGGTCCCGCTAATTTTGGTCCCAAAAAAAAAATAGATAACAATTAAACATGACATTACGATGTTAGAGAATATTAAAAAAGTGGGTCAGAAATTCTGTTTGTCTGTTTATCTGGCTGGATGTATTAGAACACACAGCCTTAACAGATTTGGCGATTTAAGTCTTGCCCAAACCAAAGTGCGACAGTGCGACACTGCAGTGCGACACGATAACGGCAAAATTCATTTACACAGCGTCATATGAGAGTACCCACACCAAATGCGATTAAGCGCAAAGCGTTTTTCATATAAAAATCGTGTCGCACATATCGTGATGCACTGTCGCAGCACTTTGGTTTGGGCAAGCCTTTACTTCAAAGTTGGTATATAGCGATTTTTGGAGCATATCCCCATATGACTAAAAATAACGGAACCTGCCATATATCAATTTCAGAAAAACCTATTTTTTTCAAAAACGGCTAATACGATTTCGACTTAAAAAAATCATAGTCAGTTTTTTGTGTAAGTCTATTTTTTTTCAACCGTTATTAACGGTACCTGCCATAGAACCGTTATTTTAAATCAGATTTTCTTCTTTTTGATTCACTTGATTTCAATGATTTTTTTTATATAAAAGCTTTTCAGTCGCTGTAATCCAGTTCAGAAACAAAATTTTCAAAAATTGGACTTTAAAAAATTTGATTTTTTTTTTTTTTTCATAATCAATATTTTTTGAAAAATTAGTTCTTAGATGTTGATAAATAATATCTTAAAAATGGCGTATGAATTTTGTTTTTTTAAGTCCTTGCTAAATTTTATATTGAAAAAATTGTTTTTTTTTTTGGAAACGGCTTTAACAATTTTCAATTTTTATTTTCTAGAAATGTAGGTATCATTATAGAAGAAATCAAATTACTTTCTTTGTTTTGAGGTCAAATTCATTTAAGAAGCTGCTTTAGTCATTTGAAAATCGAATTTTATGTTTTTTTAATTTTTTTTTTCTCTAAAACTGAATCTACAAATTTTAAATTAAAATGGTTTAGCATATTTAGTAATTTTATCTATTAGAGCAAGTACGTGCGATCCAGTCGTGCATTTTATTTACTAATGAGACAGAAAATTTTGGGTCCCCTCCATTCCCGCTAACATTATAGATGCACACAGAAAATCCTTGAGATAGTGAGTCACTATATACCTTGTTTCTTCGTTAGTTATTCGTGCCACAATAGTTTCTGTAAATTATATTTGCCAAGTTGAAGTCCCTTCTTTCAAACAGACGATCCTATATTTTCACTATCGGTATCAACTTATCATTCGTTTCTAAAATGTCTATCTATATTTTTTTTACCATTCCCATTTTAAAGATCTCTTAATGTTTATGTTTCCATATCGTTAATCATAACTTTATCTGTTGTTTTTTTTATTTTTTTTTTTAAAATACTTTGCATGAACCTTCTTTCCCACCTTAAATCCTGAATCAAGTGTTTGTGTTTGGTCATCACGATATGGAAAATATGAAAAATACAAAAAATTGGAGTCAGTCTGGCTTTTATATCCCCCTTTTACCTACCCAACTTGAACCCTTCGCTTTCCTTATAGCATTCCAAACCCACCATAATACTCAAAAAAAAAAAAAAAAAACGAAAACAAAAATAAAATCTCTCGAAAATCGAGATAATTAAATTAATTGAGGTGTCCTTTTGAGTGTGGATTGCTGGACACAAAGAAGGGGATTTGTGAAGGTGAACCAGGGGATAATGTATAAGGTATAAACTCTCTCTCCTTCTCTTACTGATTTTTCGAATCTGTATTGACACTTAAAAATTAATTTTTATTGTTGAGAATAATCCAAACAAATGGTTATGACTACGACAACGATTTTCGATTCTCCCACATATATCCCATTATAAGCAGTCAGCACAGTCAGTGGTCGGTGTGTTTTTCTGGTATCGGTATCGGTCTCGGTCGATCTCTTGCTGGATGGGAGATGATTGGAGGTGTAATCAACGTATTGAATAATTTTTTTTTTTTTTTGTTTAGGTTGGATGGTATTTTGGAGGTCCTCGAGACTTCCTGGAATTTTCGATGAGCAATGGTTTATTCGAGGCCATTACCAATTTAAATTGAGGTAATAATTTTTTATTACTTGAGAAATGGATCCATTTCATTCATAATTTTTTTATTTTTAAAAAATTTAAGTGTTTTTTTTTTCGGTGGATTTTTAAAGTTTATGTATTTCAGCACAGACACAAAGCAAATAAAATGCTTGCCTAATGGCGAGGAGTAGCAAGTTGAGAACTCCATATTTTAGCCATAAATAAACTTTTGTGAGGATTGACTGACTGGTGAAACCAAAAATTTCTTCCATACAACTATTAGTCCAGTAAATGGGTGAACAAAAAAATTTTGGACATTGAACCTTAAATGAATTCTTATGCATGCATGGGATTTTTAGGGGACTTCTGACATTCAACTTCTATCGCTTTCGTCAATACTCTGAACCATATGTATTATTTCTGGGTTGAATGTCTATTTTTGCCAGACTACTAGGGCAGTTGAATGTATTAAAATTTGAGTTTTACATCTAAATTCCTGGAAACCAAATTGAAAAAAAAAACAAATACAAATTCGCAAAATTATATCCTCGACCATATGCATCCTATTTCGCATTCTAGAATATGTTATTCCTGGTTGACTGAATACTATGATTAATTCGTGGCACTTAATTCATATGCAAAGCTTGTTCTTGTCAATGACTCCTTCTAGGTTTTACCTTGCAGCAGAGCACCATATCTACCCATCACTAAACACCAACATGCAATTATTGAATTCATTCATGCATCCCACCTTGTCCTCATGCAACAACATACTTCTCTTGTCTTCTCTATATTCAAACCCGTGTCGCCATTATCCGTCATCGAATTTATCTTCTCTCGTTTATGCACTCTCACTCTCTCTCTCTCTCTCGCTGGTAACTGAAAATTATCGACTCGACTCAACGATAAATATCAACCCTCGGGAGTTGAAGAGCCAATAATTAATACTCTGTCATCCATTTCCAGTCTGGCGAAAATATTGTAAAATGCTAAGGGGCTTTCCTTGACTTGGCCATCATATACAGCATTTAGCTATTCATATTCAGTCAGTTCCTCCGTCAGTAAATGTGGTATAGATAAACCCTTCTGCCATGAGAGAGGAGTCTGAGTCTAGGAAACCTGTCACATCCACTGAATATATTCATTAATCGTCTCCTACTTACTGAGGCTACTATACAAGACTGTCCTGTCGTCGTACTGATGGGTTTGAAGTTGCATCGCACTATCTATACCTTCAAGACGAGTATATTATCTAATTAAAAATTATGTATTTGATTAGACCCTGCTAACAGGTTCCACCTGTTTCGAACGCAGAAATTCCTCAGATAAAATGTTCGATGGTAGACCTTTTTTACTCCCATATTCTCTACGAAATGGTTAGCTAAACGCTGTGTTACCCTGAGGGCAGTATGTGAAAATGTGAATTGGATACAAGAGAATGAGAGTAGCATGGTACATATTATATCGGAGGACTTCCACTTCACATATCAAGTTGCAGCTATAATTTTCTTTTAATTAAAATTGAATCATCTGCTTGGAAAATGGCCTTGAGCTAGGTGTGTGTGTAGAGGAAGCTTAAAAATTCCTCCCATCAATTATCATCAAACATCGCTGAAATACTATTTAGATTGGAAACGGTTTTTAATTTTAGGGATACTTTACGTTGGCGACTTTTAATAATAAGGTGTTTTCTGTTAAAGTGGAATGAGAATATATTTTTGTTTTGTGAAATGGAAGAACATTTAGATTCGGCTTAGATTTTTGATTTCTTGACTTTTCTTGGTTCTTCTCATTAGTAAACATGAATTTTACCCATTAAAACAATTTTTACTTGCTATTTTTTAGAATGATAGAGAAGTTACTGCCAAAGCCCAAGCCATGCTGATGCTGACAAATATTATTTAAGAGCGTCCCCACTGGATAGCCGTTGGTATGGTTGACAAAACTGCTGTCTTTTCGGTACTGCAGTTTATTGACTAAAAAGACTAAATTTCTTAGGTTTTCCAACTTACAAAAGTACTTTGACTATAAAACTACAGTCAGCAGTTATAAAATAGTACTAAAATACTGACCGAACAGTTAATGAAAGCAGTTCATTAACTAAAAGTTAATTATCTGCAGTCTACAGTAATTTCTGACTGGTTTTAGTCTTCTAGTCAGTAGAAAGTTTTTGTTCTGTTGTGTTTAAAATTTTAGTTAGGTGTACTACCACACTTCCATGACACTTTCTTGGAGAAATATAGAGCTCTGAAAGTAATTTTAAGTTTAAAGAATACAAAAAAAGAACAGTACAAAAAACTTTCTGCTGACTAGAAGACTAAAACCAGTCAAAAAGTACTGCAATTAATTAACTTTTAGTCAATTAACTGCTTTCATGTATAGTAAGTATTTTAGTACTGACTGCTAACTGCTTATTTTGCAGTTAAAGTACTACACAGCGGTACTAACTTGCAGTTAATATTAATTTCAACTATATGCCACTGAATTGACTGCATTACCATTTGACTACAGTCTTACAGCTCTGGCTCGTTGTTTAAACTTACGATGAACGGATCTATTGTCGCGGAGACACTTCAGTTATAATATAGGAACGGGTGGGTCATGCTAAGTATAAAAGCTGATAATGTTTGATAACCTCCTTCCCGATCCCCGCGATAAGATTTAAGGATGTACACGCGAATAATTACCATTTTGAATAGACAGCCCAAAGCAGCTACTAGAGACTCTCACCAGTTCCTAAACTAATAAATATAACACATTTCCAAAAGAAATGTGATAGAATGGATCGAGTGGATTGGTTTTTATTGTAAGGGGAGAATTAGACATCGCAAGAAATCTCTGAGAGATGACAACACTCCGTTTCAAGATAGACTTTTAGAATCCAAGCTTTCTTAGCACACATGCCCCTACAGTGGAGAAAGACGACACTTACGAAAAAATATTAAACGAGCTCCTCGCAAAAACGTATCAGCAATGTCCAAAGCCTGGGGCGGGAGAAGGACAGAATCCCGAAATTCAAAATCCAGAAAACCAATAATCCCGAAAACCCAGAATCCCAACAACTGAAAATACTGAAAACCCAACATTCTCTATGTTGGAATGGTCCCGCCAATGCATACCATTGTATTTTAGTCATCGTCCTGAGGTCTCTTACCAAATTACTGTAGGTATTTTGGTACCGATCTAACTTCTCCCGTGTTCATCCACTTAGAAATGTTCTTACTTCACCCCCAGGTATTAACTATCATTTTGCAGGAGTAGTTTGCAAACTTTACTTTCTCAGCCTAAACTCTAGAAAATTCAATGGGGCACCCCTTAATTGTGGTCTTTGTACCTAAATACAATAAGGTCGCTACCGACCTTTGAGTTTTTGCACATAGTGGGTGGACCCTAAAATTCAAATTTAGAAAAATTATCATGGCATCCCTGAATTGGGTTCAAATAAGATAATGTGTAAAATTTCGCATGATTTCGGCGATTTTTAGGGGTAGGTACCAACAGATACTTTTGAAAAATTTTCACATTTTTGAGAATAATCTTAACAAAATTACATAATTTGTCAGACGGTACCCCTAAAAGTTGTCGAAATCAAGCGAAATTTTACACATTTTAACCCAATTTCAAATTTCAAAGGTCGTTAGTGACCCCTTAATTTGTCAAAATCTTGTTAGATCTTACACAAAATTTTATTTAGGTACATTGTACATGTACACAATTGGACGGTGCCCCATTAAATTTTCTCAAATTTTTATTTTAAGAAGCACCCTATAGCACCCAAGTACTTGTGTTATGAGTGAAATTACTCAATTTCTTGCAATACAAGAGTATACCCACTTGTAGTTTTGTGTTATAGGCCCCAGATGTCTTTGGTATCACAAGTCCGCCCTTAACACACCTCTTAAACATTGTTTGTTTATTTTAACAAAAAGCTGTCATACCCTCGTATGTGACCAGTAGTGGTGGTTCAAAATGCGTCTGCCCTAAAATCGGTAGTTAAAAGAGAGTGACTACACCCATAATACCTAACGATAAAATCATAACCCCAAACAAGGGTTCCAATCTCCCCTACTGTGCTCACAAAACATGATTGATTGCTTAAAAAATTATGTCGTTTGTATGAAAAATTCTTATTTCTTTATGGTTAATATTATTTATAAAAAAAAAAAACACAGAAAGATAAATAATGAATATTTATAAGCTCTTCGTGTATAGACCATTCTTAGTTAGTTAAAGGCCCCTAAATCTTCTCCCGCTGAGATACGCGCACTTCGACCCGAAACAAACGACATACCGGACAAATTTAATTATACTCTTGTTGTTTAGCCAGTGACACAAACACACATTCACCGTGCTACACACTGAAAGACATACTCATTCAATATACTCTTCCACCTTCTTTTAATAATTTTTGGAGATCATAAGCAAATTAAGGCTTGTCCGTCCACAGTATTATCTGCGCGTATCTCCTTCTTTTGTGTTAAATTAATGAGTTTCTTTTGGTTTTAAGCGTAAAACATTTTTCCCAAAACGTTTTGTTTTCAACTCAAAACCCATGCATCATCTAATTTTTGTATACAAAAGGTCTGGGCATACTCTGCTCTGACACCTGCTGAGCATGCACAATATTCAAGTGTCCATCGTGCGCCCCAATACAATGGCCTCTGGCCTCTCTGTTTGTCCTCTGGTGTTTGTCTTGTTTTCCTAAATTTGAATTTTTATTTCGTTAATTTTTCCCCGAGTCCCCAGACATCACAAACAAAAAATCGGATATTATCTTTCCACCGACTGACCGGGGTGACCATTGACACAATTGAATAATTGATATTCCAAAAAATGCAAAACAATAGGAAGCAGAGAGTTAAGAGGAAAATATTCAACGACATACATTTATTTTGTTGAAAATGAAGGGAAATTTATCAACTTGACTCGTTGATTGTGGTGAGTATTTCTGTATTTAGTGTATAGTGTCTTGTAACCCGTTCCTTTTAGGATCAGAACAAAGATAACATAGTTTGAGATGTTGTGTTACATTTTGTAGAAACGAGAAGAAAAAAAAACTTTTTTTTGAAATGTGATACTCATTGTTGAAAACGGGTTGGTAGTACATTGTACCAATACAATGCGTCAACAAAGTGTAACTGTCAAATGTAGGTATTTACCAAAGTACCAATAGAATGCACTTATTCAGTACTTATACAATGTATCAATACAATTTACCACAACAATATACCAGTTCAATGTACCAGTACAATGTACAGCACTAATTTGTACCAGAACAGTGTACCAGTTCAATTAACCAGAAAAACAATTTTAACCTACAATGTACCAGTAAAGTGTAAAAGTATACAATGTACTAGAACAATGTACCAAATCAAACTTATTATTGAAAAAAAAACTACCCACCTTTCAGAAACTCGCAAACAAAGCACAAAATCAATAATTCAAGATGGCTACCACCGTCACCAACTTTTTTTAAAATATTAAAAAAAAAAATTACCGGGTTTTGGTGGAATTATAACTCTTCAAACTTTACCCTCCAGGCTATTAGAATTGATTCTCTTTATTCGTTAGATAATCTTCCCAGGGCATCGGACATTGGACATCATCAGAGTAGAAGATCTAAATTAAACAAAATTTGTGATCGTTTGTTATTCTTTATGGAAATTACTTTTTTTTTTTTTTTTGTTGGAGTTTAGTAAAATTTTCTTTGAATTTTTTTTTTATGAGACAATCAATTTAAAGTTCTGAATTTCATTCGAGTTCTGATCATAAATCTTGTGTTGACTTTTTTTTCTTCTATTCTTGGCAGTTGAGAACTATCTGTTCTCTGTTTTGGGTAAAGTTTGTGTCGTTTCTTTTAATTGCATATAAGAGATGATGGAAAAAAAAAACCTTTGAATAGTTTGTTCTTCGGCATTTTGTCTCAGTTTGTATAACTATTAAGTTTAACATTCTTTTTTTGTTTTTTTTCTTTTTTTGTTGATTGTTTGTTATATTTTATGTTTTTATTTTAAATCAACATTCGAAAAAGACAATTAGTATTAAATTTTACGGTTGACAATGAAAATGTTACACGAATGGTGTCAGACGAATCAAATAACAATTTGGAATTATATAAAATGTTATGCAATAAACATTTAGAAGTCGTTAAATTTGTAAACAAAATTCTTTCTATTAACTTTGTTTGAAATTAAATGTATTTTAAATAATTTTTTATCGTATTAAGGAAATGAGTCCTAAATGAATATTAGTTTTATGTATAAGCATTCAGTTTAATTTTTTAATACGATAAGAATCGATTGAAAGTCATAACTCTTCACCTTATAGCCATCATCATGGATTTTACATTTTATTGAACATTCAGGTTTCTTTTTTTTTTTTAATTTTAAGAAAACAAATTTATGAACATAGTAATGCTTTTTTTTAGTAGTAGGTATTAATAATTATCATTTTAATAAAATTAAAAAAAAAAAATCGAAAAATCAAATTTTCAAAACTAGACTTCTTTTTTTTTTAATGCAAACTTTTTAATAATAATTTTTAGATTGTTTATATTTAAATTGTTCAAAACTTTCTGGAGAAAGTATTGTATTCAAATTGGTTGATTCAATTTAGATAAAATCAAAAATTGAAAAAACTTAAAAACAGTAGGTATCACAAATATCTAAAAAAAATTGAGGGATTTTCTTAAAATAATTATTTTGCAAATAATTTGGTTCAACTTAGAGCTGATCTTAAAATAATGAACGGTCTTATTAACAAGTTATTATACATTTGCAAAATCGACATATGTGCATTTTTTTCTTCATTTTTATCTCGTGAGGGACTTAAGTTTTATTCAAAATATCTCAGCCCTTAAAATTCAATTAAACCTTCATGTGTAGAACTAATAACTTTTAACTGTTTTCCTTTTGTGTCTTATTTCTTTATTTTAATACATATTAGCTAACAACAACTTAGTTAAATATGGTTTTGCAGCAGCGTACTAGACTTTGACAGAAGCGACCCAGAAAAAAACCTCTTCATTCGAATTTTAGGGCTTCAAAGTATTTATTCATTATTTAAAAAAAAAAAATTAAAAATTCTAGTTATTTCTACTTTAAAATAAAAAAATGTATTATAAATAAAATGAATAATAATAAACTATAATAGCAAAATCATTTTATCCACTTTTTATATAAATCAAGTTTGCTGATCAGCTCTTTTGTTTTGCTATCGACGACTTAATGTCTGCATCATTTTCAACCAAAATATCATTTTTATTTTACTTATTATCAGAGTAGGTATACAGCATCACAACCCAACTCATGAATTTATTAACGTGTATTATAAAAAAATAAAAATAAAGAAATTCAGTTAGATAGGTGAATTAGAGCTATATAAAAAAAAAAAAAAACTTTTTAGCACCGTAAGCGTTGATTCCGGTTTATGGAAGGTAAGCACATTAAAAACAGTTTTTTTTTTTAAATATGTTCAGTCAGAAAGTATGACCCTTGAATAAAAGTGAGCTTTTTCTTAACATGAAAGGTTATTGCAACCAAAAATTCTAAATTGTAAAATCTACTTCAGCGACTAGACAGCGTAGGCATCATTTTGGAAACAATATTTTTTTTTTTATTTTATCATCATCATTTAAATATTCAAATTTAAAGTTTGATTTTGTTTCCCAACAAGCATATAACTTAACATAAAGTATCTACTTAAATCTAAATAACGTATATGTGTGTATGCTTATCGCAAGTACAAACATTACTGTTTTATTTTAATTTACTTGCATAACATGAAAGGAGAGCACTTTCCAAGCCAGCACCCACGTCCGACCGTGAATATATTTACAGCCGCAAAGTGAATGGATTATAACGTGATGTACCTGCTATATAGTATAGGCAGGTATGTTGCGCCCCTTAACTGTGTGCGCTCTCTCAGCTTAAAGTGCATTCTTAGCACGCATATTCCACTATGATTCAACCACCAAACGGAAGTTGGTAATTAAAGTGCATAATGACGACACTCGTCCTTTTACAAAAAAACGAAAACAAAAAAAAAACCGTTTTTGAAGGTGCACGGCTAAGTACGTAACATGCGACGTGCCACTGAATGGGGTCTCTACAATTCTAGATGTGTCGACAAGAGTCTGATTCTGGTAAAGTGGATGTAGTACCTAGTGTGTTTTTGCCTTTGCCAGTGTCACACACCGACAATAACTCACTGTTTTTTAATCTTCTTTCTCTCTCTTTCTTTCTCTCTTTAATTTTCTGGGATAATAACAAAAAACAAAATTCATCACGTGACATAATTATGAGGCCCAGTATTTTAGCCCTGAAAGCATAATAAGGCAGAGAAGAGCCGCACGCACTGGAGCGAGTAAAAATAATGAGCCCAGACAAATGAGGAATTTCAATGTCACACATACATTATATGTATATTCTCCTCTTCACGGGACTCTTTATAAGCTCTCATATATGGTCCTTTACTGGTATAGTGTAGGTAGGTATACCCTGGTTATACTCTGACTCCTGATGACTGTGAAGAGTACCTACCTGTGTTTTTGTCTCTCTAGAAGTCGAGGCACTCTTGGGCTGCCTTATATCAGCTTTTTTTTTTTTTTGTTCCAGATGGACGGCTTGAACTCTATGAGTTTGCATTTTTACCTGGCGATATGGCGTGTTATGTACGAAACACTATACTTGAGCCATTATAATTGTCTACTTGGATGAGCGGCGGCGGGCGGCTGACGTTCGGATGTTGTTCAAGGAGCGACACAGACACACACGTTAGTTGTTATTTAAGTTCTGTCTTTTGCCCAAAGGCTTTCCCCAGATGAAATACAAAGCAGGAAGCGTGTAATTAGAGATTTTCCTTTTCTGACAAAAATTAATTTTTTTTTATTGTTTTTCATTGTCAGGTGTTCTAGGGAAATTCCAAGCGGAAAATACTTTAGCTAAGTGCATAATGGCTCATAATGTCTCATTTTTTTCATATTTCTTTTTTTTTTTGGGGGGGGGGGGAGGGTGTGCTTGCCCATCTCTGAGTTGGGTAATATTTATGAAGTTGTTGTTATGTTTTTTCTATGGCATATAAAGTGCTTATGATATAAGACAGGTTAATTTTCTTGCTGATAGAGAATGATAAGGCAATTAGGACTGATAATGATAAATAAACATAAAATACATCGGTGGGCATTAATTCCGAAGTAGAATATAACTTTTATGGCGAGTGTTTTTCGTGGGGGTCATAGGTTCTTTATAACAGTTTTTCGTTTATATTTTTCAAGCTGTCACTTTTATATAAAAATAGCTAGAAGCAATTATTTGGTATGTATTGTAAATCTCCAACGAAAAAGGTCTTAAAATATATCTTCGTAAGAACAATCATTTTCGTAATAATTCTTTTTCAAAATTTCAACACAATTTCCAGAGCGGCAAACTGATTAAAAAAATAAAAATCTCCTGATACTTTGTAATTTTGTATCAGAAGATAAACTTCTACCATCTCCTTTCAATTGCAAATGATAAATATTCTTCTGAGATGTTTTTTAATTAAAAAAATTCTACCACCCGTTCATCAATTGATTTGATAGATCTTAGCCCCCATCTATGGATATAAATTACAAAATTTCTTAATCTATTCGGTTTAATCTTTTCCGCATCAGAAGAAATTAATTTTCCATCTTCAATTGCAAGCAAAGTTGCAACAACTTGCAAGTTGGCATACCTTATACCTACACAAAATATCTTCAAAAACAGGAAGAGTTATTTGAGATAAAATTTTATAAATAACATCCTCCCTGAAGCTCTTTTATAAATCCCCCATCATCATTCCTCTAAAGAAGTCCAGTTTCACACACAAGCATCACTTATTTTATACACTCTATACCTTACAACATCTCCGCATCAACCATCGATAAATAATTCTCAAGGCTTCCATTACTTAGCACTGCATATTATTTATTGGAACCGTTTCGGTTCGATCGATATTTATGTACCAAGCATCTTTACACCTGCCCCACAATCGAAGATTGATTGTTTTCCGATGGACATCACACACAGAGGTCCAGAAGTCGTTCATGGCATTCAGCATTCAGCATTGCCGACGGACGACCGAACGATAACCACCGTACCGTTCGTTCATGAGGGGCGTGTAAGTGCCGCACATGTACCAATTCAAAGCCAAGTCAATCAAGTTGCATTCTATGGTTCATATCTGTGTGCAGGTATGTATGTGGAAATTTTCGCATAAATTTTCACCATCCAAGTTTCAAGACGACTTCAAGTTCTCAATTGCTGAGTTTACAATCCATTTTTGTATTGGGGAACGCATTATAATCAGTTTAGCGAAATTCCTTCGGGACTCACTTTGTGGTGCTTGTGGCATAAAACAATGAATTTCGAATTCCTTTGTAAAGGTAAGTGTGTCTACCATAAGTCCATATGAGCTGCAAGTGCAATTGGAAGTGCAAGAAGTCACACCGAGTATACCCTAAACAATTTCACGGCACATTTCGCCTTGCCTTTTCCCAATGGGCATCCGACTGAAGGACTCTCGATTTGGCACATAACCTTGTTTTGTTCATAAGGATATGTGGTCGCCGCCGCCGCCACCAGTTCATTCGAATTCGAATGTTTACGTGAGTGTTGATGATAAATTGCAGCGAGTGTCGTGAGAAATGTGATCTGAGTGACAAACATCGTTTATTATATCAAAACCAGGGTTGTTATAAGAATAGTGGGTTAGACAAATCAACTGCTCTATAGATGTGTTGAACCTTGTGATCCTTAAAAGGAAGGGAAAAGCCACAACAATAATTTACTGAATTAATTCGTGATATTTATGGTGATATCCTTTAGATATGAATCCTATCCTAAAATAATCCGTGATACTTATTGGAGAAATTCCTATCGAATCATTTGAATCATTCAACTTGTGATACTGAGAGAAATTCTAGATACTAAAAGAAGCTAGTAGTCACGATACTTCCTAAATCACTTCATTTTAAGTATTAAGAGGGATATCGATGATACCTATTGCAGAAATCCTAGATACCTACCATCTAATTCAACTTGTGATAGGCACTTACTATAACAATTCGTGATATCTACCAAGGAAATTCGATATGATTACTGAAGTGATCCGATATACTAGTCACAGCAACTCATATTACACACCGAATAAAGGCATCATATAAATAGAAGCAATCTGTGATATAAACTTTATTAATTTGTGATACTTACTGGAGCAGTCGAAGATAATTTTCGTAGCAATCCTATATACAACCATGATATACTCTGAAAAACACCTAAATACTTACAGAAGGAACTAGTGATACCTGTCGTTGCCATCTGTGTTAGTTATTTGAGTTATCCGTGATATTTACTGGATAAATTCGTGGAACTAACCGAAGACATCCAAGGTACTAACTGAATCAATCCCTGACACGTACTTCCGAAATCCGTGATACCTTGTCTTTAGTATTTACGACGACAATTCATGTTATTTATTGTTTTTTTATTTACTTCTCGCTTTGATAGATTCGTAACATGTAAGGCACATTTTCGAATTCAACCTTTGTTATTCGAAATGGAATGTGTGTGAAATGCTAATTTTGTAAAAACAAAAATTCTGAAAACATTGGTTTTCCACTCATTATAAACGCGCCCTTAATTCTAAAAAAAAATCAAAGGTAAACTGATAAATAGACGATTAGTGAAATGAAAAATAAATACGTTCCAAGACCTTTCATGTGCTTGTTACATTTTGAAATATAATCCACACTTAATAGTAGAAAAAAAATGAATACGTTCTACAATCTTTCATGCGTTAGTTACGTTTTAGAATATAATTCATATTTATACAACCACAAGCCATTTGAAAAAGAAAAAAATACATTCCACAATACTTATGTTTTTAAATAAAATCCCCACATTCAGGAGAGCAAAATATGAAACAGAGTGATAAAGTTTAATACCATTTCATAAAAATTGAAAATGTGGAAGAATATAACATCCCTGATCCAATTTTACACTTGAACCAAAAATTGCATCAAAAAGTGAATTTTTTAGATGTTTTGCGAAGTCCAACGCGACACCCGGCATGCAGTGACTTTTTTTTCCAAACAGAAAGTGCAAGTGCCTTGGAGACTCAGCCATCATATCATGGTCTGGTCGTGTGGGATTATTACTTTCTGCAATAATAGCAGTACCAGCAGCAGATGGCGGTAGTGGTGGTTGTGTGATGAGCACGTAAATTTTTTTTTTCTTGCTTCTTTTTCCTTATTTTTGGGGAAGGTAACGAAGCGAGCTGAAAACGAGAAATGCATACTAAACGTTTTTGTTATTATAGTGCTGGCACCTGCGGTTATTGGCTAAACGATTTGGCCTTGAATATATATTTTTTTATAGCTTAACCAGTTACACGTTTTTGGTGTAACACTCTCTGTCAAAGGATATAAAAAACAAAAACAAGCGAAAAAAAAATATGATGGAAGTTTTTTTTTCTCTTTGTAAATTCGCTAGACTTTATAATAATGCAGGTGAAATTGATTAATCGTATTAAGGAAGCTTGTTTAAAATTTATTTTACACTTTTTTATAAACAAAAAAGTGACTTACAGTTGGGAGTCGGTGGGAACTGCAATTGCATCAAAATTTTAAGTGAGGTTTGTAATTTATTGGGTAAATATTACCTATTAAGAACCTTGAGGTAAAAAAAGGCACACATCGCCAAACGAGAACTCACTAGGCGTATGGGTAATTTGCCGCTATTTTGTCGCTTATTATGAGTAGTTGCGATGGAACCCTTTTTTTTGTTTGTTTCAATTATTCTTCTGATGTTTACTAATATGTATGAAGACAAGTTGAAACTACATCGAATTCCAATATTATTGAAATTTATTTTATCGTCAAAATAATGGGCAAATTGTGTAATACTCAATTGTCAACCAAACATCCCTTTTTTTAAAGTGGTTGAAGTTAATTTAACGAATAATCAACAATTTTTTAAAACTCTGATCGGGAAAATCAGCACCTTTTCAAGTGCCTAAATAACGAAAAATAAGCAAAATATTATATTCCTTCCTGCTTATTAATTGGCAATAGGTGTTTCGCTAGACAATAGAATGTTTTAAAGATGCAGAGACAAAATATCGGCAATTTTCTTTTCTAGATGCTTGTTTATCATTGGTGTGTATTTTATAAATCAATATAATACTTTTAGTAGAAAGCGAAATAAAATATTGAAAAATTAAGTTATCACAAAAAAAGCGGCAAATTTAGCTCGATTATCTATCGGTGGTAAGTGTTTTGCCAAGCTAAATCATAGTTTTACTGCAACCCAGTCTCTCAAATTGAAGGGCGAATGAGTTCCACACTACATTTCTAACTGTTCTTACCTGCCTGGTGCAAATAAAATATTTTCATATTTTACACAATTTTTATCCTCACTTCCTGTGTGGTGTGTTCCACAAAGATCTTACCACTCAATCACGCAATTAACACCTGTCGTGAAGGAAAGCCTATATCATACACATACAAAAAATCGAACACAATGCTTATATTTCATTCCACAGCTTCTATTCGTAATTATAATTGTTAGGCATTATGTCAAATGCAAACATTTTTATTGGAACCTTAGCCTTTTTATCTCTAGAACATCGCTTCTCCGAGGATGTCGATCGTATAGCAGCTTGTGGAACGCATTCAATTATTATTTCACGAGAGATAGGTAGCTACTAGGCTGAATACTTTAAGCCGGGTCCGGTCCACACTTTATTGACCAACATAGGTTCCAAAACAGCAAATTGAACAATTAACACTGTCTTAACTAATTGAAGTGTGAATAATAATGGCTGTTGCTTTTGCGCCACGAACTAGATAACTTTCAAGTAGCACAGAATACATATGAAAGCAACAAACATAGTGTCAATTATTAGAGCATTTTTAACAGGTTGAAATGAAATTATTGTGGAACTTATCTCATAGGGCAATCCAATTTACGTTCCACATTTTTTTCCCAGCAAATTTTCACTTTCTGACACAAAATTTAATTTCACTTGACTTGATCACTTTAGAATTGTGGATACTATGCTGGATTTTCGAATTTAACCGCCTAGTAAGTATTCAGTTCGGGTAGTAATGAAATTTTCATACAAAATTGAATTTTTTCCGCGGATTAATACTTCTATTTTCCACTTTCCACCTGACAAATAATGTATAATTCAATATTTAGAAAGAAATTTAATTTTGTTTACATAATTCTTGTTTGATTTATATTTGAAGAATAAAAATTATTCAGTTGGTAAAAAAATAAACAATACCTACAAATTTCCTAAGAACCCCTGTGAACAAAGAAAACAAATTTATCTCCCACAAGTGTCAAGATCAAATATTTAAAACGTTCCATCATTGTTCAGAGATTACCCACCACAGATAAAAGTCACCATAAGTAGTATGTCCTTCCTTCCCCTCCCCCCCTCCCCGTCTCCTCATCACCCCTCCATAATTTGAAGCAAGCAAAAGACTCAACAATCGTACACAAAGATCCTATCTAAACAGGCAATTTATTCAAACACAAACACGATGTCATTCGTTTATGAATACCGATTAACGATAACCTCCACCTTTAGACTCACCACCAACTGATAGACACTAAGAAGAAAAAAACCCTCCTACTCCTCCAACTTTTAAGTTATAAAGAATTCTTAACCTCAGCAGCGATGGAAAACAGTGAACACCATTCAGAGAGGACATTCTGAGAGTGCGCCTTATCTTATCCGCTGAATGCCAAACAAATCACCTCAAAGTGTGCGCCGAGAGTAATCAAAGGTATTTTATCAGCTGGCAAGAGCACCAAGTATTACAACTCAGCTTACCAGCTCCTAGATTTGCATCTTCTGAAAAATGATGGAGACAAAGTCGACAAAGTCCACAAAACAAAAAAAAATAAAAATCATATCAATTCTCTCACGTTGTTGGTGGATATAACAATACCAGAGCCATGGAATCACAACTGGCGGTACCGACTCCGGGATTTGGACATGGAACTCTAATGGAGGACCTGGTGCGACTTCTCGACTATAGAATCACTAAGATCGTTTGTCATGCAGGCGCAAAAGTAAACCTCTTGCATGCAAACTCCTCGTCTGTTTGCATTTAACACCTCAACAGAGCCAGAGAGAGCTCCTTGCTTTTGCTGCTTCGGAGAAATTATTGTTCCAAACCGAGTGTTTGGTGTTCACACCTATTTCGGCGAGGGAGCGGGTCATGGACAAACGACTGCTTCAGCATAAAACTGCTGTAGATTTATGATAGGCCTCTCGCCGCAACCTCCTCGCCTATATAACCACTTGCAAGCATTATTAATCTCCATCACCGCACAGGTGGATAGGGAATGAGTCCAAAGCTGTCCATAGTGTATACTCGTCTTAGTCGTAGCCGAACACAAACAAAACAATTGAAATGGTTGCTTTTGTCGCGGTGCGGTGCGATGGTGGTTGCAACTCCGGAGACTTGTAATACAATCCAAAGAGGTTGGGCGGGATGAGGCTTTCAATCCAAGTGCATCGGCTCGGCACCCAAGTTCAAAAAATGTTTTCCTTCCAAAGAATGTAAAATGGATGAGGTTTTCCAAGACACACGGATGTGTGGAGGCAAGCCGGTCGGTGGAGGCATGGATGGATACGGCTGACGAGTCTGGTTCGCGGTTCGTTTGATTTTTCGCGCTCACAAAGGGACTACGACAAATATTTGAACGAGTTTCTCACACTCTAGCCCAAGGTTCTTTCTTCTAGTTTTTAATGCAACAAGGCGACGCGACGCGACGCGACGTGATGGCAATGACGGTGATGACGATGACGATAACTATGACGATGATGATCACGATGATGATGATGATGATGATGGAATTTTTATTCCCCAACTCGACGGATATGATACAGAAAAAGGAAGGCAGCAAAAAAAAAAAAACAAAAATGGAAAAAATTCTAGAACTAAATGCATTTAGAGTTCCTTGTAGCGTAATTGATGAGGCGAGATGCAATTTTATATTTGCAACTCTCGAGAGTGAAGAGGTTACAAAGCTTGGTGCAATGAGTGGAATTCCTTATAACGAAATTACATGGAATGAAAAGTATGACGGTGATGGTTGGATGGCTATTTTTTTTTTTTTTTAATTTTTTTTTCATTTGCTCTCGAGCTAAGTTGGTTGCAATGTTGATTTTCTCACACAATTTTTGACCAGCTTTTACGGAAGACCAGAAAAGCTATTTGCTATTTTTTTTTTTTTTTCTTTTGTATCTTTATCGTTTAATTTAATTCAGTGTTGTTTTTATGAAAAGGTGCTGAGTTAATGAGAAATTCCATTTGAGTTCAACTTTTTTTTTATAAATAGAGTTGTCACATCATTTAATGTGCAAATTGTAAGTGAATGAAATAAGAATGTTGTAAGAATAATACTAAGTTAATGTTGGTGAGAACGTTTAAGAAACTTATAAAAATATTTTCTGATTGTTCTCGAAACTATTCCTTTTTTTTTATTTTTCCCCCGCTAGGGGAAATTATTTGAAAACTTAAGGTCGATTTTATAAAAAATTGTGTTTCCTTCATTCCATAACGGTATTTGATCAAATTTTATTTGACTTAGTAAATATCATCCGTAGTTTGAGTTCAACAAACAAAAGAGCTGATGCAAGAACCTTGTATATTGTTATTGATTATCCTTTTTTAAAATTAATTCAATCTGATGTACCAAATTTGAACCCAGTAGTATTTAAGTTTCTTATATAAATAATTAACTAAATGTTAGTAAAAAGTTATTTTCATAAAAGTGATTAATTGACCATTAAATGAAAAAATAAAAACTAATAACAAACTGAAAACTAATCAAACAACAAAAAAAAAATAAACGTTTGATAAAATTGTTTACCATTTCGATGCATATATAGAAAAACGAATTTTACGTTTAAACCATTTTTTTTTTAAATGTTCTGTATTGGGTTCAGTGTTATTTTAAAATTTTTAATTAAAACACAAAATTACCCAGAAGAGCTAAAGCATTTTTTTGTTTCGCAAGAAATACCATTTAAACAGCGAATTTTTTTTTGTTATTTCTGTCCGCTAACTTCAATCTTATTTTAGGAAAATTTATAATACTAAGAAAAAAACTATTATTGCTATGAAAACGTAGTTTTTGCGAATTAAAATCTTTTAAAAAGCAAAAATTTTGATTCCAGATCGAACTCTTTTAAATATTTAAGGTTTTGAACTATAATCTCAGGCTTATTTAATTGGACAAATTGTTTTATTTTTTTCTTAATTGCATGCAGCCAAGGCGTTTTCGAGTAAAACAAAATTCTAAGCAGTGTATGGCAAATTTAGGTGCCTATTAGTCTATTTCCAAAATATTCAAAATCCAAAAAAAAAAGACTTCTTATAGTCTAAAACCCCTCCATAGAACGACATGCTCTCATCGCTATATCAGTTCAGTCCTATACGGAAACGGTTTGTACATTGGTTGCCTAGCAATATTCTGTCAAGGCATAGGGTTGCCATGAGTTAAAGTTCAATTTTTGTTTTTTTTTTTCAAATATCCGATCCAGCCTATACAGCGCGGTGGACGGGTCATTGAAGTGTAAAATAAATATGATATCAGAGAGAATTAAATTAAAAAATTTAGATTTTCTAGATTTTTATAAATGTGAAATTACAGTACGGTAAAATGTGAAAAAAAATGTGAAAAATCTATAATAAATTAAATTTGTTTTACTCAATTTATGTAAATTCCGATATTTTTTACTGAAAATATTGTCAAAATTATGGTTCTTCTACTAAAATCACAATGGTTTCAGGTTTACTGCAAACACATGGCCTAAAATTTAGGGTGTCTTAAAATTTGCCTTATTGGTGTCTTATTTATGCAATTCTCAATGCTGGAAATCAAATACAGTAAATAATTTGTGATCAAATAGGTTCCTAGAAGGAAAGTTTTGGAGTAGTTTTGATTTTTTTTATACTTTACGTTTTTTGGGGTGCTGAATCCGAATATTTGGTTTGCAAAACATAATTTCGGGACGTAAAATGGTCAAAAAATTGCAAAATTTTCAACGATTTTTCGGTACATCTTACCATGAAGGATTGGTTACAATTTTTTACTTTGTCTCTTAACTGACATGTCAAAAAGTAAGTGTATTTTGAGTCACTTCCTAAGAGTTTAAATAAATATAAATGTGTTTTTATTTTAACACACCTCGATAATGGTCATATCATGTCACCATCCGCACATCAACCTTGAAATAAATCAGCATGGCTCATGGTCATTCTTTTCTTTCAAAATGTCAAAACAAAAAAAAAAAACAATTCCGATAAGAACTCAATTTCATTCCTAATTGTCTTGAATTAGTGACAAAAAATTATCCCTTTTTCCATAAACTGTCTGGTTTTTAAATGTGCCAATATATCTTCCTTAGTTGTTACTTTCATGACATTGAACTTAATGGCGGTCAACAATGACCTTCAAAATCAAATAGACTTTCAAATATGTACTCTTGGAGAGAATGCCCAAACATAACACACTGTTTTATTTATTATTATTTTTCAAGTCGTGTGCTTCTTCGTCCTTGTATTCTTTATTTTTATCATCAGCAAGGACAACACAACAAAAATGTTGTGATAATGATTATTGCATTTTCTTCGAATTGGTAATTGTTTTTGTTTTGTTCAGGCTCAAAGAGAATCCTTAATGATTTGCTTAATGCGTCCTTGATGGTGCCACACGAGTGAAAATCCTTCCCACACGCAGGTTGTATACGCAATTTGTATGCCATTTGCAAGGATAATTTTTTCACATTATTTACCATAGCACACACACGCTGGGCGTAAGGCATTTTGGCATCATAAAATAATTATCCAGGATGCAGTTTGCATTCATTGCATTCTCTCGTTCCTGGGACATTCGGCGTGGTGTCAATTTTATTTTACAGTAGGTACATGGGACAGTATATTCCAGCTGTAGAAAGGAGAGAGTGAGAAAAAAAAGTGTGAAAAATTGACATTTTTATAAGAATTCTCCTTAAATTCGATTTGAATCAACAAGGACACACCATCTCTCCTGCTGAGAATTTTATTTAATGGTTTTCTTTGCAATATCGAACAATGGTTTCTTATATGACTTTTCAAGAAAATCCTTGCAACAATTGGAATTGAAGATAAACAAAATGTCAAGAAGAAGTATTTAATGTCCTTCCTTATACTAAAAGGATCTCCCATGAGAGTTTGTTTATTTGTGTGTGTTTTCATTGGTATAGTAAAATTGCAATTATGATTGCATTATGGTTGTCCTTTGTATTTGATTCTATTTTTGTATCCTGCAATGTCCTTTTGTGTTGTTTTTCTTTTTTTTTTTTTTTATTTTGCTATCATTTCTGCTGCTGAGTGATTTATTAAATATCTAGTTTTAGCTCTCATAGAGGACACTCGTATTATATTGTTTTTTTTTTTTTAATGGCCTCTGTTTGTGGCATACTGGTCAATAGCTAATAAATTACTGTCGTATATCGAAATTAAATTGCTGTTGGTTAAATCTTGGAACCAGCAGCAGCAAAACACACCAGGTGGCAAAATATTGGACATCCTTTCGATGTTTTGTGTTCAATGTTCATATCATTGGATGTCATCGGCATATAAATGCATCATTGCCGGTGTGTGTCGTACTTGTTCACGGACTGAACAATGGAATTCCGCATCATCGCAACAACGGCAGTGTTGGTGATCATTTTCTAAACACCATGAGTGGTGTTCAATTTAACAGCCTGTTCTGGTATACTGGTGGTGTCCTTTTATTTTTTTGTAGCTATCATCAAGTGGACAAAAGCTTCTTTCACAGACATAGTGTGTAAGTGACAAAAATTTATCGAGTTAGTTTTTTTCTGCAGAAATATATATAAAAGTGGGAAATTTTTTTAGAAAAATTCTATGTAGGTACACGCTAGTGGAATTATGTTCTCTTTTTCATTTTTCTTTTTAATTTTTAATCAAAAATTATTCAAACGCCACATGCTAGGCTGAACACAACAGTGCGAATACAGAAGTGAGTTGATTTAGTACAAATAAATTTGGAATTGGTATGCACCGTATTTGTTGGCTTCTGTTTTTTTAACAATTCAATTATTGTGGGCAATTCCCAGAATTCTGAAATATAGTTTGTTTCTCTAATTTTAAACATTGCTATGCATTATTTTATTTTAAAAGAAATTTTTCGAAATCAAAAGAGCACCATATTCAACTATAGATACAAAAAAGTGGAGAAAATATCAAAAGGCAAAATTTGTAAGGTAGTTTTGTTGTCTACCTATTTTGGAAAGAAAAAAGAATATACTATCTAACCGAGAATTTCAAAAATACTGTTTATTTTTGAAGTTATATTTCTTTACAGGAATTTATGAAAACATTCAACCCGTAAAAATACAGAGACATTTTCAGCCCATTATTACTGTTTTTCACACACAATAAGTATGTAAACCGAAACGACACACTTACATTTTATGCTGGCTTTATTTTTTTTATTCTATACACCAAATTTTTTAATGCCTAAATCTCCAATCCAAAATATATGTCATAGAAAGGGGCTAAGAAAGTTTCTATTCTTCTAACAAAACTTAACCAATCTATCCAATAGATAAAAAAAAATGTATACAATTTCATCATATCAACCAATTTACTTAAATTCCAAAAATTTAAAACCAGCCTTAAGCATTTTAAAAATGCTAATGCAATTTCTTCGTAAATCAACTCACCATCAAATCTAAGCTTAAAGGCATTTTCAAAGTTTTTATGCCAAAAAGTATCATAGAACCAAAGCAAAATATAAAAAAAAAATAATCACCCCCTAAGCCTCAAACATTGTTCATTGGCAATCAATTTTAGTCAAAAACTAATCCCCCATCGTCGACAACTTGAAAATGCTATCGAATTGCAAATTAAGCTGTGATCCTCTTTAAAATAATTGGCACAAGCATTATAAATGAATTAAAGCTGAAATGGTTCGTGGCACCAACACCTCTTACCAGAAATCACAGAAAATCCCCAATAATTACCATTTAATGACCCGCAAGCCTCTCCAACACCGCTGTTCATATGAAAATACAAAATTAAAAATAAAATAAAATATATATATAAATGGAAGCAGAGGGGTCACGTAAATTTTTTCAAATAAATATAAACGCCTCGAGAAGCTCCTTTTCGATGGTTCTTATAAAGTATGAATCTACAAACTCACAAAAAAAAAAAAATGTAAAGAACGAAGATGGTACCTCTGCTGCTCCTCCAACAATATTGTGCGGTGTTGTTTTCTAACGGCTCCTTGGTGTTTCACTAACAGTGTTTCCATTAATTTTGTTCTCTTTGTAAATTGTATCCCTGAGTCCTGATGGTGAATCCTGGCGCCCATCACACTCTCCAAGGATATTACGTTAATTGTGTGAATATTTTTTGTATTTTTTTATTTATTTTTTTTTTTTTTATATATTTTTGCGGTTGATTGTGATACGGTTTTTGATAATTTCCAAGGACTTCTAATTCTTTAGGGAAACATAATATTTTTCAAAGGGGATTTTATTTTTCTTTCTCATTTTGTTTATAACAAATGCACAGATATAATGTGAAAAATGTTTTTCTTTTGTTTAACAAAGAAATAAATGTTATTGGTTGAGGCATCATTACTTGTGGCTTTTTTTTTTTTTTGCTTTTTTGTTGTTGTTGTTGTTACTTTGTTTGATATCAGATCTCTTAATGAATTTCTTGGGAATAATACATTTAATTAATTACACAATTCTACTGCAAACGCAGAAGTATAGGTATACCAGAGAGAAGTTTTTTGTTGTTTTAATTTTGCACTCTCTGGAAATCAGCAAAAATATCTTTCATCTTTTATTATTGTTGTTGGGTCTTGGGTTTGTGCTGGTATACAAATATTTCATTGGGCAATTCGCCAATTCGTGTTGAAGAAAGAGCAAACAGCAGAAAGTAGCCCTGGAGTAATTTTGGCAACGAAAAAAAAACTTTTTATTTTTTTAGACAGAGTCAGATATGATGGGGTATTTTTATGAACCTACAGGGCCTTCCATGATGATGAAAATCATTAACATTAACATTTTGTGGGATGTTTGGAAAATAAACACAAAATATAAAATGGAATATGAAATAAGCATTTGTTTTGTGTATTTAAATTTTTTTTTTATGGAAAAAGTTAAGACATTAAAGAAATCGTTTTTTTTTTTTTTTGTTTTGGAGGGGCTTTTAAAAGCTGCAAGCGGTTAATGGATTCTTCTTGCAAAGTGCTTCGCATACTTGTGTGAGAAATTAATTTGTCCATGAGGTATATATTTTTTATTTGGTCCAAGAGGAATTTAAGATTTTGTTGTTGTAGGTGAAAATTAAGTACCATAACTCCTTGGACAAGACTTATTTTCTTTTACTACAATATAACCAAATATGTAATCAGGAACAACAAACCTGAAACCGCAGACTCAGGACTCAGGTCAAGCCAAAGGGCTTAAAATGTTCAGAACATGTTTTTTTCTTTGATTTTGAAAATATATATATATTGTTGTAAATAGTAGCATTATCATCACTGAAAAAAATTATTATTCATACTTTTTATGAATAGCGATCATAGAATATTTTTATTTTATGGCTAAATCAATAACACTTTTTTTAACAAAATACATCTAAAAATTATTAATTTCTTAACTTTTCATTCTCAAACTTACTTTCAAGATGAAAGAAATACAGCTTTAGTTTAATATTTTGCTCCCTCTGTTTAACAAAAATGAAAATTAAATAAGTTTTTTTTTTTTTTTTGAAAGTAGAATTATAAAATTGAAGGCTAACTGCAACTACACTGTGTATAATGTATATGCTTCTCTTTGTGTAATAGAAAATGTTAACTAAAATGCTTTTTCACTGATTTTCAAATTTAAAATCGATTAATCGTAATTATAATTCTCTCAACAGAAAATCTGAAAAAATGTGCTTTCTTACAGTTTTTATTGCCTACTTATTTTTAAACTGATCCACTTTTATTTTTACATAATTTTAAAATATTTGATTCACAGGTCTTAAACAAAAAACGAAATAACAGAAATAAATGACTTAATTCTTATAGAATTTGATCAAAAATTAATTTTAATAAAAAAAAAAAAAACAACAACATTGGCCTAACTTCATAAAATAACAAACAAATAATAATGACAGACAACGTCCGCTTTAAATTAAATAGAAAATTTACATTAACCTTCTCCAAATGCACAAAAAAAAAAAAAAGTCTAAAAAATTTGCATATTTCCCACAACCATACACACAATTAATTTTTAATTACATTATTAAAAAATGCATTCTTTGATTAAATAAAACCGAACAAAGGAAATGCTACTAATTAGTAGCACACTAATTAAATGTAATTTTGAATTTTGAATGCATTAGGCCAAGCTATTTATAGCATTGTTAGTTTTTTTTTTTTCATAGTTTTTGGTTTCTATATTCTCTGAGCCATCAGCACCTTTTTATTTATGTTCGTTCTTGGATTGATAAATTTAATTAAACCTCTAGACAGCACTTTCTCACTTCTCTTATCCCCAAAACAGAAACACACCGCATGCATGGTGTTTAGCATAAAATATTCTTTATTTTTTAGTTTATTTTGTATTTATTCAAAAAAAAATAATTTTTATCTCTTTGATATACACAGGGGCCAATGAATCTTTGACGAAAAACTGGAATTGTTGTATATCTTCTGCCGAGGGCTAAATAAGTATTTTTTTTTTTTTTTTGTGGTCAAGACAAGAAATTAATGCTGAGCTCTTTGGGATGATCTACTGGACTTGATAATGGAATTAAATTTAAAAACAAATTCATTTTAATCCCAGATTCACCTGAGGAGAGTGGTTGGTGGCCCATTAATGGCAGTGAACTGTGGGAAAGAGTAAATAAAAATATGGTTAAAAATTGTTAACATTAGTTTATCTTTAAACTTTAAAGATATTTGTGTACCTAAAACTTACAACCAATCATTAATAAAAGCGTTTTCTGAGTATATTGATTAAAAATTGATTTTATCTTTATGTTTTATAATACCTTTGAAAACCTTTACGAAGTAAATTATTTTTTTCCCATTATTGTTTGAATGTATTTTTTCCAAACTTTAAAGTAAAAATTTCCCACTGTTTGTGGTAAGAAACTTAATATCAGCATGCTCAGTGAGCCTCTAAAAGAAAAAAATAATTTTTTATATAACAAGAAAAAAAGATAGGCGCGGTTGCACTTTAGCCAGCATAAGGAAAATGTTTATCTACTTGTTTGAGTTTGTTTTACACGATGTTGTTGCTGCGAACAGAGCGCGCTGCGCTGATAGTAATCGCGACCAAGACTAAACATCAGCTTCAGAGGTGACAAAGTTGGTAATTTATGAACCTTCATATGGGCACACAACCACGTGCTAAAATTGTATATATTTGTGGTATCCATTTTTTTGTGATTTAATATACATTTATCAGTGCAGCAATAAAGATGTTCGTTCATTTACCTTTAATTTAAGTTGATAAATGATTTTCTTAAATGTACAGCTATTTCACAATTATTTTAAATTTAATTTGATCAAGAGTATGTTACTGCACTAGAAGTAAATTGTGTATAAAAGAAATAGAATAAAACAAACAAAAGAGCTGATGTCAGAACCTTTCAATTCTAATCCTGATTTTGTTATGATATGAATTGAAAAACCTTTAGTGTCTGATTTTTACCGAAAAAAAAACACAAATACATATTATCAAATCTCAAATACCTATCAGCAAATTTCTTTGCTCAAATTTCAATAGAAACCAAAAAGTAATAGGTTACACCCTAAACCTATCATAACCAGTTTCTTATCCAAATCATCATAAAACCAAAAAAAAAAAACCGTCTATACAATTAACCTAACCCTTAGTTTCTATCCTTTAGAGAAACATAATTCCCAAAATCACACAGATAAGCATCATTAAGTGAACTGCCAATTCCACTTAATGACGTCGAAATATATTCGCCCATTTGTCCATTTTTTAAGAGTCCCGACAAAAAAAAACTACCAGACATGAAACATCTCTTCGGCGGCGGCGGCGTTCGCGTTCAACCCAAAGTAGGTCCAATAATTCGGCACCAATTCATCACCAAAGCCCTTCATCGCTCTCATTCTTTTTTTTTTTTTGTGCAAAATTCAAAAGAACTTATTCGCGTACCACATTTGGACAGATCAACAAAAAGACAGATAGACAGACATACGTTCATCAAAATTCCAACGAAACCTCATCAAGGCAAACCAAGCTAGAGCCACCAAAACTACCAAAAAGAAATTCCATTGTTCTTTGGTTTGGTTTTTTGGTATTTTGCCAAAAACAAAAAAAAAAAAAAAAGACTTGAGTATTTTTTTTCTTGCTCCTTAAAATCATCGTTTGATGATTTTTATCTTTTTTTTTTTGCTCTTTCTTCAAAAATCATCTTTCCCGACTTATATATTTTCTTCTTCTCATATTTGCAGTTCATTGGTGGCATTTTTAACTAACAGGACCAGATTCTGAATTGGTAATATTCCCAAAGGTCTGTTTGTCAATAAGGCTCTTTGGGCTTCCCCTTGTCTTATTTTTTTTTTTCGATATTTTCTTCGTTCGACTTGGGATTAATTTATGCTGAATTGGAATTGATTTTATCCTTTATTGATCGGCAAAGTCAAAGAAGGTGCTCTTAATGCATTATTCTGACTTCATTATGACACGTTCCCTCTACTATTGATTTTTTTTCTTTGTTTTTTTTTTATCTGCTCCCTAAGACAGGTGTCGTCGTCGTCGTCGTCGTCTTGTGGTGGTAGTGGTGGTGTTGAATTTTCAGAGTCCTTGCGTTTCTATGATTTTTACGGGCGATTTTTTTTTTATTGGCTAAGGAACAACACTTTTGGGCGGTCGCCTTTCTGTTTTCTCTGTCGGCTTGGGATTTGTTACTTTTTTTTATGATGCATCCATCCAGAGATTTAATTTTTATGGAAATTCCGTTTTTTGTTGTGTCCCCCAAAAAGACTCGACATCGATGAGAGTTCTTTTAAATTGTTCCTGAATAAATAATTTGAAGAATAACAAAAATCGAAATGTTGGTGTTGCATGTTCTTTTTCATTTTTATCGATGTGCTGCTGCTGCTGTCGGTCGTTGCCGGTATGGTTTCGAGTCGGGCGGTACGTATGGGACCTGCATAATGAACAGTAGCCGTCATCCTAGTAACACACTTGACATTAATTTTAAATTTTTATTGTTGATTTTCTTTTGTATTATTATTCGATTTGAAGAGGTAGCATTTGTGAATGACCAAGGAATGATAAGGGGAAGAGGGACTCTCTTGTAAATAGAACCCTATAAAACCTTTTAAGTCTATACTTGATAGCTTCTAAGAGAGGGAATCTAATTGGATATTTAGTAAAATATAAGTTTTCATTTTTTTTTTTTTTTATTTCAAATTAGAAGCTATTAGACATTTTCCGGAACTGCTATGCAGTGCTTCAAGTTTCAAGCCTTCTGATGCGTATTAATGAATCGGCTTAGACTTAATAACAACCACTTACCAACCATCAGTATATTGTCGGTATAACGCGTCTTGATGTCTGGCTTGGATTTTCTTATACAAAAATACTCAACGAACTATAGAAGTTGTGTTTGAGTTTGATGTTGATTTTTTATAGCTGCGATGTTTTGTTATTCCAAATAAGGCACTTTGTGTGCTGGTGGAATATTTAATTAAACAACCTTACACGTTCTGCAGTGTCGTTATTTGATTTTAAATTAAGCTTTAATTTAGTTTTTCATTGATTTTTATAGTAAAAAAAAACTAGTTCATTGACTGTGCAAACGAACCGGCATGTTAGTTAAAAGTAAAAGACTTAAATATTGAGACATTAAAATAAATTAGAGCATGTAGGTTTGAAGTTTATAGTTTATTAATTTAATCTGCATAAATGCTAAAAATCGTAGTTAAATGTTGAGGGACACTAGGTAGGTATTGTACTAACATTATATGATTTACTTTAATAAAATATAAGAGATATTTAAAATACATTTTAGAAAATATCAACATTATTTTTGTGACACGCAAGAAACTACGTTTTATAGTTTTCAATTCTACGCTCCTGCAGAAGCATTTTCTCCGAAACTCAAAAGCTCAAACCTTCAAAAACTTGCTATCATCTGAATGCATGAAACGGTTAGCAATTAAACCAACAAAATTTACGAGAAACTGGGTTTCTAAATCTTTTTTAATATTTATGAATATTTAACTTTAAACGGTTTGCGAGTTATCCAAAAAAAAAAATTAATTACTTGCAAACTATTCCAAATATTTAATTTAAAAAACTGAGTTTTAAAAACTAAAACCAATTTCAAAACTGTTTGGCTACCAAAGAAGTTTTTGAAACTCAGTGTTTTAAAATTAAATTCGTCAAAACTCAAGTTTGAAAAGTTTGCAAATAATCAAAAATAAAGTATATTGTTTGATTTATTTGCAAACTATTCAAAGTTTTGAAAAACTGATCTTCAAATACTAATCCACATGCAGTACTTTGAAAAATGTTAAGTTACCAAAGTTTTCAAAAGTAGATTAGTTTTTGAATTTTTGAATGGGTTGCAAATAATGAAAAATATGGCGCGATTTTTTTGGTTTTTAAATATTTGAAAAAGTAAGTTTAACAAACTAGATTAGTTTTCAAGTTACATACTCAAAGAATAACGAATCAACAAAATTTTATATGAACAAAAACCAAGTTTAGGATTTTAAGTATTTAAAAAGTTGGGGGCCAGTATAAGAATTTTTATTCAAAATCATACAACTTTAAACCCTCACAGGATTTCGGAGCACATTTTCATTTTTATAATATCTATATTAGATATATTTCTCTAATTTTGGAATTCGAAAAAGGAGATTCAAATAATGATTTTAACATTGTAATGTCTTTTTAATTTTAAATCTGTATTTTTGAATATTTTTTTATGAAAATTTGAATAAATTCGTTTTAAATAGTTGTACTTTTGGACATTTTTTTTATTTTTAATTGGGAGCGGTGGTAAGATTTTTGAAATTTTGAAACGAAAATGGCAAATTTTTGAAATTGAGTTTTATTAAAAGGGGACTAGCTCTCTAAACATTTAAGTATTTTTGAACACCAATAGTCGACAATTTAGAAAACGAAATATCCAAATCGGGCCACAGTTACGTCGATTTGTACACATTGTTGGTTTGGTAGGTTAACCAGCTGCTTAAAATATAAGTAAAGCAAATGAAAAATAAAATAAGCTGATGCATGTGAATCACTAGACTAGAAATTTGACGAAAAATTAAAAAAATAATTTAATAAAATTTGAGTCAAAGAAATATTCCCCATTGCATGACATTTTTTTTTTATTTTAAACAATTTGCGTCCCGCATAACACATTTAACTGAAACATGTTTTTTTTTCTTTTATTTATTTTGAATTGCATTTGGTGTTCATCAAACAACTTGAAGTGCTAAAATTGTAAACTTAATTAGTGACATCGCACAATGTTTAACATGGAAAATGAGCACAGCAAAAATGTTCTTAGAAGGTGCATGGTAAAAGTCCTGACTTTAAAGTTGCCCCCATGTATTGAAAGAATGTTTTAAAATGTCTTTATATCTCAAAAAAAAAAAAAAAAACTGGTATAAGGGGAGCAGGTATTGAAATACACATGAGTACCTCTATACACTTACTGAAGCCGCTATTCTGAACAATTACTTCAATCAAACAAAGCGCCACCCAGCCAGGATGAAAAGTGCGAATTTTCGCACATTAACTTGCATTCTTCACACCCGCTGCTGCCACCGCCGAGAAACCGTGTCGGTGAATTTCTTTGTCGCCCATTTCAACCGTGAGAGAGAGTCGACGACGACGATGATGATGATGACGGCGACAACTTAAAAAAAAAAAGTTTTTCTTTTGCATATTTTTTTGTGTTGTGTTTGTTTATTCACCTTGTTCTCGTTATTTTTCACTCTATTTTCAATTTTTTTTTAATTTCTCAGTCGTCTGGTGTTGGATGTTGATTTTTTGTTTTATAGAACAAGGATTTTACTTTGAGCGGACATTTTTGTTTTTTTTTCTGATGTTGCATATGAAAACGATTTCCTTCTTAAATTCACGTTTCAATCATAATTCTTCCAATTTATTCTGACTTCAGCAGGAGAATAGGAGAGTAACAGTTTTTTGAGATGTTTAATTTTTTAATTAGAATTTGGTTTTCAGAAATGAGGAAGATTATTTGAGACAAATTCAGAACAATTATATGAGTCACTTGACATTCAAATTTAGCAAGAAATCATTTAAGGCTAACCTTGTTGGGAATTTCAAAATATAGTTTTCAAAATGGGTAGTTTTTACTTTTAAAAGGCATATTATACGGGAGCGTAACGAAATCCCACCGATAGAATTTTCCGTAAAAAAATCCCACCGAAAAGTCCCGCCGTTTACTTCTATGGCAGAATTTTAAGTATAGGTACCTTTCAGAAAGTATTATCTATGGCTCCGCGAAATAAGACCCCAGGAAATAAGGCCCTAAAAATAAAAATGAAATAAAGCTCCAAATTGTAGCATTTTTTCATAATGAAATTTTAGGCCAAATGAAAAAATGCCCCATAAATAAATGAAAAAAGGCCCCAACTTGTTGTGATTTTTTTTTTTGAAAATGAAATAAAGCCACAATTTTTCTATTTCACATTGAACTATGCACTAACCAATAAAACATCACCCCAAACTTTTTCGTTTTAAAATTGTTCCTCAAGAGTGATTACATTGAAAAGCCATGATAGCGATCGTGCTGCAAGCCATCAGGGAGTTACCAGTAGCACAGAATCACGCGATTTCTTTTTCTCCGTGATAATTTGCAGCACGATTGGGGAGTAACAGAATAGCTGCAAAAAAATCGGGTGATTTTAGCATTTTCATATAAATTATAAGAAAATTAAATGAGGCCCAAATTCATAGGGGCGAATTAAAGAATAGACTTTAGTCAACAAAATTGAGGCTCTTTCAGCAATGTTATTGACTATTTTCAAAACATGTTTCAATGAAAACATATTTTCAAAAAGTTAAAAGAAACAGATTTTCCACAATTTATTCAAAGTCTTGGAAAGTTTGGATGTCCAAGACTGCAAATCTTAAATCATTTTTCGTTAATATTACCAATTGGTTGACATATTCGAAATTTTAACCTCTACAAAACATGTTTTTATATAAAACTTGTTTTCAAATTTCTCAATAATATGGACGTTTTTGTGTTTTTTAAAATTCAGAAACCGAAAAGTTGCTATCACTATTTCTTTTTTATACTTCGAAATCACCTTGCTGAAGAAGTCTTCAACCTTTTTATTTCATTTATCAATTCAAATGTTTAAAATAAAATCTTTATTCAGTTACTGAAACATGCTACTAACTTTTTCACTAAGTATTCGATAAGTGATTCTGTGAAAACATTTCATCAATCAACACTGAATTTATCCAATAAAATGTACCGACAAGGAAATACCTATATACCTACCCTTGATTCAGAACAATTACTCACAACATTTTTTTTTTGTATGACAACCGACTAGACTATTCTTATACATTTCTAATTAAAAATCCTTCATCCTTGCTACTGAAAATTAGAAAGGCTACAATAATCAATCCAAAATGTCCCAAAACACAACCATCACCATCCACCACCAGCAATCAAGGTCTCTTTGCCATTTTTATAACAATTGCACACATTCACATACAATTAACAGTAACGAACCACACGAACAAACCAAAAAGCAAAATAATAATTATTTATGAAAAATGTATTTCAATTCAAATTCTGTAGCGAAATGTGTGAATGAAATAAATGTGACATACATACGGCTGCGAATTTTAATCCATTTCCTGGATTCTATTTTTTTTTTTTTTAATTTTTCCATCCATTGTCCTGGATTTATCTCAATCCGTTCTTTTGTGAAAGGCAGGCGCATGAAAGGCATAGCAATTTATTCTGCAGTTATGGACGAGGACGACGGAATCAATGCATAGTATATCCTTTTTTTTCGTTATTATATTTTTTTTGTAGGTATGTCCTCCGATGCACTAGAAAAATCCTATAATTAAACTGTCAGATTTATTTCGACAAAAGCCACCCAGTGACAAAATAATATCCTTTTTTTTCCTTCTTCTTCTTCTCTGTCGAATTATTTTCTATTGTTCCTTTTGAAAGTGTGCCTATAAACTAAGCAGCCTGAGAGAGTTCATATAAATAGAAAATAATATCAACTCATAATCTGGGTAGCGGTGTGGTGTAGGGAGACCCTAATGTGTGTGGCATTAACACCTAGGATTTTTGTTTGTTGTTTTTTTTTTCTTCTATTTTTATCCTTCAGTGATTGTCGTCTCGCTTTTTAATTCTAAATATTTTTATTTGCGAATGTTTTTTTTTTTGTGCAATTGTCTACCGCATCCAGTTTCCAAGGACAATTTTTTGTAATATTTTTTATGGGTGTTACCCTTTTTTCACAACAACACTCATTGAGGGGTGAACTTTTACATACGAAAAAGAAAAAAAAATAAATAAATTCTAGACCAAAAGGATTTTTAATTTGGTTCGCCCCATAGGGAAATTCGTTTTGCAAATTTTACAGTTAGAAAAAAAAAATTTAAATTATAGTCCTTTGCGATTTGATTCTCCATATTCGAGGTTCACATGCTGTGTGTGTGTGCTATTGAAAATGGTTTGTCCTACAAAGAATGAGAAGGAGAGAGAGAGAGAGATAGAGAGAGCTAACAAAATTCATGATTTTTCGTTTTTATAGAATTTTTTTTTTTTTGTACTTGACAATTGAAAAAAAAGGATTCTAAGGGTGAACGCAACGGGAAAAGATTAAATTGTTCCCGTTTTCAATTTTTTTTTTTTTTGATATACTTCTCAAATGAATACTATGCCGTTATTAAAAACTTTGCCTTGGCACACAGTTGTAGTATGTAAGCTGGGCTGGTTGAAAAAGAAGAAACGCGCTAGAAACGATGCATGTACGACTCTATACCAGAAATCTATTACCAGTACAGAAAACAGAACAAATATAGCAAGGAAGTAGGTATAAAGGGGTTTTTGTCGACTGATGGTTTGGGGGAAAGCAGTTCGAGTCCTTCAAGGATGCTTCATATGGATAAAATTGCTATGTTGGGTCTTATAGGTCTTACCATCATCGTGCCATGTAATTTGTGGTTCTTGCAACCATGTTTGTTCGTTTTTACTTGTTGGGTGCGTTGCGTGTGCAATGTACTATTTTTGCCAATCTATATTAAAAACGAAATGCATTGTTAGACGTATACATATGGTAAAAGAAGGTCTTCAATGGGGTTACTTACACAAAAGCAAAATCCACCCACTGGCAAAAGGCAAAGGATAAAGAATACAGAATTGAACATACATGTTTGGGTTTTTGAAATTTCTCAAGGGATTTTAATTTCAATTGGGGAATTCTTATATATTTTTCTTCAATAGAAGTCTTTAAGTGAATTTCAGTTTTTTTTATTGAAGGGTATTAGGTTGCTCTACAAGTAGTTGTCATCGTATGTTTTCTATTCTATGAGGTTTGGTCCTGAGAGGCTTTATATACCCCTTTTGGACAGAAGTAGAAATTGATTTGGCAAAATGATAATTGAAAAATTAGTTTTAGTTAGTACCTACTCACAGTTTTTGTACGTTCAAGACCAAAGATTGGATTTAGACAAAACATAATTGTATTTTTCCTTGCTTAGATGGCTAAAACATTGTTTAAAATAGGTATGCGCACTGAGGGAAAAAAACGACGTAGAATAAAAAAATAATATTCTTCAAATTAGCAATTTGTGGGTCCAAACACGGAAATTTTAAAATCGAAAACGTTTTCACTTTGAATATGAAAACGCGAACAACAAAAAAAAAATCAAGACCACTACCAGTATAAAACCCAGTCACAGAGCTGTGAAAGACTGCAGTGAATTGGCTTTAATTTTTAATTTTAACTCCAAGTTATCACCTACTGCTACTATGTACTTTAAATGCAAAATAAGCAGTTAGCAGTACAGTTAATAAACGCAGTCATTTTACTAAAAGTTAATTAACTGCAGTACTTTTTCACTGGTTTTAATCTTCTAGTCAGTAGAAAGTTTTTTGTACTGTTCTTTATTTTTGTATTTTTTTTTTTATATACGGCTACTTTCAGAGCTCCATATTCCTACAAGAAAGTGTCACAGAAGTGTGGCAGTACGCCTGACTAAAATTTTAAACACAACAGTACAACAACTTTCTCCTGACTAGGAGACTAAAACCAGTGAAAAAGTACTGCAGTTAATAAACTTTTAGTCAATTAACTGCTTTCATAACCTGTTCAGTCAAATTTCAAAAACAAGAAGTGTGTTCCACATTGGCTACCGTAAATCGGAACCGGCAGAAATTTTTCCTGAATATGTAATTTGTGACCTAGTCATGCCACACGACTTATTTATTTCCCAAACTACGGCCAAGTTTTCAATTTTTCAAACCCTAATTTTCCCATACGCCATCTTTACTTTTGAATTTTTGTCGACAAACAATTTTCTCGCATAAAAGTGATCTGCACCATCACTTCTTGATGGTTTGTTGTATTTTTTTTTTTTACATAATAATAAAACCGACCACTGCTGGCCAAACATTAAGACCACGCTACCTACCTAGTTTATAGTGATCACTTCACTGACGGTGTCTTGTTAGCGTTAAAATGATTTCCATGCAACACGTCAAATAAAAACCCTTAAAAATATTTTCATGTTCTCAATCAGAGATCGTCTGCGGTCTTGATGGCAAATATAAAGCCTCTTCCAATAGCATAAAATAACAAAAAAACAACAACAACAACAACTAACAACATCGCATAAGTGCTGATCCATGCTCTAGAGCACTCAAAGTCTGGCATTAAAAATTCAATTTATGAAAACAACATATACACCGCACCGTCCAAGATTCAAACACACTATACTACAGGTAGTAGCACTTTTAAATATTGTTATAGTCTGAGTATCTCAAAGCAAAGCACTCTGCGTGTATAAGACTTTAGGGGGCCAATCAAGAAGGTGGATCGGATCATTACACTTTGAAAACACGCATGTTAATGCTACTAAAAAAGGATATCCCAGTTTTTTTTGTAATAAATCTGTCATCAGGTGTCCTCTTTTTTTGATCTTCCAGAAATGTTAGGTTTTCATTTGCATTTTTACCAAAAACAATAATTATATCGCAATCAAACCATGACATTACTATGATAGAGAATGAGAAAAAAGTGGGTCCGAGAATTCTGCCTGTCTGGCTTTCTGTTTGTCTGTCTGTATGTATCAGAAGCCACAGCCTAAACGGATGGGTCGATTTACTTCAAACTTGGTATGTGGTGTTTTTTGGAAGCTATCCCCAGACGTTTTTTGAATTATTTGGTTTGCAGCAAAAATAACGGTACCTGTCATATAACGGTTTTAGATAAACTCATTTTTCTCAAAAATGGTTCCTACGATTTAAAAAAAAAATCATGGTCATTTCATTGGATAAAGTTTATTTTTCAATGAAAACCATTTTTTTCAAAAACCGGTTTTAACGGTACCTACCTGCCATAGAAGGTTTTTTTTTTTAATTCTGATTTTCGCTTTCATAACTCAATAAATTTCAACGATTTTTACATAGAAGCTTTTAAGTTACCTTCATGATGTTTAGTAAAAAAATTTCGAAAATTATTTTTTGGATTTTTAAAATAAATTTGATTTTTTTTTTTTTTTTGAAAAATCATTTTTTCGAAAACTTCTCAATATTTTACTTCAAAACTAGTTTTTTGTTGTTAATAGATAATATCTTAAAAATAGCGTACGAACTTTTTTTTTACTCGCACAATTTTTATAGAAAAAATAGTTTTTTTTAGAAAACCCCTCTAACGATTTTCAATTTTTTTTCTAAAAATGTATCATTATAGAAGAAATTAAATTGCATACTTCGTTTTGAGGTTAAATTCATTTAAGAAGATGTTTTAGTCATTTGAAAATCGAATTCTATGCTTTTTAATTTCTTGTTTACAAATTTTATATTAAAAATGCTTATCATAAATAGAAACTTTATCTATAAGAGCAAGTACGTGCGATCCGGTCGTGCAATTTATATTTTCTGGTTTTCTCTAGATTGCACTAGATTTTAACGATTTCTTAAAAATAAAAGCATTAAAATTACCTTAATAATGTTTAATAACTAAATTTTGGATAAAAAAAAAACTATTTTATTTTCGAAAAATCATAAAACGGGTCAGTAAATTTTTGCAAACATTTTTTTTAGATGTTAAATTTGTGATATAAAATATTTAAAAAATTTATTTAAAAAACTGCCAATTTTTATCTTTTTTTAATCTATTTCATATAAGTAAAACAGTTAAAAAAAGACTACCAATTTTGAATTTTTTTTTTATTAATTCATCATCCTTACCAAAGAAGTCAGGTCTCATACTCCGTTAAGAGGTAAATTTTTTGTTCTTAGTTTTAATCAAAATTCTGAGAGCCGTTTTTGATGGCGACAAATTGTTCCATAGTAGCTTTCCGTCGAGAACCTTAAGTAGCACAGGCTGTATCACTTATTTAACAATGAACACCACACTCAATAGTTTCACATCTATGACAGCGACAAACAAAAGTCTTCATGCAGAGTAAGATTCAATATCTTTAAAACTTGCAATGAAATCCAAACAAACAAGGGTTTGACCTTTCTTATCAGTGAATTTGTGTTCTTTTTGATAAATTGATACAAATTATTGAGAAAAGGACCAAAGAACACTTCATCAATCTTAAAGACACAAATATGTAATTCGAACAAATTATTTGAATCATTGTCTAGACATGACGTAAAGAAAACGAAAAACTCATCTTCGATATTCCTTGTGTCACATTATTTCTTCTAGACAAATTAAAGTTGACAAAAAAAAATAAAAAGGAAAAAAAATCTCAAACTCATTCCTTTGAAGGGAAATCTTAATTTCACTGTCAAGAATCATCAGGGACTTTTTTTAATTGTGTAGATCGAAAGTTGTTTTTTTTTTTTTTTGAAGTGAGAGACCAACACCAACTGAAATGACCATTATCACTCGACCAAAAAGGACATTCAACCACACGTTGATGTTACATAAAGCAGAGCAGTACTCTTTGGCTGCTTCTGCCATGTGAAGGACACGTTCACCATATCGTTTTGTGGTGGCTCTGTGAATGTGAAGTCGTCCTAAAAGAGTTGTGCGCAATTAAAAATGAACAAAACCAAGCGAACATATATATCCATTTCTACTTTCGACAAGGACATACGGGTGAGGTGAGGATAACCACATCATGCCGGTCAAAAGAGGTGGAACATCTCAATAAAACTCGACGTGTCCTGCTGGTCATTCTCTCTGAAGGTGATGGTACCGACATCTAGCGATAAAAAGTCCCCAAAGTTTTTACTTCGGAATTGACACCATAATTAAGTCTTTGACTCGTTTACTATCTCTCTCGCTCTCTCTCTCTCTCTCTCTCTCTGCTGGTAAGCTGGTTGGGTATATTCCTAAATGACACCCTGAAAACCTGAGATCTAAGGACCTCTATTAGCCCCCATTCTTATGGCGAAAAGCGGAAACTATATCAATTGCGGTGAAATAGTTGCTGGCTTTGCAAGATATTCTGAATCCCAGAAACTACTGATTGCGATGACTTATGTACCTATACTATCTCTTTGCCCTTCCATGGTTGGTTGTTGGTTCTCTCCGACAAACTTAAAAGATACTTTTAATTAAAAGACTCCGTTCCGGTTGTGCGGTTGGTATCCGTGAGTTTGTTGATAAAGATATCCAAGTTCTACGGGGGAAGAACCGAACCGGTGCGGTGCGGTGTAGCTTGGTCTTTGATGGTGTGATGTGGTGTGGTGGTGACTGGTGATGTTTTATGGTGGCAGTGGCATTGGCATGTGTGGTGCTTCAGTTTCAGACTACCTACTTGGAACGTTCGAAGAAGTGTCACTCTTGGCGATATCTTTTGTGAAGAAATTTACGAGGGCGATAGAGAACGTTAGACGTTTTTATTTTTTGTTTTTGTTGTTTTGTCTTCTTTACTTTTATCTTAATGATGATGGAAGTTGAACGAACGAGCGAATAGAAGAAAAAAAAAAAGATAGAAATTTAACAAACCAACTTGACGTAGGTACAAACATTGAAGTATCTAACTTAAATTAAAAAAGATATACTTTCGTTATATTTGAATTTTAATTTCATGTTCGAAATGAGTGTTTGTGGGATTTAAAATGACAGGAACAGTGTTTGCGGACGTATAAGTACCTTTTGGAACATTTTTTTTTTCTCTCAATTCCATTCGAATAAAAAGAAAAATATTTCTATTTAGCGACAGTGTTATGGAGATAAAATTAATTAAATAGATAAACAGAAATAGTTTGCTGACCAGCGGTTTTTTTTATGACTGTTTTAGTAGCAGACAGGCAGTTATTGCAGATTGTAAACATATAGTAGGTAGTAGGGAAACATGAAAATATGCTCTAAAGTAGGTCTTTAATAAATTCATTTGTCTAATTAAGATAAGGCTTAATTAAATGATATTTGAAATAAAAGATCGTCCTTTTTATATGCTAACATATGGCCTCTTGCTATATTCAAAGGGTCATTAAGTTTATGGAAGTTGTAAAACTTTTTTAACTATTCTGAATGCAATATTTATAAAAACTAAAGATACCTATGCAGAAAAATAGACAGTAAAAATAGACATAAGGACTATACTTGAAGTTTTGGAATTTAAGGCTGACAAAAATATCAAATCAAACAATAAATAAAATGCACGACTGGATCGCACGAACTTGCTCATGTAAAGCTATATTTTATGTATTAACTTAGCTTGAAAATTTTAGCTTATGGTCATCTGAAATTTTTATCGTTATAGAAGAAATCATGTCAAAAAGTTTAATCAAAATCGTTAGAGCCGTTTTCGACAAAACTCGAATAACTCAAAAATGTTGTATGTGAGGTACACGTTCCAGATGAGATATTCAAAAACAAAATTAAAAAAAAGTTTCGAAAAATCATCTCCACCAAATTTGTAGAAAATCCGTTCACGCAAAGCAAATGTGTACAGATGGACGCACAGACGCACAGACCGACGGACGGCATGACAAAAACCACTTTTTTGAACTTCTTCATCATCGTAATGTTGGTTTTGATTAAAACCTCAAATTTTTTTTTGAACACGAAGCCAATACTTGCCCTATATGCCAAGTAAAAAACAGAAATACAGTCGACTTCCTCTAAGTCAAACTCCCTCTAAGTCGAATTTCCCCGTAACTAGATAACTCGAACATATTCGATACATTTTTTATTCTCTTCAATTTTAAACTACCTATTTTTAATCCCCAAAACTCCAAATTATACAAAACTCCCTTTAACTCGAACAAATTTTGACGTCCCATGAAAAGTGGACTTAGAGGGAGTCGACGTTACTATATTTTGCCATTAATTTTAATAAATGATTGGTCATTTATTTGGGGAATCCAAATGGCCGTGGATTTTCATTCGTTGGGAGGGTTAAGGCCAACACTGCAATTCCATCAGCAGTGCCTTTGATGTGGTAATAGTCCGTCCGCTGTCTCATTTCAAAAGTTAGTTTTCTTGATTTTTGTTCTCTGGCCTGATTTATGTTTTTGGCTGCAGGCGAGGTTAAGTTTCGGGGGCAAGATCCCCCCATTCCGGCGAGCTAACTGCCGAGCATCGCAAGCAGGCCGCGTCCCCTAGAACTTAGCATTCCACCCTACCTTACCCTCTTCCTTTCCCACTATCCTACCTTATCCTTTTTCCTACCTTACCCCATTTACCGACACCTCCACCGCTCCTCTTGCCCGCGACACTCGAAAGAAGAATGAAGAAATTTTTGCATTTTTTATAGCAAAATTATGCTAGATTTGGCGTTCTTTTTCGAGTAAGAAAATACACACTAGTCACTTATCTAGAATTTGTATAAAACTCTTTTTATTTTGGTCTAATCGCGCTGAACTATTAATTTGTATTTTCTTTTAAATTCTCGACAGAAAATTTTCTTTCTATAAACAATAAAAGTACATTTTTGAAAATTAAGGCCAACAAAAATAAGGTTGGTCAAAGAAACTAAGGAAATAAATGCTAAGTAGTTGATTTTTCTTAAGTTCCACACAAAAATTCCAAGTACATATAGCTAATACTAATCCATAAATATGCATAGTGACTGGGACTAGAGTTAAAATATTGGTTGCAAGTGATGATACTCAAAAGTCTACCTGATCCCCTGATAACTCCAAAGACCGCAGAAGTACACATTTATTTTTATTTCAATTTTCATAATTACAAGGTTCGAGCCATCACTTTATTTGCCATTTTCATTTTTATTTACGAACATAATCAAAATGGCACTTAAATCAACTTTTACAGCTGCAATAAAACCACTCAACCCTTCAATTTACAATTCGATGAGTACATATTATACCAGAAAGAGAGGAGTAACTTAATCCAAGTCTCATCCAAAAAAAAAAAAGGACTACAGTTCCTTGGTGAGCTGCGCTACCACCTATAATTTTTTGTTTTTATATTCTTATTTAAAGAAATACACCTGCAAATGCACCTCCTTCAATAACATCCATCATAGCCTAACAAACATTTCATGGCTAACACCGTAAATTATACGATTGCGTGCGTATCCCTTCAACAGAAGACTATAACTTGGCACCAAACAGCTTCGTCGTCGTGTCGTCCGTCGCGTCGTCTTCGCAGTTGAATCGTTGTCGTCTTGACTTCCATTCAACTGTTTAGGTATAAAACTTTACCTACTTCTTCTTTAATTGACTCCTTAATCTTAAAAAAATAAAGTCAAAACGAATGGCAACTACACAGAATAAAATGAGCACACGCAACCAAACAGGACGACTTTGACTGATACTCGTATACCTTTCGAACCAACAAACAAAAAAAAAATTATATTAAAAAAAAAGGTCCTGCACTCTTTTTGTAACTTCAACAACAAATTTCACCTGTTCTACCTTAATTACAGTGATTTGGTGCCTTTTATCCCTCAATTATACAGAGATAGATGGAGGGGTTTTATAACACACAACCATGCGAACGTGAATCCTTAAATCCTGTCCAACTGCGTGCAAATCACGTTTTAAATGTGAACAACTTGTTTACCATCATGATGGAGGAAGCTAGCAGAAAGAGCTGGTATTAAACGGGTTTTTAAAGGCTCAGTCTAGCGTCACTGTGTTGACAAAGTATCAACCTAAAACAGTTTAATCTAAACTGTCGGGTGTCATTTTAAATTCCACCAACAACAACAAGAAAAAAAGTACAAAATATGTTGATGAGCGGTAACCAAAAAACACGAATAGAAAATAACGCAAAACAGCAATAAGGATCCTTTTTGATTAAAAGTGTTGTCGTGTATAATTGCAAGAATTTTTGTTTTTTTTTGTGGCTCCAAAAAAATGTGTGCGTGTTTTAAACGGTAAATAAGACTTTTGTAGGGTTTAACGGTTTTTATTGGTACAAATATTTGGTTGAGAGCTACACGTCTTTGAACAGGATAATGCTTGGTTAAGATTTTTGGATATAAATCGAAAAATGTGTTGAAATTAAAAAAATTGTGTGAAATTGATTTTGTAAGTTTTCTCCAAACGATCATTTAAGACAGCCATTTCATCTGTCTGTCAAATATAAGAACATTATAGTTTAATAATACGAACCGTCAATGCAAAAAGTCAAAACCCATCGTGGGATTAGTGTGTGTTTTTTTTCTCATTAAAAAAGAAAAAAAAAAATCTATATGCACTGAGAGAACAGATCGAAACGAATTTTCCGTTTGCTGAACAATTTATCGGTGTGTTTGCAGCAAATTCTTAAATTCGTTTGTGTAAAACACTTTTTGCAAAGGAATACAAAAAAAAGTTAAGCTTCACACCGGCAACCCATCACTGCCGAAGCGAGTATCTTGAGAACAAATCGTTTGCTTCAAACATTTCTTCGTTTGTTGGCCAGTAATTTTGCGACTATAATTAGTTTATAGCAAAATCTTGAATTCGGTTAAACAATTTATGTGAACGACTGTATAAATAAAAGTGAATTTTTTTTGCAACATAGGTACTAATTTCTGGAAAGGTTTTTCACACCTGAAAAAGTGGAGGCATTCGCCTAGATACATATTTTAGTAGAAACTTTACATTTAGTTTATTTAATAGTCCAGTGGTTTTCGATAAAGTGGCAGCATCGGGGGGGACTAACTGAACAAATGACCGCACAGACAATTCTGCCAAATCCAGGCCAAAGAAATAGATTCAAATTTGGCAGCTGATTTTTTTCCCAGAAGTGGTAAATAGATCGAAGAAATTCCGAAGAAAGGCATCAGAAACTTTCAAACAACAACGATGCGATTATCATCTTCCCTACAAATCATCTTGGACCTGCTAAGCAATGCTCAGGAGGTCGAAAAAGTTGAGCAGGGAAAATGCTATAGTACTATCCTGTTTGGCTATTATAGAAGCACACTTGATACTGCATCCGTTCCTGAAATTCTAGTAAGACATTTTTCTAGCGCAAAACATTCATTATGTTACCATTGGATGGGTCCTAGATGTCAAAGAAGGATTCATATGCCATGAATGTGTGGTAGTACACCTGACTAAAATTTAATACACAACAGAACAAAAACTTTCTACTGACTAGAAAACTAAAACCAGTCAAAAAGTACTGCAGTTAATCAACTTTTAGTTTAGGCAGTTAGCATTAATTAACCGTTCAGTCAGTATTAAAGTACTTTTTTAAGTTAAAACACTTAAGAAATTTTGTCTTCTTAGTCAATTAACTGCTGTATCGAAAAGAATGCAGTGAACGGGACTGAGCCTTTCAAATTCTAATGATTTGAAAAAAAGAGCTCCTAATAAGTTATTTCTTCCCGAAAATACATTTTCGTTAATAAAAACAAATATAGGTATACTCCTTCCAGGAATTGAGCCCTCCTCCAAGACCTCAACAATCATCTGCATACGAAACAATGAACGAATAAATAATAAAGTTTATATTTCTAAGATCTCACTAACCTCTACGCAAAATTTTTCATTTCAATTAAGACCTCTAAATTCTACAAATAGTGTGGGTGTTTAATTTCGCCTTTTGAGATTATCGAAACGAAACTTTTTAATCGTTTCTCAGGGTTAAGCAATCTTATTTTAGATTCGTCTCTAAATTTTCTGAGATATCAGAAATTGAAGCAAATGATTTGATAATTACGCTTTGCACAAAACGCTGCCTTCTTTAAGAAGTTAGTGTGTCGAGATCCCCTCTGGCCTATAAAAAGCCTTCTATAAGAAAGAACTGTTAAGTTTCTACTATTAATATCGAACTGATCAAAGAACTAAGAAAAAAACTACAGACTCGTACAACTTTTACCTTCATTTGTACAAAATCAATTACCATTTATTCTTAGACTGTTAAAATGTTCTTCAATTGATAAACCTCAAGCGATAAAATCAACACAACAAATCCATTTAGAAAAAACCTTTCAGTTATAAGAAGAATTCATCGATAAAAGGATTTCAAACTATCATTAATCCTTTGCACCGCATCTTCTCGAAATCTAATAGTGGTCATAATAAACGGATTTGTTTCTCTCCAATTCACTCTGACTCAAGTTGAATCAGCATTAGTAGTACCTGCAGCAAAATAGAATTAATCGAAAATTCAAATCTAGAAAATTTATTATTCTCACCTTTTGACACAGATTTTCGATAGAAGACAATATTTTACCATCGATATCTTTCAAGGATTTCTAGTTTTTTTATTTTGGTATTCCGAGGGGCTAATGAAAATGATTAGAATTATATGCAAATAGAAATATCGATAAAGGGTCAAGATTTCCAGTTTCTCTATGTATCGAATCGATAAGACCCTGGGACCTCTTCACCTACCTGCTTCCTCTCTTGTCCCACATCATCATCATCTTCGGCCACTTGTGTGGACTTGAGAGTGCGATTAACTTTTATCGTCGTACTAATTTCTAAGATTACCGACAATAATAGTGGATTGGTGGGTATGGTTTGGGCTCTTGGCTGGGGAAGAAGAAACACACTCTGATGTGACCATAAAATGGAAGCTGCAAGGTTTTTAGTTTAAAAGATAAACCCAAAGTGGTATCCATTCCATCAATGTGCGTAAAGTGATATTTTTGCCTTAAGATAGATTTGTCCACTGTCCAGGCCAGGCCAGGCGTAGCGGTTAAATCGGTGCGATAAAAATGTAAGATTACAAAATTTTATCCCCATTATAAGCTCGATATTTTTTTTTTTCGATATTCGATTATTCGATAATATAATAAAAATAATGGAATGCTCTTTGATAGGGAAAATGAAAGCGATAATGGACTTAAGCTAATATGCGGTGCCGGTGTGTGTTGGAAATCGAAATGCCAATGTCATCAAAAGAGATATTGAATTTCAAGCTTGCAGGTAGATGTTTGAGGGAAAAAAAAGATAAAAAACCTGAGTCGGTTAGCTTTGTTTGAAACTAGTGGCCATAGTGATGGCCGCAAATCGATAGAAGATGTAGAAAAAAAATTAACTCGACGATCATTTAAAATTATGGCAAAAGGTAATTTGAATATAATTGGTTGCTATATGAAATTGATAGACGGCTTATAGATACGGATATCTACTCATTCGTCTACAACGTAGAACACACATAAATGCCACACACGACATCATAATGTGGAAAATCGTTATGCAAATTAGAGCTCTCTACTATGAAGTAGTAACTGGTTGGTAGCAAGAGCTACACTGCACAGGTTAGGGTTATAGTGTTTTTTTTGTATGGATTTAATGCATGTTTTATCAATAAATTGCAGTTGAAATTCCAGTTGGAAATTTTCATTATAATATTTTATCCTACATAAGATGGGGGGTATTATTTTTTGTATAGTGCGAGCTAGCTGACAAGCTATTTATGTGTGGCATTCCGAATAGACAAGTTGGATCATTTGATACATTTAAGTGCATATTGTTTAGGAATGCAATAAATTGCGTACGAAGAAAGAAATTATTCAACAGCTATGAGGTAGCAATTATTTATTTTTTATTGGTTACTGTATGGAATGTTTGGAATTTTCTTACTTTTTTGATGTAGAAACTGTTTTTTTAATTGCAAATCAGATTGTTAGGGTTTGAAGGGTGAGGTACGATCCAAAACTGTGCCAAACTCTTAAAACTATGATAATACAAAACTTCAAATTGTCAGCAATTGAAAAACAAGCCAGTGTTGTGGGCCTTGAAGAAATTTCGAGCTACATAGCGGTAAGCCTTGACATGGCGGAAGCGCTTACAGCGACAAATACTGTGAAACATAGAGAAATGCGATCGCTGAACTTACTTCTGCTGAGTGGACTAGATTCTCGATACTAATAAGGAACCAAGAGACTTTCAACACATTTAAACGGTAGCGGAAGAATAAGAACTCTTTCGATTAAAACAACGCTGCCCCTACTTAGTTTCAGTCAGGTTGAAAAACTTGATGAACGAACACCTTATATCTGGTATTCCAGTATAATTCGATCATAGGCTTATAAGCAGTGGATTCTTTAAAAGAACTGGTCCTCCAGGTTAGGATGTTTTTTAGTACTAACTGCTAAGTGCTTATTTTGCAGTTAAATTACTAAGTAACAGTACTAACTTGCAGTTAAAATTAAAGTCAATTAACTGCGACTATATCGACTGCAGTTTTTTACAGCTCAGATGCTTGCTGGAGGTCTGAAACTAGTTTGAAAGTCAAACAGGGCAGATTTGCTAATTAGTTAAAACCAATATTAGCGTTAAAAAAGGCCATTAAACAATTTCTACTTTCTGAGTCACAAATTTTCCAAAATACTTTGGTTTAGAAAAAAGGTTCAAGACGTATTCAATATCTAAAAATATTAATTAAATAAATACTTCATCACACTCCGTTTAAGAAACATTTCATTTGGAAGAAGCAAAAAATCAATCTTCATCAAAAAAATATTATCTATGATTTGCTTCTACTAAATCCCAACAAACAGAAACAGTTATTTATCCTTTACAACAACTGAAAACAAATACAAATTCCCCATAGACTAAATAAAATATGAACTTTGAACTCAACCCCAGTCTCCTGATTGTTGTCGATATTTATCCGAAATTCCGTCATCCCTTCTTCGGAATAATTCATTCCCAAAAAATGCATCATTAATTTTGGATTTATTTTACTCGCATTCTGTGAGCCTTTATTCGCTCTTCATCTTATTCTTTTCAGGCGTGCGTCGTCGTCGTCGTCGTCTGTCTCTGTTAGTGGAATAAAAAGTCGTCTTTCAAATTCAATTTTCCCTATCGACCCTTAAAGTTTTCATTAATATCCCTTCAATTCTCTAAAGATCATCAGCAGCTCTCTGTCTAAGCTTCTAGCAAATGCCACAAAAAAAAAAAAACAAAACACCAGCCTAACAAGACCAAGTGAAATTTATCATCTTGAAACCTAAGTTCACCACGAAGGCCAAAAAATAAAAAAATGGCAGAAAATACTGTAATACTGGTAAACTCTCGTAGTAAGAGAGAGGGTGGTTGATGTGGAGGTTTTGAAGAAGGATTAGAAAATATCCTTGAAGGTCTGACTGGGTTGATGGTAGTTAGCGTCTGCCGAATGATAGGATTTTTCTGGTATCATATGGCGATAAGAGTTACTCTTAAGCATGCTTCGTTGAATTTCGCTCAAGGAGGGGTTGTTTAGCTCTTCTCATGTACGATAATATTGCCTGTGTCGCCTGTCTAGAACGCCGTGCGTCGTCGTGCGTCGTAGTCATCATCATTGTCGACATACTTAGTCGCTCTTCCAAAAGCAGCCTTATAATCGAATTAGAAATCCTTTAGAAATCACTGTTGCGAAATGTAATTCCAGCCGAAATGCGAAAACCTACCCCATCGCTTCAGGATCACGAGGTACGACTAATACCACGCACCAGAGATATACCAGCCTCTAATCCTTTGCCACTATTAAGAGTACTTTCACTTTTTTTTCTATTGCTCTATTCTGCGTATGTATTTCGTCATTCTAGATTTTTTTCCTAGTTAAGTATTTCAATTCAATAGACGAGCAGTATTTGGCTTTTTTTTATTGTCCTTTGTCCTGATGGTTGCCAAAATTACGTCGGTTTGGTTGGATTGGTGGAATCCCCTTGAGGGAATTACCGTGCATGGATAGTTTCCTTTTTTTATCGGATGCATTGTTCTTTAAATAGGATTTTAGTTTTACACTAATTTTATTCCTTCTTTCACATTTTTCGTATCCTTATCAGATATTGTTCCCTGTTTTTTTTTTTTTTTTCTGTTTCGTTTCCTTTTCATTCATTGCTGCTACTGTGATGTTGTTTTGTGGCTCGAATTGAAGAGAATGACTGGTAGATGAAGATAAGAAGGATTGCTCAACAAAAAAAAAAAAAAAAAAAAAAGGGAAGAAGAATACGAAAGAATACTTTCATTCTTTTGGGAATTTAATTGGATGAATTGTATAAACGCTTTCGGGAGCAACGGAATGACATTTTTATTGATTGATTGCAATTTGAGATAAACATGACAAAAAAAAAAACAGAAGAATAATCTCCCAAAGATACGGAATCTAATTGGAAGATGTTTTGTGTATACAGAAATTGGAACCAAAAGAAACGAGAAATCCGGAAACACTATATAGTAAATGCTATTCTTCAACTTTAACCAAAGAAAATGATTCATTTGCGTCAGTAATGTCCCAGAACCCAAAGTATGTTATGTAGCATCTTCACTATTGTTGAAGCAATGACTCAGATCTTGGGTGAGACCACACGCTTCTGCCCAATATGGATAAACCTACTCGAAACATGAAAAGTTTGTATATTTTTGTTGGATGATAATTGATTTTTTTTGATTAACAATATTGAGTGGCGGCAATCGAGAGAGCCAATTAAGAGGAATGTCGGTAGGCTGACGGCGAATTATATTGATGGAGAGGATTCAGAGTACAGGTATTTTGATTAAGGGCTTTTCAATTTCATCTGAATTGTATTCTCGTTTTCGATTCGGTTTGTGTAAGATAATTGTTTATATTAGTTTAATGAGGTGTGCATTTCTGCTTATTATTTAGTGAGGAGAAATTGATTTTCACATGCCAGAGGTGTATGACGAACAGGAAATTCCTTGTTGATGCAATTAACAATAGAAATTGTTATGAGTTGAGTTGTCCGTGTATAAATTGCATTATTCATCCATTAGGTCTGATCAATTTAATTCTTACAGTAATTTATTATCATAGTTCCTGTTTATCAGAGTTAAATAAGACTGCAGTCAATTGGTAATTCACTTAATACTTTAACTGCAAAATAAGCAGTAAGGAGTAACGGTAAGAACTAAAATACTGACTGTATAGTTAATGAAAGCAGTTAATTAGCTAAAAGCTAGTTACTTGCAGTACATTTTGACTGGCTTTAGTCTTCTCGTCAGTAGAAAGTTTTTGCACTGTTCTTTGTTTTTGTATTCTTTTTAACTTAAAGTTACTTTCAGAGCTCCATATCCCTACAGGAAAGTGTCATCGAAGTGTGGCAGTACGACTGACTAAAATTTTTAACCCAACAGTAGATAAATCTTTCTACTCACTATACCAGTCAACTTTTAGTCAATTAACTGCTTTAATTAACTGTTCAGCCGGTATTTAAGTACTGACTGCTGACCGTAGTTTTACAGTTTTCAGCGTTTAAGAGCCAAGCTTACGACAAAACTGATAAAAAGTACGAGTCCAATGAAGAAGAATGGATAAAAACTCGATAACTACTAAATGGAAAGAATAATTTGGCAAAAACCGATAGAGTTGTCTTAAATCACGGTTCCATAAGCTAGGAAACGAACCAAGACCTCTGCTCCGGCGTAGTAGTCCATTGCGCTAATTTCTTTGTATCCCAGCCGAAACTAAAAACGTCCTTCCTGTGCCGGCATAGGAACTCAAAAGTAAGTGTACGGTACTACAATTTGTTTTGTTCACTTTTCTAAGAGTGACGGGAGCCAAACACAGCTGGCAAGGCAAGGCTGCTTCACTGATTATGCAACAGAATATTGAATATCAGTATTCGCAGTATCTGAACAAACAACTTTTAATAATAAAAAAAACAAAAAAACTACAGAATACAGCACTCGATCTTAATGGACAACACATTTTTTGTGTCAAACATATAAAATGAATTGAGCAAGATAATGCTTATTGATGTCGTTTTCGATTGGAATTCTAGAAGAGTCCGGAAGCATGCAGAAGTCTTCCGGAAATTTTTTACTGTCACAAAAATGACAGATAAGAATAAAATTCCTCACTTGTAACGCATGTTTTAGTATTTCTTCATATTCCTCCTTGAGTTAGGTTTATCCATTCACTGTCATACCGACAAATTTAAGGTATCCAGTAGTACCAACATTAAATGATTAAAAAAGCAAATTTATGCAAATATTACATTTTCGTACACACTGTGTATAGTGGAATTAAAACGATGGCGTTCCCAATATCAGTTGATTTAACTATTAAAAGCAAAGAAAACACGTTTTTGAGATATGATCAGTTTTGTTAGGTTCAAGATAATTGGATCCGTAAAGTAAAGAAGTGTAAGTTTAAGAAAACTAGGGTTAAATTCAAGTTTACACCATTTTCAATAGATTCTTCCCAAAAAATTATAAAAAGAGAATGTTCTAAAGCTATTTTGAAACTTCAGAGCCCCAATTTTGTTATTTTCTTTCAAAACTTGATTAAATACTATTTTGGATAAAAAATTAATGCTTTAGGCTACTTTTTCTTGTCATATAATCTTGACGAATCTATATCATTATGATAAATTCGTAGATAACACATCAAGTTTCTCAATTAATATCAATCTTAATCATTAAAATTTCCTAACTCAAGGGTGGGCGCTAATCAGTTTGTTCCAAAAAATCTAGAAAATATTCTTTTTTTTATTTAAAAAAAAGAAAATTCCCAATCTCTACTTTCTAAATTGTCATACATTTGAATAAATACACAGTCAAATAGGCATCTAGTCTCCCTACAAGATTAAAAAGAATAACCCTCCCGTTTTGAAAACCCATATCACTCAAAATTAATTGTGATTGACATTTTACAAACAGTTGAGCATGCATCTGCCCCTATGATCAATATACACAAAATCAAATCTTTCTCTAATAAGGCCTACCTTACCTATATAATGTTCGATCTTAATTATTTCATCATTCCAAGTCAATCAAATAAAATCAAACCAAAAAATCATCGAAAAATCCTAAACCGAAGTAAACAAAAATCACTATTCCCAGTCTTAATATAGAAGATTTGAAGAAGGAAGAATCCAGCTGCGCATTGCGTGTGTGATCTTCACATAATGATAAAAATGGAAAACGCATGCAACATTCCATCGTTCTGCTTCAATCTTCTCCAAATGGACTAATGGTATGGTTATGGTTTTTATAAGGCTCCTATCTTGTCTAAACAATGATGCTGCAAGTGAAACGGATTCCCAATGTCTGGGTGCTTCTAACTTTTTTAAGTCCACTCCACTCCGATTCGAAGTCAAAGCCCATAATTAATAGGCTGTTTTAGGTCGTTTCAGAAGATTGATTGAAGATGGACGGAATTGACATTCGAAGAAAATGATGACCATTGCGTGTCCCGTTGATAGCGTTTTCATGAGCCATTAGTACAGCCATTCGGTTATCGTTAATTAAATTTAAACATTTCTTTTTTTTCAGATCTTCGATTAAGGGGTTTTTGTTTCTTTTTCCTTGAAAGGGCTGGAAAGGATACTGTTTTTCGAGGAACTTATTAATTCATGCCGATGATAGCTGAGCTAGACATTAATAATTTTAAGGACTCGGACTGTGGAGGCACATCAAAAAAAGTTGTTCGTGTCGTTGTCTAGCCTTTCATTGTTTTTGTTTGTTTATTCTGAAAACATGTCTTTTTTTTTCTTTCGTACTTTCTCTCTTTGACGTTGTGTCTGAAAAAAAAATATGAATTGGAAAGTTAATTACAGACTTTGGTACCCCATTCATTCAATTGTGATGACGCAAACACCAAGAAGGACAATGAACGTTTACAAAAGGAATTATAACGAGATATTGAATAGAAATATCGTTTTGTCCTGTAGACAGTGCTAGCTCGCCCCCATTCATGAAACATAAATAAATTATTATGAATAAGAAAATAAATACCTTTGAGTGAAGGATTTGTAAGATTTCTATTTTTGGTGATGATTTTGAAATATTTAATAACATTTTCTGAGCTTATACACATTCTTGATGATGGGACTTGTAAACACACAATGAATTTTTTAAAGTTGATTTTCTGAAGTTTATTGATTTATTTATGAATTCATGAGGCATCATGTTAAAGAGTGAAAACCTTTCTAAATATGCTTTAATTGCGAATTAAATATGTAAGCCAACCCTTTGTTTTATGAGGCATGAGGGTATGTAAAAGGAGGATTTTCGGGGTGTTATTTTTCAGATATATAATAGTAAACCATTTTCGAAGGCGTCGTTTAATAAATATTTATTTTAACTTGACAAAAAACAACATAATGATTATTTTCGAATGAAATAGGCCAGTGGCTAATTTCTATTCAAAACTTTACAGCAGCTAGCTACATCAAGAAACTTCTGTCATCAATTGGCCTTGAGAAGTACTTTTTTGTATAACTGCCTCGTAAAACTGACTGCGATTATAAAAATTTGTTCTAAGACTTCAATTTTAAAGTTGGAAAGAAAAACTTCTTTGATGGACTAAGTGGTTGGTAAGCACAGCCTCTACAAAACGACAATAGATAACGGTTTCTGACTTATTATTGATTTTGCAGCTGTTTCGTCCATAAATAATTTTTGTTTTCCACAACTTTTGAACTTTTATTTTTGAACAATTATAATTGTTAATCATTGCTTAAAATTAATACATAATCTAAAACCAAAAAAATACAGAAATCCGTTTTCAAAAAATTGATTTTTCAAAAAAAAAATCTTTAAGATTGTTTTAAAAATCCAAAAGTTATTTTTTGAAAATTTTGATATTAAATAATTTTAAGGTTGTTAAGAAGCTTTTGTATAAAAAAAAATCATCAAAATTGGTTTAGTCGTTTAAGAGAAAGTCAAAAATGAAAAAAATAACGGTTCTATTGGAGGTACCGTTAGTAGAATTTAACTTAAACTTCTTCTAAATGGTTATATGGCAGGTAGCGCTAGTTTTGGTCCAAAAAAATAAATTCAATTTTCCCTCAAGGGAAGATCCTTAATCACCAAAGCGAAGACTGAACTATCTGCTTCATTATGGCACATGTAAATAGCGGTTCCGTGAGATTAAGCCAACTGTATTAAGGTCAACTTTTGATACACTGGTCTGCAACGAAAGTCGCCTACAAGTCAAACTAACTAGTCAAAACTACCCTAGCACGTCATGTTTTCGAGATATACTAATTTTAAAAAGAAAAAAAAAAAAACGTTTTTTTTTTGTTAATTTAACGTCGAATTTCTTAACTGGTAAATACTTTATTACAAAACTATTAAAAGGATGTGAATGAAGTGCATTTTATCTGTCTTCCGAAGCTTTCCACCGCAAAGATATTGCAAAGTTAAATTTGTGATATGTCCAAAATGCTCTCTTTAGTCCAATTAAAGTGTTTTTAGAGATGGAAAGTTTTGAAGCAATAATTTTCAATTGCCAAATTTATGTTTCTTAGGATGCTGAGCACGAATCTGGAGTTCTCCAACAAAATTTATCACGGAAAACATGAGAAATCATTGATAAACTTACAAATAAGTGTTTTTTTTTTTTTGTTTTGTTTTTGGTGTATAATCTAAAATATCGCTAAAAGCGTTTATGTAGAACAAATGTAGACAAAATTACAAATGAATGTCTTTTGGCCAATTCTTTGTGCGACTTCTGGAAAATCCATTAAAAACAGTCTTTTTGAAAAGAACGAAATATCATTTTTATTGGTTTTCCTTTGATTACACCATGGTTAGGTTAGGTTAGGTTAAGGTGGCTGTCAGGAAGACTGCTGACACACCTAGGCCAATAATAGGCCCATTGTGATTCTTTACACCATAATTAACTTAAAAATTCTATACTATTCTCTAAATTAGAGTTTTTTTGCAGTGCATATTCGGTACATACATCCCACAAACTAAGGATTTTTGAAATTTATGGTGATTTTTTTTTTAATGACCTTTTAAAACGTGACCATACAAATAAAAACAAATTTGAATTCAGGTCTTAACCTATTATTATAAATTTCAGCTGAATCGATTCAATACAAGTAGTTTCAATAGGTCAACTGAATGTAAGTAAAGTAATATTCGTTCTTCAAATCCGAAAAAAATCCAAATTTGAGTAAGTCTTCCTTGAAACTAAACCAACTTATGATGTTTTTAAACCACGTGCCTTCAAGAAAACATATTAATGCAAGAATGTGTTACTTAATAAATTCCCACGCATCGTTGCAAACCGAAAAAGCTCCATAATTTCAACTTTTTTCTTACTAAATTAAAAACTCAAACGGAAATATCATAAAAAAAAAACTTTTCAAAAACAATTTGCCAGCAAGAAATTTCAAAAACAAAATTCAACAAGACAAGATTTTCTTAAGGATTCCACCTTCTTGGCGTTTTATGAAGTAGGTATCCCACCTTCTCAAGCCTTAACCTGCTAAAATAGGTAAAGATGGGGGCGATGCAAAAAAAAAAAAATAAGGTAAATTAAAACCACCAAAGGGACCTTCTACTTTTTAAATGAAATTCATTCCTCGTGAATTACTTAACAAGAGTTACACAAAAGAAAAGATGAAAAAGCACAATAACAAGAGTAGCAAACAAAAAAGCAAAAAAATCAACAACTTCTTCGTCTTTTTTATTCTTTGTGATTGAAAAACCAAAAATCGCTTATCAAATATTAAAAATGTCGTTCTTTTGATTTTCGTCTTCTACCTGTTTCTTGTTGTTGTTTTTATGGATGGAAAATTTTAGATGGATAAAGTTTAAAAAAAAAATTTCAACGAAACATTTTTTTTAAGAGAGCGACTTTGTCCACCCAAAAGGAAGGAATCTTCTTCCAAATGACTGACTATTTAACGATTTAAGTGCTCTTTCCCCACACAGAGGTCTGCTGCATGAAACAACCCTAATAAACGTTGCCGTCTATACCTCTACGTCCGTCCGTCGTTATCGTCCACCTTTTGGTATACTCATAGTGTAGTATTATAAAGGTACCTACTATACCGCCATTCGCAATTGTGCCCTCATTAAAGATGCATCAAGCGCAATTCAATTCCACTTTCATTTCAAGAAAGGATGTTGGAGCTTTGAAAATTGTAATAATAAAAGAAAAACTATACAGACATTTCAAACACTTCTTCCTCATTTTTTTTTTTTTTTTTTTTGGTCTTTATCGTTCTTTTCTTTCACTGGATTTTCATTCCACTCTCTTGACTGTTAATCGAGATGACTGCAATTTCTAATAAAAAAAAAATAATACCCATTTGGCTATTTAAGGCTAACCATGGTTTTAAGAGATCCTTTATTGCATCAGCAGAGGTAAAGATAAGATTGTCCTTTCGAATTACTTCAATCGTAAATGTTAAAAATTCATGATGAGACGCTACCAACATTTTCCACCTTCCTAAAGCCATTTGGTAATTTTTTTTTAAATAACTCAATGATGGCCCTTTAAATACGTAAAAGAAATACTTGAATCTGTAAGGAATTAGACCAGTTTATACCAATAAAAAATACATTTATACAAAAATTCATAATGGCTATACTAATTTCACTAAACAGCACTCAGTGCAAGTGTTAGGTTGAATTGGGATAAATATTTTTCCGTCTGAGGTTGATGATAAGATTTTAATTTTATGTATAATTTTATACCAATAGAAACAAAACAAGAATAGTATTTCTTTCCTGCTAGTGACTAATGAGGTAAGCCTAACATTACTCATGTATCAAGACACAAGACGTATTTCAAACTTTTGTAAATCGATATCCTGGTGTTTTTATACCAATCAAACGTGCAAAATATAGAATCAACTTAAAAATTTAATAATTAAAAATATATAAAAAATTTAAGAAAATCATCAAATCTTTCGCAACATTATACCAGTTAATTTCAAAACGATATTTGTAAATACTAAAATTCCAATTTTATACCAGTCAAGAGTGAAAAGCGAATAGCACCATTACCAACATCTTATAGTAATCTATCTAACGTTACGGTCCATCAAACTGTAACTTCTTTTACAAAATATTATACCAGTTAGATTTATTTTAAAAGAAATAACCTGTCGAATTAAGAAAATAAATTAGCATTGTTTTTAAATTCCAACTTTGAATGCACCGATTTTTTGTTAAATAAAACAAAATTATATGCTTGAGTCCTATGTTATATAAGTTTTTACCAATCAGCAAAATAGGTTAATAAAATGAAAAGTTTGTTTTTTTATATGAGGTCAAATACATGAGTAAAGTTTTTTGTTTGAATATTCATAACATACAAATTTCTTTCAGTTTGTTTTTGTTAATTAAAAGGAGTAGCTTCCGAAGTAACTGGACTAATTTAAAATTGTGCTACCTTTTAACTAGCAAATTGCATGGTTTGACCTTTTTTCAAATATAAAATACATCACATTTTCCAAACTGCACTTAATCAAATTAATCAATAATTTTTTATAAGATTACAATCTCAATTTTACGTTAATTGGTATAAATTTGTATTTAGCGGATTTAACAAATATTCTAACTTTCAAATTGCATCTTACCTCTTTGATAAAGCATTTGGAATACTTCACTGTCTACTAAATAATAATTGCATGTTCTAACTTATTTTCAAATTGGTATAAACTCCTACCCATTCATGTAATCTATTTGGTAAACCTATATGTATCAACTGACTGGTATAAACTAGTTTTTAGCAAATAGAAAACGAAACTATTAATCCGCACAAAGTCCTTATGTCGAAATTATTTTACTGCTAAGCAGTTGTTTAAAAAATCCGAATACAATTTTATGGGTATAAACTGGTCTTCTTCTCATAAGCCACAAATCTTAACTTAAAGTTTCTCCTGTAAACAAAATATTTGATTTTGATTTTCCTTTAAAATAATAATTGCTTGTTTTCATTTATTTTCTAATTGGTATAAAATTATTTCCATCACAAAGATTATACAACAGATCACCCAAATTGCATGTAATTTAAGTCCACAGCTATATTTTCTTAATTTAGCTTTTTTTAAAAATTTATTCCGCTAATTCACTAACTGGTATAAACTAGTCTTTACCAAATAGAAAACATGGCGCAATTCTTAAACAGCAAATAATCTTATTTTCAAAACTGTTTGATTACTAAGCAGTTGTCATAAGAATTAGAACACAATTTTTTGTTTATTGGTATAAAAATGTCTTTTTTCGTATAAGCTACAAATCAAAACATGGAGTTACTCTTGTGGGCAAAACATTTGATAATTTTGCGGTTACTTTCTGGCAGCTGCAGAATACATAATAACATTACAAATACTTATGTTTCTTTTGATTTTGAGTAATTGGTATAAACTAGATTTTTCGCGAATAGAAAACACTCAACAATTTCAAGCTGCTGTCTACTTTTTTTCCAAAATTATTTGATTACTGCGCCTTTATCGTCAAAACTAAAAGGAAAAGACAAATGCTTTCATTTATTCTTTTGTTGATTGGTATAAACTGGTCTTTTGCCAAACATCTCAGTTTGCAGTTAATACTGTTCAATAGATATTTGTTTATTTTTGTTTGTTGTAAGCCATCCCCTGAAGAAAAGATTGCACCAAAACAAATACTTTTGTTTATTCTTTCGTTGATTGGTATAAAATGGTATTTTTTACATAGCAAAAGTTTTTGCATTTTTACGCCTTAAGGTGCAAGATGCATTCCTCTCAGTTATCCATTGATTGGTATAAACTAGTTAAAACTTCATGAATCCAACTTTATTTCCAAAAATATGGACTAGAAAAGTTCACTAAATATTCAAATTATCTTAAACATGCGATACTTCAATTATAATTTTCATAATAAACCTTAACCGTACCGTGTTGTTTTCAATTTTATCAAATAAAGATCTTTGTTGTACAATTATTGTAGAGCATTTATATTTGGTGTAACCAAAAATAAAAACCCCAAAATATTCAACATCTGCAATAGAAACCGCAATTAAAAGCAAATTAATGCAATTATTACCGAACAACCAAAACCAAAATGAACCCTTTAGTATATTGTACCTACTGATAGCGATAGGTACAAACCCCTATAAGACTGTTGGTTTAGTAGTTTCTTTCTTGATCGAAAGTTGGGTTACAGTTATTATTTCATGATTGCTTCGTGACCGCATAAATCACAAAAAAAAAGTTATGCCAAGTTGCTTTCTTTTCATTCCTGCTGTTTGTTCTGTGTGGCAGTCACTTTTGACAAGCTGTCAAAAGGCCAACCGTCAAAATCTTTTTGGGCTTCAATTACCACCCTCCAAGCTAGGCAATGCTAGCTGTGGGTATGCCCGCAATTATCTCCAATTCATAAAACTGAATAAAGACACCGCGGTGATGTAGTTGGTGCGGTACTAAGAGGTGTTTCGTGATGTGCGGTGTGCACGCAAAAACGAAAAAAACTGACATTTGACGTATATTCCTTTCGGTTTGGTCTTGTGACGTTTATTATACCAAAAATGTCTCCTTGGTGACGAATGTATGTTTTGTACTGCAGGGTGGGTGGCCTGGTTTCACTCTATACGGTCTCAGTCGAATGTAATTCAATTAATTTGCGAATGAAAAAGACTTATTTCACTCCCACAAGGGAAAGAACGATTTTTTTTTTTTTGTTATTCAAATGCAATTTGGGTTGAAACAGTGACAGAGTTCACATCATCAGCCATCATAGGACAGGACTGGCAAGCACTGCAGAGTGCACCACTCCCATCTCAAATCCATTGAATGGTCGACAAATTGACAACACGCGAGAGAAGCAATCATCATGGTGCTGTGCGCGTGTTTTCAAAGGACAATGGAAGGGAGTTTCCTTGCAGGATAACAACAACAACAAGAAAAAAACGTAATCATAGTTTTTCCTTCGTGATCTTTCAAAAAGTGTTTTTTTTTTCTTCATAATTTCTCACATTTGCGTGCACTTTGTGTTGGTTTTTTTTCTTCCATTTTGACAATTGGTAGGAGAGAAAAATAAGGAACTGTCTTGTGATGACATTGAAATCCCCCACCTCTTTTTTGTTCTTTTTTTTTTTTGTTTTTAGCAGCACGCAGGGATGGAAATTTCGATTAAGGACAAATTTATCCCTCGTGGAAATTTATAACAACTCGTAATGGCGGTAGACGAAAAGACAGACAGGTTATATTGGTGAACATTATAATCAATGGAACCGTTAATGCAGGCGATTGTGTGAGCTGATGGGTGCAGAATAATTGCCCATATGTGCATTTTTTTTCCGTCTGTGTGTCGGCTTCGGTGTAAGAAGTAAAAAGACACCCCCAGGAAGTAAGTTGAGTAATTTTTACCCCAAGTGAAAGTGATTGTTATAAATTTCAGACTAATGTATATCTAAACGAAAAGTGACAGGATCTATCTGTCAAGGGAATGTCCTTTTAAAGATGACAGAATAATTTTATTTTTCTTGACTGGGGTGAAATATGCCGATATATTGACTCTGCTTTCCATAAAAATATCGATATTTTAAAATTTTAAAATAAAAAAAACTCTGTCTTTAGGAAAAATGGTCAATACATCAATATTTTCTAAATGTAGTTATCGATTTTAATATTTACTTTGGTGGTTGGGTGTGTAAAAATCAGGTAGGCATTAACCGGGCCACCTTGGTGGCTTCCAGTGATCCGCAACTTTTTCTAACTATCATCTCGTGGTAACCAACGGATACTGGTCTCGTCCAACTGGATTTGACCTGCTAAATTTATGAGCGCGAGTTTTGCACGAAAGAAACTAAGAACACTATAATACAAAAGTTCCTAGCTTTCAAGGATAGGTTATGGAGCTTAGCATTTTTCGTAACTGGCTCAAATTCCGCTAACGAAACCGACACTACGCCTCGGATATGGACTGATCAAACGATGACGACTTTTGGCTATTGTACCTGGACAAAGATTGGTTTCTTAAATGTATGTAATCAACAATTGTAAAGAAGGGCCCCAAACAAGATTTATCCAGCTTGAACGAGAGTTCAAGCGATACGAAATGAACATCCTAGAATTAAGCGAAGATCGGTGATTGGGATCAGGCAAATATGGATCCCCAAACCTTGCCATTGTACTACTCTACTCCGGAAAAGAGCCCGAAACTATCCGGGAATCAGGCATTATGCTGCTTCTTACCAAAACTACGCACAATAGCTTGATTTCATGGCACACCACCGACAGACTAAGAGACCCCGTATTTTTCCAACAACTAGGGGACCATCTTTCCCAAGGACTGAGAACAATCAGCAGCAGTGAACCTTCCTCCATCGAAGACCAATGGTGTGCTGCGAAAAATGTGTTCTTAACCGATGGTGAAAAATAGTTGGTCAGACATAAGAAAGAAATAGTGCTTGGCTATCCGCAGAAACCTGGAAAAAGATCGACGAAAGAAAACAACTTCGAGCTTGCATTGCAGCTACTCAAGCAGCAAAGAGAAGCACTCTAGAGTCTACGTATCGTATGAAGATGAGAGAAGTTTACCGTAGAGTGAGACGTGACAAGCGTAACTAAATCAACGCATTAGCTAAAGAAGCAGAAGAGGCCGCAAATCTCTCGTTTTTCTGGCATTATCGGAATTAACTCTTCCCTCGGTTATCTTTTCTGTAATTGCTATGTTTGTCACCAAGAAAAATGTAATCTTATCATTCTAGGAGCTTAGAATAGTATCGATTGATGTATTTTCCATTACTGATATCCTGTCATCAGTCAATCATGAATCAAAAGTTCGATAAATTAATTCACTAACAGAGTGAGTGTTTCATCACTCTAAAAGTGCCACACTTGAGGTGGCATAACTTAGGTATTCTCCCGTTTTTTTTTCTCAGTTTTTGTGTGATACCTTTCGAAATATCACTTGAAAAAGTCAATTGACTTTCATCTTGACATTCGGCACAGAAATAAAAATGCGAAAACTTGGAATGAAACGATATAAAGCAAATTCCTTTTCAATTCGAAGTCGAAGGTGCAGCCTTATTGAGGATTCCATCATACACTTTTCACTTCTCACACAAACCGAAACCCATACACGCACACATCTTGAATAAAGTTCTTAAATGGTTCCTTATAGTAAAAATAAAGATTCTCAATTTATATACCATTTTTTAGAATTACAGTTTTTTTTATTTTTTTCTTCTAATGGCAGTTGAATATATTAACTTTTTCTTTCATCCTTGTTTAACCCCTCGAAGCTCGAATAGTTGAAATTGACTTTTAGAGGTGGTGGTTACCGGTTTTTTTTTTTTGAGACGACCAACAAAAACGACCAAGACGCGAGCGGTAGTGTATCTTTTTCTTGAAAGTTTTTTTTTTTTATTTTTTACTTTTCTTTTCAAAAGCTAATTCTATTTGCAGGGTGCTCCTGGTTGAAGGACTTGAGTGTGTCAAGGATATCGTCGTCATCATGGCATGTGTGTGTGTTTAAAAAACACATACGTTACACATTTAAGTGGATAAGTTTGATGGAATAAATTCTGTACAAGAGTTGATATACACATAGAAGCTTATAATTTTTTTTTTTGTATGGATACCTTCTCGCACACATAATTTACAACGAGTGACATTTAAGGACTTTTTAAAGAGGTATTGAGCTTGAGGAATTGCAATTAAATTGAATGAGATCAAAGGAATTAATTATTTGATACTTTAAGCTATAACGTTGGTATATGTATGGCAAAAGAGAGGGTCCTCTGTTTTTTGTGTAATTTAATTGCCACAACTAGTACAGCACACGTCAATGAGGTACTTGAAATGGTAGATATATTTGATGATATGGTGGGTATAATTTGAAACGCTTTAGCTTAGGCATTCTCTTAACAAAAATATTTGGAAAGATTTTATAATTTCAAAGTGACATAATGTCGTGAGTAATTTATTATTTTTTTTTTTTTCTTAAATGAGGGAGAATGTCCAGGACACGTGCCTAGAAAACTTGGTTTGAATTCAGGATTATTCATTAAATAGTCGTATTAGATGAAATTCACGTTCTTTTACGGAGGGTTAGAAACTTTCGATAAGCGTTCCTATCTGATAATAACAAACAACTTTGAATAGGTAAATTATAGACGTAAATCTGATTTAGGGTGATTTGCGTTTTAGAAAGGTGAATAGATAAAAGTTTAAGTCCAAATAAAACTTCAATCAATTTTAGTAAGAATATATGATTTCTAATACCTATAAGAGTTGACCTGCGTCCTGCAAGGATATGTCCCACGGTCTAACAGTGAATGATTTTTGTTGATTTTAAAACTAACTACCTAACAAAGCGCCTTCAGCAGTTACTCTAAGGGAAGAATTTTGGTAACCTAAGCAAACAACACTGTGGTCCTGGCAACAAATGCAAAGAAAGAAAACCTTGTGAAGGAATATATTCCCAAAGAGTTCCTTGAAAAAGAACTCAAAGGAAGCATAAACATGTTTGTGATATTCTCTGATGCGTAAAATATAAAAATGTACACTAGACCGTTCGTTACTCGGATTTTTTTTTTTTTAGCTTAGGCTCAAAGTTGGAAATACTTTTCAAAAAATTCAAACCCGATTTTTCTAATGTTTTAATTTTTTTGAATTTTGGTGTAAAAATAATGTAAACTGTAAAAAAAAAAAAAAACTGTACTAGGATTTTTTTAACAATTGGAGGGTCCAGGGATAAAACGGCACAAGAGTCTATTCAAATCCATTATGAGAAAAAAGCGATGTAAAGTTTTGTTTTTCATACAACCAAGTCCTTAAGGCACAATTTTTTAATTATTAGGAAAGAACTTAATTGGTTTTCTAAAAGTTAGGATACCCTCATCCCTCATGCAGTCAATAATAATTATTAATTAAATTTTGATGAAAAGTGGACATTTGTCTCGTTTTTTCTCGAACTCTTCAATTATGTATTTGAAAAATCTTGATAAAATAATAATTGATTTTATATAATAGCTCAATGGAAAAATCGAGGTTGTGCATTCTAAAGACAAAAAAAAATATTTTTCCATTGAAAAGTGAAATTTTGTAAAGTAATTTTCAACGATTTCCAATTAAAACAAAAAAAAAAAAAAAAATTGGTCCTAACCCTTGACTACCAATGTGAAGAATATCGCTTCAGCGGTTCAGGATGTAGCTTGAAATATTGACACAGTAGACAAACAGTCAGACAGATAGAATTGCTGAACCCTCTCTTTCATCATATTATCAGGTATGATTGATTGTTATCTCGAGTTCAATTTTTGTAACGAATCCTTAACTTGTCCTACAGTACCTAATTATATCGCAAGTAAAAAAAAAATCATGGCCACCACGAGTACATGAACCTATGCGGAGCTCAAAATCCTGAGTTTTTTTTACCACCATTTAAAAAAGTCTTTTTTTTCGAAAAAAAAACTTTATTTTTCGGAATTTTTTGATTTGCAATCGATCTTTTGCTCGTAGAAAAAAAAGTGTTACCACTTTTCAAAAGAATCACTAAACCAACAATTTCTAATAAATATTTTTTGACTTCCAATAAATTATTTAATATTTAAAAATGAAAAAAACAACATTTTCGAAAATTATGAACAAAACCATATTAACTTAATTCCATTATTTCTAAATCAACATTAATTTTAAATCAACTATTTAGTTGTTGTTTAACACCAAAATATTTATGTTTTCCCTTGCAAATGACAATGCAACCATACCATACCCCGGAGATTAATATTTATCGATGTAGAAATTATATTAAATTATTATATCAAAACAGAATACCACATTATTTTATATTTATATTTTCTACTCTAAATCCTATATAGGCAATTGAGCCTTAGTAGGTACATTCATTTCCCTTGCAACAATATCTCTTCATTGAAAATTCATTCAATTTAGTCACTAACTAAAATTTGTCTATTTTCTACAAGTACAATAAAAATTTAACATGGTTTTGTTTCGCACCAACAAATACAAATACAAATACAATATCATTATCATTATTCAAATAACCCAGAGTATAGATTTCCAAACAAAAATCCATTTGGCGAATTATTGCCAAATATAATTGAAGTATTTTTTTTTTTTTTTTTTTTTGTTTTCACATAAAACCATGTGACACCAAAACTAATAACCATAATTTTATAAAATATGTTTTGACAACAACAACAGAAAAAAAAAAATGCAAAATACCAAAATCGATTCGGAGAAATGTAAATTATTCCATCATGGAGGAATGTCATCGGAGTGCTGACGATGATGGTGTTATGGCTGACTGGCTGGGTTATCATCATCAACAACAAACAATATATACATTCTCTGCCCCTTAAACAAATTAGCTTCATAAAAGTTAGGATGAGCGGGAATGAACATCAAAATAAATTTCGATAAATAGTTCCGTTGGCGATGGGTACAGACGAACGGAACCACAATGTTGTTGGAGTGGACGACTATGGTCATAAGATGCTTAGTCATCCCCATCAGAAGCTGAAAAGTGTACTCAATAAAACAATATACCCACCCATCAGAGAAGCCATCATCAGTACCAACCAGAATGAATTCCAGGAATTATTGTCCAAAGAGATGACTCCGATGAGACAAGGTAAGCCATCCACCATCATCATGTTGCTGATGGTAGGATGACTATAGGACACCGAAAAGGTGATGCCATGCCACAAGGTTGTCAAGATTGTCTGTCTATAATGCGCTGATCGACGACAATGGCCATGGCCGTCAATGCGACGGAGGTAATTGCGCTAATTTAGCCATAACCGTCAAATCCGATCAATAAATTCGACTTGAATGGTTGTTTTCTTGGTGTGGGCTTGATATAAGCACTCTCGATTGTCAGAGGTGACGGTGTGCTGGCTCCTGCTGTTATAATATCCTCCATTTGTTAGTTGCGACTATTGTAAGGTTGTAAAGTTTTATGACTTCTCAGCAACGACGATGACGACCAACCAGGCAGTTGGTCTTTTGCTTGTCTTAAAAATACATACACATCCGTGAGGTTGCCACCATTTTCGTTGTAGTGTTCAGCTAATTTAACTGGTTAGAAGGAAGGTAGTTTAACTATCTGATAGCTGGACAAAAGAGACTTGAAGCTTTCAGTTTCAATGTAGTTTTTATGATTTTATTGAAGGGGATTAGAAGAAATCCTAATAAAAACTTACTTTTATTTTATAAAACCTAAAAAAAAAAAAATTGATAAATAAAATATTTGTTCACAAGAATATTTGTTTAAAAAAGAAGACCGGCAATTTTCAATCCGTAACTGTTAAAGTATTTTTTAATACCAACTTTAGATCATCCAAATCGGAGGAGCTTCGCAGGATACCGAGATAATTTGCTTTAGTTACTTCACTAAATATCTCCTCGAAAACGTCACGACAAAATCCAATCTGGTACTATAAGCTAGAGTCACGCTTAATATTGGATAGGTGAGAATGCAGGCGCTAGTGGGTTTACCTACCGTACAATGCCTACTGTCGTTGTTACAGGTCAGCAAAGTAAAAAGAGACACTAGGAAACTCCTTCTGGTAGTGTTAACTTGTCCTAAGACTTACTACTTTCCTAAAACAAAACTCCGTCCCGCAGAGCCGTCGCTCTATTGGGATGTATGATACATTTTTAGCCAATGTTTCAGCCACTAAACACACCGTTTCAATACAAATCTCACGCTGAGTCATTTCAACAGGTTGGGATCAGGACCAATAATCTTTCACGACCCTGATCATTGATCACAGTTTTTTTTCTTGCGAGCAGCGTCTTAAGACCGTGCTGTAATCTGTTGTGGATTTGGGCCTCAACAATCAGTTTTTTCCAGCCAGTCCTGACCTTAGGCAGCTGCCCCTAGGTTCGTATAATAAGTTGTAGAGGTATCTTTTACTTGTGTCCACCACTTGAGTTGCGGTCTTCCTCAACTTAACCCATCCTCCGTTGCTTCAAAAAATTACCAGTGTCTCGATGCGACGTAATCCGGTTTAATCCGCTAATCCGTTCTCGTACAGACCGTACAGGACCATCATCAATAGAAAAAATTGTTGGAGACAGTCTTAATGTGTTCTCATCCATACAGCAGAAAACCGAGTTGATAGGTGCGCCTTGTACAGGGACTCTCAAATGCTAGCGGACGACTCTGCTATTAAATTCCCTTCTTAGCAGCAAAAAGCAAGAGAAATACTTTGTTTATTCTAAGCTCGCGGTGGTAGCGTTGTATGAGTTTTTAGCGGAGCCTAGGTAGACAAAGTCCTTCTTTACCCAAAAATATCTGGCTTGGAGGGAGGGGGGGGGGAGCTGGCGGTCGGCAGTTGAAAGCAGTGTTGCAGTTAGTTTTCGAAAAATAAGTTGAAGTTTTTTATCGACATTAAAAAAGAAATATTGTTCCACTTGGAATTAATTTTATGTTTCGTATAGAAAAAATACAAAGTGAAAATCGGTTGCCACTAAAAATTTTAAAACTCCGACTGATAAACAAAATATCATTAAAAATTCGATAAAAAATTCAGTTATCGGAAACGTTTTTCACACAAAAAAAAATTATGTCCCCTTTTAGCTGTCTGTCGTTTTTTTATGATCCATAGCACTCAGACTTCTTCTCAGTCATTCGGCGGCCATCCTCTTATTGCTCTGCAGCAGCATAATAATTTATAAAACACTGTCAACCATTTGATTTATTTATGACGGCATTAGCCATACAAGGAACACATTTCTTCCAAAAACTTCGTTTAAGTATTTTTTTTTTTTACTGACACATTTCAATACAATTTGACGGTTAAATACGCATGCATCGCATGCTTGATGCTTCTCTGATGTCCCCATCTCAGTGCGTGGATATGGATGTTGATGGTACCTTAAAATGTCTTTATTTTAAGTTAAGTGTTGTGTTGTCCTTTTAAATGGCGACGACACACCATCATATCATTTAGTGGAGTTGAACAATTCTCCATCAGTTATATTATCATCACCAACGTACCTACCATTCTTGTTGGCGTTGGGACGCTTCGTCGGCATTATAATCATCATCTTCAGCAACATTAAGAGCAACATTAAGAAAACTATTCAATCAATAAATTTTAAAGGTTCCTCTGCGCGTTCACTTTGGAGTACGAGATGAGTACTTTGAAACAAATCGAGCAGCACCGGTTTGAACATTCTGAAAGTGCATATAAAGAAGCATAATCGTTAAAAAATATAACTCGGTTTAAAAAAAAAACTTATGGATATGTTATGGTCTTTCATAAATTTTCCCTTGATTATGGATTTAGGTTTTTGTATTTGAAAATTATGGTTTTGGATACATTTTATTTTTAAATGACAAAATACACCGTAATAAATCAAATAAATCAAATAAAATACTTGAAAATCTTGGTTCCTTAAAATTCTTTAATAAAGTTGCATTAAAGCGATTTAGAAGACAAAATTGAAAATCAGATGATTTCTTACTTCAAAAACTGTTTTTGAGATGTTGTCAAAGTCCATCGACCCACCGACTCATAAACACCGATCCTGAAAAATTAGTTCCAAGAATCAGTAAAATGCGTCTGAACCCCTGAACGCTAAGTGGGTCGACCTGGGACGACAAGCGATGTCTTGGATGTAGTAGTTAAATGACAAGTTACACTTTTTCAAAAAAAAAAAAACTAGAAATCTCTTCTCTTGGCTTATGTTCAAATAAACTTGTTTCAGTACATGGGCCAAAATCATGGATGTTGAAAATTTGACGTTCAGGCTTTTTTCAAATCGAAATTACATTAAATTAAAATTTACTTCTAGCAATCCGGTTTAAATAAATGGGAATCCCCGAATGTATTAACTTTATGTTTCAAACAGTGTCAGTTTTTGTTTTATTCCATCTAACACAGCCGAAAAATCATTCCGGGAACGCTTCCATAGCTCAAAAACTGAATTTTAAGAGACGAAAATATACACTAAAATCAATTAAATTTAGCTGCCTGTATTTTAAACAATACTAGGGCTAAATTTTCTTCAAGAATTCCCTCGTGTCTTACAAAAAAAAAATAACATTTATTATTTCTAGTAGAAGTAGTAAAAGTAGTAGTTAAAGTAACAAAATATTATTTTTTTATTTATTTAACGTGCATTTGGTGCTATAAATGGTCTTTTCGTTCTTTCATGGAATTGTTTGTCGTTGCATTAACAGTTTTCTGCATGAATAAACTAAATTGAATTGGTAATTGAAAATGGAAATTTAAGGAGCATAATCAATTAAGCGTCATTTCGGGAACACCTGTTTTGATATGAAAATTATAATTTTTTGCTTTTGTTTGAATGAAAATAAACGATAAAAATATTTAAAACGTCATTTTTGGGAACGCTTCTGGGCTATGAATGAGTGATAAATATACAGTATTCTCAAAATAAATCTGAATATAATGCAAATATGCCTTAAATATGGAGTTTTATCATAAAATTTGTACAAAAAACATGAAAAAGTAATCTATTTCGTATTCGGGAATAGTAGAAAAACCTTGTTCTTAAGAAATATATCCATAGAAAAACTGAAATGATGTCATATTTGATTTCAGATTTAAATAGTTTTAAGAACACCACAGACGTTTTGGAAACATCCATAATTTTCTGGTGGCTTTATCATTTCCGGGAATGCTATTTGCTGTATTTTTAAAGGAAAAATTTAAATTTTTAAAGAAGTAATTCAACATTATATCAATTTGTGCTAATAAAACTAAATGCTACCCATAACCCATAATAAATTGAAAAATAATTAAATTTTGAGGTCTGCCGTTAATGAACTAGTAAATGATAACTAAGCCCACATGACCGTAAAAGCATACATAATTATTTAACAAAGATGATTTTTGAATGAATTGGACAGTGAAATTTCCCACCTTCATGATTTTGTCCCATATAGTTGAAAAAAATATTTTCTCAACTTTTAAAACTAATTTTCAAAAGTTCGAGTTCGATGGAAAAAATCATGTTCATTTTTGTTTTCTTCTTATGAAAACCATTGTTTTTTTTAATCTCTATAAACGCGTACCTGTTTTATAACCGTTTTTTCTTTCAATAGGTGCATGACATCGGTAAATAATGGTATCGCCCATATAGAGCCGTTTTTCTTTTTACTTGCGATATGGGTACCATATATCAAGTTATGCATTCGTACAAAAAAAAAGTTGAGATAACAATCAAACATGACATGGCGATGATAGAGAATAAGAAAAAAGTGGGTCTGACAATTCTGTCTGTCTGTCTGTATGTATCAGAGACCACAGCCTAAACGGATGGGTCGATTTACTTCAAACTTGGCGTGTTTTGGAGAATATCCCCAGACGTTTTTTTGAATTTTTTTTTTGACCCCAAATAACGGTACCTATCATATACCGGTTTTAGAAAAACTAATTTTTCTCCAAAACGGTGCCTACGATTTTTAATAAAAAAATCATGGTCATTTTTTTGGATAAGGACTATCTTTAAATGAAAACCATTTTTTTCAAAAACCGTTATTAACGGTACCTGCCATAGAACCGTTTTTTAAAATTCTGGTTATCTCCTTCATGACTCAATCAATTTCAATCATTTTTTTTACATGAAAGCTTTTGAGTTGCCGCAATAGTTTTTTGTAAAAAAAATTTAGAAAATTATTTTTTTGGATTTTTAAAAAATTGTTGAAATTTTTTTTTGAAAAATCATTTTTTTAAAAACTACTCAATATTTTTTTAAAAATTAAATTTTTAGATGTTGATTAAAAATATCTTAAAAATGGCGTACCAAATGGCGTTGCAAAATTTTATATGGAAAAAATTGTTTTTCAAAAAAACGGCTCTAACGATTTTCAAATTTTTTTTTCTAAAAATGCATTATTAAAGGGGAAATCAAATTGCATACTTCGTTTTCAGCTTAAATTTGAAAATCGAATTTTTTTCCAAAACTTTTAATTAAAAAAGCTTAGCATAAATAGTTACTTTATCTATAAGAGCAAGTACGTGCGACCCAGAAGTGTATTTTATTTCTGATGTTCTCGTAAGCTATTCCTCGGATTTCGATGATAATTTTTACACAATATTTTCCTTAACAATTTTTAAATTAGATATATCATATCAAAACAATTACAAAAATTTTGTAAGTGTTTTTAGTGCTGAATTGTATGCAAGCATGTGCGAACCAGTAGTGCATTATTATTTTTTTTATTTCTGGATTTTGCTCCTAATATTTAAACGTGTTTTTACAAAACGGCTATTTGAACGTTTTGTAAATATTAAAAAAAAATTCCCGACTTTTTCAAAAACTAGTCTACTTTTTTTTTGAATTTTTCAAAACTCAACTTGAATAATTTCAATAATTAAATCAGAACAATTGCTTACGATTTATTGTTTTTCTAGGAGAATTTTGAATCCGAATTAAAAACGAAATAAGATCCACAGCCCTTATTTCATTGTTGAGAATAAAATAAGGCCGCAAGTGGCGTGGGGGCTTTGTTTCCATTCAAAATGAAAATAAGGACTTTTTTGGCATTAGTTCGCAGGAAGCTATTTCACAAGGTAAGGAAATCAGGAAGTCATAAGCAGAGGCTAAGCAGAGTTGTTAATATTCTGAAAGTTCAACCCAAAAAGTGCATCTCTGCTACCACTTTGGCTTCATTTTTGGTTCAAAACCACCTAAAAAAATTAAATTATAGAGTATTCTTTCAATATCTCTAGGTACACTTTCTGGTTATTATTTATTGTTGTTATTCATGCTTAATGCAGCTGCACCGTTTGATACAAACTTAAACTAACATCCGATTTAAAGGTAATAGCAATTAAATGAACAAAAAAAGTACAAATTTGGGGGAAGCATATAATAAATTATTTATTGGAACAGAAATTACTCTTTCTTAGAAAAATTATTTTACGAGCATATAAATAATATTATTTTTCTTTATTAATTGACCGTGAAATTTTCCACACCCTTTTCACCATCACCTGCGTTTTAAATAAGAAAAAAAAAACTCCATTCAAAGGGATTAACTTTACTATCAATTTTTTTTTTTTTTTTTTTTGAAAAATAAAAACACAAAAATGGTATTCCTCGACGCAGATGTGCCTTCTCTTTAACTTAACATGGGTATATTGGATGTAACTTCGACACAATCCTCAGTGTTTTCAGTTCATCCAGAATGGTAATAAATTAAATATCCTAGCTGAAGCTATTTATCTATCTCTTGGATGCTGATATTTATTTCTTCCAAAAGAAAACAAACAAAAATCAACCTCCACCTTCTCCATCAACTTCTGTAGGTACATTCTACAAAGATTGACTTCCAGTTCCAGTGTGATGCTTGTTTTATTAATAGTCATGCTGTTCGATGGGTCTGAATCTGGATTCCCTTTTATTCCTTTAAGTCGAAAGATAAAGAAGCTCTCTAGCATATAGCAGCATGTTCAACAACTCCACATAGCCGCATCTGGTTTAATAGCAGCAGCAAGACCCAAGAGAGTGCCTCATATAAGTTCTAGATACAATATTTCCATTTCGACGTGTTCCTGTTCATGTCTGATTACCCGTCGAACGGTAAGTAGAGAGTATAGAGCCGTGCCATGACACTCTACGCTCTGTTGCATCCTCCTGTCCACATCATTCATAAAGTTTAGTTTTTTTTATGATTTCTTAGTGCTCCCATGCATCTATGAATGACGCAGAGCACAATATCTTTAAGATACTCGCGTACACTCGTGTCATAGGCAATACAAAACATAAAAAAGCAGATTTTGTTCAATAAATCGTATAATCTCGGAGGCTTAATACAACTACTGACGTCTGCTTAAGATTCGACGTTCGTCATTTTATGGATCTATGCCGGCTAAGTGCACTTCTCAATATCACCGACGCGACGGCACATCCCGCATGGATATTATGACAGGAGGCGTTGAGACAGCCTTGGAGCAAGTGTGTGCGCACGCAGCTCTACTTATCATATTCTTCGGGCTTCCATGTGGTGTGTTGATCTATTATCGTTCTGGCTACTTTATTTTTGTTTTTGTTTTTGGTAAAGTATCTTCAAAATATTCATCGAAATGTGGAAGTAATTTGGGAATCCATTTCGACACTAATCCCAAAGATGCAACTGTTTTGTAATTTTTCTCTTTACGACTTGACTGGCACCAAGAACTGGCATCTAGTCCATTGCATGTTTTTGTAAAGTCTTAAATGGTTAATTATGTTCTTGTTGTTCTTTCGACAGTGCGCGTCATCGTCACGGTATCTTAGGCATGACTGCGGCGGCGTATAGTTGTTGGAATTGGGGGACGGAGGAAAAGACATTGATTGAGAAGATGAGTTGATGAATCTTAAAGATCGGTCTGTTTTGAAATGCATCGAACATGAAGGGATTATTAAAGGCGCGATGTTTGGCTATGTTCTGTTCATTGTCGCATTTTAGGCAGATAAGTCAAAGTCATATAGAAAATAAAAAAAAAAGAATGAGATTAATGGACAAAGCTCATTTGATGGCTTCGGTGTGTTTTAACAAAAAATTGATGGTAAAAATAGAACATCGCAGCTATTAGACCATGAAAGTGACAGATGTTATGTGGAGCAAGATAAATGCCATCAGCATTAGGGGTGGATAAAATGAAATCAAATGATTCTATTTATTTTTTTAAAGGCACTTAGATGGTAGTTGAAATAATATTGTAACAAAAAAAAAGCTTAATTGATAAATAGATGTCACTAAGAGCACACACCAGCTGACAGATAGGAAAACAATTAATTTCGAGCAAGAATATTTGATGAAATAAATAGGCGGTATTGATGATCAAAATAACATTGGTCCTTGGTTAAAAAAAAAAGTGCCAGTCTACTCATATACGCGCGTTAGAAGTTAGACTACCTTATCACAAACATATCATTATTTTCGCTGCAAAGTTAGTTTTACTCAAAGAAAAATAATAATTTAGTACCTGAAAAATTAGTTTTATATATTTTGCTTATAGTTTTATCTCTGCCGAAGAAAACAAGGTATTTTGTATATAACGGGAAAAACTAAGCTGATTCTGAAAATTTAACATAAGTAACTTTTAGTGGGAAATTTTATTTCCTATCGAAATTGGTAGAATTTAAAATTTTACAAGAAATAATTATGCAAGAAAGGTTTACAAAACCAATTTTATTTGTGGAGTTTTAACTAAATTGTTCATAATTTCGTCTTGGCAATTATAGACGAAGGACGTATGAATTTAAATTAAAGGTAATTTGATCGTGATGCTCAATAAAGTTGAATCATAATTTTGTGTGGCTTTGATAAAAATTTATTAAACGAAAAAAAAACGCTTTTTACTACGGAAAACTATAAAATTTTGTACAAAAATGTATTGACCTAATATTTGTGTGCATTTCAAGTTTCGAAATGGAAAAGATACAAATATAAAAATAAAAAACAGTTGGAAACGGTAAAAAAACTTGGACCAAAAATATTGTTCTTACCCTAACTCGTTTTTTTTTTTTAAATAGAAATTCTTTAACACATTTTTAGACAACACATTAAAATAAAAGCCGTTTTCAGTTCATATTTTTCCCCTTATTCCCCGATTGTTAAAATAAAAAAAGCACTCAAGTAAACGCTTAAAAACGTATGTATTTTTTAAAGCTCAGAACATCCATTAAATTTGTTTTGCATTTCTTAAAAACGTGATTTTTTAAAAATTTTTGCTACGCGACAAATTTTCATCATTTCGATTTATCTATTCACTCAAATTTATTTCATTATTCTTTGTCTCATACTTTTTGAGATTTGACATTACCCCACTTTACCCTAACTTCTAGGTAAAAATGCTGTTTTGGCGAAACCTTACACTATAATAAGTTTAGATTATCAAAATATCAACAAAAAATGCCCGAATAATTGAAATGTCATCAAATAACTACCCTGCTGGGGTCCAAAGGATTTGGGGTAGATACGAGATGAGGATTTAAAGAAACTTTGATTTTCGTTTAAAAAGCAATAAAAATCGGTCAAAATCAACCATATTACAACTAATTTAAAGTTTTTGAAAAATTGATTTTTTTTTTAACAAAAATTTTGTTTATATTTTTAATTCGAAAAAAAAAATCTCTTAAACATTTTGGAAAAATAGAATTTTAACGCTTTAAAATAAACGTGTTGATAGGTTAAATTCAAAAAACGGTACTAACCGTTAATCAATCACTTATGAATTTCAAGGGGTCTTAAAATTTTCGTAATCAAAAGCTCAAAAGCTCAAAATCTTTTCTCTAATACTTCGACCCATTAAGAACTCTGATTTTAAGTTATTAACGTGATCTTTATATTACGCGATTTTTAAATGCATTTTTTCCATACGCTCAAAAGCAGGAGCTCCTATACCTACTCGTAAGTCCTCAAACTAAAATTTTCAAAGAAATATTTTACAATTTTATAACATTGTGAGTTTCCACCCTCCTTAGAAAAAAAGAATCGATGGGTAGAAAGGGTGGGTGATAAGTTTTAGTTAAACTTTTGACATTAATATTTTTAATAGAAAAATACTGATGGGATAACCTAAAATAATCTAAAAAATAAAAAATCTAAGCTAATGGATAAATATCATTCCCATTGTAGGTAATAGATGATAATAATCCAGTTAATTTTTTTTTTTTAACTCGAATCCATTTTCCATGTAAATGCAATGTGCCTGCAGAGTAGGTTCTCAGAAAATACTGGGAAGCAACAGTTAAAAAAAAAATACGTCTGGTCCTGTTCGCACATAACATTAGGAATTTCCAGGAATTTACCATCATCAGGATATCGTGCTGTTTTTTTTTTTTTTTTTTTTTGAGAAATGCAAATTTGAGGTAAAAGGGGTTCTATTTATGTAGAATTTGTATACAAAACCATGAACGCATTCATTTAAAAAAAAAGGATTCAAATATTCTCGTGTTTTCACTATAGTTTGTTGTCTATAATCGTATATCTATCTCTGTTCTGTATAATGCTGTGTAGTCTATCTTTTCATATTTAACGGAGATTTGTCCTTGTTGTTTTTTTTTTTTCAGTGTTCGTTGGAGTTTTGGGGATAGGATTTGTGTATGTCCAATGGTTTTGCTGTACATATATATATTTTTTTTGTTGTTATAAAATGCAATTGAGCCTTTTGCGCCGCTGTGCATACATTTGATCCTGGCTGCCTGCTGTTGATGCTAGTATATGCACTGGACGCTCGCTGCTGGACGGACGAATGGATATGTTTGCAATAGTCCCACAGCGGCACTCTCATATCCTCTTTTTTATATAGCTTTCGAAGGATTTCTCTGTGCAGTGTGGGTTGTTTTTTTTTTTTTTTTAATTTCAATTCTATGCTATAAGCTTGGTGTGTGTGTGTGTGTGTGTGAGATGGTGCTGTTTTATTTCAAACAACAAACCAGCTATTGTAAAGGTATTGTCCTCTCGCTAAAGCTTTTGATCTCGCAAAACATTTTATTGCTTTATGTTTTGAAAATAGTTTTTAGAGCTATTTTTAGTAATTTTTTTTTTTTGTTGTTGTTATTTTATTTTTTGTTTTTTTGGTATTTCATTTGTTCAAGGATATCCGCTGCTTTAGTTCACATTTGCAATTTGTCTCTATGGTATCAGTGAGAGCATTTCGAGTGGAATTTGATTTTTATAACACAAAAAAAATGCAAGTCCAGCAGCAGGCAATTGAACAATATCCAACAGCAGTATATAGAAGTAGGATAATCCGAACAGAGAGAGAGAGAGAAAAAAAAATACCGATAAATTTGACAAAATCAGGCCATTGGGAGGCGTTCGCATTTGGGTATGCAAAATTAATCGGATGTTTTTCAACATGGCAGTATCACAAATAAATTAAAAAAAAAATTGAAAACATGATTTCAATACGCGTATTCAGGGTATTTGTTGATTTTTTGAAGTATCAAATAGGATTCAAGTTTTGCAAGAGTGTTTTACTGATTTTATATTTTTATTGAGTTCCAATGTGGGAAATTGATGATTATTATTTTTTTTATGATTTCGTTCAGAAATGCTATGTAGAAATTTTTGTATGCTAACTTCTGATTGGTTGAATAATCTCTTACAGCTGTCAAATTGGCTTCTATGAAGTATTTAAAAAAAAGGACATGGGATAAGCTCAGCGTTCTAGTGAGTTTCAATGTTGATTAATGTTTTGCTGTTAATTTTAATTATTCCTTGGGAAAATCAGTCCAGTAGTTGGCACACTGGGGCAGTCTGAGAAAAACTAAAACTGCAGTATTGTTACAATCCACCAAAATTAATCGAAATCGTTAGAGTCGTTTTTGAGAAAAATCAAATAACTCAAAACCGTTATAGGTATGGGAGGTATTCGTTCTCAGCGAGATATTCAAAAACAAAACAAAAAAAAACAACCTTGGAAATTACAAAAAAGTAATCTGTACCAAATTTCATGCAAACTCTTTAACCCGTTTAGGCTGTGGCTCTCTGTACAGATGGACCCACAGATGAACAGACGAACAGATGCACAGACCGACGCGTCGGTCCGTCGCGACGGACGGCATGACGAAAACCACTTTTTTAGACTTCTCCATCATCGTAATGTTGGTTTTGATTAAGACCTCGAGTCCTCGAATTTTTTTTTGATACGAAACCAATACTTGCCCTTTTGAGCTAGTAAAATAGGAGTAAGATTTTTGTTTTCTTTTGTTCAATAACGGTTAGTGCATGTTTGTTTCTATACTTGGTTTTAAATATTCAATAAATTTTGTATTAAATAGTTTCATTCAGTTCACTGAAAAAAAAAATGTACCCAACTTTTTTTGTTTATCGAAGGACAGGCAGGTGCATTCGTGACAATTTCGAATAAAATACACAAAACAAAAACTTAACTAACAGGTGAAATGATATTCATAAAGGGTAAATATTGTTATCGATCAAATAATACCCCTATCTATACTCTATAATAATATCCCCGAGGATGTATTCCTGTTGAAAGCACAAAAAAAAAAGGGTTCAACATGCAATTAAATGAAGAGAAAGTGTATAAAAATCGATTAAAGTACACACTTCATATCAAAACAACATCCTTCGAGCATTATGATAGGATAGAATACATATTTTTTGACCGTGAACCTAAAAAAAAAAAAGGTCTACAAAATTTCAAAATGAAGACGACGAACAGAAAATATAAAAAAAATTGAAATGCAAATCGACCGGGAAATGCCATAGGGATAAGAAGATATACAACAAACCAAAACAAAAAACAAAAAAAAAAAAGAGAAAAGAAAAATAACCCAAACAACAATTTATAACCATTAAATGATATCCTGTCTAAATATTTATAGAATTGAAATTGAATTTAAGTCCTTTTTTTTAACACTTCTATATGCTTATAGCGAGAGTATATCGAGTGCTAAATGGAAAGAAAAGAGGCTAAGAAGTCACAAGAAAAACATGCCACAACAGAAAAAGGTAAAATATAGGCCCTGGCACTTAGGAGAACCAACTTCAAGTTTGTTGCTTTATTTGTTTGTAAATTGAAGATTGGGGGGATGTAGGATCCCAAATATAGGCCAGGATAATAGGTCACAGTGTCTGTTAATAGCATTTAGAAGCATTATTGGCAGGCAAAGTTTTTTCTTCGATTTTCTGTTGTTTTTTTTTGTTTTTTTTTGTTTTTTTGTTTATATACTTCTACCTTGAAGGGTTTTGCCTTGACTTGGCTTCTTTTCAAATGAAAATCTTTGGATATAATCATTATTTGTCGTTTAAGGATTCAAACTAAACTAAAAAAAAAAATAGAAGACCTTGATTATGGGTATGGTTTAACTCGTTATTATTTTGAGTTTTAAAAGGATGAGATCTTAAGAGTAGAAAGTACTAAAAACATATTTGTAAGGCCTTGAAAATTTTTAATTCCCTCCAAATTTTTAATTTTTTTTTTTTTTAATAAAAAATATAAAATGTGTTTTAAGGAGTTTTTCATCAATGCTACTTTTTTTGTGAATTTATTTGGCGAATAAATGGGATAATTTTCAATCAAAAATGTTGGAAAAGAAAGAAAACTTTGAATTTTTAAAATTAAATAAATATGGCCGTTTGTCGTCACAGGTATCAAATATATTTTAAAAGAGAGAAAAGAGATCATAATATTTTGTCAATAAGATGGGACATAAGTCATGATTTTGCTATATTTTTAAAAACAACAAACTTTAAAAGTAAGAAAGTAAAGTTTAGTTAGCGGCCACGGCCCCACCTATGAGCGTTTAAATTATGGCTGCCTACAGCCTCAACCCCTGAAGCTATTTTTCTCAAATTTGGTGGTTAAGTGTCTTTTGTCTTTTCCCTAGAGGGGAAATTGAATTTTTTGTTTTTTCAAAAACAAAAAATTCAAAATTAACGATACCAGCCATATAATTAAGAGGCCGTATTTTTGAAATGAAAGAAATGTTTTTAGAAACGTTAATAACGATACTACCTACCATAGAACCGTTTTTTTATGTTTTAGTTTCTCTTAAACCACTTGACCGATTTTCATGAAATTAATTTTAAACAGAAGCATCTTAACTATAATAAAATTATTTAATATCAAAAATTTCGTAAAAATAATTTTTAGATTAAAAAAAAAAAATCATTTTTTTTTTATCAATTTTTCGAAAACGGAAGATTTTCGAAAAATGTGTCCTTCTTAATCAAATCAAATCGCGTACTTAGTTCGGAGTTAAACATAAATTTAAGATGAAGTTGATGTCATTTTAGAAATCTATTTTATATTTTCTTACACTTTTTTTTAAGATTTTTCGTAAAAAAATTATTTATTTTTAAGAACTCATTCGAATATATCCTTATAACACTTTCGCAATGTTTCGTGTCAAAAAAGAAAATTTAAGGCCAAACAAAATTAAAATTACGATGATGGAGAAGTCCAAAAAGGTGCGGTTTTCGTCCTGCCATCCTTCGGTCTGTTAGTTTGTGCTTGCATCTATACACATTTCCACTAACCAAACGCGTGAACGGATTTTCTTCAAATTTGGTACAGATGATTTTTACATAATTTCGAAAGTTTTTTTTTTATGAATAGCGGTATCTCCGATTTTTAATATGTCGTCTATAGAACGAGTACCTCCCATAAAAAAAATTTCGAAAATTTTTGGGTTTTCTTAAGAAAAAACTCGGATAGCAAAAAAAACAGTGCTACCAAAACAAAATTTTTTTTTAGTATTTTGAACATTTCTCGTAAACGGCCTTACAGATTTTGATGACATGTGATAATCTTATCTTATACAACCAAAAACTATTTTATTAAATTTAAAAAAAAATGTTGCATAGTATTTTCCCGTGGTAAATTTTGTTGGAAAACCACCTCTGAAAACCCATTCATTGGACTAAAGACAGTGTTTTGGACAAATTATAAATTTCACTTTGCAATATCTTTGCGCCGAAAGCAATTTTTTAGTATTTAAAATGATAAAATACACTTCATTTACATCCCATTAATAGTTTTGTATTAATTTATTTACCAGTAAAGAAATTTTACGTTAAATGTTCCAACAAATCGGTATTTTGAGATGTATATATAAGCATATCTCGAAAACGTGACGTGCTAGGACTTCATATTCGGGTTCAGCGAACCAAAAACCTTAAAAAAAAAGAATAGTTTGGTTTTAAGGCTGTTTTCAATGCAGACCAGTGAATTCTTAAACGGGTCAATGAAATCGAAGAGAAGATTTCTGACTAAGTTAATGCGAATCTCTAAAAAATTCCTTTGCTTTTTTTGTTTGCATGAGCCATGATTAACAAAAAGATTGTGTTGTTTTTTATTTGGACAAAAGTAAAAATTACAGGTTGACTGCGTCCTTAAAAATGCTCTGCTAGAGTAAATATTTTCAATAAATAATAGATTTCAAAACAAACATATTACAGTGTTTTTTCTGAATTTACTTCTTGACGCGAATTGTGTACTCTTTTTTGCATTAAAAAATGAACACCTTAAAGCTAAAATGTCAAATCCTTAAAATGCTTCCCTATTTTTAAAGTTACTGTTTAAGGGGCAAAATATCATTAAAAAAAAGTAAAAGAAATGTGCATCTGCATCTCCCTTTACTTTTCATAGCTTAATGGTGTCCTTCAAAATTCGAGATTCCTTTCAAAGGATATAAAATCCTTGAACAAAATTGTCTATGCAACTGTAGATTTCCATGTCGAGGTCGATCGTCTTTCATATCGCATAGATCCGACACGCATGCAACGTGTCATGCATTAATCATGCATTTTTCATCAAAATAAAAAAAAAAATGGGCGTGGCACACACATGTAGCATATCTATGTGCTCGTCATTTATATTATATATCCTACCCCTGAGGCGTTATAGTGAATTTCGTTAATGATGCACTTTGGGAAGTTTTGATGAATTTAACGTCACCTGATGCAAAAACAACCCCCTGACTCAATATTCTGAATCCCACACATCTAGCTAAACCCCCACCCTATACGACTAAAGTCCGATAATGTCTTCGGCCACGTGCACATATTATTTCTGTCCATTTACGATATCGAAGAGGTTACAGGCCAATGCAAGATATAAATACTATTTCTGCAGCAGTCAGTTAGATTGCTTTTAATTCAGATAGGGGGTAGGTATAGTAGCTGCTACACACTCTACCCTTGCCACTAGAAAACAAACACCGAAAGCATGATACAGCACATTTTGCTAAGAATTTATTACACAATTTGTGTGCGGTTCGAATGTCCGATTATTTATGAATCAATTCGGTATATTTTTTGTGTTGTTTTGTTTTCATATAATTTTTGCTGGTTCACATTTGGACTCACGCTTCATGCAACAAAAGACCCAAAGACCGAGGTACAGAACAGAGCGCCCTCTGTATATAGTATCGTAGGTGTATGTATAGTGTGGCGTCTGTCAAATTTGAAGTATGTCTGGTCTGATGGCGATGGTAATTAGATGTAGGCACGCAATGACCATATTTTGGTTAAACACCTGACACACTATTTCTCTTTTCGAGCGACAAAAAAATATAAATAAAAAGAGAAGGAAAAATTGAGGACGAGAACCGAACCGGACAGGCATTCATCATTGTGCGGTTCCGGTCTTTAGACATAAATCGCACCTAAAGGTGCTCTAGTTTGTCAGTCCGAGTCCAATCATTTTATATGACCGACCTACATAGATGTCAATGCGTGGAAGGGGTCTTAAGGCAACAAAAAGTGATGGTGGTGGTGAATGTGGATAGAAAGACGCGGTGATGGTGGCACCCATCCAACACCGGGTGTGTTGAATTGGTAATGAATTGTTGTTGGTTCCGTTTCCTTTTATTTTAATATTTTTTTTTATGTGTGTCCTTTTTTAAGGATATTTTTTGTTTTTTTTGTTTTTTTTATGGAAAACACCAAGTGGGCTGGACATATGTTGTTAGTCACGCGGTTTATGTTTCTAAAGGTTTGTGTGTAAATCATGAGAGCGGATCCAATGCAGGCAGGTTGGTTATTTGGTGTGACAAAAGCAGATCTACTCTTATCCGTTTAAGGTTGAATAATGTATTTCTAACAATTAATGGTTTGTGGTACGGTTTTATTGTAATTTATCGATAATGGAGGAAATATAAACTTGAATCGAAGGTGGCAAATAAGATATGGATCGGACTATATCGGACTAAATAAGTTGGTCACACGAATAGCTCCCGAAAATGCAATGTGCATTGCTGATACTTAAAACAATTTTGTGTGTGGGAGTAGTAAGTCAGCAGGACTAGAGGGGAAGAACAGTTTTCTGCCGGTTCCGAGCGACTAGTTGAGATGCATTTTGTCAATTCCTTACAAGAAGCAATACCGCTTAAAAATGCAAGGTATTAATCCCAAACCTACGGCATGATAGTCCATCGCACGTTTAAGAATTCATTTACTAGATGCCTTATTGGGTCACAAGCCAAATAATTTAATACTGTAGTGTGAATATTAAAAAAATGTGCTTTTTAAGATATTTCATCAAAAACGTTTTTAAAAATGAAGCAGGTAAATAATGACCCGCAGAATTTAGAGTTTATCGCACATAGCATTGAGATCATAATACCATAACTTTCCAACTATCAACTATTTTCATCTTACTTTACGAAAATGTTAACATCCGTCACAAAATTTTACTTTTTTGTAAAATTTCCTCAAGTCACGCATATTTTCAGTAACATTTTGAGGAGAACAATAACCGTATGTTAATCTCATTGTCCGTTTTCCGTTTATCTTATATGAATCCTTTTTAGCGTTCATTTCCTGTCATCAGACATCAAACGACACAGCACACTTTATACTTATAGGTTATAGCCATTCCTTCCAGTATTCTCCCGCATCAGACACCAAATATGCGTCAACACAAAAACCATCATCCATCATGGATTTAGTTGAGCATTCCCAAATTCCAAGTTTGCAAAACATTCATCACCCATTTGGATTTGTATAAAAGAAGAGTATTGTCAGGTCGGATTCTGTTCTGGACCCCCCCCCCCCCCCCCCCCCCGGTGATGGTGTCGGTACTGTTCTTGTCATCATCGTCATTGTCATTGTCAGCTTTGGCCAATCTTTTTGGTGTCCAAGCACAAAAAATCATATTGCCATTCAGTTATGCCGCTGCCATCATCCATAAGCTATTTAAGCATACTCCATGCGTCTCGTTCGTTATTTCTGGGTAAAGTGCTGATATATCCGCCAGGCCATCACCATTGAAGTCTGTCTGACCGACCACCATCGACCGAACGTTCGTTCATTCGTTCGTTTGTTAGTTTGCTCGTCCGTATACGATTGTGATGGATGATTTTCGATGACAGAAGTAGTAAGCAATTGTTGTCGTTGATTATTATTATGATTCCTGGGGTATGATTCCTGGATGCTATACACCCAGAGAGGATAAAGGGGGAGACTTGTATATATAAATCGGGTTCCGGAATCTTTCTGTTTATTCAACTGAACTAACAAAGAACACACGCACATCAGGAAATTGTTTCGTGTAACACGCAGGGACATTGCGAACACCAAAACACACCATTTATGGATGACAAGCATTCAGCATCCATATCATAGAAATGATATTTGACATGTACGGAACGGAACGAACATCAAGAAAACGATGATGATAATTTCGAGTTTCGATTTGTCATGGATTAGGGATAAACCACCATGCACTGCGAAAATTGATTTAAATAAAAGTAAAGAATAAAATTAAATAATAATTTTGTCTACAAGAAATCACGTTATTTTACGATGATGGAAATGTCAAATTTTCAATTCTTTCTTCGCATTTTGACCATTAACCTCAAAATGAATTTTTACCACACTTTTTGCTATACTTCTTTTATAAGGAAGGACAAGGTAGTATTAGTTCTAAAGCACGTTTCCAGTAACCCTGAATTTTTGACTGCAGAGACTGCCAATTTGAAAGACGATTTTGTGGAATGTTGGTTGAGGGCTCTGAAATTCCTCAAAATCAAAGTGTGAAGAATTTCTGCACCAACAACACATTGCAGGTGCTGTTTATTATAACAGACCTAAGCCCGGCCTACCACAGACCCCTAAAATGTCTAGCAGATGACGGAAAGAATGTCAAGTGATCGAGTCGCAAGGAAGTGATTCAGCTATGAAAGAATTATGTGTTCGAACAGAATGATTCGATTCATTTCGGTGAGCTTTTTTGTGAACCTGTCGAAGTTTGTACCGTTATCCATATACATTATAAGACGTCAAATCCATTAAAACGCTTTTCTATCATCCTGTTGCGAAGAAATGATTTTAATCGACGTAAGGTAGTGCTAGTAGTCATTGGAAACGTGCACAGCAATTGACAAAAAGTTCTAATATTTGGCAGCACCGTTGCTCTTTTGGAGGTATCTGCTGGAGATACTGGGATATTTTCTCTCATCTGTTGCTAAATTTTTAGCTCTCCCTTTAAGGCTAACAAACAAGGGAGGTCTTCTTTATATTCTTCAGCGCCTTGTAAAACATCTTCTACATCTTCGTCGGTCGCTGAAGTTATGGGACAGCAACTTTTGCAACTGCCCGGTTCTTTGCATGGGAGCGCTAGGGAACCTGGATGACATTTCACTTAACATATAATCCAGAAAAGGAATATAAACTGAAAGTCAGTAATATTCTTCAACTGACTGAGTCTGAATGTTCGGCCGATTTGTTTGACGACCAGTGATTCTGCGGACCGTGATTACTGCACCAATTTCATTTGCCCGTGCCCCCCCCTCCTGGATCCGCCCTTGGATTTGAATGCCACAAACACAAGAACAACCATTTTTCGTCCTTTAAAGATTTTTGAAGTATAAGTAAGTAAAAACATTTTTGCTAGCAGCCTCTAATCTTCTTTTCTGCGAAAAACAAAATCTTTCAGTGTATGGCTGAATTTTGCATTACTGGTTCTATCCTGCAAATATTACTTGAAACGGACCAACTACCGTTGTTTTATCCTTAAAACTGTCCATCCCAATATCATATCAACCGGTACACTGGAACATTGCTTTTTAAGTCACAGCAATGTATTCCAGGATTAAACGACAACACAACACGTCATACCCAACCAAACCCAACAAAAAAAAACACAAAAATACAATCCACCCCGGTCCAACCATAAACAAGGCCACATAAGCACTTGTTATAGCCCGAGTTTCCTCAACAACAACTACTATTACTACACACTGTTTGACTCCAAAATGTCTACAGGGTATATCCCAGCTTGTCATCGTGTAAATGCGCATATATTCGACAGATCTGCTAACTCATGCATGCAGACGACAGACAACACCAACACACAACCCCCTCCATACACATGAGAGTTCAGAGTTGCATGAATTCATCCTTACAACAGGATTGAAGAGAGGGAAAGTGCATTTCATGATGCACACATATAATCCACAGTAGTGGCACAAGTGAACAATAATTTGTCATTTTTGTGTATTTTTATTTTTCGAAAAAAACAACAATCAGATTTCAGGGGGACTTTAATGGACAATCAAAATGCAGTTCAAAATATTATGTGGGAATTTATTTTTATTTATAAAAAGGATTAACGCAGAAAAATCCGTTTCTCATAATATCCTTCGTGGCCTATAAAAGTAATGATGGCATCAATAAATTCTTTGGAATTGAATCGAACAGCAAACAACCGAACAATAAGATAGCCATTGAGTGTGTCTTTTAAAAAGTATTTCGGTGTTTTCTCAAATTATGCCCGTCAATTAGCCATGAATTTCTGTTTCATTGAAAAGGGTTCTGAACCCTAGAGAAGTCGGCACACCACCATCAACAGATTCCGATCAATCGAAGAACTCAGCGAGCAGGTAGATTCTGGGTGGAGGGTAGATATACAAAAGATATTCATCTCCACACACGATGAGAACTAATCAATCCATCGATCGAATAAATTACACAAATTGATTTTTCATGTCTCCTTGCGTCATCATCATCAACTCCAACTCCAACTTCATTGTCTTCGGATATTATATTCGTCGTGGTCTTCGTGATTGTTGTTGTTTTTGTTGAAGAAAGGGTAACCATCATCATCATCATCATCATCATCATCATGGTTGGCTGCTGGTTTTCAGAACAAATTCTTTCTTCCAGGCGCGCCATTAGCAAGCCACCATAAATCCAAGGTCAATAAACAATACAAATTAAATCCAACAACAGTGCTCTGCGTTAGTGTGGTCCCAAAATATCAGGTCTGTTTCATCATCATCATCTCCTTTTCCTTAACTCCGAACATATCATTTCGAATTAATACCCAAAACATTTAATCAATTCCCCCAAATGAAAGGGTTTTAACTTATAAAGTCGAAGTCGTTTGATACGAGGGAGAAGACGATGGATGGAAGGCGGGCACACTTCAACGATCGATCAGTATCTGCCTGCTGCACTGAAGAGTCGGGGTTGGCAGTTGAAGAGTCGAATGTCAAAATGTTAAGACGTGCTCCCTGCTCCAGCAGCAAGTAAATATTAAGAGTTTGGGTTCACAAGACACAATATCTCTGATTCCGATGAGAGTTCAACAATCGGCAACACAACAAGTAAATACTTTCGAGCATAAGTAATATCTGACGAGTCAAACGAAACGTATGAAATTTGAATTGGAAGTATCTATGACTTTTAGAGTTACCGAATTTGAAAAATAAACTTTTCGCCAAAGCATTTCAAATTTTTGTTGTTTTTAGGAACTTCAATTGTTTTGTCTGGAAAAGTGTTGTTTTCAAAAAAGAAACCCATCAAGTGATACATGAAATGTAAAGAACTTCTATCGGAACCAATTTCATACAAAATTCTCAATTTTTTTCTACAAAAAAGTGTAAAATATTGATTTTTACCAAAACTTTGGAGAATAAAGGGTTCCGGTTTATTATGGAAAATCAGAACCATTGTGCATTGGAACATTTAAATTGAATACAAATTTGTGGTACTCCCCACACAAAAGTGACATTTTTGGAAGGTTTTTGTATTAAAAGTAAAAGAAGGTTTTATTCAAAATGGCTGAATTTCGAACTTATGCTAATGCTCAACTTTTGGTGTTTGCGATTCCGATTATCTTGATTCTAACACAAGTTATCTTGTTTGAAAGTTATAAACGCCATCGACGAAGACACTAACACCAACAATGACGCCAACGACAATGGCTCACGCACATAAAAATGCCTCGAAAACGTGTTTTCTTTACGTGTTTCACGTGAAATAGGCTAATTCTGAGAAGAAAAAAATTGCCAACAGTTATCTTATACACTTAGTACGGGTAAAAAAGGTATTTGATAAAAAAAAAGCACCCTCATGAAACTTGGCAAAAAAATTACATTTGCAATATAAGATTGAAGAATCAAAAGAGTCCATAAAATTATTTTGGGCGAAAGGGTGTTTTTTTCGAAGAGATTAAAAATTTCAGACAGACTATACATATACAAGACATTACGATGATAAAGAATGAGAAAAAAGTGGGACCGACAATTCTGCCTGTCTGTCTGTCTATCTTTTTGTTTGTCTGTTTGTGTGTATCAGAACCCACAGCCTTAACGGATCGGTCGATTTACTTCAAACTTAATATGTGGCGTTTTTTGGAGACTATCCCCAGACGTTTTTTGAAAGAAAGTTTTTGTAGAAGTAAATGAGCTATAAAAATATCTCTATTCTGAAATTCTTTAATCTATGCCAAAAAACTTGATATAATTTAAACAAAAATCTTCACTTCGGTAACTCTATCTCCCTTCCCTACAAAATAATTTATGAGTCGCAATCACTCTGCACTCGATATTTCTAATTCCCCATTGAAAAGCTTTGAAAAAAAAAATATATATACCACAATTACTTCCACAAATCCTTTGTGTAAATGCAATACATCATCGTAAAAGTCTGATTAAAAAACGCAAGTCCTTAGAATCCTTTTCAAAATCGAATATATACCATACTCTCGCGTATATCCTTTTTCAACCCTCGTCTGAAAAGAAAAATCCTTTTGTATTCAAAGTTGAAAAATCAAGACTACAGGCGAAAAGTTCAATAAAAAGAAGTTTTCAAAAAAATAAAATAAAAAAAAAACCCACCCGTGTCGTAGTCATCCTAATATGCCACAAGGAATTTCAAGGACAATACCATTCCAAGAAGTTGATGTGTTCCAAGCCTTTTTTTTTGTACTTTTTTTTTTTTTTTTTAATTTCCTTCTTTATGCTTGAAGATTGGCATATCCGCGCGTTAGGACTTAGAACATCGCCATCGCCCTCGGAAGGGGGTTGTTCAATTTTATAATAATAAGTTTTTATTTGTATTTTTTTTTTTCATTCAGAAATCCTTGTTCACAGGAGCATTATTGCGAGATCATGTGGTATGTCAGTTTCTTTTCTTCACGGCTTAGCTTATACTTTTATAATGAAAATCTCCCTTCTTTTCGAACGCACGAGTGAAAGAAAAACTCAACCTCTAACCTTGCGTACTGCCGTCATTTATATTTCTTCCCTTTTTATATTTATTTCTAAGCAAAAGTGAATGACGACGAGGACAACGATGGCGGCAACGACAACATTCCTGTGGGATTGTTGAGAATGAATTATGGTTATTTGTTTTGTAGTATTAGCGAGAACAGTATCCTGGCAAGGGGCAGCAAAGTTTGGCCCCGCAGCAGCAGCAGCAGCAGCACAGTTTCTAACAAAGTACCTTTGTGGCCATTTAGGGGGTTGGACCCATGTGGTAGCGTAAATGTTCCATTAAAACTACCATATATGGATGAAGAGAATGCAGTCAGCAGGCGTGGCGGTAGCCCCTTGGCTTTTATATAAGTAATCCTTCGTCCCAAGGATTGTAATTATCAATTGTCTAGTATCGGATGCAGACAGTGAGGGGGCTTAATGAATTATGACAGTTCTTTTGGACAGGATATTGTGTGTATTAGAGAGAGAGAGTGTAGGTATGCATATGGCGGAGAGGATAAGCTGGCTCAGTATTTCATAGTGTATACGAAATACTTATGGTTATTACTTAGACCACAACAACGATCGATGGATCCATTTGGCACAAAATTTTTGCTGGATGATGGAAAGGCAGAAAGTTTATTCTTCATTAGATAAATGGCCTGACTGCTGAGTACGAAAGAAAGATGCAGAAGGGGAGATTAAAAGCCAAAATATCGATAAACATAATTAGAAGGGGAAGAGATATTCAATTTTATTGCAATGAAAGTGAAGAGGTCATTGGCCGTAGAATGGAATTAACGGGGTCTGAAGAAAGTAAGCTCATTGGATGTTATTTGTGCAAATCATTATTAATGCAACGATATTAATAAGGATTGGAGAAAAAGAGAAAGTGAATTATGTTCTGAAATTAATTATTTACAAGAAAGTTGAAAAACATTTTTTTCTAAAGACTTTCTTCTCCCAAGTCTGAAGGAAGCTTATCTTTTTAAACTTATTATACAATCTGAAGCCTTAGGTCTATCAACGCCCCTCTTTCCTCCTCTAGTAGTTTTAATGTCTGTATTCTGTACTCTGTACTCTGTAATTTGTAGTTTGTAATATGTGGTAAAGTCCTATTGCTTTCCGGCTAGTTGTATACTTTCTATAAACTGCTGCATTGAATTCTCAAACCTCTCTGTACATTTTGCTGTGCATTTGCTCTAATTTTATGCAAACACTCGTTACAGTTTGTTTCACTTAAATGAACAGCAATTTAAAGAAAATAATCAATAACAAACTATTAATAAAAAAACACAAAACCAAAAAAAAAAAAAATCAAAAACAAAATAAAAATTATCTCAATTTATTATGACCTTAAACATGTACCAAAAATCAAAGGGAGTAAACGATATTAATTAACAAATAACTGTTCTTCAATTTATCTTTTGGAAAAATTCGCTAAAAGAACTAAATTTGCACTCAGGAAAAACTATACTTGCAAGAGATAAATAAAACAAAAGAGTTGACGTCCAAACTTTGCTTGTTTTACAACATAATTAGTGTGAAAGAGGTTTTTCTGACGAGAGAAGCAACCAGGGCAAGAAGAGTTGAGGAGGCTTCCTTCATATTCACACCACCTAGAATGCAAGAGTGGCACAAGTCAAATATTTTGTTTGCAATGAGATCGTTACAAAACAGTTAATAATATTCTTAAGTAAAAGAAAGGAAGCATTATTATGATGTAGGTACCAGTATAATGTATTGATGTCTTAAAATCTGACTATCCTTACAGAACGAACATGAAAAAGAACTGTAAGTTTGTAGATAACAAAAATATTTTGTTTTGTAAATATTTGATTATATTTTTCTCTCACTAATTCTTCCTTCTCAATACTTTTCTGGCTCTACATCTATTTTACACTGAAGACACAATTTTTCTAGCAAGTACAGTGTGGTGCAGTCATATATTTTATTTCCTTGACATGAAAATGGAGCGGGAGCGTGTCAAATCAAAATCACACTGCATCATCTAAAACTTAATTAAAGTTTCTATACTAACTACAAATCATGCTAAATTGTAATTGCATTTTGGAAGCCCTCTCTCTAGATGCAATCTATGAAAACAACAGGATTGCGTAGCTAATGTTAAAATTAGACTGTTTCCATTTTTATATGCACAACAAACACGTTAAACTCTCACTTCATTAACTAATTCGCCAAAATGCTTTTCATCAAAACTTCCCCAAAAAAAAAAAAAAAAACAGGAATATAAATTCATTAGAGAACTCACCCTCTCTCAACTTGAAAGCAACATATAACTCAAAGCCAACCCTTAGATTGTGTCAGCACCATATAGCCGCATGGCATAGAGTTATTTTTAGAAAAAAAATAAAAACAAAAGCTAGTAAAAATTTCAATCCCCTTTGCCTGATGGGTTGTTATGGTCAGCACAAATGAGGTGTTAATGGTCACATGTGATACTAATAGCTAGACCTGATGATTCTATAGTTTGTTGTGTTTTTTTTTTTTTCATTTTCATTTTCTCATTCGTATAGCTATTGAAGAATTATTATAGTTTTCCTTGATAACTAAACATACACATGCATAGACTTCCATATAAAGTATTCAACACACACTCCTCCTTTATTGGGTTGGACCACCACATAAAAACCACGCAACACATGAGACTAATGGTCTTTTAAGGAATTCTTAATTGTCCTCTGCAATGGCGAAAAATGTTGGGAAAAACTCTTAATTATTCGTTGAAAATAGTTAAAAGCATTTTAGTTATGGTCATGTGTGAGGTTTTTTTTTGTTTTCTTTGCAGTGCAGAAGAAAATGTAGAAGAAGAACAGAAATCACAGAAAAAAGACTGCGGATATATTGGTCGACCAGAAAAATTAAAAATTTGCAAATAAATAGGTTTTTGTTGATGTGGTAAACTTAAAGTTAAGTCGGTTAGTATTTTTCTTTTTTTGTCAAAAATAGACCAACAAAAAGTACTCGAAGAGAGGTTACAAATTAAAGATGTTGTCGGATTAAACTTAACTTTTTCAGTAAAAAGCTCTAAAATTGCAGTTTATACATAATTTGCCTTAAGGATCAACATTATACAATTTTGAAAACTAGTGATGAGCTGACAGCAAACCCAAGTATTGTGCATGTTTTTTTTTTCAAACTCACCCCATTTATATTTTTTTTTTATTCTACTAAATGGATTTCCTAGCAAGAATGAAAAAAAAAAAATCAAAACTAAACCATCACTTACACACTTCAAGTCCATGCATTTATATGACTCTTCAATTCAGCACGAAAGACAGTGGATTTATGGGTGAAGTTTGAACTTTTAACGCTACGAGCTAAAAGTTTTCATTATTTTAGAATTTATTTTATTATTTTCATTTTCCAGGACATTGCTTAGTGCTGCTTTTCAGTTTTCATTTTATTTTTTTTTTTATTTTTCATCGTCATTCCATTTTGTCGAACAGTCAAAAAGAAGGACGGGATACGATATGATATCAAAAGAAAAACTTTAAATTAATCGAAGTTTGGAATTTTTTTTAAATATTTTTTTTTTCCTTTGAAATCATCGTCTCGTTATTCAGGTTAAGTCAAGAGTTAAGCGGTTGTCTTTGAAGGAAAATTATGAAGATATTTTTTTTTTTTTTTTCATACAAAAACAAGAAATACACAGAAGAGAAAAATGTAAATTTTCTTGCACTACAAAGGATAACTTCTTGAGGTCATCTAGTTGGACATGAAAGTTTGACAATGCGTTCATAATTTACATACTGTGTGCAAGTTTGAGTGTATTTTTTTAGATTTTCTATCGAAAATTTGAAAATTAACAAACATTTTGTGAAAAGCTCTTTAAATAATAATTGAACCCGAGAATAGGTTTGTTAAAAACTAATGTTCAAACGTTAAGTTGAGTTCAGTAAAACCATTTCCGATAATCCTTCTATGCGAAAATAAAAAAAAATAGAAAACATTAAAAAGTTACATTTTTACGTAAACTATTTCGGACAACTATAGGGAAAAGTTTAAAATAACGATGATTTTTTTTTTGTATTTATTGAAGGACTAATTTGTTCGAATGTTTTTCTATGACAAATTAAAAAAAATCTTCACTCAGGATATAGTTTTAGAGACAATACATAAATAAAACAAAAGAGCTGACGTTCGAACTTTGCTTTTTATTAAAACACAATGAATGATGGACATTACGGCGAAAACGAATCAAGAGAGCAGGATTATAGAAAAAATAAGAAAATTTGAAACATTTTCTGTCCTAGGTTCAACACTACAATCATATCATGACTTATTAGCAAACAAAAATGTAAAAAAAGCGACTAGTTTTGCACCTAATTCTTTTTGCAAAAGTTTTAAATTCTTGTTTTTAAATTTACAAAGAAACATGTTGTCTAAATTTCTTATCTAGGGTCCTTTTTAGTTTTTTGACTTTATATTGATTAAAAATATTGTAAAACTCAAAAATAATAGTTGGTACGTACAAATTTCATTACACCCTAACAGATCGGAACTTTCAGTCTATACAAAAAGCAACTTTAGTGTTGATCATTGCACGACTTTTTATTTCAAACGATATATTTATATAAAAATCTATTGTAACTTCAAATTAGTAAGGTCTTCCAACTCATCTCGTACGGAGCAAATAATTTTCTACATTTCTGTTAAATTTCCCACCAGAATAAATGGCGTAGATCCTTAACATTTTGTTGTCTCTTCCGAAACGGATGTTTGCATCAGCTGAACAAAATAACAATGAAAAGAAAACATCATTACCTAATATTGATTAATGTTGTCATGCCCATTCTTTGCACTTGTCATTTAATCCTAATTCACATCCTTTTACCAAAATGCATTTTTTGTATGCTCTATTGTTTATTTTTCTTAACACCTTTTGCCCTCGGTTATAAAAATATACAAAACAAAATAAAAAAAAACATAAAATCTTGACAAATAGCTTCACAAAAGTACATCAATTTGATACAAATTTCTTTAACACAACAAAATTCTTTTGATATCCTTTTTTCTAAATAGCCATGTAATCCTGATTTACCTTCAATTCTAACATCATTTTACCTTCCTTTTGAATTAGATTGTGTTAAATATAGGCTCACTTTCATTAACAAACAATTTTCTTCCGTTTATTTGTCAAAAAAAAAAAACAACAAACAAAAAGAAAAAATCACAGAAAACATCCTTAATTCCTTATTTGTCGGTCAGATGTGAAGAAAAGAGATACAAATAAGAAAAAGAAGGAAAAAATCAACAAACAACAATCCAATTGCAGATGTTTCCCTCCCAAAAAAAGCAGACAAAACAAGACAAATGAATAATGCAACGCAGTTGCATGCGACTTGTTTGCAGAGAGTCCTTTCCACACATCCAAATAAACCTCATCGTCACACTATCTACCTAACTATCATGCCATTCAGAAAGGACATTTTGACAATTTTTCACATATTCCCATAAATGCCCCCAGTTCGGTTCCGCCGTCACTGCCGGTAGCAGCACACGGCACAAGCAAAAACCAATTGTAGCAAAATTGGATAACAATGCTTCATCCGGAAAGAAGAAAAATACGAAAAAGAAGAAAAAAGGACGAAGATCCTTAACCAAATCAAACCACACATCTGGTCGAGAACGACAACGACAATGACTTCAAGGAACAAACAAAAAGGCAGAGTCGAGCTATCACCCAGGACAATCTTAGAATTGCACAAAAGATGCATAAAGACGCGGCCAGGAACACAAAAGGAAGCCTCACCATAGGTAGAAAACACACCATATAACATATCACCTTTACCAGTTATACCGCCATGTAATAGACAGACCGGAAGGACAGTGCAATAAAATCTCACTTTACCTTATTGTCATATCCTCGGCCAGTCAGTCCTGCAGCAGGATATACGTGTAATTGTTCACCGCATTTATCACATTTCACAAGTCTGAGGGCAATTTTTATGTTGGATTGCTTTGATTCCTTTCCTACTACTGATGGTCGCCTTATTCTTCAATTTGTGCGGGATATACCCAACTATAATATCCTCACCTCGGAGCTAAGGTGTATGAATTTATTGTTCTGGCATTCCCGTTGATTAATTGTTTCCGATCTGTTTGCTCTGTTTTTTTTCTGCTTTTTTTTGTGTGTGGGTCTCTTTCCAAATTGAAATACTGTTCGTCCTGACACAATGTCCGATCGGATGTCGATGGTAAAAATGCAAAATGCAAGGATAAGGCAAGGTGGAATAAAAAATTCACCAAAAAACTATTAAAAAATCCAACAACAACAACAAAAAAAAGGACAAAACGGAACCAATGCCCGATGGGAATATGAGAATGCAAAAACCAAACCAGCAGGAGAGGATTCTTCATTCAGACTTGACTACCTTGCTCTTTCAATTGGGAAAAAATGGTAAAAATGGGAAATCAGAAAGGAATTGAAAATTGCAGCAAAACAAAAAGCCAAGACAAACAAAAAAACAGGACATGCTATATAGCAAAGGTGGGTCGCCGCCGAGGGGGGCGTCCATCGGTACAGTCATTCAACGGAGTGAGTTGAGTGAGCATGCAAAGGAAAAAATCATTCAGTCACTTGCTTTTTAAAAAGAACGCAAACAAATGACATCTGCAATTCACCATATATCCGATCCGTTTCGTTTCAATTCGATTCGATTTGAATGAAAAATGAAAAAAAAAAAGAACATGGACAAGGATATGCGGAACAAGAAGTTAGTGTATATACACAAGGACAACATAGCTACACTCATTCAATTGAAATTGAATAGCTCTTTCACTTGAACATAACAAAATGTGTGTCAGTGTGAGAGGCAGTCATGATGATGCTATGGTGGGGCAGCGGATAGTGGAGCAACAAATAAATATCCAGCATCCAGCAATGCCCGTAGGTGTGGGTGACGACTATAAGGACTAAGGAAATAAAAACGAATTCTCTCATAGAGAAATTTTCCCATCAGCAAGACACGACCAGGAGACATTTTCAATTTGACTTTTCAATTAATGATGATCGCTTATGTCTGGGATGCACACAATCATTAAGCAAGGACATTCCGTATATAGTTGTATATGTGGAAAAGGACGACCCTAATGAGTATTGAAATGTTTGCAATTGAGTTGAGATTAGAATAGGTTTCTTCTTTTCTTTGTCTATACAAAAATATCTACTACCTTTACCTTCAAACCCAACATCGGTGATTGATTGGAGAGGATATCCTTTTTTTTGAGTTGTATGGGAAATTTACTTGGATTTGTGCAAATGGTCCAGGTGATTTGTGATTTTGGGGGCATGATGGCTAATTACGAGTAATTGGGATTCAATAGATCTTTTCTTTTTCTACGACGAACAATTATTTTCAGATTAATTGTCTGTTTCCTTTTTATCTGTAAGGAAGACAAATATTTAGCAGACGATTATGCATTGTGAGAGAAAAATTTGCAGGAAAAATAAGGTATTTGCGATGGCTGCTTCCGTTTTTTTTTTTTGTATGCTTATTGTGTTGTTAGTTTCAATGGCCAATGACCCTTAGAAAACTTGAATTTACCGTCTGGGAAGAATTCCTTAATTTCTGTTTTATTAAAGTAGGTACGTGATATGGTTAACAAACCACACACATTTGTGCCAAATACCAGAATATACCTATGGATCTTTGTTGTTGTTTTTAATAGTACTGTGATGGATCAAAATAGTGGACAGGTGCTGCTTCAAGGAGTTACTTGGCATAAACTCGCTTGGCAACATAATCCAATCCAAGTTCCTCCTAGCATTCATAAAAATGGGAACAGTGACGACTTAGCAGTTGTAGTGGAATTTCGGAACCTTTCAAAACCGCTCCGATTTAGATAATAATTTTTTTTTTAACTAAACATTTTTTTTTTTAGGAACAAAAATGTTTTTATCAACAAAAATTTGTTAAAAGTCTGTTTAAGGAAAACAACTTGTAGAAATATTGGTCTGTTTTCACCCGTTCAAATGGGAGCGGAAATTTTCTCAAAAGTTGACTTAAAGCAGAAAAAATTCATAATTGAAATAAAGGGTTTTCCAATAAGAGGTGTTATTTTGAATAGCCCGCTATTTCGGTAGCTGTCACTTTTGAAGCTGTCATTTTTTGACATTTGACAAGTAGAAACTACGTTATTAATAAAAACGGAACGATACATGCTTCAACAACGCATTGAAATTATTAAAATTCACTATAAAAATGGTGAAAATTTGGCAGAGACGGTTCGTAAAACTTAAACATTTTTGGGTCGTGCGTCGTGAAGCACCTTGTCGAACCGCAATACAGAAATTGGTGGAAGAATAAAACCCGTGCACATCGCTCAAGAAAAACTGGGAATATTGCTGTTGAAGCCCAAAGTGTTGAAGAAAACCCAGGTTTGTCCATTCCACGTCGTTCTTTGGATTCAGGCATTCCACAAACGTCATTACACCGTATTTTGCATAAAGACTTGGGTCTTAAGGCTTATAAAGTTCAGTTAACACAAGAACTCAAGCCGGCTGATCATCAACAACGTCGTGTCTTTGCTGATTGGGTCCTTGAAATGCATGAAAATGAACCGGAATTTCATCGAAAAATCATCTTGACTGATGAGGCCCATTTCCACCTCGGAGGCTACGTCAACAAGCAAAACTGTCGCATCTGGGGCTCGGAAAACCCAAGAGTTATTGTTGAAAAGCCTCTCCATCCTCAACGCGTGACTGTTTGGTGCGGTTTATGGTCCCGCGGGGTCATTGGACCTTACTTTTTCGAAAATGAGGCTGGAGTAACAGTTACGGTCAATGGATTGCGCTATCGAGAGATGATTAATAATTTTTTATGGTATGAAATGGATGGTATTGATCTGGACAACGTTTACTTTCAACAAGACGGCGCTACGTGCCACACAAGCAAGGAAACCATCGATTTTTTACGGGAAAAGTTTCCGGACCGTGTTATCTCTCGAAGAGGTGATCACAATTGGCCACCGAGATCTTGTGATTTAACACCTTGCGACTTCTTCCTTTGGGGCCACGTGAAAGATAAGGTCTACGCCAACAGCCCAGCGTCGATTCAAGACCTCAAAGATGAAATTCGTGAGGCTATCGAGGACATAGGGCAGCCACTTTGCGATTTGGTTATGGAAAATATATGGTCCTGTAAGCGTGGTCTTGGCGGCCATTTGGCTGATGTTGTGTTCCATTATTAACGGCATACCTTATTCTTTATAATGAAATAAACATCCGATCATTTATCTCCAAAAATGCTATTTTTCTTTGAATATCAAAATAACACCTCTTATTGGAAAACCCTTTACAATCGAGTTATCTGATAAATCGTGTCATAGACAAGAGTGATGTCTAGCACTTCTTGTCTGTTTCTGGTAACTAAGGTGGGTTCGTTGCTTGTGTTACTTACTATAAGGTTAGCACTTAGAATAAAATCAAAAAGGGACTCACCTCTATTATTTACATCTGTTCTGCCCCATAAAGTGTGATGGGCGTTTGCGTCACACCCAATCAGGAGGCTTATTTTTTGCTTCAGCGATGATCCTCATTCGCTTTTCACCAGGACGGCCAGGGTCATCCGTCGTGGCCAAGATATACCGACACTATCCAGTACGTTCCATTATTGGTATGTAGCTTGGCGGCGATCGCTGAAATCAGGGAGTAAATATACATTAGAACTACTTTTGGGTAATATGCAGGACCTTGGTTCATTCTTATCCGACGCATATAGCAAGTAGTATCCAGGAGTCCTGAGTTCTTGAATGGTGGATTTGGCAATCAAAGGTTCTTGGATCAGGACTATTTCTTCCCAGTTTTTATGGAGCTGGAGAAGAAGAGAGGCCAAAGCCTTAATTGAGTGCTGGAGATTAATGTGGAGGAACTGCAGCATCTTCACTACAATCACTCAGAACTATCCCCAACACTGTTTAATTGAGGTCTTTTGATTCATAAAACGAATCCAGTAGCTCGGAAGCAGAGCCAATGGGTTCATCTTCGCTAGGAAGACCCTTTTCTCTCGGAGTCTTCAACTTCCTTTTCGGAGAGATATTTTTGGTCCTCGCTTCAGACTCAGAAGTGCATCAATTTCCATTGCTAGATCGGTGTCTGTCGTTGATTCCTTCATCTTTCTTGTAGATCAAGGAATAACACATTTGGTCGCCAGTAGAGGAGCCAAGGACTCTTTTTTCACCACAATGATTGCAGAATTAATTGTAGTTTGCAGAAATAGAGAAATTTAAAGAAATTAAACTGATAATTTAAACAAAAAATCGATTTACATAACTCGAAAACAAAGTAAGCACGAGAAAACTAATGCAGAAGTTTTTCGTATCAGAATTACCTCAGGAACAGATATGATTGATGCATACAATCACGATGGCTGGTAAGTATTTCTTGAGCCTTGATTTTATCTAAAATAAAACCAAATATTTCCGAGAAATTTCAACATTGTGTTTCCAAATAGTTTTGCTATCATAATAGTATCAGTTAAAGCACATTTCTATCAATTGAAAGTTTGAATTTTCATCATGATAAAAAAATGTTTTCCATTTTCTTGACATGGGCTATCAACCATCCCCTAAAATGGGATTAGGTGTTACTTCGTGAATCAAACTGTCAACTTACTCACATGCAATTTCCTCTTATCGCACCTCATTGACAAAAAAAATAAGAAAAAAAACATCAACACACAACTCTGTCTCCCCCTATTTGGCTCTTTAACGACAACGACCCGACAAGCTTTGAAAATGAGGATATCAAAAAAAAAAAAAAAAAAATATAATGTTGGGAAAAAATCCAAAGATACTAAAGTGATCCCATATAGAAAAGAAAATTCCTCTATAAGCTTAATTTTGTTTCTGGAAAATATGAAAACATCACCTCCCTCTCTTCTCTTCACACCCCCAAGACTCAGTTTCACATCACGCCTAAAAAAAAACAACATCTCACCGCACACAAGCTTCATGATAAGCCACCAAAGCTAAAGCAACCCTACGCACGATTGCACTGATTAGCTCCCTAAGGCTCATGAGACTACCTACCTACGTATGACTGACAACAACACAATTCTACATCTACGAAGATGACTATCCCTGGGAATCTCAGAGAAACCAGGCCCTTTATCCAAGGAATGCTGCCGTAAACGAAATCCTAGAGCCAATGACTTCATATACGCCATATAAATATACGCCAACGACAATTCTGACGCTGACTCTGTGTACTCTGTGAGTCTCTGTGTCATCCATCGCCCCCTTGGGATAAAAATGTCACATGGCTTGATATCATGATGCCAAAACAAATTACCGATCTAATATGGATTTTGATGTTGTTGTTGTTGTTGCTGCCGCCTGGTGTGTGTTACACAACTCTGTGTTATTTTGATATGTTTGAGTAAAAGGATAGAAGGATGGGTTACACGAGGCTCTATGACAGCCATGATGATGATGCGATTGCTAACGTATGAATTTTCTATTCCTACACCACACACTCATTGCTCCTGCTGTACCATTCAGCAAGGACAGCAAGGACGATTATTAAAAATGCGATGCGATACAACAGCGCAAACAAAAAAAAAAAATCATAGCAAATGTAACGCGTTTCCGTTTTTATCTGTGCAAGCATAACGGATTTTTTTGACGCGGATATTACGATTATGATGGGTTGTATGCCACACATTGGTCTGTGATGAGGCTCTCTTCCTCTCTACTCGTATAATGTAGGATTGTAGGCCATATAAACTGTAATGGGTATAAGGAAAAATGATTTTGATGACAATTTTTGTCGCACTCTCTTTGGCAGTATGTCTAATGGATTAGAAAATATCCATTTGCACTTCCGGTTGACAAAAAAAACAAATTCCATAAAATACAAAAGAACTAGAATTATGAGAAAAAAAATGGAAAAAGATCGAAAGCAATTAAGAGATTAGGATGGCATGTATATGAAGGACTATCATTTTTTATTATTATGTTGCCATGTGAAAATCAGTAAAAAAAAGGGGTCCAAAGAAGTGAAGAGAAGACAAACAGTAAGAAAAGAGGATTAAGTTCATAAATTTTGGAAAATTTGTTCAACTGGCAGAGATCTTTTAGTTGATAAATTTTGATAAAGAGCTTTGATCTATTGAGTTGCGGTTTTACCCATCAGGGCAAAAATGCTGACACATGCGTTTCTGAAATGATAGACATATCGAAATCTTTAAGCAAGACTGAGTAACCTATGTTTTGCGAACCATTGACTTTTAACCCACCGTTTTTAATGTTATTTTATGCAGATGAAAAAAAAATTGGAAAATTTGTGAGTTTATGAAAAAGTAGCTGGCTTCAGTTTATTTTTAACAATATCACATCCCTGTACAAGCTACACTGAGATGTATGGCAACACTTATGATGTTTATTTGTAGAGTTTCAATGAAGATATCGGCAAGCGTTACCTATTATAAAATTTACTGTTTCTACGTAGGTATTTTGTTTCTCCGGGCTTTAACAGCACGTTTCGATAATATTATGTTGCTGAAACTGCAAGAAATAGCAATTTCATGGCTAGGAAATATGAAAGAAGGAGACCTTTGTATCAGCCATTATCGAAAGTTGGGGAGATAGCTTCCGAAAATCGATCACGAGTCCACGTAAGATCAAAGACTTCTGAGAGTGGCATCTAATGTAGGCACTTAATGCCTTTGGATTGGAGTGAATTCAAAAATATCTTCTTTTGCTTATTTGCAACACTCAAAGTCCGTGAAAACTTCTTGCATTTTCAAGAACACAATACACTATACATCGCTTGGCTTGCAATCGTTGCCTTTTCAAAGCGAACGACCAATCTACAGCTACTTACGTCTTCTATAGAACTGTGTATCTCTTTAGATTATTGATCCGTTCTTCTATAAGAAGTTCTTCATTTGGTATATGGCTGTGGACCTCGAAAGATTCATAATGAGCCCACAAACAGAATTAGGTGGACCTCCAAAGATTCATGAAGGGCCTACATTGACTAAAGGGCTACAAACATAATTCTGTGGGCCTCGAAAGATTAATAAAAAAAATTCGGTGAGCCTCCAGAGATCCATAAGGGGTCTTAATTAACAAACTGGACCACAAACAGAATCCTGTGGGCCTATAAACATAATTATGTGGGCCCACAAACAAAATTATGTTGGTCTCAAGAAATCAATAAGAGGCCCGCAATCGACTGAATCCGATGGGTCCCCAAAGTTCCATAGGGCCTTCTTTAACTAAAAGAGCCACAATCCTAACTCTGTGGGCCTCGAAAGATCCATAAGAGGCCCACAAACAGAATTCGGTAGGCCTCCAAAGATCTATCGGGAACCTACATTGACTAAAGGGCCGCAAACATAATTCTGTGGCGAGATCCACAAACATATAATTCTGTGAACCTCGCAAAATCAAAAAGCGGCCCGCAAACATAATCTGAAGGGTCTCCAACGGGGCCTACATTAACTAAAAGCATAATTCGGTGTGCCTCAAAAAATCCATTAATGGCCCTTAAACAGAATCTGCTGGGTTTCCAAGGATCTATACGGGGCCTACATTAACTAAAACGGCCACAATCATAATTTTGTAGGCCTTGAAAATTCCATTAAGGTCCCTTAAACGCCGTCGGTCGTCTGCCTAGCCCAGAGGCTTCAGTTAAGACGTCAGAGTCCATTGAATTCTTCCATTTGCAGGGCCAGGTTGCGGGTAGCATATCGTTTAATACTAACAAGAACAGTTTTGGAAATAGTATGCAACCCTGCCTGACACCACTTGGGATATCAAATTCATCTGCATCCATCGAAAGTTCCATTTAGTAAAGCAAAAATATTTTATCTGGTATGATCAACACAGGATGATCCAGTCCGGAAACCTACCTGTTAGGAGTCGAGTGTGCCTTAGGTGTTCTTTTATTCCTGCTTATTCAGAGCTCCAAACATAGTTATTGATAGACATTTTTTTAATACCATAATCCTTACTGGCAAGCCCAATGTACTAAGTAGGTACTTCCACCAACAGACATTTTCTTAGCATCACTTTGAGGTTAAATTTATATCCCGAATCCGTTTAATCCATTAAATTCCTTTTGACATTCCATCAAAGTCGCCGAAAATGCAAATAATATAAAAAAAAATAAAATAACTTCAAAAAGAAACTTAAAAAAAAGTCCTTGGAGCGCATAAAATCTTGTTGGAAAACTTTGTTTTGGTACGACCCGCAATATCTGTCTGTCTGGTGTATTTTTTTTTCTCTCTGATGGTTGTCTGCTTTTGCATCACTCTGACATCCGTGTGATAATGCGAGTATAAATTGTTTCCTTCACTTGCATCACAACAGGAACAGCCCCCAGGTAGCTCTCTCTGACTGCTATACAACATTGCGCTACTGCAACAACTTTTACGACGCCACCATTGCAACTAGACATCGTCGTTGTTTCAAATAAATCAATGTCTGCAAAATTTTTGAAAAAAAAAAAAAAGAATCCCAAGTCTGGCCGGGATAGGTTTGTTGTGTATAAATACACCAAACAGTACCGGAACTTTTAATGGAGTTTTTGTGTTAACACCTCGCGCTCCTTATCTCCTCCTTTAGGATCCCAACAAGGAATGGCGCGGAAAAAAAAGATAAACTTTATCCCCAACAGAGGCCATCCCTCCTGTTAAAAAAAAATAATACAAGGTGCGTACATCACGCTTACATCAGTTAAGTTTTAGCTCAGGAGAAAATGCATCCAGAAGCTGAAATTTAAAACTATCTCAGGACCATCCTATCTCTCTCACCCGACTTCTGATGCAACAGTGTAAGCCCACCTTTTACCTATCTCGCTGGAGTAATTATCGAATGCCATTTGGGTGGGCTCTTTCTATCGCATCTCGGGAAGAACTCGCTCCTCCTCACATCGCAGCATTAGCACTTTTGTTCTATTTTATGCGTGTTGTTCATTCCTCTTGTTCTCTATTTCGGAAGATTTGGGAGCAACCCAGATGAATGACCGACCGAATGAGGCCCATAAATGAGGTAAACAAGGAGCATCAGCACAAAACAAAGCAAACAAGAACACACAAACGCAAAAAAAAAACATAGAAATCGTTCCGGTAACCTGTCTCGCTGGGAAAAATAATTACCAGCTCTTCATCTAATGGAAGCTCGTCGTCGTACGTAGCTATACCAAGTATACTCGTACATAATATGGGACCATGTGTAAGCCTACCGTAAGGAATAGTGCGGCGCAACCGGGCGGTGGCGGCGGCGGCGGCGGGCGCACAGTGTATTGCAAAGATACATGGTGCTAAATGATGTAGTACGACGCTAAAAACACGAACGAAAATGTTCCCGTGATCTGTCTTCGCATAAATCTCTTGGTTCCAAGCACCAAGCCTAGGTCCCTAGGAAGCACAAGTCCATGCTGAAGAAAGGCTGAGCTCTACATAGCAGCTCCTCATCCCATTTGTTCTGGTTAAGTGATTTCTTGAATCGACCAACAAAAAAAATATTGTTAGCTTGGGGAGGGTTGGGTTGGGTTGCGATAGGCTGATGTCGTTGATATAGCTTCTGATGCTTGATGCTTTTGTGTTAAGACGAGCTCATATGGTGGTCGATGATGGTGATGGTTGATGGAACGCCCGTCGCAGCCTTTGTCGTCCTTTTGGTTCGACTCTAAAGAGCACTTCAAGATGCTGATCGATTGGGGTAATGTAGTTTTCTTTGTCCCGTTTTTCGTTTTGTTTTTTTTTTCTTTCTTCTTTTCTTCAAAATGAATTAGTTGAGTTGAGTGCGAAGAGTGGAGGCGAAGGAGGAGATGGTTCTTCGTCATTCATTTGGTTGGGGTGGGTAAATCTCTTGAGATTCAAAAGACTTTCTCCCCCTTCCCCCTCAAATGGAATGGGAAACAGCGTTGAATTAATTAGTGGAATAGAAAACGAGACATGTTGTGTTGTTGTATACAGCGTGTGCAACATGATTAGGAAGTGATTGGTGCTGCCCCCTGATGGACGCAAATGCTTTCAATTATTTATAGAGAATATCGAATGTTCGGAATTGGCTTTACACAAATGGATTTTGCGAGGTAAAACAGCAATCGATTTAGATTAATTAATCAAATTCAGTGTGAGAGAGAGAGAGTCTTTGTTATAATGTAAGGTATTAATTGAGTGTGTTGTCGTCATGAAAGGAGTCTTGCAATTGAGATTGGGTGTGAAAGGGTGTTAGAATTCTAAGCACTTTATTTTAAATGTTAAAGATAATTAACAGAGGAGAAGAAGTTGTTTTCGAAAATGTTCTTTAAGCTTTAAGGCTTGCCCAAATTTTATATGGAAAACGCTTTATCGCGTTTGATGCAAGGCTAAGGATGAGAGAGCCATAATTTCAGTTTAGGTCAGCATTAATAAATTAGTTTGGTAACTGCTTGTGGTCAACAAATGCCAACAGCAATTTGCACTCTAGGAGGAAGGAACCGGCTATTAACTCAAATGCTCTGTTTTAAATTCTGTCTGTCCTAGAGTCTACGTATCGTGTGAAGATGAGAGAAGCTTACCGTAGCGTGAGACGTGACAAACGTAACTAAATCAACGCATTAGCTGAAGAAGCAGAAGAGGCCGCAAATCGATGTGACAGCAGAACTGTTTATAGAATCACTAATAAGCTTACTGGTGTACAAAGCTCAAAAAACACCTGGTGAAAGATGTAGATGGTTTCCTGCTCCATTCAGATGAAGACCAGCTCAGAAGGTGGAAGGAACACTTCTCTTCGGTATTAAACTGTGTGTTTGCCAGCGATGCGCATCCAATACCAAAGCAACAAATGCCTGAATTCGCACCATACCTCCCAGTAGAGAAGAAATCATTGCCGCAATTAAAACACTGAAGAACAACAAGGCTGTAGGACTAGACGATATTCTTGCAGAGCTCTTTCAACCAGGACCAACGACATCAAGTGAGCTACTGCATCCACTCATAGAGAGAGCCTGGAACTCTGAGTGCTTCCCAGACAAGTGGAGACAATGTGGAGTCAGACAGGGTTGCACTCTGTTGCCAATACTTTTCCTGTTAGTGATAAGTGATGTACTGCGTCATAGGATCATGGATCTCCATCAAATGACAACAAGGGTGGCGGGCGAAGCAAAAATCGTGGGGCTGAACACGGCAAAAACAAAAATGATCAGCCTCGGAAGTAACTCATCGGTTCATGTCAATATTTCTGGACAACCGGTAGAGAAAGTAGAAGATTTTCAATATCTTGGGAGTTTTGTCTCTTCCAATGGCGGAACCGAACTAGACGTCAACAGCCGTATTAAAAAGGCAAAGGTTGCTTTTGGAATGCTGTCCAAAATATGGAGAAATAATTCTTTAAGATTCTTTAAGGGTCAGCCGAGAAGCACATGGCGTAGGACAGTCGTAAAGGAATCTGCACAGCTGGGGAAGAGTTGGGGAGAACTACGATATAGTTCCAGAAGCCGTACACGATGGCGCGTTGGAGTAGTGGAGGCCCTATGCCCCTTAAGGGGATCACAACGGACTCATCGGGGTCTGAACCCCTAAGTAGGTAAGTAAGCACATGTAAGCGCATATAGGTAGTAGAGATTTCTTTCAAGGACCTAAGTAAGTAATTAAAAGATACTCAAAGCTACATTTAAACATTCTTCAACACCATGAGAACCGTTCGTTTGTTTTCATATAAAAATGGAAGGTGAATTAGGTGTAGGCCAAACAATTTCTCATCCTGGCCTTACTCAAAACCTAAAATAACATTAAATTCCACCATTTTATAGTATACCCCGACATTTTACGACTTGAAATAAAGTTTACTCCCAACATTATTCCAAATATTGTTCATATCCCTCCGACCGAACCAAGCGACAACAATTAAGGTCAACCAATATGTGTAGTGCTTATCGGTGATAATAATATTTGATGAGGGTGCACTTTGTAATCCCAAGAGAAATTATTTGCACGACTCCTAAAAATTCTTCACACTAAAATTTTGTATAATTTAATTAAAATCCGTCCTCCCCCAAAAACGAATGTGATGCTTGCCAAAAAAAAAAACATCTCGTCACAATTACAATAGTTTCACACCTCAATAAATTGCTTTTTGGGTAAAACTATGATGGCAAAACATTTTACCGAGCATAGTTTGCAATTAAATAATTCAAGACTTCATACTGTGACTGTACATTCCACTCTTAGGTACTGCAGACACACACCATAAAGAGAAGTTTCCATTTCAGCAGCACTTAAATCAATTTCATTAATTTCCCAGGCTCAAATTTTAGTGCTTTTGTCCTAATACACGAGTACTTTTATATGAAATGGAAAGCAAATCGAAGGAAAAGTTGATGGAGGAGGATGATATAGTTGAAGGTTTGGTGGTAGATTACACAATATTCTGCTTCTCGATATGGCTAAGGTGGTGTTGTAGGGAAATAATTGTACCTAACATACCTTATAGTAATCACCCACATTTTGTATTTTGTCGTTAAACTATTTGACACACTTTTGAAGTTTTTAGAGAGCTTCTATTTCTATCTGAAGGCCTAGCAAGCATTCCATGGTAACCTGAAGAATTTCATAAATTTTAAATTCCATTTGAACGGGTTTTTCGACTGTACGTTTGTACGACACGTTTGGATGGAATGGAATGGAATGCAGCATAAGGACAACAATACTACAACTAGTTTGTATAGAGATACTTTGTTCTGTAAGGATTTCTATATTGTCATTCTTCAAGCTAAAACCAAGTTCTGTATGTATTGTATATGGTCGTATGCTTTGAAATTGTTGGGGCGAAACATTTTGGCAGGAATTCAAAAGAGAAGGTGAATTTCAAAAATGTCCTTTCATAACAATCTTTGGTTGAAAAAAAAATTATACTAAATATTTAAAACTAATGCGTATTCTTGGGTGGAGTCCATGATCCACGAAATAGACGCTAGTTTATGAGAACAAAAAAAAGCAAAGACTGTAACTTAGCCTTACATATGATACTTCTTATTTTTTATATTATCTCAGTAGACGGTACTGGAACGTAGTAAAATCCAGTAACCAGGAACCTCAATAATCCCTGCTAATAACCAGAGCTATTACCTTGCGTATCTATAGTACCATAAGGAGCCACACTAATACCTATACTTTTCTACCAGAGCTATTGTCTTCGTGGTCTATAGTGTCACCAGGGTTTTAACGAATACCTGCTGATCTACCAGAGCTATTGGCTCCCGGGTCTATAGTGCCACTAAGAGAATAAATAATATTTGCTGATATTTACCAACTACGGCTGAGATTTACCAGTATCGACTGTGCTTTACCAATTTCGGCAGTGATTTACCAGTCTTGGCTGCGAATTACCAGTTTCGGCTGTAATTTACCAGTTTCAAGCTGTGATTTACCAATTTCGGCTGTGATTTTTCTTTTGGCTGTGGTTTACAGTTTCGGCTGTGATTTACTAGTTTTGGCTGTAATTTACCAGCTTCAGATATGATTCACCAATTTATCGGCTGTGATTTACCAGTTCCAGCTACGATTTACCATCTCGGCTGCAATTTACCCTCTCAGCTGCGATTTACCCGTTTCGGCTGTGATTTGCCACTTTTTGGCTGTGATTTACCAGTTTCGGCTGTGATTTACCAGTTTTGGCTGTGATTTACCAGTTTCAGCTGTGATTTACTAGTTTTGGCTGTGATTTACCAGTTTCGGTTACAATTTATCAGTTTCGGCTGTGATTTACCAGTTTCGGCCGTGATTTACCAGTTTCGGCTGGGATTTACCAATTTTGGCTGTGATTTACCAGTTTCAACTGTGATTTAGCAGTTTCGGCTTCGATTTAGCAGATTTTTATAACATTATTGACATCTTTTCCACTCATGTTTCATGTTTTTTTACACAATTACCCTGCTCGTCAGCAAAATTTTGGCTTTCTAGTGTAGAAGCAGGAAATGGCGTTAACATTTTTCTGATATTTGAACATTAAATGGATAAAAAAGGGTTCATGTAACCTTTATCCTTGAGAAGAGATAAAACCTACTTTGGATCAAGTCAAAATTCAACTTGGACCGATTCGACAAAAGAATCAAAATTAAAAGGTATTAACTTTCTTGAGAAATTCACCTTATCTATATGAAAATAAAATTTTAAGGCAAGTATCTGAATTCTATGGAATTGAAAATATTATGTCAACCACCTCAATATAATTTTGTGTTCTCTTTCCAATAAAGGACCTTTCCTTAGGCAATATAAACAAAAATGTCAATTGGTTTTTGAGGGTCGAAACAATGTTCATAATGAGTGTTTAGTTCATTATTTGTTTGCACATCCTTGGGGGGGCCAATCGCATAAGTAATGTGATGTGTTATTGTTTTGTGTGTGTTTGCTTTGGCAATATAATGTAGGCAAAATTAAATCCCAAATATCAAAAGGACACAACATCGATTGTGTTATTATTATTTCAGTTAAGAACAATAATCTTTACCGTTCCATTAGAATAGAATAACTTGCCATTTTGGACAGGGCATTTATGGCACCCACATTACATCCATTATTGTGAATGTTTTATAGTCAAGAGCTTAATTCACTTATAGATCGACTATATTAGTTTATACTCCACTCAAAGGATGAGAGAACAAAAGTGTCAGGTGCACTTCTATTTAAATTCCAGATTAAAATTTTCATATTTGACAAGGATCACAATTAACCAATCGATTGTTTGATGTTTGTTGGGATACCGGCGGGTTTTTTTCAAAAAATGTTCCTAAGATTTTGATTCAAAAAATCATGGTAATTTTTTTGTATAAGGTCTATCTTTAAATGAAAACCATTTTTTTCAAAAACCGTTATTAACGGTACCTGCCATAGAACCGTTTTTTAAAATTCTGATTCTCTCCTTCATTACTCAATCAATTTTCAGCCATATTTTTACATGAATGCTTTTAAGTTGCCGTAATAATATTAAATAAAAAAAATTCGAAAATCATTTTTTTGGATTTTTTAAAAAAATTTGAAATTTTATTTTTGAAAAATCATTTTTCGAAAACTATTCAATATTTTTTTTTTAAATTTAGTTTTTAGATATTGATAAATATTATCTTAAAAATGGCGTACCAATTTTTTTTTTATAAAAGTCCTTGCAAAATTTTATTTAGAAAAAATAGTTTTTTTTGAAAAAACGGCTTTAACGATTTTCAGTATTTTTTTTCTAAAAATGAATCATTATAGAAGAAATCAGATTGCATTCTTCGTTTTCAGGTTAATATAATTTAAGAAGCTATTTTAGTCATTTGAAAATCGAATTTTATGTTTTTTTACTTTTTTTTCTAAAACTGCATTTACAAATTTTTACCATATTTAGTAACTTTATCTTTTATGAGCAAGTACGTGCGATACAGTCGTGGAATTTATTTTGTTTTGAAAAAGGACATTTTTAGAGATATCTAATACCCTAATCCAATACAAGAAATCCAAGAAAAAAAAATTGAAATCTTTTTTTACCACATAAGCTTTTGTGTTATGGTTAATAGAACTTCCCTTAAGGTACTTAATTTTCCAAACTCTTTGAGTGGTATATCAGAGATCAGAGTTGGCATATTGAAAGATGTTTAAAGAACCCTACACACATGCAAAATTTTACCATGCATAAACCAAGTACACAATTAAAATAACGCGTCTCACATTCCTTTGGCATTAAAGTAAAGATTGAAAAAAAAAATGAATCCGCAAGTAATCATCCAATTAAGATTTTCAATGACTCGAATGGAGTATGCCAAGAGTATGGTTATTTCTATACCACCAATGTGACGTACCATACCTACCTTCTGCTAACAAAACAAGAAAGTAAAGAATATTGATCGATTGATTGAATGAATGACTCAAGTATTACAAGAAACCCCCGACATTTTTCTAAAAGACGTGAAGTTTCAAAAGGTACCTACGGTAATTGAAAAGGGAACATCTTTTATTCAATTCAAAAAAAAAAAAAAAAAAAAAAATACTAAAAAGAAAAGGGTTCCAAAAGTCGATAGATATGCGATAAAAAAAAAAAAAAAATATAATAAATAGAAAATTCATATAAAGATATGAAAGCTATTTTATTCAATTGCTCTCCTTCCGCGAAATTCCACACTTAAATTTAATTAAACAAATTAAACTCGTGAGTCCTTCGAGCGCAAATTGCTTATCATTTCGTATACATCTTTAGTATATACAATTGCCATTAGGCAAAAACCCCGATCCTGAGTGCGCTACCGTCATAAAAATGAAAAAAAAAAGAAAAAAACCCAAACTGCCACACACAAATTAAGGACACTCACTCTGATGGTTTGTCCACGAACCATGAACAGGACGAGAGTGTTCAAAGAAATGTATACAAAAAAAGGAATATATAAAAATTGTTTTAATAAAAATGCCAAGATATTTATATACAACCAACCAACCATCAGGAACAAAAACAAAAAAAAAAAAATTAAAAAAAATTATGAGGGGCATAATGCAAAAAAGGGTTGGTTAATTGCAAGGAAGGAAATATAAAAATAAAATACTTTTAATGAGGACAGTAAAGGATTCCATTTCATTTTGTTTTTTTTTTTTATAATTTTTTATTTTTGGGTGGAACTACTAGGTATATGGGAAAAATATAACAGAAACGAAATAAAGTCATTATGGAGATGCGGAGTACATTTTTTGCGATATGGAACGATTCATTGCATCGCTGCAAGACTTAATTATCGCACAATCTTTTTTTAACATCTTTTTCGAATATTGAAAAGGTTAAAGGAGTTTTATTATACTTCAGAGTAGAGTTGGTACAATGTTCGTTTCAAAAGCCCTTTGGGGTGTGCTTGCCCTAAAAATGCCACGTGGCCCATATTTAAATAATAATTTTTTTTTTGTAGGGCAGTCTGACAATGTAATTTGTATGAATGAACTCAACTTCTTATAGAATTCATCATTTTTTTTTTTAAGGGACAAATGGGTGATATACAGCTTTATGAAGTAGGTCATTAGCTTTAACCTCGACATTTTTTGATTGCACTTGACACACAACAACATGACAGAGTGATGATGGTGGTATACAATATTGAAGTTCTTTCATCTTGTGCAGTCAGTCCTTAAACTTTTTAATGCACCTGAATATTTTATATAATTAGAGAGAGGTGGGAAGAGATGACACAATTTTCTGACACAAATTACCTTCTTATTGTCATTTATAAGGGATATCTCCTCTCCACCCCAAATTCATTGTCGCATCTATCTATACAATCACTCACGTATAAACCACCCAGAATACCATCAACACACCAAACCCTTCTCGAATAAATCATTTAAACTCAAGATAACTCTCTTAACACGCATCTAGAATCCATCAAGATGAGACATGAGAAGAGACACTTTGGATATATAATTCCAAAATAGATAGAAATAGATAGATAGTCTATAGCAGCACACAATATACGACATACCTACTGAAAACAATTTCAATTACATTTTCCATTATATCTAATATTTATACAGTCGTCCTGAGCCCAAAATATATATTATATTGAGCACCAGCTCATGATACAATCTAAGTGCACCCATAAAACACACCATATCCACTCAAATATATTATGTGTCTCCCTTCACTTACAGATTGATAGATAGAATATACTCTCGCAATAGAGTCAGTAATGTATCTATACACGAAATTCCAAATACTATAGTTCATTCCCCCCCCCAATGTTTTTTTTTTTTTTTTCTTTCTAAAAGCAGGCGTAAATTATATCGACGATTATCCTTCAAACCATAAGCTAAAAGTGGTAAGATAAAAAAAAAAAAAAACAATTTACCATTAGTTTCTACGTTCTCCTAGGTTACATGGGGTTAATTAAAATAATTAGTTTTTGAGGTATCTAATTTTGTTTTTGAAAATTCACCAGCAACGGTAACAGCCAAGTCGAACTCTAAACTCTAAAATGGGTAAAGTTTTACTGTAATTGGGTAAAGAGAATTGTCATGTAAGAAGAAAGAAGTAGTATAAAAATAATCTGTGGTAGTATAGTTTTTCTTATTTTGGTCTTCTCAAGCAATCTTATACATTTAAAGCCGTTTTCATAGATTTTATCGAAGTCGTCACTTAAAATACGTCACTGAAAATACGAATCACAGGAGTAATTCCAATTTTTTCCGTACCGTTGCGTTGCAAGAATATTTTTTGACAAAAAAGTGTAAAACATTGATTTTTTAGAAAAACTTTTGAGAATTAAGTATTCCGATTTTGGGTAACTAAACTTCATTATTTTGAAAATCAGTACCAAGTTCAGTTCATTGGAACAATTAAAAAATATGAACATTTTTAATATTCCCCTGTATGGGGAAGTGACATTTTTTGAGGGTTTTTGCATAAAAAGTACAAGAAGATTTTATTCAAAATGGCTGAACTTCGAACTTAACCTTAGCTTAGAAAATCCTCAACTTTTGAACTTACGGACTCCAATTATCTTGATTCTATCAAAATTTATCGTTATCGAAACAAAGGGGGACTGAACTATCTGAGGTCCCTCTAAATCTCTAAGATTTACGAAAAATTTTCAGTTAATCATGTGGATTATGATGAAATCACCTAAAAATAAACATGATTTTGGAGGATTGGGGGGTGGCTTGATCCCCCTCCCCGCAATACGCCCCTGGACGTCGACAATGGCTCACGCACATAAAAATGTCTCGAAAATGTGTTTTCTTTACGTTTCATGATGTTTAATGATAAAATAGACTAATTCCAAAACTATATACTTATCCTTAACACTACGCGTATGGAAAAGAAATAAATTGCACGACTGGGTCGCAAGTAATTGCTCTTAAAGATAAAGTGACTCGTAACTATATTTGCTAAGCCTTTTTAATTAAAAAAATTTAAATGCAGTTTTAGAAAGAATAAAAATAAATAAGCATAAAATTCGATTTTCAAATTGCTAAAACAGCTTCTTAAATAATAAAAATCCAAAAAAATAATTTTCGAAATCTTTTTTACGGCAACTTAAAAGCTTTCATATACAAAAATATTTGAAATTGATTGAGTCATGAAGGAGAAAATCAGCACTAAAATAACGGTTCTATGGCAGGTACCGTTAATAACGGTTTTTGAAAAAAAAAAATGGTTTTCATTTAAAGATAGACCTTATCCAAAAAAATTACCATGATTTTCTTAATCAAAATCGTAGGAACTGTTTTTGAGAAAAATGAGTTTTTCTAAAACCGGTATATGGCAGGTGCCGTTATTTTTGGTCAAAAAAAAAAATATTTCAAAAAACGTCTGGAAATAGTTTCCAAAAAACACCACATATCAAGTTTGAAGTAAATCGATCCATCCTTTTAGGCTGTGGCTTCTGATACATACAGACAGACAGACGGACAGACAGAAAGACAGACAGACAAACAGAATTGTCGGACCCAATTTTTTCTCATTCTCTATCATCGTAATGTCATGGTCTCCTCAAGATTCTCATAAAACTTTCCTCAGAGGTCCCCTTAGAGGTCTTTTTGGACATTGGTGAATTCCGTAAGGTTCTTTCTTTGGATTATGTCCTCTTCAATGCACGAGCCTCCCATTTAAACATGCATAATTTGGGGGTTCAAAAATGTTATCGACCACAAACCGTAAGACACGTTTTCCAAGTCGATCCGTGTAATAATTTTTTGATACGTAAGGTATAGTGTCCCAGCTCAAAAACTGCCATTACTGATTCTAATTATAATTGCTTGTATCTTCAAAACATATCCCAAACTTAACCTCGATTCATTTCCTTCCGCTAATCATATTACTTTTCCATAAATCACAATAAATTCCCGCTTATATCCTTTGTATAGGTTGTAGCGGTATTGTTCAGGTGACCTTTGCCATTAAAAAATCATTTTGTGAACAAAAAAAAAAATAAAAAAACAGTTTTTCCCAGCATTTTAATCCATCAGGAAGGAACTTGAATTTCCGATATGTTCCGTATTTTTCCTTTTTGTTCCAATTTTACTTTCTTTTTTCCATTTTTTTTTTTAACAAAATTTTTCTTTTCTTTAGCCCAATTTCCGACATTTTTTCTGCTTCTTCTATTTATCAAAAGACAAGTTGATTAACATCCGGAGATTACCAGCTCTAAGTATGACGAATCGTTTTTTTTTTTTTTTCTTGTTCCATTCTTTGTTGTTTTTTCTAAAGGATTCTCCCAAAAGGACCTTTTTGACTTGAGATTGTCATATCATCGGAATAAAATGGTTATCACAGAGAAGAAGCAGCAGAGAAAAAAAAGATGCGCAAGGTAATGACACTCTTTCCAAAGCTCTTTTTGTATGCCCAGCAATGTCATTTGACAAATGATTGATAGTGAATCTAACCTGTTTTCATTCTAAAAAAAAAAAAAACTAGTGCATCGTCTTCTGATGCACACCACCACACCACCCCAGGTGGCCCTTTGGCAGAAACAGCTCTATAATAAAGCTAGCTTATAGGTAGAAAAGAATATGGGCACTCCCTTATGGGAACACGTATATCCATCTACTTCTTCTACTCCATCATGTGTCATTCATATCTTAGTTCTGGCATCGGGAATTACACATCCTATAGTTTTCATACAGGATGATGAAGTCAGGCCGAAGAGGAGACTGCTCCCAATGACCACATGAAGTCATGGTCAAATAATGACGCACTACGTTCTGGAATTTATTTTATCATATACCCTCCGGCATCTTTCATCTCTGCACATGGACGAGATCTTCAATTTTGTCATGCAGCCATGGTGAAGAAGAGCCATCCTCTGCACTCTATAATGTGGCCCTTCTTCGTTTTTTCTCGACCATCAACTGGAGGTTGATGTTGCTTCTTCTTGTTTTTTTTTTTTTTTTTATTTTAAATGAGAAAATTATACCTATGGCTTTTAAGTCCGGTAGGTTTTAAGGTGGATTTCGCAGGTGGGTTACCATCCGTACCGTATCCCATGGGAAGCATTCATGATGCGGTGTGTGTTGGTGGTGCCTACAGGGGAGACCTATTTGTCTGATGGTGGTTGTGGTTTGTAATATTTTTTTAACACACTAATTAGGTTGTATAAGACTTTAGCAAGGAGTTTGACTCTTGTGGTGACTCATGCTCACGGCAGGTGACAGAACAGGAAGATTCGTTTATTTTCCACTCAATTATGGAAAATTTAAATAAAATGAAAATCTACGAAAAAGATGAGCGAGGAAATATGGTTTTTTTTTTGGGCACATTATGGACATGGTTCCCGGGAGGAATATAACATTTTTTTTTTTTTGTGTATTCCCCATGTTTCAGTGGTTTACAACTTGGACGACAAACTATATACGGTAAAGTGAATTTACATTCAAATTACCACCAAAAATTTGGTTTGATATTATTATGATGCGGTGAAGAGAGATCCGCCGGAAGAGATTTTCCATGGGCAGTTTATTGTTTTATTTTTTTGTGATTACATTTGGTTTTGAGGAATGAAGCATAAGCTTTGAAATGAGTCGAATTGGTGTTGAAAATATTTTATAACAAGACTTTTACCGGTTCTATGGTTACCTATACTAAGTTCCGTATTAAATTAAGAGATGACTTATCTTATCAAAACGTTTGGTTTGGACAATCTCACTTAGGGCTCTTATGACATTTTTTGATGATTGTATCGACATCGAGGTTTTTTTGGATAATTTGTTATGGAAACAGATCTTTAAGTAATAAATTCATAGATGGAGAGGTTGTTGTTTCAACTTATATGGGCGGAAGAACCATTTGTTACGTAACAGCCACTTGAAGATTATACAGTGCCTTGTAACTTCAGGCAGATCTTCTTATCTTACGCTTTTTTTTAAATTTTCGAACATCTCATCTACTGACCTAGGACGTATAAGCGTTCTTCTTTTTTTTTTGTCGTAGAGCTGTCGGGCTACTCTCTCAGGGGCATTGCCTGATAGGCCTTGTTCTTAGCTGCATGCGCCAGCCAGCATTCTTCGTCGAATAAAGAGCTTCGTTGGGTCGCTTACCACATTAAACCCCAAGACCTCTAGCCTTAGTCTTCTCCTCACCGCAACACCCGCTGAAACTAATCCTTGAAAAACTTTCCATGGTAGATATCATATGATTTTCATTCTTCACATTTTTCGTTCTAATTGTTTCGTTTGCTGGGTTCGTCAATTTTGAGATGATCCGTATCCGAGTCTTGTTGTTGTTTCCGAAAAAGTTCATGGCTACAAGAGTGAAGAGCCGTATAAGACGGCTTGTGGTCCGTAGCCCGTACATGGACTTACTAGTTCAGCCTTACTGGAACTGTAGACGCCATGCCACTGTTAATAGGTACTTACCATATCTGAGCAATTCTTTCGCGGCCGCAGTGATGAGAAGTGCCTTTACTGCCTGCAGTCCCTCTCGATAGCTGCCCCAACAACCTTCTACAAGAGACGAGCCCCAATCTTCAGCTGAGGTAGGTACCCACTAGGAACCCGATGTTCTCCACGTTGGTAGTCAGAAGCGGTTTTTGAGAAAAACCTGTGGAAGCATGGTGCCCTCATGGTTGCGAATAACAAAAAAAATATCGAATTGGGTGTCATCATCGAAATCATCATGGAAGAACAGGATTTTAAGGAACCAAAAGACTGTTTTAATCTTCCCGGGTTAACCATTGACATTATACTAACGATGTGCGTTTGTTTGGTGAGAAAACATATGTCTATGTCAACGATGTGCATCTCGAAATGATCAACGCCTGTTAGCGATACGAACCTATAGAGACGAAGGCGAGTGGAGTGCTTCTTTTTTTTTTAGAAGATTACATTCCCTAGATAACGAGATGACAGTTGTTGTTGTCTTCCATTTCACTCCATTTCGGGAAGCAGGATGAGAATCTTGTTTAATTTATTTGCTGTTGTTGTTGTTTTTGTTGATTTCATTTTAAGTATCTCGCCTCTGGTCTTTCGATGCACCAGACTTTCCGTATAGTTTTTGGGGAAATTCTCAAATCTAAAAAGTTCTATAAGCCTTTTGGTGTTTTATTGTCGCTCTTCCTAGAATCCACTGTGATGAATCGCAGTTTGATGGTGTCTGGTCGTTTGTTAGTTTCCCCAAGGGCCCAAGGGAGCTATATGGACCCTGAACTGAACAGTGTGATGCGTTGTAGCATTCGCCCCCGATTAGTATTTTTTTTTTTTTTTATTTTTGTTAGTCTTTCTTCAATGTTGGATGCTTTTAATTACTGATTTATAGATGCGAGCGACTGATGGTGGTGATGGAGTTGTTGGTGCTAGTGCTAGCAGAGATGTTAACAAATTTTACATCATGTTTTATTACTTCAAACCCAGAAGTGGAGATAATTTAATTTTGGGTCTGTTTTTCTATGATTGGGATATGGAGATTTCGAGAGACGAATTTATTAACCTCTTTTTTTTTATTTCAATGTGCGGGATATGATAAAACAGAACAGATTGAAGATTTAAGATTGGGAATAATTAGTCTGATTAACGAGTGCTTGGAAGGGATCAAGTTCTGATTCAGTTGGAAGATTAAACAGTTTCTTAATTTTTGTTAAAAACAAAAAAGATGGAAATATACATTCTAAGAGATAAGACCTGGATTAGTTTGTCAACATAGGAATTGACATGGGTTGATATCATTGTCTAGAGGGCAAGGTTAGATGAAATTTTACACATCACTGAAGATTTATCATTATGAAGTGACCCTTTAACTTTTTTTTCGAGAAACTAATGACATGACAAATTTTTGATAATCTTTAGCTACATGAGGAAGTTTCTGATTGGAAAAAGCTTGTTTAGAGGCGCTTGTCTCTTTTCCATGTGTTCGAAATATGCACTCAAAATATGAATTTCACGTGATAAAATGATGGAAATATGTAAATTAACTTGGAACTATTTTTTTGGTTATATGCTAGGAAGATCTATCTTAGCGGCAACAATTTTTGTTGGTCTTTTAATTATTTCAAGAACTGCAATGATATTGCATTTAACTTCCAAGTGTCCCAGCTACGGACTGCAAGAACTCGATATCTCATTCATGCAATGAAGAGACTTTTCAAAAAATACTAATGTAAATGCTGCTGCGTTATTTTTACAACTTTAGGTCAGCGGCAGGATAACTTCGCCCTACTGTAAAGGTGGTAGGCATGGATTTTTTTATTCTCAAGGCAATATCAGCTTACGTCTTAGACAGGTTTCAGGTATAGGTACGAAGGTTAGACATGTGACCTCTATTTTACTGCAACTTTAACACTTTTTGCCAATCTTAACTTAAAAATGTTGTATTGGGAAACTCGTTCTAGATGAGATATTCAATAATAACAAAAAATAGACTTCAGACCGACGGACGGAATGATGAAAACCCCTTCTTTGGACTTCTTCATCATCATAATTTGGTGGTTTTGATTAAAACATGAAATTTGTTTTTTGACATCAAACTAATACTTGCCCTATAGAGCAAGTCAAAAATGGACAAAGTGTATTGGAAGGACTGATTCATTTTTTTCTCTTTTTCTTTTTACAAAATGGTAAGAAATTTCTTTGAATTTCAGAAAACAATGTACTACAATATTGTTGGTACAAGTGTTCTTAGTATTAAAATATTTTTTAATATATTAATGCATTTTTGTAGATTTTTGGAAGGAAACATTAAAAGTTAAAAGTTCACTTTATTGCATATTAAAATCTGAATAACTTTAGTTTCAGTTGCAGGATTTTTATATTTGAGATAGATTCTATTAGATAAAGGAAGTATAATTTCTGGCGCGTGTTCATGAGTAGGTACACTCAACTCTTTTTTTTTCCAAATAAAGCACCCTAATATCAATTAGCATTAAGCAAATAAAGAAAATTCAACTTTTCCAAACTACACGAATCATTCATAAAGACTTTAAGCTTTTCATTCAAAAATAACAACTTATTCGAATTCAATTTTCGTCGTCCTGTTTGTGGCCTTCTTTAACATGCAAAGCAAATCTCAACAAATCACTTCTGTCACATCAAAAAGAAAAATCCATTTCTTATGTCAACTTCAAACAAACATTTAAACAGCTGTACAATGAAACAAAGTTAGTAGATATCGTAGAAGAAAGTGGCTAACAACAATAAAACGAGATGAAGAAGAAAGAAGAAATCCAAATACAAATAAAAAAGAAAAAAAGAAAATTCTCAAACAATTCTGATTAAGTGACAAACAACAATCAAAATCTAATCCAAACCAAATCAACGCTCTGACAATCAATCAACAACAACAAAGAGCGTTAGTTTCCTTCTACATCCAATTCGACCATCATCCATACCCTCAACTACGTAGTAGACCAAAAAGTATACCCAAAGAAGTTGTAGAAGACAACAACAACAACAACAACAACAAAAAAAGGACACATAAATGGTAAAAACTAATCTATCCGCAGGGCTTAGCGCACAACAAAGGACTCTCACACTCCATTGCGCTTACCTACCTACCCACCTTACCTTCTATTTATTATTGCTCCATTCCCCAGTCTACAAAAGTCATTCCTAAAGTATACAAATGTACATCATCCCCCAGTTACAACAATCACAGGCTCAATTCAAATATAAAGCTGGACAAAGAACACAAAAAAAAAAAATTGAAAAAAAGTCCTTATTTCTAGAGAAACCAGAGAGAAACGACAGCTCCTGAATTCCAAATGACAAATCGAGGCTGTGTGTTACAACAAACGACACAACGACCATTCCCATCCTCTCCTGACCATATCGACCATGGGAATTCTGTGACAGAGAAATCCATCTAAGCCCTCTCAACAACAGTTACCTACAACAGTGGATCACGCCTGGATTCGTCTGTGTCCATTTAATTTGTCAACAAAAGCACCAGCAGCAGCAGCAGCAGCAATGGCAATTCTATAGCCATCATAGCGGGCAGCAGCAGGCTTCAAAGTGGCCCAAAGCTAAACAAAAATTCCATGTAATTCTCAACAAACTGCAGTCATCTACTATTTGTGGCTTTCAGTTACCTTTAAGTGGATTTAGATTGTCTGTGTGACTGTGACTGTGACTGTTTGGGGGGGAAGAATGGTGGTCACTAAATTGAAATAGAAAAATGTCCTTTGCAGGAGTAAAACTGCGAATGCGATGCGATAACTGCGGCCATTTATAGGAATGTTTTGTGAGAAGTTATCAAAAAAAAAAAACAGTTGTTGTTAGCAAGTTGATGTCAATAAAAATGTGCGTATAGAAAAGGTACCGTTTTTTTCTTTGGAATTCAACTGTGATGCCTTTGATTTGGGGCTGTTCGGGGAAGTTCAATGGATTTTTTCCAAGAATTGATGTATGGACCAAGTTCAACGTGAATTTAAATTCACAAGTGAGCCACTTAAAAGATAACGGTCAGTAAGTTTTGCCCCGCGGACTCAGTATGGATGGGTTATTTTAGTTTGATTTTAAGCCCAAATTACGGGTAAGGTGCCTATTCAACAAAATCATTAGATCAGAAAATTTTAAAAAGAAATAAGAGCTTGTATGATTTTTTTTTGTTCCCGTTATTTTTTCCTTTGATTTAAAAGTTCGGGTGAACAAAAAGGTGCGGGAAACATGTGAACCAAGTTCATCTGGGAGGACACGTGTGCTCATTTCTATATTGGAAAAAGGTATGATGTCTAATTTATTATTACAAGTAGAGGCTTGATTTGTGCCCAGGAACTCTTCAGATGGAGTTAGAGTTCCAGCGATCTTGATTTTTACTTAGGGCAAGTATTGGTTTCGTATCAAAAAAAAAAAATCGAGGTTTTAATCAAAAACAACGTTACCATGATCGAGAAGTCCAAAAAAGTGGTGTTCTTCATGCCGTCCGTCGGTCTGTTCCTCTGTTCGTCTGTGCGTCTGTGCGTCTGTGCGTTTGTGCGTCCATCTGTACACTTCTCCACTGCCCAAACGCGTGGACGGATTTTCTTCAAATTTGGTACAGATGATTTTTACGTAATTTCGAAAGTTGTTTTTTTTTTTTTTTTGAATATCTCATCTAGAACGAGTACTAGAGCTCTCATGGGGATTTCGGTCTTGGGTTTTTTTCCGGGGATTATGGTATCTGCTCGTAACTTACCCATAATCCTTAAACATTACCCCAAAATAAAATTCGTTAATTCTTTGCCCCAAAAGCGGTGAGTGACCTTACATTAATTCAGCAGCAACTCACAAAGGTCCCAAATCCACTCGACGAACATCTTCTAGACCGTTTCAAACGATATGTCCGTTTATTTGAACGTTATTCCCTTTGAACACACACTTAACTCTTTATACAACCCTCGGGCTTACACGAGTTTTGGCATGAAAACGGTGAAACCCAGCGCTAATTATTGTGTCATGACGTCATGAGTCTGTTACTCGTGACACCTAACTACCTTTATGTTTTCTGCGCAAAAGTGTCCCTTAACTGAATTTAGAATAAATACCAAAAGACAATTTTTGCCTTTTCATATAGAATTTTGAGATAAGACTGGTTGTGAATTGTAAACACAAAGTAAAATTATTTATACAAAATGTGTTTTGTTTTCATATTTTGTGTTCCTTTTGTTTTGGTTGTATTCGTTTGACTGATGAATTATGATACCACACTCCATGAATCATGACACTCTATACCGTTGGTCGTTGAACTAACCTTCAGCTTCTATGCGGCTCCTACACGGCTTACGAGCAGCTAACGCGTGGCTCACCCGCGGTTATCACGCAACTGCTACGCATTTTCCGCGCAGCTACCGCAGGACTTCCATGTGGGTTTTTCAAGTGGTTACCCCGCCGCTATCACGCTGTTCCCACGCGACTACCAAGCCGCTTCCACGCGGCTGCCGATACCGTGCAGGATACTCGAGGCTACCGTGCAGCTATCGCGTTGCTATACCACGAGGCTCCCAGGTTGCTACCGCGTGGCTACCGCAAGACTAAAAAATCTCAATAATTTTTTCCTTCTATATAACACTCAAAGCTCAATCCATCATTTGCAGCAACTTGTCATAACTTTTGCTCCCAAACCCTTCCGGCAAGTCATAGTCGTACGTATAACTAAACAAAATTACATTTTTCCCTACAAAATACCCATCTCATGGATGCAAATTATTATTAATCCAACAAACACCATAGAAACATAGTTTTTCATACTAACTCTCGTAAAGCAGGAAATAAATGCATTTGAACTCTGGGTGCTCGTTCGTTCGTTTGGCGAAGCCCTTTATTTTTGACCTTTTTGCTCTTATCGCACAAAAGTTTAAACCGATATCGTTTGCATTATTATAGTCTAGCTTTATACCTATACACAAATACAATGTATGTACGAGTATGTTGGAAAAAGGATACTCTCTCTACATATGCACCACTTAACCGTGGGAAAGAGATCCTGACGTCGAAACTAATTACTTCCCCTTTTAAAATTTGCCCGGAAATTTGCAAGGAAAAACTTTCTCTTTGCTTAAAGTGCTCTATAGCCTTGGATGTGTTTCGAACTATCACACTACCCGCTCATATCTCTAACCTTTTTCATACTAAACATAACCTAAAACTCTACCAATCCGATAATTTAGATTTTCCCAGACTTTTTCCCTTCTTTTGTTGTACTAAACACTATTGCTGGCCATATGCATTCAACCTCTTTTTGCTCTTCCTTAATGTGTATGTGTGTGTGTGTTTGTTAGCTGGTGTGAGTATGGTAACATCAGTTTGACCAGGGATTCTAGAAAAAGAATTCCTCTAGCGTATAGTCGTCCTATAGTCGTCGACTGGAAAGTTGTTTATGAAACGGATAAAGACTCTAACTTTATCCTAGTGTGCCACATGTGGGTGAAAAATCGATCGAAACCAAAAAAACAAAAAATAACGAAAAAAAACTATCAGCGTCGTATATAGAAAAATTCGGTCAGAAGGATTTCCTCAACATACAATATCCAATTTTGTTGTTGATTTTTTTCTTATTATTTTTATATTTTTTTGGCATCGTCCTTAAATATCCTGAAGCAGAAAATGTCTGTTTACTTTTTCTATTAAATTCACTTAAATTTTCTTCTTTATACAAACGTGGCAGGGAGCAACTTTAATGTTGTAACAAATTTGCTTGCAATAAAAAGGACTATTAAGGACACTTACACACAAACTTGTATACACTTCGCGAACGGGCATATGCCCGTAGGGCTAAAGTTGTAAGTTTAACACTCCTTTTATTTCCACATGTGTGCTATGGGTTTGAGTTTGTGTAGGCTCCAGCTACCCTCCATCCCCTTCCCCCACCCACATTATATAAAGAGAGTCCTGATGTTGGTTTAGGGATTTCTTATCGATTGTATAAGAACGATGATGATGATGATGATGATGGTGATGGTTATAGAGAGAAAAAAGAAGAAAAAAAAAAAAATTAGCAGAATTATTAATCAATGTCCTTTCTGCTGGTATATAGATTATAGATGGTAGTTAAGTAGGGCGCTCTACTATAAATTCCCTTACTTAAGGCCTGCTGCTCGCGATTAAAAGGCATATCCATCGTTTATTCCTTAATTCATTTTTTGTTGTTGTTTCTTTTTGGGATTTCCTGTCACGTTTTGGGCTTTTGGTGTTTTATGGGAGCCTTTGTGTTTCCTGATTCTAGGATTCATTTCATATAATGGGCGTTCGAGTGTGAGAATAATTTGTTTTTTTTTTTTCTCTGTACTTACTCTGTGGGAGTTTGAGTCTCGTTTCAATTAAAATTTGTTGCTCTTTGAAATCAGTGATGAATAATCGAATTAATTACCAAAAAATAAAAAAAAAAAACGGTTGATGTTATAGAAACAGTTATAAAGGTCTTTAAGGGTTGTTTGAAAAGAAAGCTTAACAGAGGAGTACGGGGGGAGATGCTGTTATTACTTGACAGAAAATTAATGGAATTCTTCTCTCAATCGAGATTGATTTTTTTTTTTTTTGTAAAATTAAGTAAAAAGGACTTGAAGGAAGGACGGCCCAAAGATTTGTTGTCAAAATAATTTATAGCAGCATTGAATATAATCGACTGAACATATTTCAAAGAAAAAATTTCAATATAAAACGTGATTTTACTAACGAAAATAAGAAAATTATAAATTTTTAATATTTTTGATGTATGACTGGGGGCTAATGATGGTCCTTTAATTAAATGTCGTTACGTAGAAGAAAAATGAGAGCTTTTACTAGATTTTTTTTATTTTATGTATATACAATTGTAGCTCATAAAATAAATTATGAAATAACGATGCAAGGCCATAACCTTAGAGACAGCAAGGGGGTCAGAATGAACAAGTGGTTGGACAAATAATATTACAATATAAATGCGGATCTCTCAGTAAATTAGCTAGAACGCAGGATCTACAAAATGCAGACATGATGTAAAGGCTTCTATCGGAGATCTCAGTCTCGAAATGAATTTTGCTCCCACAATTTTTTTTTTTGGGAAAGTGAACCTCCCTGGGAATTATTGCCCAGGACACCAAAAATTTCCCTGGAAATTGTTTTCCCGATACCAATAAATTCCGAGAGAATCATTAGGTTGTCATATCCACAACAGTCTAGGAACAACTTGATATTGATAAGAGTCCAACTACTAAAATTACTTGCAAATTTTTATCCATACTTAAAATCATTTTACAACAAGTGAATGTGAATTATAAAACAGAGTAAAATTAAAAATGTAAATAATTATAATAATAATGCATAATGGGTTCGATATGTTGATGTTGGATGCCATTTATAGTTTGGGATAAACAGTTGTTGAAATTTAATAGCCAGAAATGGGTTTTGACTGAATTTTGATAGGTGGACGGTAGGAAGTAAAGTGATACGTTTCGGTACAGTGTATAAAGGCTTGAATAATGGCAACCTATGCACAACTCGTCTCTTTGAACAGGATGACAATGGAGCAATGTCACTGCCAGTGGCGTATACAGGGACCCCCCCTCCCCATCACAATCCCAAGAATTCAGAACATTATGAAAGATATTAAAATCGGGGTTTTAGTCGTCTGCCACTGCCCAAACTTTCTTCAAAATTGATACAGATGATATTTGCAACCGAAACCATAATTTTGCTGCCGAAACTACCATCAAGGCATCAAGATAGTGCCACCAAATATTAGCAGAATTAACAGAAAATTTCAAAAAGTAAGAAGCAGGAATTCGATAGGAATTAAGTGCTAATTTGTGAATGCTTCCAATATTGAGCAATAACCATATTTCAAAAGTTGGAGGAACCTAAAAATTTCTCAAAAAAGATTTGCATTAAAAACAATGCAAGGAAATCGAATTTGATGCCTTTCTGCGGGTTTTTATGTACAAAAAAGTAAAATTTAAAATATGGGTTATTATATTACAAAGATTTTTAAGAGATTGATGAGATGTTCTTTGAATACTTACATTATTTTAAAAACAATATAAATCTTCATTGGAATATTAAAAAAAAAAAAAAAACAAACTTTTTTGTTGCTTTAAGAAAGTTTAATCGGAAATGGCTCAAATTTTAACTTAACTTAAATTTTTCTAATCATAAGCTTTCTGCTATTAAAAGTTTTCAATTATTTCGACTCTAAAAAAACGATTGTATTCCAATATCTTCATTGCCAACGACAGCTCTGTAAAGTAATATTTAGTTTTTGGGCCACTTAATGAATTACTGGTGATCCAAATTTTGTTTACAAGAAGCAAAGCTGCATACGCCCCTACTCGCAGCTCCATCAAAATTGGTCAATAATTACATAACTGGTGAACTGATATTTAATAGATATATAATAGAGCATTTGAATCAGAGGTAGGGTAGATGTGTTTAATTGTTGACGAGACGAAAGCAATATCGGCAAGAGTGGTCCAAATCATGAAATGGGGGAAAACGTCAAGATAGACTTTTACAACCTAGAAAAAGTAAGAGACTTTGTTTACTTCGAGTCCACTATTAAATCATGCAACGATATCAGTTCAGAGATCAATCGAAGAATCACCCATGCTTACCGCTATTTTTTTCGAGCCAAGAAGGCATACAAAGAAGACCCTCTATAATACCATATTCCTTTCCTACTGGGTTGCTTTGATATTTAGATTCTATTAGTTATGTTGATCTAATTTTCTTATTGTCAAAAAACTGAACTTATTACAGCGTCTGCGTTGACTCAGACACATGAAGAGTAGGTTTCGAATTCAATGCATCGGATCCAACTCAGAAACACAACTTGGCAGAATAAAACATCTTCTTAGACGGCTCTATCAACTAATGAGAATTACCGACCTCCAAAGCAACTTTCTTTGTGTAATAAAAGGCAGCTAGCTAGGAACCGGGCTGGTTGGAGAGTATTGTTTGATTCATGCTGAGGAAGCATACCCAAATAAACTAGAAAGGAGTAGGTTAACTAATAGGGAAAAAGTGTAAACTTGAAGAATAATTTGTTAAAAAAAACCGTTCAAACTGCTTTTATCTTATTTATTTTCTAAACCAAGGGCTTAAAACTAACTCCTCCATTTCCAAAACACAATTCCATGTTTTACAACGTCAATTCTATTTTTTCATAATATTATAATTCCCAGGCCTCAAAGTCAGAAGAGATTTCCATTCTAGGTCGCACCTCTATTTGCATGTTTTTGTATAGGACGAATAGAGCACCAACCTAGAGGTATCCTGCGGTTTATGAAATTTGAATTTTACTCAACAAAACAAAGAAAAAAATAAATATTTAAAAAAAAAGGAGGAAAAGTTAAAATGTTGACTTTGCGTGTCACACAGGGCAGAAACACACACAATCGGACTCGTTATGAATTTAAGTACAAAGTCCTTCGATAACGACTTGAAACGATAACTTTTTTTGAGCTGCGTGTGTGTAACCATCGCCGCCTTTCCTCTTGGCCATAATAATGGACATCGTGAATTATTATGCTAATGTGGTTTCCATTCACGCAAAATAAAAAAAAAAAACCTTTGGCTCCCAGCAGGACACAATTACCTATGGGTGACATGGACATGAAAAAAATGAATTCTTCAAAAATGCCAGCAACATAACAAAAAAAAACAAAAAAAAAAAAAAAGTAAAAAAGACCAACAAAACCAGTAAAAGATTTTATCGCTTAATTGAACGCAACATTATAACGTATTTCTCTTCCCTTGACAAGCGTCCCTCCAGCCACAAAATATAGCCAGAAAGCACAAAACAAAGAACTTCATTTGAACAGCTCGCAAATGGTGGCATACTTTTTGTTGCTTCTCAGTGGTTTGGATGGCGGGTTCATTTGAAGCAGGCAGGCGGGTGGCAATGCCATCGTTGAAAATACCTGCGGGCCAAAAGTACGCGTTAAAATGTTTAAAAAATCACCGCTTATCTGAGCTCTAAATCCGACACATGGCAGTGTGGTATTATTAATACACTCAAACCTCCGTATCACTGCCATAGAGAAAATGAATGGAAAAAAATGCAAAAACATCCCTCTCCAATAATGAGGGGATTTTAAATGTATAATTTGCCCTAATGGACACATATAGACTAAGGACCTCACACGCCCCTAATTGCATTAAAAATGTGTTCTGATTTTTGAGTGTTGAAAATGAGTCGATCTCGAGAGGCGAGAGTCGAGAGTAGGTACATATACATCGAACCATTATTATTGGAGACTCATGTTTGTAAAGAATCTATTAGCAAAGTGCTACGCCACTTGAATGTGAAGAGTATCGGACTAAAAATAGCACCCACTGGTAGCCCATCGCCCTTTTATTTTATTTTTATTATTTGTTTGGTGCTGGTCTGGTATAGAAGAGGTATTTTGTCGGTATGCAATTACAAGCACTTAACGCATCATGTACGCTAGACAACACATATAAAAGGGATGCAGGATGATGATAATATCTCTGTTTGTTTGTGCTGATCCTGAATGCAGGATAGAGAGGTGCTTAAATGGAAATTGATATATATTTTTTTTTTTGTTGTGTTTCTAGCCATTTTGTGATAAAAGGGTGATGCGATGTTCACTTTGGCAACAAGAGTGGTTTTATGTGTTTTATTTATTTTGATGGACATTGTATAGCTGGATGGGTGTTTTTTTGTTCCTTTTTTTCCAGAAGGCATTACCTTGTTGTATATGAAAGTTGATGATATTGTGATGCTGATGATAATGATGATGATGATGATGGCAACATGATATTGTCTCCTCAAAATATACCACATAGTTAATTGTTTTCATTTTTTTTTTCGTTCTTTTGAAATAACACAAGTTTGTGGACCAACATTTCGGGGTAATGACTTGTTAAGAGTTAATCGGCTGTCTGGTGTAGTGTTTCTTTGTGTTTTTACTTTCAGACATTGTAAAAGGCTTTATAATTTGGTATAGATTTCTCTGAGTTTAACCATACAAAAATCAGGAGTGGGATCATCTTCTCTAACCTTAAATACTTTAGTGAATCACTTTAACCACTTAAAGAGATGTTTAAAAGAAATGGATCTCGAAAGGAGCTAACGACCAACAAATTCTCAAAACTCAAAATGAGAATGGGATGTCCCCTAGACTTAAACTAAGAAGGACCTTTAGGGTCGGACAATAAAAATAATTGTAAAAATAGGAATCTCTTCTGACATCCGAAGGAGTGTTTCAATTGCCAAAAAGTAGGATATTTAAGATCCAGAGTCCAACTACTCGAATAACTTATACAACTATACTATACTATAACTGTATTTAACAACAAGTGAATGTGAATTATAACACAGAGTGCATAAAACACGCTGATGAAAAGGTATCGACAGATAAAACTAGATTTCACTTACTTTGAGTGAAATTTGACTATTTTAACATCAAAAAAGAATTTATTTACTACCTACAATAAAGAATATTGGCCTTTAGATCGAACCCTGAGGAACTCTATGCAAAAAAGGCTTAGTAGTTCAACCAGCAGAAACACTTTTGTTTGTGACAGCACATAAATGTAATTCGTCTTTTCCTTATTTATGACAAAACCCAATACCCTATTACTCCATGACTGAAAAGCAATAGAAACAAAATGTTTGGTTCTTTAGCTTCTAACCATAAAGAAAAACAATTGGTTTTTAGTAAGTTCTGTCTAAGACTCTTTGCAGCAAGGAAAACCAGCTGTAAGAGGAATTTTTTTTTAAACGTAATGATAACATTAAAAGAACAAATTGATTACGGAAAACAACGAAAAAAATTGCGCAAACGACTTTTTCGTTTGCTGGACAATTTTTGGGCTTCGTTTGCAGCTAATTGTTAAATTCATTTGTGTAAACCCGTGATTAAACCGGCGATTTATCGGTTACGAAGCGAGTATCTTCTCATTCCGCCACGTACTGGTTAATTTATGGTTGGCGTAGAAAGCATATAAATAAAGTGAGAGAACGAATCGTTTGCGTCAAATGACTTTTCATTTGTTGGATTGGAATTGTTTCGACTTCAACTTCGTTTTCATCGATTGTTTGATTATAAGAAATTTCTTTGCCAGTGTAGCTTGAAAATCAGAGTACATGCATATGAATCTGTGTTACTGATGTAAAAAATATGGTCCATTCTCATTATTTTGTTAATTTAAACAACTTCATAACGTACTTCGCGTTCGCGCGTCGTTGTCGGTTACATGCCACAGAGAATTTTCTCCTCCACACTCTTATTATGAGAAACATCAATTTATACGAGATGCTATAGAAAATGTCACATCAAGGATATCACCCATCGCTGGATGGTTACTTATACTCGTACATAATAATAGCATCATCAGCGACGACGACGACGTCCTTTGAATTGCTTCCCTTTATCAAGCATCCGCTGCGCTGTGCTGGCTGGCCTTTGCCAACAACTACTGGCTCTGATGTTCTGCTCCTCCATGTATACAACGGTTGATTTAACTTCATGAAATCGATCAATCAATCATTTATATCTTGACGAACGCGAACGTAAAACGTTCGCCTTCCTTTTCACAACACACACAGAGTAGTCGCCCATCAGAATAAATTGATTCAAAAAAATGACATTAAAAATATTTTAAATAATATTACATCACATCACAAACACAAGGACAGAGAGGCGGGTTTTCTTTAATATAACCTTTGTTGACTTAATTTTAAAGGCACCCGCCAGAAACTCCCATATTATGTCTCTTGTCCATCTCCCATGCATACATTATTTTTATTATTATTAAAATAACAGGAATATCTTATTGTTTTCGCATTATTCCTTGCGAAAGGATATACCCTACCAACATTATACAACGGTATTCTTAATCCTTCTTTCGGCCATATTTAATCTGTGTTTTAATCGTTAATGTAATCCTGTGTGTTAATCCTACCAAAACATTACCACACAAAAAAGAATATATAAAAAAAAAATAATACATAAAATCCGGTCCAAATATTTGTGGCGAAACAGGATTACGAAAGCATTGTTTGTTATCCTTGCAGACAAGCGGATTCAATCAAACAAAAGAGATTTTTCTTCTGATGCTGCTGATGGATGGATGGATGCTGTAGCTGTTGGTTGGATTTTGTCTTTAAGTCGTAACGTGTTTGCAAATTGCTTAACGGTATTAAAGTCTCTGTGAATTACCTTCTTCTTTTGTCTGTTTGAATGTTGTACGTTTGCAGGATAATAATGATGTTTTACTTTGATTTTATTTGGAGGTTTCTTTGACGGAATTTTTTTTTGTCCTTTATTTCTTTTGGTTAAAGGATCTGGTATTGGTTTAAGGAAAATTTTGATTGCTTAGCAGTGTTGAAAGATTTATTTTCGGGGAAAAGCGGGTCTATGAAACTCTTAAAGAAAAATTAGCGTTGTTCTTGCTTCGAAAGCGAGTCCTTAGAATGTTAAGTATGTCGTACTTCTTGTATTACTCATCCTTATAACAAAAATGGTTATGGATAGAAAACCACGCTAATGATGAATATGACGTATGAAGTATGAAGTATGAAGTATGAAGTATGAAGTGTGAAGTATGGAGTATGAAAGATGAAAGATGAAAGATGAAAGATGAAAGATGAAAGATGAAAGATGAAAGAGGAAAGATGAAAGATGAAAGATGAAAGATGAAAGATGAAAGATGAAAGATGAAAGATGAAAGATGAAAGATGAAAGATGAAACGATGAAACGATGAAACGATGAAACGATGAAACGATGAAACGATGAAACGATGAAACGATGAAACGATGAAACGATGAAACGATGAAACGATGAAACGATGAAACGATGAAACGATGAAACTATGAAACGATGAAACGATGAAACGATGAAACGATGAAACGATGAAACGATGAAACGATGAAACGATGAAAGATGAAAGATGAAAGATGAAAGATGAAAGATGAAAGATGAAAGATGAAAGATGAAAGATGAAAGATGAAACGATGAAACGATGAAACGATGAAACGATGAAACGATGAAACGATGAAACGATGAAACGATGAAACGATGAAACGATGAAACGATGAAACGATGAAACGATGAAACGATGAAACTATGAAACGATGAAACGATGAAACGATGAAACGATGAAACGATGAAACGATGAAACGATGAAACGATTAACGATGAAACGATGAAACGATGAATGTGAAGGATGAAGTTGAAGATGAAGCATAAGGACGAAGGATGAATATTAAGACAGTAATAAATATAAATGTCAAGTTTTACCCAAACGATTTGGTATAAATATTGTATTCTCACTTGTACCGAGTGTTTAGTATTTTGTTGAACATTATGTACTAGATTTAAATAATTCTGAAATAAGGATGAGCATGAGCAAGTGCTTGCAACCCTGCTCCATCCATTTGCTTTTACTTCTTGAACACTCCTAATTTTTTTTGCGCTGTACCAATTTCCTAAGATGTCGCTCAGAAATGCGTTATCCTTTATATGTCATTATTACCTGCACAGAAAAAATTACAAAACAAAAACCAACCACTCTCTTGTCGAATGGGCACACATCACAATACAAAATAGCATGACATGAAGTTTCAAAGATGAAGTTTTTATTTTAAGGACTCATTCTACCACAATAGAACTGATGTTTGTATTATAATCGTATACGTATGGAACTCCTTCCGTTTCTTTGTTCAGTGATTTCGGTTGTTTTCTTCTTTTGGTTCCTTAAATTCATTATGCCTTTCAACTTTTTTCTAGTTTCATATGCCAAACCAACAACTGAATTGATGATGTGGAATAGAAAACATAGTTCGCTGTCGCTGTGTATGACCAAAACCGAAGAAGGAACAATTAAGACGTTTTTGTGACGTTTTAATGCGGAGAACTTATTATTTTGGGGTTTTTTTTTTTTTGTTTGTTTGTTCCGCCAAAGTGAATTGTATGTTTGGTGATAGAATTACGCCTTCTTTGATTTCGGAATGAATGAAAATTAATTCAAATACAATTTAATATTTAAGGAAACGAAAGAAAGAAATAAGAGGAGAATTAAGGTACAATATAAGTAAAGCTGGGCTTCGTTTATTCATTGGGAGTGATAAATAGGGTTTTTTTTTGTTTAAAGATTTCAAAAAACCAGTGTCGGAAGTTATTTTTGAAGATTTTCTTTGTTATTCTGTTTTCTAGCTTAAGGATATAGAATTACATCTGGTAATCCAGTTCTTTCTTCTTAATAAGCTAATGGTTTACCCTTGTTAAGGAGGAGGACACACAGCGACCAAACAACCAAATAGTTTTATGTGAAGCCGAAATTTGGTTTGAATATAAATTAAATCCTTAAAACATTTTTTTCTTGTTTTGAAACTCCTCAGTTCCATTCGACTGAATATAGTTCTCTCTTTCTCTTTTCGCGAAGCAACTGCCTCGCAATTAACATGGTCTACCACTTTGACCTTCATTGCTTGTGTACCCCACTCCTTAAATATACAAAACCAAGACCCCAACAAACATCTATAGTGATTCGTTATGCCCTCGTTCTTCTATTATCCTTTTACATAAAAATAAATAAATCCCCAAAAATACGTAGACGATGACTCTTCTGATTATCCTTACGACCTCGATATTAAACAATATCCTTTCGCTGTCACGGGATTTCCATTTTCATGACTTTCATGACTTTGCAGGACAAGAAAAATATTTATTTAGGATTTTATGTCGGTTTGGGTTATTGCTGTTGTTATTCTGTGTAAATCATCTATCATCATCATATTCGACATCTTTGGTGTTTTGTCCCAAAAGAAAAAGGGTTCATCGCATTAATTAAAAGATGAAATCCCATCAGTTCTTGGCCCAGGTGATGTAAGATATTGTATGAAAGTCCTGTGTGATGTTAGAATTGGGCCAAAAAGCAACAACATCAATAAAAATGCGTTAGATCAGAGCCTTGCCTTCTTTTTAAAAATGATGAATGAAGAGGATTTCGATTGTGAATACTTTTTGTATGAAAAAGAAATTCTCTTTGTCCTTGTTTTTCCGATTTTTTTAATAAAAAAAAAAGTTAAGGACAAATATCCTTTTTATAATATCCTTTTGGCTTTGTGACTTTGTCAGCGCAAGCAAATCCTGTCACAACAGAGGAAATATATAGACAACAGGACCTTGCAGTTATTGCAGTCACCCAGCAACAATAACAAAACTTATAACTGCACTCAGATTGATTGAAAGTATCAATTTCCATTTTGATTGCGCTACGAAAATTTAATTTTCTCCGCCATTATTCACCACAATGACCATCATCGTAGTCTTCTCGTTGTCTTTTATCTGACAATCCACAATCTCAATAAATGAAAATAGACATGTAGACATTAGAAAAGACTGAAAATGTAGAAGTAGCAGGGTACAAAGAAGAGAATTCAGGACATTTTTCTTATTCTTTATTCCTTCTTGAAATAGCTTGAGGTTAGGACAATCGATGGACGTCTGCGAATGCAAAGAATAAGGGATCATCATCATTGCATTGTCTGGTTCACTCTTTTTTATTTTCTTCAATTTTTTCTTTTATTTATTTAAGTTTCATTTCTCTGCTCAATAAGAAGCTTGAATATCCGGACATCATTGCATTGCAATCGCGATAGACAAAGTCATAAGAAAAAAAAAAAAATCATTTTTAAGATCAAATTCAGATTTGCTAGAAAATATGACAAACAAGAAAGGACACACACCGTCGTTTATTTAAAGCTGACTTTTCAATTATCTTGCTGCCAAAACAAGATTGTTTGAAATTCTACCTGGAAGTTAGGGTAAAGTGGGGTACTAACAAAAAAAAAGTTTGTACAACTCGAAAAATATGAGAGTTAGAATGATAAAATACACTTTAGTGAATCGATAAATTAAAATGATGAAAATTTGTACCTAAACAAAAAATTATTATTCCTGATACGTAACCTTTGAATCAAAAAATGTTTGGCCCCTTCGTGGGCCTTAGGTCTTTATCTTCCAAGACTGTTTTTAAATATAGACGAAGTTTTCACCCGTATAAACTTAGCATGACAACTTTTGAAAAGGTAATTTTTTTTGGCTCAGTAATTGCCGTATAATTGCCGCATTTATGCCAGAATTTGATCGGAAGTGTTTGTCATGCTAACTTTATATAAAGTTAGCATGACACTTTTTAATTTTTGGTCAAATCAAATTTTTTTTTGCTCATTAATTGCCGAATAATTGCCGTATTTATGCCGTGAAATCAAAAAAAAAATTGGGCTCTTTGTTTTTTCAGAAAAAAATAAAAACTTTTTTTTAAACCCAAATTCCATATAAAGTTAGCATGACACACCCTGTATTTCGTTAATCACTGGTCAATATCAAATTTTTTTTGGCTCATTAATTGCCGCATTTGGTTTATATGTGAAATGCAAACTCAAAAAAATTGCCGCGCTTTTGGTTAAAAAGAAAAAAAAAACATTTTGTGACGTCATTCCATATAAAGTTAGCATGACATATCCAGTATTTCGAAAATCAGCTGTCAAAACTAAAATTTTTTTTGCTCATTAATTGCCGCATTGGGTTTATATGTGAAATGCAAACTCAAAAAAATTGCCGCGCTTTTGGTTAAAAAGAAAAAAAAAACATTTTGTGACGTCATTCCATATAAAGTTAGCATGACATATCCAGTATTTCGAAAATCAGCTGTCAAAACTAAAATTTTTTTTGCTCATTAATTGCCGCATTGGGTTTATATGTGAAATGCAAACTCAAAAAAATTGCCGCGCTTTTGGTCATGCTAACTTTATATGGAATTTGGGTTTAAAAAAAAGTTTTTATTTTTTTCTGAAAAAAACAAAGAGCCCAATTTTTTTTTTGACTTCACGGCATAAATGCGGCAATTATACGGCAATTACTGAGCCAAAAAAAAATTACCTTTTCAAAAGTTGTCATGCTAAGTTTATACGGGTGAAGTTTTCCTTTTTTCTTAACAGATTTTTTTTTTAATTTTAATCATTTTTAGAGTATTGAAAAAGAATACAATCACACTCGAAACGTCGAACTGTGTAAAAATAGATGATTAAGACCTAAAGTCCAAACAGATCGAAACAAGAAATTCACGTTTTCCAGTTATGAATATTTTTCGAGAAAATTATTTTCAAACCAATAATTTTGAATAAAAAAAATTTAATAAAATATTACATCATAAAATATAATTTTTTCTTACAAAATTTAATGGCCTTATTGTAAGTCAAGCGACTCAAGGAAAGTAAATTGAAGAAAAAAAAATATTTTCACACTCAGAACAAACTGGACTGTTTAACGAAGCGAGAAATCAAAAAAAATATTCATTCTGTTTGATTTATTGCTTATGGATCTCAATATTCCTATTTAAAAAATTAATTTTTAACAACAAATTAATTTTTTTCACTTTTATACGATTTTTTCACAACCTTGGGAGCCTGTTGCATCGAGAAGTAGTCCATATAAATATAAATATAAATAGATGATTTCGCATAGAGCTGAAAATTGAAAAATCGATACAAGTAAAATATCAAAAGTCCTTAAAAGTCCCATGTATGCATAAAAAGTTATTCAAGGTTAAATGTCAAAAATGTTGGTTTTCCGTATTAAACTTTGAAACAGGAGAAGCTATCAAAAAAGAATATGCCTAAGACTTGTAGGTCTTGTGATTTCCTGAAAATATGTTATTACATTTTTTGTTCTACTAGCAATTGTTTAGAAGATATCGTGATTTTAAAATGTGTCAAATGTCGAAAATAACAGTATTTTGCATATTACTCTTAAACGATGAGTTCTATCGACAGTTGTCTTAGTTCATTACCCGCGTACTAAACTATAATTTTATGAGCTGATTTTTTGAAAGCCTTATTTCTTAGCCTGGTGCCACAGCATGACGGAAGAAAATATTTTTTTTGAATCACACTAAGACCACCCAGGAACGAAATACAAAACCTAGGTTTCTCAGTGTTATGCGAAAATAATTTTTAGAATCTCAATGGACTAAGCAGAATGAGTTAGATTCTGGGTTGAAATGGAGTCCTGTTTATCAGCAATTGGAAACTGAGGATGACTTCAAATCAATTGATCCTGTAACATAAACTGTCCACATATTTCTGATAGATTTGGCACAAAAGACTCGCTTTAACAGCATAAACTATTGAATAACTACTTCATAAGTTAACTCTGAGTTCGTGATTAACCTTCTTTGAGTTAACTCGCCACTGAAATACTTTACCTCGATGTTTTTATGTGAATAAGGACCTAAAAACATAGCGACCAAAGGTATATTACAAATCGACTTCTTAAAAATTTGATTAGGTTTTGAATACAAAAAAAAACGTAAAACTTGACCTTATTCAACAAATTCTACTACCAGAATTTTTAATTTTTTGCCATAATTATGATGTTAAACTCATTTCTACAAAAAAACACAAAGAATTTTGCCCATCATTTCCTACTTCCACTCTTGTCCCCACATACTGTTTCGAACTTTCAACATTTTGATAGGATAAACTCAAATAGAAGGATAATAATTCGCAAATAGTTTCTTCAATTCAATTCAAATTGAATCAAAGGAAAAAAACGATTCGCATCTCTTTTTCTCTTTACTTGGCTTTTGGGGAGGGTAAGTATCAATTTTTGTTTCCGTATTGCGCCCCATCTCCTCCCCCCCCCCCCTTCTCTATATTCTTTCTTTTTTTTATGTTTGTTTGTTTTTTGATGCCATGGAAATGATTGTATGTTTAAAATATTTATGGAATAACGATTCTGGAGAAAATAGAAAATTTCACTTATACTCTTCTATTATAGTTGATGATGAGCGTTGTCGTTGAGTCGTCGTCGTCGTCGTTTTAACACACAACTACTCTTGTGCATATTCTATTCCATTGAAGCGTAGAAAATTGAAAAGATGCAAAACAGCACAGAAAATTTGCAATCATCATAATGATCAAAGGATAATATTGCAATTCTTTTAGATAAGATGTCTCGACGGAGAACGACGATGAAAACCAGGATGCTATAGTATTTTGGAAAGTAAAAAAAAAAACCGGAATTGGGGTCGGAAGAGGAAAAAGCTATGTTTGTAAAAGAATATTGTTCTTATATGGTTGTGTTTTTTTTTCGGTTTGAATTGGTTGCATAAATTATTTATTCCATCATGACTGGTGATGAAATATTGAAAAATCACATAAAAACCCTTTCCACCTGGGTCGTCCACAAATAATTTTATTGAAAAGTCAATAATGAATCCTTTAGACATACAGAAAACCAATTATTAGATTCGATTATTCTTCATCACACATTCACATTCCTTATAAAAAAAACACGAAAGAAAAACAAAGCCAAATAAATTGAATTAATATCAAATTGATTTTGCAATTTGACAACAACAATAAAAAAAATCCTTCCTTCGTTTTTGCAACAGCATCAGCGAAGAACATCGATTATTTCTTACTTAAAATGTTAATCGAACTGACATGTGTATCGATATTTTTTGTCGGTTTCAATAAATTAAGGAAACACACACAGAAAAAAAACGTGAAATATCATTCATGTGATGTGTGCACGATGTTTCAGAGAGTATAGAAGAGTGTCATTGTGTGCCATTGCCATCATCGTTGATCCTTGAGAAAAGATAAATCGAAGGAAATTGAAATAATTTCAAATTTTAAATTATGTAATCAACGATAAATTCAAAGCGATTTCAATTTTCTTAAAATAAAAAAATCGAAAAGAATGCAAAGATTTTTCTTTACTCATACTTCTTTTTCTTCTTTTTCTCTTGATGTAAAAAAGAAAAGGATCAATACAAATTGAGAAATTGATTTTGAGAAATACCATGCCGCAAAGGATTTTTGTTGCGGTTATGCGGATGGTATAGTGTGGGACTATTGTTTAATGTCAGTGAAATTTATATCAGAAAACATCAAGACAAAAGGAACATAATTAAATGTCAGTGGCATCGTAAACTATGATAATATGTCGATTCCCATAATATGATTTAAAACTTAGTACACTTTCGATTAAAAGTAACAACAACGAACAAAATTGACGCAATGGAAATCTGTAATACTGGAAATCTGTGCTTGCTGCTGGCTGGCCGAAAGATGACGAGTCCGGTTTAATAAGTGTTAACAGGCATGAATTATTTATAACTAAAAAAATTGTTCAAATAGGCGTAAGGTCACAAGTCCACAGGCCAAAAGCCCATAATAGACTTTTGACCCACTCCGGTAAGATATAAGTCCACAAATTCACTCCTGACCCACTCATCAAGTGGATCAAAAATCCACACAAAATTCCTGTGGAATTCTGACCAATAGATTTTGGACTTTTCACCCGTTTCGGTGCTTCAGAAATTCACAGTGGTCTTAAAATTAATTTTTTTTTAATGAGTGACATTAAGTTTCACTTGCACTCGAATTTTTGAAAATTACCTTAATATTTTTTTTAAAATCATATTCTAATTTTTCGAAATAATATTTTGAAAAATTCACATGAACTTTTGAAAACTTCTTTATTTAATTTTTAAAAAACGAAATTTATACAAAATTTAAAAATATTATGTTGAAAAATTTAAATATTATTTTTAAAAATTTTAAAAAGTTATTTACGAAAAATCGGTACTGTTTTTACGGAACTTTTTCGGGCCCCTTTTTAAGGGCCAAGGGAGGGGCCTAGAAAGCGGGCTTGGATTCAGTGTACAAAGTGTCACCTACCCTATCTGGCAATACCTCATATGATTTCTTAGGACCTCAGTTGTTGAAATGGGAAGCATTTGAAAATTGAACTGGCCCCCCTAAAAATATATGGATGTGGGGGCATATCTAATCTATCTGGCAATACCTCATATGTACTAAGTACTAGAAGCAGTCGAAGGGTGGACGTGCGTCGGTCTCTTCAAGTTCTGTTGATAAAAGAAAATCAAGAACATTGGCGAGGCTCCTTCCCCATTATTGTCGATTAAAGGTAATCTTTTTTTTAATTTTATACTGACCATCTACCACCACCTTCCACTCAGTGCTAGCAGAATTAATTAAATCCATGCTTTCAATCAAAACTACACTGATTAAAATAACAGAGAAAATGCGTAGTTTTCCCAGCTTTTCTTTGCCCAACCAGCCCATATAAACTCCTCGATTTATTTGATCTGATAAATTTATAAAGGTCCCAAATAGTATATTTTTTCATAAAGTTTTTTTTCATTTTATTTTCTTAACCATATAAAACCAGTTCTTTATCCAAGAAATCAAATCAATATAATAGCTGTGAAGGTCCTTTCAGAATTAAATCGTTTTTATTAGCCAGATCAATGTAATAACTAAGATTCAAGTCCTTTAATACAGACTTAAATGGCTTATAGGGAACATTAAAAAAAAAATATCCATTTGATTTTTATAACTAGACTAGCATTTCATTGTTGGCATGTAATAAAATCACACAACACGCAATAACAGTTTTGTTTTTTTATCGATAAATATATTTTTTTTTTCTAATTCATATAAGAAAAAATAACTAAAAAACCTTCTTATATCAAACTTAAGTATTATTTGGCCATAAAAAAATATCAAATTCACCCCCTGAACCGAAACACAATCCTCGCTGATTAACATCTCAATTTCGCCACATAATGTGCGCTCCCAAAAGGACTTTGTTCGCACAAAACTAACTAACGACTTCCTGGAAATCGATCCATATTATCAATGACAATAATAATAATATCCTTTAGAGCAACAATGTCCTGTTTCACTGTGTATAAGTGATATAGTATATATGGGCAGGGATATATAATATAGCTAAACTCTATGTCACCAGAGTATGCAAGCAGTAGAGCTAAATCCTATTTTGAGAAATAATATTTATGGAAGTGAACACGCTAATCCTTGTGCCATCAGCATTTCGTTCGAAGCTACAGCAGCAGTTGCTTGGAGAAATTTAGATGTGTGTGTCCTTTCAACGAGAAATCCTCATTAGCGATAGATGTGTTAACATGTGGATCGTTGTTTAAGTCCTTCTGACATGTACGAAGGACATAATTTTATTGCTTTTTGTGCTATCCTTTCTTTTTTTCATTTTTTTGTTTCTATATTCGTCCTTTCCATATGCAGACAGGACTTTTATACTTCCAAAAAAAATTATTATAAAAGCCACAAGGAAATTGATACTGTCCGGGATTCTGTCCAATGATGATTTATCGAAAAATAGTGTCGCTGCGAGCAATATGTGCGCGAAGGATATTGGTATAATCCTTGTACTTGTTCACTTTTACTATATTCCGATCTTTGACGTTGACTAATTCTTTTTTCGACGAATGAAATCCGATCCAAGTCCCTAGTTTGTCGTTTGGATTTTTTTTTTTTGTGATTTTCTTGTTACTTAATAGAAAACAAGCCGCAGGACCCTGAATTTGTCAAGGATATGATGTTGCTCGTGTATCTATATATGTGAACGCATTCCTTGCTGACACGCTTTTTTTTTTGTATAAGTATGTGCGGTTATCTTCGATTGAATTATATTATATTTTTCGAAGAAACTCTGTGTTGTTTCTTCATGTTTTGTCGTCGTGTGGGACGAAGAAAGGTGATTTATTTTAATTATATCCTGCGGCAGGAAAATTCTAATAATTACGCATATATGAATGGGGATTTTGTCTTTATTTGGTTGTCAACGAGCACGAAGCGTGTAAACAGCCTGAAACAATGCGTGCACAGAGATATGGAAAATGTGTATATTTGAGCCTCGAAACTAATTGGAAATGAATTAGTTATGCTATTTGTCAGATGTTAACATATTTTCTTCAAATAAAATAATATTCTCGAAACAAATGTGAGATTTTTGTTTGTTGCTTTCCTTTTTCGTCCTTCATGGGAGCGAATCACCTGCTTTTCATTAAGGTACCCATACTTCCTATAGGTTTTTATTCACCTTCCGTTTTTGGGGAGAGCGTAGCTACATTATTTTGGCATCCAACACAAACATATCTACACACACAATAGTAATAATAATTGTCATATGCAAGGGTACCTACAATATTATATCATAAATTATGAAAAGGACATGAAATGCGGCGCGAATATCCAGAAAAAAGGGTGAGAAGGCTGTGACAGGATTTTATGTGCGACAATAGGCATGGGGTTTCATATTAGAATCCCCCCCTCCCCCCGCCCCCCGCCCCCACAAATTGGGAAAACATCATTGTTCCTTATACAATATTTAGGGGTGATCTAAAGTTTGAGAATAAATCCCCCTCAGCTGGGACCAGGTACGACCAGCTACATAAAAGGGTTTGCACTGACTGCTAAATGGGGTTGTTAGAAAACAGGTAACATGATATTTGACTATTAGTGATTATGCTTATGTCATGGGTGTTGAGGACGTTGAATTTTTCTATAGGAAGGGGCAAGCTTGAATCGGGCTAAGATTTGTTTGTCTTTTGATTGTGATGTCTCATTTATATGAGAATGGTAGCACTGAAGATGAAGACTAAAGCAATAACTGTTTGAAGAATAATAATGAAGATTGATGAGGAATTTATTTTAATACCAACTGTTTATCAAAAAATGGTTTATTCTTCATTTTGTACGGAAATTAAGTTAAACGCCTCCTTAATTGGCTCGAAATAATAACAAACAAAAAATCCAAACATTTTTCAAAGTTGTATTCGACCAGGACTAATAGGAATTTTAGTATGGACAAGGTAAACAAATTAATTGATGAATTTTATTTATTAGTACTGACGCAGAATGTCACCCTCTATAGCTGGTACACAATCCCCCAAAATCCACCTATTGGCTTTTTTTTTTTAAACTGCATTTAAATGGGGGGAGTAGTGGGCAATGATTTGAAGGTTTAAAAAGATGAAGAATTTATTTTAATACAATCCGGCTTTAAGACCAGTGCCAATCCAGTTTTCAGAGGGCAAAAGTCGAAAAAACTATTAGCAGGATAAGGGACGCGTTTATTTTAAAATAATGGTACATTAATAATATTTCGTATGAAGATTTTAATTGTCGAAAGAATCCAGAACCAGGCAGAGTCTAATCAAATATTTTGGATGAAAGGGTGTTTTTTTTCGTAGTGGTAACGAGATTTGTGCAACATGTTCTCAAAAACATTCTGTAAAAATAATATTGTAGATTGATAAAAACTCCTATAAATAATCTGATGTTCATTAGAATCAAGATTGCAAAAGAACACATGCGTGTCATGAGTGATAGGGTGTTTTTTCCCTTCACACTGACCAAATATTCGATTTATACGGGTCCTAGCTTAGGTATTTCTTGTGAAATTTTGGTAATTACCATAAATAGGCATTAATGAAGGGAGAATAAATAAAGAAATATTTTTTTGCGTTTTTCAAAAAGGACTGATTTGTTAGTACAAATTTTTCAATTTTTTTTTTTGTACAGAATCGAGAAGCCGTACAAAAATTTGGTGTTCACATAAATTTTATTGGTAATTTTCTCTACTCTTTTTGTACATGTTAACGAAAAATGTTAACATTTTCAATTATATCTCAAGAACGATAAAAAAAAAAACATTTTTTGGAAGTTTTCCGATGATTTCTCATGTTCCCGTGATATTTTTTTTTTTTTTTTTTTAAACAAAATCAAATAAAGTTAGCCATGGAAGTAGTAGAGAAGTTTTGATTTCAAAGCAACTTCGGGATCAGCGTGACAAAATTTTTGAAAAAAGTGCGATTTTCGTCGCAGACCAGTGTAATGTGTAAAAAGAAATTCTAACTTCTAACTCGAGTACATGAGTACACATTATTCACCACTTGAACATTTATTTTTGCAAATTAAGAATCAAATGACTCCAAATAGTTTAGGTGGACTGGTTACTTTTTGGAGCAGAAGAAGTACTGATGGATCAAAAAGTTCCAAAACACCATAAAATGGAAATGTTTTATTTCTATAAGATTGTAACACAAAAATATAGCAAAATACCGAGATTAGGCACTTTTCTCGTGACTTAAGCAATGATAGTTCGAATCCAGGTGGATGCAATTTTTTTCGCTTTTGAATTGAAGTTAAAAAAATCTCAGAAATTGTAGATAATTAAATGCTAGTTTTGGTGCGCAAACAAAAAATTTGTAACTCGCATCGTTTTTGAGTTATTGAATTTTCCACTAAAAGAAGTCGTTAGCGGACAAAACTTTAAATAATTAAAAAAAAATAATATTGGTTGTCACCTAAATTTGTAGCTTTTTAAATGCTCTTAAGTAGCATCAAATTCGTTTCTAGCTACAATAGTTTTTTAATTATTTAAAATTCCGCTAAAATAAGAAAACTTTATTTTTTGTATGTCCAAAATTGTAGCTTTTTAAATTATAATTTTTTGAGCAAAAGTTGATTTTGTATCTGCAATGGATCATTTTCTATTCCAATTTTTAGTTTTAATAGAGTTCTTCCGGTCCGCTGAGCCCAATGGAGAAAATTAAAAAAAATACTTTTTTGATTTTTTTTTGTCAGTAATTGTAGCTTTTCACACCAAAATTTTTGCGCAAACCTCAATTTCGTAGCTTAATAGTTTTTTGAAATATTCAAGTTTTTTCTGAACAAATTTAATGCAATAGTAAACTTCCAAAATCTAAAAAAAAAATAAAAAATAATTTTTCAGAATTAGATATTTTTTTGCAGCAAAAACTTGAATATTTCAAAAAGTGCTTAAGCTACAAAATTGAGCTTTGAGCAACGAATTTTGGTATTTTTGCTTAATATTAAAATTTTCACACAAAAGTTTTGAACAAAAGTAAGACTTCTTAATCTGTCAAAAACACATTTTTGTTAAAAAAAAAACCACAGATTTTTTTTTTTTTTTTTAATTTTGTAAAATTCGCTTCTACTATGATTTTGAATTTTTTATCTTTGAAGCTAATCCATTTCGAAAATATTCAATCCAAAGAGGTTTCCGTTCAAATTAAAGTTATTTTTTCAAGAAGTGTACACAGTTTTTTATTAATTTTTCAACTTTTTCGTTCAAAATTAAAGATATTCCTCCTCGACCCCCGAGATTTAAAGTTTTAACCATTCATATTCTTTAACAATTTACACTTGCATCATTTTCTTTTAAAATTTAATGAATTTTGTTTGTAAACTCGCAGTCGTAACCTTGGCCCACAAAAACGAGTAGGTAGGTACACATTTCAAACTAAAAACTAAATTAACAAAAATTAAATGAATTCATTCATTCTTTACACAATATCATCTGTTCCTCTTATTTAAAGCAAAGAAACCATTTTCAAATTTCAATTGAAATTGTCCTTAAACGAATAGAAAAAAAACTGCAACACAAAATCCACAAAAAAAAGAGAAAAAAAAAATTAAACAAAAAATCAGAATAATTATTAGTAAATGAAACTTTTTCAAGATTCTCGTTCCTCCTCTTTTTCTGTTGAATTCTCATTCATTAAAAAAAAAAAAAATTAAATCAATATCATTTAAAAACTTTCGAAACAATTTTGCAAGGATAGAAAAAAAAAATAAATAAAATTCCATTTCTCTAAATTGCTTTCCAGCATCAGTCATTTGTCTGTAAGTTTCATAATCTCCTTCTCATAAAGCTCAAACCAATTACATACAAAAAAGATGTCCTTGATATCCTGTTCGTTACTATTAACTAAAAAAAGAAAGTCATCTCGTGGCAAAATGAAATAAAAAAAAAATATTCAAAAGACTAAGAAAACTAAAAAGAAAAAAAAATAGAAAAAAAAATAAATAATCCTTGACCATGATGGTTGTAAACATCCTTCTCAGTTGGAATTCCTGTCACAGCATTCAACTAAACGACAAAATGATAATATTAACGTTTAATATCCTGCAATTGGTGTTCGGTTGGTTTGTTCGTTTATTTTTTTTTTTCGTTCTGGGTTGTCCCGAGGGAATATAAGGAAACAAAAAAATTGCACAAAAATTTGTCAGCAATTTAGATTCTTAGGTTTATTTCATTTCTTGTTCTCGACTGTAGAGTGGAGCTTCGGCTATAAGAGGAAGAAAATGAAGCGACAGAAGCCAGGCAAACTAGAAGCAGCAATCCTTTGTCCCTCCCGGTGTGAATATGTTAATGTGGCATCTCTGATTCCAGTATCATTTGCCTTTGGTGTTTTGCCAGGCAAAAATGCATTCCACATGCAATTTGCATGCCGACTACTGCCGACAGCAACAACGTCGACGACGACAAGGAAATAAAATATCTGCGCTCTTGCTGGATATAAGAAAAAGCAGGAGAGATACTCCTCCAGGTATACCCTTTGCTAGCTCACCCAGTCATAGATATAGAATACCGCATCCAGAGGAGAACTCTAGCTACCCATAGAGAAAGAGGTATCTCCAAATGGCCATAAAGTCGATCTTAAACGATTTGGTTATTTTTCGTTTTTTTTTTTATTTTTTTGTGTTTTTGGGGGAGCGACATGACGTTTGGGAACAGAATTTGTACAATTCCGTGCTGTGCATCGCTAGAGATGGGCTCTTTCATGCATAAAAATCTGCAAAATCAAGACGCTCACTGTTGTTGGGTATTCCTTGGTGCTGCAGCCCCATAATATTGCTGCTGTTTGGTAAAGATTGGAGCGATGTGGAGACAGATTCTAACACAATGGAGGATGGTTAAGTATCTTCTAGAGGGTATAGTTACCCACCATCACAAACAATATATGAACGACTCTTCTCGATGCGATGGTGTGTTGTTGGGTAATAGTTGTTGGCAGTGGTGTGGTTCAATGGACTGGTGCAAATAGCTTTGGGGACAAAATGCTGTTTTAACCGCTGTTATCGTTGCTCCATTCCTGCTGAATGCTACTAAATTAACCACGATGTTAGATCCTCTAGAACAATTCCACCTGCTGACCCCATAGAATATCTCAGCGATGCATGCTGTGAGCACTGAAGTTTTTGAGGTATTCCTATATTCCACGTTGCATCAGTGTTTTTTTTTTTTGTAGGTTTTATACTGAGACTGTTGGAATGATAACTCGTCGTTTCTTTGGTGCAAATCAGATGTAGAAAGAGTGTTACCATCACAAATGTTGCTTTTGTACTTCGGAGCATTGTATATTATGAACTTCTTAAAATAAAAATTGCTCGAAGTGGAGATATTGAACAATTTTTCATAGAAATACGAGGTAGTTGCAAAATTTTGGAATTATGTTCATGAATATTGTAAAAGCGTTTTACAGATATTCATTTTGGCAGCCATATTGGTAAAATTGTTTGAGTTTTTTTGCTAACGCTAAAGCTAATATCTCTCTTTGCTTCAAAATCATCTGTGGAGTTTTGTAGGTTCTTTAAGTTATTTTTCACTTTTTCGACGCGTTACCAGGCTAAATAATGTAGTTTTCCATGTCCCATGTGAGAAACATGAAACAATGCTGATGGCTGAATATCAATTAAAAAAAATGTAAAAATGTGTTGAGAATCAAGAAAAATAAGTAAAAAGTCGCGAAAAAGGTGTGGAAAAAAGTGTGATATTTAAAAGTTCACTCAGCAGTGTTGCGCACTTTTATCCACTATATTCCGCACTTTTTACCATGCTGTTCGTGGTATTTCGGATATTCTTCCGTAAAGCTTAACTTTTGTCATGAGCTTCCTTGCTATTCTCTGCGGTATTCCGTGATCTTTCATCAGTATTCCGCGTTCTTTTCCATGGTTTTTTTTTCAATAACTTTCGAAAACTCGAAACAAAAGAATGCTGATAAATCGTCGTGCACCTCTCAACAGCTTCCTCAATGGTATGGAATGAAAGAACCTTGTAACTGAACTGGACACAACGCCATCTTCTGGGATTTTCCAACCCAGCATTCCGTGTCCTGTTTCTATGGTATGTGTATAAAAGATTACGTTTTTTTGTGATTTTCTTGTTTTTTAAAATGCATTGGAAAACTTCTAGTTTTAAAAATTATTCTCTCATTCGAAAGAGGAACGAATTTAACTAATCAGAGATTATTAAAATCGGTCCAGCAGTACATGAGTTATAAAATGGTGTAACCAACCCAACTTTGTTTTATATATTAAGATTTTAAATGAAGTTCATCCAATAAACAGTTTGAGAAAAAATTGATTTTCAAACTCAGAATTTTGAAAAAAAGATTTCAATCAAAACTGTTTATTTGTTTTTCCAAATTTTACTTTATAAAATATAATTTTTTTTTCAAAATTCAATGGCCACAATTTCTTAACAACCAAATGTGGAAAATTAAAATGTCTCATGGACCTATTATAGTTTATTAAAGAAACTAAAAAGTTTCTTAATTTTAGGAAAAATTTATAAAAGATAGGCATTCAGTTTGGTATTTTTTTAATTTTTCTGCTAAACTAGAAGACATATTAACAATAACTTCCTTGTATTCAACTAAAAAGAAATATAAACATTAGATTTTGGTCGAAAATGGACCTCAAAAAGTAGTTAATGCTATAAAATCAGTTTAATTTTTTTTTCCAAAATTCAAGTTTGAATCACAGTTTTTTTTTCAAAAACTAAAAATTATAATTAATTTTTCATTTTTCAGTTAAATTTATATCTGGAAATTGATTTTTGGAAGAAGGGTAAAAATAGACCCCTATTTTTACTATTTACTTTCCAAACATGCTTGGAAATTTTTAGTAAATTTTAAAAGAAAAGTTTGCGGCAATTTTTAACTGGTAGGTAACTCTAAAACTGTTAAAGGATTTTTGAATACCAACATTTGAAAAAAATATCATCCAAATCAAAGCGGTTTACAGCCCGGTTCCGAGATAATTTGCATTAGTAACTCCACTATTATATTGATAAAGAAAAGGTCGATGTTTGAAATAATTCAGTTCTAGAAGAAGAAGTAAGCAAATAAGAATACCGTAAAGTGGGTCGTTTTAGGAACCAACTAGGCTAATATCTCACTTCATAATATCAATGGACATTTTGCTCTTATAGACCACAATTCCACAATTTCATTTTGTCACAAAGATCGGTGCAATACTTGTACTACTTACTTGCTGCAGCTTAAATCTATTTTTTATCAGTATGAACCTCTAGAAAACCTTCATTTTGACATGCATGCAAATCGTAGTTCTAAGATCTAAGCAACAAAGATCTAATTTCGAGAAAAACGCGTTTGAAATTTTGATTTGAAATATTTCAGTAATCATCAACTATAAAAATAATTTCATAAAATAGTGGCTGTAGGTATCGGGCGGTCTTTCTATCAATTCCGATAATATCTTGCTTTTTTAATATCCCTGGAAATATTGATGGTGAAGCATGGAAATTCTTTCCCTTTGCTATGCTAGACTTTTAGTAATACATTATCCTGTTTTGACCTTTAAAATTCATTCTTTAATGAAATTTGTACCGTTTTCGAAGTGAGTTTGAAATTCAAATGAATGCACATGATTTATTGTATACAATGACTTTTTTGAATAATTTTGTCGTTTTGTGTTTTTTTTGTTTGATCACAAAAAAATCTAAATAACTATCACCTGGTAACAGTAGTTGTTGCTATAGTATACCCCTGTCAACTGTTTGGACATTTTTAATATAATGCAATTCAAGTTTCTTCCATCTTTGTGTCTAATCTTCTTAAAACAAAAACAGAAACGAATGAAAAAAGAAAAAAAACAGTAAGAACCAGAGATGCACGAGTAATTCTAACACCAAAGAAAACCCATGCATTCAGCCGGAATGGAGATGGAGATGGAAAACTATAGGAAAATCTGACTGAAGGCAAAGAACCACGCTGGTGGATGGTGGGAATCGCAATAGTTGCATCCAATATAAATACAAAAATGCTCCTCCATTCAACCATCTGCAATCGCAACACGAACGAAATACGAAACAAAAAAAAAAAAACAAGACAAAATCAGTTCCAAACCTATGGATATAGAAGAGGTATCTGCTGCCTGCTTCTTATACCGCTTCATGGTTGGTGGACTTTTCCAATCTTTCCCTCACTTGGCACTTTATTTATTTATGCTTGAAGCTTTTTGTCCGTCTTCGCTGTCGCAGTCGGTGCTGCTATTCTCTATTTCCATTCACTCTGGACCTTTGTCTCATATATTTATACAGAAGAGATGTCCTCCACTGCCACACCGCCGCCGATAGATTGTGCACTTGTGCTGCAAAGAAACAAAAAAATATAGGTACCTGCTGACTGCTAGCCCTGATGGCCACCCTACTGTGAATGCCATGTTCGGTGAGATATTTTAATGTAGATACGTGGCACCCAGCTCTCTGTGACGGCTATAAGGCCAAACAGCTTCTGTGTACATTATACAAGGTGGGCCCAAATGTGCCGCCCGCCATGCCACCACACCATTACCTTGTTGGTTGCCTTCCTTCGTCATTTAACCGACGACGACGACGACGACGACGCTCAACGTGAACGACGATGACCAACGCTACGACGCGATGGCAGCAGCTTGGCATCAGCAGCGGGTGCATTAGATTTGTAGCTGCAGCATTTAACATCTTTCATCCTATCAGAGTGTCATCTGGAAAGACACAGCCACCATGAAGAGTCCGGTTCGTTTTTTTGTTTTTCTCTACTTGGTCTTCCATATGAAAACAAAGGTGGTACTGGAGACAGACTAAAAGGGATGGACGGACGGAAGGTGTACAGTTTTTGTGGGACTTGCTTGTACAGCAGTTAAGATTTGCATTTTCGATTTTTTTTTTTGCCCGAAACACACGTCTCCTCCATTTTGTTAACAATATTGATCTGCAAATGGAAGAATTTTTGTTTTGTTTTCATGGTTTCAGGATACTGGAGTCTTAAAGGGAACTCTTGTAGTTGTAAGGGGGTAGGTTCAATGAACCCAATTGAAGGTGATGAATTATGTTTCATAACTTCCATTCTAGGTGATTCCATTACATATGTCCAATCTTATTAGAAGCATAATAGAAGTTTTACCTAATTTTGGCTTTGTCTCTTTTGAGCCTAATTGACATAATGGTTTATAGAAACACTACTGAAACTATTACTTCTAAGCGAATTTCTATACCGCAACCAATTTTCTGCCGGAGTTTTCATGACAAAAGTACGCCTCAAGGCTTTGTCAATTCCAAGACAAACATGACGGAGGGATTAGTGACTGCTTCTACTATGAATCCTTAGAGCTATGTGATCTCGGAACTATTTTCTGAAGAAGGGCCTTTCATGGTCCATCCAGTCCACCAAGTCGTACGGGAGAAGGTTTTTGTTGATCTTTTTGTTGACATCCCAAATCTGCTACTTTGTAGACCTCCAGAATTTGACTTACCCCCGCACCCCTACCTGCTGCTTAGCAGACTTCTATAATTTTACTCAAAAGCCTTAGCGGTGCACCAAAAACCTAAACTTTATTAATCGTTATCAACTAGTTTACCACATTAAGCTTTTTTTTTGCAACTTTAGAGGTTGCTGACCTCCACGTCACCACCTAGGGCTTCATAAAATCTTACTTTGAAGATTGATGACCAGTATATAAGGTAGTATTAATTGTTACCAATTTACTTTAAAATTTAAGAGAGAAAAAAAAAGCAGAAATAATTATTCTATTTATCAGTTAACTTTATTCAATTCGAATTTTCATTTCCCTCCGTTTGGGGTCCCTAGCACCTACGCCTACACCCATCAGCAGACTTATATATTTATGCTAAGGGGTATTAGGGGAGTGGAAAAAGTATAATTTTTCACTATAAAATAAATTAACTTCATTCACTTTTTGGCCATTTAGGGGTCTGATCGAAAAAGTGGTAAAGGAAAACTCTATATAAGTGGATAAAGACCTGAACCAACTTTGTTTGTCTCACTAGACACTAGAGGTAGCTAGCTTTCGACCAGGCTAACTGAAATGACTTTGTCGCTTATAAAGTGAGTATATTACCGTGGATTTCTAACGCCATCACAAACAAGTACTTTAAGCTTCTCAATATCGGACTTTAAATTTTCAGAGATTTTTCGGTAAAATCCTTATCCAACTTCAATTAAAGTTTTTTTTGCAAAACAAAGTTTCCATCTTGGTTAAGGTTTTGTTTGTGTCTGCAAATTTTGATGAATATTAAATTTGGAAACAATTTCCAATAACTATAGCTGCACAATCATAAGCCCAAAAGTTTGGAAGCATCCAACTCAAGCTATTAAACCAAAAAAAAAAAAAAGATCAAACACTTTTGCTTCTCTTGAGTCTGGGATTGGACACAGAATTGAATTGGAAAAACAAGCCTTAGGCCTTTTATCCATCCAACCACCTTCAACAACCAAAAGCAAGACCCCCCCCCCCCCACATATAATATTATTCAAAACGTCAACACCTTACACCACTGGACAGTGGACAGTGGACAGTAAAGGAAACGCACACGCACACACTTCATAAACACACAACTCTCCCTCATTAACAAGCACTTCCATTCAACCATCATCTCCTAATTCAAATCTCACGCTCAGTTGACCCGAAACAATTTCCTACAAAACCTCCTCCCCGTACACACAAAAATGGAAGGTATACGAGTAAATAAAGCCATCACACCATTCTCCCACACAAAAATTGCTGATCCTAGGGTAGCCGCTGCTGCCGCTAGGATTTCCTCTACATCATCAAGTCACCCCATTGTTTCGTTTATAGTTTGGAAAAACACCTTCGGGCAATCTTTTGGTGTCTGGTATGGACCGACCAACCGACCGACTGATGCGACGCAACGCATCGATGCAATCGAAAGCAAAACCCAACACACATTTCCATAGAGAGAGACTAGGATCGTTGAGGATGACTCTGAGTTGTGGAAGTTGGACCAACCAACGATGCGTGTCATCCAAACCGGATCCGATTTTCGTGTCGTCCTGCAAAAGTGCTTGAAAGCATTTCATCTTAATTATTTTGCCATTTCTACATGGAGTGAGCATCATCCCTCCCTTCCCCCTGCCTGATGTTTCCTCATCATGCTCCTTTGTCACCTTATTTTTGGTCTTCTATGCTTCGATGGAGTTTACTCAATTTTGAATGCTTCCTCTCCTTACACCAAACTTTAACTATTTTATATACGTACGACGCACGGTACCCCTAAAGCTCCCGAAACGCTTTGGCCGGACATAGTTTTAAGGACAATGCTTATTAAAAATTCTATTCCATGTCCTTTGGATGTGGTGGCGAACGAGCAGTGTGGTCGTTTATTGCCTCTTTGCTGTTTTATAACTAATTTCCCAGTACACATTGTGGAATTGGGATGGGACGGACGGACGCGGACGGACGGACGGACAAACCGGTTCCTTCTGGTAATGGGGGATGGATGGATGGACGGACGAACGGATGGACAACAAACGACCACCCTGGGTGCTGATGGTGCGGTGCTGCTGCTGATGATGATGACTCTCCGTTTTCCATTATGAAGCAAGGACTCCTTATATAGACGGAAGCAGAAGTTGGAAGCGTATCCCTTTGGTCGCATCATATTCTCAAGCTTTTAGGGCAAACGAAGCGTTCAACAAGCATTCACCCAGCTTACACATGAAATACCGCATCAGACCATGAGTCCCCAAGCTCAAAATGGCCGACAGTAGTCGTGGTGTTCATGCGGGGAGGTCATACCAAAACCCACCCTTGTCGCATTATTTCGCAGAGGATTGTATAGTCTGATGGGGTAGGGATGTTAATGCCGCGCCTGTAAACTCTCTATGGGGGCTATTTTCTAAATTTTCACAGTTTTGTTTGATATTGTCTATTTTTTTTTTTGCTTTTTATGAAATAATGAAGAATTTACTATTTTCGCATGTGGATGTGTGTGTGTGTGTGTTTGTATATAGACGTGTCCTTGGTGGCTAGGGGGTTGTTTTATTAAACTTTTCTAAAAATATTCAAAACTTTATGAAATTTTCTAATTTGCTGTTGCTTGGTTGCGGTTCGGTTAGGTGTGTGTGATGTGATCTGATACGGTTCCTGTGTACGATGCGGTGCCGAAAGGCCACCTTTCCAAAAATCTGGGTTTTTATATTTTTTTAGCAATCTTTTTTTTTTTTTTTATTTTTGTATCCTTTAGAAAGATAGTGTGGCATAGCAACGAATGTTCTCTCATTTGGGGGGGTAAGGTGTGTTAAAAAAACGTATACAGTTTGCTCCGTGAAGACTGTACAAGATTTTGTTTTCTGAATTTGGTTTGATATTTTAGTTTCTCTAAAAATAGAGATGAGAATAAAAAAAAAAAAAAAACAAAGGCAACAGAGCACCATGGCACTATCGCATACATTTTAGTATTTCAACTCCATGGGGGAATAATTATAACATTATAATTTTGGAAGGAGGATAAAAAGGATTTTCTATTTTTTTGTATAAATATATGGACTCTCGACTCTTTGCTGATGTTGATGTGATTTTATCTCCTCACAAAAAAAGTTACTTGAGCAAAATAGAATTTAGAGTCCTTGAAATTAAAAAAAAAAAAAAAAAACAGAAAGGTGGCTTCAGACTATTTTTGGACATAAAAAAAGGATATTTTTTGCTTAGATGTTGTTTGTATTTTGTCATCCTTTGCTATGAAATATGTGGAATATTATCTAATTTTGGTTTTTTGTGTGTTCAAGTTTTTTTATGGTCATTGTGAAAAAATTTTGCTTATTTTTAGTAAACAAGTCCAGCTGCTGTTTGCTTTGCCCAAGGGTCACAGCCATAAATTGTGAAATCGGAAATTATAACAAATTAGTTCCTCATACGTTATTTGGCAGTCGACGTCTTGTTTGGTTCCGCTTTTGGAAGAGACAAAACTCCCAACATATTGAAAGTCTTCTACTTTCTCTACCGGTTATCCAAAAATATTGACTTGAACGGATGAGTTACTTCCATGGCTGATAATTTTTGTTTTTGCCGTGTTAATTTTCAGCTCCAAAATTTCTGCTTCTCCCTCCACCCTTGTTGTCATTTGATGGAGATCTATGAACCTATGGGAGCAAACATAGTTCCTCCACGTAGTTCAGATGTTATGGTTGGGATGTCAGACTTCATTGAGTTCCAACATTTCCGTTTAATAGGGCTGCACGCAGCACATCACTTCTTACTAAAAGGAAAAGTATTGGCGACAGTATGCAACCCTGCCTGACTCCACATTGTCTCCACTTGTCTGGGAAGCACTTAGAGTTTCAGGCTCTCTCTATGAATGGATGCAGTAGCTAACTTGATGTCGTTGGTGCTGCTTGTAAGGGATCTGCAGGAACACCGTTTAGTCCTACCGCTTTGTTGTTCTTCAGTGTTTTGATTGCGACAATGATCTCTTCTCTACTGGGAGGTGTGGTGCGAATTCAGGCATTTGTTGCTTTGGTATTGGATGCGCATCGCTGGCAAACACACGGTTTAATACCGAAACGAAGTGTTTCTTTCACATTCTGAGCATCTTTGAGTCCTACCGTCATTTTCTCTAGTAATTAATTCGTAGAAATGATTTCTTCTCTACTATAAGGTGCGTATTTAGACATTCGTTACTTTGGACACAAGTTTTAAGACCAAAGCAAAATGTTCATCCCACCTTCTGAGTTGGTTTTCATCCGAAGAATCCACATTTTTTGACCGATGTCGTTTTGAGTTGTGTGCATTTATGAGGTCCTTAGTGATCCTATTTATAGTTCCGCTATGACACTGATTTATGGCCCTTTTCTGCTTCTAAAATATCCAAACAAGTTTTTTTTTTTTTTACTTACAAAAAGTGGCTCAAGCCACTCATTTTCTCTCGGGTTGTTCAATGAAACATCGCATGATATTGGATTGAAGATCAAATTCTCAAACCTTAAACCTTAAGTAAGTTCGTTTCATTTATCTCATTATAAGATCGATTTTTAATGTTTTTGTTTTTAAATAATTTTTCTAAATTTTTATTTGTGCTCATTCACGTAAAGTTCCGCTAGCTTAGCTACCAGTACAAAAGACTTACGATTTATGTTTTTAAGATAACAAAAAAATTTCTTTATGATATTCGCATAAGACCATAAAAATGATAAAACTGTAATGTATGATTTTGAGAATAATGAATCTTAAGAACGTGTGCCCATTAGATTCCCAGCGAAAACCATAAACATATCCCTTTTTTTAATAATTGTTTTCTTACATTCCAGAGTTCTTAGAACCTCTTACAAAAATTAACTCTCCTCCCCTCCTTGTTCTTTTCTCAAAATAATAACGAATGCAATGTCACCCTATAATATAGCTTCACAACAAATAATATCAAATGTACCTAATCTGCGTTTTATATAAATGGAAAGACAAATTCTTGTTACGTGTCATGACGAATAACACGCAACCATCGTCTTCGCCGTAGTCCTCGTTGTTGCAAAAGATTACAATCGAATATGCTAACGTGCATTATAAGCGACCTCCTAAGCCAACCTATCTCTCTCCATTTTCTCCATACAAACGGATGGTAGGTATTCAAATTCATATGAATAAAACGAGTTCCTAGCAGCAATTTAAATACGAAACAGATAGTCTTCTTCCACTTCTTCTTCTTCAATTGCATGATAGAGCACTCTTTCAGCTGTAGACATTCCCCTCGCGAGCAATAAAGCAAACAAGGATTCCCGAGAACGTGAATCAAGCGGTTAAACCTTCGTCTCCTATCCAAAAGTCACTTCACTTACACCCATACCCTCTTATATCCAAGCAAAGTATCTACATTCGTCGAGTATTTCAGCACCACAAACTGCTTCCTGACATTGGCACTGTAATTTATGAACACGTTTTCGTTCACTCCCTCTATATGTTTCGACTTTCGAGGTTGCAAAGATACACAGATAATTGCCTATCGCGAACGTTCTTCTTCAACAACGACACGGCTCACGGTAGCAATGCGGCCTCATCGTCGCATTGTCCTGGAAGTTTCCTTCTTCATAATCCTTGTGCTTCCTGAAAACCGGGATATGACACGAAATTATAACACGCCTTGTGTTTCTGTGTTTCTATTATTTGTCTATCTGGTAAGCTAGAGATGAGTGATAAGAGTGCGAGAGAGTGTGAGTTGGTAGGCTTGTAAATGTATATTCGCATCCATCCGGCTATTGTTTAACATTCTGCCTATACGAGGATACAAAAGTATCTAACGGATAGAAATGAGAGGAAATTTATGAATGTTTTCTTATTGTTTGGGATTAATGTTGCATTGGGGAAATTATCTACACGCACAATTAAGAGTGCGAGATGAACCTAAAGCGATAGCCTTGCTTGCATGCTGCGCGTCTTCTATTCAAGATATCAGCATGGAATTATAATTACAAATTGATCATTATCATTTTGAGTAGTTCCTTTCCTATATAGTAGCTAAGAGAGAGACATGACTTGAAAGGACTATCTGACAGTGAGAGGGAGGGGGGGGGGGAGAGAGGATAAAGGGCAGGCAATAGACATAAGGTGTATTTACGTTATGCAAATGCAGCATAAATTAGCCAGTGTAAATCGAAAACGATTATCTTTCATGATTGAAATCGAGGAGAGGTTGAATGGGGATGTGAATTTGTTTCATCATATGCACCCTGCAGGCAAAGCTTTCTGAGATGTCTTTATTCACTCAGCAGGATCTAGACTCTTACTCTAGTTACCAACGTACTTACAACACAAATGCGATATAAATTGGTAAATTATTTTGAAATATTATTAGAAGGATGTTATATCCTTAGAATAATAGGCTCAAATTTAAATGGAAGAAAGTGAGATGGTACCTTTGAGTCAGAGAATAATTGCTGTATGATAATGCAAACTTTATGAGTAAACGAGCTGGATAATTCTGAGAATCATTTACGTACTAATTATTATATTTTTGAATTCAATTTATTCAGGAAGAGTTTTTACAATGATACCTTAAAATTAAGGGATTTAATGGAAAGACTATAGAAATTTATATACTTAAGGATAAACAAATAAGGATAACTTGTCTGATTAAAATAGTAGTTTTTAATAGTGTTTAGTGTAGGGAATGGTGTTAACGTAGTGTTGGGCTCAAAGAAACCAAGTTTAACGATGAAACTACTTCAGTTCAAAGACATAGGTTCTAACTGAAGGTAGACTAGATTGAGAAAAATTAGTTCTTGCTAGTACGTATTATTATAAGATACTACTTACTTATTAGATAGATACTATTTTTAATGATATTATGATCCTGAAAACGCATATTTTTCAAAAAACCTATACAAATCATCTCAAACATTTTTTTTATTTTAGGTTTGGATAAATAATAAATTCAAATAAAAAATAATTATATTATTATTTCCTACAACTTTAATAGTTATACCTAGTTTTTTCCAGTTTATAAGACCAATTAGAATTATCTACTATAGCTTTACTTGTCTAAAAAAATACTTATAAATTCCAAATAAAAATTTCTGAGAACCTTTATTAAGATAATACTTGTTCATTTTCTCAGAATATTATAGCTGCTCCAAGAAAATCATGGTAAGATTTGAAAACTTTGATCCTCGTTCCAAATTGTACGTTATTTTTTCTTCGAACAAACATCAATGTGAGTAAAAAATTTTGTAAAATTTGCATTCTCAATCCTTTATTTATTCTTGGTATAATTCGAATTCTTTAATTTCATCAATCATCAAAGGGTTAAAGGAATAAAGTTATTAGATGCCCATCCATCATTCTGTCAACCTACTTGTTACCAAGAAAATGTAACAAAGTTACCAACAAACACAGTTTTTCTTGCTGTCCTCTGCTATGGCAAGTAACTTCTATTTTTTTTTTTATTTCTTTCACAAAGCTCAAAGCATCTCAAGAGCATCAATTCACAGAAAAAAGAATGAAAGAAGAAGAAAAAAAAATCATCTGACAATTTTTTTTCTCCAAGAGCTTTTAATACACGAATAAGGCAATCTAATTATCAACCCAACAACCCTGAACTGTCCTTGAATATTTACGCTTCTTTTCCCAAAGGTACAAGTTCTTCAGTTTTTTTTTTTTTTTTGTTTTTCTGTTTTCAAGCTATAAAATATTATGTAGAGGCCCAAAGTCACGTTCATTACTGAGATATTACTAATTATAATGCAAAACAAAAACTTGAACATGAAACACACACAGACCAAAGAGAACAAGAATAATAAGAGAAGAAGAATAAAAAGAATCCACTCTTTTTAAGGACCTACAATTAGTTTTGTTCTAAAAAAAAAAATATGAAGAAGAAAAAAATGAGCTTTTATATCCCCAAGGATACCTATATTGCATTGCTCGTTGCACTATTCATAAAGTTCATTACCATCCTCTCTAGAGAGAGACTGTGAGAGGTGAGGGTGAGAAAGAGAGAATGCTTGAATAAGTGAATTCCATTCTATCTACAAAGTACCCGGCATGTGTGCGAGATTTTCAAATTTCTAAAGCTAAATAGATAAAAGCCAACTTAACGATTCACACTTGAACGCCCACTCCCACACGCCCACTTTATCCACTTTATATCCATCCCCCTCTCTTCGTTCCTCTCGGCTTCTTCACATTCAAAAGTGTCATTCACATGAAACACATTTTGTCAGTTTTTTTTTTTTTTTTTTTTATTTTGTGTTTAAATAAACTACAACTAAGGATCTTCTATGTTTCACGCCTTTCTCTCTAAGCAACAACTCCCAGTACTGATGCTGCTGCTGCAACAACAAGGATATAATGTGAATGAATGATAAAACGCTTGGCAAGTCTATATATGACTAAGGACTAACAGCAGCGAGTCACTTGTTAAAAATACAACACGAAAAAATATTATAAAGAATTTCACTATGAACACAGCACCGAATTAAAGTCCTGCAGACCGTGAAACCCTTATTATTCATACCTGACTGCGAATAATAAAGGATAATAAAGACAAACACACATATACAGACAAGCTCACTCATATCATTCAACGATAGAAACAAAAGAGGTTGTTTTATACAGGAAACAAACAAAACGTCAGAATTTTTCACCAGTGAATTGATGATTATGATGGATCTAACTCCTTAAGGATTCCACGTCCTCGCATGTTTGTTAAGGTTCGTCACGCTCTAAGTTGTTTTATTTCTTTGTATTTACGCGAATATTGTGCCTATATATAGAAGAGTCTTGCGTAAATGTGTGATGGTAATGAAATTTCACTTCATATTTTCAAAAAAAAAAAAAAAACAAGCAGATATTTCAAAAGGACCTCTCTTTGGGGGTAAAGTTTTGTCTTTTTGAAACCTTTGCCGGTGTTTTTTTTTGCTATTTTACCTATTCAGCGTTATTAAGTTGATGGATTGTATCTCGTGTGAGCCAGCGAGCACACGCTAAGAATATTTTTCATATATTTTTTGAAATAAACAATTGCTAAGTGGTAAGGAACGGATATCGTTCTGTGTCAATGAGCTCATAGGATGGGGTTAAATACAGTTCTCTCTGTCATGCTGGAAATTCTAAAGGTATACTAGTACCTAGTAGTTGTTGTTGTTTTTTTTTTTTGTTGCATGATACAATAATGAACTGACATGGTGTGTCTTTATACAATGAGTCTCTGGAGTACTTTTTTCCTGGCTCTGTTTTATCTTTTGAATTTGAGCTATGGGAAATAAGAATTTTATACACTTTTGTGACGCATTATGTTTATGCTTTCTTTTAGTTTATTAAGAGAACAAAAAACACAACAAAACAAATAGAAAAGGGACTTTTTTATTGAACGATAAGACACAATGGTAGTGCTGTTTGTCATATAAATGATAATTGGAAGGTAAAATATGATGAGTGAGGCAGTGAATAGAAGGAAATTAAATGTTTTTTTTTCAGAAGTTGATAAAATGATTTTCATAAATTTTGAGGAGAAAATTGATTTCGAATAAAAACAACAAAAAGTATTTCAATTCAAAATTTATTAAAATAACGAAATCGATTAGTGTAATAATTATTTTTCTTTTTTTTTTTTCAAAGAAATTTGATGTTTTTAAATTTAGTTTTTAGGTTGCGCATACGCCACCGGTTCCACTATTTTATGAATGATATTTTTTAAACTGTATGAGATCCTCAACCGTAATGCTAATTGGAGATATGAACGCAAGAATAGGCCTAAGAGCAGGAGTGATGAACGAAGTTAATGGAACTAGCAGGCAATCAAAAGAACTATTGGACTCCGAATTCAAAATGGCACCAGTTTGAGCGACGCGACGCTTGTGGAAAACTTACATTTGTCGATGACCAAGGTTCATAAATGACTGCAGGAAACACATTTGCATAGTAATTGACTCCATGTTTGTGGTTTTCATAATCATTCAATGATAGACGAAAGATATCTAGTTCGTGGCGCAATAGCAACAGCCTTTGTTTAAAATTGAGAGTTCACATGTTAAATCACCGTTTTTTGTTACGCTGAACTTTTTTTGTTTATTTATTCGATCGCATAAATTCTTTCACCGAAACGAATTTAATAGTTTGCTGCAAACGAAGTTGAAGTCGAAAAATTACTATCCAACAAACGAAAAGTCTTTTGACGCAAACGATTTTTGTTTGTCTGCATTCTACTTAAATCATAAATTATACAGTTCATAGCGGAATGACAGGTGTTACTCCATTTTTTTTTTTGTATCTTTCGCAGAAAGTGTTTAACCCTAACGAATTTACCAATTTGCTGCAAACAAAGCCAAAAAATTGTCCAGCAAACAAAAAAGTCGTTTGAGCAATTTTTTTTCGTTTACCGCAATCGATTTGTTCTCAGTGCACGAAACATTCATGATTAGTTAAAAAAAAAAAAACCTTGCTCACCAGAATAATGTAAAGATTTTCAAACACATGATCCCTGGTTGTTAACATTAAAGTGTCCAGGTTTACTATTTGTGCTTTAAACCAACCCATAAAGTTTTTTTTCCCTAGATACCTACTTCAGTTATGTTGTCTCCTTAAAGAATATAAAAAAAGTTATTTATTTTACCATCCAGAGAGCTTATTCTATTTCTGCCATTGCACATCTGCACCAAAGTTATAATAAAATTAAAATCGACAAGCAGCATCAGAGTAATAAAATGAAAAACAAAAACGAAATAAACCCCTCTAAATCTTAGAAGAAGCAAAAAAAAAGAGGAAAAATATAAAGTTAATAAAATATGCACCCCTTTAAAGTTTTACAACTCTCTTCCTATACCCCCCCCCCTCCCAACACATAACTGAAAACCTCTTTCATTACTCCCCACGATAAGGAACTCTCAAATAGAATGTTATCTGACTAAAAAACAAGAAACAGCCAAAAAATTGCATCGTATATTCGCTTTCTTTTTGACAGCTGAATCAACGCCAAACGTTTAACGAAAATGTCCTCCCCTCCCCCCTACACCCTTCCTACCTTTGAAAGAATTACAAAAATACAACAGCAACCTCACTTCATTTACCCTCTGTGCAAAGAAACAAACAAAAAAAAAAAACAATTTGATGACACACGTTCACGCGCCCGCCGCACGTCCCACACTCTCCACAAGCGAACGTTTTACATTATTCGCTTACAAAAAATCGTGATTGAAATTTTCAACGAATTTGTCGCGAAGCAAAGCGCCCTCTGCCACGATTTCTTATCTCTTTCTTCGAAATTTCTGGCTAGCAATAAAAATCCTATAAGAAAAAAAAAAATCTTTAGAAAATTTTCTTAAACAAAAACTTACCTCCCTTGGATCACACTTTTAAGCAATCAAGACGACACGACTCTCTACGGTGATGGTGCTCCTGTTTTTTATTGTTTATTGCAAATCGTACAATTATGGGGGTGGCACACACCCCTACCCCTGTCAATGCTCCCCTAGTTTTACACTCGCTCTAGAGACACCATGTGGTTGTTTCACTTGAAAACTAATCCCACTTCTGAGATAGCGAACGACTATTGTATGAATCCACTTTAAGTATTTTTGTTTGTGTGTATGGGAGTGTGTTTTTGATTTTGTGTATTTTTCAAAAAAATAATCGCATCAACGATTCACGTAGAGAGAGAACCAGCAAAAGGATATATGAGCATTGCACAGGCACCTCTCTCGCTCTTCAGTCTTCACAAGCAGTTGTACACTTTTCAGAAGTAGGTTCTCGTACCCACCTCGTATACAGCTAGCAATGTGTCCTTGGATTGTGTTGGCAATTGCAACGATTTTGTAATTTTCTCCTCTGGTGTCACATTCACACTCCCCATAGTGATTTCGAATGCAATGAGTGTTATCCTGGTGATATATGAGTGTCAACTCCCATTGCTTGCACCCCCTAGAGAGGGCGGGCAGATCGTTTTCCACTCAGAGTTCCTGGTTGCTGTAAACAGATTTATGAAAATGACTCCAAGTGTACGTGACTACTTTGGGTTCGTTTTTAACAACAATACTGAAGCGGGAGCAGCAGAAGCAGCAGCCAGCAACCAATGAGACGAACAAACACGTTGCATTGCAAATTGCAACTGCGGTTGTAAAATAATTTCGTAAAGTCTCCTGCTAAAGGACATTTATCTAACAACTCGCGTCATTGGTCCGAAAAGATTAGTTCCACTCAATGTGATTTCCCTCTTAGATGAAATAACATCAGAAGTGCGGTGAAGTGACGAAGACTGGGGGCTTACAACGGGGAATGAATAGGTATCACCATCAACAAATTTATTCATTACTTATTCTCCATCATAGACTTTTCTATGACACCGATCCACCCCCAACCCCCATCGACCGACCATCAACAAAAGAAAGGAGAGTTCATCCGTCAGGAGAAAGTGGGCCTCCGCAGTTAATTTAATGGTCCGTAATTTTTCCATAAACAAAGCACTTCTTACCAAAACATCAAACCAACAAAAAACTTATGACCAAGCAATAAGATGGGGGGTCCAGGGGTCTCGGGTCCTGGTAAACTGGCAACTGGCAATGATGAATAAATGGAATTTTCGTTTCTTCCCCTATACTATGCCAAGTACCAGTATATTCCATCTAATATATTTTATGGTCGGTATCCGGGAATAATATATACACGCCGACCCCCCCACACCTACTTTAAATATAATTTTGGGGGTGAACCAGCTCAATGGAGGTAATTTTTGGTGGAGCATAATGATTGCCCCTCCCCCCGTCACACATAATATTAAACTCTGTAGAGTCATGGTGGAAATTGATGCAGATCCCCTAATGAATTAGGAGTCTATTAAAATGCTAATTTAGTTTTCAGAAGGAAAGAGGGAGGGGGGGGGGTTGTTGTGAGTTTAATATGGACAGTACACACGAGGGGTTTATTTAATAACATTTTTTTTTTTATTATTCCTGGAATAGGGAGATTCATCGTTCTTGTATCATCATCGGCCCTACACAAGAGTGTTGTTGTTCCTCTCTGGGTGCTTACATACCTTTTTTTGTTTAGTTTTTATTACTAATGAAGAGAGTTATTTTGTTGGTGTAGGAATGGTAGGTAGTGTGTATAGGCAAAGTTAATTAAAGATTATGGAATGCATGTTTCATAAAGCATAAAGTTTCAGGTTTTATTATTGAAAATGTTTTGACCTTTAATGAAAATATATATGTTGAATTAGAGAATAGAAATAATGTACCTAGAGGACGACGGACGCACGGTAGGGAATTCTAATTGCAGAGAGTTTCCTAGGATATATTTACTAGCCAGATATACAATAACAATTTTTACTTTTAGGCTTTTGGGAATATTTCGGAAAGGTAATTATTCAAATCTAGCAGAAGGCATTTAGAATATACCTACTCGTACATTAGTTGTAAAACTTTAATATTATAAGCCATGAGAACTAATGGAATAAAAATGTGGTAATATTGTAGCTTTTGGCTTTGAAATTCTATTCATTTCTGATTTGTATATTATATATTATTTAAAGAATAATATATGAACCTGTTTAGATTGCGGAGAGTATTAAGTCCGGACTTGTGAGTACCATTATCTTAGACTCCCCAAATACATTCTCAAACAACAACAACGACTCATACATTTTTGATGTTCTTATATAGGAAACACATTTCGATGTTTATGTTTTCTTCCTACTACAATTTTCTCTCGCCTACAAACTGCCATGAGGCCAAAATTAATCTTCCCAATCATAAAACGGTCTAACTTACATTATTATGTTCAAAAAAATATAGATTTTTATTTAATTTTCGAATGAATCTTTAATGCCATCGATACAAACAAAAGAGCTGATCAGCAAACTTGATTATTATCTATCTAAAATGAACAATGATAATAGTTAGTGTAGTTTTGTTTTAAATTACAATCATCAATAGAATCAATTGGAGTCTTAAAATTATATTGTAAATAACGGGCTTCCGACCCGTTAGCAGTTTTGCCAAGACAAAATTCATGAAGAAATCTAAATGCGAATCGGAAATTTGTAAAACGAAGCGAACCATACAATTTTGAAAAAATAAATCCTAGTAAAAATAGTATCTTTAATGTTTAGACTTTGATAATCCATAAGTTTAAGAATAACTGCTTTTTATTAGAATAAAACATTAAAATAGATCCACCATTAAAAAGAAGAACATTTTTTTACCTCTCGCCTACCAAAAAACACGGTATCTTCCCACTTAGGACTTCTCAAAAAATATGAATTAGATCCGAACTACTCTTTGGTCACTATTATTTTCTTCAAACAAATCTTCGTTATGATTATGATCTATTGACATCTTTTCTTAAATAACTCTTTTTTGCAAACAAAAATTTCTTATTGCATATTATTGAAAAGCTTTTTTAAATTATTAATGTAATTAGCAAAGTTCATGTGTTTGGTGAAACCAAAAGTACAAATACTTTAGAAACTAATAAAACTTTTCACTTTGCAGAAAAGAACTTTTCACTTCGCAAATTTGTGTTTCGTGAAAAATATTTAGCAAAAGGAAAATTTTTCAACTTTGTGTTTCAATAAATATCCTCCTTGTAAATTTTCGGTTGGTGAAATGAAATTTGCAAAGTAAAAAAGAAAAGTTGCAAAGTGAAAACTGAAAAGTGTACAAATATTTAACTTTTGAAATAAAATTTCTTATTAACGTTTGGTGATATAAAATTTGAACGAACGAATTGAAAAATTTAAAACTGAGAGTGCTTGGTGAAATATGTGCCCATTCTTAAAAAAAAAAGAAAAAAAAAACAACAAAAAAGTGGATGCGTATCCAATAAGTTTTGCTTTTTCATATATCCACATAACCATACCCCTTCTTACGTGTATATATCCTAAAATGTTTATTTTCTCTTCATAAAAAATTTAGCTGCCTATTAGGTTCAGAAAAGGTACAAATCAAAAAGGGACTCCAACTTATATTCTAAAAATCATGAAAATGACTTTATAGCCTTCACACTATTATCAAGTGTGGGTCTTTTTATGTAGCCATCCTCCCTCGATATTGCCCCCTCAACCATAGCATTTTCCACAGATAAATTTGACAAGAAAGAAAAAAAAAAAAAAACTTCATGAATCAGGGGTTAGATGAACCAAACATAAACTTTATCCATGCGACACTAAATGGATGTTCACAAAAGCACAAAAAAAGGTGGATGCGAAGATAGAGATAACGATAGAGCAGTAAATCCCCCTTCGCCTGTGTTCAAATCTCCATCAAAAAAGATAAATATATATTCTAAAGATGTAGAGGACTTTAAATGCAAACACCAATACTTACCCATCATAAAATATCCTGACATACCGTTCCCAAAACTTTACTTCAAGTGCTCCTTTTGATATGTATGATATGCTATCCGTTTTAAAGGTTGTTTTTCTTCGGTTTTTATATCTGTTTTTCTTCCATTTTCCTGTACTATTCCAGTACTCGTAGTTTCGTTTGGTTCTATTCCGTTCAATATATGTCCTGTCACTCCTTCAAGATATAGAATACGTGACATGCATTTCTGGATCAATTTTCATCGTTTTTGATTCTTCTCCTTTACTTCTCCTGAATGTAGGAAAACATACAAACACTCAAAGTAAAAAAAAAAAAGGGAAACGATGACTACGTTTTGGCAAAAGGACCTCGCGATACACAAACCCAAACTCCATCCACTTCAGAAGATGTTCCCCAGAGAATATGATTCCAGAACTCATAAAAGCTATTTTGTTATCTTTCAAATGCATGTCTCGATCAAAAAGACTTGAAAGTATGTATATAAGACGACGAGAGGGCATCCATCCAGGATGGAGCATGAAGGGCGGATTGATGTTGAGAGTTTATGATCCCGGACTCTGAAGTGGATAAACAAAATGGAGTGGTTTGGGACTTTTGGGATTATCCTCCAAAAAGGACAATCTTAATTGAAAGGATATACTCGTATATTCCGAAAGGAACAACATCACCAGGATGGTAAATCGAATTAAAATAAAATTAAATAATGACCCATCGACAGGAGAGTCGTCCTTGTCATCGTCGTCGTCGATGTTTTATTTTCTTCAATCTGACAAGCATTGCAAACGACTATGAAAATAAACCAACTACAACAACAACAACGACTGGCGAAATGACTATGACTACGAGATTCGAGATTGATTGCCAAATTTTGGTTGTCATCGTTGTCGTCTCCCTTTAAAAGTAAATGAGAGAAATCCTTGTGAAACTTTAATTAAAAATTCAGACAGGATGCCAGCAGCTGATGTGATTGCAGCATCTGAAGCAGGAGCAGGAGCAGCCAGCCCAATTCAAGCCCGCAACTATATACTTTACGATACGATACGATACGAACGAACGACACATTTGTAACGCACGTTTGCATTTCGTTAGCAAACGGATTCGAATTCGAATATTTTATTAAATTCGATTTACTCCCTCGCATCCTTGTTTGTGTTTCATCTGTGTGTGTGTGTATGTGAGGATATCGTTGATATGGTAGTGTTTGTGTTTGCGATTTGGCTTTAATGCATTCAACTGATGATGCTGTGATTACATTTACGCAAGGGATTCTGGAGATTGTTATCCTGGAAGTTGACATAGGGGCGATGTAGGTTGGTTCGGTTTTTGTAGGGGATAGGGGGTAGGTATCAATTGTTTCACCTGCAAATATGCAGATGACAACAAACAGGATTCGCACATACTCACCTGAAATGGGGATCCTGTTTTCTGTTGTTGGTGATGATGATGATGATGATGATGCCGAAGCCGATATGCCGCTGATGATGATGCTCCTTCCTATACTCCCATACTTCTGCTACAGCTATGATGTTGATGATGATGATGGTGATACACAAGAGCCTCATGATAATTGTATTAAAATAACGGATTATTGAAATAGTAGATATTTGTATTCCATTGGGGGAGAGACCTTAGTAAAATGAAATTATCCCGTAATTAAATTTAAGTGATTTAATTGAAAGGGATTTGCATTTGTGGCAATGTTTCCGTTTGAACGCCTCAAATTTTCCATCCATTGTGAGGGAAGAGCTGGAGTTAAGGACTTTATGCATAATATCGCCCAGTTTTGGAATCAGTTAAAACACCTTACATACATCTCTGACTCTTTCTGTATTTGAAATGGAATCTAGTATTGCATTTGCAGATGCCACTGTGAATTAAGATTATTTTGAATATTTATTCACAATAACAATAATTTCGGTTTATTATTTTAAAATCATTTTACCTATGACTTTTGGAAATTATTTTTTGGCTTACCACAATTGAATGAAGAGGTAATACGTTGTGGAAGGCATTTTAAATTGATGAAAAGATTAATATTCGATTTCTATGTATTAGACCAGTGCCAATCAAGTTTTCAGAGGGCCAAAGTTGAAAAAAATTAATAGCAGGATAAGGATAAGGGTGGCGGGAAAATATAGGATTGGAAAATTGGGAGAAAGGGTGGGCGAAAAAGTAGGGTGGCTGTCGAAAATCTTGGTTTTTTAACAATTTCTATCAAAAGTAGACCTTTCGAAAAATAAAATAAAAATATAACTTCAAAAATATTTAAAAGATGGGTTCGTTTTGCTTAAATCCTCTTTTTTTAGGTTAGAGTAGAAAAAAAACACAGTTTTGCAGAAAACATTGTCAAAAATTGGAAAAAAAAAAACAAAAAACGTATATTTTAGATAAATTTTTACGAAAATGACAGCATTATCAGCCAGCAAGGAGAGTGGTCACGTATCCGCTTGTTATCCATTGTGAGCGATTCCGGCAACCATATCAAGATGAGATCTTTCTTACGCGTTATTTATCACTTTAAATATTGAATGCCACTGCGTACGACACACCTACGGCCTTTGCTATACTTCACACATTTTAGTTCATGAATGGTCTTAATAGCAACTTCTTCACTACGTTTTCCAAGTGCCCTGGGTGTTCCTCATCAAAAATAGATTAACGGACCACTTTATAATTCGTTTGAATAAATTTTGTTCTTTTACCATTTCATCGAAAAACCCGACACTCCAAAAACAAAACTTCTGTGAATTATGAAATGCTAAACCTCACAACAAGCTACAGCATACCTACCATCAGCTTAACCTTGCAATCTTTGAGTGGCCTTTTGTGTCAAAACTCGAAAAACAAACAAAAGTTCAAAAAATCTGATAGCTCCAAAGATAATTTACAACCATAACTGAAATGACCAACAAATAAAAACAATCAAAACAAATATTTTCACGGTCAAATGGCTAAAACACAAAATTTTACGAGTATATTGAAACTGCAATTTGTCTCTGTCACTGATTACATAGAAATGTTTCCTGTTCATGACCTACTGAATAGCCCAACACTCATTTATGTACCTACATAACCCGCATATCATATATAATCCTCGCGAATCATCGCATATATGTATAAAGAATGTCTAAAACTTCGCCAAGGAAAAAATTAGAAAGCCAACAAAAAACACGACGAATAACAAACTCTTCGTATAGACCTTCCGGGCATTTGGCCAAAACAACAATCAAACTTTATAATATCTTTTTTGTGTCCAAAATGTACATTTTATATGCCCGCCAGGAATCTTATCAACAACCAAAAACTCTACAAAAAAAAAGAAGAAATATTCCTAAATCCAAATCTGAAAGTCTCTCTTGGAAAATGCTGGCACAAAACTGACATACCGCGTACCGACTGCATACACCACCACCACCACCACCACGAATTGCTCCACCGCCAAACGTTATGAGAGACCATTGGACTTTTCGAGTTTTGGTATATAGTATGGTTGCTTTTTGTACTGCGTTGCCTTTGCCTCAAATGACTACTACAGACGCGAGCGGAGGCGAGTCAGTGTCCTTGTTTTTAGGGTTTTGTTAACATAGCCCAACACAACGGAAAATTGCATTGCGAGTTGTTGCAACCACGACGCGGCATATAGACCAGTTGAAGCTCAATGGTTTGAATACAGCGGTTACGGAACACGATTTGATCTGCATTCTTCAGTTAAGTTGCATGAAGGAACAAAACATAAAAACTACACAGAAATATAGACCTTGATTGTGTAGAAGCTTTTTTGAACACACTCCATGGTCTCGGGCAAAAATCAGCTCCATCATGAGTTTTATTTTTTCGAAATAACGTATACCTAGGGAAGTTCTGTTCAACTATTATGCATTCACTTTATTTGGTCGTCTACAGGGAGGTAGTTTGCTTTTGAAAATTGGATAAGGCTCAAAATAAAACCTCATTTGCCAGATTTTTTTTTTTTTATTTTTATGATTTTCTGTTCTTTGGAAAAAAAAACTGTTTTAAGGAAATATGGAAAGGTCTAGGAAACTTTTAAGGAATCTCGAATTACAAGAACTAAACAAAATTTGGAACAATTTTTGGGATAATGTAGAAACAAATCGTGGACTAATCTATTAATTTGATTTTATGTGCACTACGGCGTATACGTAATTTTTTTTTTGTATTATTTGCCTTTACATAACTTTATAGTCTGAGATCCCGTCATAGGACGACCTACCCTCATCGCTAAAGCAATTCAGACCTATATTTTCATAAAGGTGGTGTCCTAAGAAACATTTTGCACATCGGGTGGCCAAGCAATATCCTGATGTCAAGGCATAGGGTTGCCAAGCGTTATACATAGTTCAGTATTTCTGTTTTGTTCAATTCATCCGCCACAGCAAGTCTTAGAGGTGTAATAAAAGTATGACATCAGAGAAAACTTAATTTTAAATTTAGATATTCTGGATTTTTTGAAATTTGGAATTCCAGTTGGGTAAATAAGAGCTTAAAACATCGAAATCCTGTTACTTCTCCGTACACGTAGTATAAAGGATAAGTATAGTGATTGGCACAACGGTACGGAAAAGATTGGGATTTTCAATACTATGTAATTCATTTTTTTTTAATTAAATGTTATACAGAGACAATGATTGATATTGGAGTCGAAGGATTATAAAAATACATGAAAGTAACGTTTACAAGTAAAATAATTAAAAAATCTACAACTTTCGAGATTTGAAAATTGACAAATAATTCTCCAAAAATCATTTAAACATTTGTATTTAGGTAGTTGGAAATAAGATTTTAAATTATTTTGCACCAAATTTTGAATTTAAGCTTCTAATAACGGTACCTCCCATAGAACCGTTTTTTTTTTCATTCTTGTATTCCTCTTAAACGACTTCACCAATTTTGATGATTTTTCTTATACCTAAGCTCCTTAAGAACTTTAAAATTACGTTGATATGAAAATTTTCAAAAAAAATATTCTTTGGATTTTTTAAAAATCTTATTTTTTTTTTTTTTTTGAAAAAGCAATTTCTCAAATATGGGTCACTGTATTTTTTTAAGTTTTGGTTTAAGATGTGTAATAATATTGTCTTGAAAATGGTACACCAATTTTTTTTTTTAAAGAAAGTTTGAGATTTTGTGTATATAAAAAATTATTTTTTTTAAAAACTTTTGTTTTTTAATAAAATCATACTTAGATCAAAGCTCAAAACAATTAAAGAAGTTGTTTATGTAATTTTTGTAATAAGGCGACTTCGAGGATTTTGATGAAAATTTTTACACAAAAGGATTTTATCAATTTTAAAATTGTGACTTATCAAAATTTTCAAAAAATAGTTCTTTTGTTTTTTTAAAAAAAAACTTTCGAAGTTTCTTTTTGAAAAATCAATTTTATGAAAACGGGTTAGTGTTTTTTTTTAAATTTTAATCTTAGATGACCATCAAATGGCACGGTACTACCTTTATTTACAAGAACACCACTCAGGCTATTTTCCACCCCCTCTAACTCCTCATTAAATTAGGCCAGGAATTTAAAATTCAGTATTTGTAAAGGTAGTCAAGAACACCCAGCTCAGAAAATTTCATTTAATAAGCAAGAGTGGGTTATGAGATACAGGGCTTCAAAAATTGCAAGAACCGTAATTGACTGACTCACTCACTGACAGGTCATTAAAATTATGGAGAACTTCCCGTAACCCTAGAACCTTGAAATTTTGCAAAATGACAGACTTGGGTAACAGAAACAATCAAAAATTTGAAAATTTGTATTCAGTGGTCGTGGCATTCGCCCATACTCACTGAATTGGCCCAATTCAGATTCGGCCCCATTTTTAATCACCGTAGTCTTGAAATTTTGCACAATGGTAGACTTGACGGTGCATATAAGGGAAAAAATTTAAGAATTTCCAGTCAGGGGGCGTGGTATCCATCCATATTCTCTAAATAATTCTAAGATCATCGTATAGTTTTGAAATTTTGCACAATGGTTGGTCTTGCGATACATATGAACAAATAAATCGAAAATTTTAGATTTTGCATTCAGGGGACGTGGTATCTGCCCTACTGATTTTCAAAATAATGAAGTAATCTAAAACGGGAATACTTGATTCTCAAAAAAATTGATGGTTTGAGGATTTTTATGTATAAAAAAATATTTGTTTTTAAAAAACGGTTCTAACGACTTTCATTTTTTTTAAATTTATCTTTCTTAATGGAATAAAATGACATAACTAGTTTTAAGCCCAAAACAATTTAAGAAGTTGTTTCATTTTAGTAATGAATTTAATGTTTTCTTAACATTTCTAAGAAATAAAGCCACTCTATCGATCCACCCTCTTAAATTTTAGGACCTGCAAATCCGACTCTGTTCAAACTAACTCTATGCTCTAGGATGGTGGCTTCCAAGGACATGGTCATAAAATGTTGTTCTGTATAGAAACAGCCTATTCTGTGTGCACAACAACAGTAGCAGCAATCATAGGAATGCATCTATAATGTAAAGTCACTGTAAAGTGCTCGTAAAGCCGACAAAATAAAATACAAAAAAAAAAATGAAAATAACTGAGCCTGAAAATTTTGGCAGCAGCATCAACTAATTCAGCTGTGTCCTGTATATCCTCTCTCCTCCAATCATATACTCTTTGATTTTGATTTTTTTTTTTTTCTTGCGGAAAGGGTCTTTTCGCAAAAACCCGTGAAATGATAGCAAACACCAAATAAGAATAAATCTAGTATTTTTGTATAGCTCGCGCAGTCTTCTATAGTTTTATACGCCCGCTCACCCGTCTGAATCGCCACCACCCTCTTTCTCTTTTCATACGTAAAGAGAGAGAGAGAGAGAGAGTCACACACAAAGTCCTTTATTTCGTATAAATATCCTTGAATGCAACAACTAAGTCTGAATTTATAAAAATGCTCACTCTGTATTCGAAACAAAAGCGAATAAGGATTTACTGCACTTGAACTTTTGCCAAAGCGACATGGTTACAAACGAAAAATAGAAAATAAATAGAAAAAAAAAAAAAACAGAAATACCAGGGATAAAAGAATATTTATTATTTTTGAAATGTTATCCCTCTCTCTCTCTCTCTTCTAGATGCATAAACCCTACACCTGCCTTTCTCTTTATATAAAATTGCAATTTTGTTGTGTAATGGTTGTAGAGCTGTTATGGCCAGTGACTGGTAGAACACTATTATACGGGCTAATGCAACGGTTTATGTTTTTTTTTTTTTTTTTGTGGAGGGGGTAATAGGTGGAATGGGAAAGCTTGGCATCATCCTTTCACTGAACAGGATACATTGGTAGCATTTTTTTTTTGTTCGTTTGGATTTTCAAGAGTGTGAATGGAGCGAAAAAGGATTTTGCCAAATTGAAATTCTTTTCAAAATAATTTTCATTAATCGCATATGTGAATGGTTATGCGGTTAGATTTCCATGGGAAGCTTATAAGAACAGAATGTAGCTTTTGATGGGATCTAGTTAGATTTAAAAGCTTTGAGATTTAAGTTTCAATTTTGATTTTTTAAAAAGATTTATGAGGACTTTTATTATATATTTGTGGTAGAAATATTTTTTTCTTTTTTCTAGAGGCTAATTTTTGATTTGACGAAATGAGTCCTTTTAGTGGAAGGACCTTTATATTTCTTATCTACCTAAGATCCTTCCTTACGCTATTGATTTTTGTAAACATCCAAAAGCATTTAGTGTTATGATTTCTCATTTTGATTGCAGTTCAAATGCAATAAATTTCAATTTAGAAGAAATTCTATTTGGATTTTTTTTTGTGTCCTTGCATTCCAAAAACCTATTTCATAATTGCACGATAAAATTTATGTGTGCATCCTAAAGATGTCAATGTGTCGCAACGAGGTGAAATTTATAGAGTTTTCCACTCTTGCTGGGATAAATTTTTCAGCGTGCTTCCACTTTCACACTTTAACTTCTTTCATACCAAGATATTCTTCTACATTCTATCTGTGTGATTGCTTGCTTCCTTGTGCGGGTGGTTCCCCCTGATGTATAGGGGAACACCTACCCCCATTTTTTGTTTTTTCAAAGCGTTTTCATAATCCAATTGAATCCAACTCCCAATGTGGTGACAAGTTTAATGTAGAAATTGCGAGGAAAAAAAAAAGAAAATATTCCGAGAAATGATTTTTGTATCTAAAATGGAAAATGAAAGCAAGAATGAAGCGCTCATAAAGAAATATTTATATGTCACCGATAACGGTATTTGGGGCATTCAGTTTTTTCTTCTGCATTTTTTTCTTTATTTTTTTTTTTTTTTTCATTTTGCTTCGTTGTCTTTCGTTCTATAAATGCAAATCAGCAAAACGAATTGGTGGAACGTTTTAAGGTTTTTTTTTTCGTCTTTTATATGGATGGTGTTTGGGGTTAGGAGGGAAAAAAAATTATATGGCACAGATCTGGATTGAGGTGTGAACAGGGATAATCTCTCACCTCTATGTACCATGACAGCCATGGCATCAACAGAAAATAATAATCTCGGAAATTTTTATTAAATTTCAATTTGATATGAAATTTTTTTTTTCGCAAGAATTTATGGATCTGATAAAATTATTGATTTGATTTTTTACTTCTTTAAGTTGTATGAGTTGAATATTATGAGTTATATAGGGAAGTTAGTTTTCTGTTTGATTGAAATTCCTGTTGGGTATGGAACTTCAGTGGCAATGTATGATAAGAATAAGCTCATTTAAAGTTTAACTGTCCAATGGGAAACTAAGAACTATGTAGAATTAAACGTATCAAAATCTTAATTATGAGTATTGAAGCTGTATCGAAAAAACTTCACTGCCTTCCATTCTCGGTATGTATATTACAACTAACACTGTGTGACACTGAAAATATACGCAGGCGGGACCTATCAAATTTTTTAGAGCTGGTTTCACTGATTAAAAAACGTAGCACCCCCAAAATCTGGAGTTAGGGTCCTTACGCCATTGCAAAAAATTTAGCTTCGTCCATTTTGGGTTGTTACGGAATTTGTACATATCGTTTTGTAATTTTTTGCAACAAGCTCAACAAAACGTGAGAGGTCCCTGCCCGAATATATTTTTTTACCCTGTTTTTGTCAAACAGTGTAATTAACCATTATATTCCACTATGAGTGACCATAAGTTTACCCTGGAGCACGATTTCAGATGTACTGTTAAGGGGCACTATTAAAGATTATTTTTTTAGGCACGCAACACGAATGCAACAAAATTTGAGGATAAAAATTAGCTTTCTGTCAAAAATGACGACCAATCATCACTAATTTATCGGTCGATATAATAAACGTAACGAAAATTCAAAGAAATAACATTGAAAAACTAACCACAGGAGCACTTCGCTCTTCTCCAACGGAACCACTCTAAGCGTTATCTTCTACCACTTGACTTATATGGCGGAATAACTTAATAAAAAACGATCATTACAGACCTGACGGCTATTAAAATTATTATATCAGTTTGGCTACGTCAGACGTTTTCTTAACGTATCAAGCAAAGCCGAGCAAAACCAATTACAACTGAGTTTTAGATCAAAATGGGTGTTGGAGAAATGATCAAACGAATGAAATTATATTTTTTTCAGAATCAGTTTTTGAGATTGGCTTGCAGAACACAAAACCAATACTTTCCCTATAAAGCAAGTAAAAACTCGAAGTTTTAATGAAAAACAAAAGTGGAGAAGTCCAAAAAAGTTAGACCTTCATCCATTACAAAAAGTCTAGTCAAATCATACCTAGAACACGCCTAGTGCATTTAAAAAAAAAATTAAACGAATGCTCATTAAGACAACAGAAAAAAAAAACAGTTTTCTTCCCTTTTTCGTACTGCTGACACTTTTTAAATAATTAAGTAGCAAAAAAAAAACACCAAAAAAATGATGAAGAATTTGCCATTTCTAAGAAAGAAAAGGTTTACCCCTAACTTTCAGTTTTGCTTTCAAAAATTTGTTCTTAATTATTAAATACTCTTCGGTCAAAAGGTTTTGTTTATACTGAATATTTTTGTAAATATTACTTCAATGGTAATTATTCCATGGTATCCTCTCCACCATTAAATTTCTAACAGAAAGAAATTGATCATATAAGAACCCAACTCAACCCCATCATCATTTCTATAACATTACTTTGCTGAGGTATAAACAAAAAAAAAACCTATTTCATATTGAAAAGGTTTTACTGTGACAGTTGACTTAAAGACCACAAAGGATTCACACAAACGTTGTGTTTGCTATGATATCCTTAAACAAAATTGTCAACAAAAAACGTCGTCGTCCACATGCAAATATGTTTAATGGGTTCCCCCGATAGCTTGAATAATTGTATATACTACATATCTGATGGTCCCACCTCTCTATAGGGATAACCCCATCTCGGCTTACGACTGCTTCCCCACAGAGGATAACGTCACAGGGATAATTAAATATTTATCAGTTTTTGTCAGCCACCCCTCTTCCATTTTTTTTTTGTTTTTGTGTGAAACATAAGGCAGCGGATAGAATTCAAGGTGTGAAGATATACAGAGAAGAAGAGAGGTTAAGACTCGGTTTAACATTGAGGGCATGTTAACTCGATAAGCGTCTCACGACAGGTCCTCTTTTTCCTGGCATCCAGCTCCAAGTAAGGTAGACACATTATATCGAAGGGTTGTTTACTACGAGATTGTATAAGTTTAGCATAGACGACACACACACGTTGATTAAACATGATAGTAAGGACGCAATAGAAATGCTTGTACGAAAAACCGCCCAAAATATTACGCTAATCTCGGTTTTTTTCTCCTTCTTTTTCTTCTATTTTGGATTTCCATTTGGCTGTTTTTCCTTCTAAATGTTGTTTTTGGTTGTTTTCCATATACAGATTGGATATACCTACACGCACAGGAGTCCTGGCGGGATTTAATGTTGATATGGGGGTGGGGGCGGGGGGGACCTGATGTTTTTTTGTGGGTTAGTATAGATAAAAGAGGACAAGAACAGGAACGATGAAGGATGGGCTGGCTGCCTGCTTGCTTGCTTGCTCCATTTCAATGAGGATTGCGTGAAACGAAGTGATAAATTGGCAGATTGTAATCTTTGTCGTTGAAGATAATTAGTACATTACGGCTGCTGCTGAAAAACTCCCATCCCCTATTTGTAGACATTTTTGGGGAATTTTAGGGGCTCATTTCTAGATCAAGTATGTATGTTTAATTGTGTATATGTCACTTTCTGTCTAGTGAAGATGATTTATAGTGCGACATCAATTTGGCTGCAAAAATATATTATATCTATTTTTTTTTGTTATGTCTTAATGAGTTAGGAAGGCTTTGGCAGTGGCAGTGGCGGGACAGTCTAATAAATTCTATTGGCCAGGCAGAGGGCGGGCAAAAGAATTCCGGGAGGAATTTTCATGATAATGGAAATCAAAAAAAAAACAACACAAAAAAAAATACATAATTAATTTATACACGGTGTAGATTAATGGGGACTTATAAAAATTTATATAATCTACCTTTTGAGTTGTGCTTCAGCATAGAATACCTACTTGCCTACTTACCTTCTATACAAAAAGATTTCAGATTCTTCAGCTGGATTTATGGAAATAGGCGTCTATTGAGTAGAAAAAAAAAGAAAAGTTAGATTAGATAGGCTAATGTAAATTGATGACATTCTTCTTGAGTCTTGACAAAGACTCTAATTATTATTAAGGCTTGCCATTTTGACTGTTACGCCACTTTTGAAGAATATAAGATTATTATTAATGATTATTTTTTGAGAGACAGAATTTTTTTGGGGGGTGAGTAGCACGAAATAATGTATGACAATAGAAATTTCACATCGAAATGGTGTAGTTAATGAATGTTTGTTTTGATTTTATGAATTTTTAGAAAAAATGACTTAGCCAGCCAAATCGTGGTATTAGATTTTTGCTACTTGTGTGGGTAGTGGTGTATTCTTTGCTCAGAGAAAAGGGCACCTCCTCTACGCTTCGGTGAGTTCCCTAAGAAGTAATCAGAAAGCCACTGCTGCCACTTAAAGTCATCTTCCCGAACTTTTGACTGTTTCTTGTAAACTTTTTGTTGCCTTACGCGTATGAATTCGTAGATTAGATATTTGGTATATGTACAAAATTTCACAGTTTTCTGTAGTCTGTGAGCCGTAATAACGGTAAAAACACGCAGCGCTTAATAGCTATTTACCCAAGCTTTAAAATATTATGAGGCTTTAATTTGATAAATCACACATAACTGTAAGTGCTATAAAAGTTTCAAAAACTTGAGAAGAGTTTCATCAAAATTCAACCAAAATAGTCTCCTTTGATCGTCGGACTCGACCAGCCACGTGGAGCAGCTTCAAGCTTCAACAAGACTATTTGAAACTGGCCGAGCGGAAAAATAAACCAAATGACAGGAGTTTGGTCGAAAAAATACCAATTATATGGAATATTTGATTAATTTCACAAAAATACATAAATATTATGCTTCTTTGAACAAATTTACCTTCTAAAACTTTTGACTCCAATGATTTTGCATTTCCAAAAAAAGCTACAAAAAAAAATTATGATAGGTTAAGGAAGTAAGACTGGCGCGAAAAGGTCTATAAAATTGCTCAAATGGTCAAAAATTCAAAACAAAAAAAATTAACATAAAAAAGTTTAAAATATTGATTTGTACTGAAACTATTATGAACTCTAAAATTTTTAGTTGTTTGTTTGTTGAGAGATATGTCTCTCGCTAAGAAAACCCTTTTTTCGAAAAACACTTGCAGTGGTCAGAAACCACTAACAATTGTTGGTTTACCAATATGTTTTCTAACTCTAAGCACTTTTGTTCAGCAGCATTATGTGATGTTTCAAAATGTACGGAAGTGCAGAACTCTTTGTTTGCAATCAAGAAATCTACATTTTTTCTCTTATCTTTTGGAAAAATTGGTTGCTATCCTTACAAGATTAGTTTTCTCAATTAGAGTCTGCAAACATATTTTAAATTGAAGACTAGCTATAGGCTTTATTAAGCTTTGTGTTATGAATAGAAAACATTTTATTTCACTTTTGGAGGCATTAACCATATAAACCTTAAAAAAAAAATTAGACGGCACGTGTTCCAAAATGTAAATAGAAAAACATCAAATAAATTGTTTTCATCAGAACTTGAGAAATCTTTTGAATTATTATTTTTATAGCCACTGCTTTTTTCTTACTTCGAAATTCTTTCATGCACCTGAAAAGTACCTACACAAAAAATAAGAACATTAAATATCCTCGTATATCTCAGACTTAGACTCAAACTCAGACGATTTACACAAAGATCCTACAATTTATTTTTCCAATATCAAATTGCTGCTGATTTGTCATTTTGAAAAAAAAAAACAGAAGTAGAATTATTTGCAGCTTAAACTTTTTAGACAAGATGGCAACAGAAAAGAAAAAGAGGATCAGAAAATATTCCTTCATTCTCAAAGGTTATCCGATATCTTGTTTCTGTAAAGTAAACGAATCTATGTATGGTTCCTTTTTTGGAATTCAATTTTTGCACATTTTTCTTTTTTCTATTTTTGTTTGCACCGACAACGACGACGACACCGTTTCTCTCTATTCCCATAAGGATAATATTGTGTCCTATTGGATTTCACATAAGGTGTGTTTCTAGGATCATATTTTCTCTAAACCTGTTGTGGTGGTATGTATGTGTGTGTTGTGTGTTTAAATTTCTCACTCAATATCCTCACTTTATAAAATATATCGGAAGTAGGTGGATGTATTGTGGTTGAACGGTGGTTACTTTCGCGACAGCATTTTAAAGTCCTCTTTGTCCCGAACGAAAAGTGTATAGTTAAATGCACAGGTATCCTTACTTATGGCAGGAGAGCAAAAAGGATGTTGCCACATCAATGGAAGCGTACAAGAAAAAAAAAACCTTTCAGGTGAAAATTGATATCCATAGCCAGACCGCTTTGGTAAAAATTAATGATTTGGTGGTTTGTTGGTTTTTTTTTTTGCGAAGTGATTTTCGACTGACAACTGACGGAAGGAAACCTGAGAACTATTTTTGGGAAATAGAAAAACAAAACAAACAAAGACACGTGCAAGTGGCTGGGAAGTTGTGACACAGGTTTCCTCTCTGATTCAAACAAATTCTATTCACGTGCGTTTCGTATTTCTAGGCGAAAATAATGGGATGGTACTGTTTTGATTAAATCGGTGAGCGTTTGTTTTGTTCACCGCAGGTTGTTGGTTTTGAGGTATTTTTTTTTTTTTTTTCATTTTATTTAATAAAATCTAAACAAATTCTATGAAGAATCACTGTTAACAGCTAAACGTCTGTAAATATAGCAAAAATTGTTGAATTTTTTAAAAGAAATTTAAATATTTTAGCTTACCAGCTGAGTTTTTGCTCGTTGGATCTCCCAGTGTCGTTTCTGAAGGCAAGCACGAAATTTTACTTTTTAATAATTAGCTATTTGTTTTTATTTAACACACTATTACATAAAACTAATATAACTAGAAACTGAATTAATTCTTTTTATAAAAAGTTATACTGGTTGTATTTCAGTACTGGTATCACGGGAATACTTCTCTTGACGTCTAGGAAATGGCTTTGGTAAGAATTATGCTGCTTGTACTGCTCTGATTTAACGGTCGGATTCCTTTATTATTTCACGAACGGCTCCTAGTGGCGCTAAGAAACACAGGCAATAGCTCTGGTAGATCAGCAAGTACTAGTGAGGACCTTGGTGGCACTGAGAAACAGCAGGCAACATATCTAGTTGATCAGCAGATACTGTTGTGGTACTGGTCGTACTTAAGACCAGCAGGCCAATAGTGAGGCTCCAAGTGTCACTTTGAAACAGCAGGCAACAGCTCTGGTACTACTATTGAGGCCCGTGGTAGCACTTACAATCAGTAGACAACAGCTCTAGTAGATCAGCTGGTACTAGTGAGACTTCAGTTGGCAGTTTGAAACATCCAACAACAGGTCTGGCAGATCAGCAGGTACAAGTGAGGCTCCAGGTGGCAATTTGAAATAGCAGGCAACAGTTCTGGTTGATTAGTAAGTTTTTCGTATGGAATTTTTACTAGTTATTCATTGTAATAACTTAACTGTGTCCAAAAGAATACGTTTTTATTTTATACACAATACCTAATATTCTAACAGCGGCCATTTTTAACTAGCGTAAACGCTTCAAGCCAATAAAAACACTTTTTTCATGTTCTATATGAGTTGTTTTAATCAATTTTGCATCGTATTGCTTAAAAAAACATCCTTGATATTGTTAAACACTATTTGAACTTTCTTAAAGGCGCAAAACAAAGCAAAACTTTCATCAGGTCTCATTCTCCTCTAACATAAATGCCATAAATAATTTAAGTTTAACAAATAAGTTGATCTCAAATCACCCCTTTCATAATAACAAGCCATCATATCGCACTGCCCAAGAGTAAACTTTCCATTATAACTTATAAATTTTACAATAACTTGAAATAAAAGCCCCTGAAGCTTAACCAATCCTATTACCAAATCTTTGTTATGAATATCAAGTACGGGGCTAGAAATACCAATTCTTAGCTCTGATGAATCGTCATAAAAACTTCTATAGCCCATCACTCCAACAAAAAAAAAAAAACCGAAGGAAACAAACTCCGAAACTGCAATCAACCTTTAAGCTTCAATATACCATCAGAGTATAGCAAATCTACGTTTTCATGATGTTCGAATGAGATATTTCGCCCTAAAGCAACATGTGGGGGAATTCGAAATATGCGTGCAAGAGAGCTCTACAAGTTCTTATACATTTAGACGAATAGTCTGAATTATTAAGAAGATCTACACAAGCGAGTGTGCCACCCTCAATTTGTCAAGTCAACAACAAACGTCCTATTATGTTATGTTCCCTTACACCAACACTAGACTATGTGTAGTCTTTATATTTCGGATCATTCCTTACGGCGAATCATACATTTTTTATCACCTCTCCGCTTTTTCTTCTATGAAATGAACAGCAACACGCGTATAGGACGAAGCTATCCAATCCACTCAATCCATTTTCATAGAGAATAAGAAAACAGTTTTCAACTGAAACACTCTCTAAGGGCATTGACTATGAACGCTGACGACGACGAACGACGAACGACGATGGTACAAATATTGCACGTCTTTCCTAAACTCACACACACACACACACACATATATATAAAGCAACTCTATGGCACAGAGTTGGGTAAACAAAATTCCATATTTGCATAAATATTAGGATTCGGAATACTTGACTCATATTCCAGAGAGAAGGTACACCCCTAGAACCCATCCCCTGACAATATAATATACGATCACAATAAATTACCTCCGGTAAAATTACCAAAGAGCGAGTTATTCTACGAGTTTACTTTGTCTAACGGTCTTAAAGTATATGGCTAGCACCAGTCAAGGATACCGATACAACAGCATAATAACTACCCTCTTGGCTCTTTGGTTCTTGCAACATCCAGCAGTCAAATTCCTATAATTGAAATCGAGAGGAAATCTTGAATAATTTACCACAACCACACTCTCTACCATCGCCATATACACCGGCACCGTAGCCATCGTCGACAATGAGAATGGCTACAACGCCGCCAACTACTACATCGACGACGAAGACGCCCAGAATTCTGATCGAATATAGTGGTAGTGGGTGCCTGGTTAGAGGCATGCACAGAATGCTGATGGAATTCCTTGGAGCAATTGAAGGGGTTGGAGAAATTAGAGTAAGTATCCTGGCAAGGAGAAAAAAGGGTTGCGAAACGCCCGCGTTTTACTTTTCTATCTTTTTCATGGACATGCGATATTTTTTTTCTTCTTGCTCCAGTATATCCTTTTGGACCTTGTTATAGAGTCCTGTGAAAGGATTCAATTTATTTTTTTTTTTTCTTGCACGTGTGGGTGTGTAGAGTTATAAACATAAATAGCAAATCGAATGATGAAAATGATTTTGGGTACATGGAAAGCCTGCTTTTGGTCTTCCTCTACAAAACAATTTACTTCGAACATTTCAAAAATTCACTTGACTATAATTTTTGAACAAAGTCTTGTTAGAAACTATATTTTTTATTGTTTGTTCCAAGTGGTTTTTGAACATAAAGTTGAAAGTTATCTTAAATTAAGAAAAATATCTTCGATTTTCGAAACACAAATGATGTATAAATTAGAGTAAATTTTTATAATTCGAACGCTTTTTCGACAGTTCCTACTTCTTGTTACATTCCGAGATTGTACTTAAAATGTATGCCAGTATTTTAAAAATATAATTTTTTTAATTCGAACATGAGTAGAGGTACCTTATATTGCATTTCGAACTACATAGTGTAGGAATCGAACACAAAATTGAAAGATTATCGAAACTCATAGAGTCTTACTTCGAATAAATTATATATCAAAGCTCAAACAAACTAACTTCGAAATATTAACTAGAGTGTTGCAATCAGAAAAATAATTAATTTATTTTCGCTTGCAGCTAATAAATATCCTTTGAATTAAATGAAAATCATTTGCTGGAAAGTTAATACAATCGCTGCAAACGTTTTTCATTTGTAGCAGCTGTATAACATTTGACACAAATTGTAATTTTATTACAGCAAACATGATGCAAAACAACCCATTCGCTTGTAGCCCTTTTTTATGAGCTGATTGCGAACAAAAGTGCTTCCCACATCTTAACGCCCTTGAGTTTACTAGAAAATTCAGTTGTTTGCAGCAAACGAATGAATAGTTTGTGAAGAACCTTTCCAGAAAGTAGTTTGTGGCAAAGAACTTCACTTTTGGTGTAAATATAAAATTCATTTACAACAAACGACTGCCTTAAACTAATTTTCTTTATAAGTGACTTTATGTTTGTGGTGTTCATTTGCATTCTTTAGGGTACACAAACATTATTTAGTTCGTGGCGCAATGGCAACACTTTTTGTTCGAAATCGAGATAGATTCAATCACTGGTGTTGCGCTGAACTTTGTGTTTTTATTTAGTCGTTTCCATTTAGTTGTTTCACCAAAACGAATTTAAGAGTTTGCTGCAAACGAAGTTGAAGTCGAAAAATGACTGTCCAACAAACGAAAAGTCGTTTGACCCAATCTATTCATTCTCTCATTTTGTTTATATGCGTTCTATACGAATCATAAATTCAACAGTCCGTTCGCACTGAATGACAAGATACTTGCCTCGTAAGCGAGAGGTCACCGGTTCAATCACAGAACTAGTGTGACGCAATTTTTTGTTAATCGTTAGCAAAAAGTGTTCAACACACACCAAATTTACCAATTTGCCACCAAAATATCACAGTGATGGACTAACTCATCATGCTTTTTTTTTTTGGTTAAAGTGTTGGAAGTAACTACATCAATTTCATAGATTCCAAGTTCCTAACTTAATCTTGTATTATTCTCATTCTTCTTCTTATTGATCTTAAGACTTTTTCTTGATAACAGAAAAAAAACCTTAAAACAGTAACAGGAAGTGCTTCCATCTGCATCCAGCCAGCTTCCACTTCCATACTAATGTATATGAAACAGGAAAGAGACACTATCAATATCAAAACAAAACTTAAGACAGAACCTCAAAAACAGATGTTGACCTCAAAAACATCCGAATCCATATAATATCTGAATCTTCCTCTATATCCACCCAAGTAACAAGTAAAACATTAAAAAAAAAAAAAAATAAACAACAAAAGAAGAAAAAAAAATCCAATCCAGGATTTAACTTCAAATCGGACAAAAAAAGATAAAAGTCCACCTGCCAAATCGGCACAAAAACAATATTTTAATTCCATCGAATGTCGAAAAAGGGTAAACGAACAAAAAAAAAACAAAAAATCATTTCCAAAACAAATCCACCATGGCCACTGGTTGAATGTGGATGGACGAATGTATCTATAAAGCATATTGAAGTTGAATTCGAAATAAAAAAAAAAGAAGAAGATACAATATTTATTTATTCCCAAATAAAAATGATGATCCTTTTGGTCAAAAAATATCACCTGGTCATATGGATTAGTCTGCAAAAAACAACAAAGAATCCATAAAACAAAATTGAAAGGATTTACCAGGCGAAAAGGATTTGGCCAATGATGAGGGTCAGGGATTAAAAAAAAAAAGTAAATAAATATTTTAAGGTAATTCAGGCAAAGAGGAGGTACCTACAGTAAAAAGGTGATCAACCGAAATGAAGCCTATTGATGAAGACAAAAAAAAAAAAAATCAAAAAAAAACAAAAATCATAAAGAGAAGGAGGTAAAGAACCCACAGATGCATCCTCAAAAATTAAACGCAGCATGCAAATCCATTCAATGCTTCCATTTGGAAGAGACAAAAGATTGCAATTGGAAATGAAGAAGACCGCGTCGTCGTGTCGTCGTCAGCCACCGGCAGGTACCGCTTATCCTCTCGAATGAATTTCGTGTGGTCAATATCGATGGCGACGGATTAGTGCGCGTGATTGGGATGGTTTTACCAGAAACAGGTGGCAGCACAAAGTCGTGGTCGGCGTCGAACGATGTAAAAGATTTTTTTTTGTTTTCTGTGTGCTTCTCTCATTGTACCATTAATCCAAGGTCCAGTGGATACCATTGAAAAAAAAAAAATTAAAAAAAAGTCTAAAGACAACATGGTACCTACTCGTATATGATGAAGCCCGCAATGTGGAATTTTACTTTGCTTTTTTTTTTTTTTTTGAACACAAAAAGTCTCGGTTAAGAGAGAATCACAAATCGTGTTGTGTGCTTAATGGAGCAGGTGGTTAGGAACAGGCAGCAGCAGGTACATCATTATCCCCAGTTGACTGGAGTCAATGCGTTCTATGTGACACCAGGACCAAGGCAACAATAATACACAAAAAAAAAACAATCTGAACTGAAGCCATGCTCTGCTGACCATCATGGGTGGATGTTGAACGTGCTCCATCGTGCCACACACAAAGACCGACTATAAGCTAATGCCACCGCGAAATTGTTTCTTCAGGATTTTTTTTTAATTTTTTTTTAACAATAAATGTTCCTTACGTATAACGAAGCAGCAATTATAAACTAACAACTTCGTAATTGTTTAACTGTTCGACAAGGTGTAGGTACCCGATGGAAGTACAAGAAAAATTTACCGACTTGTAAAAGAAATCTTAGTGATTAAGAGCTATTTACTGAAATTTTCATAAAATCGTTAAAAGAAATCAAGTTTAATGCTAATTTCGATTCGTCGATTTAGTCCCTAGGTCTTTTGTATATTACTCTTAAACGGTGAGTCCTATCGAAATATTGCTTTTAAAAAACTTGTAGATTATAAAGGGTGATTTTTTAAGAGGCTTAGAACTTAAAAAAAAAAAAACACAAAAAATTCGAAAAAATGAATGAAATATTTATTTGAATCGATAGTTTGAACCTTGCAATTTAATGTTTAAAGATAATTTCATGCAAATGTTGACCGCGGCTGCGTCTCAGGTAGCCCATCCGCTGAGTCCAATTATGGCATACTCTTTCACACATATCGGCCGGTATCTCACGAATGAATGCATGGATGTTGGCTTCCTGTGCGTCAATCGAAGCGAAGCCTATAGACATTAGCCTTGACATACCTCCACAAAAAATAATCTAATGGTGTCAAATCGCACGATCTAGGCGGCCAATTGACCGACCCGAAACGTGAAATTACCTGTTCCCCAAACTCGCCTCGCAATTGCGCCATTGTTTCGCGTGCTGTTAAAACCACATATCATGCAAGTCAAGAACTCAAGAACCATTTCGGGCAGAAAAAAGTTTGTTATCATCGCTCGGTAGCTTTCACCATTGACAGTAACGCTGCGATTCGCATCATCTTTAAAGAAATATGGCCCAATAATGCCGCCGGCCCATAAACCGCACCAAACAGTGGCTTTTTCGGGATGCATTGGTAGCTGTTGCAATGCTTCTGGCTGATCTTCACTCCAAATGCGGCAATTTTGCTTATTTACGTACCCATTAAACCAAAAATGAGCCTCATCACTGAACACAATTTTTCGATAAAAAAGCGGATCCTCGGCCAGCTTTCCAAGAGCCCATTCATCAAAAATTCGGCGTTGTGGTAGGTCGGCTGGCTTTAGTTCTTGCACCAGCTGTAACTTAAAAAGCCTTACGCCCAAATCCTTCCGCAAAATTTTCCACGTAGTGCTGTAACAAAGGCCTAACTGCTGGGAACGGCACTGAATCGACATTTCGCGGTCTTCTGTCACACTAGCTGATACGGCCGCAATATTTTCTTCACTACGCACAGTACGTAAACGTGTTGGTGGTTTAATGTCCAACAAAGTAAATTTGGTGCGAAATTTGGTCACAATCTTCCGAATAGACTGCTCAGAAGGTCGAGAATGCCGACCATAAAATGGAAGCAGCGCGCGATGAACATTTCGAACCGAGCACGAATTTTGATAGTAAAATTCAATAATTTGCAAGCGCTGTTCATTTGTAAGACGATCTATGGTTAAATTGCAAACCAAACTGAAGCTGTTTGACAGTGACACAAGGTACTAAACACACGTCAGCTGTCAAAACCAGTGTTGCCAAAACCAAACCAGCTAAAAAATCACCCGTTACATAAAATATAGAGGAAAAAATCCAAATTTGTCAAAGTTTTTGGTACAATAGTTAAGTTTTTTTAGTTGTTCATTAACTCGCATGATGTTCGAAAATCTAAAAATCCGAACTTAACTTAGCAATGTCCTTGAGTGTATATGATGTGCAGATTGCATTCATTGAACAATGTTCGAAATCATGACTTTTATGGAAAAGCAATGCATGAAAACAGTCCCTCAATTACAATTATATTTGGAGTTTAAAGGTGTTTGTTTAGTGATTCAAAATTTCCACATGATGTTAGAAGTTCGATGTTTGAATTCTTAAAACAAAACACATTATTTGTTCATTTTTATATTTTCATATATCAATTGGAGCAGCAAATTGCAGCTGAAATTTACATTTTTTCGGAACCAGTTTTATTTCCGTGGTAGGGAAGTTACCCCGACGCACAACTCCCATCCTGTAGAACCAGACTCTTGGTTAGCTCCAAAAGCGAAGATCAGGATAGAACCGCTTCACATCGGCCGCATGTTTTCTTCACTGCCGCTATGTTTTGTAAATAGTTGCAGGTACGAAAAAAATGTGTACGAGCATTTTTTTATAAAATTTAATAAGGCTTAATTTTGTAGAACAATTTATTTTTGATGCAAAAAGCCGTTTCCGAGATGAAGTGAAAAACCGAAACAAAACACACATGGTTACCTTAACTGCCGATATAGTTATTTTATAAACTAATACACGTACAAAACAAAAATTACAATCTTTTATTAGAAGATTATTTTTTCGTACGTGCAATGGTTTCCACGATAAAAGTGATAAACCGAAAAAAACACATGTTTCTCTTCATCGCCGCTAGAGTTATTTTCTAAACTATTACAGATATGAAAAAATGTACAAGACCAATTTTGTATAGCTTTATTTTTGTGAAACAAAATTTTTCGATACGAAAAACCGTTTTCGAGATAAACGTGAAAAGCTGAAAAAACTGCAAGTTTCTCCTAGTTGCCGCTAGAGCTCACTCCGGATTCTTGGGGACTTTTTTTGGAACATCACCAGGCACCCCTTAATAAGGGTGCCAAGTTTCAAAACTGTTGGATTTATTATGAGGTAAAAACCTTTATTGACTGCACTATTCACCTAGGGAAATTCCGAGGGAAACAGTTTTATATTGAAAACTCTTGTTTTACTAACAATTTTCAATTTATTACAAGACACAGCCAAAACAAACTCTTTTTCCCAAAGAAAAAAGTTCTGTACAAAAATTCCTGAAGGAACAGAATTAACGGGTTACCGGGAAGAGAAAAACATTTCCCAAGAAATACCCGATATTTTTTCGAAAATTCGAGTTTTGAAGATTAACATTTTATGTGTTTAGCTTGGAATTTCGCCACTTGGAAATCAAATTCGAGGTCAAAATTTTGTAGTTGAAATATCAAAATTTACAAAAGTTTTTTTTTTCTAAATGTATGCAAATGTTGCACCCAAAATCTTAAACAAAATCTTTAAGTTAAGATTTCAAATATTTCGAAATTAAAAATCTCCTCCGAGCTCCAAATGCTTTGTATTTTTGCATTCGAATAACAGAACATGATGACCACGGCATGAATACAATTTTACAGGGTGGAGGGTAGGTCGTTATTATATCTTGACAGTAAAAACTCTCTACAAATCGTAAATCCATTACATCAACATACAAATGACATTTGATTTCAGAAAATAAAAAAAAATTCCGAGTGAAATGTTTTGAATTCCTAGCATCTTTGTTAATGACATCCATCTCAACAAAAAATTATCAGGAAGTTAGCTCTGAAAAAAACTTCTTTTTTTTTCTTGATGAAGGTGTCAAAAGTTTTTTTTTATTATTTATTTCAGAAAACCACTCCAACTTGATTGCTTTTCATTTGATCCCTTGATGATCCTTCTTCTCGCACAAAACAAAAACTAACATTCTTTTTAATAACCATCACAATGTCATCTGACAATTGAATCCTTTCCCTTAGATTTCAAAACCATTATGTATAATTTCATCTCACTCTCTGACTCTGACACAAGAGAAAGAATTTAACGGATAGATGATGTGCTGCGTTGAATTATTTGCCCGCGAAAATGTTGACAGCTTTTATAAAGTTTATGCTGCAAGGGTAAATGCATGCATAAAGCATAACACACCACTCACCGTTTTACTCTCCAACTTAAGGGAAGACAAAATAAAAATAAAAAAAAAAGCACACGATAAATGCATGGGATTTGTCAGTGAGACCTCTGAGCCCTTTATCACCTTCGCCATACAACAACAACATTTTGGTTTCACTTCTGTTATGGGAAGAAAAGGAAGAGAAAGGACTTGCGTCGCGCTATAAGAAGATATAAGGCTTGGAGCTGGTAACATTTTAGAATCGTTTTTACATTCAAGTCTCTTTGCCTCGGGGGTGTTCGAAGTAAACCATACGACGACGATTATGATGACATTGTGTTGATGCCATTGTCTGCTGCATTACATCGGCAACATAATAAACATCGTCCTAGATTTTCCACGCCGCCGTATAGGTACTTGTACAAATAATAGAGTGGAAAGGTGTGAACTATATGAAAATTTAATACACACATCATGTAATGGGAATCGCGGCAATCGGTATCACACAGCAGCAGCAGCAGTAGCAGGAGATACAACACTTTGCATAATTTCCATTAGGAATTTTGCCAGAAAACTTCTTTTTTGATTTGCAATTTAAAATGTAAAAATTTATTGGTATAAAATAAACATTCTTCGGATTTTCAAAAAAATACTTAACTCGTCGAATTATTTCTTTTTATACGAATACCATTTTTCTGAACTTGTAGTATGTATGCTGGAATTGAATACCCTACATGGAGCATTTAGTATTCCCCTGTTTTTATACCAATTATCAAAGTAGGATCAATCACAATGCCTTTGTGATTAATCAAGACTTAAAAAATGCACATCAACCATTTTCCATATTAGTTTTTCTCATTTTACTAGTTTATACCAATTAACGATCAATTAATTGACGTAAACTGTCTTAGACTTACTGATGGGATTGACTTTTGACTTTGAATTAAACTTATGTTTAAGTCAAAGTTGATACCAATAACTGGTATAAACCCTCAAAACCATCACATGAAAATATAATCAAATAATCTGCGGACATTGGCTACCTTAAAAGACAGTTTTAAGTTTATACCAATCGTAAACGTGTAACAAATCGATGTACTTTTTAATACTGGTTTGACATTTTTATGATAATTGAACTCTAGCGTTAATAACTATTTAATAATTTTTTGTTGGAGTCAAGCAGTGCTCTAAATTTATTTATACCAATTAACAAAAAGCTCAATAAATATCATGTTTAACTGATTTTCTACTTTATATAGAAATGAGAAATGCTTATCATGTAAGAAGTGAAAAGAATCTGTGAAAAATCTCGTTATTAATGGAACTTGTTTCTTATGAGAAATTATAGTAATTTATACCAGTTCTACATTATGTAAAAATAAGCCTGCCTTCAGTAGGTACAATACAAATGTGAAATGGAGTTGATTGAACGTGAGTATGATGTTAGATGACATGTTTTGGTCTGACACCAAAAATATTGAATGGTATAAAAATAAAACAACAGAAATGTCAAATCTAATAAGCAAATAAATGTATTACTTTTATGAAAAAGAAAAGAATAGAAGTAGACAATTCTTTTATACCAATAGGATATTTATTTAGCACATGAACTACGCTTTCTATTACCAGATATCTCATGTATCCGATGACAATCCGATGGCAAATATTTTTTTGTTTATACCAGTGATATTCTAAGAAATAATTATTAATTTAAATTAGGAATTCAAAGATGAAAAATATTTGCATTCAAGTGAATAAAATTAATGGCAAATTAGTAACACTTATTTGAAGTTTTATGTTAGATTTATAATTTAAACTGGTATAATATAGATACAAATGCATCTAGCTATAAATATTGAAAATTTATGTGTAAAATCAATAAAAAATATCGTTATATTGGAAATTATGGATTAAATTAATATCACTTATTCATTTTAATATATTATTCCAATTAGAGGAAAACCATATACGTATATAGTTCCTTGTTCTATTACATACTCAGCATTTCAATTCACATGTTGTATTTTAATACAATCACACACAATATATGGAAGCTTTAGTACTACCTACTTTTAAATTATGAAGTAATTTTTAATATTATACCAATTAAATGAAAGTACATATTTATAATAAAATAATACACACATTTAAAACAAAAAAATCAAAAAAAATGTGACGAAAGCCAACTTTATTTGCTGCATTTTCTGTTTTTAAATTTCTGACTGGTATAAAAACAGAACTGATAAAGTAGGGAAGTAGGTACAATATTGTACAATAGCGTTTTTATTGTTTTCTTACATCGCAGAAAAAACAAACCTTACTTATATGACTCATGTCTCTTTTATACCATTTGTTTATACCAATTATTATAAATAGGAGGCAAATAAGCTATTTGTCGCTGTCAATCCGCGATATGAATTTTTTATCTGTTAAAATGCCTTTACTTACTTATTTGGTTCAGATTTTTGTCCAGTAAGACACTCATACAAAAATCCAGACGAAATGATTTAACAACCTCTGTTTGACAAATGCATAGAAATACTTAGAATGCTATTGAATTTGGACACATCTCCTTCCCATACTTGATTCCTTACTCCTTAGGGTTGAGCAGATGACTCTGTTATAGAAAAGCAAATACACTTATATGCTCCTGGTGAAATTCTGTTTCCAGCTTAAGCCGTACAGGGATGATATACGAGCACGAGCGGTACTCTTCTGGTAATGGCATACACTGTTTACATACAAGGTACATTTTACAAAGCAACCGACTTAAGGGCAACCTTAAATGTTTGTGTACTTCCACCCCCTCCTCCCCCTCCTCCCCCTCCTCCACCAACCCATCATAATCATCGATATGAATTGGTGTTGGTTGCTGTGGGTGCATTACATTCACTCCATTTAACATAGTCATTGAAGCATCATTATTATCATCATCTCAGCGAAAGAAGACGCAGAGAGATGTATGGTGTCGCGAGTTCCATTTATACAAATGGATCTGTCAAAGCATTATCGTTCCACCATCACATCGCATCGCCCTGGATGATGATGATATTCAAGCATTGCACCAAAAACAACAACAATGTCACATGCTCGTACCTATACATTAAATTTACACCACTTATCCCTTGAGATTTATGTGATTGCATCTTTGCTCCACCACGTTTTCTATATTTTATAGGAGAGAGAGAGAGTATGATTTTGAGAACATCACAAATGGGGGCACATTCCTGCATGCATATATTCCTATGTGAATGTTATAAATGTTGGCCTTCAGGCCCAGAAGCATGTAAAACGTAAAAATTTAATCCGCCTCCATGATGCCGGAAGACAATAAACACCGACTTTGCAGGCACACATCCAATTCATACTCAAAAAAAAAAAAAACTCAACAGCTGTTATGTTTTCGTTTCGTTCAAATCGGAACAGAACCACACTAAAGTTCTTTTTTTTTTTAACTGTTGCGCCCGTATAATGAGCAAACAACAGTTGTGATACTCAGTCCACATTCACACACATCTAAAGTAGATCCAGCAGAGCGACATGTGACATAATAGTGAAATTTTCTCAGAGGGTGGAGCGGGCAATTCTCCCGTGGCAAATCCGTTATATTACAATTACAGCCCGGTTGCTGCCACAGTCGAGGACGACAACGACACAAGCACCATGAAAAGCAACGGCGATATGAATACGTAACAACACAAACTGTAACCCTTAGATAGCCAGAAGGGGTTTGAATGTTTTTGGTGCGTCTAGTGGAGTGGGTGACATCATTATGTGCGCATTAATGTACAAATATTTTACAAAAAAAAGACACCATAATAACAATTGTATAGAATAATTGAAGGGTTCGCTTATACTTTAACTTACCCTTTGCCCACGCTCTTGATTATCGTGATGATTGAAAAGGAATATCGAGGGTGTTGGAGCGGGTCCTATTCAAATCGGCTATATTGCCTTTAATCAAATTTGAGGGAAATTATGTAGTATAGATTGACGAAATTTCAAGCAACGAGATGAATGTTAGATAAAAATGATGATTGGGCCTGGACACGCACCAAAGCCCAATGATAACGAATAAAATAAACTTAATTTTAGTGAGGTTATACAGCCTTCAGCCATATAACCTTTAGGGAACTGATATGAATTTATTATGAGAAAATGTAGGGATACCCTAACCCATCAGCATGTATCTAGATTAAATTCAATAAAATTCAGAGGGAGTCATCAATTTTTTTTTTTTTTTTTTTTGAAATATTCATAAATTCTGAAAATACCCGCTAGGAATATTTTGACAGTTTTTGTTTTTTTGTTTTGATACAAAAAATACTCAGTTCATCTCTATGTAACTTCTTGATGACACGTATCAAAACATAACCCTAATTTACGGGGTTGATTTTGATATTCTTAAAGATATGCGTTTAAGAGTGGCACCTACAACCTACTTTATAAGAAAGATTTGGGATGTAAGTACCCTAAATTGGCTATAAATTTTTATTCAGTCTTACGTCTTTTTCACTTTCTCCCTAACAACATGAAATTCTATTACATATTTCTTTTTTGGTTAAATAAATAAATTGCCAAACAGAAATTAAATTTAATTGTTGGACTGACCAGGACAAAATATCTCACAGCATTTTTACTGTTAGTGGGAATAATGTCTTCAATCATATCTCGAAAGTCCCAACGAATCAGATTTGGGGTCTGGCAACCATCTTGAAAAAAAAAAATGCATCAATAATGCAATTTTTGGTTAGGCTATATTTATATTAAACTGATTGTTGGAAGATCATTTGAATGTCAAAACTAGCTTATTTGTATGTTGAATTCATTGAAATCAAAACCGAGGCAGTACGACTACTCCAAGTAGTCCTATAATAATAATTCTTTTAATGTCAATTCCTATTTTATGTGCAACATTTGTAATTTTCCAGAAAAACCTATGCCATTAATGCTTCAGCGATCAGAAAAAATAGAAATTTGACGGGAACGTTATTTTACACAACCGTAAAGAATTTTATTGAATTTTTTTATTTCCTTTTTTTCTCAACCAATTTTCAACTGATTTTCATAACAAATAAGTAAAATTATGAAAAATAAATCATATAATAAAACGGCGAACACTAGCAGCAAACACAAACCGAAGGGACATAAATTACAAATGAAAGCATTTTTTGCGTAGATGTGGCTTTCAATTATTTTAATATTTTAAACCATTTTTTTTTTAAACAATAAATAAAAATTTCAAAAAAATGCGAGGAAGACAAAAATCAATTGGAAATTTCAAATTGACTGACACATAAAATGTCAAATCCATAAACCCAAGACCAGAACCCAAAACATTAAGGGGGATTCACATTAAAGTTTGTTCACACTATACAAATCTGCCAACACGACAAAATTTAAAGAACCTGTTGTAGGATGTAATTTTTTTGATAAAAATAAGTTCTTACTTCTTTTTCGATTAATACTTAGAAAAAAATAAAACGATCAAGAGCAACTTATTTCTTCAAAAATTCATGGACTTACATTCATTGCTGAAACTTCAAACTCATTTTCTGACTTAACCCCTTTGTGTCAGGGCTACCTTTGGGACAAATAAGTGTCAATATGACACCTTTAAGAACACAAGGAAACCTGTTTTTAAAAATAATCACTTTTGGACGGATACCTTTTAGAAATTTGGACACTTTTTGGAAACTTTTAAAAATAAACAGACAATTTGTTCGAAAAAAAAACTAAATTACCCTGGTTTTGAAGATATTTTAAAAATAAAAAGTTATGTAAGAGTTTTGATTCAAAATAGAAAACCCAAAAAAACACTTGAATAAATTAATTTTTTGAAAAAAAAAAATATCTTATGACTTCGACCACCAGAAAATTATGCCTTTCATTTTTATTTCTGATAAACAAATTAATAATTTCTAGGCTATTTTTAATTCAAAAAAACAAGCTTAAAAATAAAAATATTAACTCGTTTTCAAAAAATTGATTATTCCTCAGAAAAAATATGTGATTCGAAAAACAATTGGAAAATACTTACTTATAAAAAAGCTTGATGTATTATTTTTGGGCTAAGTAAATTATGTATTTGATCACCAATGCAATTTTTAATTCTCTCGAAGCCATACTGATTTGTGATACTTTTTGTTCTTATTTTGGGCAAAGTTTATGGTTATACTCCTCAATTTGGACATAATTCAGGTTTATTGTAAATAGCTTTTGTTCTGGTTTCTTGACTAAATTGTTTTAAGTGCAACTAGAATTTGTATTTCAAAACTTCCAGTCGTTAGGTATAAATAATTGTTGTTTTAAGTTTTTAGAAATACATATGTACTTTGTCTTGTTTCTGTAGAGACAAGACATCTACCATTTCTTGCTTAAATGTACCATTTTAACTGAGGTTAAGGCAAAAATTTTCCATTCTTTTAATTTTACTCTTTTCAAAAAGATTTTACCAGAAGTTTTCCAGCAATCACAACCTGACTTGTGCAATTAGTTTCTTATTATTTCTTCCACAGAATAAGAAACAATCATTCCTCAAATTCCGGAAAACAATGACGAACCATAAACCGACTAAGAAGAGGTGTGTCTCTTCGGCAGATTCAAAGGCGCCATCGCCATCAATATTCTTTTCCAACAAAATCATTCCTCAAAAAATTACCAAACTGTGCAAAGCGAAAAACACAAAACAAAACATCATCACAAAAAATTACAATTCCACATAAAAATGTCCATAGTCATTTGATTTGATTAATATCAGTATAACCGGAGTACGCTATACAAAACAAGGAAAGATTATAAATTGTATACCTTTTGAAATTATACGAGAAACTATATTCACAAATTAATTTGAACTACCAAAAGGTAAAGGTTCTTATGATTCGGTTTTATGGTTTTGGCTCTGTATAACACAGAGTGTTACCGCCTTGGCAGCCTGTTTGCCGATTGCCGCCCATTTTCACAAGAAAAGTCGCAATTAGTGCACGCCTTTCGGTTTCCTTAACACCTGGTAATTGCTCCACAAAAGTCTTGTAATTCCATTGTAATTCTATTGACCATGAAAAATGTCCTTTTCTTCTTCATCGTTTCTTTCACAGTGGACATTGGACATTGGACAATGCTGAATGTCGGTCGGTGTTAGTGCGGGTCTTTTGTTATTAGACAGAGACTTGGGTTCAATTTCTTTTCTTTTCCTTGGCTTTATTGTCGTTCATTATTTTGCTGCTCTTTAGTTGTGTCCTTTTGTTCTGTTTTTTTTTTTTGTGCAGAAATATAAAGAATCCCAGCCCAACAAAAGATTATAAAAACACCTCAAGAAAAGAAAATATTTTTTCTTCTCTCCTTCATTCTTTCTCTTTTGTGTTATTCGTTTTCCTATACAAAAACTCAAAATAAAATAAAAATCAAATTTAAATCGAGTTACAAATAAATGCATTTTTCATTATTTGATGGAATCATCCTCTCTGATGGCAGCAAGGAATGCAACTCAACCTCACATCATCATGAAGGTAGTTTCGGTCATCGAGTTTGCTGCCGCCATGACATCGTACACATTGCGTTTGATTAATGTCCTGCGGTGATTTTTCATCCAACTGAAATCCTGCTGGCTACCTATCCTAGATAGGTACTTTGTGTCGTGCCTTGGTCGATGTGTGATGCTCCTTATTTTCACTCATTTATCTTGCGGTATCTTTTTGTCTAGCTCCACGCTCCGGTGTGCTATCAACTTTGGACTTAAGATGCAATTTTTATTGGCCCTAAATGTGTGATGTGTATCCTGTGAAGTGATACAAATGGCTGGAACAGAATTTCCGACATTATTTGGCAAACGGTACTAAATTTTTTTTTGTTGCCTTGTAGGTACTTTAGATCGATATTCGATGGACATTTTGTGTAACAAATGATATGGCTCCTTTATTCTGACAGCAAACACCGGTGTCGTCGATTGTGTTTTCGGGTATACACGCAAAAGGTGGCACAGCAATCTAATTCGCTTGTGTTTTATACGACTTGTGAGTTGTGTGTTCATGTGGCTTGCTTTCTCGTTACTCAAGTAAGAAATTTTAACAAAGATCCTTTGTTCATGTTTGATATTGGTCCGCATAGTTGTGGCATCCTTAAATCCTTTTTTTGTTTCTTCTTAAGATACGCAAAGTCCATTCGTATTTTTTGTTGTTGTTTTTTTTCCAGTTTTAAAGTGTAAATTCCAATGCAGCGAGAGTCTTTATCTAGGACCCACTTAAGCGCTGCTGATTCACCTGCCAGGCCATCAAGATGAGAACATACAATTTTCTAGACACACGAAAATTTATTCGGAATCGGTTTCACCTGCCATGGGATGAATTTTGTGTCTTGAGTGTAATGTAATCGAATAAACAAGAGAATCCCAAATTTACACCTGTACGTATATCAAAACACCGACGACGCTAAGATTTGATAAAGGTCCTTGGTTTTTTTTGTTTTTGTGAAAAGGACACACACTACCTGATAATGTCCGAATTCAGTCTTATATGTAGGTGATGCATAAGGGCATCATAAATGACCTTTTTGTCTAATAAAATTTTATAATTTTATTGGTAAGCGTGCATAGTTTTAATATTCCATGCTTCATTCAAAGGAATTTCGATGGGAAGATATAATTTTGTTGATCCTGGGAAAAAATTTTAATTCACCTGCTATTTTGAAAAAAAGAAGTATAATAATGCATCGATCATCACTACATGGCATGGTATAAAAAGTATACCTATATTTTTTTAGTTTTCACGCTTTTTATCCTAAACTATGTTAAATGTTTAATTTAATTCCTAAAAGAATGCATTAAAACGAGATATCTCAGTGTACAACAAAAGAAAAATAGAATTGTTAATAATTCTTGCTGATGAAGTAAATACTTTCTTTATTGACGGTTTTTTTCAAGTAAAGCAATTTATTCATATTTCATTTAATTGCTAGCAGTTTTCAATCGGACTTGATGATACTAGAATAGGTAATTTTTTTCGAAGCAAGGATTGCCTATTATTAAAGCAATCTTATGCTCTGCAGAATATCGTATATTTGCAAACGTGTATAAAGAAAACGATATTTGTTTCTTATCGTGTGCCTTTTAGAGCTAATCGCTTTCAACAGATCCATTAAAAACAAAAGAGCTGAGAAGCGAACTTGATTATATACGAGTATATTAAAAGTTTATTATGAACTATTACTTAGGTATATAATATGCATGAATCTTTATCGTTTTTTTGAAGAGTTTTTGTTAAAAAAAACTCGTGAAGAATTTTCAAAATTACACTTAAAAATTTTCGGATTTGAGGCGATATAATCAATTAAACCATAAAAAATTGTATGCGTACTCACACCATTTTTACTTTCGGCCAATTTAAAATAGTATTTTTGAAGCTTGAAGCTGACCCACATTAATGTTTGATCTAATGACAGCTGAACAATCTGTTATTGCAGTAAATTTAAATCAAAACAATAAATTAAAAAATGTAAGAACTACAATAGATAATGTGAAAATTAATCAGTTTTCCCTTTTGGAGCCAATATTTTTACACAATTTAATAAACAATTGTATTGGATTTTATCTTTGTATTATTTTCTGAGGCTTCAATCTTTCCATTTATACCTCAGATTAAAAAATCGGTAAAGTTTAATTAAAGTTAAGAGCTATTATGATTTAATGATATTGCGAAGCTTGTGTCTTATTGAAAAAAATTGTATATCAAAATATTTGTTGATATTTTAGGTGTAGTTTAATAGAAATTTAAAATTATTTAAGGAGACATAGTCAATATTTTATCAAGTTGAAAAATTAAAAAAATAAAAAAGATATAAATAAAATACCAATGGAAATGGTAAAAAAAAACTTGGACTGAAAATCTTTTTTTTACTGTTATTCATTGAACAAAATGTTTAGAAATCAAAATTCTTCACATATTTTTAGAATACACATACAAAAAATTGAAAAAAATATTTTCCCCGTTATTACCTGAATTTTCAAATCAATTAAACCAACCACATAAATTTCAAAGACGTATGTGTTTCTTAAAGCTCAACAAAAAAAAAAACCTTATGGAGCATTTTGAATATAATCCGTATTAAACCCCTAAAATTTTCATTATTATAATAAGTTAGTTTTTTAGTTAGTCCTTCAATTCAACATCAACTTTACCCACACCAACATCATTTTCAAAGGTCTAGGCAAATATTTGATTTTGGAAAATTGTTTTTAGCTTCATGATTTTTTAGAATTATGTTCTTTATAAAAACTCATCATCATTTCAATTTATCTATTCAATTGATCTTATTTCATAATTCTTACCCTTTATACTTTTCGAGATGTACAAAATGTTATTTTTTTCATTTACCCCATTTTACCCTATCTTCCCGGTGGAATTTCAAATAATCTCGTTTTTCCGGGTACCTTCTTATAGTACCTTCTTATAGTGTCTGTGTAAAAAACAGAAATAATGGGCTGAAAAAGTCGATGTGTTTTTGCTGGTTAAATATTTTTATAAATGGCAGTAAAGAAGTTCATTATTGAATAGTAATAATTCAAGCTTCTATAAAGTCCTCCCATTACCAAACACACAATAAGATCAAATTATTCTCCTGGTGTTAATCAAACTTAGAGTATTACCATTCAAATTAAGTACCCCCACGGTGGTGGTATCTGCTTTGCTTTGGTTGTACATTTACCCTTCTATCTCTCCAAAATTCTATACACTTGATGCCACTAGGTGTATCCATCAATTCCAATCTATTTTCATCAACATCACCATCGTCATGGAACCGAACTTACTCCTAACCATCACACACATATACAAAACTTTATCCAGTGGTAAGTAATCAACAAACTAATGACATTTTGTCGAGGACTCTACACAGGGACAGGACTCTACATATAGTCAACACGTACATATAAAGGCTAAAGTATGACCTCAGTATACACAATATTATGGGAGCCAAAACACACAATCAATTTGTGGCCATCTCATTAATCCCACCTGAGCAATCAAATTAAGTCAAAGCAATTGTTTCTGTTTTAAGAAGGGGTTTTTAGATAAGGGAGGGGGGGGGGTGATGGTACCAGATGGGTTAGCAAATTGCTTCTTGAGAAGCTCTGATGGATTTGGCTCTACTTTGAGGAATCTATAGTTTTTTTTTTTTCATTTTGTTTTATTGAGCTTACTAAAAATATTTTTTGGAAATTTTGAAGGGAAAACTTTGTGATTGAAACATTTTCTGATCATAAAACTTTTGTTTCAAAAGATGCCCCGAAGGGTATTTTAATCTCCCATACAACATCAAGTTTTATGAAGTTGTTTTATAAATCGATTTGCTCCTTAATTAGCCCCAAGGCCAAAGCTTTGTCAGTTCAAAAAAAAAAAAAAAAAAATTAAAAAAGTGACAGAAATTCAAAATATCCTTCGTCATCGTCATCATTGGGGTTATGTCCTCTCTCTGATGCCATGTACCTATAGCCCCTTTTCTTAACGAAATTCTTGTGACAGTTAAAACATCAGAATTCATACCTCCTCCCCTCTACCCCTCTCAAAACTTGTGGATTTACCATAACTGTACAAAGTTTCTTATCCCGAAAGGAGAATGGTCAGACATTTTAGGTAGTTTAACCCTAAATAAAAAAAAAAAAAATACCACAAAAGCACAAGGATTCAACTCAACTCAAAAATTTCTGACTTATCCAAATACCCAATTTAAACCACAAGATTGATGATTTCTTCTCCGGTGTCACTCGAGGCAAAATATCTACCAACAAGAAAGGAATTCCTATCTTTTTGTAGTTCTACGAGTGTAGTTGTAGCTTGTAGTAGTCCTATGCTCCTTGGCAAAAAGGAATTTCCTCTTATCAAACTCAAGTTTTCTGTCAAGTCAGTCAGCTAGTATACTATGGAGCTCGCCACACACGGGCTGGTGCTTTTTTGGTAGATAGTTGAGCCATATGGGTTTCTATTTCTCAAAACTAGACGACTACAGGAGACGGAAAGAAGAAATAAAATTAAGGTAAGGAATATATAAATCCGGTGTGTCCCAAAAATGGAATTACTACTGCTCCTCTTACGGTTTAGGAACATTCTTTATGGTAATCAGTTTGAGGTGTAGAGACGAGAGAGAGACATTTTTTCATCTGCTTTTCTGTGAATTCTCATGAGAGGAGACTAGGATCCCGAAGGACAAACATATACATCCATGTAGAATATGAAATCAAAATATTAAATCTATTTCTACCGACTCTGTGTGTATGGTTGGCTGACTGAACGGGGAGGACATAAAAACAAAAATCTGAAAGGATTATTATGATAACTGGTTGATCGTTTTGGTTGTCCTTAGAGGCACAGAGTAGTTTTCTTAGATATGTTTTTTTTTTTTTAATTTTTTGTTGGTCCTGTTTTGTCTCTTTTGTTGCAGATAAATGGTATGGTGCATGTGTCCTGTCATCCTTTGTGATTTGGAATTTATTTTTGTGTGTTTCTTTTGTCGGAGTTCCTTTTTGATGGGTTAACTTTGGTTTGTCATATGGATTAGACGAATAAGATAAATGTGTGACAGCGGCACACCTGTGATTCTTTTTTGATTTTAAATTCATTTATTGTTTTGATTTTGAATATGAAAAAGGGAACTTACAGGCAATCTAAATACAAAGAACATCTGAAAGAGATATAAATGACGGATTTGGGGAATTAGTTTTTTTTTTTTTTTTTGTTCATTTTGATAAAAAAGAATTTTTTGATTTACATTTTGGCATTTTAATCATTTGTGGTTTGAAGAGTTTTTTTTTTTATAATGAAATTAATTCCGTTTGCACAGGCAAATTGCAGAAATTTAAACTCAACATAAAAAGCCAAATGCACTTATTATGCTCCTTAAATTAGCCGAACGTAAAAATAAACAATTATTATGTCCATAAAATATCAATTATATGATATATTTGAATTAATTTCACACGCGTACAAGAGTACACATGCCTTATTTTTATGGTGACTACCTCTTACGAAGAATTAACCAAACCCCCAAGAATACTGCTTGTCACGAACAGTGCATCTCAACTAGCTGTTCGGAAGCTGTAGAAAATTGCAGAACCCTTCCATTCCTGCTAAACAACACGTCCATAGAAAATAGTTGAGAGAGTAAGTCACTATGCCTTGTTTTTTCGAAAGAGCCGCAAAATTAAATTTTATTTTTTACCAAATGGAGTATCAAAACAACATAACCGAAACTTTTCTTCTTCAGAAGGCTAGGTGGTCTACTAATATTAGTCATCAACTATGTATAAGGTAATACACTGGACTACTTCCAACATCAGCGACGGAAATACTACAAAAAAGACTATTTCATCTCCGAACTGCTGCAAAACTACCATCTGCTTTTGACAAAGATGCACATAAGCTATTAGGTAGCATTATTAATTACGCGAATTGTATAATTAGAAAAATTAAAACTTAGCAGCTATTGCAGGTTACAAGGAAAAACTGATTCTATTGGTTACAGAAACAGTGTTTTTGGTTTCGAATATAATTTTTGTTATATGATAAGATACACATATCTGTACTTGTAAGTCCATAGTATACCCTTAAATTGTTCAAATGTAACTTCAACAACTACAACATGACAAACATCAAAATAGGAATTTCAAAATCCAAGTTTCCATTCTTCATCGTTATAAGAACATTCTTGTAAATGTTAGTTTTGAAAAATTCTTCCTCACATACTAAATTTTCTATTTTCTAGTTAAGTATCTCTCTCTATATCTCTTGTCCGTTCATTTATGTTATCCAAACGTACCCCCAGAGCGGACTGTGTTATGGAACTTCTCTATATACAGAAATCTGCTTGGTAAGAAACTTTTTCTTCAGATATATCCTTTATCTAACTTAATACGTACTTTAGACGAAACTATAAATTCCTTTATTCTGAAGGAATTTCTCTTATCCTTGCAGGCAATAGTAGACAAAAAAAAAAACGAATAAAAAAAATGTAAGAAAAGGAAACATAGGTAAGAGGCACACATAGTTTTGTGAAAGTTATGATACATCTTACTTATAGCTGAAAATACTTGTAGTTACCTACCACACATCATCATACCACCACAAAACTGTGATATCTACTCCTACTTCTATCTGCTATACAGCTTTCTTTTATATTAGTTATGAGTACGAGCAGATTTACAATCCGTTTTATAGTATCTTTAACTATTGTTTCGTTATGTGATTTCGAACGTTTTATTATGGCCCCAAAGGTAATTAAAGTTTTCCATGTTTTGCATGCATAATAATGTCAGGTAATTTTTGGCACTCTCCTACAAGTAGAAGTACTTTCCGTAGCTATAAGGAAGTCCTCACGACCATATCAACGTTGTCGTCTTCATAGTATATAGTTTTATCCTGGTAGAAGTTGAAGAATTACGAATACTTTACTTACCTCAAGAAAATCATCTATCTCCTTGCTGTTGTAGGAGTGTATGTGCCGTACCTTCTTGTATTTTATGAAATGAAAAAGTTATATCTTTGTGTCCTTAAGGTAACTAAGTTGGCTTGATGCATATGCAAATATTTTATGTGATTGGTTTGGTGGTGAGTGTGTTAGTGGGTATCCCAGCCCCACTTTCATGTTGGTTTTTACCTTCATTACTTCAATTTCAAATTCTTAATGAATTGCTGGGTTCTTCTTGGAATATTTTAGGTATAGGTACGTTCTCCTGGAAAGGAAAAGTTATTTTGTCAACTTGTTTTATAATTTCTTAAGATAAAATTCGTTATCTATTTCTATAGAATTAGGTTTTTTTTATGCTTGTGATTTTATGTTCCATAATGATGAGGAACCTTAGAAATAATAATTACTTGTTGACTATGCAAATTAAGTTGAATTAATCACTTGTTAGGTACTTCTTGCTTTATTTTTAACTGGAAAAATCATATAATATAAGAAGTTTTAGACTGTTATAAGGCCTGTTTTGGAGAAAACAATTATTCTACTTCTATGGTTGGACAAGGAAGGCTTATTATGGGTACCTACTCTCTCTCTCTTCTTTCATGCAAACTTTATCAGGTGTATTGGTAGAGTTCATTGATAACGATAAGTTTTACCTTTTTTGTACTGTGTTAAGGCTTTTGAATAAAATTCCGATAAACTACCAAGCGCTCAGTTAGAGATTGTAGGTCCACTTCTGGAATATATTATTAATTTCAAATCAATAACATTTACTATTTTCAATACAATTTTAAGCACTTTTTTGGCATTCTCTATCATCGTAATGTCAATTTTGATTGTTATCTCGAGTTCGATTTTTTTTTACGAATCCTAAACTTGCCCTATATAACCTAACGCAAAAAAAATTCCCGAATTAGATCAAGTCATATGTTTTTTTGATAGCCAGCAAAAAAATTTCTTATGTTTACATTTTAAACCAAGTAAAAGAAAAAATCATTTTCAAAATCAGAGATTTGAAAAAAAAAATTCAATACAAATTCATGTGAGATTTTTTTTCAAAATTCAATTTCCAAGTTTGAAGGCTGACTTCAAACTCTCAAGAATAAAATAATATTCAAAAAAATCAATTTTATAATATTAATAACTTTTTTGGGGTTATAATTTTTCTACCAAAAAACTTAATGGTTTTATTTCTTTGGTCAAATACAAGAAGATTAATGCTGAATATGTCTTCTAGTTTTGCATAAATTAAGAAAAAAATACAAAACTGAATTCTGTTTCTCTTGAAAGCTTTCCTTAGAAATGAGGCCACTTTTCAATTTTTTATAGAAACCGAATAAAACTTAAAAAACCCTTTAATTTTCTAAATAAAAAATAGGTCCATTGAATGTTGGAAGAAAGAATTATATTTTATTAAGTAAAATTCGGACTAAAAATCAGTTAAAGTTGAGTGAGCTTTTTTCGGGCAAATTTCTTAAAAGTTAATAAATAAATTCTCTTTCGATCGTATTAGAAGTATACTTCTATTTCCTGTTATTTCTCTAATAGTAAAAGGATAGTTATTCCAATTCAACAATAAGAACCATAAATCTCCATATATATTTTGTTGTAGCGTAAAAGATTCCACTTATTATTATATCTTTGCCTTAAACAATCTTTAATAACACTTAAGTTCTACAGAGAGCTCCAGCTTGCATTAAATCTCTTCAATAAACATAACAAGTTCTGTGATGTCTCGCCTATGATGATACACTTCAAAGATATATATCTTTCTATTCCGACCTTCTATATAGCACTAGGATACATTACAGCATATCGAATCCACCCCAAACACTTAACCGCACTATATTTTCCTAAAATTACCAATTGATTTACCTTCATAAATCGCTCCAATCCGCCCATCGTCATCCCCATTCCCATTCCCATCATCATCGTCATCGAGAACAATATCGCCTTTTGTATATAGTTTTGGTATTGTGTGTTTTGAAACTTCTCCATTACCCATTTTTCGATGTATAAGGATACCGAAAACCCCCAACACATAAGCCATAGAACGTATGTTTATTACTTCCTCTATTCTTATGATGTGGAAGAAAAATCACATAAACTTGTGCTCCAGCTCTCTATAGAATCTTTGGTTATTGTCCGAAAAGTAATTTGCAATAGACCGTAGAAAGTTAACGCCCCCAACTTGGATCATCATCTGCAAACACACATTTTCCAAACTCACTTCCTTCCCCCCTTCCATTAATATACTATACCTTTGCCGTGCTGGATGCATATGGCTTGTCAGAGTTTTAAGTTCCAAGGGATTGGGATATCCGTTAAAAATCCATTTGCAGATAACAAACCATGAGCCCTATGGGGTAAGAGTGGTCTACCTAAGGGTGTTGCTCCATCGCACCCTCACCACCACTACCACCGCCCAAAGCTGTTTGCAAGAATATATGATGGCAAAACCCCAAAGCAAAAACTCTAGTTAGAGGGTGGGCACATAAGGGTGGCCATTTGCGACACGTGCTTTACTCACTTTTTGTCTGTGTGTTGGTTTTTGTGGATCACAAAAAAAAAAAACTTCACAGAAGAATACCACAACATCAGGAAGGTCTTTTTTTTTTTTTGTTTGTCACCTTGAATGAAAATCCTTGTCCATTAGCTGACTCGAAGCAATTACCAGGCTAGGAAACTTCTTTTTACCACCATTGGTTTATCTCAATTTATAACCAACAACCTTTTCAATGAAGAACAAGAAGAAGAGTATGGAGCTGCAGTTCACCAGAATGATACCATTTAGATAGACTTTACTGCACAAGGCTGTCTTGTGGGTGGTTTTCCCTGTTGATGGCGTGGCTTTCCAATTTCAAACAGGCCATAGCTTGTAATGGTATTCATTACTTAATAATGAGACAATGGTGATGAGGTCGAAGGCCGATGGCAATCTTTCAAATGGAAAAAGGAAAGGGTGAGACACAGAGGAAAAAACCATTCCCCCATAAAAAGGGGTTGACATCGTATACACTTGTATTATATATTGACTGCATTTCCAGTTAAATGGAAATGAAATAAACTTTTCCATTACCACTAGTCAAGGCAGGGTGTGACAGCTTGGCCCATGGTGGGTGATTCTTAATTTTAATGAAGTAATAATTGCTCGCACATCTGGACAAAATAACTAGAATTAATTATTATTATTATTTGTTTGGGCTGAGTTTGGCATATCATTGTAATTTTTGTCATCAGGAACTCCACTGGCAAGTTGAACGCCTCCCCAAATATGAAATATAAGAACTTGTGTTTTTTTTTTAACAAAAAAAAAATTGTTGAAAGATTTGCTCAGATTCAGTTACGAAAAAATAGGAGTCCAGGAGGTATTTCAACAGAAATAAAAAAATTCTAACAAAGTTCAAAGGAAAAGGATTTACTTATACTTAGGTACTTATTAATTAAGAAAATAATAAATAAAATACATTTTGGAGCATGATAAGCTAACACACACACTCAGGCTATTTTCTACCCCCCCCCCCCCCCCTTCCCTCTAACTTCTGTACAAATTAGGTCAGGTCAATCAATGTTGAACTAGTCAAAAACACCCAGTTCAGCAAATTTCATTCAATTTGTAGAAGTAGTTTGTGAGATAGAAGGCTTCAAAAATTTGCAAAAACCGTAACTGACCGACTGACTGACTGACTCACTGACAGATCATCAAAATTATTGAGCACTTCGCATATCCTTAGAAAATTGAGATTTTGTAAGATAACTCACTTTGCAGGGCAAATATGGGAAAAAATCGAAAAAAAATGTTAAAAATTCCATTCAGGAGGCGTGGCATCCGACCATATTCACTGAATTGGTAATAAATGTATGGAGCACTTCTAATCAATACTATGTAGAATCTTGAAATTTTGCACAATGGTAAACTTTGTGGTGCATATTAAAGACAACATCGAAAAGTAATTATTTTTTAATAAGTGGGCGTGGTATCGGCCCATATTCACTAAATTGGTATCAAATTATGGTAGATTCTTAAAATTTTGCAAAATGGTTTGTTTTATGATGCATATTATGGATAAATAAATCGAAAATGAAAGATATATTTCAATCAGAGGGAGTGGTTTCCGCCCATTTTCTTCAAAATGATCAAATTCCTATATGATGCACGTAAAAACTTATAATTTGACAGAGAACCCAAAATTTTAAAATTTTCCACCTTTATCATATCAGTATTGAAATTTTAAAACTTTACACAGTTTGTGATAAGCGTAGTGCGTTTCTTGATTGTCAAAATATAGAAAGTGTGGGATCTGCCTGATTTTCCAATAAAGGGAGCGTTAAGTCAACTTACCTGAATCTATAGTTTTGGATTATTATAAATGCATTGATATGGGTGTTTTTTGGAAAATCATCATTTTTACCTTAAAAGTATACAAATTACGCAATCAAGTCAAAATTTATCATCCATTTCAAAGAAAAAACAATTAATTGCACTACTATTTCAACTACTATGTACTACTTCATAATTTTAATGGTGCTTTGATGGTGGCTCCATTGCGGAACTATGGTCAAGAATTATACGGGTGCCACCAACATTCCAAAAACACCCAGATGCACTCAATATCATAATTAAGAATGTTTTTGAAATTGGTTTTTGAATCATCCACAGCCAGGGGCGTACATAACATTGGAGCAATAAGGGCGGTGCCTAGTGTCCCGTTGACACTAGGGCCCTCACTAGAAAAAAATGCATGGAAAAACTCAGCCTCTTTATGTTGACGTAAGATATTTCATTGACATAAAAAACAAATTTAAAATGTACAATCAGTTACCCCGTAGAAGTTTATCAATAAAATCACCCCGAACACTTATGGAGCATTAAAAAAATTAAATGGGCTGTGTAATGATGTGAAGATGCCAAATTTACATGGCTGGCCGGACAAATTTTTGAGGCTTCACAAATATTATGTTTGCACGCCTAGAAATCCAGGCGTTCGAACGAATGCAACCGACGTGAATCACTAAGAGGGTCGGGCCAATCCATAGAATCCGTCGGGTGCGTTATGTCGAAGTTTTCAACTGACAACTCGATAAAATACATATACGTTCTTATGAGCAGCGACCCAAAAGAACAGACGCGACGGAAAGTAGCCGAACTTTCGATATCATCGACAACGGATATTCGTTGACGGAACGGACGGGACGGATAGGGATCTAACCTATGGCCTAAGAGACACTATCATTTTTCTCAGAACTTTTGACTGGGTGGATCGATTTTGATGATATTTGAAAGCTGATGGTCTCTATTGAATTCCATTTTAATTTGGTTAGGTTTTGATAACAGCATCCATGAGAAAATATTTAAAGTCTTAAATTTGAAGTTGGTTGTTTTTCTTTTGAAAAGTATTATGTTATTGAATTGTGTTTTATTTGTAGTAGGTGTTCATTAGATGCTTCCAGAAGAATTTAAAAGTACTTATACCTTCTGTTAAGTTTATTCAACGGTGACAGTTCGTTCCAAAAGTACAGAATAAGTAGAAAAGGCCGCAAAATTCAAACTTGCTCCGGGGCCCGGTAGGCCAACGTACCCTCCTGTCTACAGCTTCTGTTTAACAACCTCTTTACTGAAACTAATATTCTTGGAGATATATAGATCCATTCGCGTTTTTCAAAATGGCGGATTTTGCTAATGGGAAGTGTCCCGAAAACCACAACTTAAGCTTTTCTAATAACCTTCTCTCAAATTTATAAAAAAATGCTATTTTTGGAATCTTCGTATAGTGCAAAAACTCGATCTGATATGGTTTTTGTCTCTAAAACTCATCAAAAACACCACTGTGCGTCTGTTGACGGCGCGGCGGCGGTGGGGAGGTATCGTTGCATTTTTTTGAACGCGGAACCGTAGCCATTATTGTTTGACAGATTTGCTTGAATTTTGGTACCTCTACCTATGTACATTATTGTTTGAATTAAAATAAAGAAATAGAAATTGAAGTAGGTTCTGTCAACTCTGAATTTTAAAATAAAGAAAATTTTACTACTCAACTTCTGATAGGTTATTTATAGAATAGCAAAGTAATAAAACTCAATAATTATATCTTTTAGATATAATCTTACTATGCAATGCACTACTCTTTATCACTAATTTTTTCCAGAACATTCTATTGCTTTCTTGAAGAAAAAACAAAACCTTAATTTTATTATTCTGAAATTTATAACTTCACTTGAAATTATAAAGTTATTTTAATGAAAATAGTTTAACAAACAATTTAATTAAGATTACGGTCCCTTTGTGGTCCCTCACATTAATGCCAAAAACGGAATCAGATAAGTTAAAACCTATTACAGCAAGAGGCAATAATAACACTTCATTACAAGAGTCGTTAAAACGGATCACAAAACATAGGGAACAATTGGCTCCCCTAACTCCCATGATCCGTCTCTTTGCTCTCTATCACACTGTTTCTGCGATTGCCTCAGCTTACCTCTGTGTCTGCCGGTCGGTTGTCTCATCCAGTGAGCCAAAGCGTTCCCATCGTAAAAATGCAAAAGAAAATCAACCGAACAAATTAAAATGTTTCCGTATCACATTTTCTGCTGAAGGTATCTCCGGAGGGAATGGAGTTGTTTTTTTTTTTGTTTGGTTCGGGTCATGTGGAGGGCACGATTGACCCGAAGGGAATTTGTTGCAATAAAATTCTTCATACGCACATTCACACGTCACTAATGATGGTTGGTTGGATGACAGACGATGTTATATGTTGCCATTATCGGTAACTTCGTGATCAAATTAGCTAGAAAGCAGACCTGTGGGATAGGTCTGGAGGAGAGACAAATTTTTAATTACCCCAAAGGCCAACTCCAAATGGCCCATAAACACGTCCTTAATTGAAGTTCGGTGGCAATTTTAGTTCTCAAACAACAACAACCAGAAAAAAAATACCCAAAAACCGTTTTACGATGGATTCACTTGCTAGAATGGATTATCCAAACGATGTCATTGTCGTCACCATCAGTTGTCGGGAAAAATACGACTTCTACGGTAGTTCTGCGTCCAAGAAAATTGTGCAGATTAAGTGCATCCAGAGGAGTAAAAGAGAGAGAGAGAGAGGAGGGAACGTATAAAGTAACTGACTGGTATTTTTAATGCTTGCGACCTCTCAATTACGTGATACATGGAATTTTAAATCTTCCCTTTATGACTTTTTGCCGGAGCAGGTGGATTCTTTGATGGATATAAAGACAAGACGAAAACCCAGAGAACCAACCAACCAACCTGTTGCTTTGGAAGTTGTAGCAGTTAAGGTGTATCTTAGGTTGGAAATCTGTTATTCTCTCGCTTTGTGGTGTTCTTCTCATGGCGACGACGACGCGACGTAGATGACGTTGGAAGGGAAGATCATCATCAGTAATTTTTATGGTTTTTCTTTTTTTTTATATATATCATGGATTTCTGGAGCACATATAGAGGTAGCAAGGTATCTCTATCAGACAACACACTACACACCATATCCAAAAGGAAACATTTAATTATGTAATCTCGGGATGAAGTCAACCCAATAAATTGTGTTTTCTGCTTCAGCGAGTGAATGCGCCTAGTGAATGTGATGCGGTATCGTTCTCATTCCATCGCAGCAGAGGTAAAGGTACGAGTATATACATTTGCCTTCATGAAAAGATTTAATCCCAGAGAGAAAATTCCACCTGGACGGGATAATTGGTGGGTTTTGGTTTTATGTGTGTACTAGCGCAGACCTCAATCGGATTTGGCTTAAATATGCATGCAGAAGAATTCATTCGATTATTATCTCGGACCAAAGGAATCAATTTTGTTCAGCTTGATGCAATGCACAAGCAAATTGGATTGCAATCATTTTAGAGAGAGACGGAGAGGGATTAAGAAAGAGGGGGGAAGAAAAAAAAAAAGAATTATAAGCAGATCACAGAAGTCAGAATTTTGTTAATACAGTTATCTGATGGGTATGATCCTGATCGTGCTAGCATACTTCTTGAGGTTGTTATCCCTTATTATTGCAACAATGTTGATACATTATCATGAGTTTCTGGATACCTCAAGATGTTTAACCACAGGTTTACCTATACTCTTGTAAAAGTTGTTTCCTATATGTTAATCATAATCTTATAGAAGGGCTTATGGAAAGATTCAATTTGGGTTAAAATTAAAGCCTTGTTGTGCTTCATTTTATACTAAAACTGGGAAGATAGATCCATCCAAAATGAGGAGAAATAAATTATTTGGTTGCGTACGTAATATTTGATGTGTAAACTGACATAAGAATATTCAAAATTCCACAGTTACGCTCTTGTTTTCTATGCCAATTGGAGTACTTTTACCAAGTTCTCACAAACAAAGACGAAATAAGGATTTTGCAGCTGAAACTGTCTAACAGAAATAATAAATTTATAACTTTTTTAAGAAATGGACACTCCAGCTTTCAGGCCTATCCTTCATGCACTTTACGACAGCCGTTGAACGATCTTGCAGTACCACATTCAAAAGTAACGATAGAGTTCGAACCAAAGATGCTTATACATCATTTCTGCAATTCTTAGTGCTCTAGAATCTAAGATGTTGCCGGTATACATACCTATATTTCAAAATGGTGGCTTTATTTCCAAGATGGTCGTTGCGTGGGATTTTTTAGCCGGGGGCAGAGCCAATTTTTGGTACCCTTATGAAGTTTTTTTAAAATGACTAACCCCCAGTTTCACTGTAGACGTTTAAACTTAAGTTTAGCTGAACCTTAAACGAAATTAAATTTTTGGATTAAGTATTCCAGTTTCACTGTGAAATTTGACCTCTAAAAGGGGTCTCATGACTCCAAAAAAATTGTTTTTTTTTTTTTTTCACTTCTAATTATTGAATGATGGAAAAAGTACCAGTATCAGCTCGTTTGGTTCACCAAGTCGATACTAATGCTAATTCTAGATATTGTATCGATTTTTGTAAGGTGCAATTAGATTTTCAGTAAAATTGAGACGCTTCCATTAAACGATTAGATCTTGGACTTATAGTAACATTCCCAATGGCGACCTGACAATTTTTCCAGCGGAATTCTGAATCTGTATCGTAAGTTATAAGTTTTCCCGCAGGTTCCAGAAATATTTTTTCGGAGTACGTGAATTACTGATAGTAAAAATAATAAATGACTGTGTTCTGTTGAACGAAATATGCTAGATTTTGTAGCAAGTTCAACAATGAGGAGACTTCCAACTCCACAAGTGTCTTAGTGGCTATGTGTACATGCTCTTTCAACCATAAAGATTAAATTGTTCTTTAAACAGAAAGAGGAAATTATTCTTAATCTTGGCTTTATAGAATCTACAAGAAGTACTTGAACATTTTTCTAGGAGCATTGGTCAAAGGTTTTGCAAAGGGCTCGTAAAATTTTAGCTTGTTTAAAGCAAATTCGGATGTGAAGTTCGAGTTTATGTGTTAAAGTTTACTGGAACTTGGGGTTTGCCAAAACAACATTCCTTTATGCAATTCTGACAAAAACCTTAAGAAAACAATTATTTCAGGCGAACCTTGCTACCCTAAGGTACGACTTTCAGTAAGATTTTTATTATATTTCAAACGATTTGGATAGATTTTATTGCTCAAACAAAATTATCTTCAAAAACATAATTAAAATTTTGAACAAAAACTTTCCAAACGAACCAAAAAAAATATATATTTTTGACAACATCAAATAAAATACCAATTTCAGATAATTATCCCCTTGAAGCCAGTTACTTCACTTATCCAACATAAAATGGCCACCCTCTTTGACATTACACATCATTGATTTACCAGTAAAATCCTCAAGTATCTCAGATTGGACTTATACACGCTCGGTTAGGTGTATCAAGGCAACATCTGTCGCTTAAAGAACTCCTACTATACACTCTCACCCGTTGGATTTCCATCACAATATAACACTCTCTCCCAGTCTCAGCAACCAATATCACAGATGGTATAAAAGTCTATCATGCTGGTCCGTTAGATCCAAGCTGTCATCCAATACAATATAAAGACCAAGACCTCTCTATATTAAAACCCAGAGTAAGTCACATAAACCAAAAGAGACCGAAGAACTCCATCAAAGTAATTTTACGGTAATTAAAAAAAGAAATCCTTAGTCATGCAATGGTATGTTGTCGTCATCATCATCGTTGTTGTTGTCGTTGTAAACAGTTCATCAATACCAGGACTAAGGGGCAAGCCAACGGGCCCCCGCGCCGCCGTCAACGAATTTCTTCCGCATGGATGGAATCCAGTTAGTTTGGTCAACGAACACTGTTTGCTTTTGACAAAGGCCAATTGGCCAGAGAATTGGAAGCGCTTTACACTCGCACACACACAATATTATACCTCTACCTTATACCTCTAACCTCTGGCATAAAGCACACTCTGATGATGAAGAACTGAAGACCAGAAGCGTATATATCGACTTTGTGTTGAAGTTTTGAATTACCTCCGAAACACACTAGGTATACCTCTTTCTGAAGACCCCTCTCACTCTCTTTCTGAAGAGTCCTATGTTGGGGCTGATGATGTAAAACAGGACTTCTCATGTGTGAAATTGTTATAATGCAGATTTTCTTTTTCTGTAGTTCTTTTAGCGCTCGCTCTTATGGTATTTTGAAATCTGATCCCGATTTAGGGTAGGATGCACCTCTCTCTGGCTTGTTAGTAATTAAAAGAACACAAACACATTAATCTCGGAATATATCATAACCTTGTACACATCGTTTGACTTGAAGAGTCCTTCGGTACATTTAAGCGCACTTGCCAATTAACATTTGAAGGACCATTTAGAGAAATTCAAAAAATACAAAAAAGAAAGAAAGCATTGCAATACGACAAATACTCAAACATTAACACAAATACAAACTTAAACCGCGGCATGGCAGTGATGACAAGGACTCCACTTGTCGTTGTTCTTGTTGATTTGTGGTGATATAATATATGTTACTTGCGTCGTCATTTATGTGTCGTTTATTGTGCACTTCTAGGTCGTCACAGAGTATTATGTCGTCCTTGCAGGTAGGTATGCTCTTGTTAGTAGTAGTAGTAGTGGCGCTGCTGCTGTCGACTTTATTTTTGTCAAGAGTCATTGAGCGAGAATATAGTTTTATATTACACCAAACCAAGTGGAGTGTTAATATCGTACTTAAAAAAAAGTTGTAGGATATCAATTTTCTCCATCATTAGGCTAAGAACTCTCTTTTTTGGAAAGGTGTTAAACTTGGGTAGGTTTATGTGTAGAAAGCCAGAAGTTTACTATACTTAGTCCGCAATGAGTGTGCACATGTGCAGACATAGGATGATACTTATGCGACTACATAAAACTCTTGTTGAAGTTTTGTTGGATAATTTTATTGCTTCGCAGTTAAATGCTGGAGGATATAAGCTTGTTAAGTAGGCCTGTCTCATTAGGGTACTTTCAGCGTATAGTTGAAGAAAGCACAGTCCTTTGTTTTATTTACTGTCGCAATTAGTTTTTGATTGGTTATTATTTTTTTCTTATTTGATTCCAATGTTTTACTTAAAAGGTACCGAAATCAAGGCTTTAAAATCCCAACTTATCTTCCCGTCAACAAACTTTCTTTAACAAAGCATTGCATTCGAATAATTTCATTTTGCAAACACTGCCAGCCATTTTTAACTTAACTATTCAGTTCACACTTGCTTGTGTCAGAGCACTTCATATTGGTAATAAGAACTAACATTTTCTTAAGTAGTCTTCTTCCAATCCCAGCCTTCTTCCAAGGAATACCATCAATGCTCAACTTCCTTATAGGTACTTCAAACTGGAATAAATTATACCACAGCTGAGAAACCTTAGGGTTGTTTGAATGCACATTTAACTTTTCAGCAAATTGATACAAAAAGAAATTCCTATTTCAGAGAAAAATCAAACTCAAACAGCTGTTCCAGAACATATATTTAAAATGCTAAAACTTATTTCTGAACTTTAAGACACATAGCAAATAGTTCAGGGAATTTTTCGAGCACAGCGTTATGTGTGAAGGATCTCCTACTTACTTTGGGCTCAGGGCATTTATTTGGTCACCAGCTCCTCCCAAGATCCCCTACTTACTTTGAGTAAGTATAAAAGATTTTTTTCTGGTCACCATCTCCTTTCGAGATCCCCTAATCATTTGAGTTTGAGGCAAATATTTGATCATCAGCTCCTTCCGAAATTCCCTGCACACTTTGAGTTTAGTACATTTTTTCTGATCGCCATCTCCTCCCAAGATCCCCTAATCACTTTGAGTTTCGGTCATATTTTTAATCATCAGCTCCTTCTGAGATTCCCTTCACTCAGAAAACTAACATATTTTTTTTCGTTTGCGACTACTGAATATCCTTAAAATTTAATGAAAATCATTTGCTGAAAAGTTAATACAATCCCCGCAAAAGTTTTTCATTCGCAGCAACTGTATTACATTTGATCCAAATGTCTATTACAGCAAACTAAATAAAAACCAACCCATTTGTTTGGAGCTCATTTTTATGAGTTGATTGTGGCAAACAAAAATGCTTATCACATCTAAGTGTCTTTTTGTTTACTAGAAAATTTTATTGTTTGCAGCAAACGAATGAATAGTTTGCGAAGAACTTCTCCAGAAAGTAGTTTGTTACAAAGAACTTACTGCAGGAAATAAATTTTCTTAATAATTGCCTCTATAGTTTTGGTGTTTTGGTAATTGCATTCTATGCTAAACGAAAGTAATCTAGTTTCTTGCGCAATGGTGACGGACTTGGTTTGAAATCAAGGGGTCACAGGTCCAATGACCGGTGTTAAGCAGAATTTTTTTTGTTATTTGGTCGTTCGCATAAATTGTTTCACCGAAACGAATTTAAGAGTTTGCTGCAAACGAAGTTGAAGTCGAAAAATTACCGTCCAACAAACGAAAAGTGGTTTGAAGCAAACGATTTGTTCTCTCATTTTGTTTATATGCATTTTACGCCAGTCATTATTTTATTAGTCCGTAGCAGAATGGCAAGATACTCGCTAGTCTCCGGTTCAATCCCAGGCGCTAAACTTTCTTTTTTATCGTTCGCAAGAAGTGTCAAGAAGCCCAATAGAATTTACCATTTTGCTGCAAACAAAGTCGATAAATTGTCCAGCAAACGAAAAAGTTTTCTACACAATTTTTTCGTTTGCCACAATCGATTTGTTCTCTCAGTATACTCACACAACGTATATATAAATACGTTCTTGACACTATTTTTCGTTAATGTCAAAGAACAAAAATTAATTTTCCTTCAGCAACTACCTAGTAAATGATAGGAGTAATGAGGTGTGTAAATAATTTTAAGGGGACCATCGCAAGTTATTTGTGAGAGCTTTTGTAATTATTGGACTAAATCTTATCACACTTGCCTCAATGATTGAAATGCATTCTCAAAACTATAGGTAAGGGTTTTGAATTAGGTATTATCCCTATTGTCAACCATATTATATTCCCTAAACTAAATTCAAAACCTCCATAACTATTGGTATTTGATTGCAGAGCAGGTGAACTGTGCTTCATTATTACCCTAATATTAATTAAGCCCACCAAGAATAATAATACTGTTAAGCTGTCCTCTTAGTGCAATAGTGTATCTATGCATGCAATACACATACATATACAGCTATAAAAAGATCCTTTGCCTTATAATGTACCTACTCATAAACAAACAATAATAATCCATATTGAAGTGTCCAAATATTCTGCAGGTTAATGCTTCGATTTTGCACTTCAAATGCATTTGTGCTTATGGGATTCCATGCTATTAATTCTAAAGCCGCATTCGAACAATTCACACGAAACACGTTCAAGAATCTGTCTCCCTCTGTCGCTCTTCAAAGCATCAAGTGATGATGGTCCTCGGGGAACTGACCGATTGATAAACATTTCCCATCAATCTGTCCATTTTGCAAAAGAGGTCCTTTGAAATTTGTTTGAATATATGCGCTGGACATACCTTTTATAATTATCCATTATATCCATAGTTTCCGTATAAGGACACTTGCCCCCAATGTCCTCTGTGTCACATATTGGTATTTTAGCTAGTCTCTGATGGGAGAGCTTGTGTGGCTGGACGGAAAACAATGCCGGAATAATATTTTGATGTGTATACACATTTTACTCCATACTCCCCTTCCCAATACGACAACACTTTTCATCATCAAATTGAAACAACAACAAAAAAAAAACCCATATGATGAATCTTTGGTTTTATTTAAGTGCAAACAACATACCATCGGCATTTCAATATAGGAATGCATAATATCAAACAAGGACGACACTTTTGATGATTCATCATCGTCATCCTGATTTCATATTGAACGGCCGCCGCACTCAAGCGGAATTTGCGATTGGATTTTAAGCAATTTACAAATCCTTTTTGCAGCAGCAAGAGTCCCCAGTCGGCCCTCGTACCCGCACCCGCGTCGATTTCATACAGATGTTGCCACATCATCCTGAATACTGTACCAATGGAGAAGGACGACCATCGCTCCACTAAGCCGTTTTGATTTGGTGCGGCATCATTGCCAGAATTTATATCGGTACTCGTTAGATATTTATATGTATAAAAACAGAGTACAAGTATACATACATGCGCATAGGTGTAAAAAGGATATCCGTTTCCGCATGAGTAAACAAGTAGCTTGGGATTTGTTTGTTTGGTTCAATGTGTGAGTGTGAATTTTCCAAATCACAGAATAGAAATCAGAAAAGGATTCAAATGTGACGCATTGTGAATATTTGGTAAATCCTTTATTATCCTTTCCCATTCCAAACACTCTCAATCTCAACTATACTGTGATATCCTTCCAATGTATATAGGCAAAAAGGATCGACGAGACAATTCTAATAAGCGTTTGTGTTTTTCGGTGAGTTGGTTTGGTTTTGTTGTTGGTGTCCTCTATCCTTTCGTCTATCCTGTCACTGATGTGGATGTCCTCTGAATTCCTAAATCCTGTGAGAATAATCCAAACTTTTGCTGACCACCTGCATATTTCATATTGTGACAATTGAATGTGTGTGATTTTTTGTATTTTTTGTTTGTAGATATTTTGTTAGTTGTTGATGTTGTTTGGGAAATCCTTTCATCATTGTTCACAGGATAACAATGCGAATTGGTATTTGTGCTGGGTTAACCGTGTTATGATGATTTTGCAGGTGGCCCCCCATCATCACATTGATGCTGAGTGTGCTGTGATGCACTAGAAAAGGGATTGAATAGTTGGACTTAAATTCTTTGACATCTGCATCTGCATTATTATGCAGATCGCTATAATGGGTATAGGTTATATAGGAAGGTGTGTGTTTTATGATTGATTAAAATGGAATTTGGAAATTCATGGAAATCGGCAGGATTAAAAGAAGATTAAATATGTCGAGTAGCGTGTAGGGAGGTATGTTTCCAATTGCTCTTCGAATAATCTACTCGTAATCCGCTGTGCAAACATCTGTGGCTTATATGTGAATCGATTTATGGGCGAACTGATATGGTGATCAAGGAGAGCATTGACTGATAAATTTTGAGAGATTTTCTATGGTACTGGTAACTAAGTGTACTTCTTACTGTTTTTTTTTTTTTGTTTTTACAAAAATAATTTTTTGACTTTGTCAGAGTCATAATTCCTAATTTTAGTAGGTACATATATGTAAAATGTCCTTATAACTTAACCAAGGCTTACCACCTCCAGTAGGGGGTAAGACATGACGTAGCGGAGGGGCTTACGAGGACTACTATAATAAGTAGGATGTTGCTACTGATTAGATACCCCCTCCCCCTATTAACTTAGGAGTGTTTATTATACGGTAGCAGAAGAATTCTTTCGATGGAAGGAACGGTAGCGTTACAAGTTTCAGTCATGATGATCTACCTGGTGAACACCTTGTATGGGCTTCTTCGACATAATAGGAGTAAGGGGTTGTAAGGAGCTTTTTTATCTGGTTTCCCGTCCTTGGACCCATTGAACGACCTAGAATTTCAGCTCAATTTATGTAAAATAGGCTACTAGATATTGACTACAACGTAATTCTGCATATTTCAGCAATGAAAAGGAAAAAAATAAAAACGCGTTCACAAAAGCAAGACGTTTTGGTCCGCAATGTACACACATTTTAGCGTACATCCTTAGAGCTATTCGTTAATCAATTTCTTTGATTTTTTTGTTTGTCATAAGAAATTTCGAGATCTTACTAATTAATTTTCTCATTTAAAGAATTGACTTTTTTTGAAGTTATAGTGTTGCCAACTAGAGCTTTTAAGTCAGAGACTCAAAAAAACAAAATAATATAAAATAAGAATATATACTTGTGTTTTTTTTTTTTGACAAAGCTATCCGCAGTACAGTAGCATCTAATATGTATTACAAAAACAACAGGGTACTGACGATAAAAGGAAAAGTTAAATCCTACTGCTTATAGATTTTTGAGCTTTTTGAAATTAATTTCAAAAATCTATTGGCAGCTGGATTCAACTTTTCCTTATATCGGTAGTATGATGTTGTTTGCTACTTGATGCTACTGTACTGCGGATAGCTTTCCAAAAAAAAAAAACACCTAGTGTTCAATAAATCTTAGTATAATTGACACTAAAATGAACTATATTATCAATACGAGGACCTACCTTACCATTTCCTTTAACACACTTCCTCACCTGCGAGAAAATATGGCTGAAATAAGTGCGAATCCCGCCACAACGCATTCGTCAGATTCTGTAATAGGGGTGATTATTTATAAAAATAAAATATCAACAAATTCTAATTCCATAGCAAGAAATCTAAAATTTTATTTTTTTCATAGGAAAAGGTGAATTTGATTTGCAAAAGAATGAATTTGATTTCCAAAAAAACCCTTGAAAACTATGATAAATGTTTTGAGTGGGCAAAAACAAGGTCATTGGTTTTGCCATAAGAAATTCGCAAAGCCTCTTACGAAAGATTGATGTGTTTCATGATCATTTTGAAAAATCAGGCTAAGAAAAAAACCTGTATTTCGGAAACGTGCGGTTTTCAAAAAGCATTTCCCATCGTCTAAAGGTGTCTCGAGTCGATAGGCTTAGTCGTGGTGGGTAAAGTGAAGGGGACCTTGAGTGCGAAATACTTTGATTCCAACAAAAAGTGAATTAGAGTATGAATGTAGGACCCACATTGTATTAATGTTTCTCAGGGTTTAGACTTTACAGAGGAATCAAATAACTAAATTCTATAATGTTGGTACACAAATAAAATTAATTTAGAATTTTAGCAAAAAACTTCAATCTTGTCTAAAACATTGAAGATTAAATCCATTTTTAAAGACATCCCTTATATACCTGAGAGAGTATTCTCAGTTAAATAAAGAGAGATATTGCTGACATATAAATTTAAAATTCCTACAACCGAATGACGTTATGTTCCAACATCATCATCATCCCCCAACAAATGAGCGTGTTTCTTAATCTCAAGATAGTTATATTTCTACTCTAATAATTTTTCGTTCTAATTAGCAATGCGTCACACACATACACACGAAAGCACATTGTTTCCCATATACCTGCCATAGGGGAAAAGTCGAGTTAGTGTGAGTGTAGTTTCCTCATCAACGCAATCCAATATGTAGGAGGTGTATAGTATATTTAGTGTATAAGTACACGTTTCAAGTCTCTCCCTTTAATCACCCAAGAATTCACGTAATTGTCGGCTTGCTGCATGTGATGTGACGAGTGTTACAACCGACGTGCAATGACGAAGAGACGGTGACGATGAATACGTTTTCCCTAGTGACATCCCGCTTGGGATTAGTACACCTAATCCGGGCAACATTGTTTAACGATGTCACGCATCTAATTTTCATATTACTCACAAATGCACGCAGAGTATAGGTATAGGTAAGGTATACATAAATATAGTTGTTGTAGAGAAGAGGATGCAAACTATATAGCACCCCCATGGTTCCAAGCTAAAGTAGAAACTTCACAAGGATGGGTGAGTTGCCCTGCCAGGTGGGGTTATATTTTCTGTTTATTTTATTTTGTTTAATGCAGCTTGGTCCCTCGATAGTAAGACAGTTTCGGGTGTGACGCATTTTTGATGAAATTCATAAGTGTTATATATAAAGTGCCTTGGGATTTGGCAACAAAATTAAACATAAAGTTAGTTTAAGGTTTTTTTTTTGCCACGTTCGTTAAACGTTCGATAAACCATTTATCCTATAAGGACCTCATAGATGAGCCTTTTTCATTTCAAACAAAGACCATAACTAGAAAAAAAAAACATCTTAATAAACTTTCCCTCGAAGAGTCCAACCCCCATACAATTATAGAAATTTTAAGTAAAAAAAAAACATCCCTTTCTATTCCATATCGGTCAATTTACGGTTCATTTCACAATGTGGACATAGAAAATAGAATAGGACGCAAATATACATAACTTTCTCCTAGCTCCACAAACTATATTATAATCGAGCACAAAAACGGTATAAAAAACCTGCCTGGCTTCTAATGGAATCCTGCAGATGGACACATAAATTTTCCAATGCTTTCATTTTATTTTTCACTTTTATCCTTAAAATCACCACATGGTGGATTGTCCAACAAAAAATCCTGACAAAAAAAAAATACACATAGTCCACTTTTGTGCAAACTTTTGTCATTTTTTATAGCTTTTTTGCGTACATTACTTTCGTCTCGCTCTCTCTTCTCCTATACAATAATAATCAAAAGACTCCAACTGGTTAGTTTGGTTTATAGCTGTGATATACCTACGAATAGTTTTTTTTTTTTTTTTGTTTGTATTATTTGTATTATGTGAATGGAAAAAAAGTAAAAAAAAAGGAAAAATGTTGGCACGTCCTACATCATTTGGTTAAAAAAAAAAAAAAAACGAAAAAAAAATATGAAGGTACTCAACTATGCTTTATAGAGCCTGGCTAATGATGGAAGTGAAGTGCTTTTATGGTTTCACTTTTTATTAAGTGGCACGCAACATGCATTAAAAATAAAAAAAAAAGTTGGACTGCAAAAAATTGAAGGAAAACGTAAAAAAAATTTATAAATTTTTATGGAATCTGCAGTTTCGGAAATACCATCTTGATTTGACAGTTATTGTTGGGCGAATGGGAAATAAAAAGAATTAAAAAGAAATCCGTCTTCTTAAAAAATCCCCAACCCATGATGACACTTAGAATATAAGAAAATGTTTAATGTCATAACATGCTTTCTACATTCTGTCATATATTTTGCATTCTAGATTAAGGTCTTACCATTAGACGACGTTCAATGATTGATTGATGCATATTTACACAAGGCCACCACCCATTTACAAACATAGTCGAGTTACGATACAACACATATGTGCCCAGTTCAGTAAGGGAACTTTAACTGTATACACTTTACATTGCATCAATAAATTCAGGGTCCTTTTGTTCGTTATCCTTGATCCGGTGGCGTTGTCCCCCAGCATCTATACTAGCTTGCATCATAATTACCCGCATTTTGTTTCTCCCTCGCCCTCTCTCTCTCTGTCTGTGTCATGTATAGTGTAACTGACAGATGCTGTAATTTGTTGTTTGTATACATACAAAACTATTATACAGAAACCGTTTGGCCATCAAATAAATCAGTCAACAACAAGGCCAAGATGTTTATTGAAGGATATTCCCTTAACCCCATCATCATCGCATGTAGTGGTAGTCGTCCTTTTCATCGCATCGTATAGTCGGTCGTCAACGTTATTATAATTTTAAAACAAACCTCGAACTCCTGGAAAATCCATGCAGTCGACCGTTTTGTATTTATTCTAAACTGGCACGAGTATTATACTCTCGTATAAGATTCCACTTCAATTCATGGCCAAGATCAAAGGGATAACAATTTGTGTATGTATATTTGTACAATCACAAATAAAATGCCTGAGAGAACGATGATGCTGATGATGATGGTGGCTATTTGATGATAGGGTGCTAATGAACATGGCTACTGTGTATAAGTTTCATTTAAGTCTCGACATCCGGAATATTCAATTGGATGTTTGCCAAATTAAAACATACAAAAAATGACGAAGAAGAACAACAACAACAACAACAAAAAATAGCATCTTAAGATGGAGATGAAAAAAATGCAGTAAAAGAAAAACAACAAACAATCCTGTATAAGTATTACCAAACTCTGTATGAATTTCTGCTGACCGGAAGTTGATTTTTTATACGAGAAATTTTTAAATGCAACTTTAAACGAATAAAAGATTTTTTTTTTTTAAACGTTTTACTGAAAATTAATTATTGTTAGTATTTTTTGTTTGGAGTCCCATAAAATCTCGATTTTAATGTCTACCGAGTCCCAAATAGAGAAAGTTAAAAATCCAAAATAAAAAATACAAATTTTGAAATTCTGAAAACTATAATTCTTAAATTTGGAAAGCCAAGTTTCTAGATAAATTAATAAGAATAGGGAAGTGATGATGGTTTTAGTATAGTAAGAATCTCATTCTTTTATATCAAAGCATGCGTTTTCAAGTCCTCAGAAGGTAAACAAGGAAAAATAAAATGCACGACTTTGTCGCACGTACTTGCTTTTATAGATAGAGTTACTATAATATGCTAAGCGGAGTATGCAATTTGATTTCTTCTAAAGTTATACATTTTTAGAAAAAAAAATTGAAAATCGTTAAAGCCGTTTTTTTTTTAATAAACAAAATTGGTACGTCATTTTAAAGATATTATTTATCAACATCTAAAAACATTCAAAAAATATTGAAGAGTTTTCGACAAAATGATTTTTACAAACAAAAATTAAATTTTTTTTTTTATCCAAAAAAATCATTTTAGAAATTTGGTTCACTAAACATTTTTACGGCAACTTAAAATCTTTTATGTAAAAAAAAATGGTTGAAATTGGTTGAGTCATGAAGGAGAAAATCAGAATTTAAAAAAACGGTTCTATGGCAAGTATTGTTAATACCGGTTTTTGAAAAAAATGCTTTTCATTCAAAGATAGACCATATCCAAAAAAAATTTAATCAAAATCGTAGAAACTGTTTTTGAGAAAAATGAGTTTTTGTAAAACCGGTATATGACAGGTATACCGTTGTTTTTGGTCCAAAAAAAAATTCAAAAAACATCTCCAAAAACCAAGTTTGAAGTAAATCGACCCATCCGTTTAGGGTGTGGCTTCTTATACATATAGACAGACAGACCGACAGACAGACAGACAGAATTGTCGGACCCACTTTTTTCTCATTCTCTTTCATCGTAACGTTATGGTTGACTGTTATCTTTTATACAAAATTTCATCAAAATTGGTTGAGTCGTTTAAGAGAAACTCAGAAATTAACGGTTCTATGGTACGTACACTCAGAGAAATAATGTTTTTTTTTTCGTTTGCAGCTAATGAATATCATTTGAATTAAATTAAAATCATTTACTGGAAAGTTAATACAACCCCGTCAAAAGTTTTTCACTCGTAGCATTTGTACTACATTTGATCCAAATTGTAGTTCTAGAACAGCAAACATTATTCAAAACAACCCATTTCCTTGGAGCTCATTTGTATTGGTTGATTGCAGTAAGATAAAATGTTTTCCACTTCTTAACACCTTTTCGTTTACTAGAAAATTCTATTGTTTGCAGCAAACAAATAAATAGTTTGCGAAGAACTTCTCCAGAGAGTAGTTTATTGCAAAGAACTTCACTTTTGGTGTAAAAATAAGCATAATAGTAAAAATAAGCATAATAATTAATTCCCCCAGATTTTTCCCGGATTGGAATTTGTTTTCAAAATTATATTTATAACAAAAATAACACAAGAACTGAATATTAAAATGTAATTTTGAAAGTAAATCCAATCCATATCATTCTTGGCTGTTGTTCTGTTAATTAAATTATATTTTTAACACTATATGGTTAAATAAAGTAGATCTGCCTTTATGATCTACACAGAAACAAAAGAGCTGAAGTTAAAACTTTAAGAAGTATTTGCTTGAAGTTTTAACCTCAGCTCTTTTATTTTAAAGCCGATTTCAATAAGGATGCTCTTTCGATGATATCATAGCTTTTATAAGAGCAGGATTACATTAACCCTTAACCACCTACCAGCGGTCTCACAGACCGCAACGGTTTTTCAAATGCAAATATTTCCGTGTGTGTGTGTCGTACGACAATATGCATCCATGTACCTTTTCTATACATGAAACAGTGTCGCGCATGTGCTTGGTGAGTTAAGACGTTCACGCGTTTGGCCTAGGTTAGTATATAAATTTCTCCTGCGGTCTCCGAGACCGCAGGTAGGTGGTTATGTGACTGAAATAGGGGGTAGCTTGGTGAAGTTTCATCAAGCTTACCAAGTGAAGAAAAGCTTGAAATACGTAAAACATGCTCCACTTGTGATCCAAAAAAGAAACGCAAGACAGCTTATTTATGTTTTATGTGCAAAAAACCAATTTGCTTAGATTGCGCGAGCAAAATTTGCCGTAGCTGTCGCGAAAAATTGTGAATGATGGTGCCTTGCAATTTTGTTGAAGTTTTTTTTTTATGTTCCATTTTTTATTTTTATTTAATTCTTTGTTATGTTAGCTTATAAGAATTAATAAGAAGAATTTGAAATTTTAAGTTCCTATTGTAACAGATCTCATTGTATGAGCACAGTCATTTTTTGCACTAAAAAAGCCAATATATGAATTTTTTTGATAAAATCACAAAATATTTATTTAATTTATGTTATTGTTTTTTTTAAATAAAAGATAAATGTATTAAAAACAATATTATTGACTTTTTTTAAAATTTTATTCGATAAATTTAGAAAGAGGGGTAAAATACTGTAGCGGTCTCATGGACCGCACGTAGGTGGTTATGTGACTGAAATAGGGGGTAGGTGGTTAAGGGTTAAAATTTATTGTAGGTATCCGAGATAACTATCAAAATGAAGAGCTCATATTTTTTTTCTGGTATCCCTTTTAGAATTCTTTGCGATCTTAAGAATTCAATGTGTGTCAAAGTTAACAAAAAAATCTTAATAGGCCATTTCAAATAAGGCTCCAAATGTACGATTTGAGGGCATGATTCCTAGTTGTGCTAAAAATTACACTACCGATGTTGTTTTTTTTTGCCTAAAATAAATAGAGTAGGTAAACAAGTTCTTTAAAGTTTCAAAAAATATTATTTTTTAAAATACATATTTCATTTTATTTCAAATTTAAAAGCACTAGTAGCTTGCTTAAGAAATTCTCTTTCTTTTTTAAAGAAGCAAATGCAAAAGAAAAAGTTATCTCTTTGGGCAACTCTGAACCCTGGTTGGGTTTGGTTGAGTATATAAGTTTGGGTATCCATCCCAGTCCAGATTACGACCGGATGTGCTGTCTTAGAAATTTTCTGTTAAATACTTAATGCCAGCCCCATTACTATGTACATTCAAAACTTGTAAGTATTTTTCGAAAACTTAACAGTCGAGGGAATTAAAAGAAACAGCCTTCTATACTTCCGTCCATACCTCTCTTCTATACTTACTAACTTAACATCTGTAGACTATATACCATCCAAAAAAAAAAAACACACCACTGAATATACAAGACGGCTTGTTCAATGTTGTTCATGTCCAAAATGGTGGTAATTAGGAAAGTTTTTCCACTCCATTTCTGACAACATTAGCATTAATTGCATTTTATCCCAACAAAACAAGCCCTATGGAGAGAGTATGGCGGCCGTCGACAACGGGCGCGGCACACCAGCACATGGGATGTCCTATGCTACAACTGATTATTTATTTATTAGCTTATTTTTGGCACTCTAGGATTATTGTTATTCCGGTACAACATTTTTGTCTTGCTGATGATTATATGGGTGGCTTGGCTGGTGAGGGCGGGTTGAGTAAATATAAGGACTCAAAACTTCCTCTCGATTTAATTTGAAAGTTATCGTAAGGATTTAATGGACTTCCTCTTATGTAGTGTATAGAGAGTATAGGTATAGAATATTCTTCGGACAAATATCTGTATGGCAAGATGTTTGAATTGATGCGGTTTAGTTGTATGTAATATACTCTATATTCTCTCTTTATATCTCTATGACAACTATCTGAAGTGAAAGGGTCATTTCATTCAATTAAAGGACAAATTAGGTATGGGTACGGGGGGGGGGGTGGGGCGAACGGGTATACGAATATACGGTATTGACATGATAAACTTTGAGTGTGGTTGGATGGTTAGTCTTGTGGAAGTTTTTGAGTTAAAGGAATTCTTTGATGACAAACTTTTGTCGAAATTGTATTAGAAGAGGTGTTGAGAGAAGTTGACAGGAGTATTAAGTGTTTTTTTGGGTTAAATTTTAGAAATTTTTGGGTCACTGGGTTTGAAGAATTAAACGTAGATCATTTTTGTTGATTAATTGTTCAACCTCAAGAAACGTATTGAGACAAAAATCCCATGATAGAGACTGCCCAAATTCTACATCTAAAAAAGGACAGGCATCTCAAACTCAAACTTAAAATCAACGTAAGATTTAAAATCAAAAGTCATCAATTCCAACATCCGCTAACGCCTACCCTTGCTGAATAAAGACAACATGGCCGTATATCCGTTAGAACAAGTTATATACAATTTCTTTAAATAAAAGCGTTTATGTTTTCAAAAATCGCTATTAAAGGTACCTGCAATAGAAACATTTTTGCGGCCTGCCAAAAACTACTTTAGAAGAATATATTTTTCGAAAGGGCCTAAGAATTTGTCAGGCCCGGAGGCCCCCTTATGTCCTGAGATGACCCAGATTCTGATTCTCCCCTTCATGACTCACTTAATTTCAACAATTTTTTTTTCATGAAAGCGTTTAAGTTGCCGTAATAAAGATTGGTAACAAAATTTTCGAAAAATGTTTGTTCGGATTCAAAAAATTAATATTTTTTGTTTGGAAATTAGTTTTCCCGAAAACGCACAATGATTTTTCAATAAAAATGGCATTTAATTTTTTTTTAAAGTCCTTTGAAAATTTTATAAAAAAGAGACAATCCACTTAGTAGAAATAAAATCTTTTTTGAATTTTGAAAATTCTGCTTATTTTAAGGAAATTTATCATTGAGATTATATATTTTGGAGATTTATTTTCCTACTTCTATTTTGTTTTTTTCTTTTTTTTATATAAAAATTAAAGCAGAAAAGAAATTATAACAAAACACAATTTTTGAATTTGACAATCCCACAAAAGATTGCAGGAAATCGATCAAAATTGCACCCCATTTTAATTTTTTTTTTATGTAATAAAAGAAATCGTTTTATCTAAATTATGTCACATAATAGCCAATAATTGCAAATGGTTGTAATCCATACGCAAAACTGTTCAGCTTTGCATGTATGGCTCGGACTAATTTATCCACCCTAATCATCGCATCGGTGTGAACTCCCACCCTCAATCCGATATAGCAGAACAAAACAACAACAATAACTAAAAAAAGTCATTGTTTCGGAGCAGTCACCCCCATATTGACGACAATACTCTTGCACAAAAATACTTTCAAGTCGTCATCAAACATAATTCTATTTGTCATTTTGATTATGACGTTGTTGTGCCTTAATTGATGCCAATGGCAAAAAAAAATCCATCAAACGTTTGTCAATAGTGTTGACTATGACTATGGCTACTAAGGAAGGCCATATAATTCCCACACCACACATAAGTTCCATGAAGGGATAAAATAAATAAAAAAAAAAAAAAAAAGTGTCAACGATGAGGAGTAAAACAGTTGACAACATTGACTGCTTTTTTCCAAGTCATCTAATGCCTATGGATTACAAAGAATGAGAATATTTATTTTATTTTTTTTTTGTTTATTCTTTTGCAACAACCCCTGTGTCAGTTATAAGTTTTGATGGCTTGTGTCTTTCTTTGCATTACACAACATTTTCAGTGTTTCGATTAAAATTGTTTGATTTGCTTTCATGTTTTATTCAAGAGGGTTGAATGGTTTGATTTCAGAGAAAATTACTATAAATAGTACAACGTCATTGCTGGCGTGGGCTATGAACACATTTGACCATATGGCAATATACAGGGTCAGTTGGTATTGCATGCAAGTAAATTTGATGCCTTAAGAGAGCCTCATAATTGTATTATGGCCATTAAAATAAATGGTGTGGTGTGGCATTCTTAATCAAAGGAGAGTTTTCAAATGACTAAAACAGCTTCTTAAATGAATATTAACTCAAAACGAGGTATGCACTTTGATTTCTTTTACAAAGATACATTTTTAGACAAAAAATTGAAAAAAAAAAATATTTTTTCTATATAATATCTTAAAAGGACTTCTTAAAAAAAAAATCGGCAGGTACGTTTTCGAAAAAAACGATTTTTCAAAAAAAAATATCAAATTTTTTTAAAAATCCGAAAAAAAAATGTTTGAAAAAATTTTTGCTGAACTGTATAACGGCAACTTAAAAACTTTTATATAAAAACAAACGTTGAAGTCGAGTGAGTCATAAAGAAGAAAATCAGAATTTTAAAAAACGGTTCTATGGCTGGTTCTGTTAGTAAAAAAAAAATTGTTTTCATAAAAAGATAGACTTTACCCAAAAAAATCGGGCAAAAAACACAATTTTTTCCACGGGGCTAAACAATAAATTTAGTTTTTTTCTTCTGTAATCGGTAGTACCTTCCGAAATAGAAGAGGAAAGTCAGAAAAATTGCTTGAAAATATATTTTTTTGTTTCGCTTCTGGAAACTTTGGTAAAAATAAAACAATCAAAAAAAAATGAAAACGAAATTTTTGGGAATAATTATCAGTTCAATATTACGTCGCATCGCCGTTGCCCTATCGACAATGTCAATGCTGATCCTTTCGTTAAAAATAATAAAAGCCCACAGTTTGCGTTAGAAAATGATATTACGAAATTTCGGTAAAATTTTACTGAAATGATAAAAGCATTCACACTTCGATTAATATGTTAGTTGCAGAGAAAGTCCTATAGTTTTACACATATTTGGAAATATTATTTGTTTTTGGTGAAACTTAATTTTTATTTCTCAAACACAATTTTGCAGTGTTCTCTTAGTTTTTGTATGGATGTTATCAAAGCATACGATTTAGATGCTACAATTTAGGAACGGAATGTAGCCAACCGCATCAACTGTGAGGCATCGAACCGCCCATTGTTTATTTATAAACAATTGTTGTTTTAAATTTTTAGGATTATTCAAATACATACTAGCAGTGTATACTAAAAATCTATTTCACTTTGCGAGGCATTCGGTTTTTTTTGTAAATAAAAAACTCAACTAGCTTTTCTTGTTCGGTTTCGCCTTTGGTAAAGACAAAACTCCCAAGATATTGAAAGTCAAAGTAGATATTTCTACCAATCGTCCAGAAATATTGACTTGAACAAATGAGTTACTTCCAAGGCTGATAGTTTCTGTTTTTGTCGTGTTAATTTTCAGATTCATGATTTCTGCTACTAGATTCACTCCACCATTTTTGTCATTTGATAAAGTTTCATGATCCTATCAGAGATTAAGCAAAGCATGCAATGCGTCGTCCGCTAAGTTCAGATGTCTTAGTTTGGATGTCAGACTCCTTTGAATTCCACCATTTCAGTCCATCAGATCATGTATCACTAGCAGAAAAAGTATTAGTGATAGTATGCAACCCTGGCTGACTCCACAGAGTACATATTTCGAAGTCTTCTGACAATCATTCTTCATGCAGAACATGACATTTGCGTACATCGTAAGTTGCTTTAATAAAAGCAATAATAACTTATCTGAAATGCCCCTCCTGCATAAGGTAATTCCAATAAATCCTCTATTGTCACTATTGAACTCTTTTTCGAAATAAATAAATAGTAGGTGAAAAGATCGATATTCAACGCACTGTTAAAAAATGATCCGCAAGTTGTTAATTTGGTCAACACAGGATGACCTAGACCATTCTTTTTTTTAAGTTTTCCAGGAAGCACTCGGAGTTCCAAGTTTTCTTGTTGAGTAGATGCAGAAGCTCACTCTATGTTGTAAGAGCCCTGCAGAAATACCGTCAATTCTTTCCGCCTAGTTGTTCTTCAGTGTTTTATTAGCGGCAATGATCTCTTCTCTTCTCTTTAGTAGATGCAGAAGCTCACTCTATGTTGTAAGAGCCCTGCAGGAATACCGTCAATTCCTTCCGCCTAGTTGTTCTTCAATGTTTTATTCGCGGCAATGATCTCTTCTCTACTGGGTGGTGTGGTGCTTAAGGGCCTGAGTAAGGGCTTTGCTGCCAACGGGTAAAAACCTTATTGCCCTGAGCTATTTCTGATTCACGACTTCCCACTTAATTAAAACGGTTCATTTAAACAAATCAAAACATTATACTTTTTCGTCATTAAGTCAAGTAGAAACTTTTAATCTTCGTATCACCTCATTTTTAACGCCATTGGTATTTTTTAAATTATTAGTCCACGAAGTACCATCATCTTGGTACATAAGGAATTTAATTTTTCCGTGTATAGATTTGATAAAACAAATTTTTAGTCATTTTAAAGCGATAAGCTTGAAAGCTGTTTTGTTGATTTTTTTTTTTTTTTTTTTTTGTTAAAGAAAACTTCATCCTGATCTGTTCTGAATGTGGCGCACATATTCAACTTTGGTGTACGCTGGAATCGTAACAGAAACAACCATTATTCGGTATAGTCCATTCGTCTCTCATACTATTATCGGAAGCACGAATTTGTGCTAAAGTTTCAGAGATATGATGATGTCGTGCTGGGACTTGGTGCATGGAGCGTAACACGTCCACCGCATTTCCAGGACATGTACCGCACTCATGTACCACTTGTTATCATTGGCGAAACTCTCTACTCTCTCTCTCTCTCTCATTCATTCTGTTTCTGTGTCTATCGAAACTATGCGTGTTTAAACTTATCTCTTGTCTATATGCACAGAGTAGGTACGAGTATATAATTATATGGTATGAATTCCTTCGGTGTCCTGTCTGTCTGTGTGTTTGTGGTTCAATGAAGAGTCCTTTGGATGCGGATGCTATCTTCCTCAGTGCAGACACACTTTGAATTTGGCTATGGAATAAAACAGAAGAGCAGAAGGGAATGGATAACATTTTGGGGACTCGAAGAATTCCGTATTCAGTCAGGATGCGGGACAAATGTGAGAAGAGGCGGGATATGAAATGAGAAGTTTCTGTAAATGCATTTGTATCTATCTATCTCTCTTGATATTAGTTATGAAGTGGGTACACATTTAATCCGTTTTACGTGCACAAAATGTGGGCCAAAGTAGTTATTTCAGACCAAAAAGTACAGATGGTTTTCTATCTACATACGAGTATATGCTGTTCTTCTTCTCCTCAAAAGTTTGTGTGTATCGTATGCCTGTAGAGTGTGGACGGATTGTGGAGGGTGTTGTAGCGGTAGTTAACTGTAGTCCTACCACAATATGCGGTCTAGGTCGTACTTTACAAATGACTAAGACAGACAGACAGAGTAGAGATATGTAGGTATACTCGATGTGGCATAGGTCTCTCGGATATCAATGAAAGTTTTCGATGTGGTCGCTGGTACATTGCAGTTGATGCTTACAAAATGGGTTACGGCCAGAAAGTACATATTAACATTGTAATTCGGTTAAAAGGATCTCTGTTTTGGACAGTCATGCCAGTATATATGCTGGATTAGAGTCTTCGACACTTGAAAAAAAAAAATTGTTTGATGATGGTCTGTCTTTTGGATGAAGATATATCAAATTTTGACTTTGCACAGCTTAAGAGTCGAGTGGAATTATTTTGTTTCGTGAGGCTTTGGATCTGACGATTGATGGACATTTTGGGTTAGAAACTTCTTTAAAATATAAAATTTTAACGTTTTTTGGCAGCCAATTTTGAATTAAAACAGAAATAGCATTGGCCTACAGGGCTTTACGATCGTGCTCAAATGATTCTTTTAAGCTTTTCCAACAGTTGCCATCAATTACAAATAGTGACTTGTTCAGGACCAAGAAACTCACAGATGGAAAATAGTCCTACCTATAAAAGATTTGGCCTAAATAAGAACTTCGAAAACAGAAAATCACAATTAGGTATGGAAGCAATACCACTCTCGGGGTCACTGTAGCCACGATATCAATATGAAAGGACAAGCACTTATTACTTGCCTACTATTTTTGACTGCACAACCCATCAAAGGGTTCATTTTCATTTAAATAAGTTGTTTGTGTACACCTAAATAATGAATTTGGGGAAATACCATTTTTTCATAATAAAAAGAAGCATTTTGCTTCTTTCAAAATCAAAATACCATTCAAAAATCAGAGTACCTGCATTTTTTTTTCAGTGTAGTTTTTCCACCTTAACATTTAAATTCAATTTCCAACTCCAATCAGCGTTAACTATACTTTTACAGTGGTTTCAGGGATTTACTAGAATTTTGTACAAAAACTTTTCTGTCATATAGGTATAGAGGTGCGGGAGTCCTCCAGGTACCCAGGTATAGTAAAGTGGGAATGGGTCTTTTATGTAATTTGTCCGTTTATTAAAGTTCAACGCAACAGGAGACCCAAACTCTTCCTGCACACTTAAGTTATATGTATGCATGCGTTTCTGACTGGAAAGTCGATGCAAGCGCGCGAGAACTAGGACACTATTTTATAGGTATAGTTTCTTCCGTCTCTTGTTGTTGGATGCGTTTCCATCGGTGGTCCTTTCTATACCAAAGGAACTTACCATATACAAAGGTACTCGTATACACTTTACCATTTATGAATTAGAAATTCCATTGAAGTGAAACAAATTGAATTTTGACTGCGTTTCATGACGCAAAGGCCATTTTACCTTTTCATATAAATTTTAAGTGTACCATGTCCTTTTATGTATCGCAAGGATACATATATACAACGTATAGGGGACATCAGAGAGAGAGTGTAAGGACCTTTTAAAAGTGCAATATATTCTACCGAGTTTAAAGCTTGCTCCGATAAAACATATCAAACCATATCAGTGTATTTCTTTGTGCCTATATAAAGAGAAAGAACATTAATTTAATTATTCTCCACACAAAATGTATAATGCAACATTTTAAAAACCTCCCTTACTCTTGTTAGAAAAAAAAAAACCTTTATGGTATATCTTCTGTCTGAGAAGAAAAGAAAAAAAATATCTTGAATATCTTAAGGCGCAGAAGGTAAAATTATAAAATTACTTGCATGATGTTAAACATGTTTCTTATGAAGAAAAAAAAAAAAAAAAAACCAAACCCCCAACGTAAAACCCATCATGTTGGGACTCTCACGACTCGTGTCAATATGTATATTGGCCCCATATTTGCCTTGTCTAACTTTGGCGGAGATTTTTCTTCCTTTTTTTTTTCTTCAACCTCCAACCATTTTCACCTATCTAGGTACTAGTCACCGCATAACAAAGTAAGTGAACTAAGGCATAAGAAAGAAAGAAAGAAAGAAAGGAAGGTAATATCCATCCTTTGTCACCACCACCATCATATCACCCCTAAACCATGCCCTACATCTATACGACTCTAACTACCTTCCAGGAAGATTTGTACTTCATTTTTAATGATCGCTGAGGGTTAGGTTAGGTTACTGTACTCTCGCTCTCTGTCAGGGTGCCTAGCCTCATTGTCATGCTTTATGTATTCATTAAGGATGTGCCAGGATACGATGACGACGAGAACGAAAATGACGACAACAACGACAACGACGACGACGTGCTTCAATCTAGACAGGTAAACAAGGCGTTAATTAGTGTATCTTGTTATTATTCTGCTTATTTTGTGTGCATGTGTATGTGTGTGTGTGTGTGTGTGTGTAGTGATGCTGGTATCTACATTATGCAGGTATATTACTTAGTTCTTTTTCTTTTTTTTTTGTTCTTTGCTTCTTATAGTATTTTATTTTATTTTATTCTCATGCTGCTAACATTGTTTGTGTAGGATTTTCATAGAAACTGAAACTGAACTTCTAGCAATTTTTCTTTAAGTTTGTCTGAAAATTACTATTTGTTTTCTTTTCACTTTAAAACCAAAGTGTATTTTTAATTTTAGAAAAATAACTTACCCAGTACGGAGAACTTAATGAGATATTTCTAAGAATTCTTGTTATCATTATTGAGTATCTAAGAGGTAATGTCCATTTTGATGAAGTAGATTTCCAGAAATTTTGTTAAGAAGGCAAAAATGTTATGACTATGAGTAATGAATTCATCGAAGCGGTAATATGAATTTAATAGGAAACATCCAATCAAAGAAAATAGCTTTTATTTTATTATTTTCGAAAAGAATTTTTAAACTCGACTGCTTGGAAAACTCGTTTATTCTTAGAGAAAAACAAAACGGAGAGATTTTATAAAATTTCAACATTAACTTAATTAGATTCTTGTTAGTATTTATTTTGTCAATCTTAACTGGATTACCGAGTATTTATGTTAAAAAAAAAATGCACGACTGGATCGCACGGACTCGCTCATGTATACCAAAAAAAAAAAATATTTATGTATTAACTCACGATTTTTCAAAAAAAAAAAAAAACTAAATGTTTATGTTTATAGAAGAAATCATATCAAATGGACGCACAGACCGACGAACGAGGTGTGACGAAAACCACTTTTTAGTCTTTTTCATCATCGTAATGTTGGTTTTTATTAAAACCTCAATTTTTTTTGACACAAAAGCAATACTTGGCCTATAGAGAAAGTAAAAGGATTTTTTTCAAAATTATGTAATACAAAATCCTGCTCAAACGCTTAAAATTTGGCTCTCAAAATCTAGAACTATCTCGCTTTGAACTAAAATATTTGGGGGTAAGTTAATAGTTTTTGAAAAAGCGTCGAACAATATAATAAAAACGGGAGCTTAATGAAATCCCGTCAGTTAGAATCCCGCGTAACGAACCGAACAAAAATTGAGCTGGCGGGATTCTTAGTACCGTACTAAATAGTACTAGATTTTTTTTTTATTAAATTTTTTGCAAAATGTTGGGTTTTTCATTTTGAAAAAATTGGTAGAATCACCCGTTTTCCCGCCTGTTTTCCCACCTGGTTTCCCTCCTGTTTTCCCACCTGGTTTCTTGCCTAGTTTCCCCCCTGGTTTCTTGCCAGTTTCCGGCCTGGTTTCGCACCTATTTTCTCTCCCACTTGCGACAAATCGACCGATTTTTGTCAACTATTCTGTTATTAGCTAGGCAATGAAAGAATTGCTTTGAAAATCGTCGTGAGCCTTGTTTTAAAAAAAAAACATAAGTGCATGACAAAATAGTTGAAAATAATTGGTTAATTTTTACTATAAAAAAAACAGCAACACGAATATAATTATAAATCAACACTTATTCAAGTAATAATCAAGAAAATTCTATAGAGTTACAGAATCCGTGATTCTTTGATAAGAGTAAAAATGTAAATTCGCTATTAAAAACACCAACAATACGAATATAATCATAAATCATTACAAACGCATCAAATAAGCAAGAAAACGCCATTGCGTTACAGAATCCGTGAGCCATTTATTAGAGTACATGTGAAAATTTACTTTTAAATACGCCAAAATCACTTTAAGTATAACATTTCTAGAGAACCTTACCTTGCATAAACATGGACATAAAAAAAAACTTCACCAACTATTAGTCATCATCTTAACATAAAGCTACACCTCAGCTATAAACATTTTAATTGCCTTTGAAAATAAATAACCTAGGCCAACACAACAAACACGTCAAGCCCTCAAAACTGATGTTTATTCTATTCATCACTGCAAAATAGTGCTCCACGTCATAAAACTATCGAGCAATAAATAAAGGCCTTGTAGCAACATATAACATAAACTATACCACAGTGTGCGAGCATATATTTATGTAAGTTACATGAAAGAGGCGTATTATTTCGCATGCAAATGATTATATCCACTGTAAAGTGTATACCTACTCACTTATCCTTTTCAAAAGTAAAGTATTTCAACTTACTGCATAACGAGAGCTTGGCGGCAGCGGTGGCGGCAAGTTAACTACTTTAGCACAAAAATATAAACAACGATACTATTCTCATAAAATATTCATAAGTCAGTAACGCAAAGAGTAGTAATAATAACCCACGTTCAAAAAAAAGTAAGTACATCCTTATTGGGGTGCTCTTTGCGTTTTGGTGATAAAATTCACGCAACATAACATGAACAAAAAAGGCGTGTGCTTTCCGCCTTTTGTTCAAATGTTAAACCCTTATTAGCCTATTATAGGTTATTTTTTTATATTGAAACAGCTGCCAAAAGGCACGTAAAAGAAGCTCAAATGAATTGCCAAATATCGATACTGATGATGATGATGATGAGAGGTGTAATAAAATTGATGTGATCCATCAACAAACTCTACCCAAGACACAAACCACAGAGCACAATAACTCAACGAAATCACTTTTGTAATTTCCTTTATTGCACCAAATAGCGCAACACTTCCTTCAATTTGCCCAAAGAATGAATTCTGTAATCCTTCGAAGAAACCATCAAACAATGAAAAGGATACTCTTCGTATGTTTGTGCTTTCATATAATACTCTTTGTACCACACCAGACGAACGAAAAAAAAAGGACTTTTGGAATTATCTCTGCTTTCATCCGGTTGGAGTATATGTATGCGGTAAGGTTCTTCGTTAATACCTTTAATCGCTTCCCACGGACTTGATGTGTGTTTGGTGCTGCAGCATAGCACACTTCAAATTGAATCCTTTTTTCGTAGACAATAATATTTTTTCCCGACACGACACGAAGAGTGCCATTATCCTTTGATTTCCTTTGTTTTTATGTGTTGTGTGTTCGTGACAAGAGGATGGTGTGTGTAATGCATGGTATTATCCTTGAAGCGATAAATTGCATTGCATACACACACTCCATGATGATGGCAAATAGAACTTAGAACAGGATCTCTATAATAGCTAGAGAGACAAAATACTTTATTTTATAAAGTTGAGCTTTGGAATGCGATGTGATGACGATGGATGGGTATGAGCCAGGGCATCTCTTTTATTTTTTATCCAACATTCACACTTACTTTTACCAACGACTGTTTTTCTCTCTCTGACAGGATATAGTACCTACTACCAAGTTTTGTGACTACCTACTTTTTTGTTTGATATACAACAAGGAGACTCGTCCTCTGTTGGTGAAATATAATAAAGCTAACATCATGTTTCAAGTAGTATTGCTAGAAGGCACATACAAGGATGTGTCAATAGTGTGAGAACGACATAAACATATACATAAGAAAAACATGCATATCCTCAACTAAGAGAGAAAGATAGAAGAACAATATATATGTATCCTTTTATGGTTCCTAGAATATGCAATGACAGAAGTATATTGCTAAGTGCATTCAAAAAAAAATATAACAAAAAAAAAACGGAGTAAGAGACTCTTTCGGCGAACCGCCTAACAATGCAATGGAAAATACTTGAATATGGCTTGAGGTTGAGAACGGGTTGGTTTGAGTATGTATGACATGACGGGGGCATCGTTGGGGGGGTTACACACTGCCAATTGCACTGTGTTTTCCTTTAGAAGAATGAATGTGATCTGTGTGCACATTGCACATACATATATACTATATACTCCTGGCAGATCCTGCTATTTCTCACAATTGTGATACAGAAAGTGAGTTTTGGAAGGATTTTCAGTGAACTGCATTTCTTTCAGTACTGACAACAGCGGCAACGACGACAGGACGTTGAATTTGATAGTTTTGCTTTCTTTTGAAAACATAAAATAAAATAAATGATTGACTGAGCATACTGCAACAACTCTATGTGCTACAAAAAGGACGAGAATAGAGTTGAACATAAAGTGGGATGGTGAACTACATTTTTTTTTTTTTTCTTTCAACAACTTGTACTCTTGTGTCCGTTTGAAATATTTTAATTGTGTTATCCAAGTTGAAAAATAGACGAATAGGGTTAAAAGATTTTGAAGGTGGAGTAGGGAAACTGACAAAAACTACAATTTTGAGTTAATTATTTGACGTTACGATAATTAAAGAAATCATTATATTTTTTTTTTTGAAATTACTTACCAAAAGAAAATACTCAAATACATCTGAAGCCCAACCTTCTTTTATGAAGATTTACTGTAAGATTTTTGAAGAAATTCTCATTTAAAAGTTTAAAATTATAATTAAATGATGTATAAGTTGAAGTTTCCAAAAGGATTAATTTAGTACGTATACGCCCCGATGTCCTGCTTAAACTAAATTAAATTAAACAAAGAGAGCCTTAAAAAATATTGTCTCTTGCGAGGAATTAACAAAATATCCAAGAGTACTGGTTGTCTTTAAAAGTGCATCTCAGTTAGCCTTTTGGAACATGCAGAAAATTGACTTCAACTTCGTTTGCAGCAAACTCTTAAATTCGTGTCGGTGAAACAATTTATGCGAAAGAATGTCTAATAAAAAAAAGTTCAGCGCAACACCAGTGATTAAACCTTTAACCTCTGGATTGCTAACAAAGGCTGTTGCTATTGCGCCACGTAATAGATAACTTTCGTGTAGCATAGAATGCATATCAACATCAAAAATATAGAGTCAATTATTAAAAAAAAAAATCTTTCCTGCAGTCATTTGCTGTAAACGAACTCTATATTTACACCGAAAGTGAAGTTCTTTGCAACAAACTACTTTCTGGAGAGGTTCTAGTCAAAATATTCATTGGTTTGCTGCAAACTATAGAATTTTCTATGGGAAGCATTTTGCAACAGCATGTAATACCGTTGCTTCAAATAATCAATTAAAGAAATATTAAAATTTCTTACATCCTAAACAAAAGAGCTGACATCCGAACTTTATTTTGTTAGTTTTTTAGCTTTTCTACAGTTAACGTTACTAATTTTATACGAGACAACCAGGTTCTTCGAAATTCTGCTGTATTTTTGTTACTGCATTTACTGCTGAGTATTCTGGATCTTCTTTTTGCAAAGCTGCGTACTTGTCTGTATTCTATTATTCTATTATTCAAATATTATTGGAAACATATTTTTCTACGCGTTTGATATTTATGTAAATTAACCAATCCCCCGGTGTTTTTTTAACATCAAAAACAAAACTACAGAAACTACATTTGGCCTTGCTAATTCAAAAACCACTCTTTATCCTTGTTCACAAAATGAAAAAAAAAAAAACAATTAATTAAGATAAAAAAAAAATCACCACAAAATAAACTTGGATCATTATTATGATTGTTGTTTGAACAAAACCGATCATCCTTCAAAAAAGAAGCAAAAAATAATAAATATCAAAGAGTTAAACACACATAATAAACGTTTTGCACAAACTTAAATAACACACACACACACACAACCTTAACCCACTTCTGATGATATGCTCGTTTAATATTAAATTCTAAAAGCAACACACAGGTAGACGTATTATATCGTTCTATCAATTAACAATATGTGTACACATATTGAAACAACAACCATCATCATCGCAGTAAAATCCACATTAAAGCTACAAAAATAAAATAAAAAATAAAAGGATACGCTCAAGGACATGATTATGTATGCTCATTCAATGGCTGGCTGGCTGGTAGGTAGGTATATGAAATTGAAATATCGATTAACATTTTAAATTTCTTTCCTCACACACTTCGTCCTACTAGTTTATGGGTAGATACATATATGAAATAGACGAATAAAAATGAAAAAAAAAAATAAAAATAATTATCCTATAAAGGAATGTTAAATTACCAGAAAAAGGACACTCAGAACAGCAGCATTCAATATCACAGTCTCCCCCTTTCCTCACACAGACCGTCTCACTTTATTTATCCCCAATCTATTTTCTTGAATCACTATGAGCAATCTGCTGTTGTACACATTGAAGCATTCAACGAACATAATGAGGATTCTCATGCCTACTTCACCCCTTACCTACCCAGTTCAATATAATATATAGGCAACCGAATATAACAAGGATGTGCAGTATCTCAGAATCACTACTGCGGTATATGTGCAACGATTTTATCGACATCGTTGACAGAGGTAGTCATAGGCATATAGACTCTGAGGTGTACCGTATTTAAAGTAGGTACAAGTACAAGTAGAGGTATACCAAAGAGAAGTGGTAGGACGAGAGAGAGAGAGAAAGAATATGATCCGTATTATGTCACTGAACTTGTTCACCCAGTTTTTCTCGGCAACTGAATTTCCAATATTCATCGTATATACTGAATTTTCCTATTTTCTTTTTTTTTATTTTTTATTTTTTTTTATAGGATTATTTTCTTCTCTGTGTTTTGTTTTGTTGGATTCTCTCTGTTTTTTTTTTTGTTTTTTGTATTGAAGAGGAGAATCCTTGTACAGTGATGGAGAGTAGATGTGAATTGAAAGGAAAGGGGTTTCTGCATAATGGGGAAAACATTTCCATGCCACCACATGACATGCAGATGGTCGACAAAGCAAGGCAAAGCAAAGCAAAGTATAGAGATCATCGAGTGATTGATGACTTTGCTTAGTCGTAAATAATAAACGAGAATTATCCTTTCACACAACAACAACAAAAAGTATAACCTATTGTGGCTTTAATATTTTGCTTGTAAATTATGTGAAAAGTAGGGCAGAGTTGGTATTTTCTGGAATCTTTTTTTTTTTAATTTTTTATTAGAATAACAAATATTTAGGTTCAAGCAACATGTCGCTAGAAACCAATTGTTTCTTCTACTTCTAGTAATTATATTGCTTAATATTCATGTACAGTTTTAAGGACGGTTGTTATAAATTTGTTCCTAGAATATTTTTGTTTTGGATAAACTATAATTTAGTAAATGGAAATGCAACATGTTGCAAGAAAATAACAATTCACATGTATAGCTGTGAATGCTGATTCTAAACAATCTATATTCAAATATAAATAAACTCTAAGATCTATATGGGTTCCACAAAGACCTGGTCTCTTCAATAATGTCGCTAAAATCTTTAAGTTTTTCAAAATACAAACCTTTGCAAGTTTATTCCGAACATCTCATTGTTGTCGCAAGATTTGTTTCTTTTTTAAGTTAGTTAATTGTAAACAAAATGTTGGCAACATTTGCCAATGTTGTAAAGTTTTTAGTTTTTTTAGAGTGGTGCAAGGTACATTCCCGTTTCCCATGAACTTGGACCAAGGTAATGTTTCCAGCAATAGGCTTAAGTCTTTATATTGAACATGACTATTGGCCAAATATATTTTGTTGCTGGCAATTATGGGATGTTCAAAGCAAAAACATGTTGATAAAAAAGATAATGAGAACGACATGTGTTATTTTTTTTTTAATTTGCAATAATTGAACATATTATTGGTTTCCATTTAGTTTTTGGTAGCAATACTTAAGAATAAGTTTAAGCAACAAATTGCTAGCAACAGTTACAGGTTGATGTTCCGCGAAAAAGGAAAGTATACTCCTTCAATTGATTCTTCGCCAATCAACTAGAAAATTTTTCAGTTGGTGAAAATGTTTGCTTAAACTGAAAATGTTGCCAGTGGGTACCTGATTAAAGCTTTGTATGTTGAACAACATGTTAATTATATAATTATTTATAAATATCAATGCTGCCCTAATATTGAAAATTTTCACCTTAACTCTTCATGCAACTAAATAGATCTGACCTTCTTTTAGAATAACATAGACCTAAGGATGATTTCTTTTTTTTTCTCTTTTTGTATACAACATGGACAAACAGAAGAGATTAAACTTTGCAATGGCCAGCAATTTTGTCCACTTTCCATCATCATCATCGATTTAGCTTTGACCTAATTATATGATATCATCTTATGCATTATAGAACGAATTCTTTATATCTGTGTTCTGTTAAAATCATGTCCATGTCACGAGTGCGGCATCAATGAAACTAAGGAGATGATATTGATATAGAACGAACTGAGAGAGATCCTTGTTCTCTTTTATCTCAATTTGAAGGACAACGACAACGACGATGAGGATTATATATTTTTTTTTTTTTTTTTGCTTTTTGCTTGATTTCATGTATTTGATATTGGTTTTCCATTTTCATATTATAGGCTGACGGATAAATTGACAACTAGCAAAAATATATAAACTAGAGAGTAAGGGGTTTGGACATACACTTCAATGCATTTCGAATCTAATTCTTGAGATAGAAAGTTTTTTTTTTTATTTGACTTCTTGGAAAATTAGTTCAAAACCAACCAAGAAGGAGGCGGCTATAGAAATTTCAAGGACTTGCATTTGACTTTGCGGTTGACCTAAAAAAGTAAAAAGATATATGACCTTTCTGGAATATAAGATTCTGCATGTGACAGTATTTATGAGATGTCAACAACTTTGAAACATTTTGGACATCGGTTTCTATTTCATTTGAGTATGGTGAATAATATAATCAATCAATGCATACATTTTTCAAGAGCATCACAAAGAGAAATAGAAAATATTAAAATATAAGTCGATTTTATTGTTAGGAATTTCTCCATATACAGAATAATAATTAATGAAGTAAACAAATTATTCTCTCAGTTAGAATTCTGAATAAATTAATGTCAGATAAAATATTGACATCAAAGTTACCATTTATGTAGCATGCCCTTTGGTTGCTATTTTGCAGTTATCCACGATCTTTCATCAGTATTACTTTTTCGACTTTTCACACTCTCTCCGTGACTCCATGCTTTTCTCTGTAACTTTGTTTGTTTTTTTCCGCAGTATTTTACGCTTTTTCCTGCGTTAGTAAGGGTTTTTTCATTACTTCCCATGCGTTATTTCGGGATAATTCACGTGGTATTTAAAAGTTCTTTTACCACTTCACCAGTATTCCGCAGTTTTGTCCACGTAATTCCGAGCTTTTAGCCGTACATATTTTTCCACCACTTTTCAGGTTTTTTCCACGACTTTTCAAGCTTTTCTCTCTGACTTTCTAAGCGAAATTATGCGCTTTTTCCCGTGGTTAAGTGCATTTTTCGTGACCTATCTTGCTATTCTACGAGGTATTCCACGACTTTCTTTCAGTATTCCGTGATTTTTTCATGGTATTCCGATCTTTTTAACGCGGTAGGCCGCGGTATTTTACATATTGATTAAAATTAACGGTACCTACCCTACAACCTACATAGATAAAAATTTATTTTTTTTCAAAAACGGCTCTAAGCTTCCATTTTTTTTTAATAAATTTTTCAAAACGAGTCAGAAAAAAATAATACATTCTTCGAACGTTTAAAAATTAAGCTTCCACATTCATAACAAATGTAATTATTTGAGCGGTCCTGTCGTGCGCCTACCTGATTGTTTTGTCTTCAAGAAGAATGTATGTCAAAATACATTAAAAGAACTCCATCTGGACCAATGCATTGTAAAACATCTTAATTCACTTTATTACCTACTCAAATTTTATGACAGTCAAGTAATTTGAATGTCGAAAAAAGTTTCATCATTTTTCGTCAACACTTCCTGTCGACTTCATAAAAAAAAAATACAAAAAATAAGAATTAACTACTCTTGCTTCTTCATTTCTTCATTTAAGTAATTCTCCTTTAGCAGTTATTGTAATGATCTGTTACATTTTTAAAATCATCACCTTCGTTGTTACAACTTTTATGTAGGCACACGCATAGGAAGTCTATTAGACAAATTTGTTTATAAAAGGATCATTAAATGGATCCCTACCAGAGATGAGAGTAGATATAACAAAAATAAAGTGTGCATCTGAGCCGTAAGTTTTATGGCCTAATGTTAATGAATAAAGTCTGTGTAAGGATAAGAAGTTTTAGGAAATATACTTAATAAGATAAACATAAGAAACCTGCACAATAATTAGATAAAAACTAACCCAATTTTCTAAGTTATACGTTCGATTTTTTTTTTTTTTTGTATTTTTATTTAAGAAATTCATAACATAATCCTTGAAATCACTTCCCATGCATGTTGTTGATGTTTGGAAATAAAATAAAAACAAAAATATCACAACATAAACTTTTTATTTTCTTTCTTTCTTTTTAAAACGCAACTAAAAAATCCTTCTTCTTTTCTGCTCTCAACGCGTCGAATGGTTGGTAACTCATTAAAAAAATTTGCATTGAAAAAAAAAATATAAAAACAAAAAAATTAAAAACTTTATGTTCATCATTAAACTTCATAACCATCCTTGACTTTTTGCAGCAGTCAGTGTATAGTTATGGGTCAGGCGAGTATCCTGTTTTTTTTTTTTTTTCTTCTTGTTGCAAATTGAACTTTTTTTTTCTGTTTGTGTTGCTTTTATAATAACGAGAATTTTATTCTACAAATTTTTTTTTTTGTTTTGTTTATTTTGATTTTGTTTCTTGTTATATTCAGGTGTTAGGTTATGATGGAGGTAAAATTTTCATGGCCGTATTTGCTACGTCGAAGGAAATTATTTTGCTTATAAATGTTTTAACTCAGTTATCGAATAATGACATAAAGGAATTAATGTCAAAGTGAAAGTTTTGTGTCTCATTATCATTTCGTTTGAAACATTTTCCATGGGGTTGGCTTTTTAATCGATTTCTTAGAAGTATAAGCTTAGTTTGGGAAATTCTAGTCTTGAACTGTTCTGTTGAAGACAAGTATTTGAAACTTAAAAAAGTTGTAAGTGCTCCAATTTTAACCTCTACAAGTAACTCTTTTGTACTTATCACAAATTACTGCCATAATACGGCGGTAGATATCACAGATTGATGCTATAAAGTGGCATGGATAGTTTTCGTTAGAATGTATAACGTACTGATCAGGTACCTATCTTAGATTATGCTTGTCAGCTTAATGGATTGAAGTATCACAGAATTATCTGAATATCCGATTGTGCCTGTTTAATGGATTGATTTCTCAGCATTACTGATTGATCCGGTTATTTTTACTGACTTTATCAGTAAGCATTACGGACTGGTTCAAAAGCTATAACCAATTGCTTCAGTGAGTATCACAGAGTTATCCGGTAAGGATATTGGATTGCTCTGTGGAGTATCACAGGTGTTTTATTTGATTTGATATGGATTGATTCAATAAGTGTAACGCATTTTTCCACTAAACATAAACTATTACGCAATTACTCCGCTAAATAACCCGATCAGTGAGTGAACTTATTTGGTAAATATTACGCGGAATTCTCCTTTTATCAAGGATTATTTTTGTAAGCATCGCGCACTGATTTGGTAAATATCACCAATTGTTATAGTTAGTATAATTCAGTTATCATGTAAATATATAGGATAGCTACGGTAAGTATCACTGATATCTCTATTTAGTATCATTTATTAGTATCATGGATTGATTCAAAAACTATCACGGACTGATCCAGTCATTCAAATTGAGCTTGTAAGTACCATCGATTAATACAGTAATTATCACGGATTATTCTTCTAAGTATCACAGACTGATCCGGTAAGCATAACGGATTGCTTAAGTATGTATCACAGAATTGCAGTATAATTTATCCATTAAGTACCTCAGATTACGCCTGTAAGTAAAAGTGGATTGATGCAGTAAGTATCACACATAGCTGTTATATGTATCACAGATTTATCTAGTCTATGCCAGCCACTGCCGTGATAAGTATACCCCACAGACTGATATGGTAAGCATCACGGATTGCTACTAAACTTTTCCTGGATTTGTTAATAAATCCTAAACATATATTGACTCTTGCATTGACTGTTCATTGAATTCCAGCTTAAAATAAAATATTTTCTGACAATTTCAAATGAAGGTAGTGCATACTGCATCAAGTGCTCTCAAAAACACGGTCGTAGCAAATTTTCTTTGAAAAAAATTAAAATTTCATCTTACCTACTTCATGTTTGTTTTCTAGCTCGGCCTTGATGTCCCTTTCAAAATTAGCCCAGTCCCTAAACATCTGGCCCTGTTTAAGACAAAAAGTGCAACAAAATCAAATACAAATTCTCTCTTATTTGCTGTCTACCTGAGATCTTCTCCCTTGCAATAAATGTAACGTGATTTTTTTTTTTTTCTTGAAAAAAAAAAATAAACTTTTTTACGACCTCATTATGAGTTTATTACAATTATATAGAAAAAAAGGATTCAACATAGTAAAGGTGGTATGTAAAGTAAGTAGGTAAGATATAGTATAGAGGGAAAAAAATTGTAACTCAAAGAAAAATTTTAATAATTCATTTTTTCCTTTTCTAAAAAAAAAAATTTAAAAAAAAAAATAAACTCCCTTCAACATAGAGTGCATCTTATCTCAGAAATAATGTAATTTTTCCTTATTCTTACCCGAGGGATTCTGTAAAAAGTTTCTAGTAGTTGGTATACACCTTCAACGTTGGCCTATATAGTATTTCCAAGAACCAACATCATAGTAGGTAACGAGCGTGGTTTTAATTGTTATCGTGTATCTGATGTTGCTGCTTCTCTTCTTTGTGTACAGGACACTTTTTCTTGCTTCAACTGCTAGATAAAAAAAAAGTAAAAATTCTGTTGAATGAAATGAGATAATTTTCTTTCGTTCAAATCAGTATCAGAATTACCTACCACATCCCCGTACATTGAAAAAGAAAAGGTATTTTTTTTTCTTTGTTTTTCTATAAATATTCTATTTTTTTAATTAATAATTTTCTCTCATATTTTGCGTTTCTATCCCCAAAGGCTTGAGGTTGGGTAGGTTGCAAACAAGAAGAAAAACCATCCGTTGTCAATGGCTGGAGGTTGTCTTGGGTCTATCTACCTATGTCTGTTTTAATTAAAATTCATTTCAAGAAATTGAGCTCATCTTTCTGCAACAAATCTTTTTTTTTTTTACTTTTTGTGGCATTTTTTCATAGTAAGACAAATTTAATATTGAAATTGTGCAAAACAACAAATTCAGAAAAGTTTTTGTATTTGATAAGAGTTTGTATTCTCTTTTTTTCGTTTTTGGTATTCAATTCAAAAACTTAATTACCTACAAGAATATTTTTTCGATAAAACTACGTCTTACCTTTTAAAAGCCGCTACTTAAACTTTTCTTAAAAGTGCCACCACACTACCTCACAGAGTATAAAATATTAAACAAATGTTAAAAATGTGAGAAGAAAATTATTTATAATTGCTGGACTGTGGTAACAGAATATCTGAATACGTTCCACGTCCTTTTTTGAACAATTTGTTTCTATATGAAAATTTTAAAAATCAATTATGAAACATACGAAACTTTTAAATGTTTAAGGTTATGATGAAGTGAAATTTTTTTTTTAAGATTTGTATTTTGACACCCCTTTTAGCCATACCCCCCCCCCCCCCCCCCGGTAAGCGGTTAAAGTTTCTAATGGGAAATACTTACACCAAAAAAAAAAAACTTTGTTGTCCCAAGAACTTTGCATTGTTGTAAGATTGTAAGTTGAAAACTGTTCAATCAAAGTGTGCAGAAGAAAATTTACTCGGAACCGATATTTATATATTGATTCCTGAGATATTTGAGAGAAAAACAATCTCTAAAAGCAATTTTTGGTAGGAAATTTCTTTTCAGTTTTTTTTTGTTGCTTAAAAACAAACGTTCGATAGGATTTTCTTACAAATCCAATTCATTATAACGGTGTATTCTGTGTAGAACAAAAATTGTTTGGAATCAATATCATTCTTAAGATATTTAATCTAAAATCTGTTCTATTATTCTTAAGTTAGTTATTTGACCCCAAACGAAGAGTAGGTACAAAGTTACATTTTGCAACTCTCAAGTTGACTAAAAAAATTAAATTATAGTCCCACCTGTTCCTATGAATAAATATGCATATGAGGTATACCTATTCAAACATGGTATTTAAGGAATAAAGGAGGTAATTCTATGGTCTGCTACCTACTTTTTTTTTTGTTTGCGGAATATTACCAAATTACTGATTTTATTTCATATTGGATCGATACCACATCGATTAACTATTACTGAAGTGGTTAAAAACAGCTTTTCGTGTGATCAAATTCAATGAAATTGACCATCATGACTAAACTTATTGTTTGACACTTTTATAATTTAATGGTTCTAAGTAAAATAAAGTTATTAAGCCAATCAACACACCCTTCTTAAAAACTTGTAAGGTTAACAACTAATTGTTTAAAATTTAAAACAACAAAATCATTGCTGAAACATCATAAAACCATCCTCTGACGCCTAACCACAAATGAAACACATAACACCTTCTTATTTTTCTAGGCAGGTATGTATGTATAGTATAGGTATTTTAATTGTATCTACAAAAGAAGATAAAGAAAATAAATAAATATCTTGTCCATCGCCAAATGCAATCCAATTAACATTTCCAGGAATTTATAACAAAATTCTATCATGCATTTGATTGTTCTTGTATATCCTTGAATACACCCACAGCATACACATCTTTCAAACAAATTGATTTTAACAGGAAACCAACTTATAATTAAAACAAGGATTTCATAAATGTGTTCATTGTTCAATCATTGAATAATGAAGGTACCTACCTCTACCTAACCTTATCTAAATCATTTGTTCAATATTAATCTAGAACTGAAACAATATGCGGTATGCATTTAATATCCTTAACCTCAATCCTCAACCTACTCAAGGATCGCAACTAAATTAAAAGGAAATGTCTGAGAAAAAAAGACAACGCCCATCACCGCCTTTTTCCATCACTGTCATATCAGAGTTTTGGAAAAAAAAAAATGGACCAAGACAAATTACTTAAAAACAACAAGATTGTAAAAGACTAACGTTCGCCACATTGTTTTCGTTTAAAGGAAGAAAAATTACATCCTTTTCAAGAGTGTTTCCACACTGGATTGATGTGTAAAATCGGGACTAGTCAAGACAGGCAAAAAGCATCGAGCTCTTTTTCAGTGCAAGAATAGAAAATTCTTAAGTGCACCAAACTAAAGAAAAAAAAAATCAGATTTGCCAACAAAGTTGAGTGGCAACATTGAGAGGAAAAAGTGGAAACTCTATGCGTTGCTGGCTGCCATTCATTACTATTTTCCCTGGAGTGTCCTGATTCCCGGAAAAAAGGGTTTATGTTCGGAGCTTGAGTTTGAGTGTTTGCAAATTTAACCCTAAAACACGCAGAGCAACATGACAAAAAAGGGCTCTCAAATCACAACAACAACAACAACAACAAAAAACAGTCGCAATTCCCTCTGTTGCTGCAGAGCTTCAGGAATCAAGACCGGGTGGACCACCACAGGACACCAGAGACATAGAGAGACAGAAAAATGAGAAACGTCAACAGAGAAGTCAGATGAAAAATAATGTTGTTTTCGTTTATTTATTGTTTTGATATTTTGTTTCTTACATTCTTTTTTTTTTTTTTGTTTTGCTTGCGCATTCGATTAAGAATATAATTTCCAGAGAAACGACAAAAATATGAGACCAGAGAAAACGAGGAATGAAAACAGAGAAAATTACATCCACTCTTATACTGTGAGAGAGAAATACAGTTTTGTGCATAGGTTTTCTCATTCTTTTAAGCGATTTGAGTGCCACGCAGCGGTGAGAATACTCGTAATTTATTAAACTACACCCAATTTCTAAGAGAATGGCAACTCTTTATAAAAATGTTTTAAGAATCAAGAGAACTTTATTAAATTATACTCGTAAGTTTTCTATTTGTTTTGTTATTCTTGCTTTGAAATGGAAATGAAACACAATTGCATCTATGGGATTGGGATTTGGTTAAGCAAAATGAGAAAGTCTACCAAAATCGAAATCTAAAATCCGGCCGAATACCAGAATACTTCTTCTTGTCACGCAGAGGAGAAATAGAATTTATAGTAGACGTTCAAGCAGCATCAGTTTTTACCTACTCAGGTTGGAATTTCTTATCTGATTGTTCATGTTCATGGTTTTTGATTTCTCATATGAAAATGTTGCAGGTGAATTTAAATTTTCACACTGAAAATTTCTAAAGAGTTTTCTTTCAATTTTGTTATTGTTGCCATTGCCGACAAAAAATTATAATGACTTATGAGTGAGGTGATAGTCTTTAAACAATAAAATTATTTATTTCAGGCTTAGGTAAGTAAAGTAGGTACCTACCTGTCAGTTACAGCGATCAGAAAAAAATTTTAATCGGGTTTTAAGGTTGTTCCCATTCGTTTTTAAAATAATAAACTTTTTAAACTAATAAATGCCAATTTTATAAAAGATTTTTTTTTTGAGAAGGAAATGTTTGAATTGATAGTTTTTGTTAAAATCGTAGTAAGGTGCCTATATTTTTTTTAAATGGAATTACATCAGAAAAATAAACAAATATACAAATAGGTACCCACCTATTTAACAACAAAAAATAAAATATTTAATGGTAAAATTTCTTTGCATAAACAATTCATTATTTTACTGTCATCGATTATTGTAGAATTTGTGTTTAAAAATTAATGAAAATAGCCTATCTTTATTTTGGTACCTACAAGGAATACTCAAAGGAATATTCAATTTTTTTTGATTAAGTTGTTTAATTATTGTAAAAAAAAATCCAAATCAAGTTTTGTGGATAAAAAACTTAGACTTTTTTTTGAAAAAAATCAGTGATTCAGGAATTTAGTTTTTAATGGAAAATAACTTAATGTTACTTTTTTTTAATTTTTGGAAAATGGTATGTGTAACTACATAAAATCTAAAAAAAAAAAAACGTCTCAAACGATTCTCAATAAACTTTTTTTTATAGAAAATATAAATGGCATAGGTACTTGGCTTCGAGGTAAAATTAATTTAAGAAGATGTTTTACTCATTTTAAAAACAAACTAAATACTATTACGAGTATATTCAATTTTATATTTTCTAAAACTTATCATTTTCAAAATTTTATATCGAAAGTTATAAGATCCTAAGCACCTTTAGCTACTGAAAAAAAAATAGAAGGTTAGGGAAATATCGCATATCTTGGTAAAAAATTACATTTAACTTTTCATGTTATATTCTTTAGAAAGTTTAGTTTATAACGCTTACATATTTTCGCTTTACAAGTTTAAAAACTCCAAAAAGTATTTAACATTTTTATTTTCCAAAACGTTTTCAAATTCCACTGATCAAAATTGCCTGAGTGAAATAACTTATTGGTAATACTACACATGTGGTTTTGTTAAGCCATCAGCTGGTAGAAGTAAGTTTCTGAATATTGAGTACTCCGTCAAATACTGCCTGTCAGTAGAGCGCTAATTTTTTACAACAATTAACTTTGCAAAAAAATTTAAATGTAGTTAAGGGGGACATTTTCCCCATTTGTTGAAACCATTGCCATTTCAAGAAGTAAGATTTGTAGGTAATTTAACCATTTTAATAATCTAAGCACCTTTAGAGAAAGATGGTAGAGAAGAGTGACCTAAAATGACCGGATATGGAAAATTTCCCATATCCTTGTAAAAAAAATACATTTAACTTTAAATGTTATACTCTTACAATTTTTTCTTGTAAAGTTTTTTTTTTTCAATAAATTTTTCACAAAAATGTATTAGGCCTACTTTAAGAGATGGAATGACACTTTAAATTTCAAAAATATTAGCTTTAAGTTGCTAACATTTCGTATACTGAAGGCAGATAAACTTAATATTTAAAGGCACAGAATAAAATGAAACACTACTTTAAATCGAAGTAAAGTCTGAACAATTTCGGATGAAACAAAAAAAAAACATTAAAATGAAAAACGTTTCACTTTAAACACCTTAAAAACTAACAAAATAAATTGCACCACTGGATTACACGTACTTGCTCTTATAAAGTTACTGTATATGCGAAGAGTTTTTAATAAAAACTTTTGTAAATGTAGTTTTTGAGAAACAAAATTAAAGCATGAAATTCGATTTTCAAATGACTAAAAATTCCTTCTTAAATGAATTTAACCTCAAAACGAAGTAATTGATTTCTTCTATAATCAAGAAAATAAAGTTGAAAATCGGTAGAGCTGTTTTTCAAAAAAACTATTGTTTCTGTATAAAATTTTGCAAGAACTTTTATAAAAAAAAAAATTGGTACGCCATTTTTAAGATATGATTTATCAAAATTTTGAAAATATATTTGAGTAGTTTTTGAAAAAATGATTTTCAAAAAAAAAATTTTAATTTTTTTTTTAAGATCCAAAAAAATAATTTTCGAAAATTTTCTTACTTAATATTATTACGACAACTCACAAGTTTTTATGTAAGGAAAATGGTTGAAATTGATTGAGTTATGAAGGAGAAAATCAGAACTTAAAAAACGTTTCTATGGCAAGTACCGTTAATACCGGTTTTTGAAAAAAATGGTTTTCATTTAGAGAGAGACTTTATCCAAAAAAATTACCATTATATTTTTAATCAAAATCGTAAGAACCATTTTTGAGAAAAATGAGTTTTTTCTAAAACCATGACAGGCACCGTTATTTTTGGGCAAAAAAAAATAAACCATCTGTTTTTATTACCTTCCTATTTTTGAAATTCATTTGTATCCTCTTAAAAAAGCATGTACCTATGCATTTTTCTAGAAATTGATTTGAGTGTATGTAAATTGTCAATTTCCCCCCAACCCTTTTGTGTTTAAAAAAGAGTCGATTCTCCGCTTTTCGTTTTTTTTTTCAAAATTTTTATCTAAATCAAGAGCCAAGAAAAATACATTATAGCCTTTTGCCTAGCAAGAATAAGAATGAGCCAATCAGTTGTGAATTCTAATTTTCGTTTTTCTCATTTAATATTGTAAAACTCATAAATATTAAAGACATGGTACATTTATCAAAGTGCATACATAGTAAAACATTAATTTTATTAAATAAAATAAATCATGAAATCCTATGTAATTTAAAGCCCTATAAGTTAAGCCAAAAAACATCGTGACTTTGTTGCATAAGTAGGTACATCGTACATACCTAGTAAATTTTCTTTCAGAAGATTATAGAAAATAAAAGTCCTCACTTCCCCTTTATATGTGTAACCATTATAAAGAATTGAATATGACAAAACCTCGTCTCTACCCCTATAAGGAAGGCTAAAATTAATTACAAATAAAAAAAAAAATTCACCAACGGAATTGTTAATTTTATTTCCACTAAAACCTCTTTCCGAAATAATAAAACAAAAAAAAAAAAAAAAGAATCCTCATCCCGTCCAAAATCCACATTGGAGAAAATGTCCAGACAAAAAAAAAACTATTTTATTATGTATATGAACACAATAAACAGCTTTAAGCCCTCCACCATTGTCCCAGCCTCTGTCCACTTCTATGTTGTATCTACGTGCTGCAATTAAGAACAATTAAAATGAATCCAGCATCATAGAGTAGTGGCGCCGCCACCACCGTCGTTGGTCGCCGTTGACTCTGCCGCCGCCGCCGCCGGACTCTGTCCTTTAGTTTGTATCCAGACAAAAACAATTCCAACGAGAAACAAAACAAAAAAAAAATCCAATTGAAAATGAAAATAATATTTTCTGTTCATGTAATTTCCAGAAAATGTAATTTCATAACTTTCCCGATGTCTCATCCCATGGCTGGTCTTCTCGCCTGGCTATCTCATTTGGGAATTTTTGTTAATTTTTAATGTAAAAAAAAAAGATAAATTTATACTCTCAATCTCCATCAGCCTCCCACAACAACAACATTGCCATTCTGGTGTGGTACTTTCTGTTCAGACCAGAATTCCCTTTCTTCCCATGAAGACAGAAAAACAACAACAAAAAAAAAAGTTAAAACACTAAACTTTGACTGAAATCTAGCATAGTAGACGCCTTTGGCGTTTCAAAAAGCCGTACGTGACTCTGACGTGGAATCTGCCATTAAGAAGCGCGCATTGCTTTTACAAATTAGCGCCTGATTTGGTTTCAAGTAGTCCGCAATGTGTGCACTTGATGTTGGTGTATCTCTACTGGTTCTCTGGGGTGATCGGTAGGTTTCATGATGTGTTTTTTTTTCCAAATTGACCAAAGGCCATTCAACAATATTATCGTAGTTTCTGAGATGGAGACGATGAAGATGAGATGATGGGTTGGTTCGGTTGGTTGGAAAACCAGCAGCGGCTGGGTTTTTTTTACGTCGTCGCCATCGTTGTTGTTTGAACAAGACACTCCTTGGGTCAGAAGTCATGGTTAAGTGAACTTTTCCACTTATGTGCTAACTGCTAAGTGATAGAAAGTGCTGTTGTTTTTTGTGATATATTGTTGAATAAAGATTCAGTTTGTGAGACGGTTTTTAAATTTTGTTGTGTACTTTTTTCCAATAGTTCAGCGATAGTTCATTGAAAATTACAATGATAATTTAAATGGGACCATTGCAGTTTGGATTATTAAATATTAAGGAATTGGCTAGACTAAAAGCAGGCAGGTAAATAGTAATCCCAAAACTTGAAGAAACGAGACGACACACTCAAAAACTAGTTACTACAAACAGCGCGGATAGATACTGTCAAGAAATTCCTACCCCCAAGGTATTGAAGTATACTCGCCATCCCCATCATAAACAACAACCTGGAAGCAGCTAAACTATTAGCTATGCTAGACTAATGATCCTAGTAGAATCATTTACTTCATTGAGGTCTGAATTTTTATTACCAGTTGATAGAAACTTGAAACCTTTTTGCATATCTTTATAAGCACATACATATCGGCAGTTGAGGCACGCCCAGCTAGGGGGCGGAAATGATTTTTTCTTAAACAACTTCTTTGTTTTTTTTTAGCAAATTTGATGAAATCTACATACACTCTAGACTCTAGAGCTTGTTCATTCCAAATTCATTGAAAATATTGAAAATTAAAGATGGCTGCCACAAAATATATATGATTAGCGAGCTTATGTTTGATTTCCTAGCTCATGATATTTACTGATGCTCATGATAGACAGATTCCTTTACCGAAAACTGCTAGTTTTATTCCTTCTATCACTATGATGTGTTCAACAAACCTAAGAAAATGCACTATTCTTTGAAAAATTGTCCCGGCTGGATAGACATATTCACTTGGGCGCATTGAGTACCATCTGAAGATCAACATTTAAACAACAACAATTGAATTCTTTGGTCATCTTCATGATCTGACGCAATGTGAAGATTTGGCTTTATTTCAAGGACAGGACAGTAGCAACATATTGCAATCATTATCAAAGGGCTTGAGTAACATAAAACGTTTGATAGAATCTTGCATGGCAGTTTTTGATGGTCTTTCTTGTGTCTTCCAATTGTCGGACATAGTTTTCTTCCAAGCTTTGCATACTGCTGCACAAGTTATCTCCAGCTACATCCGAGATAACCAAATTTGAGATGTAACATCGAACATGAATGATGATGATGAGGTATTAAGTTTATGTTATAGTCTGGCAGTATTGATTTATCGCAGGAGGGGGGGGGGTTGAAAACAGTTATTTTACATATTTTGAACTTCCCATTGGAAGTTATTGTGATTGGTGCGATTTTTCGAAGTGAACATTTTGACATTTTTCGGCGTTTTAAGAGTCTGAATCCGCCGTTTTTAGAAAGATGTGTGTAGGTACGTTCGTAACACTATCTCGAGAACATTTCGTTATCCTGATCGCTATAACCGACCCCTATAAGGCCAAGTTCAACTGACTACTTAAAACTCCCCAAATACCTCAAGAACAAATGGCCGAACCCACCCTCTTTTTTACTTGCGATATAGTCACAAGGTACAATAGGGTAAGTTTAGGATTCGTAAAAAAAATCGAGATAACAATCACACATGCGAAACAAGTGGGTCTCGCAATTCTGTCTGTCCGTATGTCTGTCTGTCTGTCTGTCTGTCTCTCTGTCTGTGTCGCTGAATCGATTTTCTTGAAATTTGGTGGTTCATTGTCTTTGGTGATTCCCTAGAGGGAAAATTGAAATTTTGATTAGAACAAAAACTAACGGTATCAATTAAGGAAAAGTTAACTTTTTTCAAAAACGACTCGAACGATATTGATTAAAATTTGTGTGTCTAATTTCGATAGTACGGTCATACTTCTGAAATGAAAGTAATGTTTGTTTAAATTCTGCTAACGGTATCACCCATAGAGCCAGACGGTTCTGCTCAGGCCAAACAAGTTATAGAAATTTAAATTTAAGGCTCCCATAAACTCATACTTTAAAACTACGTAAATCACGTACAAGAAACCTTCCCTAAGCTTATCGTTTACTTATATTAAAGCTTCTAAATATAATTTACCTACATGTACATACAATATTGTTCACATCATTTTGGAGAGAAAACTATCCCTATAGTATTTATTAAATATACAAAATCCTTTCAATAAGTAATAATCTCAGGCACGTGTTCAAAAACAATTTTCCAATCAACTCAATTACACTCATATTCCAAAGTACTTTGTCGAATTTCTCTGCCAATTATATCAATAAAATATTTAATCACATTCTATATCTTCATAATTTACTCTCTCTTTCAAAAATTCCTTATCAATTTTAATTAAATTAGAATCAATTTCAATTTTAATTTGTGGCCTTAACCCTATTTTAAAAGTGCTTACCATAGAAGAAAAAAAAAAACATTCAAATAACGATGATACACATCTTTAACTCCCACACTTGAGTTAAAACGCCAGCACCACCTGATGGCACCTCACACACACAACATTTCGACACGGTTCTTTAAAACAACCATAAAGGGAATATTTTAATCTGGTAGACAAATCTGTGGCATTTAATTTTCTAAAATAAAAGCATTTTCAGTTTTTTTTTTTTTTTGTTATTTTTTAAAAGAATTTCAAATAAAACTAAACAAAAAATAACGTTCTCAACTCATTTAGATTAGATATTCATCTTTTTTAGCTCTTTTTGGTCTTGGAATCTTTTGGATGTGCTTCGCTTTTAATAAATGTCATTTTTTATTCCACGGCACAAGTCTTTTGACAATCAGAGCGAGGTAGAAAAAAATAGAAGAGTTAAACATAAAATAAAACAAAATGAAGAGAAACAACAAAAAAAAACTCTTTATCTAAGGTTTGTATCTTTGGCCCCACCTGCCGACGACGCCAACGGACGATGAACACGCCAAGCCACTGCTGGGCTGGTCTGGACTAATTTGTCAGGTGAACCCAAATTGGTATTTTTCTAGTGGAATTAATTCGCGTCGTTGTCCCATCGCAGCGGTCTATCGCCTTTATCAGATGATCCAACTTGCACTGAAGAATTTGCATATACTAGGGATTGTGAACAGAAATAAAACAAAAAGTATACAACGCATGAGGTTGCCCTGAGGTGTTCCATTTTGCGGTGATAAATCAAACCGCCATTCCTATTGCAGACATGATTTTTGTTTCTCGGAAGTTTTTTTTTTTTTTTGTTTATTTGTTTCGAACATTGTACTACCGATGCCGCTGAAGCAACATAGACAACTTTATGTCAGTGAGGGTCCAGGCCAGAGAGTCGTAATAAATTATTGACAAAAATTGAAATGTGTATTCTATCGAAAAGGAACTTATGTTGCAACAAGAATCTAATCGTTCCTTCTTTTGTTGTTTATTTATTTTTTTTTTTTTTTGTATTTCTAAAAATGCGTGGGTAAATCTCGAGTTTGATTTGGACTCTCATGCGTTTTCAGCCGATGCTTCACTGGCGGCAGCAGGCGTCTAGGGTTCTACTAAGTGGGCGCAAAATCAATCGAAAAACATTTTTAAGATTATTATGCGATGCAGTTTTATGGGAAATTAATGCCACCTTAAGTTTATGGGTCAAAACATATATATGAGAAGGTAGACAGACAAACAGATAGATAGACCATCACCACGTTCGTATTAGGGACCCACAAAATCGAATGAACGAGTTAATTAATTTAGAAGCTTTATGCTCTGTGTGTTTGCTTGAACGCGTGTATTTGATTGTTAAACGATTATGCCTATTAGAGTTGGTGGATAATAATATTAAAATTACTGAACCAGCTGCTGTGACTGTGAGATACTCTAGGTGGTTTTGTATTTATTGCGTCAATATTGTGATGGGACTTCAGTGGTCTGAGATTATGTAAGGAAATTTATTTCATTAAATGCAACAAAATTTTAGTGCGGGATTATAAAAATTAGAATTTTTATTAATTTCGAAAAACAAGAAGATTTATATCTAATACTAGCCAATTTGTAGCCAATCCAGTTTTCAGATCCCAGACATGCAGTTTGGCTTTTGGGAAAAGCATTCCACACTACATCCGCTCCTGAAGTTTCATCAAGACATCACCTCTGCCCTTAACAACCGCCAAGTCACCGTCGCGTCGATCGCATGCTTCCTTGTTGCGAGAAAGCCTTTGACAGCGTTTGGATTAAAGCCCTTGTTCATAAACTCAACATACTGGGCTTTCCTTCGGCACAAATGAAAATAATATTTTCTTTTCTTTCTTCCAGAAACTTCTTCGTGCAGCTGGAAAGCTACAAATCAACAGTGAAGTGTATCAGAGCTGGAGTTGCTCAAGGTTCAAAACTTGGACCGTTTCTCTACTGCATCCTTACTTCCAACCAACCGACTGCAAGTGGATGTGAAAACCAGCTCTACGCCGATGATTCACTTACATACTCCACATCATCATCGCCAACGACAGCTGTTTGAAAAGTTGAGGTGCATATCCGGAAACTATTCGAGTTCAACAACAAATGGGGTATCCGTCTCAACTCATCGAAATCGGAAATAATGTGCCTTACACGAACAAAAGGACGAGGCAGTCGTTCGGCTGGAAACTGTAGAAGCAAAATACTCACGCTCCTAGATGGAACTAGATTACCAGCGCAACGCTAAGTATCTAGGCATCAACTTCAACGAGATCCTGAGATTCAACCAACACTCAAGGGATGTTCTGAAGAAAGCAAACCTGGCATTCCATCGCGTGTACCTCTTGATAAAAAGAAAAACCGGACTAAGCCAGCCAATTTAAATCTCTATATACAAGCAGCTCCTTTGACCAGTTATCAGCTACAGCTTTCCAGTATGGTACACTATCTCAAAAACAGCCATGAAGGACCTCTAACTGTTTGAAAGGAAAATACTGAGGATCTGCACCGGAATTTTCTTCAACCGACAGAGGCAGAAACATTACAGCAACCAACGACTCTAAGAAGAAGCCAAAATCATCCCACTAGACAAGTATTTGCTACTATCAGCAAAGAAACTTTTCGGAAGTATCACCAACCATCCCAACCAACTGATGAGAAGGATGACCACTCAACTAAGACAATCCAAACCAAGGTACATGTCCGCAATGGAAATTTTAAACGATTATATTGTTCCAGCAATCAACGACGACGAAGCAGTTAATTTCTACCTTGACCCTGGGTCAGCCTAAGCGTCATCACCATCCCAACAAAAGTAAACCTCGTAGCGAGAAAAGCTTAGTGCAAGAGTTGCAGGTGGTGAAAAGATATACAAATTCTGTTCACATAATATTTCCATATAATCTCAAAAATATTGTGAAAAATTTCAAAAACACCCCCCCCCCCAAGTCTCCAAAATCATAATATTATTAAGGTATTTTCATTATAATGTACATGATTAACTGAAAGTTTTTCGTAATTCTTAGAGATTTAGAGGGAGCTCTGATACTAGAGCCCCCTCTAAATTTTTTCGAGCCACCCCAATTTTTTTTCTGTATACGCTACTGATTCAGGTGTAATATCTGAAGAATGTTTCGACCTCAGGTCTGTTGTAGAACTGACTTTCAATTATGTTTTAAATTTTTATTGGTAACAAAATTTAAACCTTCAACAGACGCTACCATTTTATTATGTCAACCCACCAAATGCAAGAAAAATTGCAAAAAATGAAAAATTCGCATTGAATTGTCATTTATATCTCACCCTCATCTACTCACATGCCACGACCTTCATAGTTATAATATTCTAAAAGTCAAGCATTTTTTGTTAACAATTTTGTATTTTGTAGGCCCTTACCTTTTACCTTTGCCAAAAGTATCATATTTCACGGCAATAAAACTTCACGGTATTTTATCGAACTCAATTTACCTATACCCCTATGTGGCCTATAATATGCTTCTCTCCCTACAACTTCTACAACACGCAGTCGTTCTTCATCGTTTGTATAAAAACTTCCTACTGCTGCTGTAGCTGCTGCTGCCTCTGTAGGTTTGGTTATCTGAAAAAATCTAATTTTACTTTCAAATGTTTTCCACTAAATCATTCGCGCACACGTCAAACAAGCCACGCGTGAGTGTGCCTCGTGTGTTCTCTTTATATATACCCTCAAAATGACGAATAGCCATTTCGATGTCACATAGAGGAACCTAACCAAAACCATCTACCACAACAACAACAACGAGGACTTTAGGGAATACAATTTTCTATACTATACTAAGGAACCACCACCGACTTTTGCCTTCCAACATCAGACGTCAAAGGACATAAAAACAAACAAAAAAAATAAAACGGAGCCTCATCAAAATTGTCCCTAGACCCGAAGGCAGTTCCTAATTTTTTGTAAATCAAGAGGGCTCCCCTCTGTCTCATAGAAGCGAGGAGTATCATCTGTGTGGTTTTGTTTCTGCGGGACGCGCCATCTGTCGAAGAATTACCTTACCTCAGAACGTTCCTTTTCTCTCTCTAAAAAAAAGTGAAAAAATAATAAAAAGGAGTCACAACCAACACCAAATATCCACCACAAGTCCCACTGGCTTCTTCTTCCCAGCTACTGCCACACTTGAAACGCATGGAAACTCATTTGAAACATTGGTTTTGTGGCCTCTCTATATAAGAGAAGACAGGAAACACTGTCACATGGGATGGACGAAAAAATGCCACCTCATGATGGTGGCGTTGTAGTCGTTGTTGTCGTTAAATCATGCAGCACCACTCGCGCGCCCATTTCATCAGAATTGATGTCACTTTTATGCAAATCTTCACTTTTGCTGTGTGCTGCTCACTGAGGCGAACGATGTTCAACCACGCGATGAATGTCACGAGGAATATAGAGCTGGCGAGAAAAAAAAATTAAGAAGAATAAAAAAAGTAACAACACTGAAGGAACCGATGTTGGTAGGTATACCTATGGGATCGATTCCTAGGGCGATGAAGATTTCAAGGATAAAAAATTATCCAATTTGAAAGGAAATTGAATAGGGACTGAAAAAGAGTCTGAATGGCATTTGGTGTGCGCTGCTGGCTGTTTCTGTTAGTTTACGTTTTTTTTTTTTTATGATTCGAACAAGTGTTTGGTTATGAAAAGGGAGAAAGACTATGTATACAAAATAATTTTGTAACGAAAAACTTAGAAATAGTTTGTTAGTTCTTCAAAAGTGAAGTTTAAGAGTATCTAACCATTAGACACTTGATGAAAATGCCAAAAGTTTTAATAACACTTTTATTTAAATCTAAACAAAATAGTTTTAAGCACGCACACTGGATTCCAAGGTGGTAAGAACTGCAGTCTTTTCGGTACTGCAGTTAATAAACTAAGAAGACTAATTTTCTCAAGTCTATTGAATTGTAAAAGTACTTTGACTGTAAAACTACAGTCAGCAGACAGTACTAAAATACTGACTGAGCAGTTAATGAAATCAGTTAGATGATTAAAAAATAAGTGAACTGCGGTACTTTTTGACTGCTTCTAGTCTTTTAGTCAGTAAAAAGCTTTTGTACTGTTGTGTTTTAAATTTTAGTCACACGTATTGCCACACTTCCATGACACTTTCTATGTGAAATATAGAGATCTGAAAGTAACTTAAAGTTAAAAGAATACAATACAAAAAAAAGGACAGTACAAAAAACTAGAAGACTAAAACCAGTCAAAAAGTACTGCAGTTAATTAACATTAGTCAATAAAGTCATTTCATTATCGTTACAGTCAATATTTTAGTTCTGACTGCTAACTGCTTATTTTGCAGTTAAAGTACTTAAAGTAGCAGTAGATACTAACATGCAGTTAAAATTAATGTCAATCAATTGCAACTGAATTGACTGCAGTCTTTAATAGTTTTTTAATCGTTCAGCCTTCTTCTCAGTTCCAGGCGTCAGCGGAAGAATTTTCCAGATGAAGTCAAAGGCGGTATCTAGTGTTTCAGTCAGGATAAACCAGTAAGAACGCCTTTTATGGATTTTTTCGATATACTTCAGAGGTTAGAGTTATTAAAGGATCCGTCGTCGGATTTACTATCTGGACACGAGAACAAATGAATTTTGAAACGACTTCAAGTCTCGAAAACGCACTGATAACTAAGCTTTCAGATGAGAAACGGACAAAGATATTTGGTTTTCCACGTGAAATGATTGGTCCCTCAGTATAGACCATGTAATATGTTAAGTAAAACAATCAACGAAGGACCTCGACTGCTGTAAGAAATGTTTAATAGCAGTACAAAAACTACGACGGCATTGCCCAAGGCCATCAATGAAAAGAAAAATCATAAACTGTCATATCTTCTACGGTGACCTTTACCGCCAGCAGCATCGCTATATCTCTAAAACGTTTGCTTGTCAAAAACAAGTGAAAACATACTAATTTTTGATAGCTTGATAGTTTCTCCCGTTTCAAAATTAAATGCGAAAAACCCACATTTTCGATAATTAACCTTGAATAACTTAGTAGATGGACGATGATACTGAATACAAGTTCTGTATCAGTTCTTCGAAAAGAAAATACGAGCAGTTGCAAAGCTATTAAATTGACGGCTTTTTTTCAATTTCCACTGGTAGGATATAATATTAAGTGGGAAGAAATAAAAAACCCACAACATTAACTTGAAATTCCCTTTCATCTCAAATACCACTAAAAAACCTTTGGGTTAATGTAAACTCTGGTTTACAGTAAGCTACAGTCTCTAAGGTACATATTTGAGGTGTCCGACAATATTGTTTGTGTACATACATACAAAGTTAACTCCTATAAACTTTAAATATCTTGACACAGTTTGGCCCCAAGTTCCAAAATCCAAAATTCAACATGACACACTGAACTAACTATAGCCAACTAGCTAAACTTACTTACTATACATTTCTTTGATGTCACAACATTGTGTGTGTCAAACCAAAGTGATATTCTCGTACGTAGCTGCTCACATTTTATTATTTGTTCTACATTTATCTCTACCTTTCATATTTATGCCATCAGACTTATATTTATAATATTTATGTACTTATTCGAATGTGAAAATGTATGACTCGCACTCTCTAACTGTTCTATTGCCTGTTTATGCATGATAGTCATGTTCTGGGTTAAGCCCATAATGTAAGGATAAATATAAATTATGTCGTCGCACTGTAAACGTCGGGCAACAAACTACTATTTTGCTGAACAAAAACACCTAAAATACAACTTGCTGTGTGTATAGCTTGGATGGTATAAACGAAATGCATTTGTCGTAGAAGGATAAATCTCTGGCATCACTGGATTAGGCAGGAGTAGTACACAATATTCGTAATCTGAACACAAGAACCTCTAGCACACACACACACACTCTCTCTCTTCAACCCAAATTATAACAACAACAATGAAGAAAATAAAAAGGGTTAATTTCTGGGTTGAGTGTGGTTGATTCAGTTGGCAAAATGTTGACGAAGAGTTAAAATTTGTTAAAGAATTTCACCAGGATGATAATGATAAATCTGACAAATTTGTTTTATGGTAACAAAAGTTAATTATACCAGTTTATACCAGTTTATACCAATCAGATACTATATATCTTACATAATTTCTATAAATATTCTTTTTATTCGTTTGCGATATTTATTACAACACAAAGTTTTATTATATTTTTTTTATATTTTATACCAATCAGTATTGTATAGATATTTGGATGAACAAAATGAATTCATTAAACATACATTTTCCTACAATTTCTGTAAAATTATATGCATATGTAGTTGATTTTTCTTATGGGCAATGGCTTAGTTATCGAACAGTGCTTTTTTATACCAATCAGGAGTGCTTAGAAACCAGGATCAACTGCAAAACTTTTTGTTCGAGAAATATTATTTACATTCTCTGAAGCTTTGATATTCAAGGGACAGAGAAAGATTGATTTCCAATAAACTTTGAGTTAACTACACAAGTTTATACCAATCAGCCAGATTTGTATATTCTTTATTCTATCAGCTATTTTTAAATACATTTATTTGAATTGTCAAAAATTATAAATTTTCCAGTATTTATGACAACGAATACAATAATTTTTTTTAATATTATACCAATCAATAGTGTATACAAACTTTTATCAGCTGACAGAATTGTATGAAAGAAAGGAAAACAGTTTATACCAATTAGAGAATATGACAATATTAGTACCAATTTCTATTTCTCCTTTCTTAACTAACTTACCGGTGTCTGCAACATTGTCGATAAGTAATTTTATGTAATTTCTATTTTATACCAATCAGGAATGGGTAGATGTTAATATTAATTGTTGATTGTGTTTGTTTTATACCAGTTAAATTCATTCAAATATGTGAAATTATATAAAAAAAAAATATTGTTTCCCAAATACACTTTTTAAGAAGTTTATAGCATTGGCATGGTTGTTTTCTCAGAAAATTGGTCTTGATTGGTATAAACTGGTATAAAATGAAATATCATCAAAAATTATTAAAAAAATCTTAAAAATCTTAAGTGAAAATTCATATTTTCCAACAATATCACTGGTGAAGTAAATCCAAAAATGTAAATGACAATATAAATGCAATTTAAGCAATTAAGCTTGGAATTGTAGGTTTTCGGAGGAAGATGCCTGGCAGTGTTCTTGTAACAAAGAATACAAATTGTTTCATAATTTAGGGATCCTCATGTTTTTGTATTGTGTATACCCATCAGAATCAAAATGGGGGGGAGAGACACACTATAAGAATAACTATATTTAGAGTCTATCATCAGGCGTAACAAGCAAAACCATAGAACAAGTTAGGTACACAACAATAAATGAATTTTCTTCACTTATTTAGATGTATAGAAGCAAAAAGGATTACATTAGGATGTATAATGCAAAAGGGTAGGAAGAGAAATGTAAGAAGAATAAAGAAATACAATGATTGACTTTTAAACAGGATAAGAAGCGAAAAGATTAGAGATAAAGCAGATTTCCGAGCTTCTATACAGAGGATACCGATATACGGCATCAGTTTGTATTGTTTTCACTTAAACATTTACTCTCATACACATATACACATAAGATTACTCCAATACCTAAGTAAATGCGCATATAAACATTAGTAAATTCTATTACAATTGCGATGAGTCATTGTTTTCGAAAGGCAGCCTGAAGAAATAAAGGAAATCCGTTCACATACGGAATTATTTACTTGCACACACAGCCACAACAATGAAAGGCACACACGGAAGAGAAGTCCTTTCCTTACTACAGATATATAGAGAGATGTGATGCAAAAGCACACACATCACAAAACGAAAAGGGTTTGTGTGTGCGACAACAACGACTTTGTAGCATGGGTGGGCGAGCGGAAATGTTGTTAAAGTGATTCTTTACATTTTAATGCAATGCATGCATTACAATAAGGAACTTACATAATACAATGGATGATGTATAGAAAAGCTTTGTGTAAGTTTAGTTCACATCAAGCAGGACTTGTATCATCAGAACGATGATGATGACGATGTAACTAGGGTGTGTCTTTTAAACGACTCAAACAGGCTTACTTTAGAAATTTTTGTTTTTCTTATTGAAAGATTTTTTATTTTGTTTTTTCTCTCATTCGGTTTTGGTTTTGTTAAGGAATTAAAAGAAATAACGAGGAATGCACTTGAAAGTTATTAACTCTAAGTGCATTTAAGATGCATCATATGCGTGTGAAAATTAAATCAAGGGCTTTGTTTTCTTTGGTGTGAATTTTAACGTATTCTTATAAAAAGCTTTAAAATAATGAGAAAAGTGGTATGCTCAAGTATTTCACATTTTCCTGACAATTTTTGTATTATTGGTACCCATTATGTATACCAAACTATTGTTTTAAGAAGAAAATATAATATAAAATCAAAAAAAAACTTCAATATCGAATCAATTTTAAATATAAAGGAAATAACAAAATGTAAGAAAATTAAAACAAAAGAGCTGAGGTTGAAACTTTACTTAGATATTCTCTTAACTTTACACCCGAATATGAGGCCGGATTTTAAATAATAAGTTAGGCTTGGTAGTGATATAATAAAATATTAAAATGGCAAAGGAAACCAAAAGATGGAACGGAACCTTCTCTCTCAGAACATTCAAGAAATAATCTTAATAGGAAAGACTTGAATGCACTATCGTTTCAGAAAATGAATTATGAGTAGTAAAGTGGTAGGCAGCGGATAGGTTATGTATGAATTGGAGCTGTACGTACAGTTAACATATTTTTCAATGCAAATATAAATAATGAATAATAGACTTTGGGGGATTTTTTTTCTAAATTACTTGACACTTTTCGAAGCGTTATCGACTGCCAACCTTCAAAAATCGTAATTATAGGCTAATCGTTGGCTACAAAAATGTTTGAGACGTCATTTAATAGATAAATAACAGCGTTTTAACTAGTACTCAAAACTATTTCCAGAAATCACACAGGTTAGTAATATATCAGCAATAATGTCATTTCACACCCACATACGAAGCATAAGTGATCTTTGACCGATAGGTATTAGTTATTTTGTGTTAAAATGAAAGACACTGGAATGGTTGATGCAGTGCTATTTTAGTGCTTCTCAGCATGATTTCTCTCGCTCCTCGTCAAAACGTTATTTGCTGCTTGCATCTTCTTGATTAAACACAATACTATAAGGAAACAGAGCACATTATATTTCGTTTGGAAAAAGTTCGTGCGGACCATAAAGTCCCTCAATTTATTATATTCAAAACTTTATCAGAACTACCTGCTCAAATTAAAATTAAACAAAAAGTCCTTAAATAAATATCATTTTGGTTTTACATGTTCTAGAAATGTATTTGTTCAAAAACAACTCCTGACAGTCACATTAAATATAAAAACCTTCATTAATTCCACACAATTTTGTGTATTTAGCTTTTTACCCATCAAATTGAATTACCCGAATAACCGATTCATGTAAAATAAACAAAACCCTGACAGTGGCAACTAATTAGTTTGACTGCGCTGTCGTCGTCGTTAGAGATAATCCGAGATAATCCAATAAAAACCTTTCACCATATCAACTATCCATTAACAGTTCTAAATTTTTAAACTTTTCGTTGCAAATAGTTTTAAAAAAATAAATATAAGGACATTTGTACTACCAGCAACCAACAATTCTCTTCTAATTACAGAACCAAAACAACGATGATGACCACACATAAACCACCAACGATTGTCAAAAAAAAAAAAAAAAACTATAGGTAACTGAAAAGCTGAAAGCCAATTTGAACATCCGCTTAACTGCATACACTAAAACGACAAAACACAAAACACAAAACACACACACATACTTGTAGTGAACTCAACTCAAAATTCAGTTCCAATTAACGCATCGATTACTAAGCCAATTGCTGTGCTGATGGTGAACTTGGGTCTGTCTATCTCTCGCCTGGCGCTTTATGGCTTGCTAAACGAGCACCGAAATCCAATTTGAATCCCGGGCTTCAGACGGTTTTACAACCCAAAAAACAACATCGCAATGGATCCACTCCGATTAGCGAATACCATTCATGTGCACCGCGCTGATCCTTGGTGCACATAATCATTTGGGATATAGATTCTCGCTGCATAGTCCTGCTGTCGTTCTGTGTGTTGAATTTTTTTTTGTAACGAAAATGCCAAAACAGACAAAAAAAAAGAAACACATATTATACCTAAAACATGACAGGATTACCAAAATGTCTAGCCAAATGGACAGAAAAAGCGAGAGGGAGAAGGAGGGAGACGTGGACAGATTTTTGGAACTGTCTTTTCGATTTTGGTTATTTTTTGGTGTGGTAGCTTGATACAGACAGGAAGTTGTTGGACAAAAAAAAAGATGAAGTCAATCGATTGGTTTTTAGGAATATATCTATACACTTCGCGGTTGTCTGCTGGTCGTCGACGTAACTTTTTTTTTTGGTCAAAGGACAGAAATAGGGAGTATCTAACCGCCGAAGCAGACACCACTTATATGTAAGTGGATGGCTTAATAGTTTTTTGTGAGCCACTTCCGTAAGTTGACAGCAGTTTTTTCGTAAAAAAAAATAAAACACAAAAAAAAAAGAAAAAGGTTGTCCTTGCTAGAAATCGAAAAGCACATCAGGAGACCAAAAGTCTATGATTCAAGTTTATTTTTATTATTTTTTTTTATTGTTTTTGTTTGTTTTAAGGGAAAGTTTTTTTTTTTTTGTTGGTTATCAGTTGGCTTTTGACTGAAAATGATGTTGACTGTGAAAGCTTAAATGTAAAGACTGTGTTTATTAAATTTTTAACAACTTTGAGGATATTTTTCTGATTGAATTTAAGGAGATTAATTTGTTACTTTTTTAAGGAGGGATTTTATTCAAGGTGGAATATTTAATTGCAGCTGAGTGTTGGGTGTTGTCAAAATCGGAACACGGAAAGAACAGCAACTTTTTCTGTACATCAATTGTGATTATTTTATCGTTATCATGGTAACTACCGCACTCAAACAAATAAACGCACAACACGTGTTCTTAAAAATAGGTGAAAAGTTGACATAAGTGTTGCGCGGCTGAGGAAAGCGTCTCTGTATATTTTGTCTGTGAGTAGTGTTCCAAGTTGAACTCGAAAAATAGCCCGACTTAAGTACATACACACACAATTCTTTCCAAATACGACGGATTCAGACTCAAGTGACCTCAGAACATCGATAAATGTCAAAATGTTCACTTCTACAAATCGAACCAATTACAATTACTTCCAATAGGAAGTTAAAAAAAAAAAAAACATGAAAAGTTTTAAAATGATGCAATTTTACATTTCCATTACCGTAATAAATCATATTATGTATGCATATTTTCAGTAGAAAAGTTTCCAACGAGGCTAATAGTCCAACTTTCTCCTCTGCGTTCAATCATACATTTTTCTCTCCTACAAAAAGCAATCACAATTACAATCAAAAACTCCATACAAAACCAAAACAGCAATCCATAATACGATATTCTATAGCCTTACTCCTTATTACTTCTGCTCTCAACCTAGTTACAAATCAGAGTCAAACGAAAAAGTCAACCGAATCATCTAGATATAGCAAAAACCCCATTTCGTATCATTTCAGGCTTCCATTTATATTTCACCACACAGATGCTTATCTAGATATCATTTACCCAAAGTTCAAATCCATTTGTAGACTCATTTCAATATCATTTTATCTCCCATCACCCATATCTGCACCTCCCGTATAAATACCACCTCCCCCTCAATACTCAGCTTTACATTGAAAAACACTGCAATACATTCTTGATTTTCTGATATCCAATACCAATTTTGATTGCAATTCCAATTTGAGAAAAAAAAATAAAAAAAAAAAAATAATAAAGGAAAAAGTTATAAAACAAAAATCAGTCCTGATTGTGCTATCGAGAGGGGCAAAAAAATATAACTAAAAAGGAAATTCGATACTAATATGGATTTTACATTTAATTAATCGCTGTTTGATACTCACCCAATTGCGGGTAGATGGGAAAAAAATAAATATACAACCAAGCGCCAGGGCTATCTACTAACTATAGGTACTGATGATGGTCTTCTTCAACATCCCACTGAACAACCTCTACACTATAACCCTCCCTACCTTCAATATTCAGCACTAAATGGATAGCAAATTTCTGAAATGAGTTTTATTCAAATTCCAATTGCAGTCTTTATAGTGTACAACCAAACCAAAGCAAAAAAAAAAAAAACACACAACTAATGGAAGACTGTAATACATTCAACATAACCCTTTAGATGTTATCAACATCAATTTCGAAACCAAAACCAAAATAATAAAAAAAAAATCAAGAAGAGTACCCACTATAACAACTCTTCCTCAATGCCACTGCCACTGTGTGTTATTAGTATGCAAAACGGCAATCAAAGAACGCATTGAAACTATCCCCCCATCAATGTGGAGGCAAAATCAGATGTATGGGGGGGACTAAGTGGGGTGGAATACAAAAAAAAAATGGATATTTTATTTCTTTTACTTCGTTCCTTATCAATGGTTTCATTGAAATGGTTAAGAAATTGTGGTATCACAGTTCCTTCCACAAGAAAAGTATCAGTTCCTATACAGTACAAAATTGAGGGTATTTGATAAAATTTTCAAGAAATCTCTAAAAATTTAAAAAATCATTCCCGTTTATAATATTTCTCTGTAATTTAACATCTCGAGAGTCGAATGAAGATCAAACTTACACAGAAAGGGGAAAAGAAGGGGTGTGGTGGAGCGATCCGTGATTTTAATAGAGAAACCTGTTATTTTACTAACAAAAAATCATCCGTAATTTTACTAGGAGAAATCTAGATTCTACCGATGCGAGTCGTAATTTTAACGCTTAAGTCAATGATTTTACAAAGAAAACCCGTGATTTTATCAGGGTGAACGATGGCTTACAAAAAAAATGTGTGATTCAACCAAGGCAGTTGCTAATTATCATCTTTGATTTTACCGGAGCAATTGTGATAAGACCAATAATTTTACTAGTAAGTATAACCGAATAGACGATTCGTAATTTTATCAGTTTAACACTTGAATTTACCGGAGCGTGTACTGCTCCGCGACACGTGGTTTCGACTTTTCTGTTACTTGATGGCATTTTCACACTTCTTTAGAGCACTTCTGACTAATTTGGGCCATAACTTCGTTACAACGGTAAATAAAAACAAAAATATGGACCCTCAAGTATTTATACTGTGAGAAAGAGATTGTCGTACTGTTTTTTTGAAAATTGGTTCAGTTTTACAAAAAATATTGCCAAAAAAAAGAAGGCTTCTACAATTGTTTTAATACCAGCTGCCTCCCAAAAAAAAACCTAACCCACTGTCTCCTACGTACCATTTCACTTCTCCAAGAATCAGAGCTGTAAATGACTGCAGTCAATTGGTAATGCAGTCAATTCAGTCGCAGTTAATTGTCTTTAATTTTGACTGCCAGTTAGTAAGTACTAAAATACTGACTTTACAGTTAATTAAAACAGTTTATTGACTAAAAGTTAATTAACTGCAGCATTTTTTTAATTGTTTTAGGCTTCTAGTCAGTAGGAAGTTTTTTGTACTTTTTTTTATTCTTTTAACGTAGGTAAAGTTGCTTTCAAACTCTATATTCTTACAAGAAAGTGTAATAGAAGTGTGGCAGTACCCATGACTAAAATTTAAAACGTAACAGTACAAAAACTTTCTACTGACTAAACGACTAAGACCAGTCAAAAAATACTGCAGTTAATTAACTTTTAGCCAATTAACTGCATTAATTAACTATTCAGTCAGTATTTTATTACAGACTGCTGACTGTAGTTTTAGGAACATTCAAAGTACTTTTGTATGTTAGAAGACTTAAGACATTTACTGCAGTACCGAAAACACTGCAATTTTTACAACTCTGCCAAGAACATACAAAATCACTCTTGGAGGCCTAGTGTTGATTTTGTTGAGTGAAATGATTTGTAGCAGCTTATTTCTTCTCAAAACTAACATACAAAGTTTAAATTCGTATAGGAACAACCAAATTTGGTCTCTCAACCCGGATGCACGATGTAAGCCTCATTAAATCGCACGTACGAGTATTACAGAAGGATATTGCCTAAAAGTTACTTCATCGTTTCCAACAACCAAACAAACTTCATACTTTGGTATACTTTCTATAGTGTTTTAGGAAGAGTTAAAAAAGTGTTTGTAAAACTTCACCATTTTTCTACTTCTTACAAGACTATTTGCACATTGCTTAGTTTCAGTTCGACAGCATAGTTTCCACGAAATAACTATCTTTCTAGCAGTCTTAACTTTTTTACCACGAACAAATTAAGAGAAACAAAAATAAAAAAAAAACTCCACTATACTTTCTTTCATTACAAACTGTTTAAAAATTCCCCAAACGCCAGTGGTTTGTATATTCGTACTCGTACTCTTGTACTTTAGGACGAAAAACTACAACAGAAAAGATTGCAGACAAGAGTAACCCAAAACCACGACCGTCAGCCAACAAACATATTCTGCCCTCGAAGTGTAACTGCCTTTGACATATGAAGACTATGCCCCCCCTAATGAATGAAGAATACACACAGAAGAGGGCACAGACAACCATAAAAAAAAAAGCCCCAAAACACAATACAATAAGGAAACCGACATGAGGAAAAAAAAAATTAACAAAAGTAGCAGCACAGAACCCACATGCTCGCTCTGGTATATGTAACAAAAGATCTTATCGAGGTCATGATTTAGGTATCCTGCGAAGTTGGTGGTTTTCAAATTCGGATTCCTCTATGTATAGAGGTTTTGAAATACTATCTCTCACTCACTATTACCTATATACTCCCCTGAACTTGGTTCGTCGTTCTGATTCATTTCGCTTGGCTTGTGTCCCGAATCCGATGATGGTGTGGCTGGCAAGGGGGTGATTCCAATTCTTTACGAAACATCGATTTCACTTGCCAGCCAGTTTCCAAAGTACGTTATCGATATCTCATCATAGTATAACGAACGACCATCACAATGAACTCTACATATAAAGGCTATAAGTAAAGGAAGAGTGCGCCTCAGGAGGAGGAAGTTCGTAGTGTTTTTAAGTCAGCATCATCAGTATACCAGTTGTAGACAATGACAGACCTGACTCCTACTCTCTTCGATTGCAACCAAAACCCATCAGATGAATGCAAACCAAAGTCTTTGGTTCGTTCCTCTTTAACATGTAATCAATCGATTTCTGTTGATCTTATCATTGGGAAAAAATTGTCGTAGTAGTCAATTCAAAATGGAAGTGCAGTGCAGTGTATACAGAGAATCACTGATGATGGGAGGAAGGTAGCTCTCTTATCTTTAAGTGAATGCATCTTGGATTTCTTTTTGCCATTCACAACCGAGCCGTGTGTGTGTCTGCCTTCTGCAAGAATGAAGAACACATTGGGAATAGTTAGTTTCGAGAATACACCACATATACGTCGTCGTCGGGAACAATGCGGAATCGTTATATACGTTCGTTATCTTTGCCAGTTGAATTGTGAATTTACAATTTTTGATTGTATCTTATACAAGATGGTATTCTTGCAGCAAGCGATAGATATTTATATTCTTTGGTTATAGTTTGGGAGGTAGAGTTGTGTTTGATTACAAAAGTCAGAGAGTCACTGAATAGCAATATAGAAATGGCCGCTAAACAAACTGGAAGGATACCTTGTTCACAACTGATCATTCAGGTCATTGGGATTGTATAAAGCAAGTTTATTAGTTGGATTACTTGGTTCTTGTGGAAGGAAGGAAGGAAAACGACAGAAAGCCGAAATTTAAAATAGAGTAAGACCAAAAGTTCTTTGAAAACCTAAAATACCGAAAACTCAAAAATGCCTAAAGCCCAAAATTCTGCAACTAAATGAAAAAAATTTAATTGGAAAATATTTATAATGTAAAACTTGGATATTGACTTTTTGGGATTACATTTGTACAGTACATTTGTACAGTACATTTTGAACATTATGGTTTTCAGGATTTCGGTTTTCGAGATTTTGACTTGAACGCTTTTGGGTTAAAGTGAAGCTCAACATATGTTAAAGTTTTACGAATTATTTTTAATCGTTTACCTTTTCCAAATTGGCTGACTTAAGCTCCATTTAAAATGAGATATTAAATTGTTAAAAACTATAAACTAAATTGCAACGCTACATCAAAAATTATTAAACTTTGTTTCATTTGCAATGTATGAAAAGGAGCTATGGTTTCCTCATGCGTTAATATTTCACAGTACCTAGTCCAATAAATTGTATGTAGATTGTTTTGAATTTTTCTGTGTGGTAAACCAATTGCTTGTAGCCCTATGAAATATTGTAGAAGTACATACATGTTTGCATGCTTTTATATTCTATATTTATTTATTTCTTCATAGTCCTGTTAACAAATCCTATGTGACCTGAATTTTTAGATTTCAATTTAATTGAATGCAAAATATATGTTCTTCTGTTAAAATCAATAAGAGATTCTTTTAATTTTTTCTAATATTTAATATTGAATAATAATAAATACAAATTTGATGTGAGTGGCAATGAGAACAAAAATTCTAGATTGTCTTATAGGGTTTAAGGCATAAAGAACAATATTTGCAAACAAAAATTATTTATAAGAAACTCGACTAGATTCTGAAATAATTTTGGATATTATTGATATACCTAACTTATTTTTCACGTTATAGGATGATTGTAGAGAAATCCAATAAAATATATGACCTGGGCCTAACATGATTATTCCGAGATTTTTTATTAAGAAATATTATGAATTTTTTCGATAAAAACAATATAGAATAATATTGGTCCAAAGATTGATACCTGAGGTACTCCAGTTAACAAATCTCTTTAATCGAAGGATCTCTTGACAAGTAGTTTGTTAATGTAATTATGATTCTGTAGCCAATTTCATTTTATTTCAATCTTAATCTTTCAAAAATATGATTTTAGTTTCAAACGTAATATTTGAAGAGGGGTGCTTATTTTATTGTAAAAAATGCTCAGAACATCTTTCAAGCTATCAGTCGAATGCTTTATAATATTATTCTACTATCAGTAAGCGTGAAATCAAGAGGGGGCAATGGCTTCCAGTGTGATAAGTCCATCTATTAAGCTAAGGATACTACTACTATGCTAGTTATTTAGTTAATTCAAGAAGTCTAGTCTAGTGACTTTTGTAAGGAAATGTTGTACTTCATTGGTAGTTGGGGAGACAAGAGTAGGATTACTTAGCTCATAAGGTTAGATATTCAAATTGGTGTCAAATGAAAAATAAGTTTATACTGAAAATAAAACCACAGGGTTTCCAGTTTTAAAAGAGGTACGTCAACGTGGCAACCCTGTAGTATATTGGTTGAGTTAAAATGAACTTCTTTTAGGCTTAACGCTCTTCAAACAAAACAAAAAATGACGGATGGCAACTCTATAATGGCTACAACTATACGGCAACCCTATTTGAAAGAAAAAAGTAATAAAACCAAATATTTGATCCTTTATTTTCAAAAATAATATGTACTATTATTTTTAGATTTTTCAAAAACTGTGATTCTTCCCCTAAAAAATCTGATTCTGCTAAGAAGCAATTCTCGTCTTTGCGGAGCGCGTTAAGTAGTAATTTTTTTTTTTGTGAATTTCAGCGAAACAAATCATTACTGGGGCGTACTACGTCCTCTTCTTCTATTGAAAGACTTAAGTACCTAATTTTCAAACACTCTGAAATGAAAAGAAATCTCAATTTAAGTTTGATCCAAAATAATATCCCAAATGAATTCCATATTAAGGGGCTAACTCAACAGCAAGTTATCTGCATGTTGCATCCACATCAAAGGCCAACAATCTCCATACCATCCAATATACCCAATGATTCGAGAAACCAGCATGTTGCTTCAATTCAAATTCATACTCATACTTAATCCAAATGATGATCCCCCACTCGATACAAAAAGCAAATAAAAAAAAAATGTTCCTAAAAGAATAGAACTCCAAGTTCGTGTCTCTTAAATCACCATGTACACGCTGGCGGATGCAGAACACCACCGAACCGATGACAAATGGCAGCCGTTTCACAGTGCCCAGCGTCGGAGTCTTGGAATTTACAAATTTTCATCGTGTTACCTTTAATTGGCGATTAACCACCTATGGGGCTGAATGGGGCCATGCCATGCAGGTACTTCTTGTGTATACAACTTTAAAAGACACTACCACGATTCCATGCGCACAGCTCGCCAGTGAGGATTTCAGAGTTAAAGAGTATACACACAATGGATGGAAAAATTCAGTCACTCATGCGCAGCAGTGATTCAATGAAGAGTTTTTGTTTTTTTTTTAAAGGAGACCCCTGGGATACATTGGGGGCACCACTCATATCGTTTGAAAGTCTAATTTTTACCTCTCGAAAACAGAGTTGTTTCTTGATGGTGATTTATTGAAAACACGCCAAAGGGTAAAATGTTTGTTGAACAGGAGTTTCAACAACGACTGGCATTTGTCACGAAGGTTTGGGGTTTTTTTTTTGTTATTGGTATGTGGAGTGGAGCCTTTTTTTTTTAATTGTGTTTTGGGGCACACAATGGGCGTTCTAATGAAAATTGATATTGAACTTATGTTTGCGTGGGACCACTAATTAATAAAGATTTGGTGGAATGTCAGCTGAATATGGGACATGTGGTTTTGTAGACCCTTGAAAGAAACGAGATCCAGCTGAGCTGACTTGGTAAACCCAACTTGAGGGAATTTTGTAGGTACTAAAGTTAGAAAGGGCTTAGTTTAGCTGAGTCTTAAGACTTTTTGGAGACTTTTGTGGAAGCAATCGGTATCATGTCTGCGAAAACATAACAAGAAACAGAAGGAACATATTTACCCAAAGTGTTATATTTTGTTTCCAGTCATGAGGCCCAATACATCTAAGAATGGTCTTGTATTTTTTTCTTATAATAAAAAAAATATATTAATGAGAAGAAGCACATGGAATAGAAAATGTTAGGAAATAGTTTCAGTATTGTTATACTTGGTGAAACGGATTTCATGTGTAACTTTCATATTGTAGATGGAGCTTATGTTCCTTAACTCAAAAAAAATTGTTTGTTATCAGGAATATGGATATTCTGGGTACTCATTAAAAGTAATTTCAGTTCACTGACACAATTCAAAGCCTTGTTCGAAGTAAGTTAAAAAATCATCTAAGTATTGGTCGAATTTAAGGAAGTGATTTGTTCAGTAAATTTCCTTGTAATTTTGGTTATAAAATTATCTATTACTCGAAGTGTTAACTTAAATTCAGTTGAAAAGTAGTTTTGGGCTATCAATAAGAACAGAATAGTACAAAAGTTAGCAGACAAATTACTGAAAAAAATAGAAAAAATGGTAGAAATGATTGTTTTAGAAGATATCCCTGATTTTGGACACTCATTAGAAATAAATGGAAGTCACTATTAAAAGTCTAAGCCTTGATTGAAGTAAGTTAAACAATGCATCTATGCAATTATTGGTAGAATCACTGAAATTAATTGTTCAAGAATCTTTCTTTTATATCTTCTGTATTGTGAACTATCAATTAGAACAGTTTTTGGCTAAAATACAAAGCATTGGCAGAAGTTACCCTAGGAAATATATAAATATAAGAAGAATAATTGATGGAAATAATGTCTTACTAAGTTTCCATTGTCTTGCATTGAAATTTCTTCTTTAATTCAATTCTTCATATGAAGAGCAGGTGTGGCTACCTTCTGGACACCCATTTAAATAAATTCAAACTCAATGTCAAAAGTCTGATCCTTGCTCAAAGAAAGTCAAAAATTAAAGGACTATTTAGCTAGTCTGGGGTTCATATTAAAAAGAATTTTAAGCCTTTGTTGAAATTTTGAAAATGTAGGAACAATTAATAGAAATGAATTTTCAATGTTCCACTTGTAAATTAATTTTTCTGCTCGATTCTTCGTCTAGAGAACAGGTGCCTCTGTATTCTGTACACTCATTTAAAATAATTCCAACACACTTTCAAAAGCGTAAACCTTGTCCGAAGTAAGTTTAAAAATCGTCTAGATATTGGTTAACCTGGCAATATTGATTTTATTAATAACTTTCCATTTTGTGCGGTTTGAAAACGATAATTTACCAGTGAAACACATAATGCCACACCTGTGAAGGTGACTATTACCTAAGCCCGGATATACATTATGACAGGAACAAATGGAAAAGGTGTCGCCGCATATATGTAGGTATGCATGCTCGACCTGGTTCTAATCTGAAAAAAGTAAGTTAAGAGCAGTGAAATATCCTTTCTACCTCTCTTCAGACATTCACCTATACAAACCGAAAAACCACAATAATTTTGCCATGTTGCAATGCAATCCCATGCTAAAAAGTCATTGGCTTTCTTCAAAAGGAAACAACAACTACAAAAAAACCGAACTCAAATGCACTCTTTGTGTGGATCGTGATGGGGGTTTGGTTTGGTTTGGGTGGTTTTCCATTTTCTAATTCTTTTCGTTCATTGCCTCTTGCCGTTACCGTCTGTTGCTCTGATTTTCTAGATTTCAACTATACCCCAGTTTAGTCCTGGCAAAACTGTTGTTTGTGGTAAGAAGTATTTTCTGTCGTCCTATTTGTGTATTTATTGGAGGAGAGAAGCATTCTCGTAGAAGAACACACACATACGTTGTACTTAACTATATCACATCATCAACCAACAACATCTGTTGAATGCATAAATCTTAAGTTATACTTTCTGATCTTCCCCCTGCCTTATTCCTTACACTCTGTGCTACAACAGCTCTGTTGAATTCAGCAAGGATGACAAATTCCAGCGAGCTTATCCGCACTTAACGAGCTCAACTTATGCATGGATGAATATTTTTATTTTTCCGTTTTCTATCCCGTTTCAAGTCCCAAGTCCCGACAACGACACGGTGTGATTTGAAATATATCAGATTCTCAAGGCGGAAGGATATATGCATTGCATATAGGTCCCTGTGGAAGATTGGGAGAGTGGTGTTATACTCAAATGCCCCAATTTTGATAGAAAAGTAAAAATTGGGTAGAAACACACACTCGTACTATACATACTTCTGCTGATGGTTAATCTTTGTGTGCTTGAAGGATTTGCCATCAAGGATACCAGGATATACTGTGTATAAAATACTATGTATCACCATATTGAATGCACTTCCTGTTGAAGGAGAAGAGTCAAATCAGCATCAGGAGAGCTTGTTTATTGGGTGCCAGTGCAATATGCATATATATGTAGATGGGGTGTCCTGTTTCTTGTGCACAGCACCTTTTCCTGTGCGGGAACGGGAGTGTCAACAGAAATTTAATGTTTCAGCAGATCGGAATTTCATGGCAGGTGACACCTGTGATTTTACTTCCTATATGTATACACAGTTACAATATCTATCTATGTTATAAAGGAAAACCCCTAACCAAAACACTTTTCCATCATATAATCATGGGCTAAAAAGTTTTCAAATTAGACGCGCGGATGTCGATGATGATGAATCGTGTGTTGGCACACCAGGAAATGAGTTTGTCACTTTTGCCAAGGTGTTATTAGTTGAAAATGAGTAAATGAAAACGTGAGAAGGTTTATTTATCGATTTGAAAACAAAAATAAAATATTTGAATCAAAATAAGGTGAAAAGTGAAAGAAAATTTAAAATTTAATAAATTTAAGAACGAAAATGTGCTGGAGAGGAATTTTGAAGTTAAATTTGCTTTTGAGTGATGGATTTTATGAAAATTTCGATTTTTTAATCTGTATTACAAATTTTTGAGTACACCCTTAACTGGCAGTGTCAGGACATTCACCTTTTGTTATGATTGAGCTTAAATCATTATTAGCGTCAATTAGGCACAGTTCGCAACTTTATTTTCATTTTTTTTGAACAATCAGGCTTTGCCATTACGTGTTCCATTTACACACTAGAGCTGCTAATCAAGAACATGAACCAAAAGAACTGGAATGGCATAAAGATTCAAACAAGGACCATTCCTATTCATCATTTTGTCACCACGATAACCTCGTCCTGGAGAGCATAAAGTCCCTTTTTTGTACAAAAATGGTTCCCTGCTAGAAAAGATAAAGAAAATATACGATAAATTTTCGTTTTCTTTCAATCACATTAAGCGGTCATCTTGCCCCTCAATATTTAGTAGTTAGAGACATACCTACTCGATGAATAAATTACGAACACTATTCTGGAATCTTTAGTTTTTTGTAGATAATAATCTACCAGTTTCAGCTGTGATTTACCAGTTACGGCTGTAAATAAGCAGATTCGGCTTCGATTTACTTCGGATGTGATTAACGAGCTTGGATTGTAATGTAATAATTTCGCGAGTGATTTACCAGTTTTGGTAGTGGTCGTCATTTACGTTTCTGGTCTGTCCATCTAGTTTCAGCTGTAATTTACGAGTTATATTTGTCAGCTACAAGTTTCTACTTAAAAATTTATTTGATTTTAAAATTAAAGGTTTAACAAAGAAAATATGTATCTACCTATCGTACTCTATAAATTTTCTGCTGATCCACATTTTCTATACATTCGATTTTAATAGTAAACGAAAAATTTAATAGAATTTTTAAGACTTTTATGCAAGTGCAAGGACTAACCACAGCAATGAAATGCACATCCACCATCCTCTCATCACAAAACCAACCGATGAATAAAAAAAAAGTGTCCTTATACAACAACAAAAATAGGTAAGGCAGCTCAACACTATGAAACCTCGTACACCTCTAAACAATATCCATCAATAAATATTCATCGAAGGATAAATTGAATTGCAAACAATAAATTTTCTATCCTTTATCTATACTTTTTTCTATGCAAGGATTTTGTTTATTGCATTTTCACCTCTCCTCTAGATTTTTCACCTCTCGTATACATTTTTATCGTTTAGTTTGCCATTGGGATAGACTCTGTATGCACATTTTTATACAGGTTAAGTACATATACACAATAAAGCCTCAGAAAGAGGTATAGTTTTCTGTTCCTGGTAAAATAACAAATAAAGTCTATCATACAAAAAAAAAAAAAAAATTGGAAAACTTTATACATATACTCACTCGTAGTTTTATGTTTTTGAACAGGAACTAAAGTCTTTCTTTATATAAATAAGAAAGAATGAAAAACTTTCAGAGGAAACTAGCAAAATAAAAACTTTATCAACAAGGAAATGCACCAGACAAACGAGATAACTGCATCTTTGTATTGAAATTATATTCAAAAATTTTGAGTTGCTGTTGGAACAGACGAGGTCAAAAACCTTATTAAATAATATAAATGACAACCGGGAATGTATTTCGTAATTCAAAAGTTTTAGAAATACACCTATTCTAACATGGTACCTTACCCTTCCTCAAATTAAAAAAGAAGGACAAGATCAAATAGTTTTGAACTTCATAAAACTTGATAAGAACTTGAAACTTCATAAGAAATAAGAAAAAAATATGAGTAGTCATTACAATATTATATTTTTATTATTGTGGCTAAATTCTTGAAAGAAACAAGTTTGCATGGTTAAAATTTTTTTTTGCACTGAGTGAGTGTGAATTATTTGACACAGAAAAACATTAAATATTTGTTATGTTAAGTTAGCATTTTGAAAAATGATGCATTTATTTCTGAAACCCCATCAAGTCATTGAACATGAAATTGGGTTCAGCGGTGATGATAATAGTCCAGAGTTCACTACTATCCAGAGCTGCCTTCTGTAAAAGTGAATAGAACACAAAGTATTGCTAGCTAACTTCGGTATACAAAAGATTTGGAGAGAGTTTTAATACTGAACTGCTTTTTTTAAACAATTAAAACCAAGAATTTAACCTTCGAAATTAGCTTAGCGCACTGGTACCATTTCGATATACGACAGTCTACGTGTAAGCAGAGTTTATGGTGCAACTGGTGATAAATCCATGAGATGTTTTGTTTAAGTGCTTTAAAACTTCAACTAAGAAATACATTTTTCCTTTGAGCTGAAATTAATTTAAGTTATCTACGATTACTAAAAATATTAATATGAAGGAAATATGACCGGAGTTGAAAGTACTAACCTAGTATAAGTTTGGGGAAGGAATTTGCCCAAAAGTTGACAGAGTTTTTCTTAATTTTGGTATTTCTGAAGAAATCAACTTAAACAGAGTGGTAAAAGCTTTTTAGAATCTGTTGAGTAAATGAATGTTAAAGAAATAGTAAAAAAAAAACATTTTACCTACTAGCCAGGTAATAGCCCACTTAAATTATATAACTTCTAAGTTTACAGTAAATAGTATACTTAATTAAAATTTACAAAACTATTTTGTGCACAAATAAGGACTAAAATTCTTGAGTCATCTTATTTGGAAATTTTTTTTTCACTTCATAAACTGGCGCCCGAGCTATATACATAAATTCATCTCTTGAAATGTTTTAATTTCAGACTTCATAGTAGGTAATTGAAACAAGCAACTCTAATGTAAAAGTCTCGACTTACCTTTAACAAGACTGAAGGAGCAATTCGCGGACGACGGCGACGTCAAAAAGTTGTGTGTTTGAAGTTTTCTGGATGATTTGCGCGAAATATGAAACACTTCCCTAACCATATCCGATTGGTATATAGTTACGTTTAGGTGTATGTTCTGGAAGAAAATTGTGCTGATACTTCATCGTCCATGCACTACTGGCACACAGCAAATAATATCCATGTTTCATTGCCAATCCTTCCACAAAACTCATATAGTTGCTCAACAAGGATACGACCAACATGGTGCAACAATGCAAGCGACACAGACACGCAGCACATACAGCTAGTAGGTACTACGTATTCCTTTAATATTTTTTTTTTTTTTTCAATTTTTTGCAATCCACCATTTTGTTTTCTCTATATCCTGTGTCCAAGTTTGAAAAGTGGAAATTGAGGTTAGGAAGTTGCTATGTCGACTTTATTGCTCGTTTATTGCTCGATTTTGTCGGTTAAATTGTTAGATTGTGTGTGTTATTTAAATTGTGCAATGTTCACCCATATATGTCTCGTTATACGAGTGAATGCATGGCTTCAACTAACGGTCTATAGCTTAGCGCTTAGGTATATGTGTGTAACAGTTTGTTATTGTTGTTTGAGTTTTTTTTTGCTATTCTATGGTTATTTTTAGTGAAAATCAATCGTTTGGTTAAAAAAAAAAAAACGAAAAAAGGATCTATAGGTGTGTGGCTTACATATAGACTTCATGGTCCTCCAGTTCACCCCCTTCCTCATACCTAAATGTACACTCGAAAACAACTATACGCAAGCAAAATGGTGTGATATGGCATGTAGAGCGATATCAAACTCGCTTTTGTTTTGAGGTTAAATTGTCGGAACTTTTCAGTAGATGATTTGTATTCAATGGATCATGAACACTTTGTGTTTTATGTTTTTTTTTGAAAATGTTTTTTTTGCATTCAAAACTTTTTGGCCCAGACTCAAAGAATGTTTGTTTTTTTTTTCTATTTTTCAAATTGGGTCGATAGAATTGAAGGTTACAGCAGCTATGTTACAATGCTTGTACATCAGAAATTTGAATTCTATAGAATTTGAATAATAAATAATGGCTATTGCTTCTTAAACGTACGTATACTTGATTTGATTGAGTGAGCCTCTACTCTTTGGTCAAAAAGAGGCTGTGGAAGTGTATATTACAAACATAAGTAGCTTTTAGTGAGTTTCTACTTTTTATAAACGCATTTTTTTTTCAAACACTTAGCATTCAAAGCAACTTTTTAATTAAAAAATAAAATGGCGTAAATGTTTTTGAGGGGGAAGGTACATTCTTGAATACAAAAGGTAACATTTGAAAAAAAAAACAAACACTATTTTTAATATAAGTTCATAAAAAGTGCTTGACATGATTTTCTATACATAAAATATTTATTGCAAATATAATGCAAAACAACCCATTCGTTTGAAGCTCATTTTAAGAGTTGATTGCAGCAAACGAAAATGATTTCCCCATCTAAATACCTGTTTGTTTACTATAATATTCTATTGTTTGCAGCAAACGAATTAATAGTTTGCAAAGAACCTCCTCAGAAAGTAGTTTGTTGCAAATAACTTCACTTTTGATGTAAATATACAATTTATTTATAGCAAATGACTGCATAAAACAATTTTTCTCAATAATTGACTCTACCAATGCTTGTGGTGTTACCTAGTTCGTGGCGCAATAGCAGTAGCTTTTGTTCGAAATCGATAGGTCACAGGTTCAATCACCACGAACTAGATAACACCACAAGCATTGGTAGAGTCAATTATTGAGAAAAATTGTTTTCTGCAGTCATTTGCTATAAATAAATTGTATATTTACATCAAAAGTGAAGTTATTTGCAACAAACTACTTTCTGAGGAGGTGTCACTACAACTCATTTAAGAGTTTGATGTAAACGAAATTGAAGTCTAAAAATGTCTGTCCAACAAACTAAGAGTCGTTTGACGCAAACGATTCGTTCTCTCATTTTGTTTATATGTTAAATTGTCAATTGTTTTCGTTTGCTGCAATCGATTTTTTCTCTCAGTGTATGAATATTTAGACAAATAAAAATCACTTGACGGTTTTTTCACAATTTTTTTTTTCTAAAACTTTTCGGAATCCCGTTTTTTCAAAAATTTCGAAAATAAATAAAATTAATCAGGAAACCATTTGCTAATGCAAATACTATTTTCACAAAACAAATTACCCAAAACCGTTTCTATGCCTCAAAATTTAATTATGTTTGCTTATTTTTGAAGAAAAAATTCCGTAAAAAACTAAACTCCTTATGAAACTATTTGCTCAAGGATGGCCCAATAGGATAATAAAATTATATAAAACATAAAAAGCAAATATCTATTAAAAGCCATCATAATTCTAACTTTATCACTTTTCTCCTGCATTTACTCAAATAACCAAACACTTTGTATTAATTTTTCCAGACAGCCGATAATCCATAGTCAGCCGCCATTATTGATTTAAAAGCCAGCCAAACTTTCCATTATCTAACTTATATGAGAGATAAAATTAACTGAATTCAAAAATAAAACCAACAACTTTCTCAATTTCTCACTCAGTGTCAGCTGAATTGAAACTAATTTTAGATTTTCAATGGGAAAAACTCCTCATTCAAATACATTAGGGAGACAAAAAAAAAAAACAAATAATAACTCTATCCATATCCAAAACGATATACCAAACCTCAAGGAGACAACAAATAATATTAAAAAAAAAAAAAAAACAAAAAAACGCACACCTCTCTCAGAATCAATTAAACTTTTCGTCGGAAACTGATAATAATTTTCAAGTGCAAGGCAAACGAAAGCATCATCGCTCTCTTTTATAGTTCTCTCCCTGCATCACTGCAATAAAAGTGAATTTTGCATTAAACTTTTTAGGAGGCACTACTACGACTACCTACACATAAAGCCATCAGCCAACATCCCTATCCTGCCGCCACAGTGAAAGTACAAACAAAACACTGAATTGTTACCAAAAAAAAACCCAAAAGGATATATACTTTTGGTAGCAATATGGCTTTGGTATGCGAAATGCGACAGGATTGGGGTTAGGGTTTGTCGGAAGTACGGAAGGTATAATAGATCGTCGAAAAATTGAGAAGGCAAACTTTCAACGAAAATATATAAAGTTGGAAAAACTTTTCAATTTCACAAACTGAATGTGAAATTATTCTGATTATTGTTTACACGAAATAAGGCTTATTTTTCAAAGATCCTCTTGAAAACTGACTGCAGAGAACAAGAAGTGATGATGGGAAGAAGAAGGCCTGCCCTGCAACCTCTACCTTAGCTATATATTTTTGTGAAAGTAAAATTTTAGACAAACCATTTATGAAGAAGCAAATAAATTATTTTTGGTTTATTTTTGTGAGAGAGAAATTTAGAAATGGAATTTTATTTGACTTTCAAGGGTGAGTTTTGTTCTTTTTTTTTTTGAGTTTTTGGAGAATGGTGTTTAATTAGGCGAATTCAGTAAAGAAATTATTATGAAAATAATGAGTAGAATTAATTGTTCGGAAATTTGTGTCCAATAGGAAAGGTAAATCAAAATTACTAGGAAGCCCACAAAAGATGTAACTGGTAAAATTTTGACTTAACATTGCTGCATGTCCGTTTATTAATTGGATTTAATTTTTATAATGATTGTTTCAACACCATTTCAGTATGTACCTAAGAAAAATTCATAGTTTTTCATAAAGATATTCGTTCCCAAAAACGGATTCTTAAGAAAAAAAGATAAGTATGCCCATTTTAAATAAAAATCACAACGAGATTGCACTTACTCTTTATTATAGCGTAACTATGTTCTTTTAAAAAAGACTAATCCCCATTTAAAAATGTTTTTCCTCCAAACAAAGTTTATTTCTTCTACAAAAACAATAAAAAAATCTTTGAGTAAAGTGGTTTTTTTTATTATTTTTCGATTTTACTAAATTAACAAATTTGTTAGTCAAGTATATATTTGAATTAAATTTGAAAAAAAAAATCATCAATCCATTTTCGAAAAATCGATATTAGTGGAGTAACTTAAGTTCAAAAAAGAAAAAAAGTCATATAAATCGGAGCGGTTTTAGCCGGATTGGTATTAAAAAATACTTTAACAGTTACCGGTTAGAAATTTCCGATCTTATCCGATCTGTCAAAAATGTGAATTGTATTAAACTAAATTAAAAAAAAACAGTCCTTTGAAGGAAATCTCTATTATTCATTCTTCTCAAGATAATAATCTTTGATTTGTGTCTCAAATCAAATACATTATATTCATATTTTAGACATGAAATAAGAACTCAGTGAACGAAAATAATTTTTCTTCTTAACATCACAGGGATTTTAGAATTTTTTTTTCCATATTTTTCTAAAAAAAAAAATCACAAACCAAACTTCGGGCTTGCATGAAACCTAAGACTTAAACTGATATGCAAATATTTATGCCAAACCAAATTCCTCAATTTTTTAACTTTGCGTGTCGTAAACTGGGGTTGCATGTCTAAAACATTTGTATTATAATATTCACTTAAATAGACACAAAATGTGATCAAAATTTACAAACAATACAGAACCAAGTATGCGTTTTTCGATGTTTCTATGTTCTATGTTCTGTGCTAAATTAGTTTACTGAAAATCATCTTCTCTCCACAATCCAAAGACATCTACCATCACAAATAAATTATTATTGTATATAAATTTTCGATATTCATTAAGAAGTCTACAAAACACCCAATACACAAACCTAACAACATCTTTCTTCTCTTACATAGTCTACTTTTAGGATTTTAATTTAAACTCTTGAAATATTTTTTAGACTCTACTGTAACAAACTGTACCACTCATGTCATCAACAATCAAATCCATTAAATTTGCCATAATCAAATTGACAAATATTTTGTCTTCCCCTCTTCACTTAACTAGGCCAAACCACTTCCTCCATACTCGAGTCGATACCTCAAAATGTATCTGTAGTGCAACGTGCATCAATTTGCAATTACAAACACGCACTGTGTAAACACAATACTCGATTCGATTCAACAGTTTTGTCAATTTCAATGCAATCGATTAACACTCTGTGTGGGCAGGCCAACGAAACCACAATTTCGATTCGAAATCAGGTAAATATTTGTGTGAACAGAAATTTGTTTAGCAGTTTTTTTTTTTTATTTTCTTCATATGCCAGTAGTTGATTTCATATCAAATATTGTCGACTTTTCGATTTGTAGTACATATTTTGTTCCAACGAACCATCATCGACTGGTCGTTGTCAACCACTATTATTTCTAAACTATAAAACTGCCAGGTTGAAAGTTAGAAACAACAATAACAATAATCAGTATAGCACCGGAACCGGAAAGAAGACACAAATTTTAAAACAAATCCATTGCTGGAGAGTCGTCCTTGACAGTGTGTAAATTCCATGTTAAATGGACGAATTGTTTCCTACACACGTCATACACTATGGAAACCCTCAAAGCCATACCCAGCAACCCACTGTGTCAAAGTGACACAGTTTTGATGCAAAACCAACAGAATATTCACTCTAAAATTAAAAAAAAAACGAAAAACCAGAGAAAAAAAACACACAAAATGGTGACAGCGGTGTTTCATTATTTTGAACAAATTTACATGTGAACGTTTTGCCTTGATTTACACGTGTATGTGTTTGTTGTTGCAACAGTACACTTTATTCAAAATGATGTTTGATATTTGAAACAGCAGGTGTACGACCGAAAACGATGACGACGACGACAACTAGTAGGTTAGATATGTATGCATTATTTCTCCTCATGTGTCCTCCCACTCAGTGTGATGTGTGTGTGTAAAGTAGAATGTGTCGCAGGATATGAGTGAGAAAACAAATTGTTGAACAATTTATTGTTTCAATTGTTCGGAGTTGTTGTTGTTGTTGTTGTTTTATTTTTTTTGTGTTTTCGTGTTTTTGTTTGTGTTCTGTCATGTTTTGTTGACAATTTTGCATGAATATTTTTTCCAGGCTCCTCGGGGTTTTCATTTTGCATTTTGTGGTGCGTTAAGCGACTTGACTGCTGAGGTGACTGGGTATGGCAAAGTGAGAGGTGTGCAAAAGTTTGTTTTCATTTTTTTTTTTTTGTTAAAAACACCAAGTCATTCAAAACTAACACACCTGTGGCATTGTGTGTTTAAGGATGTGAGATATGAAGGTGTATTTAATACAGAGGTGAACCAACTTTTCTAAAGGGTGATAATTTGGTAATTTTAAGTTGAAATTTAATGATTTAATATTCACTGACATTTTGAGAGTTTTGAATATTTAGACTTTGTAAGTAAAAAGTTCGTTATGACACTCTCTAATAGCTTTAAATTTTATCATGCATTGCAGTATATATAAACCGGTTTCCCCTACATCAGATAGCGAAATCACTAAAACAGTTATTCGCATAGGAAGTTTTTTTCCTTTATACTCATCGCAATCGAGTTGCTTCAATTTTGGTGCCTTTCTACCTCATAATCTTCTCATTATTTTTCAAAATCAATAGTTGCTATTTGCTAAAATAGTTATTTTTGACTATTTCAAAATATAATGAATATGGAAGTTAAAAGTGTCAATCTTTATTTGTACAGAAATTAAATGAGATCTGAAAATATGCCCTTAGTAAGTTCCTGCAAATAAGAGTGTATTGCAAATGTTGCGAGAGAACTTTAATGGGCGCTGGGGCACCACCGTATGCCCCTTGACATTAAAACTCTTAAAAACTACTTTGTTTCATCGTTTTAAGCAATAAAAACCATTTACTTCCACCAGCTTTCCTATTCAAATGCATGTAGATCATAAAACAAATGTAAAACAAAAGAGCTGAGCAGAAAACTTGAATTTTTACAATAAAAAGAAGATATGATATATTTTATTTTCATTGAATGCATTATTGGTCGACAGTCGACGATATAAATAAAAGCAATTCTTGATAACGTAAAATTAAAAAACAAATGGTTTTCAATAAAAAAAAACCAAGAAAAGTTTTAAGATCAAAAATTAATTTTTCAAAAATCGTTCATTAAAATAACATGATTTGAAAATTTTACTGAAGAATGGATTTATGGGTTTCAGAAAAAGTATAATATGTTATTTTACGTGCTGCCATTGTATTTTTTTTTACATATATATAATGTTTATTTTTGTTGCACTCTAAAGTAAAAAATTAAAAAAAAAAATAGAACCCGTCCATTATTTTACATTTTTGGTGTCTTCAGCCACCCATTTGCCATCCGCACTTAGCTTTCTATTATTTTGGAATTGCATCTTTCACATACTCTTCATCAATCTTTGCTAGTTTTCAGCTTTGCCGTAGAAAGTTTTTTTCAAAAAAAAAATGCAAGTTTGAACTGTCTGCCAATTTGGCATTTGCTTATCCCACGCCATTATACAAATTTAATATTTTTCTTTAAAAAATGCATTAAATAGCGTTCCCGGAAATGCGTTTTTCTACTTTTCTAAAATACCTAGCAAAAATATTTTTTTTCTCCTTTTTTCAAGTTTTTTTTTCACTAATTTTATGATAAAACAGCACATTCAAGGCATATTTGCATAAGATTCTTACTTAAAATACCAAAAATATTCAGATTTGTTTCGAGGGTACCGCAAAACTCATCCATAGCCTAAAAGCGTTCCCGGAACGACCGACGTTCAGAAAATTACGTTTTAAATATTATTATCGTTTATTTTATTTCCAACAAAATCTAACGAAATATTTTTTACATATCTTAATATTGACACAAAATTATAATTTTAGTCTTTATTCCTCCCAAAACAGGCGTTCCCGGAATGACGTTTAATTGATGTATGCTCCTTATATATCAAATTGAACTTCAATATAATTTATTCATGCAGAAAATTATTTATCCAACTATAAACCGATTCCATGAAATTCCGGAAAGATAATTTGTAGCACCATCTGAGCTTTAAATGAATATAAAATTGATATTTTGTCACTGTAACGACAATGAGACATATTTCTTCGGACAGCTTTTATTTATAAAAAAATTAACATTCTTCTCAGTTTTTTTTTTTTGTAAAGACACTTGAGAATTTTGTTAAAAATACAGGTAGCTAAATTTTATTGATTTTAGTGTTTGTTTTTCTACTTGAATTTCAGGTTTTGAGTTATGCAAGCGTTCCCGGAATAATTTTTCTATTACAAACAAAGAAGAGAAGTGAATTTAAATATAATGTAATTTTGATTTAAAAAAATGCGTGGACATCCTTAGTTAAAAAAAAAAGAAAATCTTTTAAAAATTTATAAAATATTTTTTTTTTTTCAAAAATGGCTTACTGATTTTCAAATTTGTTTTCTAGAAATTCATCTTTAAAGTAAATAAACTTCGTTTTAGGGTCAATTAAGAAGCTATTTTAGTTATTTTTAAATCGAATTTTATGTTATTTATTATTATTTTTTTAAAACTGAATTTAAAAACCTTAATTGAAAAGACTTAGCAACTACTTTATTTTTTAGAGAGGGTACACATGCGATTCAGTCGTGAATTTTGTTTTAAATTTTTATGGAAAACCCGGTTGAAAAAATGCTAAAGTAACTTTTTTGAGTCTTGATTCTCGTTCCAAATTAAACCATCATGCCAAATTTGATCACAATCTTGGTTTGTACTTAGTTCTGTGTGTACTTTTTAAACTTCTTCCGAAATCAAATACAAAACCAACAATTTCCATTCCAAAATGTTAAATTTGTAACATGTAGCAGCTACATTTAGTTCAATAAACAATAGGTAAATTAAATCTGAATTGCCTTTACTTCATCGCTCCAAATAATGTTAGCAATTTACCATTTAAAAATTTACAACTTCAATTTTGATAGAAAAAGATTTGGCTTAACGCATATATAATGTTAAAATGGCTAATATGCGCTATATAGGATCGACTCGAATCAAAATCGCATCGCAGCCATAATAGTAATTAAGTTTCTCGACGATTTCCAGGGACGAGTCATTGAAAACACACCACTAACACCCAACAGCATGCTTCTCATTGCCAAATTCGATTCCATTTCCATTTGCATTAATTCAATGTCTATGCCATTTGTTCACTTCCTGGCTTCAAACACACGGAATTTCTCTACGTCCGCCCGCTATCGCCGCCGCCGCTCGCTGCCAACCGTCCGAAACAATTGCGCTGCCAAAACCTCGTCTAATCATCGTATTCTGTTTGAATTTCTCATTTCATCCTGCCACAAGCACTGCATTTTATCTATGCTTGGAAAAACAACATCAACTAAACACATTCTCTTTACTTATTCATCTGTATGTGAATACATACATGTATGCATGCGTAAAGGTAGTGGAATTGCATCAAAGTGTAGTTCAACATCGGTCGAGCCGCCAAAATAGATTTACCTGACTGCTGCCACAAATTCAATTTTGAAATCCTGAAATTACGCGCTCTTTCTGATGCGTGCGCTGGCTGTGGCAAACGCATCCTTATTTCCATCAACCAGGAAGAACTGCGACTCACACCCGATATACCCGAACTTAATGAGCAACTTGGCGATACCAAAAGTTGGGAAAATATTTTGGCGCAAAGTATATATCTCGTCTATGGGAGAACACAGAAACAGAACCCACGCGAATGTTGGAAAAAAGAAAGGATATAAAAAAAGGATCCCAGTGTTTGAGTGTACATGTGGGAGGAAGACCAATGGCGACAGGATGTGGTAGATTGAACGGGAAACTCAATGTGGTGATTATTAAATTCAGGTTATGCTGATGATGTGGTCCAATCGTGTTATGGTCATTTGGTCGTGGATTGTGTGTCCACTGATGAAGCTCTGGTCGCGTGCATGCTGTGTCACACTAAAATGAACTTCCCACGTTCCCCTACCACCTCATCATCATGATAATGATGAGGGTTTCACGAAAAAGCAGAGTAAAATGAGGCTTTGATTGAATGCCCTGACCATTTATTGAGTAGAAACTGGGTTTATTGTTGGATTTTAATCCTATTAAGCGGTTACTTGTCGCTCGTGGATTTCATATTATTGATTTGTGGCATAAATGTGTTGAGCGCTAATCTATTTTCGCTGGAATTGTTATTGAATCACATTTTGAAGAAGAGACACACATCATCATGCATGCTGCCTCATGCAGACAGACACAGACAAACTGCGAGGCGGGTTTGTAATTATGGCACAGGATTATTTTGTAAATTAAATGCAAGCTCATCAGACTAAATGAACAGAAACAATAAGTTGCGGTTGCATTGCGGTATTTTAGAGGAATTATTTCCATTGTGGATGTCTGCGCGTGGAAGTGTTGAAAAAGGATATCCTTATACCGAGTTACAAAAAAAAAACCCAGAGGATTAACGTGGATTGTAAACGCACAAACGAGATTATGAAAAAGGTTTTCAGTGATGGCTCAAATAAAATAAATGCTCTGTTATTTGGAATTGGAAATTATTTAATATAATAGGAATTGAGCTGTAAACTAAAACCAAAACTTGACATTTAAATTTAGTAATTTTGAAATAGCCTTTTTTTAGAATGGCGTTTACAAAGTTTTAGTAATCTAAGCAACTATAGTTGAAGAGTGAATTTTCAAAATGGGAAAAAATCAATTTTTGTCATTCCTCAGAAAATTAAAAAAAAAAAAAAAAAAAAACAAAACGCTAAATTGTAATTTTCCATATGATTTCAGGTATTCACCTGTTTGCCAACTAGCCATGTGGCTAATTTTTGTTTTTACCATACCTAACCTTACTAAGCATTCGAGTATGTAGAAAAAATAACGGTACATGGAGAACAACACCACTTTTAATTAAAAAGGCGTGGCAGGTGGCGGAATTTTATTATCATACTTTCTTATATTATTCTGAATCACATCTAAAAGTTTTATGAAATTATAATCACTACAGTTCAGATTTTATATATTAAGACCGATTTTTCATACAACTCAATCCACTGTTCGCCCTAAAACTAAATAAACCAATATATTCACAGTTCGTACAGTTACACTGTTTACTTAACAAAATGAAATCAAAAGTTTATGACGTTAACTTTCTAAAAGCAGTTTTAATCTTACAAAAATATTAGCAAAGGGGATTTTCCCGAAAAACAGTTCTTGGCCACCATTTTTCAAATGGTGAGTTACACCGAGATTTCAAAGTGAAAATTTGGAAAGAGCACCCCAAAAACTCTAAAATAGGCCAAGGAAATAAACTCCAACAAAACTTTTCAGCTAACCCCCATTTTTCTGACCAAATGATCGGACTTTATCGGGTGTTGTCAAATTGAGAATTGACAGACACAAACTATAGGCTTTCCACTTCGAACTGATTTTCACATTTTTGTTGACTGAATTACTTTGGTTTGTTACGGACTGCTATCAGGAGTTTAAGCACCCCTTTTTTATAATAAGAAAAGACTATAATAAAATGTTTGACCAAAATTTCTCAAACAGCACTGTATAGTGTACATTACATTGTTTTTTTTTTTCGTTTCAATTGTTCATTAGATTCAAAGAGCCTTGCCTTCTCTATTTTTGTTTTTTTGGTTGGAAAAATTTAGCCAATTGGAAATGGATCTCTTGGATCCATCAAGAATTGAAGATAATACCACTTTTAGCAACACCTAATTCTTCGACGGTGAAAGGAATACTCCATGCCTATCTAAAAAGTACAGTACATAGACTTGATTGATAATCCGCAAATCCGTAATACCGCTACAATTATTGGATGCAAATATTAGAACATTGATGTTTGCAATCTCAATAATTGAATTTATTGATGATTGTGCAATATGTGGAATAACTACATCAAATTTCGCTACTGAAATTCCTTAAATTTTCAAACTTGTTAGTTTTTGAAAATATAGACTTTCTGTTGTTCAGCAAATAGCTTATCTTGTTAAAATTCCTCCCATTTTGTAACATTTCTTCAAGCGAATTCGCGGTCTCTGTTAACTTTAACTATCGACAACTGCTAAGAGAAAACTATTCCTTTGCATTTTGGACATTTACTCTGAAACTTGAGAAACAAAAAAAAACTTACACACAATGAATGTAATGTATTTTCAACTACTGCATAACCAACCAACCAACTTGTACCACCAACTTATGTTTAACACAAAAGGATAAAATCTCGCTAATTTATGCATGATGCTAAACCTATCCCTTTTCTTGTATATCAAAGTATTCCTCCCAGCTGCAGCAGCAGCAGACGGTTCTTGTTGAATGCCCAAAGTCATAACTTGTACCCAAAGAGTTCAATATTTTACAAGATGTATCTATCTATGAGTGGTGTAGTATGATGCTCAAGCAAAAACGACTCTTTCTCCATGATTTTCATCTCGATCTTAGAAAATCTGTCGAAATTGTAATTTATTATTAAAGTTTTGTTCTCAAGAACGACGACGGAGACGACGACGACGCGACGGAAGTATTGGAGTAGAAGTTTTGCTTATGCTTGGGTTTTTGGTTCCACGTCGCCATGTCGAATCATGAATGAAACAATTCCCAAATGCATCATACTTCGAAACTGAACAGAACACATAGATAGTCGTGGTGGCGCAGCGTGCAGTGGCGGTGTGGAACACCAAAAGTGAAATGCATATAGCTTCCGTCTCGTAGATACGTTATAACTGTTTCTGAGTAAAGTATCAGTAGATAGTTGTGGTATATCGATTTCGATCGGTGCGATGCTTGTTATAAAACTCATATTCAAATCTAAAATTACGACCGAGGAGCCTTATGCTTTTGTTCTTAAAATATAACCTACTCCTTCTTCAACTTCATTCAATATGAGGAAGCTATAAATTATGCGGATATGTTTTGTTTTATTTTCTTGGCTGAAGACGAATTTTCTGATACTATATTACTCCTGACATTTTCGAAAGGATCCTTCAGTGACATTTTTGTATGGATGGTTGAGAGGGGACCTTCTACCTAAGAGTATTACCAAGGATTCTGGTACATCTTGAAAGAAAGAAGATGTGAAGCAACATTTACTATAAGAAATGTAAGTTGATTGTCGATTAAAATCTCGTCTTAAGTTTAATTAGAATGCAATATCGTTATGTAGGAAAGATCTTTGACCATAAATAAAATAATTCAAACAACAAAATAAAATTCAAAAGCCTTAAAGAAATTATTATAATTTTCAATGTCGTGCAAGGTCTTAAAATAATACCTGCTAGGTGAGATCACTACAACCCATAAGTGTTCAAAATTTGAAAAAAGTAAATTTTTCTAATGCTTAATAGTTTGCTAATATATATGATTCTGTTTTCAAAAAGGCATGTCCTTTACCAGGCCAAGTTTTTAAGTAAAGGGGCACTTTCATTTTTAAAATAGAGCAACTAGAATAGGGTCTTAATGTGTACAAATCCAATTTGTCAGTACAATCTAAAAGATTTTGAGTTTTTGTTCAGCTCCAATTTTTTTTTTTTTAATTTTTATGTTAACTCAAAATTTTGTGTTTGCGAGTAATATTTTTTTGGAATGTGTCATTATTTGGTTTTTTTTTTTAATGTTAAGAGGATATACCTTCCATTTTATTAAAAATTAAATGCACGACTGCTAAGCCTTTTTAATTAAAAATTTGTTAATGCAGTTTAGTAAAAAATTAAAAAAGCATAAAATAGGATTTTGAAATGACTAAAACAGCTTCTTAAATGAATTTAACCTCAAAGCGAAGTATGCAATTTGATTTCTTCTATAATGACACATATTTTGAAAAAAAAAAAAAAAAAACAATCTAAAAATCGTTAGAACGTTTAAAAAAAAACTATTTTTTCTATGTAAAATTTTGCAAGGACTTTTATTCAAAAAATTTGGCACGCTATTTTCAGGATATTATTTATCAACATGTTAAAACTAAATTTTGAAAAAAAATATTGAGTAATTTTAATTTTCATTCTTCAGAGAACTGAAATACTTCTAGTTTAATAATAAAAAAAAGTCCCAAAATTTTCTCAAAACATGTTTATTTGTTGGTACTAAATTATTATACATTTATTTCTTAAATTTATGTTTCACAATTTACTGGTATTTATGTTTTAAAGTTAGCTTACTTCTAAAAAATATTTTAATAGATACTGTTTTTGAATACTATTCATATTAAAATTATTAGTTGAAAGAAGTAAAAACTATGGAAAAACTTCCTTAAAAGTCTATTGAGGTATTGTTTTTGTCATCCATTCAGATCCATTTATCCATCAGATTTAAAAAAAGACAGAGCATACAATTTATTCATGTAAATATTATGTACATTCTGTTTTTTTTTTTTTTTGTTTAATATATTCTGACAACCGAACCATATTAAAACAATCCATTGGACTTGAAAGGCAATTAACGTGTTTATCTTTGGCATTTTAATTTTTTTGTTTGTTGTTGTAAAATTATACTATGGAAGCACCTACCTTTCATTAATAAGAGAAAACATGGGAATTTTTGAAAATTCCCTCTTTTTTTTTTAATATTGCACACATAAAATTATATAAATTCCTAGAGCAGGTCGCAAGCATTGGATTGCCAAGTGAAGCAGACGAAGTAAAAAAAAAAAAAAACATTTTTTTAAATAATATTTTCGAAATACATTTCATTTTCGAAAATTTAATTTTTCGAAAGGCTTTCAAAAATGACGTTATTTTTATTAAAAAAAAAACTAATCACGCCATTCGATATAATACGGTTTTTTTTTTTAATTTGAATAACGGCGTTATTGAGTTTTGAAAAACACATACGTTCAATGGGTTGGGTACCCTAACCCCAAAAACGAAATCACAAAGAACAAAATCGCTAAGCCTATAATCCCCAAATCCTCAAGGGGATACCGACATAACACCTAAGTTCAAAATCCCCAAACACAAAATCCCCACACTTTTAAAAATCCACAAATTTAGTATCCACAAGCATAAAATCTCCAAACCAAAAATCCCCAATAACAAAATCCCCATGCACAAGGAAAATCCCCACATCTAAAACTTTCTAACAATGTCCAACAATAGTTTTCAATTTAAAGGATTAAAGGATTTGGATTTTAGAATAAAAAAATAAATGTTTAGAATAGAAAATAAAACTGAAATTTTGTCCATAATTATTCTCAAAACTCGAATCCTCAAGCACAGAATCACCATATTAGGAGTATATCTAAGAAATTATGTTTGGATTTTGAAAATAATTAGTGCCAAAATTTTAATTTTTTTTTCTTTTAAAAAAAAAATTTTTAAGCAATAATACATTAATTTTATTGTATCACACGATTTGTTTAAACACCAAAATGTATGTAAAAATTTGTGTACGTTTGACCTAAATATACCAATACATAAATTTTTGTGTATACGCAAGTCGTGTGATCTAAGCTTTAGAACTATGATTCAAATTTGTTTTATTGTTTTTGAGCAATTTTTCTCCTAAATTTCTTACCGAAACTTTAAAGTAACTTTAAGCAAATGCCAACAAAGACAAATATGCCAAACAAATGTTGCAGAAGCATAGATATCTGGTACTTTGTGTATTTTTTTTTTTTTTTGGTTTTATTTTATACATCAATTTGCATCCACCAATAAATTTTATTTTATAAAAAAAGAATTTTAACTCACATGGCCAATAATAATTTTACCTTCTATCCATATAGCTTTTGTGTTGTGTGACAATTTTTTGTTTTTGTATTTTCTTATTTAGTCATTAATATTCATTTTAATTGGATTTTCAATTGGCTGCATTAAAATTAAAATTTTTTTTTGCATTCCTTTTTCTGTGTTGGGAAATAAAACTGATGATGGTCGTTCCAGGCATGAGTAAAAAAAAAAAAAAAGATTTTTTTTTTTAAGTTTTTGATTGACTGGCTTGATTGAATTTTGTTTTTGTTGGAACAAAAAGAAAATACTTGTTATGTTAAAGGTGATGATGCGAGTTTGTCAAATTCAATTTTGTATATAAAAATGTATTTAATATTAAGGAGAACCGGTATGTTATATGGGTTAAAAAAATTTCGTTCGAAAAATGTAAATAGACCAATTTAGTTCAAACCAATGAATCATAAAAGGTCGTGTTTATTGAAAAAGCGCACAAAACAGTTATTTTATTTCTGTTAAAAAATAATTACTATACGATTTTAAGTGGAAGAAGTTTTTTTTAATATCAAAATTGCCCTAAATCCACAAGATAACTTTCCATAATCCAGATTAAAGTTCAAAGTATTGCTGTTTTAATTTTTCTAATCAAAAAAACTGTTTCCTCAGTGGAAGTTTCTTATATCATTCATTTGGTCTTAAATTGCAAGTACATATTTTAAAATGTCAACATCAACATCTTTTAATACGAATGCCAACATCCAGTGTCACGTCCAAGTCATTTGCTATCAGCTTAGTTAACTTAAGTGAAAAACTGCAAGGTTCAACTCCCGCACTCCTTTTTTTTTTTTTCTTATAATCACATCAACTAATCCAACGTGCCCATGTTGCCATCGCCATCATATAAACGTCTTCGTTGTCGTAGAGTTTGTAGTCGACGACACAGGGCAGCAGCGGTGGCAACAAAAAAAAACAAACTCTCCAGAATCAAGAACCAGTCAACATCCAGGCTAAAGCCAAGGGACCAACAGTGTGTAGCAGCAGCAGCTGTGTCAAAAGTGTTAAACGGTTTTATAGTTGTCACAAAGTAGCAAAAAATTCATTAATCAAAAAATATTTATGTGTGTGTGTGAGTCTGTGGAGCAGTATGTGTGTGTGTATGAATTGTGAGAAAGAGGATATAAAAATTCTCTATAATTTCACAAGTTTCATCACAAATTCTGAACTGCATGGTTTCTTAGTTTGTTTTCTCTGCTTATAAAGTAATATATCCTCTCTCTGGCTTACATTCTGGGCAAAACTTTTTCTTTATCAACAAAATGAGAATGAATACTTTTTTTTTGTTTAATCCAAGGACAGAAAAAAATATGACACTGCAAAAAACTATATCCAACAAAAGATGACGACAATTTCCTTCCGCTTTCTATATTATATATATTTCAGTGCTGGCCAATCCATGGCTTGTGTACCAAAAATATTACTTGTTTGCCCGTTTCTGTTTCTTATGCACTCCGAGGAATAATATTTTTGTTTTCGTTTGCGGCAAATGAATATCCTTTGAATTAAATGAAAATCATTTGCTGGAAAGTTAATACAATTTTTCATTCGTTCCAACTGTATTACATTTGACCCAAATTGTAATTCTATTACAGCAAACATAATGCAAAACAACCCATTCGTTTGGAGCTCATTTTTGTGAGAGATTGCAGCAAACAAAAAAACTTCCCACATCTAAACACCTTTTCGTTTACTAGAAAATTCTATCGTTTGCAGCAAACGAATTAATAGTTTGTGGTGTAGATATACAATTCATTTGCAGCAAACATACAGTCGGTAGTGGAATGACAAGATAACACGCTTCGTAAGCGAGAGGTCGCCTGTTCAATCACAGGTGTTATGCTGAACTTTTGTTTTTTTGTTTATCGTTCGCAGAAAGTGTTTAACCCAAAAGCTTGTTATTGAAAACAATGTCCTCCGAAGCCCAACTTAGATTTTAAGGGACATTTCTTGTTTTTTTATTTTTTCCAGAACATTATTCTTGATCTACCTTCATACTGCACCAAAATGTTCTTAATTTTGTTTGTATTTTATTGGTGGATTAATTGATCTACTTAAGAATTCCAAATATAAATTTCCCTCGGGTAGTCAGAGTAGGTGGGTACTACGTAGACGAACTATAAAAATCCTCATAAAAATAATATGCAAATGCAAAAATTATATCTTTTCGTATTTCTATATCTCTGCATGCTATCATAAATTTTCATGAAAAACTTAACAAGCCACATATCATTTAGGTATGCAACCCACAGATAAAAAGGACTTCCTTTTAGATAAATAATATTCCAAGGAGCGAACATAAACAAAGTATGTATGTTGTATCTACTACTTGTATGTATGCATGTTTCTTATTATAACGGTCGAGTACCTACCTAAATCTAAAGAATCGTATATCTGAATATCGACGAATATTGACTTTCTAAGTCGATAGTATCTTTTATAATATGCACAAGAGGTGTTAGGCTGAGTTGAGGATCTTTTGTGAGGTGGTGGTGTCCTGTGGGAGATAAATAAATAAACAAGAATTTGCTAATTTTCTGGGTCGATACTCATCATTAACACCAGAGGCACCATGAGCTATATACGAAAATTTGCAACTTCTATCACATTATTTATGGTTATTCTAAAATGAAGCTACAAAAACATGCAAAACAATATTTTGTATAATATGTAGGTATGCTGGTATATGTTGGTCCTTATAATGTGTATGTTTGCTAGAAAAGATACTCGTATTTAAGAGTATGAGGGTATAGTTTGGGGAAGGTCAAAAGTGTGTGAATTCACGATGAGAGGTAAATAATTTTAACCCAAAGGCTATAAATCGTATAGTCCTTCTTATTGAGCTATACACAGTACACACACATACATGGATATAATGTACATATATAGTGCGATGGTTGGTATATTGTGTATGAAAAAGTTCAAGTGGTTATTGTTGATATTTTGATGAATTGCTTTATCTAGTTGTGGCTATTTGGTTTTGAGAAATCCCATCAAATTTATTTAGTTTTAGTTGAAACACTCATAACTTACACTCCCTATTTTGATGTCCTCTGGGAGATTTGACTGATGATGCCATCAAACCAAAATTTTAAATTAAGTCAGCATATTTTTCAAATTGTTTTTAGGATTTTAGATAGGAATTTTTAGTTCGCATAAAAAACTACTAAGTAATTCAATTAAAAAGGACAATTTTATTCGGAGAATTTGAATTTGAAGAATTTCGAGACATTTTTTTAGGTCTAAGTTCAAGGACATGAACATCATGGTTTTATCTTTTCATACACATGATTATTCCTTAGGTTTATATGCGGTCACCTTAAACAAAAAAAAATAAACTGACCTACATTGACAACCCCAATAACCAAAACCAAAAACAATGACAACAAACACAAGTCCTTTTTGTAACATGAATGTGGGAACTGCCTGATATTAAACGACAAACACTATAACCAACCCAAGATTAGCATAAATCTTACAAAACTCTGTGATTGATTGCCTAAGATCCTTCCTATGACAACATTTTACAAACTGTTAAATGCAAAAGGTGGATGTAAATAAATAGGTTAAAGTAACCTACATGTTTTGGTTATTATTTAAAGTTTGTCAAGTCAACACAATGAAAAGGTTCTCCATACATTGCACACAAACTTAGAACTCATAGCAATTCCCAGATTAAATTAATCAAATTTTATGAATCGCCCAGTGGAATATAAAAATCTCACATATTTAAATTTTTGTCACAAAATCAGGGATGGCAAACCTATAAATGGTTGTATTTCGTCTGTTAATTTTAAATTTTAAGTTAACTTTTCTTACAAACAACTAATAGAGCAGTCATGAGTCATTTGATAGGTAGTGCAACAAGGAAAGTATTATTTGAGTTGTTTAACTGATCTATTTTATTCTTCCACCATTTTGAAAAATTACGGCCAAACCCATTTTTTTGGAAGAGATATTAGTTTAAGATTTAAAATGCCTTCATACATCATACATAAAACTTTAGACAACCTTATTCTAATTTTGATTCGTTTTAAGTTAAGCTATTATCACACGATTTGTGTTAACAACAAATTTTGTGTATGAATTTGTGTATTTTTGTCATTAAACTGCACAAAACTATCTAAACCATACCCACATTGGATGACAGCAGACAGCAGGTCACATAAAAACACGAAATGTGTGTTCAGATGGTTTAGGTAGTGTACTTTTATTTCAAAAATACACAAATTTTTGTGTATACACAAATGGGACGTTTTCGAGATATTTTTTTTTTTTCGAAAATCAATTGTTTCCAAAGATCTTCTAAAATGGTTATGTTTGTAAAAGATTATTTTTATTGAAAAACTTATTATACGATTCGATAGATAATGAAGAAGTGGTAATTAAAAACACTGAATAGTTTAACGTTTCCGATGGTTTTTCATTTTTTGATGTTTCATTATCTTTATTTAGAACTTGAAGTCTTAAAATTATTTATTTCTAGGTAAATGCATTTTTGTAAAAAAATAAAATGTAATGAAATGTAAAAGCAATGAAATTCGTTACTAATGACACAAAGAACTTCTTAAATTGTTTTGAACTCCAATTTTGATTTGATTAAAAAAGATAAATTTTTAGAAAAAAAAATTGAAAACAGTTTTAAAAAAAAATTATTTTTTATATATAAAAATTCTCAAACCTTGTTTAAAAAAAAAAAAGTAGGCATTTCAGTTTTAAGAAAATATTAATGCACATTTAAAACCATAATTTCAAAAGTATACAGTGACCCGTTTTCGAAAAATTGATTTTTCAAAAAAAACAAAATTGAAAGATTTTTTTAAAAATCCAAAAAATATTTTTTTGAAAATTTGTATATCAAATAATCTTGAAATTGTTAGGGAGTTTCCGTATAAAATAAAAAACATCAAACTCGGTTCCGCTGTTTAAGTGAAAATATAAAATGAAAAAACGGTTCTATGGCTAGTAGTTTTCAAAAAAAATTAATTTCAAAGAACAATTAAAATTTTTTTTTTTTAAAGCAGGAAACATAATTTTTGAAACTTCTTTACTAAATATTATTACGGCAACTTAAAAGCTTTCATGTAAAAAAATGGTTGAAACTATTTGAGTCATGAAGGAGAAAATCTGAATTAAAAAAAGGTTCTATGGCAGGTACCTTTAATAAGGGTTTTTGGAAAAAAAAAATGGTTTCATAGATCTTATCCAAAAAAATAACCCTGATTTTTTTAATCGAAATCGTAGGAACCATTTTTTTAGAAAAATGAGTATTTTTAGATCGGTACACAACAGGTACCGTTATTTTCAGTATAAAACAGAAATAATTCAAAAAACATCTGGGGATAGCCTCCAAAAAACGCCACATACCAAGTTTGAAGTAAATCGACCCATTTTTTTAGGCTGCCGCAGACTTCTGATACCCTTCTGAGACAGACAGACAGACGGACAGACAGACAGAATTGTCGGACACACTTTTATCGCATTCTCTATCATCGTAATGACATGTCTGATTGTTATCTCAAGTTCGATTTTTCTTACGAATCCTAAACTTGACCTATTATGATTTGGAAGATATTTTTCTTCAAATGTTGGTATTGAAATCAACTTTTAGTTAACGATTAAAAATTGCCACTCTTATCGGATTTTCTTTTAAACATAACAATAATATTTTTGTGAAGAATTCAAAAAATGTTGTTAAATACATATTATATGTATATCATGGGACATGGGGGTCTTGAAACCCCTCAGAATTGAACGTTATTAAAAATCGCTCTCTTGAGTACTTTTTCTGCGCTTTATTCAGGGCCAAAGTGAATTTAAATGGTTATGGTAAGTCTATCTTATAGTTGTTTAAGAATTTGAGTTCAAAGAAGAAAATGCAGGATATTACCACAACAGATTCAACTGGTCAATGTATTGATAATTAATTGATCATCAAAGTTATTGTTTAATTGGTTAAGGAAGCAGGAACGAATTCATCAATGATAGACATCACTCTTTACATGAGTAACACAATCAATTAATTTTCTAATATAATTCAACAATAGCAGAGCATTTTCCTGATGGTTTATTGCTTACAAATGAGACTTTTGCTTTAGAAACTGACATCACAAGCCTTATATTGATTTACAATAGATAATAATATCTATTTCTACAATACACATTAATTTATTCCTTTCATCAGGCATTCATACAGCATCGTATGAACAATAATATCATTATATAAATAAACAAAAAAAGTCCAAACACTTCCGCCGGCACAAGAATGCCCCAAATGAAGTACTACTTTGTGACAAACAAAAACAAGTCTTTAAGAATGCATCTGAGATGTAATTCCCCTTCTTTGATCGTAAAATCGCAAATCACAACAACAAAAATACCAAAGCACGGGGCATTACACGCGAAAGCTACTAACAATCTGGGCAGGTACTATATAAAAGCCAACCATCCAATCTTAGCCAGTATCAGTTTCGTTTTAGACCTTTCTCCGTAACGTACCCGCTACATCGTAGAATCATGTTAAAACTTTTTATTAGTGTTTCGCTCTTAGTTGTTATTTCCTGCGTTGCAGCTGATTACAACTTTGATGATTCCGACTTTAGTAAGAATTTGAAATTGAAGACTTATCAAATTTATAGTAAAACTTATCAATCTTTCTAGACGAACTTATCTTTGAAGATCTGACAAATCAAATTGAAGATAAACCACTGCGTGTCAGACGTGGAGCTGACATCGAATCTGCATCTGATAATAATCAAAAAGAGAGCTATCGCAAGAAAGGCAAAGAAGAAAAAGATGCTCACTGTTGTAGTGGCGGCATGGGTAGCCCTCAAGAACTAGAAGCAGCAAAAGAGGTCAAGAATAAGTGTATTGCTGAAATTCGCGGTGAGAGTGGAACCGGTAAGTCAGTATTTTTTTTTTTGTAGTTGTCAAGACGTCAATGAACTTATTATTTTTTTGAGTTTTTGTTTACATTTTTTCCATTCCCAACTTGTTTTTGCAGACGATGAACTTGGCTATGATCCACTCAGCTGTGAAGGAGTTGAAGCTATGAGGGAGAAAACAATTTGTGCTGCTGAATGTATCGTTAAGAAATTGGATTTGTTTGATGTTAATGGACAATTTAACCGTGATGCATTATTAAATCACACACGCAAGTTAATTGGCGAAAGTAAATGGAAGACTGCTGTGTTGGAGGATTACATTGATGAATGTTTGAGTTCATTGAAAGTTAAGAAGCCAGCAGTAGATGATGAGAAGAAGGAGAAGAGTGAAAAGCCGCCGTCATGTAATGCAGCTCCTTTGGAATTACATCATTGCATGTGGAGGAAATTTGTTGAAGGTTGTCCAGTTGAATCACAAATCGATAGCAAGAAATGCAGAAAGGTTAGGGAACGCTTGGCTAAAGGTGACACTTCTTATGCCGAAAAAACTTTTAAGAAACTTTTTAAACATCGTCATTGAAACTGCAAGAAAGTGGTTAGAATAAAGATAGAGATTGCTTAAGGTCTTGAATAAATAAAATAGAAAAAATACACTTTTCTCGAGTTTTGTTCTTAGATCTAATTTCTTTGGCTTTTTATGGAAACTGTTAGAATGCCCTACTTGTGGGTTCTATAGATTTAACTCTCTCTGCAGAGCCACTCCTCATGTGACATCTTCGTTGTCCGGCTTATGATAGATTTAGTCGCTTGGCAGGCCTTATGCCGTGAAGCAGGTATAAGTTAATAGTACTCTTGGCATGAGGTTACTGAACAGTTATCGGAATAGAGCAATATCACTTAAATGGTCATTTGAACGATGACAGAAATAGTGACTAGAATGATAACAGGAATGATTACCCGACTAGTGACAAGAATGGTGCAATAATAATATGATTACCTTAATGGTGACAAAAATAATAACCAGAATGAAGATGGAAATAGTGACCGGAATGGTTATCGAAATGGTGACTTCACAGATATAGTGACTTGAACGATAATGATAGGAATGATTTTAATAATAGCATAGTTAAATGAATGGTGAATAGTGAACGTAATAGTGACTTTAACGGTGACAGGAATTGTTGTCAGAATAGTACCGGATATGTTTACCAGAATGTTGACAGTAATATGGACACCGCAATGGTGACCGAAATGATCACCGGAATGAAGACGGGAATGGTTACAGGATTGGATAACGGAATAGTGACCGGAATGATAAATCAAACGGTTATCGCTCGAAACAATTTGCTAACAAAAATTAACCTGCAAATAGACTTGAGCTTCAAATCATTTTGAGGCTATTTCAAGGCATGCTTCGCTGACTTCATGCGAAGCACCCTTTAAATAAGGGAAACTTATTCGAAATAGCATAAGTTAAGACCTTATTCACCAATGAATAGTTGAATTTTATTACGTTATTTTAACTAAAAAAAACCTCTAGTTTTAAGGATAGTAAGGAATTTCTATACTCTTGATACTGGTTGAAATAATTATGGTGTAGAGATGACAGTAATCAAAGGAAAATCAAGGTTTGAAGGCGATTTTCGTTGCATACCAGTGTTATTGAAGCTTTGGGCATGAAACCAATTTCCTGAAAAATCGATATTTTTCCCCAATTTATCGATTTAGATACTGTTTTAAAATATCAACAATCTATGTATCGGTAATTTAATATTATTTGGCCATACCTGCATTAAAGGTGATTAGTAGTTCTTTAGGGCTCAAGTACTTTCTGCTAACTATTTCTGGCTGCATTGAACTATAACTTTGATCAAAAGAGTTAAACACTCACTCATTCAACAACTTTAAAGTAGCTGAATTGAACGCAACTTACTTCGTTAATTCGAGAAAAAACCTTGAATCAAAAAATTCTGCAATCAAATACTCGGTCATTTAAGAAAAAAATTTTTTTTTTATTATTTCAATATCCATTCGCAAGTCTCAATATTAATTATTAAAAAATCAAATCAATGAAAATTTATTCCCAACTTTTTTTATCATCACTGTGAGCCGCAAAATGATGAAGGAAAGGCTTCAGTGATTTATCGCCTTTAACCAAAGCTTCTCTGATTTTCTTACATTTGCCATGATCATTTTGCAATTCAGCTGGGCAACTTTGGACAGCCTCTCTCCAAACACAATGATAGAATTGCAATGGACATGGATTGCATCCGATTTTCTCCTCGCGACTTTCTTTTTCCAATGAATCCTTTTCCATTGATTCCATCTCCTTAGATGCCTTCAGTTCAGCTAAACATTTATCAGCTAATCCCTCAATAGCTTCGGCTTGCCATTCATTGCCAAGTTTAGCACGAAGATTTACCAAAACTGATTTACGCTTGATGTCACCATGCTCGTCCACAAGATTGAAACGCTTGGCAATGCATTCAGCTGTGCAAACACATTGTTCCTTCATTGCTTTGACTTGTTCACAATTGAATGGATCATAGGTAGTTGCTGTTTAAGTAAAATAAAAAAAAACAAGATATTGTTAAAGAAAATGTTTAGCAGACGACTGATCATGAATTACCATTTGGACCACGAACTTCAGCCATACACTCCTTTTTGACCTCCTTTAAGACCTCTAAATGTGCTTCATCAGCTTTTCCATTGCAACAGAAATGATCTTTGTCCTTCTTGTTCTTTTCCTTAACGCACTCCTTTTGTTCAGCAGCTGGTGCAGCTTCCGCATTACGTCTGAATCTCAACGACTCTTCGGCATCAAAAGCCGATTGAAAATCATCGAATAAAAGTTCATCTAAAGTAGAAATTATAAATTTTTTAGAGTTCTTGTCAAAAACAAGCTTCCCAAAAGAATCTTACTAAATTCGGAATCTTTAAAATCGTAGTCAGCGCTAACGGCTGCTGCTGCCAATACCAAAACACAAACAAAAATTTTAAACATTATGAACTCTATCGAAGAAGATGCCACAAGTAACTGATGATGCTGGGAATCTTGCTGGGGGTTTTTATATGATCTTGGATCGCGGATTGTCTAAGAACCTTTAATCTAATAATTGAATGAATGTATCTATTTTTTTCTTTTCTTTTTTTATTATTGATTGTTGTTCGATCTTAAAGAGAGAAACAAGTAATCTACTGAAGATCAATTATAGGGAATGATTGTAGAAGATTTTGTTTGAAGTTTATTTTTTTTTTGTTGTTGTTTTGGATCGGACCGGCTGGATGAGAGTTGTTAAACCTTTTTTTTTTGCTGAGAGTAGTTCTGAGTTTATCTCGTAAAAAAGATCAATATGAATTTATAGATAGTTTTTGTTGTTGTCCTGAATAAATGATGTTTCGGTTACATAGGAATTAAAAGCATGAAACGGCTTTCACGATTCCAGGTAGGTACCTTAGATGGAAATTATTTTTAGATGTGATGGATTCAGGTTAACCTATTTTTTTTTTTTTATTTCTTTCAAGATAATTGAAGTTTGAGTTAATGGATTGTTATTAAATCGATTCGCTTGATTTAAGAAACTTATCAAATCTGAAAAAGGTACTCGGTTATATTGTTATGAGCTGTGATGCTCTTTTTAATTCCTTCATTTTCTTTGAATTTTTTCTGACAAAGGATGAAAAGATAAAGTTAAGAGTTTCCTTTTATTTAAGTAAAATGCTTTACAAAAAAAAAATCAAGTTTATTTAGTAAAAAAAAGTTGTGAATATTCTTGTACGAGAAGTTATACTTCCTATCATTATTTGTTTTTGTATATTTTTTTTTTTGGCTACATACAATTATTTAAGAAAAGTAGCGAAAAGTTCTAAAAGGGAACATTTTTTTTAAAAACGTGCTTTTTTCTGAAAGTAATTTAATTTGGTGCTGAGCAAAGTCAAATCATAATTTTATGATATGAGGCTCTTTTTACCGTTATCTCGGTTCACAGACTACAAAAAAATTGTGAAATTTTCTACAAAATGAGTTTGGCCAATATCTTATGGCTGCGTAAATTTCAAATTTAAAAAAGTAAAAATAAAAAAGATATAAATAAAATTACGTTGGAAACGGTCAAAAAACTTGGACTGAAAGATCTTATTTTTACTATTGTTCATTGAAAAAAAATGTTTAAAAATATAATTTCTTCACACGTGTATAGACAACACTTTAATCTAAAAGTCATTTTGACAAAATATTTCTTCCGTTGTTATCTTATTTTCAATCTTTCAAAAACGTTTGCGTTTTTTAAACCTCAAAAAAACCGTTATGGAACATATTGGATATAATCCATATAAGACGCCTAATTTTTTTTTCATTATCTATCAATGTGAATAGATAGTTTTTAAATAAAACATCACCTTTACCCACGCCATTTTCCAAGGCCTAAAAAAATATTTGATTTTGGAAAATATTTTTTAACTTAAAAAGTTTTTTTCTTAGAATTTTTTTTTACATCAAAATTCATCACCATTTTAATATATACATTTAATAAAATTTATTTCATAATTCTTATTCTTATACTTTTTGAGATGTACAGTTTTTTTTTTTACTTTTACCCCATTTTACCCTAACCTCCCGGTGGAATTTAAAAAAATTAGTTTTATCGGAATCCAACATTATACCATCTATAGTTTGGTTTGTTTAGTTTTTGTCTATCACTTATAGTGTAAAAAATAAATCAGTCAGATTGTAATGGGCTGAAAAAGTCTGTGTGTTATTACTGGTTGAATGTTTTTATAAACGCTGCCGGCAAAAAAGTATAACCTTAAACAAAAAAATTCAAATTTCATAATAATATTTAGGTGGCAATATAACATTCTTTAACCCTCTAAAAACCATATAATTCTTGCACTAAGAATTTTTTTTTTCAATCGATTGGTCTTTTAAAAAAAATAATTTGGTACATCATCATATCATAAAGAGAACCCCACGGTAATATGAGTCATTTTGTTTTGGAAAAAAGAAAAAAACTATAGTAGGTAATACTAATGAGAATAATTAACGACCTACGTTTACCTTTTTAATAAACAAACAACTTTAATGTCTATGTTTGTGTCTAAACATTTGACTTTTTTAAGAAAATAAAACAAACTTCAAACACAAATACTGGCCCAGTTAAAGTGCTTTTAGATTTTATGTTGTCATTTCGTGTTTTAATATTAGTCATCTATTCTATAGGTACTCTTGGTAAGTCGCTAATAAAAATGTAAATCATCTAAATAGACGTCATTCAACTTTGGCAACTTTGTTGGTAAACATAATTTTGCTTTGACGCGAGCCTAAACTGGGGTGTGCCCGTAATCTTCTTAAATCATTAAGTTGATGTGTGAAATTATTACATGAAGACTTCAAGCCCCGGGCATTAATTTTATATGGTATTTCTTCAGGTAACCTAATACAATTTAGGTATGTATCTATTTTTGCAGAAGTATAGATACATTTGTGCAAGAAAAATAAAAGCAAATAATGACATCCCACAAAACAAATAGCCGCCAACTTCTATCAAAGAAATAGGAGAAAGATAACTGCCGACAGCTTCGCCGATCATTGAACTTGACTTTACACAAATTAAGTTGATAATCTAGTTTGTCATGAACGCATGATCAACAGTGACAGCTGATAGATTGAAATTAGCAAAGATTTTAAGTTTTTGACTTAATATGCAAACAAAGTTTGTTTGCAACTTTCATCTTTGTTTTATTTGTTTTTTAATCACTGAAATTCTGACCCAAATTCAAATAAAAACTTGAATTGACAAAAAAATATCAAAGAAATCAATAAACTTTCTTCTAAAAGGGAAAGGTACAAAATATATTTTTACATATATACAAAGCTTCCTTACAAAAGACGAGTACAATAGATTTCAAAAACCCACTTTACAATCATTTTCAAACCAAAAAGGGAAAGAATTTGTGCAAGGTCTTGTTCCACGAGAATTCGAAAGACCAAATCCAAGAATAAGTCCCATAAAGATGCCTATTGATAGCAAACACAATACTGCCAAGACAATCAGAATTGTCTGCAAGTAGGCCATTTGTTTGGAACTATCAAAAAATGAAAAACAGTATATTTTGTTTTGTAAAACTTATATGTACAAAAAAAAACTTACTACTTAAGATTCTGTTGAACACTTTGAATGCGATCTTTATGGGCACATTGACAGCGATCAACATACTGATAGTTTGATGCCAGTTCTTTCAATAGTTTGCTTCTGAATTTGTTCCTTTTGTTGTCGGAGCTGTTCATACTTTTTTTCACGAACACATTTTTGACAAATTTTTTCGTTGACAAAAATGTCAGCACACAAAAAATTTGTGACAATAAGAGAATTAAAAAATATTCTAATATCGGAGTAGTTTCGGTATGTAGATTTGAAGAATAATTACAAATTAAGGAGGAAATTCTAGCGTTAATTGACCATTTTTTCTATTACTCCCAACTTTCCAATTCTCATTTTTCGTCACAATAAATCGGATTGGATGGAATTACACCCCATCACTATCAATGCGAAAAGCGTATTATTCACTTTACACTTCACAAACCGGATTAAAAATTTACTCTCACAAAAATTTATAACCATCGGATTGCATCTATGCTCAATTGGATTGAAATGAAATGGAAATACCACCTCCACCGCCCGTTCCCCAACTCGATCGTCGCCCTCAATGTCATTTACGTGAGAGAGTGTCACAAAAAATTGGATTGGTAATTTTCAATTGGAATTTTTTTTTGTTGATAAAACCTCAAAATCGTTATAACGCCAACAAAACTTAGCCACCCACCGCTCTCACCATCAGTATGTGGTTTCGGGTGGGACGAAATGGAATTAATTTTTACTGCATTCTCAGCCAACTTTGGTTTTTGGTCCACAAAACCATACCATCCAGCCTTATATTGCCATGTTGTGACATTATTTATTGTGGTCTTTGTGTGCGGAAAAGTGCAGGTTGTGAAGGAGGATAGCTATTCCGCCTCTAAAATGGGTTTCACACACGAAGGGGTGGGGGGGGGGGGGAGTTTGGGCTGATTTCAAACTATTTCAGCATGAGTGTCGACAATGATGCACATGATGGTGACAATGGTGTTGGACTGGACCTGAAAATCACCACTAATACCATCAATGTCATGCATCAATTTATATTATGGTGAGGGGGGGGGGGGGAATACATGGCCCACCGGTAGAATGGACTACAATACAACACAAAACACATAGCTTTCTCAATTTTAATGAATGAACTTGAAAATGTTGTCATATTCTCGGTCATACCCATACTCTTCAGCTTCCTCTTTAAACATTGCCTCCCCCCCCCCCAACTCTCCCCCTCTCTCTGATACTTCTTTGAATTCTGATGATTTCGGAAGGCCTCTATTCAGCTGATATAAAATTTTGCTGATGATGTGTTTGTGAATGTGGATGTTGTCACACACTGAGAGTGCAAAAATCAAATATACTTCTGGGTTTTTGGTTCGATTTGCATTTTTAACGAGCCACCATCACCAGAGCCATCAGACAGCATCATATCAGGCAGAAAGTGACTGATGATGTGGCAAATAGAAACAGAATTCTCGGGTGTGGGTATTTTGGGGGCTTCAAAATAAAATACAAAAAAAAAATATTCTTCCCCATCTCGATAGCAGAGTATAGGCTAGGCATCTAATAGGAATCATATTAAGGCATTCGAGAATCTACAATATTGAACAAAATACTGTATAAACAAAACGAGAACTAATCCGCATGATGCTATATCTAAATATGTTGAAAATGAAACGTTATCGTTTTGGGGAAATATTATAATAGGGTGGTCCGGGGACGCATTTGTCAGCAAGTGAAACCTGATACAAAAAAAAAAAATAAAATTTATTGGTTAAAATTTAAACATTGATACTTCTAAACAAATCTTTGGTATTAAGGTTATTCAAAATGACAATGAACATTTGAAGATTAACATAATTTTTGGTATGTTTTTTTATTTGAATTTTTCTAAGCATTGCACAACAAGATTTTCGATTTTCGAAGAAATTTTTGTTCCAATGAGGAAGTTTTTAGCTCTATGATAAAATAGGCCTACAAAATTTTTCATTTTGTAATTGCAATTTTATTTCATAACGAATCAAAGCTCCAATGAAGTGAGACCCCAGTAATAATTTAATAAAATTATAATCTAGACTACACGTTTTTTTGCATTGTTTTTTCCTTCGTTGACTAAACTATTATTACACAAAAAAGACTCCTGACCCAGAAAAAATACTTTACAGCATTTTTATTTGTGGAAATTATTGGGAATAAAAGTAATGTCCCTAATTATTACTTTTTACACCATCTTGAAAAAAAAACTGTTTCAGCAGTGCAATTTTCAATGTAAAAGGGTGAAAAAATAGAAGAGTGAATCTAAATATTTTGGTCTTTTTCAAAATAATCAGCTAAAAATTCTGACCGATTGTTTTTCAAAATTCTGGGTATGAAAATCATATTTTCTTAAACTGCTTGTTGGATTAACTTTATTTTATATGTTAATTAAAGAAGGTTTTTTCTGGCTATCAAAAACAAAACATATAATTTGATTATTTTTTATAACTCCATTTTATTTCAATAATTTTTGAAATTATACTTCTTTTCTTTTATGAAAATATTGAACTAGTAATAACAAATAAACTTTTTCAGCCCATTATCACTGGTTTTTTCATATAGGCAGTATTTTCATTTTTTACACTATAAGTGATAGAAAAAAACTAAATACACCAAACGATAAGTGATATAATGTTGGATTCTGGTAAAAAGGTATTTTTTGAAATTCCATCGGGAAGTAAGAATAAAATGGGTTAAAAGAAAAAAACTTTTTGTACATCTAGAAAAGTATGAGGTCTAGAATTATAAAATAAATTTTATTGAATAAATAAATTGAAATGATAATTAGTGAAAACAATTTTTAAAAAATCAACTTCTCAAGTTTTAAATTATTTTTCAAAATCAAATATTTTAATTTATTTTAGACCTTTGAAAATTAGGCCGTGAGAACCATAGCGGCCAAACTGATTTTTGGCGAAAACTTATAATTAGGGTCACAAAAATCGATTTCTTTTAATACAGCTATTTATATAACACATCAATAAGTGCGATTTTTTCAAAAAGAACTGAATACTGCAAAAGTATATATAATTTTCATCTTTACACAAAATAGTTGAAAATTTATTTGGGCCACTATAGCTCTCGCGGACTGAAATGATGTTAATGCGAGTAAAGTCGATGTTTTATCCAAAAGCTAATTATACACATTGATAGATATTGAAAAACAAAATTAAATTTTTGTTAAAAAAATCACAATTTTCTCTTAACTGAGTTAACAGTTTTTTTTAAGCGGCGCTTGATAAATCTTTACCGAAGCCTCATAAAATTATTATTCAACTTAATGAATATCACGATCAAATTACTTTTAACATAATGTATCACACATAACTGTACATGCTTATAAAAGCTTCACAAACTTGAAAAGAATTTCATCAAAATTAACCAAAATTCAACAAAATTTTTTGCTTTGGTCCTCGGAACGCGACCAGCATCCAGTGGAGAACGGTTCCGTTGGCTCACAAATGGATTCGAGATGGTTCCCTTAAAAAAAATTCAGGCTACAACGTAGTATTATTTTTTGTATGCAGGTAAATATAAAAATAATGAGAAAAACGTAGTGGTAGGCAAAATCAGTTTTTGTTTTCTTTTTCTTTTTACAAAATGGTATGAAAATTTTTTGAATTTTAAAACAATGTACCACAATATCGTTGGTACAAGTGCCCTTGATAGGCAAAAATAGATATATTAATGCATATCTACTGGTCGATATCAATTTTTTCTGTTGGCTCATTAATTGCATTTTTTTCAAAAGTTGCCATGCTAAGTTTATACGGGTTGAAAAAAATCATGCAAATCGGAGCGGTTTTGCCCGGTTCCACGATAATAATGCTATATTTTGAACTCTAGTTACTCCACTATAATATCACTTCAAAATTGTTGGTATACAAATTCCTAGCACATAAAAGTTTGTATATATTAAACCCCAAAAGGTCCTTATTGAATATAAATACGCTCCAGTCTTTTTCAAATAAGGGTGTCTCTCAGTTTTCTATATTATATACAAATGTTAAAATGTTATTTTTCACTAAAGGACTATTTTATTTCAAAAAAAAAAAAGCTCCTAAATAAATCACCAAGAGAAACTCAAACAACACTCAAATAAAAGAAACAAATTTTCAGTTGGTTCTCTAATCAATTGTCCTGTCCGGGATTTGTTTCAGAAAAAAAAAAAAAAGTGAATTTTAAATTTTTCATGAAGCCATGATGATGTTGATGATGATGATGCTTTGACATGAGTGAGGCAAAAGCTATTGAGGCATGTTCTCCTACATAATTAATGCTGTTGATTGGATTAGAGCGACGAACATCCTGAATATTTTGTTCTAACATAATGCTCCTTGCTTCATTTTTTCGAACGTAAATGGGATAGAAAATGTCAATTCCGGTAGAATTTTATGTGAGAGTGTTGATTTTTGTTTTCTTTTTTTGTCGGATTTTCAGTTAGAATATACAAATATTCCCATACTCAGTTTTAGGAGAAGGAAATTATAATGATTTTTTTTTATTTTTTTTGTGTTTCACAAAAAAAACAGGGATTTTAATTATACTCTCAAGCCTGATGAATGGCATGATGATAGTTGATTTAGGATTAGATTTTTACCACATGTCATTGTGAATTTTGATGGGAATTTATGTCTAACGCTGGGTAAATAATAGTTTTTGAATTAAATTGGCTTACAAATAATTTATGAGAAAATAGAGAGAGACTATTGAATGAGGATGAAATTTGGTAGAAAGGATATAGTTTTGAATAGAAAATTGCTTTATACTTTTTTATTTGCATTCAGATTTTTTTTTTTTAATTATTTCAAAGTATAATCAGCTGAATGACGAGACAGTTGAACAAACTTTATAATCTTTGTTTTCTTTTCAGGAAGAACTACATATCGTCGGTTTCTTCTCAATACATGAGTAACCTAAAATATTTGTTATACGAAACACCTCAAAAATATCAATTCGTTTTACAACATCAACTTATTCGCATAATGGAGTTCTATATTCAATTCCTAAAATATTCAAAATATCGACATTCCATGGAAAAAAAGAACACTTGAATGTAAAAACCTTAAATGGAAAAAAATACCTTAAGACATGGTTTTCGTTCGTAAAGGATAAACGAGGATATTACATATGCAACAGTATCATCTCCTGTTTATCTTTACTGTTCATCGACATCATCGAATGTAGTAAGCAAATGGGGGATATATCATATGTGTGTGTGTGTGTGTAGGTATTGTTGTATCGGAGAACAAATTTGGTTTGGCTTTTGCTCGAGGTGATGTTGACTTCTAGTCTGCACTTGGTGAGGTACACACCAAACATCTAACGTTGACGATGATGATGGTGAAAAAAACTATGGTCCAAAGGTGGACAAGAGAAGGATATTTTTGAAAATTAAATCAGTTTTTAATAACACGCGGAAATATATAAGCTCAAAATAATTTGATTTCTAATGATATTCAATATTGTATCAAAAATTTCATAAAACTCAGTTAAGTAAATCATTTTTTGAAATTAGACCAACTTTCCATAAAACCTGAACCACAGTGCTACGTACCTACTACCTATATTTATTTACTTTTTTGCATCTACCTCTGGATGTTTTTTTTTTTTTGTTGTTGCTTATTTCATTTAACTTAACACATTTGAATTTGCAATTTTATTTTCCTGTAGAATATTTTCAATTTTTGCAAAAATCGTGCTTAGAAAATTGAATGACACAGTAGTAAAAGCTTTGTGTAAATTTGATTTGGAAAATGATATTTTTTTTTTCTTGTGACAAGAACCAAAACAAAAATAAAAAAATAAGTAAAAATTCAATTGACATTTGTGCTGCTGCAATGACTTCAGGGCGCATAATGTGTTATTGCTTGGGAATCTTTTACATTTTTTTTTTTCAAATATTTTGCAATTTATGTGATGATATGCATAGATTTTATGATAATGTTATGCAAATGAAATGAAAATACAAACAATTCATTTTTTCATAAATATTTTGATTTTTGTTTTGTTATTTTTTTTTTTTTCCAAAAACTTCATTGTGGTTATTGAAAAATACGATCTTAAAAGTAATGATACCAAATCTACGAGCACCGTTGTATATCTGGTAATTTTCTTAAAATTTTGTAGGTACAGATGATTTCTACGTAATTTCAAAAGTTTGTTTTTATTTTAAAATAGGTATTTCTTCCATAACGACTACCTCTCGTACAACATTTTTGAGTTATTCGATTTTATTCGAAAACGACATAATTTTGATTAAAATTTTGTATTTAAAGCCACCAAGGTCGTACTTTTGAGTAAAAAAATATTTGTTCATCGTTTAATAACGGTACCTCATAATAAAACCGTTTTCTTTTTTCTAATTTTTTATTTTATTTTATATTTACACAAAAGATTTAAAAAAAAAGTTTCAAAAATCATTTTTTTAAATAATTTGCTAACGAAAATGATAAATTTAATTTTTGGAAATTTTAGTATGAGATGTCCAATAATATTTTTTTTTGAAAATGGCATATAAATTTTCAATTTTTTTTTATACATTTTTTAAAAAAAAGCATTGCTTTTGGTTTTTTTGAAAAATTATTTTTTTGCATTATGGGTCAATGATTTTTTTTTCAAAATCTTGTTTTAGGTGTTGTTAAATAATATACATAAAATGGCATACCAATTATTTTTTTTTAAATCGCTTGAAAATATTTTATTAATGGAAATAGTTTTTTTCTTAATAAACGACTCGTACGAGTTTTCAAAAAATAAACTTCTTTTTAGAAGTTTATTTTTTGAAAACTCGTACGAGCCGAGCTTGAAAATATTTTATTAATGGAAATAGTTTTTTTCTTAATAAACGACTCGTACGAGTTTTCAAAAAATAAACTTCTTTTTAGAAGTTTATTTTTTGAAAACTCGTACGAGCCGTTTATTAAGAAAAAAACTATTTCCATTAATAAAATATTTTCAAGCGATTTAAATAGAAGAAATCATATCAAAAAGTTTAATCAAAATCTTTAAAGTCGTTTTTGAGAAAACTTGAATAGCTCAAAAATGTTGTGTAGGAGGTACTCGTTCTAAAACAAACCGTTTCTGAGACAATTTACAAATAATTTGTTTCAGTTTATCCAATGCAATAGGCAAAAATGTTTTGTTTTGTTTTCAAACTGTATACTATCGTAGAGAAAAATCTATTACCATTTTTATTTCAATTAAGATAAAATAAACAAATTTATTTAACATTGCGGATTGCATAGCTGTTTGCCTATTAACAACAATTTCATTAGATCATCATAACGAACTAACCCAGCCACACTTAACCAACCAAGAGCCAAACAAACACAAACAGTCCTCTATAATAATAATTATACGACTCTATACTATTTATCCATTCATAGCTAGAAGGATATAGGATAGCACGCAGAGGATAATTTTATTTTAAAACAATTAAGGAAAATCAATTTATACACAATTCGGTGTAGAATTTGATTGATTATTATTATTAATTCGTGCAGATTATGCTTTGCGTTTGCAGTGTCATGAAGTGGAAATAATTTAGTTTGTTTAACCAATGCACAGCTTGCACACCTCTCTCACTCAACAAACGTATCTATGTTATATCCTATTTTGTGCGTATGTCCTTGTCAATGCTGTGCTGTGCATGTCCGGTGTATCCGACGGATGTGAGCTGTACACACTTTATAGGTTATCCGATGACCCCAATTGGTCGTTTATTTATTTTTATCGTTAGCTGTCGACAAATTGATTTTTATTTATATGTATTATTTTTTTTTTTGCATTATTTTTTTTTTATTTATAAATAAATGTTGATTGGATTGAATTAAAGTATTTTAATAAATTTATGGATGATGATGATTTATGGGTGTAGAAGTGATTATCATATTGCATTCAAATGTAAATAATCAATTTTTTTTTTAACTTTAATTCGTTTCAAGAGTGACAGCGATTTGACATTGCAGACAAATATGAGATCAAAATTGTATTTTCTGATAGAATTTGAAATTCTTAACAATAAATATCTTCTAGGTTCAAAAAATGATGGCTGCTTGATTTGATTATCTCGGTGAAAGATCAATATCGTTCTTTTCATTGTTGTCAGAACTATTATCAGTGAACAATTTTTTGTCTACCAAGGCTTGAGGACTACCCTACCTCTTTCACGTTCATTTGCAATTGTTCTAGTTTTTCTTTGAAATGCAATCCACCATCAGCATTTAAAGAGAAACTTACTTTGGTAAACTTTTTCTTAATTAAAAGCCGCCTATTCAATGCCACAAAAACTCATTTCAAACCGTCATGTTTGTACATAAAAAAAAAAAAATAAAATAAAATTGAATCCATCACACTTTCATTTGATTGCTTTGGCATTGCTGTATTAGCATAACAAAGTTCAATTTTTTTGAGAGCACAGAAGGTGTGTTGCTTCAAGTCAAAAGTGCATCCGAAATGAGAATTGTTCACTTTGATCCGTACGAAATGAGGAGGATGGACTCTATTTTTCGATTATATTCAACCTTCTTTTGTAATATCTATTGAAGAGACTCTGGTGATGAGACTATATAAAGTGGAGTAGTACTCTTTGGAAGGTGTGTAACAAAGTTTACCATCATCATCATCATCATCATCGTTGCAACTCTCAAAGGCTGAAACTTAATTGAAATTTCGATTAAAATCGTTTAAAATGCGCTCCGGTGGAATATGCTTAGGATGATGGATATACTAAGCGACATTTAATTGAGTTCATTTTCTATTTCCTTATTTTTATTGTAATTTTGAAAAAAAAAAGTTAAATTAAGGGTGGTATTCATAGTCGTCACTCAAGTCGAATTTTTTCTCAAGTAAACGCTTGAGAATATTTTCAGCCACTCAAGCTATTGATAATCGAGATTGTATCGGAATTGTTGAGCATTTACTTGAGAATTACCTCAGAAGCTTTCATTTTGTCTTTGAATACGAACTTTGGTTATAGGGAAAGAAGTTTGATACCCAAAAGACCCAACTATGAAGAAAAAGCAGTCATTTTGATATGAACTCTAGCTCTTAACATTATTTTTGTAATAAAATACTTCGATTAATAAAAATAGCTTGAACCTTCATTTTGGACCTCAACTGCTTTTACTATGATCCATCTATAGAGCTTCGAAAATTCATCTCTCATATGAAGGCTAGACATGATGATATATACTCACTCAGTCTGCATTATTTCGAATGTGATGGTGCTAACACAGTAAGTGAAACGCACCTGCAGGATACCATATTGCATACCTTCATCCTAGAATATTCAGTGCCAACAATATTGCGAACCTCTTTACAAGTGGCAACAACTGGCATGCATCGACGCGATGCGGTGGCTCTTTTCTATCCGTAATATGAGTTAAAACGAAACTCTTTCGTCAGAGTAGGTATACTCGTATATGTGTAGTTCAAGCGTTCTTCTGCTGGCATGGCACTCTGATATGATTGTGTAAATGCTATTCTAGGACGGTAAACGAACATTTCCTCAGAATTAAATTCCCATTTTAACAACAGCAAAAAGCTCTCTCTGTAGGTATACTTTTGTGCGTGTGATGCGTATGAATTAATTCCATGCGGTTGGTAAAATATTTCACCCAGGAAAATTATGCGTAGAATGCGGAATTAACAAGGATAACCAGAATGAGTATTTTTTTTTATTTAATTATATACGAAAGAAAAAAGTGAAAGGAATGCTCAAACAACGCAATTTAACCGTATCAAAGTAATAAGATCCTGTAGTTGGTGTAAAATTGTGTGAGATTGTGCAGTTCCTAGTATAGAGGTACCAGAGAAGCAGTTTGTGACTTAAATGGAAGTAACACTAATTGCGTTCCTATGTTTTTGATCTAAAATATTAGCTGGTATCAGTTTTGGTTGTCTACTGCCTACTCTATGAAAGGAATAATTTTCAAAAATTTAAAAATTTTTTTGTTACAGCCTTATAGTTCACATCATGTTTTGCTGAAAAGTAAAATAAGTGGGGATAATTGACAAAAGTCAACCTTATATTGACTTAAAAACCAAAAAATATCATGTACTGGTTATAAACTAATAAAATAAGCCTTATTTACACCCATTAGAGTGAACTCAGAAGGGGTCTTCTAAAAATAATTTGCAATTTTCATCAGTGATTTATAGAATGCGCCATTAATTTCTGTATTTTCGAACAAAAACACATTTCTATCACAACGCAAACACAAACGAAATCGTTCATCCTTTAACTTATCATTTAACTTTAAAAAAACTAAACCCCATCGATACTTTTCAAATGGTAGACTAAAAACATTAACCGATTTATTTATTTATAGCAAAACCTTAAAACATATTTTCCTATCAATACCACCAGCCTTTGTCTGATGCTCTCGCACTTTATTTTGACCTACATTTAGCATCAAACACCTTAAAACTAGATTATTTTCCTCCACCTTCTCAACGTTGGCCTCATTCTCATAAAAAAATAGAAAAAAAAAAAAAACAGAAAAACTAGGTACATTGCAATACTTGAACAGCTTATAGGTAGTCTCATATGGTCGTCTCGTTGTAGTTGTAGTTGAAAAGCATTTTAGTAAAAGAAATTCCACTTTTCCTTTAAGTGCCTAAGAAAAATTGGATTTGAAAATAACACCAAAGTCCACAAAAGAACATAATTTACTCCTTTTACTTCCCACCGACACAGTATTATATAGTTAGTTGGCTCAAAGAGGATACCAAAAGGAGGTCTTACAAAAGCAAATAGCTTAATCCGTAAGATAACAGGGTGTTCTCGATATTATAAAGTCAATCCTTCATCCTAAAATTTCGAATTGGGGATATTTTATTTATAAAGTCATCAAATATCCTATAAATGCACTGCTCCTTTTTTGACCTACTTATTCTAAACGGCAAAGCGAATTTCAATATTTGTTCTTTTTGAAATGTACATGCGGTCTCCCTACTAGAATTTAGTTTTTAGAGGTCCAATTCTGAACGCTTGAAGAAAAGTAGCTCATACGCCACAGTGACCGTATACGATAAAAATTCAAAAGTGATTAATAAAATTTCTATCGCTGACAAAATTATTAAACTAATTAACTTTCGTACTTTTTGACTTAGCATTTTTTAGAAAGTAAATCATGTTTTGTATGAAGAAACTTGAAATAATAGTTAAGGACAGCTGAAGGGCTGGTTTGGTATTCTTGTACAAGACTGCTAAGTTGACAAGTCTTGTTGTTTTGTGTTACAGCCCCAAATATTTATAAGTTTGCTTTACAGAAAAACTGTGGCTTTTATTATGTTTTTGATCTTAAGTTTCGACTTTGTTTGCATTTTCTAACATAAAACTATGTGAAAACTAGACACACTCTAAAAAAAAACACCTCCAAGCCGTAGTACAGAAATAAATTGACTCCGCTGACAAGAAAATCTTTCCAGCTTTTTGTGAAGTACTGTCAAGTTCAAATTTGTCATCACCGCTGCTCTAACTGTTCTAAAAAACAAGCTGCTAAAGACCAACTAACGTTTTAAGTGAGTTCATCACTTGGGGAACCTTTGTTTCTACTGCGTTCCAATGGGATACAACCTCTGTGGGAAGATTCTTGCTTCACTTCCACCACTTTGAACTTTGCTACTTCAACGAAAACAAAAGCAATTTAAGAACTTTTATGCCAAAAACTATCTTGTTTCGAGAGTACAAACAAAATAATTACCCCGCTTGCTAGATGTTCATGATCAATCTACAATCTCCTTACTGAAATGTTCGATAAAATGCGAAATGAGGCTTTTTTTGCGTGACCACCGAAAAATTTAACGAAATTCTAGAAAAACCGAAAAATTAATGCCCGAAGTAGGTACTACGTCAAATTTTTTTTATTTCGGAAAAGAGTAAATCTTTGGTTCGATGGTTAAACACGCAAAACATCACCTCCGAAAAGCTGATCATATTTGGGGTGTCTCTCGATTCCATTTTCCATAAGGGATTTGACACCAGTGAAGGGTTTGGATGTTTGAACATTCTGAAGAGGAAACGGATATTACATTATTGGGAAATTCAACTTCACCAAATTTTAATTGTGGAGAACCAATTTCTTCTCCCAATCTCTCGGAAATCCCAATTACAGTTTATAGACAAGTAAAGGAATCTTTGCCAACGTGCCAACAGAAGTAAGACCTGTGTTGTGCTTTTGCTGAGTTTCATAAGTCACTGATAGTTCAATGAAGAGTATCTATGAGTCAACTACTACAACTGCTAGTAGCAGAACTGGAGAAGGTGGCCGCTCACCAGTTCTGCTAGATCCATGTGCGAAAATAAACAGAACAACAATGTCTTTTAAGAAAGATGAAGAGAAATCACGGAAAGCAAACTGAGGTCGATTTTATTGCCAGGAGAATGCTTAAAAGTTCTTTCAAAGGGTAAAATGATCTACCGAATCATTTAAAGCCGTGGGAGTTAACTTGATCAGAAAGGTACATCAACTCATCGGTAAAATTTAGTCAGAGAATATGAATAGAAACTTGAGATAGTGTGATGGCCCCATCCACAAAAAAGAAGATGTTCAGAACTGCACCAACTACACAGAGGTATTAATTTTTTCTACTTCGCTAGCCTATACTCTTTTTTGTCAGCTATTTTGTTTGTCCGCCAAGAACTATTTTCTAATGATCAGCGATTTTTTTTGTAATTTTAGGTGAAGAAATTCAACCAACAATCAACAATTTTTGACACTCCCACAGATTCTGTTGTCTTTTTTCCCCACTCTCACCTTTACTCGCACGTTAATATGTTTAACAGGGTAAACACCCTGTATCGCTATTGACAGTCCTTTACACACATGCTACTGTGCCATGTGTGAAAACTGTGTACACCTTCGTGATGTGTCTGGAAAAATTTTATTGCTTCTTGGCCATTTAACTAAGGTCAAGCCAATTGAAACGGGAATTGTGTATAAGCTTCTTTAGATTGTTATAGCTGAGCTCAATGGTGTATGATTTTGTTTGGTTAGGTGTGCTGGGTGATGTTTGTTGTTGTCACATACCGCACATACCGTTGCCATATCTTAAAAAGGGAAAATTGGATTATCTGCTTATTGATTTCCGGCTTAAAGTTTTGTTGTTTGAATAAACTCTAGATTCATAGCAAACACACCCAGGACCACCACAAGAAGACCCTTTACAGTTTCAAATGATATAATCCAACTATGCGGGAAAAAGCCACAAACTATAGATACCTTAACTATACGTTGGATGATCTAGCACCTGCAATGCATGCGGTACATTTAATTGGGATTTAATTTTGCACTGTCAGGCAAGATAGAGAAGTTGAACTTTTGTGTGAGATTACACGAATATTATATCCAAAGAAATATATTTGAAACCTCAATTTTTGTGCTATGCTATATACCTAACCTATACTCTCAAGAGAAAAACGGGTGGTTGTTAAGGTTCATGCAGTAAAGCGATTATTATCCTTTTTACGATCCGCAGCAAGTATTATTTTTATACTTTTTTGTTGGTTGTAATAAACTTGGAATGAAGATTGAAGGTGGGAGTTTTGTCGTGTTTTTTTTTGGGAATTTGATGTACCTCGGATGGAATTAGGTTCTTATAATATGCAAATGGTTCTTGAATTTAACGAGTTCCTGAATAAGTCAATAACTTCTTATTGGGCACAAACACACTTGTGTCTCCTCGATAATAGGAAGTTTATGGCTGACGAAATTTGTTGTCATTTTTATGTTAATCCCTCAAAAAGTATGCGGAGCATATTGGTTTTGTTAAAAAATATTACAGATATTTCAATGCAAACATTGCATATGTGTGTACCGTAACTACATACTATATTCAAACTGTAGGTAATTTTTAATATCTTGTAAGAATCAAACTCACGACTGGATCGCATGTACTTGCTCTTGTCTTTCAAGGATTTAGTGTGTCTGTGTAAGTTTATTGACCAAGAAATGGATGTGTAAGATTTTAATTTAAAGTAATTTTTAAAACAAAATTGAAAATAAAGTAAAAAATTATTTTCAAAAAAATTGTTTACGTTTATTTTTAATTTTTATATTCTTTATTTTTATTTTTTTTATTTAAGAAGATTGTTTGACCAATGATAAGTTTTGAAAATAAAAAAATCCATGAGGTATTAGCAAATTTAAACTAAAATAAGGTATGTTAATTTCCTTTTTGAGAAAATTTAATAGTGCACTTTTATTGTTATCACTTTTGATATTTTTTACAACAAGTTTAATGAAAACCTTGAATTAGTAAAAATATTTGAATTAGTAAAAAATGTTAAATGATGGGAGGTGCAAAAAAAAATTAGTTTTGGAACTTTGGCGTTATAATTCATCGCCAGTACCATTACGCCATCTATTTAGGATATGAAAATGTATGTAGATAGATATACCGGCCCACAGACGTAAGCATGCACAGGTCAACGGACGCAATGACGAACAAAATTTAAGTTCTTCATCATCCTTACGTTAGTTTTGATTAAATGTTAAAATCTCGAATATTTGTGGACCCAAGCTCAGTGCTTTGACATGATAATTTCGTATTCATTTTATTCTAATTAAACAAATTCACGTCCATCAAAAAATAAACAACTGAAAAATTAAACAACTTGGTATACACTAATCTCTAAACGAATTGGTTTTCGATGGAAAAATTTAATATTGCTTAAATTTCCACATAAAAAAAACAACAATCAAAATACACCCATTATATCGTAATATTTACAAACTTATTAATTTAAAATTCATTTCATTGAGAGCATATCAGTATGAACGTGCATAGGTATAACCTTCACAGGGGCGTTTCAAAGATGAATTTTCTTTCCCAGGCCTTAAGGGCAAGTTTTGGGTTTCATTGCATATTTTTCAGCATACATTGAATATATATTTTGTTGTTCTTTCAGTTTAAACTAAATTAAATGCACGACTGAATAGCACGCATTTGCTGCAATTATTAAAGTTATTAAGAATGTTCAATCTTGTTGTTTATGGAAGTCCTCTGAATTTCATAAGAAGATGTTTCAACCTTTTATTTGACTCCATTTTCGTTCTTTAACTCAATGAGTGCACCTTAACAAACTTTGGTTCTGTCTAAGGGAACTGCCAGTTGAAAATATGATCAGTTTTCTGTAAAACAATTAATGCAGAATAAAATCAGATAAAATTACAAGCCCTGTTTTATTTTAACCAAGTTTTTGTACGACTACTGGATTTTTCACAAAAAAAATGTCGAAAAATCCATTAATATCAGTAATTTTTGAAAAACGGAAAAAATATTTTTTTTTATTGATTTGTCTGTGATTAATGCTCTGTTTACATCATAATCAAACTTCGCAATATCAAGAGTATAAAAATTCCAATGTCTTACAAATAAGAGGTTTTTTTTTCAGTGTACATCACACTAACTACGGAATTTTTTTTATGGTGATATTTTTTAAATACATAACTGTTTAAAATGTGTGTATGCACTGATGAATAAACACAAATCTTGTTTTTAGTGATTTTTTTAATCGAAATCATAGGAGTCGTTTTTAGGAAAATAAGAATACTTTTTTGTAACGGTAAAAAAAAAAACAAAACAAAAAACGTTAAAATTATAAAAAGCATTTAAAGTCCTAGAAAGCAGGTACAATTGGTAATAGTTAATGATAAATAATTATAACTTTATGCAAGTGGCACGGCAATTATAATATTACGTTGAACTATGACAACATTTTCTGACGTTCCTGCGAGATTTTTAAAGGCGATTAATTCTGCCTTATCATATCAAAGGCCATTTTGAAGATCCAAAACAAGAAAACTCATCTCAAATTAAAAATTAGTTTAAATGAACATTCGACGATTTACAGTTGTTGGCAATAATCATGGATTAAAGATTTTATCAAAGGTGAACAGATTGCCCCTAAATACTGTCTAGTTTGTTAAAGATTCATCTGGATTTGTTGTTAGTTTGTCAAAATCCACCACTGTATCTCTCTTATAGGCAGATGATACACAAAAACCTTTTTCAAAAATTTCCGTGGTTGATTAAAATTCCTTTAATTGCAGGCCACAACATACAACACACACACACACACACACACACGCCACGCGCATTATATAGCCGCCACAAAGGACAAATGGATTTTGCATGTTTGTGCTGCAATTATTTACTTTTAATTAAAATAAATATAAGGCTAACCTGATATAAAATAATTGAGGAGTTGATATTGTTGAAATTTTGGTTAACAAAAGCAATCGATTTGAGGCTAAAAGAGAACCATGTTGCAGTATGGTAGTGGTATAGAAAGAGATAATGCTGCACAACGTTTAATAATATCCAGCGTTTAGCCAAATCAAATAATGATGATATGCCAGAGTTTGTGGTAATTTTGGTTAGCAATTGACGGCTATTGCGCGGATGATTAAATTGTTAGAATTCTCTATCTATTTTATCTCCGGGAATGAAATATTTGTGTTTTTTTTTGTTTTTAATTGGATATTGTGTATTTTTTTTTTTTTTTTTTTTTTTGGTTTCATTTGTCGCTATTATGGTGGTGAAAGGGTGGAATTAATTTGTGTGGACAAAACTAACTAAATTGAATGTTTTTAACTAAAAGGTTTTATTAAAAAAATAAACTAAATTTACCTACTTCCAAACATTTATATTTTTTGAAATATTTTTCTAGGGCTGTTTGGTATGACAAATTGATGCATTTATCACTTAAATTCATAACATTTTCAAGCTTTAATTTGCTCTTATATTTTTCTTTCCTGGCATTTTTGTTTATGTTTCTAGGATGACCACCCAAACATAACAAACTATTTGGTTTTCCTTTAATTTACAAAAGGATTTTTGTATACCATCCCAACATTCAACATTTTTTAATATTTGCCAACTGAGAGCGTCTACATTTTGTTGTGTGTTTATTAGCAAACGTCGGAAAGGATTTAATAAAATGTTGGCATTCATTAGCCCAACCAAGTTCAGGAAACATTAAAAAAAAAAATAAACAAAGAATATTTTTGTAAAAACAAAAAAAAAAGTTAAAACTTTTTCATAGAAAATATAACAACTCCTCATGATGCAACAGCAGTAGCAACAGCCATTGTATACACTCGTATGTGAGTTTAATTTTAGCATAGTGTGGAAATGACGCCGGAGTTTGTTCATAAGCGCAACGCTGGAAGCAGAATTTTCCACACTGCATCATTGAGAAGTTTATTTTTCCAACCAACGAACGCTGTGTGAACAATTTTCTTCCTGTTTTTTTTTTTTTATTTTGTTTTATTTTTATAAAATTTTTTTTAACACGAAAACCCTGAATGTTGTATTCTACGTATAAAACAAAAATGTCGGGTGCCATAAGTGCAGATTAAATATTTTTGTGTTTATCACTCGTTTTATCTGCAGAGAATTTCTCTTTTGCTCTATAAAGTAGAATGTACCTATCGTTTTTTTTTTTTTTTTTTCTTTTGAAATTTCCTTTCTGTCTGATGCGAATAATTTTGCTGCAGCAGAACACTCACGCGTTAAAAATGTTAGTAGCAGTTTTTTTGTTTTGTTTTAACATTTCTCGCATGACTACAATTTCTAGTTTTCTGAATCGCAAATTATTTAAAACTTAATTTCTTTGGGTAAGCGTATGCGCGCTTTTATGAATTCTTCTAGTGATGATTTTGATATGACTAAAGTTGATTAATTTATTTTGAATATAAAAGTAATGTTCATGTTCATTGCGAAAACGATTTTTTTTTACAAATTCTATCTTCCTAGAAACAAAGAGAATACGGAAATCTACCGGTTGATAAAAATTGCAGATAGATGATAAAAAAAGGACACTCTATTACATTCGATGCGAACTGTGAACAAAATTGACAACGAAGAGGCAACAAAGCCATAACAACTTGTCAGGAAAGACGAGCAATACTGACAGATGATCTTGGTTTAAGCGTACAAAAAATTCATTTTTTGCAAGCTTTTCAGGTGGCAAAACAAAAAAACAAAAAAGGTATTCTTTGAAGAATTGTTCATAATTTTTAAACGAAATTTAATGTAGAATTAACAACGAAACAATTTTTGGATAAAATGAAAAACGGCTAGAAAAATTTATGGTTTTAACTTAGATATACCTCGAAAAACTATAAAAGATAAAAAATATTGAAAATTTCCGAAAATAGCGGTAATCATAAGGTTAAATTCTATTAAAATTCAGAATTTTGGAACTAATAGTTCAGCTCAAATTAAATATTGACTATTCAAAGAGCAAAACCTCATGATATTTCCATTAAGTTAGAGATCTGAAACTTGGAGAATATTTTGTACCTTCAATATGGGTACCATATATCGAAAGTCGAAACGGATTGATCGATTTACTTCAAACTTCGTAGTGCGTTTCTTATAGCATATCCCCAGATATTTTTTTTATGATAACTAAATATTTTGGAGATTTTCGAGGTCTCAGAAATTGTTAAGCTTTGAAGCAAAAACTAATCCTTCAAGGTAAAATTTTTCTTAAACTGCATAATAGTTGAAAATTTCGTTTTTTTTTGCATTTTGGACCATGTTGCATCACAAAATTTTGTTGTCAATCAACAAACAACCGATTCAGCACCCTCAAAAACATAAAGTATGAAATAAATCAAAACTAACCCAAAACTTACCGCCTAGGTACATTTTTGATCACAAATTTACTGTATTATAAACCAGATTTTAAAAATCTTAAAAATAAACAAATTCAAAAACAACGATGGAAAAATAAAAAAAAAATCCGAACCTTTGCAATTTAGAATTTGAATAATAAATTGGTTCAGTTACTATCCTGTCCTATACTCATTTTTTTTTTTTTGTAGTCGAGGCTTAAAATCAAAGGACATACAATACCAAAAAATAAAAATCACATCAAAGTCTGTTCCTAACTAACCATCACCAGAGATCTTCTTTTTTTCATAAATTATTTCTTATTGCAAATAAAGTTTAGTAAAAAAAAAATTTTAATTTCTAATACAGGGGTGGACTTATTCATAAACTTTTACTTAAAAATTTTGATAATGCTTTTCTTAGTTCATGGAACAATAAAAAATATAAAAAAACATCCTCAGGCCTAACTAAGTTGATATAATTCCTTACTAACTCATATTTTGAATGCAAAGAGGAAATTTTTAATATATTTTGTCAATTTTCCCAATTTTCCCAAGTCTTTGAAATCCTTGAATTTATTTAAAGTTTTTATAAAAAATGTTAGCTGTATCGGGATTTTTAAAGATATTTTCTTTTTCAACCCGCCCCCTTTTTGTACCTTCCAGTGTTGAAATTGTATTAGGTAATTCCGGTTGTTTGCGCTTTTGTCTTAGAAAAAAAAAAATCACAACTCAAATCGGAAAAAACCTTTCACGTCAAGTTCTTTGACATTTATTATGCCTTTGACCCTCCACGGTCACATGTCAAAAAACACAGAACATCATGTTGAGATAGAACAATTTAAAATACAAGTGTCCATTTGGCTGATGAACGAACTGCTGCGATAGGTGACACGGCTGCACATCAAATTGAATTAAATTCGACACTCTCTAGACCTTGTGTTTCCGACACTCCATGTACTCCATACATGACACCATCATAAAGTGAAGTTCAAGTTAAATAATACAAAAAAAAAAAGTATAATTTACATCACAAAATTTCCATGTGAAAGGACATCACTTGACGATGATTATATGACAACACACACGCCACGGACGAATTGCCAAGCGAGGGGATATATTAAAAAAAGAAAAAAAATAAAGCAAAAATTTAAAAATAAATTTACCTAGGCGTGCACATGTGTATGGGTATAATATTTGGTCAACGTGGAAAAGTGGCCAAACAAAATTACCCATCTTCCTGACAGATGCCCAGTTATTTCATAAATTGGTTCATTATCATATTTAATGAAATGATATTTTACAAACAAGAGAGACAGACAACACTGAAGAGCAGATAGCAGCCAGCGGCAAACAGCGAGATGATATCTAGTCGTACATACTAGCAAGCAGCAAAATAATAAACGACATCCTTGTTGAGCAGCATATTTCATTGCATAAATTTTATTGCCATATGGATATATGGACGACCACCTCATCGTCGCCGTGCGTCGTCGTGCGTCGTCGTCCTTATATGTCCTGGCTTGGTCCATATTATTTATCGAAACACGCTGCTGGTCTCCTTCGCCATCACACGATCGCAAAAATTACTTTCAACCAGGATAATTGCGTGAAATGTACCAATAGAGAGCCCAAGGACATTTTCATGCATATGGAGATGAAAAATTATTAATACACGCACACAAGAATATCTACATACAGGAGAAAACAATGTGCACAAAAAAATAAAACGAACGGGGTAATAACAATAATTATATCGTCCTACATGCCCACGCGCTAACAAGGATACAAAGAGGCCACAATATAATGGTTTATTTTTTGAAACGGTTAAATTGTTTGAGTGGCTATTGTAGGTGGTGAAGGTGGCAAAACACACGGAAATAAAAAAAAAATATTATAAATACTAACACAATATAATATGCCAAAGGATAAAATACGAATACAATGAGTATAGAAAAAAAGGATAGATCAGGCTCGTATCACAGAAAAAGTATTTTTTAAGAGTTTAAAATATTTCATTAAAAAGCTTTAGAACTCAAATTCATAAATGCAATTCACTTTTAGAATTAAATAAGTTCCTTATACATGTTAAACCTAAACAATTGAAAAGTTGTATAAACATTTTTGAAAGCAAACTAAATTAATTTTAGCCAAACTACCAATTTGGTATTTTTTTTTATGTTTAACTCCTTTTTGAGCAGTACGGAATGCAAATAGTTCTTCTCATAGGATAACTTGGCCTTACTTCAACACTTGTGTTTTTGTGGTGATTTAATTACATCATATTTTGACAAAAAATACATTTTTCAAATGATGTTGTTGGTTTTTAGTCTTACTGTCTTTCATCTCTTATAAATCTTTAATTCCATTATTCTTTTCAAGCCTTCCCCTCGAATACTAAGAGTGCACGAATTTCATAAATATATTTTAGTACCTACACATTTTTTTAAAAAATCAAAATCAAAATCCTCAATACCAGATACGGCCTTGAAATTCCTACACTGATGAGAAAAACTCTAAAAGATGAGTGAAAAAAAAAATTCGATGAGAAAATTTTTCAATTTATATGGAAATTGCCAATAGATGGTGTTGCATGTACGAGCAGATAGTGTTGAATGAGAAAAATTGTATGCCAGTTTTATTTTTTATTTTCTCGAATCGACCGAGTTAAACGGCCATAAAATATCAAAAAAATTTCGTTTGGTTTTTGATGTTTTATTGTGGCTTGTGGGCATACAAAGAAGGATTTTGTTCCATCCAATATATATAGAGAATCCACCTTAGCTCCATACTCGTATAAAAGTAGAAAACCGAACAAACATTTTTTATTGTGGTTTTGTTTGCTGATATGGAATAATTTAATTGCAAGTTTCTTTTTGATAAAAGCCCCATCAGGACCAATATAAATGACGTGTATAGTAAAATTTTAGGGGATTTTGAATGATTTTTTTTTTATTTCTTCTTTGAATTAAGATTCATTTCAGAGAAAGTAGAAACAATGATTTTTGTGTTCTTTCGACTTAGAAATTTGTACATCTGATTTTGCAAAGTAAATCAAGTCTAGAAGAATACTCTATTGCACCAGTCTCCTCTTGCGGGTAAATATATTTTTGTTTTAAGAAAACACACGAAAGTAACTCAATTCAATGATACCCCAACAAAATGCTATCTAAATTTAAATTGAAGAGTCAATAAACATCCCCTGACCTTAAAGCATATTTCGCAAAGTAGATTCAAACAAAAGACCAACAATAGCTGGGCTTAATGGACCAAGTTTCATTTTACAATCAACAATTAAAATTAACTACCTGACTATTTTCATTTTATCTTAACGCAATTATTTCAATTAATGTACTGCCTTTTGGAGATGGGAAACTTTTTTATCTTCAACTTAGCAGAGAAGCCACCACACCACCGGCGCGCCGCCGTTACAAGAATAGCCTCCTCTAGCCTTGGTGATAATTCGTCCGTTTCCTAAAATAAACACCTATTAAGAGAGGAGCTAAATCCAATGAAAACTTGCACAAACAACAAAACAACAAACATGAATCAGTTGGGTGGTGTGCCTTATCCTTTTTTTTCAGTATTTTCTTAAGTTCTGGTGCAATCCACAAGCCCCCACAAACAAAAAGAAGACAATAATTATGTTGGCAAGACCTTCTGGTTCTCGCAGAGTAAACTGTAGGAAGAGCAGTTTCTCTTTTTTAAGTATGGGGGGGAAACAAAAGTCAAAACTTTCCAAGACTCTCATTAATCTTGTAAAATGTCTGTTTTCCTTTTTTGATGTTATCGGCTGAAATACACCAAACAAACATTCATGCACACACATACACACACATACACATTACAGTACATTGAGCACAAGAGTAGTAATAGAAAATCTAAAATTGAATCGTTTCCAAGAATCGGTTTTGATTGTCCAAAAAGCTACTAAATTCCTGTTGGTCCTGATGAGTTGTATGGATGATGGTGTTCCACCATCCACCCTCTGCAATCATTACAACAACAACAAAAAACGTCCTTACAGTTTAATGGTCGGAGCACCCTTAAACCCTCGGTGCACAGCACTCTTAGTGAGAATTACAAAACAGGTCGATTGTGGCCAACTAAATTGTAGATTTCCATCATCCCTTCCTTTTGCTGCTAGAGATGCTGGTCCTTCTCTATGCTATACCTATACTATACTGCTTATGGGAATGTAAGTCTCTGCTCTTGAGGATTATTGGGACATTGTGCTACTCTAGTGCCGGTAGTGGCCAGAATCAGATATGGCAACAGAAGTTCATTTCCTACTTTATGTTTGGTTACTTGTTGTTTTCTTTTAGCTTCTTGTTGGTTTCTTGACTTTAGCCAAAAACGTTTTTGGATTTATACGGATAAAATGGCCATTGGCGAAGGTAAATAAGAAAACCTATAATGGGGCCATCGATTGGATGCAATTAAATCTCAACGACCAACGACGGCGACGACGACAGTAAAGACGGGCACGATGTTGGTTTTATTTGATTTCGCTAGGATTCTATTTTTTTTTGTTGTGAGAAATAAAATTTATGTGAGTCAGTGGGTAATTAAAATCTTTATACTTTTATGGGGAAGTTTGTTTATGTATTTTTTTAAAGTTTTAATCAGAGACTTTTTTAATTAAATAGTCGATAGTTTTTTATACTTAAAGAAACATAATTGTCTGCTCAAGATAAATCGTCGAATATAAATGCTGACAAATATTTAGGCTGGTATTCACCAATCGCTCATTACTTCAAGTGGCTCATAACTTATGAGCGTTCGATGTTTACCGACCTCAAAGTTATAAGCTCAGTGAATACCAGCCTTAAAGCTTAATTACATATTCTGGCTCGGTTTTTCTGTTGTTTTCTAGTCCGTAAAATGAGTTTCCTTTGGTCAGCATTTACATTTAACGATTTTTTCACGACCATTCTATCCAAATGTCAGCAAAAATTTATTCTGTATAGTTTCCTTTGGTCAGCATGAAAAACTTAATAATTTCGAATATATTTCTTGGTCGAATTCAAGATTTGTTCTCTTAAACAACGCAATAAAAAGTTTTTTGATTTTATGAAAAAATGCACTTTTTATCATCTTTTGACTAATTGTACCATTCATAACATCTACTATGTCTACTTAAATAATTTAAAATTTCTATAAAACTGCACAAAAAATGTCAATTATTATTTTGATATACAATTTGTTTCACTTATATTTCAAAAGAAGTTCCTCACTGAAATCTCTCAAACCCGTCATCAAATCTTGTTTTGACCTCTTCGACACTACTTAACCACATAAGTCTTTTCTCCTGATTGCCTTGTCGTGTGCTTGTCTCTTTCGTCAGATTCTTTTTCTACAATGTCAGCAATTTCTTTAGTTCATTCATCCATCCAAGTACTTTCTGGTACTCCCAAGTCACGAATGCATCATGCAGAGTCCACGTATCGCTTCTATGGACAACGATGATTGCCCACTAGAAAACCATGTCGTTCATCAATCAATCAAACTAAAAAGAAAAAAAAGTTGTTTTAGTGCTTCTTCCATCACACCAAATGTCACGATGACGACATCGACGTTGCATTCCAAAAACTTTCTGTCATTAATATTTTCCTAACCCCTATACCCACTTCGTTCCAATAGAGCTCCTCAAACAAGGAGGTATCACAGAGCAAAGTAAAAGTTACTCTATAAAAGAAAAGAAGAAAAAAATTTAAAAAGGTGCCAAGGTGTAAAAGACGAACGACCAAAGCTATCCGAACTGACAGCTTTGTGTGTGATGCTCGAAAATAGATGGAGTGACACTTGAATGCCTTACAACTGGCTTTGATTTGATTTTGTCCAAAGACTCTTTACTTAAATCAGGATTCTCATAGACCTACTCATCCCCCCCTGTTTCTACCGTGTTTCTTTTTTCTTAAGGTGTCCTTTGTGAAACTCATTTTAATTCCGATGCCATTATTCAAATTGAATGGATTCCCCAATTGATTGATGGAACAGGAGATTCAAAGTAACAAAAAAAAAAAAAAATAATGAACATATAGAGCAGATTGGAAGCAAGGACTGTGATATAATTAATTTTGCCTCAATTTAATTACAATAAAAACCCATCAAGGACACTTTAAAAGCTAAACTTACTTTTGGCATTGAAAGTTTATCACCATCAGACATCGAAGGAAGAAAGAAAGAAAAATCCTTCAAATTCGGACCAGGATTAAATGCGGATTCTGTATCTTTATGGGATTTTCTTTATTTTTAAACACAAACTTATAAATACAGCTGAGCATTTTTTTTATACTCATGTGATATTTAAAATCCTTTATTCCTTTCACTTTTTTGATGGAGAATAGATATTTATTTTCCAGGCGCATGGCCAATTATTTTAATTTAGTTTTTTTTGATGGTATAATCGTCTTCTCTGAGAAAGTTTGTATGGTTGGTTAGCAAGTTTTTACACAGAAGATGAATTTAATTTATATCTGCTATCATTTATTATCCTCCCCATCATCATCGCATCGTCCTAATGTGAAGAATTATTATTACAACCCCATCGACTGGCATGAATATTAAAATAAATTGTTTTCGTCTGCACGCGAAAATTTAAATTAAGTTTTTCTCTTTTTTTTTTTTTTTTTGTATTCGCAAAATAATTGGAAGAAATCTCTCACATTAAGGTGAACTCGTGTGTGATATGAAAAATAATAAATGCCAATGAGGACTTTTCAGTCTCAACGTTATTTATAATAAATGTTTGTTTTAAGGATACTCCTCTCCTAAAATAGAAATATAATTTTCTTTGTTTTTTTTTTTATGAGTTTTTCTAGGAAAGTAATTTAATTTAATACAGAAGTAGGTACTTTATAAAATTTGATTTACAGAAAACGATGTTTGTTGTCTTTTCGATTTCTTGGAAATTAATCATAAAAAATTCATAATTTCTTGAATATTTTGAAGTACATTTTTCAAAAACAAAAATCAACTAACGCATCCTTCGCACGTGAAACTGCCAACTTTCAATAATTCAAAGCTTTATAGCCAGCATCGCCATTTTGATTTTTACTGCCTTATTTTCGGCAGCATTCGTTTTGTTTTTGTGGAAAACCATAGAAAGTTTTACTGCGCTGCTTACCCAACAACCAATAGAACACGAATTATAACACTGGTCTGCAAAAATAAATTTTGTTTTTATATTTCATATAATTTTTTAAATTATGTAACACTTTTCTGAATCTAAATCTGGGTTCAAAAAAAATCTATCACATACATTTTCTTTACTGAGTTTAAAAAAAATTAATTTTGATTTGTTCTACATAATTTTTATGCAATTTCGAAACCACATTTTTTTTTAATTTTTCGACTAAAAACGTCTTAAGCTATTAAAATGTGTGTACGTAATGTTCAAAGTAATTGCAGCAAAACTGCATTTTAAGTTTTCTTTAACGGTATAATTTAAAAACAGTGTTGTCATTTTTTGTACAATAAAGTACTTTTTTTATTGGTTATTTGAGTATATCAGATAAGCCGTTTAATTGATTTTGATTAAAATCATGTAAAATCGTATATATACTTGCAAAAAATAGGATATTGTTGGAAATGAATCCAAAATAATGTCTCTTTTGCAAAGAAAAAAAAACAAGTTTTGTGAGATATTAATTGTTTAAAATTCTAAATAAAATTTTTTTCAAAAAAAAAATAGTATCAAAATATTTAAAAATGAATAAAACTGTGTTTTTGTTTAGTTACAGTTAGACTTATGAACGGTTTCAAATTGAAAATTAAAATTATATATATATTTTTCGGTAGTTTTTAAACCGTTAAATCAATCATAAGTCCAACTGTTATTTATAAACTGCTTATTTACAAGATAAACTAAAAAAAAAAATCTAATTTTTTTGGAACCAATAGTTTGCGGAAATAAGAGTCATATAAAAGAAATGGTGTGGAGTCCAAAACCAATTGAATCGAAAACAACGAGATTATTACTTTATAATTTTTTTCCTGAAAATAATTCCGGAGCCTTAGGTTTTCAAAAAAATATGGTTGAAATCGATAAAGTTGCTTGCATTATAGTCAGAAAACAAATTTGTGAAAGTCAAACTTAAACATACCATTTCATGTGGCAACCCTACCCCTTACATACCCATTCTCAAAAAAATTCTTCACTAAAAACAACTTCAGTATCGCATATATCCCTTTTCCAAATCTAGCATTTCCCAGAATTCCATGAATTAAAATATTTAACCTCTCATAAGCATTCAGCATTTATTTCAAAACTTCAACAAAATTTATTCAAATATTTCGCGATAACCTTTATATCTGTGTAAGATTTCACACCATACCGCCTACTGCTATAACCAAAGTGCGTATAAAACTTTTTTACTTTATTTCTTTGATGTAATAAGTTAAACCATAAATTTTCTATTCAAAATCACTGAAAATCCCAAAGTAATTGCACAAACTTGCAATGCTCTCAAAACTCACCGCCAACAACACCAACGCCGTATTCCATACACTTGATGGTTACGGTGAGTCCAAACACAAAAAAAAAACTATACTTCGTTCGTCCTTTCATAGTTTTACTGCTGCTTGGCTAAATTTTGTGTAAATTTTCCAGAACTGCCAAGGCAATATAGAACTTTAAGCATCTTTCACTAATTTCAACTTGTTTCGTTCGTTCATAGATATAGAATGGTGAACAATGCGTTTTTCAGTGCGATAAGCTCGAAACATTAACGAGCACCAAAAATTAATGCCAACGGCAGGAGCAGGATACAAATTCAGAGAGTCGTCCATATACCGTAAACGATTATGTATAGAACAGAATATCTACTTAGTCGAGCTTATTACGCCTCTAAGGATAATCAAAATGAACCACCATCCCAATGTATTCTTACAATACACCTTACTACTTACAACACAGTGATGGTGAGTTAAGTTGAAGTGGAGCTAACTGAAGTGTGTTCTCAAGGAGGAAAGGAAAACTTTCATTTTGTGAAAGCAGGATGCAGGACGACGAAAGTTTAACTTTTTGCACGCTGTGCGCTGTGCACTCTGCTGCAGCACACGACTTTCCTTCTATACAACTATGTCTCTTCTCTTGTTAAACCTTATTCGCAGCAGAGAACGCATATCGCGCGAACTTACTGAAAAAGAGTGTGGTATTATTTATGGTACAAAGGATTGCAGGACACACAAAGCAAGCGGAGAATATAGAACAAAAAAAAAAACTCTCAAAAAAAGTGCTACTTGAATTTTCCTTGATACTTTCACAGGATACTTAAGGAAGTTTGCCCATGAAGCACCTCTTCTATATATACTCTTACTGGTTTTATATATACAAGAGGTCTCTTCAAACGAAATTAACTCTTGGACTAAAGTTTGATGCGCTGCGCTGCGCTGCTGCACTGTGGACATGCAAGCTGGTGATATTCTATTCCCGATGGCGTTTCGTCCTTGTAATGACGATAACGTTGACGTTCATATATACTCGACGGATGCCTGCCAGCAGTATCATCAACTTTTGTCAAAAGATTGCACAATGATGGTAATGTCATCCTTAGATGGAAAAATATTCTTTGAAGAGTCTTTTAGGGTCCCGCTGGGATATAGTTATAAGAATGTAAGAAGAGAATTTAGTTGCTGTTGAAAGTTTTGTGTTAGGCCCAAAAAAGTTGACCTGAAAATTAAAAACTCATAGCAATGAAGTTTGCTTTCTTGCTCATGGCCACTTGTGTTTATCTTTGACGGAACAAAGTGTGTAACATAAAATTTGGAAGTTACCGGCGTTGAAGCAAATTAGAAGATGTCATGTAATTTAAACAATTTGAAAAAAAATAAGGACCCCAAATCAAAATGATGAATCTTATGGAGATGTTTGTGCTTCTAGAACTTTTTTCTTATAAAAGTTTTCCTTAATTTTGATTTTATACTTTTCTTTTATATTTCAGAAGAGAATTTTCAACTTTTTAAGCTCTAAAATCTGTCTTTAACTTTATAAAGCTTCACCACCATACTTTTTGTGGCAATTTATTACTCGGATTTTGGCATAAGTATCACGTATTTCCAAAGTAAATTTCACTGAGTTTTTGTAAATTTTACGGGTCTCCAGTACGTATCACAGTATTTTTCGGAGAGTTTCACGAAAGTTTACGGTAAGTATCGTGTAATTTTCCGGTAAGTTCCCTGAATTTCAACGTTAAGTATCACGGGATTTTCTGGTAAGCATCGTGAGTTTCTCCGGTAAGTACCACGGGGTCCCTTGTTAGATGTTACCGAATTCTTCGGTATTTTTCTAAGATTTCTCCGGTAAATATGACGAATTTCTCTGGTAAATATCACAGATTTCTCATATGAAAGATTTTTCAGGTAAACAGCATCAAATTCTTAAGTATCACGGATTTCTCCACTAAGTATCATAAACCATCGCGTCCACGAATTCTTCTAGTAAGTATCATGGATTTTTCCAATAAAACCGCAGATTTTTTATATCGTTAAGTATCAAGGATGTTTTCCGATTAGTATCACGAAGGTTGTCAAGGATTTTTCCGTTGAGTATCATGAATTTCTCCATGAAATGTCATACATTTTTTGATAAGTATCAAGGATTTCTCCGACATGTATCACGTATTTTAACGGTAAGTATCACTGATTTCTCCGTTGAGTATCATAAAATTGTTGAATAAGTATTACAAATTTCTCTAATAAGTATCACAAATATCTCTAGAAAGTATCAATTGTTTAACGTACTTACCAATGCTAACACAATAAATAATTTGCCCACAAAAATTACAAAAAATTAAAATTATATGATAATCTTAATTTTTTACAATTTTCTTTTTTAGCCTCTCAATTAGTTTGGTTTTTTTCTTTGCTGAGTTCTTTGATGAAATTCTTTCTTTCCTGTTTCAAAACACCGATTTATGATCCTTCAATATCAACAATTAAAAACTCAATTCTATCATTTCTCTCTTTATAATAAAACAACTTTTACATCAAAATCTAAAGTTCTATTAGTTCGGATCAAATTAACAAGAAATATTTTGTTCTAACACAATTTCCAAACACAAAATATTGACATTTCCAATATTTTATCACTTTCATGTGTTTTTCTTTACAAAACTCTCTCTCTCTCTCTCTCTCTTTAAAAACTCTTTATTGAGTAGTATTAACTTTCAATTTCCAAACAACCCACGCGTTAAAATTGCTTAGACAATCTTAAGTTCAGTATAAAACTTTTCTGCCAATCCAGTCAGTTTTGATCGAGGAACGAAAAAAACACAAAAATAGATGAAGAAAAAACTTTCTCTTTAGTTACACACCCTAACTAATATCAATTTGTCGAATTGTCTTATCTTTATTTCTTCGTATGTTTTGTGCTGAGTTGTAATGAAAACCAACACCTCCCCAATGGTTACCTTGAAAAGTAGTAGAACAACAATTTATGAACTTTTTCCCAAAAGCAATGAGCAGCAACACAAAACTTTTCTTCAAGAAAAATCGACAAAACAAAAAAGTAAAAGAAAAAAAGTAAATATTGGTATCCGTTCCAAACTCGGACTTTGGCAACAACAAAACAAAAAAAAAATGAAACGAACAAAATAAGAGATAAAAGTTCTAACATTGCTTCAGTGTGCATTTCGGCCAAAGTACACAAACATTTATTTAAGTGTAAAATTCAGTTATTAACTTTTCAATAAACTTCTTCGTCTACTTTTGCAATACTTTTGCTCGTTGAATGGAAGATTCCTTGCGTTCGTTGGATGCCACATCATAACGTATCCGATTTCATTGCTGCCAGACTGCTTCTCCTGCTGCTGGATGCTGCAGCTAAAAAAAAAAGGGACACTTTCTGACTACTTTTTCGCTGTACACCAGTCAGCAAGCCAACTACAGCTAACACGATGTGAACTTCGTCGTCCACCGAAGAAAGACTTATTGAGAGTAAATTACAAGAAACCAGATGTCCTTGCTTTTTTTTGCTATCTTAACCCCACTCTTAGACTTTTGCTTGTTCACTATAAAGGTTCTGTGAAAAGCTGCGAAAAAAAGTTGTTTAATTTTTTTCTTTGCAGAAAAACTTCCAATAAAACTAATTAGTCATTTTCTATTGCAAGAATTATTTTTTTGTTAGGTTTTCATGAAATATTTTGCCATCAGGATGAAATAAATTAAAGCTCAAATGATAAATTACTAAAGAAATGTTTGGTTTGTGTTACTGAAATTCTAACAATATTTACTGTCAGGAACAATGATTAAAATCGTAAATAGTCGTATCTTTGAAAATGCACATTAAATGATTGCGAAGTACAAAATTGTTAACAAATTTTTACTAACAAGCCTAATTCTTTGAGAGTTAGGAAAGCGGAAAGCTGAAAAAATCGTTGAAAATCTCGAAATAGAGCTAAAGAAGTCACTAAAAATATGTGCGGAATATTGTGGAATAAAGTTGAATAAAATGCGAAATATCACGGACTATCGCAATAAAAAGCGTTGAATGAAAAAATGTTTTGTGGGAAAATGAGTAAAATATCTAAAAAATGAGAATTTCGGAAAATATGTTAAATTTTTTGCACTACCGCGGTAACTACGAGAAATACTGTGAAAAAACGCTTACTTCTGGTGAAAGGACTTTGAAACATTGCTTTTTTTTCCACGACTTTAAAGGCATTTGTTCGCAAAAATCATCGTATTTATTTGTGGCCTCTCATGTTACTTCTTCGGTATTCACATTTTCCGTGACTTTTTCCGTTTTTTTCCCACATTTGTCTACACTTTTCTGCGACTTTACAATTTTTTTTAGCGCTAATTCCTGTCGTTCCACGATTTGGCTCTATGTGGCATACTTAAGCGTCAAAAAAAAATCATGGAGCCAATTAATGAAAATGAAAGAATCAAAAACCTTGCATTTCAGTAGCTATTGCCCTATTTGAACCAAGGATTTCGGATGTAATTCTTAGGTCAAAAAAGTTTTGAGGTAACTTACTCGTTTTTTGTTTTTTTGGTAACTTTAAATATTTTTTTATGGTTGTTATCTGTTACGGTGACTGTTGGGACACCCTGTATACACTTGTAGATACAAATACAACAAACACTTACCTATAAACTAAATACAAAATCTTTCATATAGGTAATTTTCACATACCGAGAAGATCGTAAACTACCTTTTCAAAAGCTCATCTCTTTTCAAGTCTCCAAACCATAAAACCAAAGGTTCACTCAATCAGAAACAATAAATTTTCCATCAAGTTTGGTTTTTCCTATTATATAGTTTTAGTATACGAACCTATACCATCAAAGCGCACAAAACTGCTTGCCTAAAGAAATAATAAACTGATGGTCTAATCTTCATAAATATGCATTATTATCCTTAAAATTGACCAAATGAGTAGTTGGTTTTGGTAAATTTACTCTCCTTGGATGACTATACGAAACAACAAAAGAAAAGAAAAAAGAAAACACTTCCCAGGATCCGATTACTCCAATCAATTTATTTTACATGAAATCATCAGCCACCCCTTTGCTGCATATAACAACGAATATGAGAACACTCAAGTCTATTGTGTTTGGAAAGATTCTTCTTCTTTGATACAAAAATAACAAAATTTCTTGTGTATATCCCAACACACACACACACACACACACACATAGACAATAGAGAGAGACCTTAAACCTGGACATTTTCTAGACTATCACCATCATGAATCAATTACAATTGAGCCCCTCAAGCTAACTCAATTTGCATAAAGTATAAGTTTCCATCTAAGAGAGAGGGAAAGACGAAAAGTTTCAAAGCATTCTATATACGCAATGGAGCTTAAGGAAGTGATTATCATGTGATAGGATGGCGATGCTATGCAGTATCTAAGGTAGAGCTAGGGATATAGAGGCACCTTTTTGTTTGGTTGCTAAGTTAAATGTCCTTTAACACAAGAGTTACTGGAATAAGCTAGTACTTTTGGGGTGTACACATTATTATGTGTCTCTTATATCCCCTATACCCCTATAGAATTGAGATGAAATAATGTCACATGAATTTGTAACCTCAGGTGGAACCATTTAAATATTGAGAAGGTATGTAGTTATCCAGTTTTGAGTCCTTATAGACTTTATAGGTGGGGATCTAATACCAGTTTTAGAAAATGCATCGAATTTATCTTTTGCTGAGGACAAAGGAATTTAGTTATTTTGTTATGAAAAATTTCATTTGGTAAATTGGAATTTCATAGGAATATTTTTTGATCGATATCTGCATTGATTTTGTTTGACTGAACACAACGGTACAACAAATAATTTAGATATTGTAAATCTCAAGAGCCACCGGCATTAAAGAGTAAAAGAGTTTTTTTTAAAGATTAATACCGATAACGAACTCAGCTTGATTATGCACTGGTTTGCAACGAAAACAGCCTTCTAACCAATCTTTACTTTTCTAAAAGATTTTGGAAAGCTCAACCCGAATCATTAAGTCAAAACTACACTAGCACATTACGTTTTCGAGATATGTTAATATTAACATGTCAAAAACACAAATTTCTTTACTGGTAAATTATTTTTTACAAAACAATGTTAGTGAAGCATATTTCATCTATCAAATTAAATCATTAAAAAATTCGATTTCGGTGCAAAGATATTGCAAAGTGAAATTAATTATGTCCAAAATACTCTGCTTAGTCATATTAAAGAGTTTTTACAGGTGTAAAGTTCTGAAATAATAATTTTCAATGGATAACTTTATGTTTTTTGGGATGCTGAGCACTAATCTGAAGTTATCCAACAAAATTTATCACGGAAAACATGAGAAAGCATTGCAAAACTTACAAAAAATTGTTTTTTCTTATTGTTTTTGGAAATCGGAAATCGGAAATATGAAATTTTTTCGCTGAAATCTTTTATGTAAAACAAATGTAGACAAAATTACCAAATTAATATCTTGACCAACTTCTTGTACGACTTCTGGATTCTTCACAAAAAAATATTGAAAAATCCATAAAAATTCGTCTTTTTGAAAAGCACAAAATATCCTTTTTTATTGGTTTTCCCCTGATCATTGCCTTCTTTAGACCATAATTAACTTGGCCAGTATCAAGAGTATAGAAATTCCATACTATGCTCTAAATTAGATTTTTTTTTTGCAGTGTAACTTCCCAAAAACTACGTACTTTTGAAATTTATGGTAATATTTATTTTAAAGTAAAGGTTTAAAATGTGATAAATAAAAACAAATCAGGTCTTTACTTTTTCTATATGGAATAAGTCCTCAAAATTTCCGCCGAATCAGCTCAAAAGTTTTGAATATATACCAGATCACCCAAATCTAAGAGAGCTCTTTTCTATAAACCAATCACATTTTTTAAATATTAATTATAATAGAATTTTTCAAAAATCAGATTTCTCAAAACTACACTCTTTTTGGAGAATGTTCAGACATTGATTTGCAGCTTTTACTCCTTAAATGAAAATGTTCTCAAGTCACTTTTGTTCTGTGTATAACTACACTTGTTAAAAAAAAAAAAAAAAAAAAAAAAAACAGGAAATACTTGGCAACTTGGATCAACTAGATTTTTTTCTCTTTTACTTTCACTCCAAGAACAAAATGAAAATGTGAATTCTCTATCCCTAAAAGCGCTTTCCTCCAAAATAAACAAAATAAAAAAAAAAAAAAAACCTTCCAAATAAAGTCAAATCTAAACAAAAATTCATTTCTTGTCATGGAGACCATTTTCTGTCGGTTTCTTAGGTAAACCGATCCACAAAAGTCTGTAAAACAAACCTCCTATGCAATTCCGTTCCCTAATCGGAACAAACGACATTAAGGGCCAACAACGAGTTAAGTGGTTTGGGGACGACGACGACGTCATCGACGACAACCAAACGAACACAGGGTGATGAGAGAGTTTTTCTTTCCTTCTTTTTTTTTTTTGTTTTGTTTGTTGAAAATTAAATGTAAAAGAAATGCATTTTCAACTCTTGGAAGCAATTTCATCCATTTCAGAAATCTTATACTCTTCTATTATAGGCGAGTGTGGTGGTGGTATGTATAGTGGTCCCGCTGGTATCCTCGCTGATAGGAAACAGTATAGTATGTGTATTTGAGAACAATATTGCTTCTATCAGAAAATGAAGAAGTTGGATGAATTTCTACAGTGGTTATTAGTTAATCGACACATAAATAAGTTAGAATTTGAGTTTTATACCAGTTTATACCATTTAAAAGAAGAATACAGAGAAATGCTTTGTGGCACGTATTTTTTCAAGTTTTTGTTGAAGTCCTACTATAAAAAAGTGATTATTTCTATTTTATACCAGTCAATTTCGAATGTTTCTACAGAAATAAAAAAGATTTCCTTGCAAGCCAATAAACAAAAAAAATGCTCCTAACTTTTTATTACTTATTTTCTGCTAAGACTTTTTTATTGCATTCCGCAAATCTTCTCCAAAATGGTATAAAACTGAACTTCGTACGCCAAAAGTGGTGTTTGTTCGTAGGTATACGAAAGAGCTTCCCCCCTTTTGGTATAAATACAAATAAATTCGCCACATTTGGAATAAATACATACTTTTTTTATATTCGACGTATGTTCACCTGACTGGTATAAACCGATCTACCATTCACATTCCACAAGTGGTATAAAACCGAACTTACTACGCCAAAAGTGATAAAAATTAACATTATCATTTGATATTTAACTGATCTTCATTTGAATGGTATAAAACCAAACTATCTTTACAACAACTGGTATCTGATATAGCTACACCACAAAAAGTATTAAAACGTTACGTTTTGTGTTTATTCCTTTTCAATTCTCAGTAGAATACTGAATGTTGGGCGCAATTTAAAATATTTGTCCGAATGGTATAAAAACTTAAATCTTGTTACTTAATCTTGTAAGATACAAATTCCATGAAATTCTTCTTACAACAAAGACGTTGACGACAACAAGGACGACAAGCTCACCTACATTTATGTGTACATCTGGAGCGGCGGCGATGGCGGCATCATTGAAAAAAAGCTTTTAACGTCTTCTGTGCACTATAGAGTTTGATGTCATGACAGGATGTCTTAGCCAAGCTTCTAAGAATTGCAGTTCCATAGCGAAATTCATTGAAATCAAGAAAAACGAAAGAGAAAAAAAAACAACAACTGCATTTACCATTACCTACCCCTTAGAATGAGGCTGGCGTGGCGTGGCGCAAAGTGTACAGCAACAACAACAACAACAAAGAAAAAAGGCTGAACTTGCCGAAGAAGAAATCGCTCCTTGATGGCAAAAACGTATATATATGCGGGAATGCGAGACTTCAAATGAAAAAGAACAGAAAATAAAATTCTCGAGTTGTTCGACTTTCGTTGTAATAAAAAGCGGAACGGAGGAGCTAAGGACTTAAGTGAAGACAAGTTCCCTATAAAAATACATATCTATCTACCTAACTTATACAACCTCTATTATGCGGGTGGCAGCAGGTGCCTGTGGTTCTGCCATCACCAAAATAGGTGGGTGCAGCATTCCCTCTGACTCTGACTCAATTGTGTTTACAAGGGATTGAGGTAAACTGCACTTTGGGATGAAGCGATTTTCATAGATGGAACATTGAGTCACAAGCAAACACAACATTGAGAATTTTCTCAGCTAAACTAGAAGCACAAACTGCAAGGCTATATAAGCTAGGCAAACAATGTTCGAAATTGCTCCTGTAGATTAGGTTGGGTTTGCTTTTTTTTTTAAAGTCGAATGCAAGCAAGATGACGACGACAACGATGACGCTGACTCTGACTCTGTCGACGAAATGGTCTTAAATCGAGGCTATGAGTGCGGGAAGAAGGGTTTTGGGATTTGGATAGCAGGCGGATGCAGCTGAGAGGTACAAAGATTTGCTATGTAGTTATTTGTATGTTCAGGTTAATGTGGATTTACAGGATTACTCAGAGTTTGTTTTACTCTGTTTTTGGTTATTTAAATGGTTGTGTTGTGTAGAAGTTGGAGAAAATAATAGTCTTGACCTAGATTTTTTTCCATCTTGTACGCTTGTACCTACATTTTGTTTGCAGCTCTATTAAAGTCAAAAAGAAAGATTAGACAAAAAAAGAAGCTGAATGAAAGGAGTCAACCAGATCTAAAAATTGGTTTTTTTTCAGATTTCCACATTTTACCAAAAGATGCAATATGGTTACCTCTGTGTGTCGTTTAAAGAAGAAATATCCTGAGTACCTAAACTATTAAATTTCTTGCATGGCTGATAGTGCATGAGGTTTGAGTGAGTACATAGAAACAATATTGAAACAACCAGTACAGCAACCGTGCGTTTTAAAATTATTTACAGTTCTAATTTATTTTAAATTGAGTAGTTTTCTATTACTGTAAGGATATTATATTTTTTGACAAATTTAGTTCTTTGAGAACAAAGTGAAAAATGCATGGAAGTTCTTATTAAAGTGGGAGCCACTTCTATTAAGGATTTAATTTTTAATAAGAAACTTTATTTATGTTTCGTATGAAGAAACGCTGAGAAGAAATGTGACAAGGAAAGATTTAATAAGCCTTTCGAGAAGCAGCATGCCAATTTGTTATGAAAATAAATGACATACAAGGACTGACGACGATCGGCGGTTTAGTTTTCAAAAAGATCTGGTTTTTTACGACCCAAAAAAAAATACAAGTATGGTTCGTTACCATAAAAAAACTATAAAATCCAGGCAGAAACTGTCTTGGTAAGGTCCTAAAAGGCGGATAAAGCGAAACAAGTGGTCAAATAAAGAAAGTGTCTGGCAGCAGGATAGGTGTCTTAAAGAGAATCTTTCAGCAGGTGCGTCTTTTCTCGCGATCGTGACTTCTTGGGTTTATAGGCATGTCCTTAAGCCCGTTTTTATACATGTTCTTTGTTTTTACTCGCCTTCTTACGAGCACATAATTTACCTTTATAGATAATCCGCAATTTAGTTCTTTGACAATACATAAAGTTGGGGTATGAAAACCCATTAAAAAGTAGAAACTGTTTTTTTGAAAACGAATGGAAATATAACTAAAATATTAGATTTTAAATTTTAATTCCTAACAATCTTATAAGCTGAAAGATGAAAACTGAAGCTAGATTCGAAGTCAAAAACGACAAATAAGTATGAAACAGTTAAAAACCCTCAGATAACAGAATAAAAAAACATGATTTTGTTAACAAAAGTATTAATTTTGAACATACATTCATATTTCTATACAATTTTGTTTAATTTTTAAATATGCTTGAAAAAAAGAAAAATCAAAAGCTACAAAAGTTAGAAACTAAACACCGAAAACACTCGAATAACTTCAAATTATATTTATGAAAGAAATGCCTTTTTATGGTGTCTTTTAACGAACTCTTAGAACGCTTTTGAAAATAAAAACCCATCTCAATGTATCGGTCCTACATATTAAAAAAACATTTCGACAAAGAATTCAAAACAATTTCCTTGTTTGGAGCTCGTCAACACAAATTTTCAATTTAGTCCCGTCATTCTCGATTGTATACGATTCAAAATAAATTGAAGTCCCATCGATATCCGGTCATTTGTATTTGTTTCTTGTTTTTTTTGTTCGCTCCTGTCATTTGTTTTTTGACTTTTTCCCATCAATTGTTGGTCGGAAGTTGTTTTGCACCGGATACTGAAACAACAATCGATGAATTAAAAACAAAAATTAAAAAAAAAAAAAAAAGATACAAAATCAACAAAAAATTGTACTGAAAAAAAAATCCTTGAAACATTTCCAATTGACATATTGTGCGATATGAGATTAAACGCGGGTTCCAAGCTCAGTCTGATGTGGACGATGACCAACTCCGGGAAAGACAAAAAAAAAAAAAAAAAATTGGTATCCGGAAAAGAGTACAAATACACACACACACACACTTTTATTTAGGTGTGTGTGATTGCACCTATGTATGCATGTAGTATTTATGTTTGTACCTCGACCCCATTTTTAACCGACCGGAACTTCAATCATTGTGGGAATCAGCAGGACGAGTTGACATATGTGGTGGCACCAACCATTGAACTGCGATTGAAATGATATTGTTTTGGTGGCAGTTTCTGTTGCAATGGCATATCGAGAACAACAGCAGCAGCAGCATCAACATCAGCAGCGGTCGTATATCAATTTCAATTCGAATCCATGAAATATATATCTTTTCCCATACATACATATATTCACGAGTTTTTATTGTATATTTCGATTGGAAGAACACATTTTTTGTTTTCATTTTCGTTGTTGTTGGTATAAATGAAAGGATAATATCAGGATGACATATTAATGGCAAGTTTCACAAGGTTTTTTTTGCATTTTGCAATGAATCTGATGTGCAATGTGTGCACCTTTATGCAGCAACTCAATGTGCACTGATTTTTTATTTATTTGTCAACAAACTGACAACTATCAGAGTTGTTGTTATTTTTAAAGTCAATTTTAAAATTTTATTTTATTTTGTTGTTTTGTATTTGAAAATGTACATAATATGTACTTTAGGCCGGTTCATTATTCGGGTTGTTTTTTTGGGATCAAGCTTTAAGGCTTTCCGATTATTTCCAAGTAAAATGCAAGTTTGGATTGCAAGTCCAAGTAGGCTATTATGTATTAACTTAAATTGGTTTTGTTTTTTATGGAAAACTAGCTGACCCAGCAGACGTTGTTGTGCTGTGCTGCACATTGATTTTTATTTTCTAATATCATTTATGGTTTTATTATACGATTTTATTCTTAAGCGACTTTTCAAAATCTTTTCGTGACTAATTGCTTTTCTCTGTGACTTTGTTTGTTTTTGTTTTTTATTATTTTTTTAACTTCCCATGCGGTATTTCGCGATGGTGTTTAAAAGTTCTTTCACCATTTAACCAGTATTCCGCGCTTTTGTTCACGCGATTCTGAGCTTTTTGCCGTGCATATTTTTTCACGACTTTTTAGGCTTTTTCCGGCACTTTTCAGCCTTTTCTCTGTGACTTTCTTCGCTTTTTCTAGTGGTATTAAAGCCTTTTTCGTGACCTATCTTGCTTTTCTCCGAGGTATTTTTCGATTGGACCAGTATTCCGCGCTTTTTAACGCTATAGCCGCGGTATTTTACATATTTTATCACGACTTTTCACACTTTTTCCACGACTTTTAACGCTTTTTTCTGTGACTTGTTTTGTGTTTTTGAGTTCCATTTTAGCATTTCTCGTGGTAATAAGCTCTTTTTTATGATCTTCTATGTATTCATTTAAATCGAATTCAATTGAAATAACTCACAAAAACCACTCTCAACAGCTTGTTCAATGGCAATGAAAAGACTTTGCAACTGAATTAATTCTCAAAGTATAATGCACGCAACGCCATATCTGCTGGCATTTTCCAACCCAGCATTCCGTGTTCTGTTTCTATTGTGTTTCAGAGATCTCGTTATTTGTGATTTTCTTCTTTATTCAATGCATGGGAAAACTTCTCGATACCATGATTTTTTGGATTTATCGTAGGGCCTTGAAATTTGGCATATCTATAGGACTTGTGTTGGGCTAAGAAAGCATAAAATGGAAAAAGATCACTCATTTCTCCAAAGTCATAACAATTAAACAGATTAAACTTAATTCTGAAGTGTTAATTTCTGATAGTATTTCAAGCTACTTACTCGGTAGCTAGTGTATTTATTTTGTAAAACAATTGCCAGGAAAAAATCAGCCGTTATGGCATAAGAAGCAGAAATCAGAATTGAAAATGCATTCAGTTAACACAAATATGTCGGCCTAGAAAAGTAAAATCCAGTAAAAATTATAAATTTCCCATTTCTTACAGACCATCGTGAGAACTTATTTGTCAATCACTAACTGTCATCTGTAAATTAAGTCCTTCTGTCAGCGAACTTATATTCTCAGTGGCTCATAATTGTAACTTCATTATTTTCAGTCAATCAATTATAAAGTTTTTAAATTTACAATTAACTTGTTGTACGCATTTTATGCAACAAGTTTTGTTCGACAGTTGTACGTATTTTTTAAAAAAATAAAAAACAAAATCCAGAAATAATTCTGTGTGGACTGAAAACCAATAATGTTACATCCCTGTATGCTTATCAATCATCCATTGTCAATCAAGTTTCTGAATTTATTTTATTTAAACTAAAAGCTTTTTTGAGTTCTCAATTAATTTGCTGCATTAAGCCTTTATACATTTCGGATTCTTCTTTATCTTTTGCTCGCACACAACTTTCAATACAAACGACACGTGCCAAAAAGCACTATTTTTTAACTCCAAAGGACTGACTATTAACATTTCCATTTTAATTGCTATCGCAATTATTCCACTTGATAAATCCACTCAATGTCGATGGTCTCACACCTCATATAATTCTCTGGCCAGTTTAATAGTTTCGGGGAATTCCTTCAAAAAAAAAATAATAATAATAATAATACCTTCGATATGAGTTTTAATTCCCCTTTATAATACCTTTTTGATGTTTTCCAATTTTTCCATTTTTACTTTTTCGATTTTCATTACGAAGTTTTTAATTTCTGCATTATTTTTCGAATTTAAATTAAAAATGAATTATATTTTTTTTTTTTGATTTTTATTTTTACTCAATGCATAAGTAGGCAAAGTGTGTTGATGGTTTATTGTTTGTGTATATTATGTTTGTATTTTGTATTCTGCCCCTTTTTGTAATTATTATGCAGATGAAAAGAAATATTTATAATGAAAGAATATTTCCCAGGGAAAAAAATTACAAAAACAAAAATATGAAAAAAATAAAAACACAACCTGTATCACATTCAGTGAGTGAGAGAAAACAGAGATTGCATTTTCGATTGGAAAACCCATATTATGAGTGGCATAAATTAAATGCATGGAATTAATAACACCAATTGAGAATATAAAACCTGCACAGAGAGTTTTAATGTTAAATGAAGTGAATATTTAAAAAAAATAACAAACAAAGTGACATTTTAAATCGATAACTGAGCGAGTAGGTTTATTATTAGCCAAGCAATCAGTCCATTGATTAAAATTTAAGTGATCCTTGCAATTGTGTCATGAATGTAAAACAATTTAATTGATAAATTTATCTTAAATCAGACAAAAAACGAGACAAAAATGTGGACATTTTTGCATTTTATGGTGGTATTTCCCTATGAAAAGGCCATCAATACAGGGTGTTTTTTTTTTGTTTTGAAATAAAATAAAAAATGTTTAACAACACAATTTTTGCAAATAAATTAGCCAGTTTAAGTTTCCTGAGACCTCAGAGTTTTTTCTTGACAGCAGCTGAAAAACGAACCCAAATTTTTTTCTACTCCGTTTTCAACAGGCTATTTACTGAGGAATCCTGTTAAGGTTGCTGAAATTACTGAGTTCTCGAAAATCTCAGTAACGTGAACTGGCTAAATGTTCAGACAATACCCTTTTCATAATTATCTTTAAAAAATACTTTTATACTATCAAAATAAATCAAAAACACCCTATTTCAATTAAAACCTCCCTTCAATGAACTTTGATGGTGTGTTTTTGATGGATCCACTCTAAGCGAAACGAAAAGTTACAACTAACAACCCCATGGGACTATCACAGATCTTTTTGTCTGGTTATAATGGCACAAAGATGCGCGTGTGTCTGGACATTGTTATGCTTCAAAAGTCCAAATGTATAGTATATATGAAGGTTTATAGAGAATAATGAATTTGCCAAGGGTATAACCCCTGAAACGAATGACAGTATAATCAGTTAAAACTGTCAAATATAATGACAATTCTCTGTAATTCCTTGGGGATGATGCATGTTTCAAGAGAATTAAGGATATATTATCCAGAAGGAGATTCGGGATATCATGTGCATTGCATTCTGTACGTGTCGTCTATAGGTATTATAATGGTGGTCGAATTTAATTGGCGTTAGATTGTTAATGGCATGCGACACGCTGCTGCCGTTCTGTATAGCAAGTATAGGTAGGCATGTGAGTATAGACCACCATTATTCTGTCACTGTCGCTTGCTGTCTAGAAATGCATTGACTAATTGGAGTAATTTTGATGTAATACATCTCCGATATTATGTATGTAGAGAATTATGTCCAGCATGGGTCAAAACAAATTCACTTTTAATGAGATATTTTTGTGACTTCTGTCAGGCAAAGATAATTATGGTAAGCTTTAGAAAGTATATCGTTGTTTACTGAATGAATATTTAAAATGTTGAAACGTGTAGATTACACATACACATTGATAAAATAGCTCAGACATTTATGTTTTTTTAAACGACTTACCGAAAAATGGCTTTTCCCGTAAATCCAGATTTTGGGGGTACAAACCTGTTACTCCCAAAGTTGTTTCGTTACTTAACATTGAAGTATGAGTTGGTTAAAAAAAAAAAAAGTTATTTAAAACAGAGTAAAGCACAATATGTAAGACTTATTGTAACTCACGCACCGCTGCACAGTGGTGCTTTCTTGACGAATTTTGTCAAGAAATGGCCTCGAAGATGAATTTTGTCACTAAAGCTAATAAATGTTCGCTTTTTGCGTATTCAAAATTGAAACGTTATTGATTTTAAAATTTCAGTATTTGTACCCAAATTGTTAATATTTCACCTTGATTTAAAGTGTTTTTTTTTTTATTCTACATTGTTTTTTGCCTCAGTGTATATTAAAAAAAAAAACAACGATAAATGCCGTTCTGCTATGTTCAACCACCTTACAAAAACGTTGCAGGTCTGCAGAAAAATGTATTTAACTTTTTTTACACAGAAAAATAATCAATGAAGCCTTTTAATTTTTAAATTTGTAAATTCGAAACCTTTTGGAGGGAGAAAATATGCACTTATTTACATGCATTGTTTGAATACATCTATGTGATATCATATACAGTGGTTTTTTCATAAAATGTGATAAAAGGCTACGCGTTTGGAAAAAGTCGTGGATCCTCTCGTTTGGGTGGGAGGAGCAGTTTTCTAAAAACAACTACTTTAAATTGAAAAAAAAAAATATTACATAATAATACCTACAAACAATCCCATTCTGTAACTTTTTGCATTTTAGAAAATCAAAAAAAAATAATTTTCAAACATAAAATTTTGAAGAAAAAGTGCATATTTTCTTTTTTTAACTAATTTGTTTTTCCAAAAATTTGTAACAATAAAATTTTTGTGAACAAACATTTTTTTTTATAAAAAAAATTTGTTACCATTTTATAAAATAAACTAACCCAAAAATTTTCCAGGTCTGATTAAAGAAAATAACTAGTTAAAATAGGGGTCTTTTTCACTTGTTCAGATGGGAGGGAGAACTTTCTCAAAAGTTGACTTAAAGCTGAAAAAAAATTATTGAAATACAACGGAGTTAAAGAAAAGATCAAATTATAGAAAAACCTTCTATATTTAACATTTATAATAAAGTTTATCCAACAAACAGTTTCAGAATTTTGGATTTACGTAATTTTTTTAAAAAATAATCAGTTAAAAATTTTGATTTAATTTTTTTTTCAAAATTCTGAGTTTGAAAATCATTTTTTCTTTAACTATTTATTGGATTCACTTAATTTAAATTAAAAATAAAATACGGGTTTTCTGGCTATTAAAAAACATATAATTTGATCTTTAATCTAACTCCGTTGTATTTTAATAATTTTTGTTCTGCTTTAAGTCAACTTTTGAGAAAATTCACCCTCCCTCATGACTATCGTCAAATGAGACCGACCTGACTTTGTTTCGTTTAAGAATTTTATTTTAAATTCTTAAATAAAATATATGGCTACACATCATCCCCTCAAAAGCAAATTGGCTCATCTAAACATTTGGCATTATTGAGAAAAAATCACAAAAAAAAATAAAATCTTTTTGTCACAATATCATAACAATACTTCCTTAACTGAAGGCGTGAGTGCAATTATGTCATTTCGCATATCATCGCTGAACTATTCAGTAGTAAAATGATTCACCGCGTACCTAAATAAACCGAAAATTGTGTCCTTATTTCGTAGTCCGTTATTTTTCACGTCAATTCAGACCCTTTTGCCCATTTGTTTAGAAATAGCAGAAAATATATCCTCTTTTAATAAATATTACCTCTTTTAATAACTATATCACTTAAATTTTACTGTATTTCCTCTTTGCGTGAATTATTATAATTGTACCAAATCTGGTTGAGGCATAACCATTCAAGGTTAACGATTGCCCTTTTCTTTTATGATTCCTTAAATTTATATGAATCCATTCAATAAATTATCTAACGAACCAAAACTTCTTCTTCTCCATCATAAAACATATATTTTCCATCATCATCTAATAATGCTTAATGCCTATATGTTGTATGTTATCTCCATATACACAATAGGGAATTCCGCACCAAAACATCCTTCCGCATCAGGATCAAAAGAGCAACACGCATAAAATCAATCGAAAATCATTTATCCTCAAATGGATGGGAGATATAAAAATTAATATCTCTCTCTTTATTGGCATCATTAATAACAAATCTACCAATACTTTCTCACCCCGCTCTCTTCCCTCTCTTTAACACTTAGTGGGAGCAAGCATAAATCCTATATCATCTGGCTCACACACCCCCTCAAAGACTAATTAGCACTCGCTAATAACTCCCGCCACTTCGAGCCTAGTCGAGATGTTGGCATTTAATGGCGGTTTGCTTAAGTCTGATGAAAGCCTTGCAGACACACACACACACACCCATCAGTGAGGCTTGGCGTCTCCATCTCATAAGTATATGTATTTATATATCTAACCCAATCAATCAATCGAACACCCAAGCTTTATGGCCAAACAAATTCATACAACAACATACCACCTACAACTCCTCTCCTGTGTGTCTTGGAGGAGGCCTTACGCACACACTAAATGGAGGAGGATTTAGCTGCCTACTGGTATACTGACGACTGCGATACTGATGGATGCTGCTGCTGAGACTTTCTCCCTGGGAATTAATAAGAAATTTGTTTTTATTTCTTTGTGGCCACATGTTTGGATTGGGTAAACCATCAATCTCGAAGCAGGCCCCACATGTTGGGTTTTGTGAATTTAGGTGTCGTCGGTAAGCTAAAAACGACTGACATATGGATTTGTGAATTGATAAATGGGCTTCCTTGGGGAATCAAATTAATTGTCAACCACCGAAGGCTACCATAATATCGCCTTGCCAACACGAGTCCAGAGGTCCTTTGAGTAATTTGATGGACTTCAAGTACACAGGCCAATTGCGGAGTAAACCCTTTCTATAGGGGGGGGGGCACTTCAGTTGTGTTTATTTGAGGGAGACTAGTGCCTGTGTGGGTTTGTCCCCATTTGGCATTCAAATTACCGCATCAAAGACACTACACTCGACACCACCGCACTAAAATTGGGGTTTTGCAAAATTTCTGTACATATAGCAGCAACTGGCTCTTTGAATTCAATCACCCCATATCAGCCATTGATGTCTTCTGCAGTCACAAGAATTTGTTGGTTAACCTCTAATCGGAGACAGAAGCTTTTGCTGCAAAAATCCTCCTCGCATTCATCTACTACATGTAGAGGCTATAGTCCTGCGAATACCAATTAGGAATCCTTCCAACTACTAGAAATGGCAAGAATTTATTTCAAATGATGTTTCAAGTCTTTGCAAGAGTAGTTTCAAATAGGTTTCCATCAGTGGCTCTGTGTGTTGGTAGTTTTAGCTGAGAAAGATGAGTTTGTTAGGAAATAATGATTTTTCGCTTTGAAATTTGTTAGGTAGAGGATGGGACTCAGTTTGGATTTTTATAAAAAGGTTACCAGGCTCTGACTACTACGCATTGAATAATTGAAATGAATATTGTGCAGAAGTTGATACACCCTCTCTTTTAGATTCAATGAATGATTCTTATGAGGAGAAAGGGCGTAAAGTTTCGATACCGGACGCTATAGAGATAACATTTAGTAGATATGTGAGGTTAAGTGAATTTGTATTTGGCATTCGCCAAATTGAATTGCTGCAGTTAAATTGAAGGTAATACTTTCAAAGGTTATTCGTTTAAAAAGCCATTTTTTTAAGTAAAAGTGCTCTTTTTGAGTAGCAAATTGAATCAAATTGTTCAGAAATTACTTCACAAAATCGTTTTAGGCAAACATACAGGCATATGTTTTAAGTTTTTATTGTTGGACAACTGACATGTTTTCTCGAAAACTCAGAAAACCCAGTCGAGGAAGAAGTTATGTGAATTATTAAAAATGTAAAATGGTTTTTGTAGGACAGAAATACTCGTACTGTTTGCGTTAGAGAAGGCGCATACTAGCGGATTTACACGCCAGTTGCCAGCAGTTAAAGAATTTGCTTTTAATTTTGTTGATAAAGAGACATTATAGGTCCAGAGTACTTCTTAAGGGGAGTAGTTGGTCAGCATTGCAGCGTCCACGAAACGGTGACAGTTGAAAAATCCACTGTAGATTAACCTGCTGTTTGCATCAACAAACAGTAATCCCAGTATCTCAGCATCTCTGTGAAACTACGCTAGACTACCAAAAAGGAGGTTTAATAAAATTGTCCAGCAACTGAAAGCTTAAAATGTAAAAGAGTACGTGAATGATGAAGTATTATAGTTAGAATTTTGAATTCAAAAGTGATTTGCAGAGCATGAACCAAGAATGTTTTGGAATCATTCCTCTTCGTCCTCGTCCATGAAGCTTCTGCAGAAATCTTTTGATTGACTACTAGTCTTCTATCGTGTAGGTATACTTATAAGGCAGTGTCCAGTAATGACACCTAAACCACACTTAAGATTGAGACATATCCTGGAGAAGATCAGTTAAAATAGTCTAAGCTGAATGACGCTTACAAAAATGAACCACGCAGAGACATCATAATGGTTATGGGAGACCTAGAATATCAGAGTTGACAATAACAACGAAGGATTGATGCATGTTATGGGAAAACATGGCATTGGCGATTGCAATGACAATGGCGAACGTTTCACGGATTTCTGCAATGTCAACAGTCTTGTGAATAAAAATAAGCTGAGTGTCAAACGATAGGCAAGCAATGAAGCAGCCATGAAGCGATCAGCCGACCGACGTTTTCGAAGTAGTTTCCTGGATTTCAGAAACACCACTTCACCTGCTGTTCATTGATTTCGAAAAAGCGTTCGATAGTGTAAATAGAGAATTTTTTGGATTGTCTAAACGCAGGAGAGGCATTCAAGATAAGTTCCAAAGTTGGAACCGCACAAGACGTTGACAGCCGGAATGATGTCCAAAATATAGAGAAAATATGCTATACGCTTAAAGACCAAGTTAAAACTCTTCCGCTCCAATGTTGAATCCGTGCTTCTGAATGGCTGCAGCACGTGGAAAAATCTTAACGAAATCGTATTTCTAATGAAGAACTTCATAGAAGAACGGGTCAGAATCCATTGACAGTACCTACTTTACGCTGATATAAATGGTAGTGGCTTTGAAAAGGCAACGTTTACATTTCTGGCCAAGCATTGCTGTGGAACCCACTCACACAGGCAGGTAGAGAGTCGGGTCGAGAAGATCAGTTGAAAGTGAATCTGCACAGCTGGTGAAGAGTTGGAGAGTACTACGGTATATTTCCAGGAACCTTACACGATGGCGCGTAGGAGTATTGGAGGCCATATGCCCCTTAAGGGGATCACAACGGACTCATCAAGATCTGAGGACCTAATTAAGTAAGTAAGTAAGTAAACTCATATTTTTGGCAGTACGTATCCGTATTTGAGTATAAGACTTAAATTTTGCAACAAACTTGATAAAATTCTGTCTTGTTCTTGATGCATTCACGAAACATTTCTTCGGGTAATAGTGCACTTCTTCCATGAATAAAGGAACTACTTTAAACTCAAGTTCTAAAGACACAGAAGAATTGATATAAGAAAGACAAACATGAAAACCTTGACAAAGACATATCATGACTCAATTTCTTACTTGATTAAATCGATGCCAGTGCATATCTATAAGCTTTTATGTTGATTAAAAAAAAAAAAAAGTACACCAGAATAAAACACTTAAACTTAAGAAACACGATCCAATTGCAAGTTAAGCTGATGAGAAGCACTTTATCGTAGTTAACAATCCCAATAAGTTGAGAAGAAGGATGCGATGATAACATCTTCTTTCCAGAAATACCTCCAACAGTCCACTTGTATTTTTATTTCTTTCTTTTTTTTTACTCCAAGTAGCAGTTGCATCAGCAGCCACTTCAGAAAAGTGCAGGTATTCTTTACTCAAGTCAAACTCCTTGATAACCTATTGCTATCTAGCGCCATCAGGGTAAAGTATGTATATAGAAGAAGGGTAGGTATCCTGCCTTGTATAACCAACATCTGTGGCATTCTTAATTCAAAATTACTTCACGTACTGAATTGCACATACGAATACCAGATCAAATGGAAGAGCCAGAGTGGAGATATATACACTCAAGATACACATAGAAGTGAGGTGATTTTTTTGCTCTTCAAACGTTAATATATTATCCTGAGATAAGGATATAGAGACAGGACACATTTTGCCCCGATTGCAACTGCAACGGATCTCACCTCGTTTAAAGCAAAGAACAAGAAAAAATGAACAAACAGACCTCTAGACTATATACAACTACCATCAGGGTATAGGTACTCTAATGTGTAACACAATTCTGGGAGATGCAGTCCTTGATGATATCCTTGTTTCATCTATGAAATCGACTAAGCGATGTGTCGTACTTAATTCACCTCATTTCGCCTAAGTGGTGCGACATCAGTTATATACAATCACTTTAACCCTCCATATATAGGAATTTCCTGAAAATGAAAGGATACCTATATGTAGGTTTGTGTATGTATATTTTGCAAGCACCTCTAAGAGTAAATTCAGCACCCGCATACTACGAAATACGAACGACAACTAGGAGCCAAATATGTATGTGTAAAAAAAAAATTATCTCCCACTTCAAGTGAATGTTTGAGAGAATGTCTTTAATTTCCAGTAATGACTGTCGAATGTCGATTATGAAAAGGTTAAAAGCTTCTTCAAACCGAAAAGAACAAAATCACTCTCGACATGGTACCCTTTGTGTGTATGTGTGTTGTGTCGTCGTTGTCTGACGATATGATGATGACTACGACAACGATGATGGCAATCTCAAATGGCTTTTATCCTTTTTTTTTAATTTTGCAGACACAACCCTTTTGCTCGCAAATCGATTAAATTAACACAAAAAGTTGTGGGTGGTGGGGGTGGCGGGAGATATCTACACCTGCTGCCAGAGGCGACGAGGAGCAGCAGGTATGATACTGGCAGCCACCTTTATGTCCTCGTCTACCTTTGTATAGTATATGTGCGCGCCAACAACCCATTAGGTGACAATTTAATTAGGTAATCATGTTTCTCTTTTGAGCGAGCGACCGAGTCTGATGAGCTAATGGAGAGACACTCAATTGGGAACGAGGTCATCCATTTGATTTTCTTTTTTTCTTTTTTTTTTAATCCAAGGATATGAGTGTGAATTTTATTTTGTGTGCCATTTAAATTGGCATTGGATTAATAGAAATTTTGTGTCACATGCGGTGCAGAGACATAAGAAATTTAAATTAAATGGAAAACTGAGAGTAAGGTTTAATTTGCTTCTTTTTTTTTTGGTAGAATACAAGGTAAATATGCCTCTATCCATTAGGATCTTTAAAGGTATAGCAGTGAGTTTTAGGTGTTTTTTTTAATTAAAATAATACAAGAATTAATATAAATATGAAGGGCCTCGGGATAGAATGATCAAAGTCCATCTCTGAAAAGTGATTACAGTCTGCTCCGCTTAACTGGAACACTAAAATTGTTTCAGCTCATTTCAATGAACTTCGGATAACTGAAACTATTTTCACATAAGCAGAGTTTTATAAAAATAAATTCAAGAATGAAGAAGCGAAGAAACATTTTCACATTTCAAATTGAAAAAAATGTGTTCAATTGAAAATTTGGTGAGAGCGTTCAGGGATATTTTCATTTATGCGGAGCTGAATAGGTTAAAATATTCATTTGAGTCAAGATAGTTTGTTTTAATTAAGCGAAGCTCAACTATCCAAAGTAGTTTTCATGGAAACTGTTGAAAAGAAACTTCTTAATAATTTTTTTGTTTCAGTTAATCGATTTTTTCAGTTAAGACGAGTGCAGTAAAGCGAAGTGGACTGAATCCGTTCTTTTTTTACATTTTTAATACATTTTGACAAAGTATTCGGCGTCTATAATTACGGGTCTGCCGAAGCATGCCAGTTAACATTTTGTAAAAATACGAAAAACTAAATTAATTTGTCCTTCCATAACATTTTACTCATTTTTACTTGCGATATACATAAGTACTATATATCAAGTTATGCATTCGTAAAAAAAAAAGTTGAAATAACAATCAAATATGACATTTTGATGATGGAGAATGAGAAAAAAGTGGGTCCTACAAGTCTGTCTGTCTGTCTGTCTGTATGTATCAGAAGCTACAGCCTTAACGGATGAGTCGATTTACTTCAAACTTCTTATGTGGCGGTTTTTGGAGACTATCCCCAGACGATTTTTTAATTATTTTTTTTTACCAAAAATAACGGTACCGGAAAAATTCATTTTTCTCAAAAATTAATCCTACGAATTTAATTAAAAAATCATGGTAATTTTTTTGGATAAGGTCTATCTTTAACTGAAAAACATTTTTTTTCAAAAACCGGTATTAACGGTACCTGGCATAAAGAACGATTTTTTTTCAATTATGATTTTCTCCTGCATGACTCTATCAATTTCAACCATTTTTTTTTTAAATAATATCTTTTAAGTTGCCGTAATAATTTTTAGTAAAAAAAAGTTCGAAAATTATTTTTTTGGATTCTTAAAAAGAATTAGATTTTTTTTTTTTTAAATAATTTTTTCGAATACTTAATATTTTTTTTAAAAATTTATTTTTTAGGTGTTGATAACTAATATTTTAAAAATGGCGTACCATTTTTTTTATAAAATTCTTTGCTAAATTTTATATAGAAGAAATAAAATTGCAAATTTTGTTTTGAGGTTTAATTTATTTGAGAAGCTATTTTAGTCATATGAATTTTTTGTTTTATTTCTAAATTTTTTTTTTAAACTGCATTTACAAATTTTTAATTAAAAAGGCATAAAAACCACATAAAGTTACTACATCTAAATATAAATGCAATCAAGTCATGCAATTTATTTTTATTGTTTTAACTCGTTTTAAAATACAAAAATAACATAAATCGATGACAAATGACTGAAAGAATATTTTTTGACAAAAAAATGTATACAATTGCATTAATAGTTTTTTTGTTAAAAATGTATTTATTTATTTTTCTGACATGAAAAGTTTTTTTTTCGTTTCAGTATATAAACAAATACAGTTTTAACAAAAACCTATTGTTCGATTGTAAAATTTCTTTTCACAAAATTATCTCTTGGTCATTTGTCATCAATTTATGTTAACGAATGAAAACAACAAAACAAATCCATTCGAAATTTTTTCTTGATTCGTTTTCCTGATTGTTTTAACCGGCGCCTCAATCAAAATTAGTGTAGGTACAATTTCCATGTAGCTAAATTCTGACGTTTTTGTTTTCTTTACTTGTCAAAGTAAGGAATCTTATTCGAAATAATCCATATCATATTAATTTTCGTATTACATTTATTTAATCGCAAACAAATTACATTTAATTTCTTTTAACCTTCAAAAAAAAAAAAAACAAAAACAAGGAAAATTCATTTTTTTTTATCCAAAAATGCAAAAAAAAATAAAACACGCACATCAAACGTTTCTTTATTTTGAGGAATAAGTGTTCTTAGCTTAGAGGAAAACATCCTTCGTCACATTTAATAACATGACAATTGGATAACCAATTTAATAAGAAAAAGAACATTTTGTGTCAAACGTCCAAAGGATCTCTCAGGAAAATTTTTTTTTTCTCACCCAACACTAAAAGAGGCATAATATTTTTTTATTTTTCATAAATAATCCCCAGACCATGAACAAAAACCAAAAAAAATAAACCGTTCAAACTTCCTTCCATCCGACTTGGTTTTTGTTGAGATTTGCCTCTCATGGCTCATCCGCCGCAAAGATATGACACAAGACAGGCAGCCAGCAAAACGTTAGACCGACATTTCAATCTTGAATATTATAGCTGTCATTGTAGACCGCAGGACCACTTTCGTAAATCATAATACCTAATGCTTCTTCATTTCGGTGCGTTTGTTGAATATCACTCCACAAGGATATGTGCGATAATATGAAACGCTTAAAAGGATAGACGATATTATAGCAGCTACTGTGCATATGTATGTATATTTAAATCTTGTATTATGATGATGATTGGAGACGGAAACCAGAAGAAGAATAAGAAGAAGAATGGTGGCCTTATAACATTTATAAAGGTTGTGTGTTGCGAGAGATTGTGTGTGATATTGAATCACCGTTTTGTTATGAGTAAAATCCGTTGCTTTTTGGGTATGGTAGAGTGCAAATGGAATCCACATATCCCGTCAAGGATGAAAAGCAATTTCAATTGCGTGGGTCGTTTCGCAGGATCTGTGTTTACATTTATATTTGTTCAGATTTTCTTTTCATTTCACACGCATGGTTTGAATGACAGATTTTATTTTTTTTTTTTTTTTTGTCGTAGGGGCTAAAAATGGTGTGAATGAAATGTGAATGGCGGCTTCTGGTGTCATGTTATGCCATCAGGATAAAAACGATGATGTTATGAATTACTATATTCTTTTCCATATCAACAATGAAGAGAGGATCCGATTCCAATTCGAGTTTGATTCTTTTTTTTTTTATTTTTTTTTTTTTTGAAAAACATATCACGATAGGTTTTTTGATAGACATTATTATAGTCAAAGAATTGGAAGATGTCATTGGCACTCTGTGATGGGTTCAGTAGAATTCAGTAGAATGAGAATAATTTTGAAAATGTTTAAGTATTTATAGGTATGCCTTTTCCTTTTGCGTTTATGAGTAGGCGGAAAATGTATTGCCGCATAAACAATTTTTTTTTTTTAATCGAATTTTGTTTTTAGTTTTGTTTTAAGGTGAAAAGATACGGTCTGCTTGGCATAGATATTCAATAAATCATCGCCGTTACACAAATTGCAGAAATGCCTTTCCTCAACAGTGACTGTGACACCACTATGATTTTTCCCTTGTCCTGGGTGAGTTTTTTTTTACCTTTTGGTACAACTTCCGACTCTTATTCCTTCCATTAACATACATACTGTCTGTGGATACCTTGAGCTACAGCCTAAGCCGCTGAAGTGATTTTCATCAAATTTGGTAGTTAATATTTTTGGTGATTCAATAGAGGGGAAATTGAAATTTTTTTTTAGGACCAAAAGTAATGGTACCTGCCATAAAACAATTAAGAAAAAGTTAACTTTTTTTCAAAAACGGCTCTTACGATTATGATTAAAATTGTTGTGCCTAATTTTAATAGTAGGGTCAAAATAAGGAAATGAAAGAAATGTTTGTCAAAATTCTACTAACGACTGAACCAATTTTGATGATTTTTCTTATACGGAAGCTTCTTAATATACTCAAAATTACTTGGTATCAAAATTTTCAAAAAATTACTTTTGGATTTTTAAAAAAATCTTTCAAAATTTTTCGAAAACGGGTCTTTTTTAATTTGAGTTTTAGATGTGCATTAATATTTTCTTGAAAATGGCATACCAATATTTTGAGAATTTTTTACTCTAACAATTTTCAAATTTTTTTCTAAAATTGTATCTTTTTTAATCAAATCAAATGGCATGCTTAGTTTAGAGCTCAAAATAATTTAAGGAGTTGTTTTTGTCATTTTAGTAATAAATTTAATTTAATTTTAATTTCTTATAAAATTATTTTTTGATTTAAAAATGGATTCGTGAACATCAAAAGAAAGTGAATTTTAAGGATAATTTTAATTTAATTTTACTGAGTTAGTATTTTGAATTATGTTTTATTACCATTTATAGATCAGTGCTAATCCAGATTTCAAAGAGCAAAAGTTGAAAAAAATATTAGCAGGATATGAGTGGTGTGGAAATTTAGGATAAATGGTATATGAAAGGGGGATGGTGGGCGAAAAAGTGTGGATCTTATAATTTTTGTCAAAAGCAAACCTCCTAGCGGAAAAATGTCTGGGTTCAATTAATTCTGCCATGCCACCTTGATTTTATTTTCAGAGGTTGCTCTTGGAGGTTTTGTCAATTCCTCACAAGAGCGAGGAATTGACAAAACCTCCAAGATCATTGCTCGTCACGAAAAGAGCATCCCAACTAGTTGTTTGGAACTGGCAGAAAATTGTAAGTCTCCTAAATTCCTGCTAATTTACAAGAACAAATGGTTGATCGAGTAAGTCAGTGGGCCTTGGTTCATTTTCAGCTTGTCATGCCACAAAATGTATTTTTTTTTTTTCTTTTATGAGATTCCCGTTCGTATTGCTCTAAGCTCTGAATATGTTGTCATTCCCACATAAGGTGTTCACTTGGTAGTTCACTGGGAATCAAAAGATCTAAATTTGACACCTGAATAACTTTTATAGAACAATAACATTTCTGGCAATACGAAAATTGAAAATCTAAAATGAGAGGCATGACCACTAACTCCACGTGTAACCCCCTTTCCTTCGCCTATTATAAATTGAATAAAGAAAAATCTTTGGCCTAGATAAATTATTACTTCTAACAACATCAAATCAATATTAATTTATTTTTCCAAAGCACCAAAATCCTTTCTTAGAACCAACATTTCACTCTTTGAATATTTTTGTTTCAAAAAGGATTCACAGCATCCTCCTCCCATTCCCATACAATGTTATTAATGCTCATGCAATTTCCGGTTAAATTTCTCTCATAAATGCATCTCCTTCAAATAAAAATTTATCACCAATATCCCATAATATTATTCATTTACAAACCATTTTCCATCATAAACTATACAAACATAACTCCGCCTCCACGCCCCCCCCGCCTCAAAAAAAATATATATTCAAAATTCCCCTAAAAGTGTTTGCAATGCTTTCTCCCTGAGTCAGCCTTAAAACGATCAATCATCGAAAAATGTGTTCTCTTTTCAAAAACCGGATGCACCCCCATTTATATTTCAAAAGTTCAATTATTGGAAATATAATTGCATTATCAATCATTACGATTGAATCCGGTGCTTTTGCTGTTTTGTGCTAACAGAGTGTGGCGAGGAGTGAAAACAGACAGTGCCAAACATCATAGACAGGCACACAAGATCCGTCGTCGTCGTCGCGTCGCGTCGGTCGTAGCTATACAATATATACCCTTTAAGCTAGACCAAGAAGAACGTAGACATAGACAACGGGGACGTTTTCTATCAACGCAGCATTCAACTACTGCAGGTGGTGTTATGGTGACTCTTTGTGAATTGGATATTATTTTAAACAGGAAGTACCACTCCATCAGGATAGGAGGGTAGATGATGGTAATAGTGATGGCGGTACACACAGAATAGCATCACTATACTTCTACTGCTTCTATTCCGAACAGACAACAGATTGAAACGGATTATGAATGCAAAATGAACGTTGTCGAACGTTCGACGACATCCTCTCCACCTACTACCTATTTATATATACACTTTGGGCTCCTGAATATAGGTTTTGAATTTCAAATCGTGAAAATTGTGGTTGTTTAACGACGAAACAAGGAATAAAATGATAATGTTAGATAAAGCTCTGCTGTATATACTGTAGAGGAATTATTATCGATTTCCTCTCTCGTTCCGGATTTTGATGAAATTTTACGAAAGCATCATCATTGACAAGGTAACAAGGTTATATTATTATTCGTTATTTTGTCGAAGTCGAGGCTCGAAGGGTATAGATAAATTTAAATAGTTATTTAATTAAGAATAGGAAGTTGGCACACTGTGTAATCATATTGGTATTGAATAATAAAATTTTACCGACTCTATTGAATTATTCAAAAATTGAGAAACTTAAAATTCAAAACTTGCAATTTTTGGTTGCCTAAGGAGCTTAAAATAGAATTCGAGGTTTTATAGTTGGTATTTGAGTAACTTAATGTAAACATTGACTTGAACTTCTATTATAATGACTAATTGCGATTAGAATGGACAAAAAAAGTTGAGGAATTTTTGTTGAAATCCTTTTTGAGACAAAATCAAAATCAAAATGTTGGCAACAATTTAAACGTCTTGAACCTACATAAGCTATTTTTTGTATACTTCTGTTACCATAAAGTAGTTTTTTGGCATTCTTTGACCTGGGATGCTCCTGGTTGAGTGTGGCGAAAATTTAATAGTCTGGGGCCCACATATCGCTTATTTACCTGAAGACGGTCATACCTCAAAAAACGAGATTTTTGAGTTAATGATGTAGAAAAGATTGCTGATTGTAAAAAGATTGCTGCTAATAATCTTGTCTACCTTTCCCAATGGAAGCGAGAATAAGCCGTTATTTCATTGATAATATAGATACCAATTTGAAAACTTTAAACATGTTTTTTTGTTAACTGTGACAGTCTTCAAATAAATGACCGATATTTTATTTTTTGACACATAATGACTCTTTGGTTATACTTCTGTTACCAAAAACTAGGTTTTTTCACTTTTTATCTTTGGATGCGTGTGGTTAGGTGTGGCGACAATTAAAAACGTCTGATCCGGCTCGAAGGACCTCTTTAATTCAAAATGGTAAGCATAAATAACTTCAAAAATCGTAATCTCAATAACTTTTCTTAAATAAAAACACTTCTAAAGCCTTCAGCATGAATTCTTCCAGTCAGTTAACTAACATTAACACTAAAATGTCATTAAAATTTTTCAAAAATGGGTGACGACGCAGTTCAAGTAAGTATTTGAAGAAAGGAAAAGTTCAGCGTCCAACACCCCCTAAAAGGGTCATCAAAGATGTTCTTAGATTTAGGGTTTCTTCGTTCCTTAAACTTTCTGTCGGCTATAAATAAGTACGGATTCAAAATTCAATATTAGAGCAGAAGAGTTTCAGGTCTCTTCAGGAAAAGTTAAATACTACTGCCAATATATTTTTGAGATTTTTCGAATTAATGTCAAAAATATTTTGGAGGCTGGATTAAACTTTTCATTTTGTCGGCAGTTCAATGTTGTTTGTGTTAGATGTTACTGTACTGCGAATAGCTTTTCCAAAAAAATACAAACCTGATTTAATAATGAAGTTAACAAAAAGTATGAAACAGAATAAATGTTGATCAATTTTCCTCGATGTCTATGATTCGCTTCGTGCTAATTTTGTTAGTTTCCTAAAACCGAAAAAGCACTATAGTACCTATCTCAAACATGTCCTCTTAAAAGTCTTTTTAGTTTTAAACAATTCAATAAGAAAATTCTTAAGGAACGTATCATTAAATAAGATTTTGTTAAATTCAAATTCAGATAAATTCAAAAAACGACAACTTATTAAATAATTAGTAATTCCATAATCTACACCATCAATTCGCAAGCCTCCTTTAAAAGTATAAAGATATATTACCAACGCCATCAGAGTTTGTAAATCTGATTGAAAACCACAATTTTTCAATAAACCACCTCACAGTGTTCTTGACAATATAATCCTTGGCAGTTAAATATTATTATCCACCGCAAATTCCTTAATTTTCCGATTGGCTTGTCAATTGAAAGTAATTTCTTTATAAACTCCGTAAAGGTTAGAATTTAGTATAAGGACCATCAATTACTTTCAAAATTCATGAACATCCCATAAATATATGGTGACCATTTATAGTTTTATTTTTATTTGGGAAATTTTATGTCATTAGAGATGATAAATTCCTTAAACCTAAATTTTTGTATTTTTTTTTTTATTATTTATTTAAATTGTGTAAATTTAAAAAAATTGTTTAACAACAAATAATAAAATTTATTTTATGTGCCTCCTTTATTATATTATATTCAATAAAAATAAAAATATGGTAACCATAATCCATAAGAAACTCCCCATTTATATCGCAGAGTAATTTCATTTCGAAATTGATAATCGCCCACGTTATCTTTCACACAAAAGGTGAGACTCATAGAAACACCCAAATAAAATAAAATAAAACCCAGATCGTAAGAATACCTTCTTGTCACATCAATCTTTGAGGTTAGAATTGTAAATACAAGTAGCAGATCCTACGACGGCAGCATATCACCCACCCACAATACTCCGTCATCTCTCAAAGTGATGGAGCAAAAAAATAAAAAAATAAAATGGTGAAACGAACCAACAACAACAACAAAAAAAATACGAAGAACGGAAGAAGAATTTACGAAGTGTGTAGTTTATTTAAGGATTTCAGTCGTAATGTCTACATTTACAAGCGCATATCCTTTGAAATTTATCTGCATAATAAATAAAGTCTTTCGCTTGTTCCTCTATATTATGCACTAAAGCTATACCTTCCTATACTACAACTGGCTGTGGGGGCTTCTGTTCAGGCTCACAAATAAATGAGCGTCCTCCAAGGATATAGCAACAGAGGCGTGGTACTAAACTCACTGGTTAACTGTCAGACAAGCCATCTACCATCGCAGAATGGTTGTTTTCTGTTCCGGATGTACCTACTCCTCGTATACCATTTCTCTCCATATTCAAAGCAGTTTCTATACCACAAGTATTCACAAAAATAAAATAAGAAGAACCCAAACGAAAGGTATCACTTTATGGGATGTAAAAGAACTCTTAAAGACACAAATCCTTACGAAAAGCATAACAAAACAACGAACAAAAAATTAAAGAAAAACAAATCGAGCTGATACACCCACCATCAGTAAGTAGAATATAACAGTGAGAGTTTGTTACCGAGTATTTCCAGAAAATGGGGTTCCCTTTCGAATGATATAAGCGCATTCACCTAGAATCCTTTCCATTCACCTAAACCTCCAGAGCCACAAACCATCAGACAGTCTTCGAGTGCTTCGAGAGCTGAAAAACCCCCGAAATTTATAGTTCGCAAAAGGATTTGCTTATTTATTTGGCAATAATTTCGCACACAGGAAACACTTTCGATTTCTTTTTTTTTTATTCCCTCCTTTTCTTCGGCTGTTTGGATGTTTTTTTTTAGGGGGTTTGGCTGGTTGAACAAAATTATATATGGATTCCGGAAGATACTCGAAAAGTAGGCACTTCTTGAAATCGAAGGGATTTTCAACTTACAACTAAGTTGAACTTGTGATAAAGTGCGCTGCCACTTCCGTTTTCTTTAGGAACTCCTGATGATGATGATGGGGATGGTGGTAGTGAAGAGTGTAAGTGGGCTTAAGAATATTGTTCTTATCAATCTGTGGTTAAGTTGACAGTATATGTGTAAGGAATTCTAAATTAGTTAAGTAATTTTGAAGTAGAGGTTTTCGAAACAGATTTTTGAATTGCTTAGGTAAGATATTAAATTTAGCATTTTAAGAAGTTGATAATATTCGTATCAGTAAGCAATGAAGAAAGAAGGTCGCTAACAGTAAAAATCCAAAACTTGAACAAAAAAAGGAAATCACTAAAACCCTTAACACCTAAAAGAGTGTTTTGTTGCCTTAAGTTGTCCCGATAGTTGGAGAATGTGGAAGCCCTCAGGTTGCACATCGTATTATTGGGAGAAAAGTTTAGGAAACACAATATTTCGCGTTTTAGTGACTTCAACTGCAGTCAAGATCGTGCAGTTACACGCCAGTTGTATTTTTCATGGATGTTTCTTGAGTCTTCAGAAACAACCTTATAAAACTGTAGAGCAGATAATTACATGGCCAAAATAACCCTCAAACCGTTACAGTTATTCATAAATACCTCAAACTTCTACAACATTATATTGTTTTAAATTTGAGAATTCAGATTTTAGGGTTATAAGATGATTGTTGAAAATTTTCTAAGTTACCAAAACCTGGCACCATGAACGACACAATTCCAAAAATAAAAAGAAAAGCTCTAAGAACTGGCGCCCAACTGTTTCATTTGTTGTCCTTTTGTCTGAAAAATAATAGTTAAAGCAGTTTAACAATTTTTGATAACTGAGTATTTTGTTCAATTTTATTTACGTTTCTAAGTGAAGTGGCGCCCAACATTTAAATTCTAAATTTTTTGTTTGCTCCTTCAGAAAGCATTTTCTTTTTGGAGTTTTTGTTTAAATAAACTCATAATATAAAATAAGTTATAGATGCTTGTTTTATTAAATACTAGCTGACCCAGCAGACGTTGTCCTGCACTGCACATTGAAGTTTTAAAAGTTATTCTGTTTTTCCTAAGGAAGACGAATCCAACTAATCAGAAATGATTAAAATCGGTTCACCAGTTTTTGAGTTATAAATGTTCCACCATTTAACCCGACTTTATTTTATATTTTAAGATACATCTTTACTGATGACAGCGCCCTCTGGTGATATTCCTATTTTTTTTGTTTGATGTGATTATAAGTAGAAGGCCATAGGACCAAAGAACGTCATTTGTCTGCTTTGAGCTTAAAAGAAAGAGATACAAATACCTCTTGTATATGTTCCTACATATACAAGACTACCGGTAAGATTTGTCTTCTTATCAATAAACCTCTTTTTACATACTCAAGTCTCCTTTTTTCCTCATCAAATTACAAATAACAACCTTAGCTTAGATAATTCTACTTATAACCATCATTTATGGCTTATCTCAACTCGAGGGTTAGGTGCATGTATCTACATATTATACAAAATCTTATTTAGCCTTTAAATTCTGAACAGCGAAAAAATAATATAAAAACGTGCCTCCCGGCCCAAGTTCCCATACCTACCCTAAATCTTTAACATCTACGTTTTAAATTTTAATATATATCCTTTTCCTTATTAGGAATATAGCTACGTTCTTTTTGCAATGTATCTTTGTAGCTAAACACCTCATAATTTTGCAATTTCACTGAACACATCACCTTATCCCCTCCATTATCTTCTAATCGGTCCTTTAATTTTCTTATCCATATTTCTTTTCTTCCGACCTTTTATCTTTGGCGTTTGGTTGCCCTCCCCTATACATTAAAGTGATGCCATCGTAGCCTTATTTATTCAATCCGACCCCAAACCCGCCGCGCCGTTTTATTTTTTCCCAGTTAAGCGAAATTCACTTCCTCCTTGGAGCAAAAAGAAAGACGATTCTAACGGTTCATAAGAAAATAAACACTCCCCCTCCATATTCAACTTTCCACCATCATCAAAAACCTAAGTGACGACGATGAAGAAAGAAAAAAAAATGCGAAAGGAACAAAAAAAATAAACCACCAAAGAAATATTCTTATTAAAGAGATTCATGTTAACCAGCAGCAAGAAAGATGGATTTAAATGGAAAGAGAAAGAGCAAAGGAGAAAGAAAAAAAAAAAGGAGCGTTAGTGACAAAACAAACATCACCCACACCGTTTTATCATTTATCATAACCGCAACCATAAAAACATCATCAGATACGTTGACGATGGCAATAGCATATGTAGCACCCGAGTAATTTCATGAATTGCCATATGCACATACTATATCTGTGTTATAAAGTATATCCAGTTGAGGGAATATACAAAGGACATCCAGATCCAGCCACCCCCCTAAAACCCATCACCTCACACCATCGACCACCCACATTAGCTTACAACAGAAGCAGTATTCACAAGACAAATACAAACAAAGAGAGCATCATTGCCTAATGGCATGTGGATGGTTGCTGTATGCAAAAAGGATATTAGAAGAAACAGACGCAGACACAGCAAGACAGATTGAATAAAAGGATGCAAACAACAATGCCTGTCAAATTGTAAGTCCTTTTCTTTGCCATTATCAATATATTTTCTTCTTTACTTTTTTTTTTTTTGTCGACAATAAGCGGTTATGTCGTGGTGTCTTGCCGATATGTAATGATGGGGGTGCAAGGACGATCTTCTATAATATTCCATCCAACATAATCGCGTAATTCTTTGGAATATAATAATCTCGCGTAGCAAAAGCTATAAGGATTAGGGGTTGCACGCATTTTGTTTCCCTTATTCTTTCATGTTGTTTTCTTGTTCTTCCATTTTTGAATGTCCTTCCCAACAATTCTTAGAGGGTTTCTTATATTAATTTCCATAAATTTCATTTATCATCTTATTCCAAAGTGCACCAATATGGAGGGTGAGTCTTGGAGTAACTTCTGACACTAATGTCCTTATCAATATCACTTGAATGCACACTCTCTTTTGTGCTTGATGGTCATCTAGGGTTCCGTATTATGATGTACTCAACATAGTAACTGGCAAATTCAACAAAACTTTATGACTTTCGTTTGATGTTAGTTCAACAAAACCATCAAAGTCATAGAATTCGGAATATGCATAACAAAATCGTTCGATCAAAAGGACACTACCAAGGAGATTTATGCAACATTAAAATATAAGCAACTGTAAGAAGCAAGCATTGTAGTGAAAAATAAATATTGGTGGTGGGGGATTTGTCAATTTTTATTTTGATACATTTTAAACTAATTTTTCCAGGTCCGCAGTTCAAAAATATTGTAGGTCTCTATAGAAAAATTAAATAGATAGGTGAATTTTGATATGGCCTCTTTGAACCCAAGCAATAAGAAAAGTAGTAAGTGGTCTCCGTTAAGCTTAAATTTCATGGCGGTCAAAACCCCCTTGTAATGTTTTTTATCGGGAACCGTCACCAAATGGTATGACATTAAAACAAAAATGAATTTTTTGTTTTACCGCTTAGAAATTTTAGAGACTAGTAAGTTTTTGAAAGGAGGTATTGAGTTCCAAAGCCCTCACTAAGGGGTAACGCCTTTACTTGCCGGAGGAGCGAAGACTGGATATTTTTAGAAAGTTAGATGCCAGCAAGCATTTACGCAAGAGACTTTTAATGAAAGCATCTCTTTCGGGGAGTCCACGACCAGTACAAAGTTTGGGAACAAAAACAGGGGGGTTCACATTGACTAACTTACAGGATAATCAAATGACAGAGCTCTCCCTTAAAAATATAAAAATCATTTGAAAACCATCCGACCGATGTCAATCAGGCAATTTTGACAGTTCGTCGTCCGATAAGTTAGACAATGCGAACACCTCTAATGGGAGCACTGCAAAGTTTTTTATCGAAGGTTGAGGTAAGCTCGCCGGTGTCCAAGATCCTTCCCAAAGAAGCAACAGTTGTTAAAAAAACAAAAACAATTTAAAAGTATTTCATACACTTGTCCAAAGAGTTCCTTGAAAGGGAACTCCGCAGAATGGCCTTTGGGATTTGATACGGACAATATGGACCCAGAGAAAGAACTTTTCAAACAAGAGGAAGAACCTTGCGGAACTCACTAATGTCCAAAGAGCCCTCGAAGAGGAACATGCCAGACCTAAGAAAGAACCTTTCGGAACCTTGTGGAACTCACCAATGTCCAAAGAGACCTCGAAGAGGAACTCTAAGGAAAGCTCTTTGGGAATTTTAGCTAAACCCTGAATGTCTCTGGACAATACCCAGAGAAAGAATTTTTCGGAACTCACCTATAGTGTCCCCAGCACACAAACCAGAGGAAGAACTTTGCGGTACTCACACTTGTGTCCAAAGATCACATCGGAAGGCAGTCTAAGGAAAATTCAAAGATGACGACTTTCTTCACAATTTTTACCTCGTCATATAGAATTCTCAGGCAAGACTGAATGCAACCGCAACCGATTAACGTCCCTATTTTTGAAACCTTTTTTGACAAATACATGCGTTTCCCAACCACTTTCCGTACTTACATACATATATAAAATTTTACTCGCGAAATTCCACGTATATTAATAGATTCCCTGATGGTCAGTTGGTGGACCATTTGTTAAAGCTGTCTGCAGCCTGTCGGGGATTTTGTTTGTTTTGCCTTGGAGATTTGTAGATTTTTGTATTTAATGGTGATGGTAGCTTTGAAGAAGAAGTTTTCTTTGTACAGTCTTCGCAGTCATACATCCCCGGGAGGGTTGGTTTGGTTTGGTTGATTTTTTTTTTTGTTTTCCGCATTCCCTTTGGGATGAAGATGAATGGAAAATGTGTTAATACCGTCTGACAGGTGTAATATACAATTTTTCATTTTACCCAAAGAGGCGGGTAAGTTTCTGCGTCCAAAAGCAGTCTTTATACTTCCGTTTTGTATATTTATTTCTTTTACTGTGGAAAGATTCTCGCATTCATTTTTCAATTTTCTTCTTGTTCTTGCTTTCTTTTTTTTTTTTGAGGTTATATTTTTTTGTTTGTGTGTGATTCTGTCTGTCTGTTTTTCTATCTATCTATTTTTGTGTGTGTTTTTGTTTCCTTGGAAAGCAATTACAGCAAAATATGGATTTTTGCTTTTTTCCGGTCGATGAAAGATGAAGAAAATGAAGAAATAAAAAAAAAAAAGAATAAAAAGACAAACCAGGAAGGAAACAAGCTTCCTCTTCTTAGTTTCTAGAGAATAATAATATGTGACAGCATTTAAAGATTAATGGCTTTGATGGTTTGGCTGTGGTATTGCTTGCTTGAAAGTTTGTTTTGTGGGCGAGAGTGAGTGAAAGATGCTTTCAGTAAATAACCACAAATCATCACCTATTTACCTAGGTTTCATTTATCAAAAAATATATATATTAAGAATTTTTAGTTGTTTTGATTTTAAACTAAAATAGATTATCTGACGACTGACGGCTATATATTACAATAGTTGTGTTGAGGTATTTAATCCAGATTTTCAAATTAATAATTATATTTTTGTAAGAAATTAACGCCGTTTGCTGATATGGGCTACTTTTTTCTCTGTATAAACTTTCACATAAGATTGTATACCGAACATTGATATGCTGAAGTATCGTTTCAGTAAACGGCTCTTAAGTTGCTTAATAGAGTTTCTCAATCACTTTCGTACTGCGACTTCTTAAACAGATTGTAAAAAGAAATTTATTTTCGATAAAAAAAGTATTTAAATGTATTGGACCAAACGAAATAAAAATGGTGACAGTCCCGGTTTTGAACTCTAAGAATTTGATTAACTTGTCCATCTCGAATAATAGCATTTTACGATTCTAACGGCTTTATTTTATTTAAAAAAAAAATAAAAACTGTTCACCAGTTATTTTCTGTTTTATTCAGAAGTTAATTTTGTTTGAAAAGACTTAAAATTATAAAATAAACGCAATAAATAGTGTAGTCTGGGTTATTATTTTAAGTGGTGATGTCGAGGTCTAATATTCTCAAGATCCATGGTCCAGGACCGTTAGCTTTATGCAAGAAACATAAGTGAGCAAAGGCCCACATTTAGTACACTCGTTACAATAGGTAACTTAAAAATAAAATTGCAAAGAGAAAAATTAACAGAAACTGAATTTAAATAAAAATCACGTATACGCCACAGTGAACAACATCTGCTTTCCATTTAATAGCTGGCCCGTTGTAGGACAATATTACGTCGCTCGTAACAGATTTTTTTTTTGAGAACTATTAAAGCCAGGAAATTTTGGATATTTTTCTAAATGTCTTTCAAACTAATCAGTCAATTTTTTTTTTGGGAAAAATTATATGAACAATACTTTTCAAAATTATATAAAGAACCTGCTGTCAAATTTAAAACGCAATCGCTTGAGCCCGTATTGATATAAACGGAAATAACTAAAATTTATGGAAATTTTTTTTTTGTTATTTTTTAATAAAAGTTTCAAAATTGGGGCACAGACATATTTTGGTAAGATTTTCAAATTAAATTACGGGATTTTCGTCTTTCTAGATTAAGGATTTTCGGGATTTTGGGTTTTCGGGCTTCTGGGATTTCGAAATTCTCGGTTTTCTGGATTTTTTTTTCGGGATTTTGGGTTTTCGATATTTTGGGTCTTCGGGATTTTGGGTTTTCGGCATTCTGTCCGTCTCCCAAAAACGAAAATCAATATTGTTTTTCAAAAAAATCGAATACTTTTAGCTACACAAACAACATCGATAAATATTGGGTGATCAATATTGAGACCGTCAAAAATATCATTCCGAATTTCCGAAAAAATGAAGAAAAAGCTTTAACTTCCCATACTTAATTCTTGTGTCGAAAAATCCAAAATAGATTAGGTTTTGTTTTTTTCTTTCAAAATCGTGCCCATGCTGCATTTACGTGTACGTTGCACCCAGTTTTGGAGATTTAGTGTACAAGATTTAGCAATGGAAACAATTTTCTTTTTCCTGATGTCAAATAAATATAAATGGATACTTAAATTTTAAGTAAGATTATTATAGCAGAAAAAGTTTATTTTATATCTGGATTAAGGCGAGTAATCAGGAAAAAGAAAACCTTCGGCTACTTGAAAAAAGCAGGATTTCAAGCAGAAATAATCTATCTTTAAAGTTGATCAAAATAGTAGCAGCACATACCAGATGTATTTCTATTAAAATGTCTAAAAAAAAAACAAAATAAAAATCATAAAAAGTCGACTATAATTTAAGCGATTTTAAAACAAAAGTAAAATTTACTGTTTTTTTTCAATATTTTTAAGTGAATTGAAATACATACATAAATGTATTCAAAACTTTCGTTCATTCAATGTCTATGTAAAAATACTTATCATGACCATTATACTCATATGTACCCAACAATGTACGTATTCAACAGGAAAACCATAAAATCTCTTTAAAAAAAAAAAAAAAAACGTTTAATATCCATTCCAAATTCAGCTTTATGATGGCAAACTACTTATATGGCAGACATATTAAATTTTATGCATAAAAACCACAAATTGGCATAAAACTTTTAATGTGGTCCTTGGAATGGAATTTCTGTCAAACCATATCACAACCTCTAACCCCACTCAAAACTGACATAAATCTCTTCAATTAAAATTTACAAAAAAAAAAAAAAAACAAACCCTACCATAGTCTATAGTGGCAGTGGTTTTTTGTATTCTAGAACAGGCAGGACATTGACTTTTATATAAATTTTAAAGCTTCTATAAAGAGACACATTCATCTAGACTAGAGAGTAGTGTGTGTATCACAGAGAGTGTTATGTTGTGTGTAGGTGTATAAAATGTGTGTGTATTTGATTTTATATATTTATTTTTATGATCTCACTCCATTTAGCAGTTTATCTCTCTCTACTCTGCACCGCAATGTCCTCTAAAAATACCACAGAGACATAATTAATCCTTGATACTTGTCCGTCGTTGATGTTTTTTTTCCAAAATAAAAAAAAAAAAAAAAACTTTGAAAGGATAATTTTTTGTTGCACCAGCAGCGGCACCATAACTACATCCAGTGGGTGAAATAGAGAATTATATTTTTTTTTTATAATTCGTGTACACAGTGTTCCCTAGGGATACACTTCACTATATATGGCAGAATAAACTTCATGTATCTCTTCAACCATCAACCGACTATGCAGCACCCCTGAGCCACCGTTAATGAGATGTACACACAGCGTTCTTTAAAGTGTACACTGTACACATTGATAAAATGAAGACAACTTCATTTTGGCCGATCCTGCCTGAAACAAACTGAATGCAATGACGAAGCTCCTCTATGAGAATATGAGAAATTCTGGAGAGTGCTCCTGCTACTATCCTTGTTCCAAGCGAGAATTGTGTGTGGGTGATATGACGCCCCCATCATCATTAAGATTCACAAGGAAGAAAAAATAACGCTTTGCTTCGTTGAATGATAATAATAAAAGAATTCCTTTTTTTTTTTGCGAATAGTTTGTTGGTTCAGTTTTTATTTTTCATCCTTCAAAGGGTTGCGCGGGTAGATATATGGTGGACTGACTGAAACTGACTATACATGAGTTCATGAGGACCACTCTGTTCACACACACCTGATGGTGGCAAGAAGAGGATCCTAATAGCACTATGGTGCTAGTGAAGCCACTTGTGGATGTGATTACAATGAGGAGCGTATTGCAATTTGTATGCAATCTTTAGTGCATTGACTTGGCTTGGCATGATGCTTTGGTCCTTACGACCGGGCCAGCTCGGGCCGGAGAGAGACATAAAGCGCATATTTTTTTCTTGTGTTGCTGGCTATAAGAATGTGCTCTCCTTTTGATAAGGAATATGCATAATACCGTCAAGGTGGTGAAGATACATGAATGTATAGCAACAAGCACTTGGACCAAATGGCTTGCTCATTTGTGGTTCCATAGTTCCGTGTAAAACAATTTTACTATTATTATTATTTTTTTTTTTTTTTTTTTGTAGCTTCATCACATTTTGAGAGGCACTTCAAGAACTATTGTTGCACTAATGAAGTAGGTTAGTGGCAGTATACCTATCTGTGGTGAAAATACTGCATAGTAATTTGGTTTTCTTAAGTGGTGTTATACGTTGTTATGCGTTGCAAGGAGTGTGCTTGACACAGATTTCTAAATTGCATGTTAAATTGAATCTTCTTTGAAGACAAAATGAATCAATTAGTTAAAATCATTGTCCTTGACAAAAATATAGGACATTGTTTCTCAGTGTGGGAGTAGTTACAAACTACTTACATGATTTCCAATCTTAAATTACCAATATTCAAGGAATTTCAACTTAAATTTCATGTTGAATTAATTAGTGTTTCTAAAGTTTTGAAAACATATTTGCATTATTTCTTCCTACATCAACCATTATCAAGTCAAGTAGGTCCAAAATGGCAATCTTATTTGAACGAAATGAAACTGCTTTTGAAGTTTTTGACTTCGCTTTATGCAAAAAACTGCTATATTTACAAGAGTGTAAAATAGTTTTGCAATCAGAAACAAACAAAAAAAAAAGAACACATATATCCTTTCATATCAGATGAAATTTGAAATTTAAATCTTAAGAATACTTCAGCAGACGGTAAAGATCCCACACACAGCACAAATTTTCTCTCTATATCTCAATCTGACTATATGAGCGCAAAATAAAAGAGAAAAACTAGACTCTTGAGTGTGAAATAAAATATATATTGCAAGTTATGTGTTTGTATAGGAAAAAAAGCATATCAAACAATGAAAGATCCTTCAAAAAGTCCTTAAAAAGGAATTTTTGAACGCTAAAAACTCCCAAAGACATCAAAAAATCAGCTACATATATGTATAAAGCATAGAGTTTCAAAAAGAAAGAGAAAAAAACATCGCCCTTAAACTACAAAATAACAGAAAGAAACTTTCTTTTACCTCAAACTATTCCCTCTGTCTGCTATTTCCTGTACCATGAAAATCTAACAACGATTCTGAAGATCAAATGAAAGAAAAAAACTTACTAAATTTTTGTTTGTTACTTGGAAGTATAAACACATTTTCTATATGAGAAACATGTGTGCGATGGTGAATTTCTGTGTATGTGTGTGTTTTTTTTTTTTTTTTGTTTTGAAAGGATACAAAGTTTTCCATCTTGCCGACACAAACAATGGTTGCTTGTGGTACAGAGCAAATGGTGGCGGCATCGACGACGATGCGATGGTAGCAAGCTGAAACAGCAATGATGATGGTAAACATAGAGCAGCTACTAAAAATTCATAAATGCGGAACAACTAAGAGCATCACTCACAGTCGTCGACTAACAACAAATAATAATAATCAAACAAAAAATGTGTAGGTGAGTTTTCTTTAGAACAATAAACAGTCTGTCAAGAAACACAAGTAGCACAAAATTACTTAAAGAAATATTAAGGAACTCTAAAGTAGTAATGACATTCTTCTTTGAAACGGTTTTTCAGTTCATATTCAGTAGAAAAAAGGCGCAAATGAGCGGTCCGATAGAAAGAATTAAGAAGCTAAATTTATTCTTTAAATCTTCTTAAATCGGAATCATGTTATTCTTAAATACTTCCTTACTCCTTCTTAGAAACTTCTTCTTTAAGAGTTATCACATTTCTTAGGAAAACAAACAAAATATATTTTATTTTTATTATTTCTTTGTTTAGGTTTGGATGTATCTCCAATATTTTTGTGTTCCTTAACTGGAAACTTTTTTTTATCTGTGCCTACACGGGGATTCGTTGGTTGCAAAGAGTAGTCGATCTGGTGCTTTGGTGTCCATACGCTCCACGTTACCCAGTCATCTCAATCGCTGTATTTTTACCTTTTTGACAAGGTCTATGTGGCTGTTAAGTCCATACAGTTCATGGTTGTATCTTCTTCTCCATTCTCCATCGATGCACACTGGACCAGATATCGCTCGAAGAATCTTTCTCTCAAAGAAAACCAGCTGGTTTTCATCCGAAACTGATAGTTTCCATGCCTCTTCCCCTTGATTCTTTGACAGAGAAGGCTTTACTACATAAATGTTAATGCCTTCCAAGCCCAAGAAATAAACCTTTAGATTCGAGGAAAAGCATAAAATTTCGACTTGAGTATTAAGTCAAAAAGAGAATTTCTGCTCAGATTTTAACTGGAGTTGTATCATTATGGTCAGATGGCACCTAACTGTATATATTATCTCAGCTTCAACTGGTTGTTCGTCAGCTTTAGAACTCTTTTGTTTGTTCAGTATAAAATGTTGCATTTCTTTCTTACCATACTGTTTAAATAAGTGCATCTTCTGAAATATGCGTTTATTTCATTCAAAGTCAAAACCATTTTCGCAAAAAGACATTTATACATATACACAAGCAAAAAACAAATATAAGGGGAACGACTAGGTCGCAAATAATTGCTTTTGACTGAAAAAGTTTTAGGTTTTAATTTTGTAAAAAAAATATTTGCACAACAGCTCTTGCAAAAAACAAACAAGATTGGGCTTCTTTGAGCTCAAATATCTTGACTTTTGGAGGAATAATTTTTAAATTATTTCACTTATTTTCCATTTAATTCCAAATTCGTTTATAAAAAAACAATCTGGACCAGAAATGGGAAATGCACTGAAATTTATTAAAATAACTCGAAGTTAGTTAACTTTGAAACTAAATTGTATGTCTCACTTAAAACTGGTAACTGTAAAAAATATTCTGGCGGAAGAAATTGGGATAATAGAATACACGTCAAATACATAACCAGAAGACAAATGTAATTTTTTTTCCAAACACAAAATTTACCCCTTAAAAGTACTTATTTTGCAACTAAAAGAACAAAAAGAATCCTTCCACAGAATAGAGAACAAATAATCCTTGTCCTTATCCTTGTTCTGCAATTGCATTCCAGTTGTAATGTAAACTTTTTAATACCATAATATTTTTTGTATGTGCGTCTGTCGACGTTGACGTCGCCGTCGTAGTTTTTCCATCTTTTCTCGAGGTTTTTCTTTTTTTTTTTATTTTGACTGCAATCTGCACTCAGATGCTGATGCTGAGCACAAAACAGACTGACAACATGGTCTCAAAACTGATGTTACCATTACCACCGACTACAGAGACCGACCCAGGGCCAAGTTGTTATCATTGTTTTTTTGTTCTTATTGCTTGGTATTTGCACTTCTACCTCCTTATACCGTTTGTTTATTTAACAATAAATTATGAAAAAAGAAGAGATTCTAGGGCTAGGGCAAAAAAAAAGAAGGTACTTCGCAGATATTTTTATTTTGCAAGTTTTTCGTTGTATTTTTCGTTCATTTTTTTATTCACTGTTTGTTTGTTGATCTTAGACGTTTCTTATTTCTTCAACGACAAAGGAAAAAGGATGAACAAAAAAGTACAAAATGTCGGTAAAATAAATCAAAGTGGTGAAACCATTTCAACTGCGTATAACTCATTTTTTTATTTCTTGTCTTTTTATAAACAAATAAGACCAACTTGAGAATTCAGGTTTTTTGGAGACAAAAATATAAGTACGTGTTGTGAAGTTCTTCTACATGGGCTATGGACAAAAAAGTGAAAACCTTGGCACTCTCGAAAAGTGTCCTTGATGCCACATGCTTTCATCTTCTTTACACTTCATTTGGTGATATGATGATGGTGATGAAAATGGCGCTAAGGTAGAAGAAACTGCTTAAGTGAAGAGTAGAAAGTTTTGTGTGTCTTTTGCGAAAGAAAAACAAAAGTATTCATCTTACTCAGTTTTTTTTTGTTAATTTGTATGCCAAAAAAAAAAAATAAAGAACCAACAATGAAAAAACCAAGACCAATCATCATCAAGTCCTTTCGCAGCCAATGATCCATTCGGATGATGATAATCGACGGACAACGGAGAATTTTTCAAGTGGAAAAGTTTTTGAATGCGAAAGAAAGTTTTATTTGTTTGTTGTTGTTGCTGGCCGATATGGTTGTTTTTTTGTGAAAAAAAGTCGTTTCTATTTTGTATGAATATTTTTATTGTTACTAACCTGTGGCTGAAATGATGGGAATTTTCAAAGGCGCCAGAGGAAAATTATTCAAATTTAAATATAATGGTTTTAGTTGATATAACTTCAACATCATCGGTGTAGATGTGTGCGGTAATATTAGCAATTCGAAGACTTATTGACTCAAGGACTTTATTGAATTTTGATTTTAATTTTGTCTTGAATCAATAATAAAAAAAAAAAGTCAAGGTTATTTTTGATGGATACAATAATTTTAAGTTTGAATGGGTCTAGGATGTTTTTATGGGCAGAATTATTCATTGTGTTTTTTAGTAAAGATAAACAAATTGGAGAGTTATGTGCGGAATTATTAATGAAAAAGGACTAACTTTGACAACAAAGGGACTTCTTACTCATTTTGCTGGTGAGGATTTTTTTTGTCAACATGTCCAAAACATTTGAAAGGTTCTAAGTGAATTTTAAGAATTAAAGCTGTATCTTAAATTTATTAATGGTAAACAAATGGGTTACTTCATTTCATAGATAAAGATTAGTTGCTTATCCATCTAAATAAAATACGGGACTAATAAATACGAACTTGCTCATCTACATATACCATCCCGTTTCAGCGTGAACCACGTATCTAAATTTTGTTCAGTTTAAAAAAAAAAAATCTAGTTTTTCTCGAAATTCATTTATTGAATTGAATAAAAAGAAATCGAATTACCTGTGAAACATATTAATTGAGGTTATTTCACCATTTATACTTCTTCATCTTCCTAACTCATAGTTTTCCAGCGATGTCTAATGTCAAGCAAAATCTTTTAAAAAAAATGTAGCAATGACGTTCAAGCAAAAATGGGACGATATGTATTATTCACTAATCTTAGATTGAAAGTGTAAGATTTTATGTCCCTTTTATTTTGGCGGACACTTCGTGGCGGAATCAAAAAAATTTAATTATTGTAGCCAATTAAATGCTATTTTATTTATCTTAAATAGATAAAAAAAAGTTTTTTTAATTAGTATCCAAATTTGTAGCCTTTTAAATACTTTTAAGTGACAAAAACTTCGATTTTGTAGCTACAATAGTTTTTAAGCTATTTAAAACTCCGCTAAAACAAGACTGAAGTTAGCGAACGAAAGTAAGAAAATTGTAGCTTTCTATATATTATATTTTTGCGCAAAAAATAATTTTGTAGCTCCCATGGTTCATTTTCTATTCAAATTTTCAATTATAAAAGGGTAGGTACACACTTCCGGTCCGCTTTTTGAGCAACAAATTAGGATTAAAAAAGCTACAATTACTGAGATTACAATTTTTTGATTCCGCCACCAAGTTTCGCCAAAGTAAGGGACGTTAAGATGTTGGTGGTGCAAGGAACTAAGTCCACATCAGAGGGACTTTAGTAAAATGGCCTTAGTTGAGTGGGAAATAAATTTATCAGTGGATTTAGTTCCCTGGACTTATTTCCCTGCACCTCTTTTGGTTTTACGATTTATTTACCATTAAAATGGATACAAATAAATAAAAAAAAAATATTTGTTCAATTTTTTATTAAATTTTTGTTGATATATTATTTTTTTTTAATTTAATAATATTGACTATATAAAATATCTGTTACCAATATAATCTTTATCGACCGATTTTATAACATCTCATAAAAAATCTTCATACATTGCTCTTCCATTACCTTAACACAGAATGTTCCTTAAATTTAATTTTTATCAAAATCAAACTATGTATTAAGAAAAGGTATCTTAAACTTTTTAATTTCTTCCATAAGCTTCAAAAATCTTGTTATACTTTGAAGATTCTTCCGAGAAAATCCCTGTGTTGTTCTAAGATTGGAAAAAAGGAAAAGTTTTACCTTAAAAAAATCCTAATTTTTAATAATATTCATACCTAATTGAATTTTCTGCAACAATATCAGTAAAGTATATAAGTATATATTTTTTTCTTCTAGGAATTCAATAAGAATATGTACACTGAAAAATGAAATCATAAAAACTATGACAATAAAACCCCTACCTTTCTCATCAAATTTCCATTTACAAAGCAATTTGCAATTTTTATAACCCCAAAATTGATGTAGGCTATCACATTTTGGGTGATATGGCATCTTAACGAAAAAAAAAAAACAAATCAACCCGTAAAATTCATCCTTTTCATATAAAACAAAAGAAAAAAAAAACGAAACGAAACGAGACAAAACAAAGCCAAAAGGTCTTCTTCTTGTATAAGGTACATAAAGATATTATACAAAAGCTTCCTATATATTATAACCCATTGTATTCTATTTCAGCTAATCGCGCGAAAGCCTTATACCTTTTAATAAATTATCCCTTATCAAAATATTTTTTTTTCTTTTCTCTTCTTTATTATTATTTTAGACACCCTCTCTCTGACCTCATCTATTTAACTCTTTTCAAGGAACATCCATAGAGAGTAACCCCATCATCATCATCATCAGATCAGAGTCAGGACCTTCGTGCGTTGCATGCCGCATGTCTTCCTCCAAAGAGCCAGACAGAACTAATTAATATTAGTGAATGATGACGATGATCCTGGCGCGAGATGTTTTCTCTGTGTGTCCTTATCGAATGAATGGGCTTAAAATTCAAATATTAATCCTTTTGTTTGTCGAAGCACTAACATCATTAGAAGTACAACGAAACCAACACCAACGCCCACTTTCCTTTCCAAAAGAAATATGAGCCCAAAAAAAAAAAAAAATAATAACGCCAAAAGCAAGGCGAAAAGATAAACAAACCGTGGTTTTCAGAAGAAAAGTGATAAAAAAATTTGTTTTTCGAAAAAATCCCATAACTTTTTTTTCTTTTTTTCAACTTTTAAAGCTAAGGAATGAAAAATAAAAATATAAAACACCCACTTACAAAAGAGTTCTTTTTTGCCTCTGCTAGTGTGCTATCCGCCAGAGCCAGTAGGAAAGGATTATCCCTTGAAATTCTTCATTCTCACACAATGTCTTCATTAGAAACTGTAGGTTGATGAATCGGACGGGCTTAAGCGGGAAAATACTAGCGTTGCAGGGGCCTTAGACCATTTTTTATTTATGAAATTCACGTTTTTGATGTCTCAGATATGCGTTTGAAACTTGGAAAAAAATCCCAAATTTGCTTTCGTCATAAGGAGGTTATTGATAACCCTTAACTGATAACATGAATTAGGAAAACATAGGAGTAAATCTCTAGTTTTATGATACTACATTCCCTAAAAAAGTATAACAGTTTGTTTTACTTCAATAATTGAAGATAAGATGTCACCTAAACCAGACTCAAATCAATTGGATTTCATACAAAGTTTAACAGTTTTTTATTATAATACAGAGTACAAAAAAGGTGATAATAAGTTGTACGAGTTGCTTCTTTCATTTCTAGTCAGATATAGCGAAGAAAAAGGGAGAATTGTGTGTACGATTTCACTGATCTACTGGTATACTGTTATACAAAAAGATCCCTAAGACACATTCTTCTATCTAAGTCTGTAAAATGGATATAAAAACTGAAAATGCCTTTATACCGTTATACTGTTATGCTGTTATACTGTTAGACTGTTATACTGTTATACTGTTATAAAATTCTACAAAAACGCGTAATTTTAATTTGAAGTATGTGGTTTTTAGTACTTTTGACTGCACCCATTTTTCTCTGTAAATACAAGATATCTTTCAAATTAACATAGAATTTTCACATCAACCAGATTTCACAACAAGATTACGCAGTCTCGTTGATCCGTACTAGATTTTGTTTGACATTTCCGTTTGTTTCGCTGCTAAAACATGGTATAACTGTTATACAAAAGAGAACAATGCGTTATAAATGTGTCTCCGCTAGCAAAATCAAGTAGATTTTGTAGGAGATTTCGTCGTAATCTAGATTACAAACAAGATTTCGAATACTGAAAATGTATTAGAAAGTAGTAGATTTTGATGAGATTTCGTACTTTTTTCACAAAATCTAGATTATGAATCGGTTTGAAAGCTTTACCATTTTTACTAGTGATGGCCCAGTTAGCAACATACATTGTTCTCCATATAATCCGGCACTGATCTGTCGTGCACCATAAAGTCCCTGAATAAAAGGTATACTGACTTGACTTCCCACAGTTAACGTCAACGTTATTGTGTAAGGATATCCGGTTTGTTATGATTGCGCGCACACGGTCAATGTTCATAACTTTAAAGCGACGTCGACGACAACGACGACGTCAACGTCGAAACAAAATAAGTCCTTTCATTGAAGTGTTGATTTAGGAGCCAGCATTTGAATCGACAGAAAACCAGAAAGAAGATTTTTTTTTACAAAAAAGACGAAGCGTTCAAAAGTATATTCTAGTAATGTGTATGTGTGTGTGTGTGGTATTGTATTTGTATAGATGTTGCGAGAAAATCCCTTTTTGTTAACAGAAAATTTTATATTTAGAAAACTTATTAAGGATGCGGATGATGTTTTCATTTCATTTCGTCAAGTTACTTGGAAAATTGCAGGTGTTAAGCAAGCAGAAGAAACGCGGATCTAGTGCTGGTTAGTCAGCATCCTCCGCCTAATGAGGTTGAGGTTATATATAGCATCTATGTGATTTTGTATATGTACCTACAGGGAGAGGCTCTTTTTAATGCTGTATGTGATTGTGTGGCATGTTTGCCGTAGGGATTTCGCGTTTGGGGTTTCACCCAGAAGTCCTTTCACACAACGATGTGTTTGTTTGTAATGTTGTCTGGGTGGTAAGCTTCACGAAATGAATAAGGCAGAGTAGGTATGTATGTATAGTGAGATACAGAAATGAATGGATGTAAGGATTGCAAGCTACAGTGGTCTCCATTAAAGTGATTAATTTGTAGGGTTTCTACTTTTTCTGCTGTGTTTGATGAGCACCTAGCAATAACATGTTGTAGGTATACCTCCCTGCCTAAAGTTGGTTTATATTTGTGTTTGTTTGTGGATTTTTTTTTTGTTTTAGACATTTAAAAGAAATTTTTTTTTTGTAAATAAAAAATATCTTTTATATGAATTTAGTTTAGGAGAAATTATTTCTAGCGCTTTTATTTTTTTTTTTATTTGAAACAAAAACATGTTGGTTTTGGTGCGGAATTGTAGAATTTATATTTTTTTTTGTAACGTAAAGGATTTTCTTTTATGTAGAAATTTATTTACATTGAAAAAGGTATTCATTGCGTTTCCTTTTTATATTTTTGCACTAAAGTGAAGTTAAACTTGCTCTGTTCAAAGGCGGCCTGAAAGGAATTGTAATATTTTTGTTTTGAGAACTGAGGTTAGAGGAATAGGTCTTGAATTTGGTTTTCTTTTTGTAACTCTTGAATTCAAAGGTCATCAATCCTGAGGGTGTATGCTGTGGTAAAATATTGCCTGCTTTTGAATATTTGCATATTCAGGTTTAGGTTGTTTAATTAAAAAGTAAAAAAAAAAACAACATATAGTAAAGTTTTTTCTACTTATTTTAAATTAATTTTTATTTTTTCTATAGATGAGTAAAGACTTTTTATAATTTTAGTATGTATTTTTTTAAGCTTGATTTTGTTATGGAAACACGTCTGATTGAGGATTACTGTATTGTGTGATTCATATTATTTGTCAATTCTTACATTGAAACAAAAACAAAAAACCATTACAAATTTCGATTTTAAAGTGGTTGTTGTTCTGAAAAATAGTTGTGCGTTTTAACTTTTAAAGTAAAGGTGGGCTTAGTTTAAAATTTTATTTTTTTTTTTTTTTTGTAATTTAGTTTGCCAATTTAGGATTTGAAGTCGTTGCTGCTCTGAACAAAGATTTTTCTTACACATTTTGGGTTGAGGATGGGCTAGAAAAATAACATTGGTTTTCCTGAGAAATCCTTGGACACACGAATCACAAATTGTAAGGCGTGTGACACAGCAACAACATTTCTTGTCATATTTTGTTTACTTTTCTCTTAATAAAATATCTAAAAGCCTTAACCACTTAATATAATCAGCTGTCTATTTGTTCAGTGAAATTTCTTGAACCTCTTTTATTACTTCGCAATTTCTTAATATTCCAGATTGTAAATTTTTGAAAGAAAAATAATGGACTTCGTATTAAATATGAAATAAAATTTTATTACGATTGCAGTAAGTCTTTGTTTGAATGGAATTGATTGATTTATATGGCCTTTATGAAAGTTATTTGATTTTCAGTTCAAAAAACGCCATGCAACAGGTGAGTTTCTTACTATCCTTTATTGATCCATTGATCTGACAATTCAGCACACCATTTACCACCATGTTAAACTTTCTCAAAGTCATCATTAATTCAAAGTTTTTAACATTAGCATTCTATTTCTAAAACAAAACAAAATTAATGTTCACTCTGGCGTATGAGTGATATTTGTTTTCTTTGAATATAAATAATAATTTCTTGGAAAACGTCTGTTAAACAAAAATCCTTTGTTATGATGTATTCAAATAATACTCCTCGTTAGCACTTTAGCACGATTCCAAGAATCGAAGTATATATACACACAAATTGTTTAGTACCAAAAAGAAATAAGAGTATTTACAGTAGACGAAGAAATAAATTTCCTACAGCTATAGTCTACAATTATTATTTCATCTCATTTTCTCTAACAAAGTCATATGAAAATTTGCATATTACATTAATGTTAAAAACCTGTTGGCATAGCTTCAAGGCCAACTTCCATAATATTCCCTAATTAGTTTATGTTTCCCTTTTGCATTTACCATTTTAGTGTATACCTACTTTGTGTTCCCTCTCATTATATGTATTGTTAGTAGATATACTCGTAGTTTTTCGTAGTAATGCCCTCACATATTGTTTTCTGTTAAATTTTAAAGGATGCCTCTCATCAGTAGAGACTAAATGATGCCTTTTTCCACATAAAACGTGCAATGAGAGGCAAACACACATCATGTACATATACGCAATATACCGTTGTCGTACGGTTTTTTGCCTTAGAGGTTTCACATAGGTGCTTATATGTGACGTTATAGGCCCCCGTTCGCACAAAATAGAGTTATAGAGAAATTGTCAGCTCCTTTATAGATATTAAGCCAAAAGCATAACCATTTGAAGCAACTCCCATATAAACAAATAATGACGTTTACCCAGGAATTGTTGTCCTTCAAAGCAAGAGGATAATTTCATTAATTTTCCTCAGTTTTACACAGACATATAAGTCCTACGATTGTGTCTCACTTGTAATGAATGTTAGGTTTTTTTTTTGTTTAAGTTCAAAAAGAAGAGAAAAGACATTAATGTGCGTAAATTAAGTCAAATTTGTGTTGAATTCTTTCGGTAATTAGTGGAAATTAATTATCCTTGAGCATAAGAAGTTGTGAATATGTATGAGACACAACAAGAAAGTTTTTTTTTTTTGTTTTTGTTATTCTTTTTCTGAACTTCTACTTTGTCTTCTGTGTTTTTCTCTTTCACAGCCAGCAGTGATAAGGTGCGGGAAAACTTTCTTACTGTTCAAATGTTTATGTGTGAAAATTCAAACTAAATATAAGTGTGTGTGGCTGTGATATGCACAATGTGTGTGTGAGTAATAAATAATATCGAGGAGAAAATATAATTTTACTACAAAAATAAATTTGATTACATTAACAAAGTTGCGGGCATAAATAAACGCTCAGTTATGTTGTGCCTACATAATAATTATAGCAGTAAATAGTGGGTGGTGGGTTACCGACCGAGAGCATTTATATTTGGCGCGTGGTAATTATATTAATTAACCACGAATGAAATGGAATGAGAACAATGAAAAAGAATCAGGTGGTTGGTTTATTTTTCGAGATGAGTTTTTTATATAAGTGTCTCTTGTATTTTTGTTGTTTTTTTGTTCATAATTGTGTTTTTTTTTTATTTTATTTTTATTACAAGTAATTTAACACGAATGTTAATTTTGCAGATGAATACATTTTGATAAACATATTTATGTGAGTAATTGGCTGTCAAAATGTTCTTTTTGTTTCCTTAATTTTTAAATGCCCGAGTATAGTGAATTTATTCGCGAAATAAATTAATCGATTTTCGATGGAATGGTATAGATAATGGTTTTTAGTTTTAATTTAAAGTAAATCTATATGAAATACAGCATTAATCATAATCATGCTGTAGAGCAAGTAAGGTTGAATTAGTAGAATTACTTATCTACATTATATTGTTTACCCCAAATTATACCTTGTGCTGTTGCCAGAAATGATCTAGGTACATAAAAGTATCAGGTTTTTGGGGTTCTGGTGTAAGGAAACTAAATTATTAGAAATGTTTTGATTTTTTGACAGATTTATAAAAAATTATTTTGTTGAAAACGTTTAGGCTAAAAATATTAATAAGCTCCTGACTGATTTGAAGCCTAAGAAGCTCTTTTATTTTTGCAGCTGTCAAGAAAAGATTGGTCAAACTCATTTTCCATATTAGTCTTTCACCTCTTTCACCTTCGTTTTTTTTTTTTTATTGGTTTTCTATTGAGGGTTTCAATCTTACTAAGCTTTTTAAACAGTTGAAAGCCATCAAAAACCATCGCTGAAATAGGATTGAAGTTAAAAAAATAATAGATTATGACTAAGTGTTTCTAAAAATATAGAGAAGGTTTGAAAGGGTAACCGCCATCAATATTTCTCGGTTTCGTCGAAAGTTTAATATTTACATTATGATTTATTGTATGTTTTTTTAATTAAATGCCGACTTTTCGTTTGCGTTTCTAATTGTATGGCCAGCCTAAATTGAAGTCTATTACATATTTATTTTTTTTTTCTAGCTTATTATTTTACTAACTATTCAAAGTGTAGTCTAGATAATGGACTATTAGTCAAACCACTTGTCAATCTCAAGAAATTTCTTTAGAAAAAGTTAGCCACTCTTACATTATTATGAGATTGTCGTTTCTAATTCTATGACCACCACTGTATATAGTACAGGGAAAGTGTTAGGCATTGGGGAAATACATTTTCTAGAAGTCACTATTACACTTTTCAAAATGTTTCCTCTTCAATGAGTTTCCACTTTTTTATCGCTTATTATCTTGAAACAATCGGTAAACTAATAATTTTCAAACAAAATAATCATATTTGTAACAAGTAATTGCAGGTCATATTTATCACAAACAAAACATTTAAACAAACATTAATTTTCGTATTTAATTTTAAAACGAACTTTTTATATTTGAATAAATTATGAAACAAGTTTGAAAATTTCCACTGATAATAATGTACTTTCCAACAAAATAACTCATTCAGCAACAACAACAAAATAATTACATCAATTTTACCGTAATTTTTTTTAACATGATATACAACATATACTTATACAAGTATGTATGTATGTATTTATAAAATGTGGTGTAAAATTACACTGAAAGATCGCGTTAACCCTTTACTCCTCTCTTTCATTACCAAACTAAAACGAACGAGGAAAACAAAAGAGTTATTACATGACATCAAAAAGGACTTTGCTCTCGTATTAAGGTTATCTCCCATGATGTCGCTGTTGGCATGGCAGCAGCGTATGCATTAAAATTAATGTCACAATTATTGTGAATTAAAACAACAGAATGCTCGCAGTTCCCCAGACAACACAACTACTATAAACCCCGGCCCACACTTTGGGTGATGTACATTATAATGAATCCTGCTCGGTTCGTTGAGGAGACTTTGTCGTGTGTACTCTTCTAATCGCATGCGAGTAGCTATCGGCGAAAATATATTTTTTTTTTTATTATTTAATTTTATTCTGACAACGATGAGAAAAACGAAAAAAAAACATGGTGGAGAGTGGGCGAATGAACGAGGGAGCATCACTGGATGAAAGATTGTTGAACGCTGAATGCAAGGATGTTGAGTGTCGGAAGGAAGGTAATTGAAAATTATATCTCTCAGGAAATTTCACACAAAGCAAAGCATAAAGTAAAGTTGTGTCCTGGAGTTTCCTTTTTAGAGACAAATACGAGTAGGTATAAGTATAATGCCTGTTTTTGTATTTTTTTTTTTTTTTTATTTTTCTCAAAGTCGTAAAGTAGATGCGTGGATATTTTAAAAAGACACTTAGCCGCGATGAGCCTTATAGGGAAAAGGATACATTTAAAAATTATGACATTAAATACAATAAATTGTCAAATTTGTGCAAATATCATTACAACTGTAATTGAAGTAAGCTGTTTGTTCTTTTCTGCTGCTTGAAAATAGTCGTTAATTTTATATGATTTAATTTCAACAAACATTGAAAATAATTTTCAAGCTAACAATTAAGCCAGTTGTCAATAATAACCAACCGTTTAGGAGGTTATTATTGGTGAGAATTGTCTCCAAAAAATATTTAAATACAATAGAAATACCTACAATATGTTGCAGGTATTTCTTTGTTGTTGTTGTTGTTGTCCAAGTTCTATATTTTTATGAGGCGAGAAATCCACACTTTAATTATTTTTATTTGAACCTAGTTGAGGTAACACGAAAATTTAAACCCAATATTTTGAAACCCGAAAAAGTTCTAAAAAATCAATGGTCTTTTTTATTGTTTGTCAAAATAAAAAAAAGGGTTTTTTTTTTAAAATAATTTCTATTTCCATGACACTTAAATCAAACTTCCACCCAAAATATAGTACGGGGGTTAGCTTTATACAGAAAGGTAATTTTTTTTCAAATCTGAAAGTAGAGTAGTCGAAATGCCAACCGAAAATCGCCTATTGGTTTTAAAAAAAATCGATCTATTGGTTTTAGAGAGTTTTAAAGACTAAAGCTGTAAAAAACATATACCTATTTCTTCACCACAAAATAGTACTCAACATTTCAAAAAGTAAATATATACTAGAAAACTGAATTTATAAGCCAATGCTTTGAGATTCAAATACACTTTGAAAGTTTAAGAAACATAAGTGAACACTGAGCATTAAAAAAGATGAACAGAAATCGAATTCATGCCTTCCTGTGAATTCTTATGTACACAATCTGTAATTATTACGATGGATTATGAAGATTTTTAGTTTCTTGGATTTCGTTATTTTAAAAATCATAATATTAATTCGTAAACACGATTCCTATTTCTCCCTTTTTAACTTACTTAATAACGAGCAACCGATTTTAATAATTTCAGCCTTCCTCCTAAAATTCAGTTGTTATATAATGTATCTTCGGTAAAATTTTTACCGCTCGGCGGTACGAGTCATTCTCATTGGAACATTCAAACTAAAAATCCAAATTTGTGATATCCTGGTTTTCCGGAACCTACAGTTCTTGCATTTGCTGATCTAATTATTATCTTCAGCCTAAAAGAAGTGATCATATTACAAATTTCCAAAGGAAAATGTCTAATGTTTTTTTTCTGCATTTCATGAATTTTTATAACAAAACTGCAAGTATAGCAAAAAAAACAATATTGGGAAAGTCTATATAATCATTTTACCTACCCGGTGTACAGAAAAGTACAATTTGCTTTTTGGGTCGCATAATAAAATACCGACGTTCTTAAAATTTGTCGGTATGAATAGAAAATTTCGGTAAAGCCTTGTTAACAAAGCTAAACAAATTTTTAGATGTCTACCAGCAGGATGCAACTGTATTTTTCTGTTCCTTATATTTTTTTAATTTCACTTCATAAGATTTCAATCTGTTAATACCAATGGCAAAAACTTCCTTTAGGACTTCATTTTTAGAAGAAATAATGCTTTTTGTAATTGCATTTAACCAATGTTAATATCTTTGGTTGCTTAGATTTTATTTTTTCAATGTTTTCCTTGTCCTATATAGATAATATCGATTATATTTGCCTTAATTTGTGTCTTCTGTCTTACTTACCAAACTAATAATATCAATATTTAATAACCTTTACCTTTCCAAAAACATCATTTTATTCAAACAAAGCCAAACTCAATAGCCCAAAATTAATTCATTGTCGTCTTCTTATCCTTGTGGTTGTGATGTTTATTCGCACTGGTAAAATTAAAGCCTTTCACCGCTTCCTCAAGGATTATATCAATTACACTAGCAAAATTATTGTAGAAAATAAAGCACCAAAGCACAACATGAATGTTTAGTCTGTTTGTGTATTTTGCTGTCCTGTGTGCTGCGCTGAACACACAAAGATAAAACATTGTTCATTCTAAGTTCCAGCAGCAGAGGTTTATGTTCTTCATTAGCATTTTTGTTTGTATACATATATCCAAGGTTAAGAGTTAAGTTTTCAACAAGGTCATATAGTCTCATTTGTGTATGTATGTTTGTATATTTCCATCAGAGACCAGAGACTAGGCAATTAGACTAAGTCAAGGTAAGCAACATTTATTGCTTTTATCCATCTTAAATATTTCTCCTGGTACCTACCTGGAAGATGGTTTTGTTGTGTTTTGTTTAATGTAAGTAGATATGTGTGTTTGTATTTATGTATATCCTGAGGAAAAAGAGCTTCAATGATTTAAAAAGCATATTATAGTGATTCACTGTGGGAAACTTTTTGAAATATTAAATTCTCTAAAACAAAAATTAAGGAATCTCTAATTGTGGTCCACTTTTTTTGTCGATATTTTAAAAATACCAAGAGATACAAATAATGACCCAAACTGAACTCATTTTCAAATCTACTACTATAACTCAATTATGCCTGACCTTCTGAAAGAATTTATTTTATTTTGTTCAAAATTAATTGACCTAACTTCTGCCAAATTATTTTTTCTTTCCTTTACCCTAGTTAAAATACACATCACGTTCATGAAATAATAAACAACCATACATATATAACCTATACGTAGGCAATAACGCTTGGCCACTTTTCGTCCTTAATTGAAAATTAGACCATTCCACATTATTATGTGCTTCCTGAAATACAAATAGGTATCACCATACATGTACAGACATTCAATCTTTGTACCACATATTCCCTTGAAGATTTGCTGGTTCAGCATAATGTATAGAGGTTAGGTACATACATACATACATATAGAGAAAGACTTATATCCTTTTGGAAGCATTTGCTTAAGAAAAATCATAAATAAGTAGGGAAAGACGGAGGGAAATCCGATAACTAGGATATATATAGAAAATGTTCCCGTTACCCAATTAGCTATATGCTATGTGCATATATATGTATGTGGAAGTATGATTTTCTTGTTGTTATTATTGTTAGTGTAGTTTTTAGTGTAGGTACTATTTTTTTTTTTTTTTTTGTTCTTCTACACTACTGCTCCACTCATCCTTAATTACATACACGTGAATGGTTTCATCTCTCATTCAGCTAACTATTTTATATCCAGGTTGATCCTTAATGAGCGAACATACTCCATACCGTCACTTCTATAAGAGTATACCAGTACATGAACGAGTATATGGATGTTCTGGCAATTGTGAAGTGCAACGATGCTGAAACCCAACGTTTTCCAGACACTCAGTCTCATGAAGATATGGCAGACACGTACTTTTGGTTCCAATACCAACAAGAACTTAGGTATAGATATAAGCCAGGAGATTAAAAAAAAAAAATACAAGGAAATAAGCATCATTCGTTCGTTGACATTTTTCAGTGATGGAAGAAATTATGGTTTTGTTCATAATTTTTTAGTCTCCTGTCTGCTTTCGGTCTGAGGCAAATGGGCATTACAACATTTGGTTCAAAAATGAGGTTTTTGACAGATTATGAATTCTAAAAATCTATTACTCATGAGTTACATAACTTGAAATATTTCACTTTTTCACAAATTTATTCAGTCAGTTTTTTTTTAACCTTAAAAAACCCATAAGTTTTTGAAAGTTTATTTGGGTGGTTAAATTGACTTTAAAAATCAGTAAATAAGGGGAAAATATAACTTACTGCGTCAAATGATTGAAAAAATAAGCTAAGTATAATAATTGTTGTTCTTAATTGAAATTTGCCCTTAAAACAAGGTTTTAAATGCGAAGAATATTAAACTTTCAAGTAACCAATCCAACTTTGCAGGAAGTAGGTATACGAAACAACATGGAGTCATCGCGGCTCCGGCTCCTTCTTCGAATTTTGTATTCAACTATTTCATGATCTTCTGAAACAAAATCATATCCCTCTGGGGAATGAGAGAAAAAAAGGGATTTTTTTTTCCAGAGCACATACTTAGGTACACCTCCTTTGACGAAGACGGCTAAAGCTAAAGCTTCCCTATATCCTAGTAAGTTTATTCCTTGTTCTCAAATGCTTCCCTCTCTACTATGAAAATACACACAATACAAAGTCTGAAATAAAGAAACAATTCTTTAGAAAACGAACAAATGACTGGGAAGAAGAATAGAAAGTAGATGGAGAGAAGAGGAGGACTCACTGCAAAAAAAGAAGGAGGATGAGAAAGATAACTGAAAAACAAAATTGAAATTGTCCGGGGTTAATTGAAATTCTTCAACTTTCTCAATTAAACTTTTTTTTTATCTTTCGCAATTTTTATTTTTACTTTTTTTTGTATTTTACTTTTATTTTTTCTTAAAAACTCTCAAAGACCATGATGATGATGATGACGACGATGATGATGCGATGCTGCTAGCGCCTGTTATCGCTTTCTCATGGTTTGTAAAAGTTTTCGAACATAATCCTGGTGAACAATTTAGGTAGCCATAGTTATTGTTAACTTTATGGGAATTCCATAATTTGTTCTAGAATTTTTTTTTTCTTCTTAGCTACACTTTTCTAGGAAACACTCTTTTCAAAGAAGTTTTATTTTTTTTCTGTTTGTGAGTTCGACGTATTTTTGCTCCTGATTCATTATATTTGAGTGGAAATAGTTTCAATCGCTTCCGTGGACACTAATAGCGTCAGTCTTTTGTTGCTACACGAAAGGATAAACTTTTATCCACCGAAATTATTTTTGTTGAAAAATGTCTATGGCAAGTGATGGCGGCGCGGAGGTGGTGGCCGACGGGCGGCGGCGGCGTGGGCTTTTACTTTATCAAGAAGCGCAGAATAGCGCACTCCTTTGGGTAAACACCTTTGTTCAATTGAATTATGCTTCTGCCCCTCACATTGGCATCAACAGAGTGCCGCATGACAGGATAAATCTTTATAAAATCAATTTAACTCGTTCCTTCACACAATCGTTCATTCAGCTGGAGGAAAATTAATAAATAAATTCCCGCCAGTCAGCCAAACCACATCACATTGTTGGTTGCCGGATGGTAATTGAATAACGTTGATGTAAAGTTTTACATTGGAAAAAGGCAGATTTATGCCTGTCATATACTTGCAGACAGTGGGGTTTAAAAAAATAAATAAAACGAAGATTAACAACCCAGTGACCGACAATTTTTACTTATGGTGACATTTTAGTATTTTAACGCTTTTCTAAGGTTTCCGGAAGCTATTTATATGCATCAAATTGCAGCCGGCCGCCATCTTGGATATTTGTAATTTGATTGTTATCTTTGGACACAATTATCTTAGAATTTCAAATAGTATCAAATTCTTAGGCGTTAAGGGTCCAACGAATCCGGGTGCTTCTGCTTGGCGTTTACCGTTGATTAACTATATACTTTGTACGCAGCCAGACTTTGTTAAAACTAACTGTCTTCTGTAGTAGCCAACTCAGAGACACAATACTGATATCTTTAATTGTGTGTTGCATAGAGTGATTATCAATGAAGCATCCCTACCAATAAGCAATATAACTTTCCAAAATTTAAAGGAAATTGGTTTTTCACAAAAACAGAAAAGGTTTAAATTTTGTTTTTTTTAAATAAGTATTTTTGAAACGGGTTCTAATATATAATCATCCTACTTAAAATATTTCACTATTTATACACATACATATACAGACATACAGGAAGGATTACCTTACAAGTTGCAAGCTATATCGACAAACAACTCTAAATGCGTTCTCTTACTATCGTCCTCTACTGTAGCATCAACATTTACCTCTTGGCTTGTTCGCGTCTTCAAACTTCTTATAACACCGACAAACCATACAGTCTTCATTCTGGTCTTTGAATATCCAATGCCAGTCTAAATAAATGCACTAAAGGACCTTAACAATGCTTCTATAACATCTTTCCTACTTTTCTATACTTTCTTTGTCGTCGCGTCGCGTCGTCGCCCGTCGGTCGTCGCATCCGATCCATTGGATTTTCCATCTTGCGGCGCATTTACCAACTTCTTCCAACTGTAATAAGCAAGAGTAAGTAAATCTGATTATCCTTGCCCGACAGACAACGCGCTAGAAGCTCTCTGCACTAAAGCATCATCCTGTGCATCGTGCATACATGAAAGGATCAGAAAATTTTCTTTAGATAACTCAACGTCTATTCACAATCAATGGCAGAAATTGAAAAATCAAAAAAAAAAAAGAAAAAAATTGAAAAAAGTTGAATGAAAATTGTTGCAATGATGTCCTTTTTATCCTCTAGAGCCATATAATACACAAGGACAATGCAAGTTAAAAGTTAAAGGGATTTCCATCACCATCGGGTTTTGTTAGAGCTTCTTATGGTTTATAAACGTTTAATTAAATTCCTTTAGCCAATATGTGACTCTACTGCGTGAGAACTCTACTACGAGAGTGTATAGTAAGCAGAGACCAAAAACTTTATCCTTTGGAGGATATATTTATGTAGTTGATCCTTAAACCAACACAGGACGCAAAACCGAACGGACACACATAATTAATCACATTTCGCCATAGAGAAATTATTCCAAAGTTAGCACGATTCCGTTGGAGTTTCACTATAAAAGTAAGACACCAGGAGTGAGAGGGGGATATAAATGGAGAGAGGGGGGAGGGGGGGAAGCTGGGTGTAGTGTATGTGTGTGTTTGAGAGAGAGAGAGATGAATAATGAAATTAGGGTTTTCCTGTTGATGATTCCTCTTAGTGTTGTGCGGTCGAGGTCCTTTACTGTGATTAGTTATTTCGAACCCATCTTTCTGATGTGAATAATTGTAGTGTTGGACATAAATAACAAAACTGTGTTTCGGACTGATGTGATAGCCAGAAAATGTTGTCCGACATTAATCATTGATTATACCCGAGAGAGGTTAACCATGGAAAAGGATTTTGAGGTTTTCATAGATAAATACTAAAACTTATAAGGTCTGAGAAGTTTTAGTTTGTCTATACCTATACAACCTACCTACCATTTATGTATTTAAGTTCATTCACCAACAACAGAGCAAATGAAATCTCTAACCTACCAACACCATCAAATGAAGGCAAAACTTATAAATTGCATGAAATAGGCATTTAGGTGCGAATGTTTAGTGTTGATTTCGATATAGATGAGTTAAAATATGCTGGTCCTTGCTAGTACTATATATTGGCTTCATTCTATTTTCTGATTACAAAAGGACAAGGAGGTAAATAATGGCATTTTGAGAAAGGTATATTTGGGGGAAGAACATTAAACTTAATGGCAAATTGAATTGGAATTCGATTTTGTAGAGTGTGGTTAAATTGGTTAATAAATTTTAAGAAGTATAGAAAATAGCTAGAGGCTGGTATAATTTAAGGAACTCTAAATTTCAAAATTTGAATACAGCAACTAATGGGCATAATAATTGTCTAACCTTCTGAAAAGGTAGGTACTTTTAAGTTTAATATATTGCATGACCTTATTGTTATCCTTCGTTTTGGGTGAGAACAACACCATGAGAGATTAAACCATAGAATGTTGAGGAATATCGGGAATCAAATTCAATTTTTTTAATAATAAAATGATTATTAAATCAGGATTTATTTGTTTCAATAGTTTCCATAGAATTCAGATATCACGGTATTTCAATTGAAAATACAGAATTAAATGCTCTGTTAAGTGGTAAGTGTACATATATGCCAAGTTTTGTGACCCAAACCAATGCCAACAAGATTCTTAGTCAACAGTACTTACCTACTCATATATAAGTAATTATTGCTTATATTAATTTGAATTCAAAATATAGAAAAGGACACATTTCTGGCTTTTAATACAGGAATAAGTTTGTATTGTAAGTGTTGCTGTTGTTTTATTTAGAAAAATTACCCGACGTGAGATAGGCCCAAATTTAACACAGTATTAAATGAAACGAAGACCAAAGTTTGAACAATTTTCAATATCTTCAGATAAATTGAGAGAAAAACATGGGGCGGGCCCCATTTTGCATTTTGCCACCCGGGCCTTTTACTTCCAGTCCGACCCTGCATCAATCTACTCATTCTCATTCGTCATTATCTTTTTATAAATTTTAACTACTGCTGCGCAAGTTACATTTAAATAACGTTGGGCATTACAACCATTCAGTACAATTTTTTAAAATCGGTTCATGCTCGTAAGTTACTCTCCATTGGCTTTAAAATTCCGCTCTAAAAACTTTCCAACCAAATATTGAATGTTATCCTTTTAACCATTCAACTTTTCTTTGATCCTTGAATTAACATCAAAGACAGACGAAACACCTCAACAAGAGTCCTTCCTATATCTTTCATACTCCGGATTCACCAAAAATCATCACTCTTGCATGCACTTTTTGTTATGCACTTCAGTCTGATTGCACTTATCCGCCTATTCACCAAACTTATTACCATTCCAAGTTGTTTTATTCAAAGCTCAGATACCAAAATGAATTTCAATTACACCTTCCATAAAGTCTCCACTTCTTAAAGTATTTCTTGTCTATCTCTTGCAACGTAACGAGTTCCATTTTTTTTTTTTTTGTCTTGTTGGTAAGTACTTTACTTTCCCATAACCATCATCATCAGAAAGCATGAGCTTGAGCAGTTCTGATGGATGATTGGAGATGCAGTCTTAGATTTTATTTCATGAAATCTTGACATCGTCATCGTCGTTGTTGATATTGGCGTTGTTGGTTGCTATATTGGAAAGCAATGGCATATCCTCCATGTTATGTTGGTCGTCGTCGTCGTCGTCGATGGATGGATCACCCTTTATCCAAGCAGAAGCAGTAGCAGCATCCAAAAGCATGATGCGATGCCCTTGAAAGAGACGAAAGATGCGATGTGGTGTTGAATTGAGGTATAGAATGAGTGGGGAGTTTATTTTTTTCTATTACTTTTTCTTCCAGAAAATGGCAATTGCATTCTGTCAATGTCGTCGGAGGTCTATCGAGGAATAAATTGAAATTATTCCACCCATAGCCATATCGTCTAAGCAGACGTATTTCCAGACATATCCTTCAATACGTTTTTATATCATGTTACTTCGTATATAGTCGATGCTACTGAGGACGCAGACATCGTTGTTGAAGTTCAATCCACTGAAGCAATCAAAAATTGCATAACGTGGTGTAAGGAATTTCAATGCACACGTCGATTGGTTTTCTCATCTCTAGGTTTTAATATCTGACACTGACTTCGTAAAGGTATACATACTGTTGTTTCTGCTTTTCATGTTTGATTGAGAGTCGAATTATTGTTATGGTTTTCATCTTTTGGAAATATGTCTGTCTATGTTTTTTGCAAAAGACAGATTAAAAACCATCCCAAGTAGCTATTAGCTTGTTCCTTCTTTAAGTCATTCGAATTCTTCAATTACCTGTTTAGAGTTCACCTTATCATGAACTTTTTCTCAATTGATGAGTTAGTGTAAATTGATCCTTAAAGTATGTCACTTTGATTCCTCATTTTGTGTCAAAGGGATCAAAGAAATGCTTTTTGAACTTCCTAAGAATAAACAACAGCCCCTAGTTTGGAAACAATTTTAAAAGCAATACTTGAATGGTCGTCACAAGACGATTACTTGCCACACACTTGGCCTACCACTTCGAATTGCATTCGAACTTTTATAGTCGAATAGGTATACATTTGTATGTACATCTTGTTCGGTGTGGTGAAAAGAAGAAATCAAATTACTTTGAAAATTGAGAATATCCTTCACTTGATACCCGTATGTCCTATTCAATTGTGTTTTTACATGAGTGTGCCGTAAGTTCTGCACGTTGTCCATGAAGGCCTGTCGGGAATTTCAATTTCATTAGGTATGTCCTGGTCCTGACTGAGAATAATAAAAAAGAAAACAAAAAAAAGGACATGCGAGCATGTGACGTTCCACACACCCACTTAGAATTGAGTGAAAAAAAAATTTCCTGGACCACGACCGATGTATGGACCGGAAATCGATGAACTCGATATGTGACTGGAAACATTTATTTTGTTTTTTCCCGCCACATTCGTCCTTAAGAGGAGAGTGAGAGCTCTTTGGTCGAACAAGGAACCTCTTCGCCACAAAGGATAACCCCCATGTTACCGAAAGCTATACGCAGACAAAAGTGAACATATTTGGCGACCGTTTAGTTGAAGTTCAATGCTATATGGAAAAACCATTGCGACAAATCGCTCGGTAATAAATAATTGGCTGCAGTTAAAGTAGCAAGGAGTGAAATTATACAATTCCATTCATTTGAATTTGATGAATGGTTGGACGGAAAGGCGTTTAGACGGATATAGCCAGAATCTCACAACGAACCACTTTATCATTGGTAAAAGAACTATGGCCATCATATTGGGTTTTAAAAGATTGACGGAGTACGAAAACAAGTTAGATCATTCGGTTCTGCTAACAACTTTTTGTGGAAAAAAGCTTGCTTGATTGTAGTTCATAAGGATTTTTTACGTGTAAAAACACGCGTCGTATTTCAATAGTGAATTAGGTACCGTTAAAGATAGAATGCAATATTTTATGAATGGTTTGGCATGCATATTGTAAGTTACCAACGATAGTAGGTACAATTTAGTTCAGTATTGGTTCTTAAGTTTTCGGAATTTTTTTTTCTATGATTCTATTAGGTTATGAGCGCTAGGTGAAAACTGCCCTTATGATAAGCAAGCAAAAGTGTAAAAAAGTAGCACTTCACTTTACATGGCCACGACATATGAATTCCTTGTATATTCGGTCAGGTTAACATGAACATAAAGGTGCAACTACTGTGAGGGTGGGACTATTATAAAAACCTATTATCTTTAACCAAATCTACCTTAGTAATATAAGTACATATCATTTAAGTATTTATTCTATGGGCCTAGCATTTTTCCCTTTGCGTTAGATCTATATATTAAATATCACTATGGTCAGTATGCACCGAGCGCTTTATAACCTTTGAAGCTTATAAAACCTATTCAACAGAGAATAATAGTGTCTTATGAGTGGCCCAAACACTTATTTAGTCTTTATTATGAGCGCTGACTCTGATTAAAATCCTAAGTCAATGTATACATTCGATAGTATATATTTTCCATTTTCCATTTTGTTGTAATCATGTGAGAGATGACAAAGGAAAAAACGTCTCACAACAAATAAAAATCCGGACTGGAAATATTATAAATCACGACTTATTCAAAAAATTATTCAAATTGTAATGAGAAAGCATTTTACGTTACGTTACATCATGTACGTTTGTCCTTGCTATTAAAAATAACCCTGAATGATGCCAAAAGCTATTCAACAACCAAACCATCCACCTAAACAATTTTATGGTTCAGAGATCAGCTAAAACTCACAAGCTTTTAGGCGCATGCCGAAAACATGAAAAGCACTCATATTTCATTTGGTTTTCGTTAAAGTTGCGTTCACATTCTATTTTAGAAAATTATTGCTGTTTTTTGACAGCAAAAAGTTGTGAATTTGAGTTTATCAAAATCGAGGTAATCAAGATATGTTTTCCAAGCAATTTATAAAATTATAGAAATTACAAATTGCATACACTGCCTGAAAATAGTGTGTGTGCTATATACTTCAAAATTAATCGCTCTATTTATTTCTTCTGAAAAAAACAAGAGAACAAAATGGAGAACTAAATGTCTGGAAATAAATAAAATCCAAACATAAGTTGTCTCAGAAGCAACATTTACTACATGACACATTTCTGGCAATCATTTAAGGCTTGTTCAAACCAAAGTGCGACAGAGAGTCACGACAGTGTGACAAAAACTTTTATATGAATACAGAAAAACAGAAAACAAGGTATTCTCATTAGATTTTTGGCAGGTTTATTGTGACATCATAATTATCTTTCTCATGGGCAGTTCACCGTCAGAAATGGATTAGAGATATTGAAAAATTATAAAAAAAAAAATATGTGTAGACCGCCCCTCAGAATAATCAACACAAAGCTCATTTTCCAAACACTCCCTTTAAATACGAGTCTCGAACTATTATCACAATACAATCCTGTTATCTCTTTCTAACACATTAACTTTCTCCAATCTGTTTTGCGGGCATCCTTTTTCCTCAAGTCGCCATTTTGTTTTACTGCACTTGGAAAAAAAATTGAACAAGCCGGCGGTCGACTTTTCTTCAGCTTTGTCCGCGAAAATTTTCCAAATCATCAGAAAAAGTTAACTTTTTGTGTTTAAAGTGAAGAAGAAATAAAAAAAAATATTATTAATTTGTTAGTTCGACGAATTGGATATTTAACTTGAAGGTAATTAAAATATAAAACAAACCAAATTTGCTCCAAACTTTTTTAGTTGCAAATTGTGTGCATTTTTTTCTCCGGCCGAAACGACGCCATCTTTTTTTCCGTAGTGCGTGGTTGAAAAGAAGATAATTTTCTACAAATTTTAATCAAATAACGGATCTAATTTAAATTTAACAAAAAAAAAATGTGCATTTTCGTTGTATTTTTACAAAATAAAGAATGCTTCGCTTTTCGAATTTTCACTGTAAATAAAACACAAAATAATAATTCATTGAAAGTTCGACTACGCTTTTCTAGCAAAATAAAAAAAAAAAAACAAAAAAAGTTTCCATTTATTCCTCTGTCGCTTACACGAACATCTTTTATTGATTTTATTTGATTCACTAGAGCTAGAGCTACTACCGGAACACGTTACGCCGTCCTCGTCGTATCGGCTACCGCCCAGTGTTTTGTGTGCGTTGCGTTTACTTCTTCGGGCTCATTAAAAACTCCTACCTAGGATTCCGCATCCGCGCTACGTCTACGTTCGCGAGAATTCATCATCATCCTAAGCTTCAAGAAATTCTGATTTATAAAATCAATTAAAATTGCTCCGACCAACCATACGCCTGAGTCTGATTCAGACGAAAAAATGCCGGGCGCTGGCACATTCAAGTTATTCATTGGGAATCTCGATGAGAAGACGCAAGCTGGCGAGCTGCGTCCGCTGTTCGAGAAATACGGTACCGTCGTCGAATGCGATGTCGTGAAGAATTATGGGTTCGTGCATATGGAATCGGAGCAACAGGGTCGCGACGCAATACAGAATCTAAACGGTTACGTGTTGCACGACAATCCGATCAAAGTGGAGGCGGCCAAGAGTCGTCGTGCTCCCAACACACCAACAACTAAGATCTTTGTTGGCAATTTGACGGACAAGACCCGAGCACCGGAGGTGCGAGAATTATTTCAGAAATATGGTACGGTCGTGGAGTGTGACATTGTGCGAAACTATGGGTTCGTACATTTGGATAGTGTCGGCGACATTCAAGAAGTTATTAAAGAATTGAATGGACGTGTGGTCGATGGACAGCCGTTGAAGGTGCAAGTGTCGACGAGTCGCGTGCGGCCAAAGCCGGGCATGGGCGATCCGGAGCAATGTTATCGTTGCGGACGATCTGGACATTGGTCGAAAGAGTGTCCACGATTGTTTGGCGGCGGCGGAGGCGGAGACCGCGGCGGTTATCGAGATCGGATGTACGGACGTGACCCCTACCCACCACCGCCACCACCACCGCCATTCCTACGCGACAGGATTATGGATGGCTTTAGGGTAACATTCAATTTTTTTTGTTTCATTATAAATTTTATATAAAAAAAACATGGATTTTATTAAATAAAATTACTTTAGGTAGGTATCGTAAGTTTATTAAGATTTTAAACGTAAACATAAATACTTTTAACTTGATTTTTATAAACCAAACCAAATTATTTTATTCAAACAAATACCTACAAGATTCGTCGTTTGTATTTTCAATTTGTAGACTAGCATCTTAAAAAAATAATTTACCAATCAATAAACTTTAAGCCACCTATGCTAAGTAACTTGGTAACTGTTAGTGCAAAACAAAAAAAAAACTAGACTTTCCCCAAACCAAACAAAGGTGGTGGAACTTATCGGAAAGTCTAAATAAATATTTGAAAAGTAACTTTACTCTGGAATAAAATAAAAAAAAAGAAGAATTTTGATAATGTAATGCTAACACCAAAATCCGTGTAAATTTAAAGCGGTTTAAAATTCACGAAGAACGAACACCGTACCTTCACCGAATGAGTAATGAATACCAATTTCGATATGGGTGTCATAGTCGGACACTGCCTCTCAACTCAGCAGTTGAAAAAAAATCTCGACTTTACCAAATTCACCTTCATGTTCAACAAAACAGATTCAGTTGCCGCAGAGATCCGAGTGTGTCCTTACGTTGTCTCATTGAATCATCATTGAACTCGTCAATAGAAATGTCGGATACCTATGTTTCGATAATTGTTTCCTGACAGCGACCTATAAAACGGACACGACAGAAAATGTAGCCGAACTTCTCACTGCACTCACCTCACCGAACTTTTGACCTCATTCGTTGACGGAATGGACACTACGTTTTCTATGGGTTGGCCCTTTATTTCATTTGAAGCACTTTAGAGTCGTTTGCTGAAACGAAACTTAAGCATTTAAGTTCAACATAAAGTCTTATGTAACAGTTAACGCAGAGAAAAAACTAGCCCATAAGCGCTTATGTTTAACATAAATATTTTTAAAGTATCGTATCAGCAACCGTTCTGTAAGTAGTTCAAAAAGGACAAATGGAATTGGTCGATGCAACGAAAGGCATGGTCTGTAATCGACATCTAGGTAGTGAAATTAGGGGTTTTGCAAGATCCGAACGTATTTTAAAACACTTTTCCAAGCAAGGAGAAGTTTGTTTACATCCAAAACATATTTGATGAGCTTAAACATTTTTTTCTTTTCAAAAAGATCTTCTAAAATCTCAGCCTGCTGAAAAACTTAAAAACGTTTTTAAACGCAAGTTTTTCGAGTCTAAGCTTTCATATTTGTGTACTATTACATGGGAATTTAAACCATTTTTGAACAAAATATCATGGCGATATTATATTAATCTTTAACGATTGCACGAAAGGATTGGCGATTGATCTATAATTAGTCCAATTTATTAAAAGTGAAAAACGTTGAGATTGGTTTTAAAGCCAATAAGTTGATTGCAAAGAAAATAAGAGCTAGGTACTACAGTAGAAACAGAAATTTTAAAGTTTGAGCTCAAACTCCGCAAACTAATTATTAGTGAAGTTTCTAAAATAGAAGGTGTATGGTCTTGTAACGAACTTATTATACAATATTTTTTTAATTTTTTAGTGGAATTTTATTTTGAAAAATAGTGAACGATACCAACAATTTACTATTAAACTTGAGCATCAAGTTTCCAATTATTTTTCTCTAATTGTCCCTTTTAACCGACTTCTTGTATCGCTGATATTGCGATAATAGACATAAGACAAATTTTATTGCACTAATAGAAAGATGTCGTTTTTGTCTTTAGACATTTTAAATCAAAAATTATGAAAATTTCGCTTAGATCACTCCAATACTTAAGTGACCAATTTGGTACATAATTTGGTTTATAAAAAGATAATTATCAGTTGAATATGTTTTTTAAGCTTTTACTCATTTAAAATTCAAATTTACACGCTTTAGTCACTAACAAAACAAGCACACACAAAACAAAAATACAATATTTAAAAGGTTTAGTTTTTATTAAACACTGACAATTTATGCCTTTTAATTGTTATAATTTTGTCACACTTAACAAACGAAACATTTTAATTACCGCCCCTTGTACAGAGCGCCGATTCATTCAAATCGAAATTGTTGTTTGAACAGGATTATGACTACTATGAGAGACGTTTCGATGATAGCCGTGATCTTTTCGAGAGGCGCTATCAAAGCTCGCGCATGCGTGATTTCCCACCACCACCACTATCACGACGCGAACCAATGCCATTGCCGCCAACACTGAGTGGTAGTTTGAGAGGAAGCAGCATATCTCGTGGATACGATTCGATGTTCAGCCGTAGATCACCACCACCACCAACCAGAAGCAGCAATGGATTGGGTCGTTATGGGTAAGTGTTACATATTACTTCTTATTTTCCAGGGAATGTCAATAATTTTTTTTGTTTCTTTAATTTTTATAGAAGCTATGAAGATTTTAGTCGAGATTCATTTGACGATCGCATGTTGTCGCGTGGAATAAGAGGTCCGTCACCTCCTGGCCGTCGCTATGCACCGTACTGAGACGAATTTTATTCAGAGGTCGACTGTGCAACAAGTGGGGAATTTCGAAGTAGGCCACTACCGTACAGCACCATCAAGAATACCTACTCGCACTCAAAAACTTCGAAATACCGGACTGGATATATTTAGGGAGACAACAAACAAAAAAGAAGACGCATCAGAATTAATCTTAAAAGAAAAATAGTTTATAAAAATACAAAATGCTATTTTTATTTAGTGTTAATGGTAATAATATAAAAAAAAAACACAATTTTCCAAAACTAAACAACAACACAAAAAGAAGAAACAATACCACTCATAACATAATGTTCAAGTATTCAAAATTACCTTGAGAAAAATGTATTAAATTTTTTTATAAGGTCTGTATAAATGGTAGTATCCTGACCCAAATGATTATGTTGTTCTCTGTAGATCCTGCCATTGATTTCTTAAGTTAATTATTTTTTTCAATATTTTTTAAAATTAAATTAAAATATTATTTTTCTTTTTTTTTTATTTTCAAGATTCAATATCACATTGAATTTAAAAGAAAATAAATGTAATTGTACTGTGTTTACACAAAAAAATTGTATTTATGCAAATATATATTACACGGAAAAATAATTATTATTGTGTGTGTATTTTCAAGATTATTATTGTAAAAGAATCGTAAGAAAACTAAACAAAATATTTAGTGTATAATAAAGGAGTAAGGTCATTTAATGATTCGCCTAATTAATTTCATTTCTTTGACGTGTTTATATCTTGACTGAAAAGGTAAAGTATTTTGAGTTTGTTTTTAACGAAAAATGTAAAGTTTTGTCGTCAGTAACATTCTTGAATAACTACCGATAAGAAAAAATAATTGAAAATGGTTCAGCAAAAGGTAATAGATGGAGGGATGTAGCCAGCACGTAACTTGAAACAATTGGCTTGGGTCGATACAATCGAGCATTGATAGTCACTCTTATTGCAATCAATTGATAGTTGATAAATATTGAAGTTTGGTACTTTAAATCCTAAATATTTTAAAAGTTTATCAACTTTACTTTTAATACTAAGATTTCGATTTTCCATTTTTATCAACTATCAATTGATAGTTGACCTTCGCAATAATGGTGAGTATCTAACTAAAATAACTGACTGCATTAAAAACATTGATTTCTGAATCACAAGATGCCATTGCTCAATTGTTTCAAATTCACTGGATTTTATTAAGCTACGTGGGACACCAGGTCCATTTTTTTCGTATGAAGCATCCGAACCTAGAACAATGTGTACTATGTGTAAAGAAAAACGTATAAAATAGAGAACCACTAAGATTACTGAGCGCTCAAAGATTTCAGAAACGTGATCTGTGAAAAGATCACATCTAATTTAATGCACAAAAGAGAAGAAAAATTGATTTCAAGTTTTTTTGCCCATATTAAGGCCCCAGGCCACATACGTGTGACATACAGTGACCGTTCAAATATTCATACTGAGCCCTATTCCGAGTTTCACGTGAACAAGATTCCACCCGAAAAACATCCATTGTTCCTATTGTGAATTTTGGGCGAGAAGTTGTTGAACATTTTTCCTAGCGGAACTCACTATAGGACTGATTAAGAAAAACTTAATTTAATTAAACAAAATAATAATGAAACCAATTGACCTCTGTGATCAATGATCTATAAATTTGCAATTTGGTTAGACTGAGATGACTAGTTCGTTGTTACGGTACGAGTTATTTCGGGAGCGCTATGCTACATTTGGTTTGTTTCCTTTTCCTGAAAAAAATCTGATGGAATAAAAAACCACGGGGGATTCCCTATGGGGACGAATAGTCTTCAATCTTTTTATTTCATTGTGCAAATTATTATTAACAAGAGAAGACTCAACGCCCTTCTTGTGTGTATGCAGTTTTACTGTCAAAATATAAGTATTGAGTAGTTTATACCTAGCCTCTTACTATAAATCATTTTATTGAAGTAATAGTACAGCTCTAATCTTTTTTCTTGATAATTTATAAACAGCAAATGTTGTAGTTGATACATTAAACAAAGTACATATTTTCTAATGGAACTATTGCGTTTAAGGTAAGTTTACTGATAAAGAGTTTTAGGTCTTTGGTTTTCATATCAATTGTTTTGATTAACAACAATCGCAGAAACATTCCATGGGCTTATCATTTTATGAACAAAACTAAATTCATAAAATTATAACCTAAATGAGTCTCTGTGGTTATGATATTTATTAATCTTATCATTTCACAAAAAAACAACATTCAGAAGCGTGAAGAAAGTAATAAAAATACATATACGAAACCTATGCATGAATATTGTAAAACTTTTATTATTAATATTTAACATTTAAAAAAAAAAAAAAAAACTTTTCACGTGTTCAATAATTTAAGAATATTAACAAAAAATAGGTCTCAACCACCGCATTTTTGGAATAGGGATTCATCACATTTTATGCTGCTACAAGTTCCTTCAATTGTCCATTTTCGTACATTTTCTTGACATCAGTGCCTCCGCCAATGAATTTACCATCAACAAAACAACGAGGGACCTAGAATTCACAAGAAAAAAAAATACAAATAGAACCATCACAAAGTGAATAGTCATAAGGTTTTACCAAATAAAAAAGGTCTAAAATTAAAAATGTGAATCATTTCACATCACAGAATGAAAGCCAGACACAATAACAAATTATTATTATGGAATAATAATAAGTTAACTCGTATTTGCTTATCTTCCAACAATATGAAAATGTAGATATTCCATTTTCATGACACTGATAAAAGTCAATAATTTTTGCAATGAACTTACACTTCGTGCTCCAGTCAACTCGCCAAGGACATCTTGAATTTCATCGCAATCATTTCGAGATTCTAATTCTATCACGTGCATTGGAACGTTAAGTTTCTTGAATTGCTGTGAATTACGAAAGAAGTTGTAGTAATTTTTTATACAGGAACGATTTGTGTAAAATAGAAACCTCTTTGGCCATGGTGCAGTATGGACAATATGTCTTGGAGAATATCACAACCTTGTTTGATTGGATTTGACTGCGAACAAACTGTGCTGTGGGGCTTGCCATATCTACAGACTTCTTTGAAAGTGAACCAACGACTGAGCCCATTTTAACACTTTACGTTTTGATCGAGCTCGAAGGCACAGAAATTTCACAAAGTAATGGGTGGGGTGGCAACAGAGACAGGGGGCTAAATAGAGAAGATAATAATGTTGTGGAGGTGTTTTTTTTTTTTAATTTCTGGTTTTGTGCGAGATTTGCAGTCTGGAGAAATCGCAAGGCGAGAATCTTTTTTGGTGAGAAAAAGCACAATGACGAGAGATTTTGCAAAAGAGAGGTTAAACAGAAATATGCAAAAGTCAAATTTTTATCTGTCATTTTAAATTTGACATCAACAAAGTGCAAAGCTCAAACATTTTGAAGCTATAAGGGTGCGTGCCGAGAATCAAACCAAAATAAAATTTTATTTTATTTTAATATTATGGAGTTGATTTAACAAGTATACGCCCCAGTGACCTCAATAGATTATTATATACATACACATGAAGTTTTTTGGATTCGATGGTTTTAACATTAGCACAAAAAGGCATATACACACGTCAAAATCTCATCAAACATGGGAGTGTATTTGTGGAAATGACACACGTATATGCAATACCAACGTGCATGCTTGAAGAAAAATCAAAAATTTTAGATTCTTTCTCAATCACTCTCTCATGCTTGATCAGATTTTGACCTGTGCATTTGCCGCTAAAGGAATTATTTTTGGTCCTTTTTGACAGTCAAATAATCGTCCTTTCATGACGCTGATGTTGGTATCGTCATGCTATTTTGTATTCACGTAAAACTCATTTTCCACTAATTGCAAGCACATTTGGTGACGGCTAACGCCATTGCATTTTTCGCGTTTCGAAAACGGACATAGTTTTAAATTAATTTATGGCAAACGATTTAAAGATATTTTTTAATGCAGCAAAAGAGACTAATATCAAGAAAACTCAACTACTGCGGCGAAAGTAATTGCCTTTTTCCATAAATATCAAAAAATATCTTTATAATCGACCTAATCATGAATTCTATTCGCATCGTAGTTTTGTTACGAATCCCGCTAATATAAACGCAGATGATAATAATAACAATTTGTATTCGAGTTTCCATTACGATGGATTGTGATGGTTGTTTTTTCCGGATTCTTACAAATCTTTGATACGAATGGATTCATTTGAATTTCCTATTGTAAGTTTCATATGAATAAGATTCCACACGAAGACTTTCATTTCACTTTTCATCTATTGTGAATTCCGGGCGAAAAGTTGTTCAGGTTTCAAAAACTTTTCTTATATCTTATTTTTTTTTTTGAAATACAAGCAATTGTAAGCTTCTTTTTTTCACTTAAATTTTGGAGATAAACAAGAAAGAAATCTGACGGAAATGAAAATTTTATTCGGGCCTTAGGAGCTTTTGATATTCCGGGAGAGCAAAAATATTTCACATGAGCAAAAAATTTCGGACAAAACTTATTATATGTCCGTTTTTTTTTTTTGTTCTTCTAGTAAAATTGGGTTTAAATTAAGCTCGACTCACAACTCGGCTCATGTGCAAGAACTGAGATAAGTATGCGGGGCATGTCCCCTGCTTGGGATCACAATAGGATTTAAGGGTTTTTCCGTCATAATTCTTAAACAAAAGAAATTGCGCAAAGTCGAGTTGTCGTGAACAAAATTATTTCACATGAGCAAATATTTTTGGGCGAAACTCACTATTAATCTGTTTATCTTTGTTCGTCCAGTAAAATTGAGTTGAAATGTCTTGAAATAATTTGGCAATATGGAACCCACACACAAAAGGAGCTTTAGATCCAAATTGATTTTGAACTTTATTTGTGAAAAGCTTAATATTGCACAATTCTCCCGAAATAACTTGCTCATGTGCGCGCTAATTTCAGAAGCAAATCTCGTTCATTCTTGCGCTACTATATTTTTTATTTCTTAGTTTGGTTCAAGTATTCGCTACTTAACTTTATTAAATATTTTCAGTTTGTGTAAAGGAGCTAATCCATAGAATCCGTCGCGTGCGTTACGTAGATGTTTCCAACTTAAAGCTCGATAAAATAAACACGTTCTTATGAGAAGCTACCCATCCATAGTCAAGGACGTGACCCAACTTTCAACTTCATCGCCAACGGATTCGTTGACGGTACGGACCCGACAGATTCTATGGGTTAGCCCCTTAAGTCATCTTACACTACACTCTGTCCCACACAATGATTGTGAGTACATATCTTCTGGGAAAGGTTTTTACATGCGGTAAACGTTTGTAATACGCTGCAACCAAACTGAGATGCAAACGTCCTATTTTCTCTGTTACCGAAAATCTTTGTAGGACAGGTTATAGCCATATTTTTGTGAAAAAAAGTAGAGCGAAGGCTTTACACAAACACGATTTGAAGTCAACCTAACTCCAAAGCTGTTTTTTTATGTACGTTCCACAATTTCAAATCGTTGCAAAGAATTTATTTGAACTGCATTTTACTAAGGAAAAATCATCATTTTGTTGTTAAACCAAGCAGCAGCACGTTAGCTCAATTCACGGCTGTCACCAGCTAGTTGTGACCCTTGCTTAAGTTCAAATAACATTTGTCTCACTGACTGAATTATGATAAAGAGGAATTGTGAATTTTTTAAGGGCGAAAATCAAATCAATAATTAATTGTTTCACTTACCACTCCAGTTTTATTTGGTCCTCATTTCCTCAGTCCACGATCCAGAATATTAAAAAAAAAAAATGAATTCAACAACCGCCATGTTCTTTTTTTTCAAAAATTAATTTTTTGCTTTGTTTTATTTCATATATTTCTTTTTATCTCTTTCTGCAGACACACATATACACAAGAGCTGGCTGATTTGATGAAATCTAGTATATATTACTTATTTTTTGTCTTATTTGTGAATTGAGTTTAATGGTTTTTTTTTTTATACTTGTACACTTAAAAATTTACATTCTAATGGCGGGCAAAAAATGGGATAGAAAGGAAAAAAATGTTTCCATTTCAACTCCAATATAGTTTTCTTTTTTCTTTTTTAATTTTCAACTTGAAAACAAAAATGACATTGCCAACAAACTTAATTTTAAAAAAACCTCAAGTTTCTTAAAATTTCAAACTAAATCCTGGCCCCATCGCCAATTGACGCTGATCAATGCCAGCATTTAGCACGAATCCCGTATTGCTTGCTGATGCCTTTTTACTTCCCGAAACGATGCCCGAAGTTACACCTGAAGATTTTGTCGTGATAATGTCATCTTGACCCAATTGTTTGAATTGCGAACCACCGGAGGGAGGTTTAGGGGATGAGGCCAAAGCTTTGCGAGCTCCTAGCTCACTTTTTGCTGGCCATGTGGGAAACATTGAAGGATCAATGGGCAGTGGTAGCTCCTTGAAGTAGGGGTGGTTGAGAGCTTGCTCGGCATTCAGTCTTTGCTTGGGATCGTAGGTAAGCAGGGCTTGCAAAAGTGATATTCCAGTGTCTGTGGTTCTCTTCATGAATCTTTTGCGCAGGTTAGACACTGGATACTCTGTGAATTGTGAATTCTGGCTAAGAAGGTTCTTGACGGCGGGAAGGTCTTTGTATCCGGGCCAGATCTTCTCATTTGGTGTTCCAAGTTCCTGCAAAAAAAAAAAAAATAATGATTAATAAAAATATACGATCTTAAAAATATTTAAGAGAAAATACCTTGAATATCCTATTGAGCTGATCTATCTCCGATTTGCCCGGAAACAACGGCTGCATTTGTAGGAATTCTCCGAAAATGCATCCCACCGACCAAATATCAATTGGGGTTGAGTACTCAGGCGAACATAAAAGCAATTCTGGCGCTCTATACCACAGCGTCACCACGAGAGAGGTATACTTCTTAAGCGGGCTACCATATTCCCGAGCTAATCCAAAATCACCCACTTTCAGAATGCCTTTGTGTGAAAGCAATAAATTCGATGTTTTCAAATCCCGGTGGAGAATCCAATTGTCGTGCAAATGGCCAACGGCACATAGGAGCTGCTGAATCAGGCACTTGATTTCGCCGGGAAAGAATGACTGTTCTTTGTGCTTCATGGTCTCCATGAGAGACTTGAGGTCGTGCTCTACGTAGTCCATGACAATAAAAATCCGATCCATATTGCTACCAACCACAATTTCTCTTACAGTTACAATATTAGGATGCTGACCCTTCAGAAGGGTGTTTATCTCACGCAGGGAAGTGATCGGGAAACCTTCTTTTTCCTTTTCCATTTTCAGCCTTTTCAAGGCTACTATTTCGCTGGTTCGCTTGTCCTTGGCTCGATAAACAACGCCATACGTGCCTTCTTCAATACGATTCAAGCACTGAAACTCTTCCACTGAGCGACATCCCTGTATGCCAGGGAAGTAATTTGGCAGCTTCTCCCCTTTTTCGTTGCGCGGGACATCTTTGTCATCGAGAACCACCTCCGGATCACCCTTACGGGCTTCTTCCTCGGCACTCGTCTTCATGTTTCTCTCCTCTGAACGCGATCTCGATCTTGATCTCGACAATGATTTCGATATAGAATTCGAGCGCGATCGAGATCTGGATCTAGAGCTAGCTGATATTGATCGTGATCTAGAGCGTGAGTGTGACCGTGGTGATCTCGACCGTGTGCGTGATCTTGATCTGGATCGTCGATCATCATCTGCGTCCAAATCACTGTCACTCTTCGATCGGCTTGAGGCATCAGAGCGCGACCGTGATCTGGAATTATTGGCTTTATGTTTGTGCGGTGACTTTGATAGGTCTCCGATTGATAAAGGACTTTCATCCGGAAGAGCACCTTCCTCTTCTTCTTCATCGGAATTGGGATGCTTCTTCTTTTTTTTTTTTGATTTCTCGGCAGCACCATTGTAGCTATTGTGACTCCGTACATCGGAATCGTCAGAGGAATCTGAATCACTATCATCGTCGTCTTCATTATCATCATCATCATCGTCGTCGTTTTCATGGTGGCTATAAACGTCAAAGTTTTCAGCATCATCTTTGGTCCGCCGATGCTTTCTTCTCTTTTTTTCCGATTTGGTTGATGAAGCGTCGCTATCATCTTCTTCTTCTCCTTCATCGTCATCTCCATTGTGGCTGTGTACATCAGAATTATCAGAGAGACCATCTGATACAGCCTGGTTGTTATCGGTTTTTCGCTTTTTTCTCTTTAATGCCCTCTCCTCTGTAGATTGGTATCGTTTGTGACCACTTTTGTGTGCTGTTTCTGCATTTGGTTCCTCCACTCGTTCTCGGTGCAACTCACGTCTGGCTTCTAGTTCTTCTCTGGCTGCTTCTTTTCTTATAGCCATTTCACGTTCGGCTTCCAAAAGTTTTGCTTTTCTCGCTATTAGTTCTTGATCTTCCACTGGGTGTGGTTTGTCCTTCTTTTTGTGTTTTTTCTTTACTAACTGCTGCTGTTCTGGGCTATCCATTACTTCGATTACGGTTTCCTTCTTCTTTTCGGTGGGGCCTTCACGATCGCGATGATACTCATGACTTCTTTTTTCGTGGTGATTATGTGGCCCTGAAGCATCTTTAACATATTTATGCCGTTTGGTCAGCAGCCTGGTTCGCAAATCCTGTTCTAGCATTTCTGCCTCTGGGCGGGTTTCGTATGGGGGTGGTTCCATATAATTCCTCTGTGAGTGATAATCGTAACGCGGATGAGGTGGTTGTTGGTATTGTTGATGGTGATGATACATTTCACGATGTTTGTGACGGTTTTGATACTCATACTCATCTCCGAGCGTTCCCCTATCGTAGTGGTGATCGCGACGTTGCTGCCCATGTGGCATAGGTCTGCCACGTTCATAGTACTTCATGTAACGACGATCGTCCACCATCATTTCCCGTTCACCTCTGTACTTGCCCATGCTCCCTGACATACTGACAGAGCCGTCACTTTTTTCACCTCTTTCTCTCCGCTCCTCTCTTTCTCTGTGGTCGCTTTTGTGTTTGCGTTCTTTGGAATGTTTTTTCTCTTTGCCGGATCGCCGTTTGCTCGAGTCGCGGTGTATTGTTGCTTGCGGTGGTTTAATATCTAAGGAATCTGCGTCATCATCAATCAAATCATTCACATCTTTAGAATTATTCTTCTGGGTGCCACTGCAATCATAAAAAGAAAGAAAAAAAAACTATGGAAAATCATCTGTTGAGAAAGTTAAAATTTTGTTCTTGTCCCAGTCTCCGCATCGTTGTGTTCCCAGTTTTTGGCGATGACAGATTTGGATGTGACCAGACCATGGCTGAATCTCATTGCTTGGTACTCAGACTCGAAGAGTGTGTAACGGTGCGCAGAGTCCAATCGTGATTCGACACAGCGCAATGGCATCGATACAATATTATAAGTTTTATAAAAAAAATGTTTTCATTTAAATAAAATAAAATTAAAATAACTGTGCGATAGATTTTAGAGTTGCTTGTGAAATGTCGATCAATTTAAAACAACAGCTGACTGGATATACCTCCACATGGATTTTGAGTGAGCGTCTACAAAGAAATTTTGATCAAAGTGTAATAAAGTGACAATCTATAGGAACAAATTGGTTTATATAAATTTGTAGAGTATTGGATAACTAAAACTAAATTTAAATTTAAAACAGTATATGAAGCAGGTATTGTTAGGAGATTATCAATAAAATGAAAATTTAAATTCTTATTTTTGAATGTAGGTATCATACATCATTTAAAAAAAATGAGTTTTCGAATTCATAACCAAAACAATATGTTAGCTTATGAGAGTTTAATATTTTGTTAGCATAAGGTTTTGTATTTCTTTAAGTTATCTGCCGTAAAACATGTGATCTCACAAGATGATTCATAGCCCCAAATGGATTTATAGCCAACGCTATAAAATTAAAAGTTGTGTTTATTAAATTATAACAACAAATAGAAAAAATAGAAAAAACGTTTATATTTAAAAAAAAAAAAGTTTTTATTATTTTATTTCAAACCCAAACAACTGGAGACGGAAAACTTAAAAATGAAAGCTAAAGTATATTTGGTGGCAACCTATAAAGTCACCCCCTGTCGTCCTCTTTTTTCTGACTGAATCACACGAAAAGATTGTTCGTAAGCAATTTTGTCCGTAAAACAAGGGAAATGTATCCCAGTTTTAAGAGATTCGATTTATGTCTACAATTTAGCCGTTGAATTCAATTTTAATTAAAGCAAAACCCAAATGACAGTTTTTTTTGCGTTCGAAGAAAAAGCAAAATATTGACGAAAAACAAAAAATAAATAAACATGATTCGTAATTTAAAAATAAATGTACACGTACATAGAAGCGACTGTCGTCTTGATTCTTCAATCTAAATGGTTAATTTCAATTCAATGGATCTCGGAAAGCTTAATCGGATCGAGTAATTCTGTTTCCATTCAATCTAGGTCTTTTGAATCCGAATTCAATTCTCCATTGGTAATTGAAACTCAAATCATTAAATTTCTTCTAATGTAATTAATATGGCGTTTTCAGTCGATTTGATACAACAAATAAACAAATTGTTTTATAAAATAAATTTTACATTGAATAATTAAGCTAAATTCACACGATTTGTGTATAAACAAAAAATGTGTATTTTTATAATTAAAATACATATTTCGGATGCCATCCAGTTTTTGGTTCAGATGGTTTTGCGTAGTTTTTTTTTTTTATACACAAATCTATACAAAAAACTTGGTGTTATTACTCACCACTGCGTGATAGTGGGGAGATAGTTTAAAACATAGTAAAGTCAATGCAAAAGCCGTAAAAAATGTGAAAGGTCCTCGCCAGGGTGTTACACAGTTTTTTGTTAAAAATGTATTTTTATTTACAAATTCATGTTAAGTGCCAGCTGGTTGCCATTTAAAATTGATTGAAATTGATTTCAGTTCTCATTTATATGTAATATAAAAAAAAATACATATGTACATATGTACATATGTACATACTGCGATATAATATGTATAACTTCTGGAAATATTTTAGTCTGCCATTTTAATATTAAGAAAAGCTTTCTGTTATCAGTTTTTTTTTACTTTACACTTCTGCCAATTTGATTCCCTCATACAAATTATAAAGAACTATGTTATCCAACTGCCCACGTTACATATGTTGTGTGTACTAAGACAACACATTATGATGAAATTTGGACGGAAGTAGATGTGCGTTCTGAAGAGTTCTAATTTACTTTAACTAAATATTGGTTGTCTGAAGTAAAAATTAAATGTTAGTACATATTGCTACACAAAAACGCACCTTATAATCATCTTTTAATTCATTCTTTTAAGCTAAACAACTCATTTTACATTCTATAAAGTTGTATGGACAACGTAGTTTTTTAATGAGTGTTACAATCTTACGAAATCTATATGTCTTGCCTAATAATGGTTAAACAAACATTTCATTCAAAGTAAATTAAAGGTCAAACCAACTTTAAAATTGAAAAAGATTTTAATTTTCTTTACTTAAGTAATGATTCTAGGTGGTATAAACGCAGCGCTTACCTTCTTATTTCGTCAAATAAAACCCACGAGCCCAACTCAATCGAGGCTATGCTGCCTTAAAAATTGCAATTACTGATTAAAAATTAATTATTAGGCTCAAAAACTATGTAACCCATTCAAAAACCAAAAGCAGTTATAATTTTAATAATTTTGGTCTTATTTGAAAGGTATAGGCAGCCTTCTTCCTACAATTCAGTTTTTATATCATGATTATGCGGTTAAAATTTTACCGCTCGCCGGTATAAGTATTAATGTATTCTTAATTCAAAAAAAAGTCTAGCTGTGTTAAAAATATTAACTAAAGTTCTGTAATATTATTCTCTATTGTATGACTAAAAACAACAACCGGAACTGTTTATTAGTTTGTGATCAGCGAAATAAATAATAATAATGAATCCTACATAAATTTTCTTTAGTTTACTTGCACATACGTAATTATAATAATTTATGTTTCAGCAAATAAATTGGACTTTTCAGATTAACGCACACAATAAGTTGAAATTTGATAATTTAACTCAACAATTTTGAAATAAATTTAATTTTTCCAACAAAATGAAATGCATTCTCGCTCTCGTTAATACTTCATGCTCACTTTGCGTTAGAATAACCAAACAAATGGTATACTTAATTACAGACAGATATTGGGTTACCTTCTTCTTTTCCATTCATCCAATCGATTGTTTAAACAACTTGTTTTTAACACAAACAAAAAAAGTAAGGGAGTAATCAATAGAGAACGTGTACTACCATTGAGATACAAAGCGCTTTGTGCTATTTTTTTAATCCGCACTGGAACGAATCATCAACAATTCATACTTTACATAATATTTATTAAATATGTGTCATCACAACAATTAATGCATCATGCAATGTACATGCTCATAGAATTTCATACAAAACAAAATATGGAATGATGATAATTGCAGCGAAATGCTTTGGGATGGAGTCTTACCTTAAATGTGGAAATAATGAATAAAATATGTTTACAAATTCCATCCTTAATCCAAAGATTGGGTGTATTATTGAAAATAAAAGTATTTCGTTTTAAAGGTGAACATTTGTTGATTTTGATTTAAATAAATAACTATAATTGCAAAATAATTAAATATAAATAATAATCAAACAGATTTCATAAAATGTTGCTATTCATTTATTTTTTTTTTTTTGTGATTGCAAATCTATTAGTCAGACTTTTAAGAATTTATACTAAATTTGATTTAAATTGTCAGGTAATAGGTAGGTACTTCCCTAGTGTTTACTAGAAGGTTATGCGTTTATATTATTTAATAAGTTGTAAAACTTTGTACGTAGAAAAAAAAAATTCCATTTATTTATTTGATTAAAAAAATGAATAAATCGATAGAAAAATAAAAAAATAATACTATATTAAGAATAAAACTTGAAAAGTTATGTAGTGTAGTTCTAGAAATAACACACGGTATTCTGATGTTATTAATGCGATGACATTTTTAGGTTAATGATTTTTTTAAGTTTTCGAATTTATAAAAAATTATTTATAATTCAAAAAAAAAATATAAGATGTATAGTAACCTTTAGTAAAAAGTTATTAAACTACCGGACCCAATGATCAAATTTTAAACCCCCAATTTTTGTTGATAAAATTAAGAGAAAAATTAATTATCTTAGATTTTACATAGAACTGTTCATACGACGCTACGTTTGTGCCGCAACAAAACGTATGTAGCTTTACTACTTTGTTTTTAAAATTGACAATCGTATAAACTAGCTTTTGGGTGTTATTTTCTTCAATTTATTAAATAGTAGAGTGCCTGGAAAATTATTATAATTTATAATTATATTATTATAATTTATAATTATAATTATTTTTGCAATCTATTCTTTTTTTGTTCTGAAACAACACAAAACAAATGTCGGTTAAAATATTAGTGCAAATTAATTGAATCGATGAGTGTAAGAATAGTACAAGTCCAAATTTTATTTTAGGAAAAAAAAAAATATGATATAACCCACCTCCAAATTATCCTAAACATTATTTTTCAAAAAAGTTGATAGTTTTTCTATAAAACTCTTATATTTGTTCGTTTTTAAAATTAATAAATTGGATTTGTACTGTTCTACACTTATCGATTCAATTTTAGGTTATTATAAAGTGGTCTTAAGGTTATCCAAATTTTGAATTAAAAAAAAAGACAGTAAAGGCGAGAACGTGCATTAAGTATTTACACGCTTTTACACGACAACCAAATCTATAACTAGTGAAAAGTTGGGCTATAAAAATTGTTTTCGAAAAACTATCAACTATCTTGCAACCCATTAATTCATTCATTAAATAGCATATATTTTGAGTTCTATCAATGACGATTTTAATCATTTAAATAATAAAAATGCATTTAAAAAAAACGTTATTTAGAAGTATTTCTTTTAGTAAAAAAATTCTATAACTTATTAGCTTCATTTTCATACCAATCCATTATTGTTTGCTCAACTGTCTTAAAATGCATTTCTATGATAGCTATAACTGGTCCCCAACTGGTTCCCTATGGGGGTAACCGCTTAAAGTTTCTTAAGGGAAACACATAAGATTTTTTGTATGTTTTAGAGTTTTATTCATCCCTATCCTCAGTATACTCTTAACATTTTTGTTTAATATTTAGAGGTCATAAACTCGATTTCATCAAAAACGCAAGTGTTTCAGATATTATTTATTCAAAAATCTAAACGCCATATTTTTCTTAAAACTGTAAAGTCAAAATATATTTGTGAGCAAGTAAATATATATGTACTTTTGTTCAAAAAAAAAAAACTATGTTGAAAAACTTGCCTTTTTCGATGAAATTGAGGGGATGCATTTCCTCAAGCGAAAACCAGGGGAGTCATTCCGTAATTCGATTACCGCCAAGACATATCGTAGCAACGATGGCTTCCGTAACTCTCAAAATCACTATCGTCTTGACCATATCGTTTCGATGACTAAAAATTTGCTCTCTATAATTTGATATCACCATAGCGCTGTCATCATAATGATAGTATTCTATCATGTCTGAGAAAACTAGACCAATCGATAGAAAATTTTACAAATGAAATTGATTTCCATCAGTAAAATAAATGTTTTTTTTATAACAAAAAAACATCGTTTCCTGGGATTATTCTTGGAAAATAAAATATTTCAATTGATTTGCCATCGATTGGTATCAGTTTCATGTGTCAAATATTTGTATAACATATAAAAGTATCGAAAAGAATTTTTTGCTGGTAGTTTTTACTGATCGCTATTGCTGAACTCTAATTTATCTGTCTTTTCTATCTGCCTTTCTACCCTACCGCTTATGGCTCTAATGAGTATGCTACTCGTGTGTTTCGAAGTATTAATTTGAGAGTAGTCCTTGCCTGGAATTCTGTTAGTTTCAATTAAGTATTAAGAATTATTTCAGCTTGTATTCCTGATTGTTCTGCGACTTGCCACACACGATACATTTAGTCCTCCGATTGAGGAACTAACCTCAATCAGGTATTTGATAGTTTTCTTTTGACCGAAAGATACAAAAGATTTTTCCATCCCTTTTATTAGAAATAATAATTTATTTTATATGAAACAAAATTTTCTGGCATGCGATGATCCTAAGATATAAGAAATTTAAACAAGCTTATGAATTACATTAAACTTAAAATAAGTTTACAGAATATGTTACTCCAATGTTAGGATAAACCTAAGCAGGCAAATAAAAATTGATTAAAAAACCAAAACACACAAGAACATACAGAACACAACCAAAATACTACATGTTGATTCAATAACAAAGAAAACATCAAAGAAAAAAAAAAAAAAAAAACATTATAAGAATATCTTATACCCCAAAGCCCATACCCATCAGATGTATTTGTTTGTATGTACCACAAGTCTGATAAGCTTAATCAATAAAACATTCCATACACATTCCCAAGTACATAGAAAATTTGTTTTTTTTGTTTGTATTGTTGTTGTTGTATAAGACAAAGACTCACCCAAGATGATCCATATGGAGGTGTAGAAGTAGTAGAAGAGGAGGACTCTAGAAGTATCCAGTTGACAGCAGCTGTTGTTTTATTTTTATTAGCAATTCGCACAGTTTAATTAAAGTTAAATCGAAACATTCCACATGCGCCAGAGGTAGCTAGCAAGCACGCTCTACAATCTCATCTCCAGTTTAATCGGCAGAAGAAATATTAATTTAAGTTTTCAATAAAAGACAACAAATTTAAATTTACCACCATAGAACGTATTCTCTTGTGACGACGGACGAGTAAGTTCGGTTTCGTTTTCGATTGCACAAGTAGCGGCAGGGCATTGAGGGAGTTGGAAAGTGTTCACCATTTAACCAGCACCATACCACCTTTGCCAGCCAGCCACCATCAACCATCCATTTCGTCGTGTCGTCGTGCGTTTCATTATCGCCTTGTCGGGTTTAACCCAAGTAGAATGACTTTATTCGTTGCATTACTCTAAAATCGATTTTAGGTACACAAATTTTTTTTTTTTTTTTTTTGTTATTTTTTCGAAACAATACTCGTCTCGAGAAAGTATCTGTTTCGCATTAAGAAAGATGTTTTTTTTTATTATTTTTTATTTTAGAGAGATCGTGTGGCCATCGCGCGCATCGGTCATTGGACATGTACACACTTTCTGGCCTATTTGCAATGAAAAAACTCAAGTAAATTAAATATGCTTAAGATGATTGGTAAAAATTTGTTTTTTTTTATATTTTTTAGATATAATAACGTGTTTTTTATGTGTTTTTTTTTTATCTATTTTTTGGTGGCATAGTATAATTTATTTTAGCCAAAAGCCAGGAACAAGAGAGGAGAAAAACAATTTTCATGTTTGCTTCCGCGACCATGAAAAGCGATTTTGCACTCGAATCGAAAAAATGATAGGAAAAAAATCTACATATTTTTTTTTTTTATGAAAATTATCAACTTTAACTTTACTTTTGTTATAATATTCATGCATAAGATGGATAAAAAAAAATTATTATTATTATTTTTTTTTTATTTTGAACTTTCATCGCTTTTCATGGATTTCATGAAGCTAAATACGCACCTGAGAAAATGTGTATCGCCAGGGCTCCGAAGTTGGCCATCCTCGCTGCCTGAATTATCGTAATGAGTCATAGTTGGATTTTTTCTCTTGTTTTGAAATTGAATTTCTTTGTTATTTAGTGCAAATTCACTTGATTTTTTATTTTAGAAAAGATTATCAACTATTTGTAGGTATAAATTAAGTAAAAAGTTTAAATTAAAAGAAAAGAAAACCACCCAAAAACGCAGACGAAAAAAAAAATGGCCTACGGATTAGGTAAACGTTTGACAATTGATGTGAAAATAGTTTTTTTTTTGTTCCAACAAAATGGTTGACAGAAGACAAAAGCGGAACGGGTGAGAAATAACTAGGAACTAAAGTGTGCCAACATGCAGAAATGAAAGTATCTGTTGCGGAATAATGTTATCGATAACATAATTAAGGTGTTCCTACATTGGGTAGGTTTACACGGTGTGTATCTGAAGAAGAAATAATTACAAAACTGGTACAGTAGATGTATGGATGAAAGACAAAGTCTGATTGGTATTTTCAGGCAATACGAATATTTAAAGGCTTGCCCAAACCAAAGTGCGACAGTGCGTCACGACATGTGTGACACGATTTTTATATAAAAAACGTTTTGCGATTAATTGGTGTGGATACTCTCATATGACACTGTGTAAATAAATTTTGGCGTTGTCGTGTCGCACTGTTGCACTTCGGTTTGGGCAAGCCTTAAATCTTTTACATTTTTGTTGTGCAGAAGAAAAATTTTTGACAAAAGTGCGACAAAAGTCGTCACAAGAAAAATGTTTGTTTCTTTTGTCGCGTTTGGTGTCGGTACTCTCATTTGACGCGTTGTCTCTTAGTTGTACTTTCTTAGTTGTAACGCTGTCGTGTCGCAATGAAAAAACGTAAAAGTTTTCTTAGGACACTCGATTACAACAATACATAAAAATCGGCACTGAAAAATTATCGTATGTAAATTCCGATCTGTGAACCATATAAATCACAACGATGTAAGCAACCCATAAAAGAATGTTATCGAAAAATCTGTTATCAGTATTTTCATTTTGGTACTACTTTTCTAAAAAAATTGACATTTCAATGCAATTTCGTGATGTTGAATTTATTTTTATATAACAAAAACAACTCAAAAACTTGAAGCCGCGGCTCATTAAACTTAAAAATGCCTCGCAATGAAAATGCCGAAAAAGATAATCCCTGTTTGAAGGTAAAAATTCATGTAAATTATTTATTATTCTGTTTCATTTCCATTTTTTATAGGAACAAGAATTGACATACAAATGTCTGCACAAATATAATTTCGATCGAGAGAAATGTGAAGTTTTCTTTGCAAATTATAACAATTGCAAAGACTTTTGGGTAAAATCTAAATCTCAATTATTTCTTCTGTGAGTTTATTAAAATCTCCTTTCCAGAATAAAATACGATTAGATAGACGAGGTAAAGGAATCTATCCCAATGTACCGCCACCTGAACAGCGAGCTGAGATCAAAGCAGAATACATGAAAACAAAACCAACTCAATAAAGCTTTAACAAATTTTATTTTTTTTTTCAAAATCTAACAGACACTTAAGAGCTACTTTCACTATTTTCAGTTTCACCATGAATATCCTTAGATTGGAAAATCTTAAGATTGGGCAGAGCCTCCTCCAAAAGCGCGCAGGATAATTCAAACTCTATTGATAACTTTGGATCGTCTAGGATAAGAAGTTTCAAAGTTGGTATTCTGTACAGACACTGTAGCCCATTGGCGGTTATTTGTGTTCCTGAAAGATCCAAGACTTCCAATCGACAGAATTCTGACCCAGATACTCGATCCAAGCACCAATCGTCAAAAGTCTTCACATTGTGAAACGAGAGAAACTTTAGATTTGGCAAGCAGCGAATGTTTTCCAGACCTTCGTAGTACAGAGTCATGTAGTCACACTTAATGGCTTCTACTTTCCATGACGGGTGAAATTTTGTTGGTAGATCGTACTCGCCCTCATCGTCACTCTTCTTCCACTCCTTTTCATGCAGGAATTTCACTGAGCCCCCACGGAAAATGATGAAATGTGCTGCCGCTAGCTCGTTGCCCAGTTGTTCATGACGCTCGGACACATACTGTTGAAGAAATCGCTCAGTGCGTTCTTTTCTTCTTTCCCACCAGGTTTTCAAAGCTGACGGACTGAGATCAATTGGTTTCTGCATCATGGTTATGTAGTCTGCGGTTTGTTCCATATCGGCAAATGATTTTAACTTTGAGTTCCAATCGCCTGGTCGATCTCCAATTGGAGTTCGCCATTGCAGGGTTTTTTTCGATTCCTCGATTTCACGTTTGATTTTGTCCGGAAGACGGTCTTCATTCGGATCGAATTCTTGATATTTCATAGAAGCGACTGGGGTGTGTTGCGACATCCGCATGGGTCGAAGAAGTTGTACTGATTTTCGCAACATTATTTAGCTGTGAATTGTTTATTTGTTTTCACGAGAAAATAATTTACCATAAAAAATTGTGTTACCGAAGAGGAAGAAAATAAAAATAAGATGGATTTTTTGCTTGAAATTGAAAACGTCAAAATGACATGAAACAAATGGGTTTAAACAGGGTGGTTCTAATATATAATAGCTGTGTTCAATGATGTTGCTTCGAAATGTTCATAACAGAAAAAACAACCACTTTTTTCTGTTCAATTTCTGTTCAACACGCGAGCATGGCTCGAAAAAATACGATGCTCGTCCATATGGCTGGAAGTCAAAACTTTTTCATGTCTGTGGAGGCTTGCTAGCGAGTATGCTCGATTTGTTAAAACGCATTTATCCTAAATCACTTTTATATGAAAAACGCTATGTGATTTGTTGAATTTGGTGTGGGTACTCTCATATGACCCTGTCCTTTTGCACTGTCGCACTTTGGTTTGGGCAAGCCTTTAAATAAATTTTGCCGTTGTCGTGTCGCAATGTCGCCCTTTGGTTTGGGCAAGCACCTTGTGTTAAACAGAAACAAAAAAAACTTATTTTTTGAACACACCCCACATTACGAAAGACACGAACAAAACAAACTGCGGAAAAAAATATTTGAACTGTCAACTCAACAACAACTGTCATCCTGTCAGTTAACAAAAGTGCATCAAAAATCAATTTTTATTTCCTCCCACAAAAGAAAAACACCAAAATGAGTGCAATACCCTTTGAAATTAAACTAAAGCGCGAAAATAAAATATACTATGAAGGGGTAAGTCCTTTAAATCAACAAATCAATTTATTTTCTAACATAAAAGTTTGATTGTTTCCACAGGAAATGCTTACAGGAGTCGTCCAATTCAACTGCCCCACAGAGGCCAAACATGACGGAATCTATTTGTCCATGGAAGGAATTGTCAATCTCCAGCTAAGTACGAAAAATGTTGGCATTTTTGAAGCATTCTATAATTCAGTGAAGCCGATCCAATTGCTAAATACAAATTTGGAGCTAAGTGCACCAGGAAAACTCGCTCAAGGTCTATCCGAATTCCACTTCGAACTGCCATTGGTTTGCACTAAAGAGCCGCGAATCCTGTACGAAACATATCATGGTGTCTTTGTAAACATTAACTATCAACTAAAGTGCGATGTGAAAAGGAGCTTCCTGGCCAAGAGCCTGCAAAAGACGCAGCAATTCTGTATTCAATACAAGCCAAACATTGTGGATGCCAAAAAGTTGCCGCCGACTGAAGTGGCATTCAGCATAAGTCCGGAGTCATTGCAGAAATCTGCCAAAGAGAGAATCTCGATTCCTAGATTTTTGATCACAGGCAAGTTGGACGAAACTGAGTGTTGTGTAACAAAGCCAATTACTGGACACGTAGGAACAAAATCAATCAAATCCTCGAGAATGAATTCAATACTAATGCTTTGTCTCTTCTAGGTATCTGTCCAGCATACTGAAGTAGCAATCAAATCCATTGAACTACAGCTGGTTCGTGTAGAGACGTGCGGATGTGATGAAGGCTACTCCAGAGATGCCACTGAAATCCAAACTATTCAAATTGCCGATGGCAATGTTTGCCCACAACTAGAGATTCCAATTTATATGATTTTGCCAAGATTATTCACATGCCCGACGCTTATTACAAAAAATTTTAAAATTGGTACTATTTGGTGGGGTGCATTTGGGAAACATTTTGAATTTAATGTTATTTCTTATAGAATTTGAAATCAACCTAGTGTTTATATTCAAGGATGACTATGCTGTAACGGAGAATTTCCAAATTGTCCTCAAGAGAGTCGCACCACCTGGGGAGTCGAAATTCAGCCGCGATGGCTGATAAGTGGGGTCCACGACAATGATGATGCACAAGTGTGATGTCCATGTGTTTCAATTTGTTGAAAGTAAATTATATGTATCCATTTTCGTTTTAGTGTTACATGTTCTAACCAAGTGATTTATAATTATACATAGGATAAATTATTAAGTAGATAAAATTATTAAAAATACATTTCTTCCAACTTGTGGGTCTTATTTAAAACTGCAACTGCAAGTTTATTGGTTCAATTTCTAAAGCTAAAGAGTTGCTTTGAAATATTGTTTCATTATATACCATTTGGAACAGAACTCTCACTTTTTCATTTCTTACAGAATAGTGTGCAGAGCGTAGTGAGGAGGTCTTCAATGATTCTTTAGATAGATGTTTTTATTAGTATCATATACTTTAAAAATATACAATGTTATAAGTTACATTCAATTGTATATTTCTTTTAGGAATTGTACACATTCTTTTATCTTTTTACATTGTCTGATAAACTATTAAATAATTAACATGATTTAAACATAAATGAATTCTGAGTTCCTGCTCTGTTGTAAAGTGGTACACGAAAGATAATATCTGTATTGCGTAGGTTAAATGGTTTTCAGCTAAGGTGTACTTCTTGTTTAATGGTCCTTCTTGCTTATAACTGTATGAATATGGTATACCACTCCTTTATACAAAAAAAGCATAAATGGACCAAAGAATTGACAGCACATTTTGGTAGTGGAAAATTATACAATGTGAGTATCCTTTTTGATTGAAATTTTTAGCTCTGAAACACAGCAGATTCACATTCAGGATGTGTGTAAGAATTAGAATATCGTCAGTCAAGCGCATAGTAAGAAAAAAAAAAAATTCCTGACAGATTAAACAATTTTTTACTTAAATAATAAATTGACGGCATAAAGTAAAGTGTTAAAAAAATTCAACTCCACTGACAAATAACGTTGTCACCATCAAAAACCTTTCGTCAATATAAAAATATTTCTGGAAAACAAAAATCAAAATCATGGCTTTCTTAAGACCACGACCGAAAACGTAAGGGGTCGATCAGGGACAAATATCCCCTCTGGCTACGGCCAGCTTCATAATCCAAAAATAGTTTCGCGTAACAATGTATTTTCATTTTTTTTTTACTCAAATCCTTTTCGCTGCATTTCAAATTAAAATGAAATTGCATAGTATGTCCGATGTTATCACAGCAGAAAGTACACACAAAACTTTTCCATTTTACGAAAATACTAAAAACTCCTAATACTTAATTCAAAATATGTGTATTTTGCTTATAGAGAGAGGTACACAATACACATTTGGACTGGACATGGACAACTCTCGAACATAAAACGTGCAGGGTTTTGTTGAAAATAAATCGTGTACGAACATAGAGAGGACAGTGGGTTTCTTGTCCGTAGTGGGCAATTAATCAGAAAATTTCTAATTAAATTCTCTCGGAAAATCCATGGAGTGTTTGAAGTTTATGGTGCCCTAAAGCCACATGGTTCTATACGAGTTCACTTCACCTACTTTAACCCAGACTTCACTCAATCTAATAATCAATTTTAAGCGTAAATAAGTTTTAATGCTAGCACTATGAGTGGTTTTGTGTGTATGTGTTTGGATACTGGGTAGCACACCAGAGCAGTAAACCACCTATCCAAATCCAAAGTAGTTTTTCGAGACTTGAGATCTTTGTCCTTTTGAATGTATATGGTTGTGCGAGTGTTTTTGTTTTTACACATTTAATTTTTTGTCAACTTGGGAGCAGTTGGATTTTATGTTTCTGCCAGAGCGCAACCAAAGACCAATGGTGATGCTGAGAAAAGGATACAAAATTATGGTCACCGCACACTGTGGGCTAAAGAGCCCTATGGGAGAACTTTGAAATTGAGATCCTTAGATATAATTTGCAACACACACATACACACATACGTTTATGCATGAATACCTACATCAGCCAAAAGTAGGTATAGGTACCACAATGTATGTGCTCCCTTGAGTGTCACAAAGAGTGATACTTGAGAAAGAAATCTAATTTCGTTTCAAAATATCATCTCTTCTTCAAATCCCTTGAGATCCTTGTGTTAGAAAAATAGAATTGGTTCATTTTGAAGTGATGACGAACAATTAGATTGGTTAGAATTTGTCGAAACGACAGATTCTTATGGGATTAAGGGATACACTCTGTCTGTTATCATTTCTACCTCCGTAATGTTCAGTGGGATAAGGAGTTATTTAACAATCCGTGTAAGGAATAAATATAACCCGTACCCGTTATTGATAGGAAACTATTATCTTTACTATTATTTTCGTTTGAAATGACATCGAGGAGGGTCCAAGGCTCTTAGAAAGAATGATGATTTTAGTGATTAAAATGCATATCGTCACCCCTACGTGGTTTCACTGGATAACCGAGTTTAAGCTAAGAAGAGCGTTGGGTTTATTGGATCTAGAAACTGTGTTACACCTGATTAATTTTAGTAGGATAAATCATGCGTGAGACAACCACAACCTTGCGTCGAGAAACTATATCTGCAACTTAAGAAAAATCCTTGAAGACTAACGATATGGACTCAGAATTTCGAACGACTACTGGTCAGGGGTCAGGATTTCTTTTGCTCATTCCTTGTCTGTTAAGTCTATCCATCAGTTTTTTTTTATTTCAATGAATATTAGAGTCATCTTGAGGTTTATTCTAAAATAAGAGATAATTTAACAGATATCTGAATGCCTCTTAGATTAGTGCGCATTGCGGTTCTGATCTTGTTTAAATATTTAAAAAATCTTAAAGTCCTTTGTCTGCCTAAAATTCATATTTCCTGACACTAACTGCGGGTAAATTTAATGCGAAACAAAATTTGTTTTTACCCTTGGAACTTTTGAACTATTTGCGACACCCTCCGCACAATATGTGTCCTTGTTCTATTTTGAGCGAGAAAATTGTCCATTAAAAATTCATTTGAAAATTCTGCAAATATGTCTGATTGTATTGCCACCTATATACAGACCCAGACGACGCACGACATATGGGATTTTTTTGCATCTGCCTTGTCCATTGTCGGTCGTCGTCCTTGTTCATGAAGTACATGGTGCACACCCACGTCCTTTTGTTCCTTTAAGTTCACTTCTTATGCATCAAGATCACACATTATGTATTGTACACATTATTATGTATATGTATATCTAGATTTTCATGCAACAAATACCACAATTAAAATTCTAGAGATATTTTATTATATTTAAAAAATATTGCATACAAAAAAAAAAGTTAAGCGCGTGTATTAAAATGCACAGACGAAGCAAATTAAAATAATAAAAAAAAATCCTTATAGTATACTTATTCACTATACGTTACAGAAATATGCAAGGAGCGTCTACTGGATATGGAATGAAAATGTGGAAAATTCAGAATTTTCCACATGCTGAACATACAAACGTATGTAAACGTTGTCGGTTGGTTTCCTCCCTTGAAAGCGAGTATTCAAAAAAAAAAAAAATAAAAAAGAAAACGACCAAAGTAATAGTAAAATTATGCTTAAAATGTTTTAAATCATGGTCTGTGCATCTACTTTAGGGCACTCTATGTCCTGCAGGTGTTCGAGATTATAACAGTATAATTAAGTATAAATTAGCTAAAAATTCAAATTGCAAAATTATGATGTTGTAACAAATTTCTTACAAAGGTATAACCAAACTAGCCTCGAGATATTATAGTGAAACTCATTTTTTTGACATTTCAATCATTGAAACGTTAGTTTTGTTTAAAACTTATAATATATTTTTTGACAAATTAACGTTAAGTGCTGTAAAAAAAAATAAATTTTTCTTACTTGCGGGTCCAAATAATTCGAAAAATCAACTTTGTTTAATAATTAAGTTTTTACGCTCATATGTTGAGTTTAAGTTAAAATTTAGTAGTTCCTAAACGGGCAGAACTCAAAACTATTTATTTTTTAATTTATCACAAAATATTGAAATTTGAGTGTAGATTCAATTAAAAAGTGGATTAATTTAAATAAATAAGCCAAAATCAGTATTAGTTGTTAAAATTCAAGTAAATAAAGTTCCTAAATACATTAAATAAAGCGTTTGGATTTTTTTATGTAATTTTTTCTGTGTTTTATGATGCGTATATACAAAAAATATATGGATTTCATATAGAATATGTATTTATATTAATATTATTACAATTTTTAAATTATTTATTTCATAAGGGTAGTATTTAGTATAAGTGCCTCATTGGTATAATATTGAATTAATTTATAAAAAATTAAGATTTCGCTTTTAAAAATGCATTAAATAACGTTTTCGGAAACTATAAAGGCATAGTTAAGATGGATATGTTCCCAAAACTATTGTAGTGGTCTTTAAACTATATTAATCTGAATTATACATTGTTATATACGTTTTTTAATAAAAATCCAAAACTACCCAAGGTTATTTTCCAAAATATAAATAAACTTTAATAAGGATAACTTAAATCAAAACTCAGTAATTGCAAACACTCTTTGAACCAATTTTAAAGTACAAAACCCTTACAGCATATTTCATCAGTCAACTTTTACTTTTCATTCCTTTCATCTTAACATCTCAATTTCCATCTGTAGTAGGTAGTATTTATTGTCAAACATCCTTCAACCTTAATCCTTGGCTACACCACATCTCCATGTCATATATATTCATTTATTCACCCACAAAGTCAACCTGCATATAAAAGTAAATTCAAAGTCATTTATCAAAATCCTGAATATTTGCCTGATGTTGATGTTGAGTCATCACAGCAAAGCAAACAACAAATATAATCATTCGCCCGAAGATGACGAATGCAAAATATCCTTCAATCTTTCTCATTTATACCTGAAATGCGTATACTGATGTGTTGTAGTACATCTGACATTTTAACACCAAACACGTACTAACACATCTTTTACCCCTTCTATCTCTCAGGCTATATAATGTTAGTAGGTATGCTCCTTATTGTATAACTTTAGATGTTGTGTGTTAACATAAACTTTCTCTTAAATGTATACTACGCGTACGTTTACCCTTATTTGCACAACTTGTTCAAGTCAAGAACAACATAACATCAGTGTACCAGAACGAACAGCAAAAGCAGCACCGTCACCAAAAACAGAGCAACAACAATAACTCAGCAGTAGAGACAAGTTCAACCTAAAAGGACGAAATTCATGTAGAAGATTTCCGCCTTTTCATTCAAGTCTATCATCAACCTTTCCTTGGAACTTTCTGTGTTGTGTCTCTGGGTCTCACTTTTCCTTGAATGTTACGCCAAGGATACTGGAATAGATAAAAGTGGGTGCCACAACCGTCATATGCCACCCAATATTCAAATGACAACGATATATAATAGCTCTAAAAGTTAATCCAGCTTTTATGTTCAAAAGGACGACGACGACGACACGATAGAAATTCTCCTCTGCCCAGTCAAATATTCGCATCTGAAGTGGAAATGATTTCACATTTGAATAGAAGGAAATCGTTTATAGCTCGTATAGCTTCTGGCTGACTGGCCCTTGAGTTGATGATGATGGTGGTGAAATGTAAACGGATGGGTCCTTTTGGCAAAGTTAGACAGGTGAATGACCAAACATAAAGAAATTTACGTACACGTACCTACCTACGTATCTTTTCCACTCGAGCAAAGTAATGAAGATAAATTGAAAATTTGAATAGAATCATAGCCAGCAGCAAGCCAAGAGTTGACCAGTAGAAGATCTTGATTGCTTTCAGCCATTAACAGACAAAAGCGTTGGAATATTTTACGAGAGATAAAAAAAGGAGTCTGCTTGCAACCACATGGACGCTTTTGAGTTCTGTCCACACTAATAGATTGCACTTGACCATAACCAATTTTTTTTTTTTTTTTTTGTATTACTGAAACCACACAAGTAAAGTCCAATTATTATTTATTTCCCATGAAATACATTTTAAAATTCATAAATCCATGAAATCAATTATTATTTTTTATACAAATATCCTTTCTCAGCTATGGTAGAAGTGTATGTGGTGGTGCAGCGGCGGCGGCAGTGAGTGGGTTTACCATGGGATTAATTAAATTATAACAACAGAAGCAATCATATTTACCACACAAATAGAGTTTGGTTATAAATTTTATTATGTTTATTTACTAAATCAACAAGTATTATAATAGTCCTTGTGTAGAAGAGTCCTTTTGTCTGTTGGACTTTTGGTAAATAATAAAATTAATATGAAAATGTTGCGTATACGCCCCAGTGAATGCATGTAGTGGAGAGTGTAAGTAAATCATTTCCAGATGCGGTTAGTGTGGTTACTAAAAAAAAATAATTAAACAAAAACCAAAACTGGAAAATGCAACAACTGTTTTTTGGACGATTTTTGTAGCAAAGTCACTTGAATATATGAGGTAGACCTCATTTTCAAAACAGGGTAATAGTTTACTTGATTTTATTGTTGTTACTCAGAGAAAATATGCATTTTCAAGGTTTCCTAGGCATGGCTGATGTACTTCTGAAGGATTATGAAATTATAGTGAACATTTTTCGGGAACTTATGCTACAAATTGTAATTCCAGTGGATAGTGTTTATTGATTATTTTCTTTGTTATTAATTAATCTTTTCGGGAAATGGCATTATAACAGTAATAAATATCATTTTTATTTTGTGTAAAATATTGCAGTGATAAAAATTAATAGTTCTCTGTCGAAAAATGTGTAGATATTATTCAAAAATAATAAAAAAAAAAAGTCTTTATAATATTCAACAGTTAATTTTGTTCAGTGTCCATTTTGGAGTGGAAAAATTGTACTCATACAAAAGATTAAAAAACTTTTCTTTTTTGTAAAAAAAAAAACAAATAATATTTGATTTTCTTCAATAAAATGATACAAATCGATAAGTGTGCCACATTTTCACTTGCTTTGTAGGGCAAGTATTGGTTTCGTGTAAGAGAAAATTTCGAGGTTTTGATCAAAACCCACATTACGATCATGGAGATGTCCAAAAAATTCTTTTTCGTGATATCGGCCGTGTCGTTCTGATTTAAAAAAAAAATTGCATTTTTTTTTTGAAATATCATTTTTTCAAAATTTAGTTTTTAGATATTGATAAATAATATCTTAAAAATTACGTACCAATTTTGTATTATAAAAGTTATTGCTAAATTTCATATAGAAAAAATATTTTTTTTTTTAAAACGGCTCAAACGATTTCGTTCCCTACTCTGACCTGAAGCTAATGTGCCTGGTAAAGGGACTTTCTGTATGTTATAACCAATGATCACTCCTAGGACTTAAGCTAATAATACGGACATTTATTTTCTTTACTTACTCGTATGTCTCAAAATAGATTTATTAAGAAGAAAAAAAGAGTAAGTATACGCCATAGTGATCCAATTAATCATCATCATCACCACACATTCATTCAAAGTTTTAGATAATCACAAAAATCCCCTTAGAACCAACAGGTAATGAAAGATGGTCTTCTTCGAACAAAAGAAGCAGGCAACAATCTTATATCCACTTAAAGCCAAAAAGAAGCCAAAATGATAAGCTCATTTATCAACCAACAGTTTTCCTTTTTCATTATAATAACAGAAAATAAATGGACCATGATAAAATTGATACAATCGATGCGGTAACTAAATGGTCTCAAAGGACTAAATTGTGCTTGCTCGATTGTTCTGGCCTTTTCCGGTTCTTCTCCAAATGTTATAAATGTACTCGAACATACAAACTATGTTAAATTAGATTTTGTCATCCATATCCCTTGTTGAATATAGAAGGAGGCAAAGAATGAGAATTTCTCTGTGCTTCCTCTTTCCGGTCTATTAGCATTTCCATATAATATTTGCAACATTTCTCCCCTACAAATGCTTAGGACCTTCAGAAAATGCCTATACATCTCTCCATGGATGGATATAGAGAGATTGTCTAAAGCACACACCACAAGTCCACAAGCTACTCAGAGTCAAAGCAACAGAGTCGTTTATTTTTATGTGTCGTGTTAATGTTTTGTGAATATAGCGCGTTTTTGCTACCTTAACGATTATTATCTGGCACACACGCTATGTTTGTTTGTTTATTTTTTTGCCTTAGTACCTGTGTATCATGGTATCATGGGAGACATTACGAATTCGGTTGTCATAAAATGTTATTTGAATTTTCCGAAAAACTCAATAAATCGGTAAAGGACCTGCGGCAGAAACGCACGGTGACGGCAGCAGCAGGACACAGAGGCACAAACAAACAAAACACATAAAATGGGCCTAGGAATATGAATTACCAATTTACGTAAAAGCAATAAATGTCCTTTGAATTAATGTGATAGACGTGTGTGTGTGTTGATTCGTCGGTGAGTGTGTGTGGTTTTGAAATTCTATAGATAAGTATAATCTAAAGAGGACTTTATGGAGTTTAAATCGCAATTTAGATAAACCGATTACACATTTAAATAATATTCAGCTTGGGCATGTACGAATGTACAGTGAATGGTATAGAAAAGATTGTGGAGACAGATTTTCATAGAAAATACTTTCATTCGATTCATGTTTTATTGCTTTTATGACAAAGTCGTTAAATTCATTGCAAATGAGGTTTGAAAACATTTACAAAGTTTAATTTTATTTTCCTATCATTTATTATTATCATTGTATTACTGGCAAAATATAATGTATTAAAAAAAAACAAGCACGTATGTATATTTTAGGCATGTAATTTTTTTTATTGCAAAATATCAGTAGGAAAAAGCAATAAGATTCATACAAAATTTCGAACAGCTCCTAGTTTTTAATGTTTTTTTTTGATTTTATTAAAACTGCACAACATTTAGGTAATGGTGAAAATAATAATTTTGTTTTTTTTTTCAATAAATTTTGCGAGCACAAAATGTTTTTGAATTTTTATAAAAATGGCCAAAATTTTTATTTTGTTACAAATTGCCAACCAAGTAAATCCCTTAGAATTAAAATTATAAACCCTTTAATCCTAAGCAAGTAAAAAATGTGTGGGATTTTTTCGAATAGTTTAAAAGAAAACTGACTTATTGCTTAGATAAAACTGTAAGATTCTAGCGGGTAAAGCTACAATCTTACAGATTTCTCTTATTTTATGATGACAATTTACTTTTATTGTAAACAAAAATAACCACATGTTTTTGTTTTCTGGAGTCGAGTTAACATTCACACTAAAAAATACAAGCAAAGGAATTTATACATACAATGGTTACCACTTTCATTTTTATACTTTCTTTTAATTGATTTAATTAAAAAATAACTTCGCATGAATCTTTGTTTTTACGACAAAAAGTGTTAAGAAACTTAATGTTCCGAATTGAATAATCATTAATTTTTGACTTCATATTTTTCGTCAGAGAACTTGATTAGTTTTTCCTTAAAAAAAAAAACAAGTCATTATTCAAGTTTAAGGATATGTTTAGTATATGAATAAGAATATACATTTATGTAAAAATAAAACGCTGCATCGATTCTTTTTGAAGTTTGGATTCCTTTTCATATCTATATGGGTTATCAATTTTCTTTAAATTTTTTTTTTTGAAAAATTATTTGTTGTGAGGTGGCAACATTGTGTCGGGTATGCAATGATACTGTGCGAGTAAATATACTCATATCCTCGAAAAAACCGCAAACAAAATATGTGTCCTTTTTACCAAAAGGATTATACTTCCTTCCAATGAAGACTTACGATGAAAATCCTTTTTATATTAAATTTATATACAAACAACGGAAAAAAGCAACAACAACAACAAGGAGTATAATAATATATGTGATTCGGACTGGAACTGACCGAACTTTTAGTTTTATTGGTAACACAATCCTTGTTTACTATTCGCATAAATTCCAACAGGAAAGGATGTGTATGTAATCATAAAAGCACAGGTAAATGGAGGATATACACCTCTTTTGTGTCCACATTGTGCCCTTCATCTTATTTCGTCGTATAAATAGTTGTTGTTTGGCTGATCAAATGTTTGTGGTTTTTTTGGTTTCGTAAGGTAGGCAGAAATAAATTGAACAAAAAGCAAGGCGAGTCAAGACAAGGACATCCACTTTTATTAAGTATATGGTGTCCTACAGAGGAAATACCAACAGCATGGTACGATACGGTGTGTTGTAAGTAAAATGTCCTTTTTTTGTGCTGATGAAGATGAAACTAAAGATGAATTCTGACGCATGAACTAAAAGGGTGTCAACCGCATCAGCAACAGCAGCTCTCAACACCGTTTGTGTGTGTTCATTTACGAGGCTACGGAATTTTTAGGATGTAATCATGACAAGGATGTGCAATTTTGCACATTTAATTCAAATAAACTAACACAGTTTTCTGTGTTTATGTAGAAGGGTCCTTGAATTTGATGATGATTTGCGATGGTTTCTGACTGTTTGGTTTCGGTTTGGTTTGGTCTGGTTTGGTTCATATGACATAAGTTTCCATTTTATGTGTCCTTCACATTCGATTTAAATAGTTCCTCTTTTATTATCCTTGTTGTGTCCTTTCGACCGCAAAATAAACTTAGGCGACACGGTTTGTTGTTTGGTGCATAGTGAAGGAAGGGGGGTCCTTTTTCAGCAATGACGATCATTGCTGAGAAACGGTCCAAACGACATACACTAAGATCCATCAGAAAGAAAGGGCATTATTATGGGTTTTTCAGTTGGTTGGACAAGTTCGGGTCATACTTATTAGTTCGCCTTCGAAAGGAAGTTGTATATCAGCTTTGCCAAGATGTCCTTTCTACTCAACTGATGGTGACCTTTATTTTTATAATAAAATGAAAACGTATGATTATTGTTGTTTATAGCATGTTGACCATTTTCATTTTGTTTTGCTTTGGTTTAAGGAATTCTTTTGTTTCCTTTTTTTCTGTTTTGTTAAAGGACACAGATTTCATTTGTATAGGTACCTCTTGTGGAGATTAATAAAAACGTATCTTTTCTCCCATCTACTTTAGTTGAGGTTAAGTGTTGGGGGAGGGAGTTTGAATTTTACGGTTAATGGCATGGAAACACGAATGTGTTGTGGAGACAAGTAGTGGATAGCAGGTATTGCTCAACGATGTGATACATAATTAAGTGAAACTGTCTTAAGTAATTGCCTTTTGTGTGTTGTATAAGGATGAGAATGGTTTGTTTCGGTGTTTTTTTTTTTTTATTTTGCTATTGAATTGGCTGTGAGAAACGCTTGAATTGGGCATTTATGTGGATTTTATTTGGTCAATTCTAATAATTGTGTAGGAAGAAACCTTTTATACGGACAATAAAACATTAGAGCGTGAGCATTTATTGGGCTAAACAGGAAATCGGTTGAGTGATTTTTTGGGTTCTTTTATATCCTAAAGGTTAAGTTATGAATAGTTTAAATACTGTCAACTCAAAAAGGAGATGATGGTTGTTGGTTATTGAATCGTTCTGTTAGTTCTATTTGTTTTTCTAAAATTATGTCAGCAAACAAATGTATTAAATTATTTTTGTAAAATCAAAGGTCAAAGGTTGGAGAAAGTAATTGAACAATAATTTGAGAGGGAAGAAGATTGACCTTTTTAGAGAAGAAGAATAAGATAGGTAAAACGCTAACGCAGTCTTTTTTACCAGCATGGAAGAATGCCAAAATAAGGATTGTGCTTTTACAGCATTGTCAAATTCAATTTGGCAATCCTATTAAGTTTCAATAAGTTTAAGACACCCTCTGCAGCCACTGACACTCTGCGAAGAATGGACAATGTTTGAAACCTCATAAAATATACTACAAAATAATCTATGCCACATCCGGTCATGGAGAGAGTGTTCAATATTTTGACTCAATTTTAAACTTTTGTAGATTCGATAAATTCAGCAATACGAAACAGAAATTTCCAAAGTCTGTGATACATCATCTGCTGGCAACTAATTCTTCATTCCCTTCTACACAGAAAAACATTATTAACATTTGTTCATGTTTGTGATCGAAAACAGCTGACATACTCGAGTTTAATGCTATTTTCCAATCATTGCGTTTTGCTTTCTCTATACTCTGTGTGTTTTCTGTTTTTTTGTATATGGAAATAGAAAAGAGAAAGTTCCTAATCAAGTATTCTAGTAAATCTAATCTAATCTCCGCCCAGAAGTTATTGTCAATCCCTTATCCGTCAAAAGAAAGATCTCCATACTTATCAAATTTCCCTTTCCTATCCAACTACTAACCAAATAACAAATAGAACGAAATGGGCTGAAGGAGAAAAGAGATTGCAAAAGTGTCACCCACACTTATCAATTGACAGCTGGGGTAACGCAATAACATCTGTCCTCATTCACTCTCTGGGGAGTCTTCTATAAAAATCGATACAATCTATGCAAAAATTCGTTTCCTTATATGTCACACCATGGATGCTCTGATGGTGTATACAGGCTTCTGTCAATAAGACAGATTCTTCGCATTAAGTTAGGTGTGTATGTACCAAACGTTGTTGGGTGGAAGACTTTCATGTTTTTTTTTTTTGAAAATTGACAGAAACTGTTCTCTGTTGATGTTGAAGGACCTGCTTATAAAGTGAACGAAGAACGGATGCGGTACCTTTACATTCGTTTACCTATATCCCCACCCATGGGAGATTCTATTTTGTATTTAAAAGGATTCTCATACACATTGTTTGTGTTGGATTGGCTAGAGAGGATGACATGACATTTATTGGTTTAAAAACGCAGGAGGTTGATGTTGAGTTCTTGGATTTGTGTAATTCCTTTGAGATTGTTTTGTTAGAAAGCGAATCGGTAAACAAATATAAGTGGGTGCGATGTTTTCTAAGATAAACAATTTGATTTAGTATTACACAGCCTGTTTTTTTCTTTGTTTGTTATCATTTTTGATGTGCAAGCAAAAAAGTTAAAATAACTTAGAAAAGCTAATTAGTTACAAAAATATGACATTTATTCTACTTTTTACTTTAAATAAAAAAAATTACCATGGATTATACGGACACATATTATTATTTACTTACTAGTTGAAATGGCGCCCGGGTGATGTTACAATCGAAGTTTATCTTTGTTATATATAACAACCAAACCTATTTAATCAATAGTCAGATAACCTCGAAAATCAAAAGATACAACTGCAAAAAACAGGTCAACCTGGAAAATCAAGGTGCTATCCAGGCAAACCAACAACGAGTAACAAATACACTCGACAAATCAACTCAGGGAGTCAGCAAATCAAGGAACGAAGTCGGAAAAGCAACAAATAAATTTGACAAATCAACAGAGGAAACCGTAGAAAATCAAGGGATGAACCCATATTTTTAATGTCAAAACTAGTAAATCAATTAGTTAACCCGTTAAAGTAACAGGCACATCTGGGAAGTTGGCAAATCACCTTGTAAATACTTCAAATCAACAGGCAATACTGAAAAATCAATTCGCAAACCTGTCAAATCGACAAAGGATCTGGTAAATTAATGGATGCACTCGAAAAAGCAATAGAGAGGCCCCACAAATCAAGGAACGATTTTGAAAAAGCAACAAGCTGTCACATGCGAACCCAGAAAATAAAGGGATGCATTCGGCAAACCCGCAAGCAAAACTGGCAAATCAACAGTTGAGCCCGGAAAAACAACTAGTGCATCTGGTAGATCAATAGACAAACTTGGTAAATTTCTCGTAGACAGACGAATTCGGAAAATTGTTTACAAGAGAACTCATGTTTTAAATCTTTGTGGTAAGTAAGTTGTTGTTGTTTGCCTTACTAGAAAGTGGGTCTTTGGAGTTTTTGTTGACTTTTTGCCAAAAACTGAACGGGAGCTGCACTGGAGGACGAAGTATAATTTCTCTTGTTTTTGGTAAAAAAAAATCGAATTGACAGTTGAAGGAAGTGTAATGCTTCACCATATATGTATATATTTCACTTATTAAATTCTACTTTTCACTAAACAACTGTTAAACCATAATAACTTTATGTGAAAGCTGGTCTTTATGACACTTTAAATATATTTTTCTTTATAAAAAGTGGCGCCCGGGAGTAGTTTTATTCATTTTTTTACGTTCATACTTTTTCACTCTTATCCTCAATCCAATTACACGAGTATATTAAATGTTTCCAAAATACAAATAATCCTAATTAATATATGAATGAAATCAAAATATACAAAAAGGAGCAACTTGAATTCAAATCAAATTAATTTCCAACACATTCCCATGTCCCTATATTTCATTTCAATACATCTTTCCCATTCACCCTCAATTTGATACAAACCAGATTAAAGTCTTAAAATGAGAAAACAAAATTAACATTATTCAGGATTTCGATAGGAGAAAAAAGTATCTAAGCGATATCGATTAGCCTAAGAGGAAAAAAAGAAAAAAGAAAAAAAAAAAACAACACCCATGAGTAAATATATTTGTAGATCAGCATCTCATCATCCTGAAGTCGTCTATATTTGTATTCTCATAGGCATCGAAATAGAATAAACTAACAACATAAGCATCCCCAAAATTCGAGGAATCCCATCAGCCAGTGCTGGATTTTCTCATAAACATCCTAAAAATTCTTTATGAGAGGTATTTTGTCATAGGCTATGGTATACTCATGTCGGGTTCAGGTTCCAACCAGAGAAAAATAAATTTTTAGTGTTTTAGTTTTTTTTTTATTCGCCTTGCTTATAAATTCCTTTAACATCGGGTTACAATAATTCATATAAACTTATACCTCACATTGAGAAAGCAATGTTGGTACAGCATTTCATTACAAAAACTCTTGTTAAGTTTATGAAATGAAGCTTAGATGGACTTTATCTTGCTAACAGTATAGATTTTTCTACTAATCGCATACTTAAATGTACTCAAAACAATCTTTTATCCAATAACTACATGCTTTCATGTACTCAGTATAACCTTTTGTGTACTCACTTCATGCTCTTATGTACTTAGTAGATTCTTTTATGTATAGTAATCTACTTTTATCTATGGATTACAGACTTTTGTGTACTCATTAAAGAGCCTTTTAAATATTGAGTACAGATTTTCGAGTAATGAGTATAGTTGAAGTGTACTGATTTTATTTAAATTCATGTGTTGAATGATCCTGAGATATTCAAAGAAAATGCATCATTAAAAAAGAACAATTTTTTTTGTCACAGATATGTATTGAGTACCGTGATTGAAAAAAGCATTGATTTTTACAAAAGAGGACGAAAATGGTACACATAAACTATAATGTACTAACTTGTATAGTCATTAAAATCCACAAAATCCACTTACAAACATTTAAGAGACATCATTTATTGACTACTGGGAAATCCGGACACATTTGTAGTCATTTTATTTGTTCACATTTTTAATCAGTACAAACATCTATGGAATGCTAGAGCTTTTAAGACATTTGACAAATAACGAACTCTATTGAACTTAAAAAAAAGAACTTCTTTTAACCGATCCATCCCTGGTTCTCACTCATATCACATAAATTTCTACTCAAAAAATCCTTTAATCAGCTGTACGTGAAATGGGAAGTAGGTCCCTATTTTTGGCTCAATATACAAAACAGAGATATAATAACATTAAAGAGTGTTCAGTTTAAAGAGTCTTAATAAGCGATATCATATCACATCCCTCTCTTTTGGTTTTTCATGACTTTGAGGATTTTCTATCAAAACAAACCATAAATTTAGCACCTAAGAGGAAACGAAAACCAAAAGTGCCTACGGATATTCTAAATGTATACCCTTTGCAATTTATTTCAAAAAAAAAAAAAAATTAGGAACAATTTTACTACAACTCGGCTATATAGAAAATACTCTGCAGTATAGTGAGTGAGGACTTATTACTTATGTACGTGCCTCAAAAATTTGTTCCAACATTTCACTTTTTTTTCTTTTTTTTTTTTGTTGCTTTGCCGATGTCGAGGCCGTAAGACCATTATTTTTGGCATTTTGTAATTTTATCCACCCGAAGCAACTTACTATGGATCCTTTTTCAAAGCTCACGTATAAACTAAAACAAAAGAGAGCATCCAAGTGGTAGCGTATTTTTTAACGTGTAAATGGCGTAATGATGTCATTTAGTTGCCCAAAGGTATTTTTTTCTGCCTTCAATTTTTTTTCTTGTCTTTTTTTTTTTTAAGGATTGAAAAATTTTGGTTTAGTGCCAAAAAATGTTTCAAAGTTTGCATTTTCCAGGCCCTCCTATTCTAAATCGATTGAGCCTGGGGACAGGTGTGAATAGTTTGTTTGAATACACGTGTTCTAGATTTCCAGATGGAGATACTGAAAGGTGAGCGAATTTTAAAACAGTTTTTGTAATAGAGTTGTAGGGTATACCGGCTCAAGGGAATAATTTGATGTTAATTTGGACATACGAGTAGGAAGTAGAATTAGAATATTTACCCTTGGGGTCAAGGAAGTTGATGTAAGTAACATTGTGACGTTGAAAAATGATTTTTCCTAGAATGTGGGAGGTTAAAGGGTTATATTTTAATCTAACATAACTTATTTGATAAAGGGATTTTAGAACTTCTGGAATATTAATACATTTTGATTTTGTTGCTCATTTATTTTTTTCTTTTCTTAGAGTGTCTCGCTAAGTTCATATGAAGCTGGAGAACCATCCCTCCCCAGTATCGACTCGAAGTGAGGATTAAAATTTCTTGCTTTAATTTCATGATCATTTGTTTGGTACGGTGATTTAAGTTTTATTATTCTTTGAATTTTTTGTTTTTTTTTCAGGCTTCTTCGTTCTTTTCAGTAAGTGATTAGCAACAAATTTTGAAACTGAAGGTGAGTCAGTGGAGTTGTTCAGTACGTCGATGCATCATTGGGTTGGTGGAAAGTTGGATAGATGGGTCAAAGGGTGAAGTGCCCATTACCTTAATCAACAGTTCCCCCAGCAATGTATTTCAATCCAAGTTGGAATTTATTTTATACATAGTGTAAAATTTGATTCATTATCAACTTTAGGAACGTTCTGTGAAGGTTTTCCAAAATTGGAGTTCATTAACATTGGGGCTTAGGTACTTAAGGCTATTGTCTGAACCCACTAAAACACATAAACACTAAAAACCAACTGGTTCTTCAAGGCCTGCTATTATCCTTTTCCATTACTCCATAAAATATATTAACAAAATTTAACGTTGTTATTTGGTGAGGAATTCTGTTAATTAGGTAGGGTTTCCCCTTGATGGGTAACTATGGCAGCTTTCTACAATCAAAACCACTAAAACAACTTTTGAAACTTTTATTAACTGCTAATTCTAGACGCCTGCCTATCCTGTCCTATCAGTCAACACAAACATTAATCTGATTAAATGGTTTTCTGTTTAAGTAAATTTTGTACCTCTCTTCATATTTTTTTTTGTTTATTAAAATACTTAAAACTTAAAATCACCATCAAAATCATTTTTCTTAATGGAAAACTTTTAAAATGTTTTAACCAAATGCAAAAAATATACCATCCACACTAAATACACCAAACTTTCATCACTTTGCTTGTATAAAATCTCAAATTCTCTTAATAACACTAACTAACAATCTCTCTTACAAAAACCAAAAAAAAAAAAAAAAAAACTATTGCTTTCTTAAAATTTCATCTCTTTCACGTAAACAAAAACCAACAATAAGAAACAAAAAAAAAAACAAAAATTGTAGCCATATTCATCTTCATTGAAAAACTTAATAAAAACAAAGAAGCACACGCACAACCATCCGTTCGTTCCCAAAATAAACCCAAGCAAGCCATGCTCTGCCATCCTTATAGAACTAGAACTACTGATGGAGAAGATGGAAAAATCTAAGCTAACTCCTTGCTTTGTGGCAAACCGAAACCGAAACCTCCTTTTGGCAGGGAAAGAAAAGATGCTTGTCGGATAGATGGATGCGAGAGCTCCAACTTCAACTCCATAGCAAGGTACATGGCTGTATGTATAATGTATTTGTATATACCCTAAAGAGCAAAAGTTTTATTGCAAGTAATAATTTCTGAAAACGTCTTCGTTCGTGCGGTGTTTTCTTTTTGCTGCTACCTACTTGCAAACCCAAAAAAGGTACTGATGGTGCTGGCTGCAGTCGTTATGACTTATTTTTCTTATGGGAATTTATTGCAGGAGCAATAAGAATAAAAATTTGATCCTGATTCGTCTGAATTATATGTTTTTTCTCGCAAACGAATGTGAATTGTGGAACTCTCGTATTTCAATTGAGACAACATTTACGTGGGAATAAAAAATAATAACTTTTAAAGAAAGTAAGAAAAAACAAACAAAACAGATGTCTTGCTTTTTAGTACAACTTTTTTTTCGTGTCATCAGGATGTCCTTATTGCCATTTTAACTGGAGGCGAATTAAATTAAATTATAAAAGGAAGCTTTTGATTATATTGCCTCTGGAAAGTGACCTTTCTTTAGAGATAAAAAATGCAGTTTATAAGGATTTCACCGGAATGTCCTTATTCATAAATTCTTTTTTAAAAGGACTCACTTTTATGTCGATGCTTTTTTAAAAGAGTCCGTGAAGTTATAAAAAAAACAGATTTTTACAATTTAAGCGATAACTTTTCTTTTTTATAATTTCTCTCACTTAAAACCAATTGAACGCATTTCATAGCATTTTATCTCATAAAAAGGATACAAAAATTATCTTTTCAATCAGCTATAAAAAAAACGCCGGAAGCTAATTTCGTTTATTTTTGCGATGAGCTGATGTTTGGTCCTTCCTTTGCCATAAAATTTTGGTGGTGAACAATATATTTAGAAAACAACTTTTTACTCGTTTAACTAAGGGAAAGTATTGGTTTCAGAATCAAAAACTTTTTGTTACATTATTAATTTCAGTTGGAATGTAAGGATGCACCCACAGATTTAATGTTATAGTTTCATATGTGACTTTTAGATCCCAAACTAAATGATTATTACAAACAGTATACTACGCTAATGCATTATCATTTCTGTAACTACTAAACAGGTAGAAAAAAAGAATGGAAAATTGCTCATTGCAGCCCTACGCTTCACATCCAGTTTCAACTTACTTTGGGTTATAGATATACTTCGAGTATTAATATTACGATCGACTAAGTGCTAAATGACTTACCCCCCAATGATAACTGGTCTGATTGTTGCTTGATTGGCTGTGTATACCGTTTGACTAAGTGACCATTTGATTCTTTGTGAAAGGCGTTTGATGGCCAACAAAATGTGTTTGATTGCCGATAAAAACAAGATATAAAAACCAACATACTATTCCAGAAACGAGAAACCTAATACCAGAAACACAAATTCTTCTAAAAACAAGAAACCAGAATCAAGAATAATGATACCTTCTCGGTCAATTGAGTGGAAGAACACTATAAATCAAGGACTTGTACAGTGTGCACTCATTTATTTAAAAAATAAAAACATCATAGTACATCGTTCAACACATGTTATCGATGTTTATGACTGAGAACCATTTCAATAAAACTGGTAGCAAAGTTATAAAAAATTGACTAAAATGACTTAATTTCTTTAACTTACAAAAGAACTTTGACTGTTAAACTACACTAAGCAATCAGTACTAAAATACTGAATTAACAGTTAATGAAAGTAGTTAATTGATTAAAAGTCATTTAACTGATGTAATTTTTGACTGGTTTTAGTCTTCTTGTCAGTAGAAAGTTCTTGTACAGACGTTTTCTGAGTTATTTTTTTTGCACCAAAAATAATGGTATCTGCCATATACCGGTTTTAGAAAAACTAATTTTTCTCAAAAATGGTTTTTTTTTGGATAAGGTCTATCTTTAAATAAAATTATTTTTTTTTCAAAAACCGTCCTTGCAAAATTTTATATGCAAAAAATTGTTTTTTTAAAAAAACGATTTTCTAAGTTTTTGAGATATCGAATTTTGATGATATTTTTGATCATGAGAGATTTAATTTTCAGAAACAAGATTCCTCGCAAAACTTTCGATGCACTTTAAACTAGTCTGAATTTGTTTAAAGTGTTATTAGTTTTTCGGACTTAAAAAACATTTTAAAAAATGTTCTTGTTTCTTAAAATGGAATCTTTCTTTACCTCAAACTTCACAAAAGCAGTGAAGTTCAAAATTCGATATCTCAAAAACTTTACACTTCTTTCAGTTTAGCATCGCTAGGTTTAGAAAGCACTATTTTCAGATACTTCACTGCTTCACTGTTTTTGCGAATTGCTTTAACCACAAACTCGATTTTCATTTTCCTTATCAATCGCTTTAACAATAACCTCGGTTTTCATGATAAAAAAGTTATAATCTTACTGGCTTCGCATCTTTTGTAAACTCTTCAAATCCATAATAACACAAAATGGCCTGGTGTTCATCCTCTGACCGAAGAACTATAATCTTGATTTAGTTTCAATAAAATCAAATAAATATTTTAGGATACATGCTGCAACAAATACACAGAATTCACATCTTAAATATTAGTAAAATAGAGGTTAATACTACTAACAAAGAAAATTTCAACCATTTCCAATTAGATAAGGACCTTAGGTGGTTAAGTTTTTCAGCGCTTGTGTTATGGCCAAAACTACAATCTCTATAGTTTTCAAGGATACTCTGCTCATATCTATCACTTAAACAACACTGTCAAAGACAAACCAACAATAATAAAACCTTCTCACGCAGTTTTTCTGTGATTTATTGAACAAAATCGTGACAAAGGAACCCTGAAAAATAAACACGCTATCTACCTAGTATAGGTAGTAAATCGATAAAATAAACTGCTTAAAATCAAAATATTTGCTCAAACGCAATTTACATCCATGTCAAATGTCAATACCACTGACAGCTGTCAAATTGATATTTGATTTAACCACTTAATTTGAATCTTCAAAATTGTCAACAATAATGATATCTGTCACGCAACACGCAAGGTAGTTCAACAACAAAAATATTCCTCCATATTTAGGGATGTGTTCATAGATAGGTACACATTCGTGCAACCATAATAATGTTGTTGCTTGATGCACACTACCACTAACCACTTAGAATTACATAAATTTAACTTGCATCCCGTATTCCCTTGTGATGTTGATGATGGCTCTTCTGCACAAAAGGATTTTGCTGCAATTTTATGTTGGAATTTCGTTTTTCTTTTTTTGTTTGAAGCAGCAGCAGATAAATATGTACATATGTATGTTTGCATGGATGCGGCGATGGAATGCTTTTGAACGAAAAATTTCATTTCCCACTGACACACAGTGCTTATTTCATTTTATGCATGAATTAATTTTTCCTCAAAAATGATGCATTTGAGGCATGAAAAATGCATTCACTCTCACTAAAAAGGTCAAAGCATACCTGCTAATTACCCCCCCTCCTCTAAACTGAAACACTTTATGTAGATAGGATTTCAAAATGTAAAATAATCCCTTTGCAGACGCAAAAAAGCACATCCTTTTATTTACAGATGTGGCTGCATTCATGAGCCTCTCAGTCTCTAGAGAGGTTGTAATAAAAAAAAGGACACTTAAACGGATTAACTGTTGAGTTTAATTGCCCACTTTCCGTACCGTTTTTTTTTTTTTATTCGTGTGCCGCCCCAAGGTGAAATTACACAGTGTATCCTTGATGATCCATATTTACAAAGGATTTTTTTAGTTGCTGTCAAGGGTGGACCATCATCAATGTCATAGACTCTCCGTCATCGTCGTCGGGTCGTTTCGTCTGTTTTTATGAATTGCGGTACTGAACGAATCCTTTCATAACACTGACAATGGGTTTAAGTAATTAAGGTCTTAGTTTTTTTTTTTTATACAGCTTTGTCCTAGTCCTCCCTGCCACAATAAATAAAGATATAAGAGAACTTGCAATATATTTAATGAAAATGAGAGCTCATCAGGGCATTTATGCTTGCTCCCGTGGTGTATTCATTGGGACAATAAGTTTTTTGTTGTTGGAAGAATTAAAATAAAAAAATGAAATATGGAATTATTTTCCACAGACAGACGGTCGGTGGTGGTGGTGTCGTACTCTTTAACCCTTTAAGCTACTTTGGTAAATTATCCTTTATTCAATGTTTTTATTTTTTTTTTATTTTTTATTATAAAACTAATATATCACAATTTTAAATCCTCTTGTGACCTCTGCTTTGCGAGTAGAGGTCTCCCAAAACGGAGGGAACGAAATAAGGCAATTTTATTTCAAAAATGATTTGTTGATCTGTAAGGATTTTGTAAAGCATATGGGAATTCATACAAGTGCGTATATTGTTATAATATGGATATTTATTTACCAAAAGGATATAAAGGCTGTTTCATAGAATTGAAATGATATTATTTTCGTTTGTGAATATAAATTTTTGGATTATGTGAAAATCTGTACAGAAAGGCTTAAAGTGTAATGTTAAACTTTATTTAAAAAAAAAGCAAAAATGTTTGTAAATTGTTTTTCAAGTTTTATTATACATGTGACACAGTATTTGTGTAGATACAACATAAATCATATGATTTTATTACAAAATGAGTGTTTAGTTTAGAGACATGTTTTCATATTATAATATGTTGCCTTCATGGTAGAACGTTTTGTAAAGACATTAACATGCCCAAATCTGTTTTAAAAATCACTATTTCTATTTCTGGTTAAGAAGAAGATTTTAAATTTAAAGTTATCAATGATGTAACTAACCCGACTTTGTTTTATATAAGATTAACCTTGTTTTAACATTAATGATATGAATTTTGTTAGAAATTTTAACATTTTAAATTTAAAGTACACTATGGCGTATACGTAACTTTTTATTTGTAACACAAAATAATAAGTTAATACAAATTTGTCTTTCAAATTACACCTAAAATATTTTTACTTGGTGTATAAAAAAATAATTTTTAATCAAAACAAATATTTCGATGATGCAAAATTTCAAAAACGTGGTTTTTGCCTGTACTTCTGTACCTATCGATCTCTACACAGAGCCACAGCCTAAACGGTTCAAAGGACTTGATTCAAAGTTGATACATGTGTTTTTTTTTGTACTTTTTAAGGTTTATTGTGTTTTGCTTAATATCTGATTTAGAACGAAAACTTTTCATATATCGGTTTTAAATTATTAGAAATTTTTCGAAAACAACTGTAACGCTTTTCATTAATTTTAGTGAATGTAATGCTTTGATATGTTGTAATAAGACTGCGTTTTTGGTTTTAGCTAAACAAATTTTAATAACAGATTAACCTATGGCCAAAACACTCTTTTCGAAAATTGTCATATGTTTTGATTTTTCGTATATCTTGTTTTAAGTTCAAAGTATAAATTCAAATAAAATTTTTCAATGCCTGCTAACCATGTCGTTAGCTTTAGCGTTAAGATCAACAACGTACGAGCCAGTTGTACATTTTATTTGTCTCATAATAAATAATTTCGTGCTTAGCAAACTCTAGGCACATTTAGAGTACAACCAATTAATTTAGACAATTTGTTTTCTTATTATCAAATTAATGATTATTAAAAACGATTTTCAAAGAGATAAAAACCTTACATATTAAAGTTAAAGTTTATCAAGCGTGCAAAATCTCTTCATACAAAACATCACCTCATGCATATTTAAATGTTTACAAACAACCTCCATTATCCCAAAACTACGAATACATCATCAACATCAACATCACCATCACTAGAATTGAGGTTAATATAATACTCGAATACTCGCATATCTACATTTTCCTTTAAATGATTCAATCTTCTATCGAATATATATTTGCTTAAACAAGATTCCATTAGACACAAAGTGCTTTAAAAGTGTTTGCGATTAGATCTTCTAACCCAAGAAAATAGAAAAAAAGCCCTCTAGAAGTCCAGAAGATACGATATGTGTCTTGTAGTATGTAGTGTAGTATCTAACAAAATCAAACACAATGTATATTGATTATGTGTGATGTTGAAAACATGGGTTTTGGAGGTGATAAATCATGGCAACATTAGGGAATAAGGGAAGAGTCCTTGGATATATGCACTACGTACACACATATCCTTCTATCCTTCCTTCCTTACCTACTTCCTTCCGTTTAACCAAACTACCTAAAACCTTTAAGTGCTATATGGTTACTTTGGCCAATATTATCCATTTTTGTTAGGAAGGAAGGATTTTCAGAATCTTGTACATATTTGCGAACATGATGGTTTAGAGAAGGAAATCTTATCCACAATATAGTAAATTGAAATTTCAACACTTTCGTCCTGTATACGAAATAGATAGATACTCATTACAGAGTGAGAGAGATAGATACATAGTAAAAGCTAGTAAGCATTGAATTTAAGAGGAAGTTTATGTGAAGATGTTGGTTTGTGTATAAGTATATTCATCTAAAACACCTGCCTTGCGGTCTTCCGCTCATTAATCTTTTCAACACGTCTAATTACCAAATCCTTGTCGCAATGGCCAGCCACACGTTCTATGCTATCGAAGTGTTAATACAACTTTTTTTCTACGTTTGTTTGAGGCAAGGTTAAAGCAAAGTAAGGTATTCTTTTCACTTTCCGAACTTCAGTTCAGAGCTATGTAGGTAAGTCATTTGGCTCTATTCAGATTTTTAGCTGTTGTTCGGAATGAATGCGAGCAAAAGCTTTTTCCAAGGAGCAACTATAACCACTTCGTTATTATTCCCAACAGAAGGTTAGGTTGATGGTGGTAATCGAGAACAAAAGATTGCCCTGAATATACGTTTATACTCTTATTCTCTGAGGTATGCACGTGCAATCGTTAAGAAATAGCTGATGTGTAGTTTTGAGTGGAACTACATTTACTGAGGCAGCTTTTATAGCGCCTTTAGAGACTGGTTAGTTTAAATGGAGTAGTTAACTACACTGTTAATTCAAGTCTTTAATGGAAAATCGATAGGGTTTTCCATAGTTGTGCACTTTTAAAACCTTTAAAGCTGAAATAATGTTTTATAGTATTAAATTTTAAAACGTATTCAGATTTAAGAATCAGGAGTGTTCAAAAAAGTATGAGAAGTATAATTTTTTTGCGTTCAAGTGTGTCCACCAAAAGTAATCTTTTTATGATTATAATTTCCTGACAGGTTTTTAATCGCAGATTTGTCTAAAGTCAATCCCTTTGTCTAACGAATCTCTTTTATTGGAGTTTCAATGTCAAAACCAACCCATCTCTCCAAAGTCATGGAAATGCTGATCACTTAATTTATTATCAGCTAAGAAAAAATTCGGAAAACAAAACCTTCTGAATGATTTGCTGTATGAATTTACTAGCAATATATTCACTTGGGATTGGGGTCAAAATCTCGAAAACCGAAATCCAAAAAAACCAAAAAACCCAAAATCCCGAAAACTAAAAACCCCGAAAAAATCTCGAAATCGGAACACTGCCAAATTCTATATAATGAAAAATTTGGGCAATTTTTTCATTTTATAAAGTTTCGAATTCAAATAATAAAAAAAAAACTTTGAGGCAAAGTGAAATCAATACGATTTGGCTTAAAGTTGAAAATCATTGAATCAATGTTGAACAACGAAACATCAAAAGTCATTGTAAGAATCTACAATTTTTGAACATTTTCTGTGAGGTTGGATAGTAGACCAAATATTTATTCTTTCTTTGTTTAATCTTGGTGAATCTTGAACGAATCAAATTTTAACAAAACAAATATTTGTTAGTAAAATCAAATAACTGGGAAAAATGTGTCAAACTACGATTGTTTCAGCCAACTGAAACATGATATTTGTGGTTGTTATTTGTGTGAACAAAAAAATTATGTGATCTGTGTCTAGTAACTGGAATAGACATTCAAAAAACACCAACTATAGCCCTTGGATTAGGCAAAAAAAAACCCAAATGATTATCAGCTTAGCAAATATTTATAGTTATCCCTTGGTTATCAGAAACCATCCAACCAGAACAAAGTTATTTAAATAGAATTCAAAATCCATTAAACTCCCTCCAAAAAAAAAAAAAAAAAAATAAATCAAAAACTCATTTTGTCCAAAATCGCTTTTTAAACAACAAATTGTCTGTCTTATCAGAGTTTCCGGTTCCTAATCCCCCAAAAAGCATTATAGAACTAAACCTCTTCTAATATAATACGCCTCAAAAGCCTTCAATAAATCAGAAAATTCGCTGTCATTTCCCATTCATGGTTGGTTGAGGAAATTAAATGGTGAGAAATAATATTCTGCGACACAGTTGCATCCCTATTTATATAAACTAACTCAGTTAAACCAGATAATCTGGTGATTTTCATAAAATGCTTACTGAATTAAGATATGTATATCCAAACCAAAGGTTTCTCTTTCGCTGTCTTTCTACTCTCTACAACGCGTCGTCGCGTCGGTCGTAGTTGGTCGGTTGATGTTGGCTTCTTTTTTTTAATGCTAAAGTCATTTAGCCATTTGCTCGTGCAAAAGGACACTTAAACCCTGGATTTAAATGCTCTTGAATCCGCATTTTGAGTTCCAAGAAAAGATTGCAAAAGAGAAACTAAAAAAATAAAAACAAAACAAGAAAACAGAAAATATCACATCGGCACTTATTTTTTTTTTTTTTGTTTTTGGTCCACAGAGTGTGAGAATGAAGAATATAAATGAGAGGCGTTAATCGACTCAAGATTACATCGAATGTCCTTTTTATAGCTTCTGTCTGAAGAGTTTTACTTTTGAAATAACCATGGTTGCCTGGTTCATTTTCTTCGAATTCATTTCTATCAAATTAAATTTTAAGACGTGAAATGATTAAGCAATATCTTTGCGAGACATTAGCCCCCGAAGGAGAGAAAGATTGGAATTTGATGACAGTCATTGGTTCTTAGCTGCAGACACCATCCAGCAGATACACTGGTATAGCATTAAAATGTCCATCGTTTCCAAGCACAAAGTATACTTACAAAAAGATATATACAAAAGGGGGAGTCTTTCAACAGCAGCATTTTCATTTTGTATATGAGTGGCTGTCATTCTGTTATTTCCCTTAAAACCATGCATCATATGACACATGAAATGACTCTTCTTTTGAAACATTTTTAACACATAAAAGGGTCAAGCTGGAGCTTAGCATATGCTTGACACTTTTTCTTTGTTGAACATTTTCATGTATGAGGAAGAAGATCCTTTATGAATAGCAGATACAAAAAAAAAAAACGTTCATAAATATGATAGTTTTGAGGATTTTGACTTTGAAGGATTTTATTTCATTAAAAGTTACAAGATTTCAGTTTTTGGTTCTATTACTATTGAATGATATTTTTATAGAAACATAATATATTGCAAAAAAAAAATAAAATGCACGACTGTTGGAGAAATACTTAAAAAGCAGTTTTGTTGTAAAAAAAAACAAATTTGAAACAAAATCGTTAGAGCTGTTTTAGAAAAAAATTTAATAAGTCAAAACCGTTATATAGTAGGTATAAGTTCTAGATGAGATATAAAAAAAAACTAAAAAAAAAACAACTTTCGAAATTAAGCAAAACTCATCTGTACCAAAATTTGAAGAAAATCCGTCCACGCGTTTGGGCAGTGGAGATGTGTACAGACGGACGCACAGACGCATAGACCGACGGCCGGCATGACGAAAACCACTTTTCTAGTCTTCTCCGTAGGGGAATATGAGTGTTAAGACGGTCTATTGGGTGTTGTCTTGAATATTCCTATAATCCCTCTCCACGAAGTACCACAAAATTTTTGTGCCAACCTTGGCGATGTGCAACAAAAAGTTGTTTTGGTGCCAAGTCTTAAAAACTTTTTCAAAAATTTGAAAAATAAGAATAAGTGCAACAAAAAGTTGTTTTCGTGCCAAGTCTTAAAAACTTTTAAAAAAATTGAAAAATATGACTCATTTTCCATGAAGTATCTTTAAATTAATTTCAAATAATTTTCAATTTTGTAACCCATGAAAAGGTTTCCACTACGATGATGTCATGTGTAATTGATTAAAAAAAAAAACCACAAATCTTTATTTCTCATAATTTCCTCCTTCTTCCTCCCTCTCACTCTTTGATATCATTTTTTTTTTTTAAATTCAAGTCATGTTTCTTACATCAAAGAGCCTATTCCCGTATAATTAAAATCATTCGACAGAATCAAGAAGGTCCATCATCACAATATAGAATTAGAATGACCTTTTGTTTAAATTAACAATTGTAAGGATTCAGCGAACCATTAAGTGGGTTTTTTGACGTTCATTATCTTATTCTTTTCCAGATTGTCCTTTTTTTCTGAATTTTTTTTTTATTTTCTTTGTTGGATTTTCCAGCTGGCTTATTTCTCATTTTTGCCTAACCGAAGACCGAACCAATAAGTAAATGGGTCAATTTCTTGTATCAGCATCAGATATAACCTCTTCCATTCTCTCTCTGTCTATAGCTATTTTAATGAATTGAGAAATTTTACCAAAAGTCGATTCGATATCATAATAATAAGTTGAATAAGGTTACAAGTCCTTGAAACAATGAATCCTTTTATTATTGAAACAAAAAAATCAACATCCTTTCGCCTGACTGATTGATAACGTTTCTCGTGTTACATTAACGACAAACGATTCATCTCATGTTTTTCCTCTTTGTTCGAAAAAAAAAAATCGAAATCAAATATTGCCTCTCCGCAGGATAAATGGCAGCCAGATTTTTTAAAACTAACTTTTATCCTTGTTTTTCTATCTTGATGTTATTTTTTCCTTTACTTGTTTTTTTTTTGTTTTTTTTGTTTAGTTTCGTCTCCTGTCACTACCGGATGCCGACGAAAGGGATGTTTGTGTATCTGGGAAAAATAGCGACTGAATACATCTATAGCCTTGTGGAATTTCCGTCTGACTTCAACTGGATACCATATATAGACCAAGGCAGAGCGATACTCATATAGAAGAGAGGTGGATGTAGGATGAACAGAAATTCAAACTCAAAAACACACAGAATAACATGGAAGTTCGCTAGAAATAGGAATTTTAAGTAAAGTTACCTTCATTGATGGCGGTGATTGCATTCTTGTTGCAACACAACGGAATGACGGTGAATGTATCCGACAGCAAATCGATTGCTAAGCACGTAGAGATAACATTTTTAAGCCTGGTACACTGCACTACATTGAAGTTTTTTTTTTTTTCCTTTTTCTTTTGAGTATTGTAGGAATTCTAGAAAATCTGAGAGGAAACAAATTTGTATCTCTTGGATAGACATTTGTTTTATTTTATTGTTGGCAAAGAGGAAAAAGCACCTGTTGGCATGTGTGCTTATTCGATATTGATACAATGCGACGGTAATATATCTCACTCTTTTCGCGCAGTTTTGCATTATTTATGTAGATTCACTTTGTAACAAGTATTTCGTAATTTCATTGAAAATCAAGAAGGAGGAAGGTTTTCGTTTTTGGAAACGAAAGTTTTCTTATATTTTCAAGTACACGAACATTGTAAATATTATATCACTTACTAGAAAGGTAATTAATTAAAGGATTTGATTTAACAGAAATAATACAGATGGTTTATTTTTAACTGCAGTGTATAGTCAGTTCTAAAAGTAAGTGCATAGTCTCTTTCAGTGAAACATAGGTATTCTTGCCCAAAGGATCTATTGCGATAGCGATAGCTCTAACGATGGATTGAGTGAAAGCAACACGTGTATTTCCATTGGTTACATGCACACCAGCATATTATGAAATATTTAAATTTAAAAAAAATTCCCTTCTAGAAATTTTAACTACATTTTTGTAATAATTTTTAATATCCAAAAAAAATATAAAAATAGAAATAATGATAGGAAGTATAATCTGGCGCGTCTATATGAGTACACACGCCTTTTTGTAATGTTTGTACTGATTTTAAGGATTTTGTGAAAAAAGCCGTCTTCATCTAAAAACAAACCTAATCTGAATAGTCAACCCAACCTTTATGACAAAAAAATTATGACAGTGTCATTTATAGTTCCATTGTTTTTTTTGTTGTAAATATCGTTTGTAAATTTCCAAGAAAATTCATCTGCCTGCTATGCAAGCATGTGTCATTTCTATTTAGGGCAAGTGCATCATCTGATATTCTGCCTACCATGCCATAATGTTTTCAAACACCTGGAAACACTCATAAAATGTCAAGTTTAAGTTCCACCTACTGTCATAAAGAGCAAAATAAAATCAATTTGAACAGCTGTTGCCTTGAATAAGTGTTAATGCTGACTCTTATGCATATACTGCCTCCGTCCTCATCTTTAGCTGCAGTTACGAACGATTCTCCGAAAGCAATAATGACATCGATCGTAACAAGTGCCAGAGTCTCACACCTTTTGACAGTTTGCTTGCACACGTATGCTGTGCTAAGCTCGGTGTGCATCATCACCATACTATCTACTCACAATATGAGTTTGTTAACATTCAATTGGACTAGGTTAGTCCGGTTATGACGATGCACCACACGACGACAACGACAATGACGGGCGGCAGCGTCCTTAATTTGAACAAACATAGCGGCTCACAGTTGACCTATTTTCTTACGAAAATGACGCTCATTACATCAACTTTAAGCTTCAATACCCTTAGCCGTCAGCGTCGACAGTTGTCGGCAGTTGGTAGGATGGCAACAGCAAGTAGTAGGGGAATAATTTGCGATGCCTCTGTAGAACACTCAACGGACGCTTTTTTTAATTAAAAGTCCTTCAGGCATTTAGAGCTTGGCGAGACTCCTTAACCAACATTATCAAACCAAAGGGCCCAGACGTTAGACGATTCCATTTAATTTTCTGAAAATTTAATTCGGCGTGTAACAATGGCAACTTAATGTCGCCACCAATAAAAATGTTCCCGTTCAGCAAATTCATTCGTTCATTTACATCTTGAGAATTATGGAAGTGGAAAATGCTCCTTTTGAAACAAAAAAAAAAAAAAAATCAAAAAAAATAAAAAAAGAAAACCAGAAACAAAATAAATTTAATTGCACCAGAACTGAGACTTTGGTGTGTCCTTGTGATGCTGGAGAGCGTATTTCCTTTTCTCTCCTCTTAAGATATTCAGATGCGATGATGAAGTCAGTCCAAGCTAAAATTCCAAGAATCTCACTGGGGAAATTTATGACCAAAAACTTTATGGTCGGAAATTTGCAAAATGCAAATGAAACTTAGTTCTCTCATTTTCTTTCTTCTTCTTCTTTCTTTCTACCACTACGGCTGACGCCACCGACGACGATAGCTTACAATAAAGGATGTAGGAGTACATAGCGTTCGTCCGCTGAATGAAGACGACGACGATGATGATGAATGGAGAACAATAAGTCCCGCATTGCTTGAAGTCGTTTTTCTAAAGATTCCAGTGAATTTGTGACTTGGGATAGTTTGCTTTGCCAAAGATGTGTTTTCGCAACTCTCTGAGCTGTGTGGGCAACTATAAAATCTCTTTTCTCTTATTTATGAACTTGAAAATTTTGATTTTCTTAATAAGGCTTTTGGAAGAAAATATGAAGATGGTAACAAGTAAACTAAAGTAGGGTTGATATAATTGTGTGGGAGGAAAGTTTTAATTTCTTTAAGTTTTGATGAAATTTCCCTGGGGATGATGTAGAGAGGAAATTAAAGTTCGTGTTGGTTATTCATGTACGATTCATGTAAAGTACTTACAAGAAAGAATAATTTTTGTATAAATGAGGTTGAAGGAAATGCAACTGTCCAAGTTCCACAAAGCCTCTATACTTTAAGGAAACAATTTACAAAACAAAAAGTAAAGCAAAATTTGATCAGCTGTTATTAACTTAGTAACTGTATGGTGCTTTTAAAATTTTAAAACCCGTTTGTTCCCCAATAGTGCCAAAAATATGGTCTTGTTACTTAAAATGAATTCTGTTTTACTCAAAACTTTACAAGAACAGTGTTTTTAGGAAGTTCAAAATTCGGTACTTCAAAAACTAACTTTGCAGAATACAGCAATTCTAATACAAGGTTCGATTTTAAAGAGTATAAATCTCTTGCAGAAGTTTAATTTGGTTTCTATGACCAATCTTCGGTGGGTGAATTTATAAAAAAACACGATTCCACTTTTTCGCCCACCCACCCCTTTTCCCCCAATCTGTTGGTGGGCAATTTATTTTTCCCCTTTCCTACCATTTTGCCTAATTTTTTCATCTTTTGCCTTCAGAAAACTGGATTGTTAATCAAGTAGACTTGATGGGACACTCAATTGAGGTGAGCCTACTATAATTCGACCTTTTGGCCATGAATGGTTGTACTGCGGAAAAGAATTCAACAATTGCATAAGTAGTTCAATTCTTATTTAAGCACTTATTCTATACGTCAAGTCGAACCCTATCGAAGATTTTCGTCTTCTCTTATGAATTTTAAAATTCTCTAGAACCCTTAATTCGATATTGGCCAGATTAAAAAAATTGAGATCATAGGTCCAGCTGTTTTTAATTTTTTGATTTACATTTTTCTAGTACGAGTCTTCACAAACTTTGTGCTATATTTGATGTAGTTCGCTGTAATCTTGACACTTTAAGATCTCAAATCTACAACATAAAAGTTAAAAGTATGTAAAATTCCCTTGCAAAACCTTTTCCCCTTTATACTTTTTTAAAGTTCTCTCGTTCTTCATATTTGCTTAGCCTAGTTTCAAATGCATTTTGCATTCACCCTCTGTCACTTATCATTCACGTTTCTAGGACGTATTTGCGTGCTTCCCATTTCCCATTAATTATTTAAAAGGACTTCTTTTTGTTTTCCTACTAAGAATCGATATTTGTCAGTAGGTATATTCTACATTCACAGCTCTTGCAGTGTGCCTCCCATCACTCCTCATAAAAGCAAACAAAAAATAAAAAATTCTTAGATGTAACCTAGATTTTGTAACACTTACACATTTGTAAAGAGTCCTACGCAATAATGTGTGCCTATAAATACTTTCTTCATCATCACCTGCGTTAATTGGAATCTTTTGAAATTATCAAGAAGCCCTTAAGGCAAAGACTACTCTTTTTCTAATTTGTATAAGAACATGCTATCCCATCTAGTTTTTTTTCTAAGTCTTGTTCAAATTCGATGGAATGCTAAAAGATATCCTTAAACACGCATCGCATGTTTATGAATACAAACGAATGAAAAAAAAAAAAAAAAAAACATGACCAAATCGAAGCCATCTCTGATATGGTTCCATTGAAGTGATCTTTATTGATGTCAAAGCAAAACTTTAAACGATTTCCACTCAACACAAAAGCAAAACCCTGTCCTGCTGTTGACAATGTACGAGTTGAATATGGAATGGATAAGTTTTTTTTTTTTTGAAAGAGGGTCTATATCCCAAAATAATAGAAGAAAAAAAAAAACAAACATTGGATGCAGGAAAAATGTATGAAGAAGAAAAAGTTTTGACCATCCGCTCTGGGAAAGAGAACTTTCACAAGCACAACATCACAACAGCCATCATTGTAGTTATTTAAGTCAATTTCAGTGACAGCTATGATGCAGGACAACAACTGTCAAGAAAGAGAGAGAGGGTTATAGGCAGAAACCCGTATCCTTGCATTGAAATTTTCTCTCTGAAATATAAACATGGTTGGATTTATGTATTTTTGGTGCCTAGGGTTATGTCGTATAAATGTGGTTCATCATCGGATTGATCTGACCTCGGTTTGACTCTGGCGTTACCACTTCCAGAAAAAATCGTAGAAAAAAATGTTGTAGATTGAGAAAAATCGGAGTAGATTGAAAACTTAAATTTTTTTTTCATAAATATTTAAAAAAAAATCAAAAAATTAAATTCCTGAAGACTTCATATTTGTATAAACATAAACGCATATTTCAATACAATATTGTTAGTTAATTTATTTTATTTTATAATTTTGGGGTTAAATACAGTATTTAGAGTCAAATAGAAAAAAAAGTAGTAGGTTTGGCATTTTTTTATAAAATTGAAGTAGGTTTAAATTGAGGTATTCAAATTGTAGTAGATTTCGATATTTTAATGATAGTGTAGATTTTGATTTTTTTTTGAAGAAATGTAGTCGATCTACTATAATTGTAGCAAAGTAGTATCGCTGAGCTTGAGTATACTTAAAACTATAGTAACTCAAAACATATTTGAATATTCTAAGTTTTGTTAGAGACAAAAATTAAAAAAACGACAATAACTTGGAATTGTTACATTAATTTTAAGAGGGGGTGTTACAGCGTTTTTCCTCAAACTAAACTCTATAAGCCGTTTTCTTGCCAGTGCTACTCACTTGCAATAATCATCTACCTATTGGCATGGAAGAGCCAATCAACAAAACACCAACAACAATATTTTGCTCACCATCATTCTTTTACGGCTCATTATGGGATGTACAATCGACCATTTCCCTGTTTAAAAGAGGATTGAATCCGAATTAAATCCATTTGAATATGATAATAGTTTTAACGAAAACGGACCAGTGAATTTTTTTCAACATTTATTTTTTAAGATGTTAATAAATAATAGTTACAATGGTCATACCAATTTTTTTGAAAAAAACGACATTTTTTTCGGTTTTCAATTATTTTTTCTAAAAATTCTTCTTTATTAAAAAAAAAAATTATCCATGAAGCTCTTTTTGAAATTTTAAAACCGAATTTTTCTTTTTTTCTAGCAATCCAAGCAACTTAAGATACAAGAGTAAGGACGTGCGACCCAGTCGTGCATTTTATTTTTTTTTGTACCAAAAAGAACTGCTTATTGTCAAAAACGGCTTTTACAATTTCGATGATGAAAAATATCACGTCTGTTTTGTTAGCAACGCCTTCTTTCTATAAATTCCATTTTTTTTTTTTCAAAAACCTCTATGTTCTTTCCTTGTATTTCCGGTTTTTTGTTTCGGAAAAAATTTGTATGTCAAAAAAATAGTTAATCATGAAAACCAATTCCTGAATGCCTGATTCATTTAAGCGCCCTTGGCAACTCTCTCAGTTATTAGCATATTGAATCCGCCATTGTGTTTCTATAACCACATTGCTTTCTATCGTCTTATTGTTAGTTATCCTTTGAACTTTGAATTGATGCTGCTGTGCCGGTTGTTTTTGTTGTTATGAATACGTGCGTTAGGGCGATCTAGAGTTGTCCTTTTGAACAAAATCCCAAGAAGATTTGAAGATAAAACTTTGCATGGAAGGTCCCTTTTATGATGGCCTCCAAGGGGATGTTTAAATGGAACGGATTTTTTTTTATTAAAGGAAATGGGTGGTCTGTGAATGTTTTCCTTATCGAATAGAAAGAAAAAAGAAAAAAAATATTAAAGCGACAAACACGCCGACGACGACGACAACGACGACGATGATGTCATTGACGATGACTATGGGACGACATAGAAAGGAAACGAATGTCAAAGACGAGAAAAGAAGCTAAAGTTTTATATTTGCATGCAGGATATTTTTCATCTCTGGTCTTTTTAAACAGTGAGCTGGTCTAGTGTCCTTTGAATACGATTGTATATTGCTTTGAATTGTGGGATATTCCATGTACATATTTTGAGTGTACTTTCCTGCAATAACAAGTGGTTGTGTGGCTTTTGGGTGTGGAAAACTTTTCTCTTTTCCATACAATGTTGGGTAGAATGGTTGGTGGCTTTGGGCAGGGTTTTTATTTTTTTTTTTTTCGTTTTGAAAAACAATGGGTTAGATAATTTTGAGATAGTAGTAGAGCAGAAAAGATCATAAAAGTTTGTAATCACATTTTAAGTTTTTTGGAGAAAATTTATTCGAAAATTTTTCATAGTTGACTTGCATACAAATGAATATTGAAATAGAATTTTCTACATCCGATGATGGCCAAACTTGCATGATTATAAAGTTTTATATACACTGGATGTCAACGGAGTAGAATATAAGTTGTGCATTTTAAAATAAACATGCGTCATTGTGGGTTAATTTAATGCAAAAAAGCTAAGAATTATAAAATTGTGTTAATATTTTGTTTTAAAAATCAGAATAAGATGGAATTATAAATTCTTTGGTTATTTGATGAAAAAATCTGAAAGAAAATTTTATAATTACATTAATTTCTGCAGCACAGATTGACTGTTTTGGTAAACAAAATTTAAAATTGATAAGAAATTCCTTTCGCTGATCAAATAATAAAATCAGTTCACTTTTATTTGCTACTTATTGGTCCTAAATATTGTGGGTTTGGTTTGAAATTCAAAATTTTTAATATACGAAGGTTTTCTGTAAAAGACACCGCATTTTTTCATCGTCTTTTTGTTCTATTTAATATCTTTTCAAAAACATATTTCAATTAACTCAGTTCATGACAAACACATCCTAAAAAATATATTGTCATAACTCATTTTGAAAAGGGGCACTTGATGCTCTTCATCAAACAATTAGGTACCTCTTACTATAAAAAAAAAAACATATAAAAATTGCTATCTTCACTTTCCTTGGAAAATATATAGGTACACCACAGAAGCCTCTTTACAAAAGTTTTGTCGGAAAAAGTTTTATTTCTCAAAAAATGCAAAAAAAAAAAACGAATAAAATAAATAAACCTTCAAAAATGTAGTAGGTACGTACCCTAGTTCCTAACTAGGTAAAGATAACTTGCACTGTTTTTTATTCTTCTCAAAAAAAAAAAAACCTAACAAGTCAATAAAAAATTCGTAAAGGAAAACTTATCCTTCCAGAACACTGTTGTTGAGAAAAACAAACATACAACCGGATGAAAAAAAAATGTAAAAAAAACCCAACAAGCGAACTCAACATACTCTCTGTCTGCGGAAGGAGGAAGAAAATAGCTGGCCATAGTTCGTCCACTAACACTGGACGAAATACCAACAAACAACACAAACTAAAAAAAAAAGTATGGTTTCACAGTTATTGTTCATTTAAAAGATATTAGAAGGGAAAGCCTTGCAGTTCTTTGCCATAACTAGAAAAAAAAAACAACAACAATAACCAGCAAAGAATGAACAGAAGGGATTCTTTGTTTGCTTGCAGGACCCTTGTTGCGTTCATATCTCCTGTAACGAACTTTTCAAGATTACATCCTGCACTTATTTGAACAAGGAAGAGCAAACACAAGTGGATGTCAGAGAGAGAAGAGATGTGGAAATGGAAAATAAAAGAATCTCTTTCCGTATTTTTTGATTAAACTTCGGGCCAAGTTTTACCAGTCCTGTAAAGTTCAGGGTTTTCGTAATTTCCCAGCTTCTATGTGAGTGCTATTTTTTTTGTGACTTCCACTCACTCTCTCTCTCTGCATGTTGCACTAATGACTTTTTCAATCCTTTCGCCTTTAATCCTCATTTGCGTCAGATTCTTGTCTTTTTTGTTTTAACTTTTTTTTCGTTTCATCTTTTACTCATCAGTATCTTCATTGTTGAACGAGATAAACGTATAATAAAGAAAGTTTTTTGGTGTCAAATAATGTCACCGTTAGTGCAGATGACTGATGAAGTCTATACTTTAAAGACGAGTTTTGTGTAAAAGGATGCGAGATAGATATAATAGGAAGTAACTTTGTTTTGAAGTTCAAGCTTCAAAACATTTATTCCATCTGCCAATGAGGGGGGTGGTGAAATGTTACTCCCTTTTGAAGGACGTGCGCGGAAACATAACATGACTTTTGAGATTTACAATGTCTTACTACAAGGATACTACATAGTAGAATCTCATACAATGATGCACTTAACAAGAACAATAAATCTATAGATGTGTTAGTATAAAAAATAGAGAAACTAACATTGAAAAAGTTTCGTAAACGATTTTATAAGGAGAATCTTCCATAATGTAACTAAACTAGAATGCACTTGAAAAGTTTGCCTTTTGAGGAAGCATTAAGTGTAAATATTACGAGAATGTAAGTATTGTTGAGAATTTAATTAAAATTTAGATTGGAATTTTGTTAAAATTTATTGTCTCATTGTTTCCGTGTTGTTTCACACTTTTGTAAGAATTTTAAATATTTTGTAGTAAAATGGAGTAGACATTTTAAAATCGTGAATATAAAGCATGACGAAGTAGGTATACTAGACGCTTTGTGAATCACTTTTTTGTTGGGAAGAAAGTCCAAAGTTAAACACACTGCAGCTGATGTTTTTTCTTAGAAGTGCAAGTATTGCGGTAGCATTGTTTAACTTTAAATTGGTAATAATTGTGCCTATTACTGAAAATATTAATTACTCACAACAAAATGCACAGTGCTGGGAGATTTTGAAAATTTGTTTCCAATATGAATGCTGTTTTCCTTAAAGAGTATGTTAATTGAAAAGAAATTTTGGTGGAAATGCAGCACTTGTTGTGTGCAAGTTTGTTTCTACAAAGCACTCACGGTCCCCTTCATGTTGTGTTTCGACTATAATTTGACTTCTGCATCTGAAAATGTTAAAGTCATTCGAGGAAAAGTACCACGCACCAGACCAGATGAGAAGGATCAAGGACTCCCTTACAAATTGCAATTTACTAAGCTCACAATTGAAGGCAAACGACCATCCTTGGAATAAGATTTCGCAATTTGATGGAAAACCATTTGATCTGATGAGGTGCATTCATCATCACTGAGGGATTCAACAAAGTTACAGCATCTGAGAATTGGAAAAGCTTGAAATAAAAAAAGCAACCTAAAATTAATTTTTTAATTGTAAATTTTACCTCAAAAATATTTAAATTTACATTGAAACATATTTGATTAAAATACGTATTTTTTTATTGAAGATGGGGTTCAAAGGCATTTTCAATAGAAAGGTAGTCCAATGGGTTAGGCATCCGACTGGTAACTCAAACATAGCTAGTTCAGATCCCGGTTGGATTTCTACTTTTTTTTTTTTGTACAGTCGACTTTTGTTTCAGTTAAACTAGTTTCAGCAGTTTTAGACAAAAAAAAAAAAAAATTAAAAAAGCACAAAATTCGATTTTCAAATGACTAAAACAGCTTCTTGAATGAATTTAACCTCAAGTTTAAAAAAAAAAATTATCTACATAAAATTTTACAAAAACTAGAAAAAAAATATTGAGTAGTTTTCGACAAAATGATTCTTCAAAAACAAATTTTTTTTTAAATCCAAAAAAATAATTTTCGAATTTTTTTTTTACTAAATATTATAACGGAAACTTAAAAACATTAATGTAAAAAAAAATGGTTAAAATTGATTGAGTCATGAAGGAGAAAATCAGAATTAAAAAAAAACCGTTTTTTTGAATGGTTTTCATTCAAATATAGATTTTATTAAAACAAAATTACCATGATTTTTTAAATCAAAATCGTAGAAACCATTTTCGAGAAAAATGAGTTTTTCTAAAGCCGGTATATGACAGGTACCGTTATTTTCTGTCCAAAAAAAATAATTCAAAAATGATCTGGGTATAGTCTCCAAGAAACGACACATACCAAGTTTGAAGTAAATCGACACATCCATTTAGGGTGGGGTCTGTGGTACATACAGACAGACAAACAGCCAGACAGACAGACAGACAGACAGACAGACAGACAAACAGACAGATAGAATTGTCGGACCCACTATTTTCTCATTCTCTATCATCGTAATGTCATGTTTGATTGTAGTGGTTCCGGCAATTCTTAGAATACAACAGCATATACGTGATACTCAGTCGTTTAATATATATTTTTAAATTTTGTTTATTTATTTTATTATACTTAATTATATTTTATATTACAATCAATTTGTTGTTTTTTTTCTTTTATTTATGCATTATGTACAAATAATATTACAAACTAAGGCTGGAGCTGAAAAATCTTAATTTAATTTTTGAATTCTGAAAATCCTTGAATTATTCCCATCAATTTGTAGTTTTTTTTTTTCAATCAAATCAACTTTGATGAAAAATCATACAAAATTCAACATTTCAATGGAATAAATTAATTTTAATTTAAAATTCTCTTTGAATATAACTTTTTCTCCAATATTCACAACACCACAGAATTGTTTAAAACATTAATTGCAATTCCGCGCTAACCGACAAACCACTGAACTCATTAAAATTCCTTGCCACTCCATCAAGGAGTGTTGGAGGAGTCAGCAAAAAAAAAAAAAAAAAAAAAGTGTATGCACACCACTAAAGTTGTCCCCTTAATAAGTTACCTTAGGGATGCCATTATAATTAACCCGACCTAGTCATAGTGTATACTTTTATAGCCTTTTTAACTTTAGCTTCTCTAAAGCAAGACTATTTATATGGTATACACAATATGTTTAAAAGAGAGTATGTGTATTTTGGCCTGGTGCGATAAAATGTGTTCGTTTAATTTTATTAGCTCACCTTGTGTTCTCGTCTGCCACTCTGTCATGGAATAGTACACAAGAAAAAAAAAGAACTCTTTCCCACGGGTAGACAAGTAGGTACAGAGATGTCGTGATTTAAAAGTATGTATTAAACAGAGATTTTTAACTTCCCATTGGAAGTTATATCGTGATTGGTGCGATTTGCATCGAAGTGAAAATTATGATATTTCTTGACATTTTGAGGTCTCTAGAAATGAAAGATGTTTGTGTATGTGTGTGTATGCGCGTTCGTACGTTCTTGACACATTTTTTGTTCACTATATCTCGAGAACTTATCAAGATATTAACTTCGGATAAAGTTTATTTTACAAATTATAACCTCAAAAGTTGCAAAAGGGTTTAAAACAAAAAAAAATTAAAAGACTTTCGTCTCAAATATCTCGAAAACAAATAATGTGACTTTGGCTAGTTTGATTTTAAGCCTAAATAAAAACCTGTAAACAAAATCAAAGGCCATTTTGTCTAAATACAAAAAAAGGACGAACAATTGTTAAAAAATGAGATTTTTAACAAATGCATTGAAAATGAAATAAATTCCGTTTTATCGGAATCTTGCATTATACCACCTCTCTTTTGGTGGATTTAGATTTTAACTATCATTAATAGTTTAAAAAATGAATCAGTCAGATTATCAATAAAAATGCCCGACTTCTGTAATTTTTTAAAATTATTGTGTTGCACAAAAAATGCTAAATACAAAAAAAAAATTAACCCAGTATAAAATGTAAAGTGTCTTTGAGAATATTTCTATAAAAATACAACTTCAAAAAACTGAAAGAAAATTCCTACGAAATTTTGTAGAAAATGGTTTTTCACTAGAAAATGTTAGGAATCAATAAGGATTTTAGTTCGGTTTGATTATGAAAAAAATTTAAGTTTTTTTTTCCAAAATTCAATATCTTGAAAACACCAGAGTGAAATAAGACTTCATTTGTACAGTTGGTCTTTCAGAAAAAGAAATATAACAAACTTGACGTTTTTATACTAACTGTCTGCCTGGCAACAGAATAAGTTATAAACGGAGCAACAGAATTGCGTAAATATTCAGTGACTCCAAAAATTGAGATTTGTTTTTTAAGGAACGTGACATTTCATTTGCACTCTAATACTATAACAGCGACAGCTCTGCAAATTAAATATCATCTTATTTTATCCTATCCTACACTATGTGGGTTAGTCATTTTTTTTTTAAATATAAAATATAGAGCTTTTTTACTTGAGGAAGTCTCAACCTCATTTACATTATACGGTTTAGAATATTTTATTAAAATGAACAATTTTGTATGCACGTTTAGGTTGTAAGTATAATAAAAGTGGAAAATCACGACGACAGGAAAAGGACAATAAGGGATAATGCTTATAAGAATTTTAAAGAAAATACCAGGAAAACACCAACCACCACCTATGTAGGTACCCCGAAGAAAATGAATTGAAATTTTCTGGAAGTTTTCATTTTGTTGTACCTGCCTGTTATCTATACTTTTTTTTTATACATAAAGTACCTATTCCTACATTTTTTTCTTATAAAAAAATCTCTTGAAAAGAGGACAAAGTTTATAGTATTTTTTTGTTGTAAGTAAAACTTTTAAGGAGCGCGTAAGGAAAATTGAAATGCAGATTCGGTGTGTAAAATATATTTTTTTTTTCTTAAATCACCAACTAAAGACAAGAAGACTTAAGTAGCAGCAAGAAACAAATGAAAAAAGTATAGAAAGAAGGATGGATACCAACTTAAGAAACAAGGAAACTTCAAAGGATCTATGAACGTTCGTCCTTTTGAGGGTATATTTTCTTAAGTTTGAAGTCTTTGGATCCGCAATTTTTTTTTTCTGTAATGGTCGAGATTAATTTATATTTGATGAAATTCAATTATGTTGTCATAGGTAACTGGTTTTCATAAAAATTCAATGAGTCCTTCAATTTTTTTATTTTCATATTTTAAAACTCACCCAGCATACAAAAATAAACTGGGTCAGTATTGTTCTCCATAAGGATGAAACTATGAGAGAAATGCTGAGAATTCAAAGAATTTCACGCCAATTTGTGTTTACATTCTCATCATTTGTACAGAATATATATATAAAAAAAAAACAAATCTTTAAGAAAAAAAAACCCACCCCGATATAATTTATTTTTATTTGGATCAAGTGCAGCACATATGTTAGCCTTAATTCTATGCCCATCTGACAAATTCCATCCTCCATATCCATCCATATCAACCCATTAGTCTTCTTCTTCTAAAACAAAAAAATTCCCATTCCGATTTTATTCCACAAACAAAAAATAAATCACCAAAGACTTTATATCCTTTTTGACTCTTTGGTCATCCTTGACCAGAGTTGAAATCTCATTTTGCAATTTCGTTCGTTCGATGAAAAACAAACAAATTTGCTATCTACTACTACAATGATGTTGAATGTCCCCTAAGGACTCAATGACTATATTCATTCTTATGCAAATTCCCTTCATCATTCATTCTGTGACAATCGGTTTTTGTCTTAATACATTTGTGTGTGTGTGTGTGTGTGTTTGTGTATGTTTTGAACAAAGGATCATGTTCATTTTGTTGTCAATAAGATAGAGCAAATGAAAAAATAATAAAAAAAAAAAACAAAAAAACAAAAATACGAAAGCAAAATCAAAACTTTTGTGAAAGACATTCCATTAGAGAAGCCTTTTGAAGCAAACAAATCGTATTTAGATTAGTAAAGTTCCCCCTTTTTTGCGCCTCAACAAAAGTTATGGGTAAGAAAATCCTTTTCTAGGCCATTAGATTCGTTTTAGAATTTTTTATTGCAAAAAAAATTGATAACTAAATTCTACAGAAATTGATTTGTTCAAAATGTAAGTGGTGATCTGTCTTATTAATCGCATGATGAAGAAAGTCCAGAAATTGACATTCGACTTGACGCACGTGCACAAAATAAGGATAGAAAAAAAAATAGTTTTTTTTTTCAAGTTTTTGAGAAATGCAAACATGTTGTTACGACTCATAGAGCCAGGGCATTATTTCATAAAACTATTAGTGTTGTACTTAAAGATTTGTAACTGTAAGCACTAATAAAGTATTTTATAAACATTTCTCTACATTTGTAGTTCGGCAAATTCAAACGGAAAGAGTTACTTTATAACTCTTTTATATTTGTTTTGTTGTTAAAACTAAGAAATTGGAATCATACTGTCATACATTTATTGATTTAAATAAAGTTTTGTAAATGCAGTTTTAGAAAAATATTAATGAAAAAAATTGATTGTCAAATGACTGAAACAGCTTCTAAAATTAATTCGACTTCAAAACAAAGTATGCAGTTTGATTAAACTTCTTCAAATAGACGGGTGGCAATAATTTTTTTGGAAAAAAAATTTCACTGTGTGACACTCATAATTTATGCGGCTGGAGACCTTTCACTTTTTGTAGAGTTTGTTGTTCTAATTAGAAAACGGTATGAAAAAATTCCGTAACATCCTCAAAATCTAGAGCTAAGGACAAGAAATAGTTTTTCGGAACTTCATCCTTTGCAAAAAAAATCTAGCTTCGTGAAATTTGCAACAACTGTGGATTTTTTCAACTGTTTTACAAAGAAGACATTCAGACCTTTTTAAAGGATGTAAAAATATGTGGTCTGGTAAAAATCAAATATTCCGGTACCACAACTAAATGTTCGGATAAAGGGGTACGACCCATTTATACATCAGTCGTATAAATGGGTATGGCCCTTTTATAAATCAGTCGGATAAATGAGCACATCCCATTTATAAATCAGTCTAGTAAATGGATATGACCCATTTATAGATCAGTCGAATAAATGGGCACAACCATTTTATAAATCATTCATATAAATGGGTACGACCCATTTCTGAATCAGTCGGATAAATGGGTACGAAACATTTCTAAATCAGTCGGATAAAAGGGTAAGACACATTTATATATCAGTCGGATAAATGGGTACACCCATAAATGGGTGTGGATAAATGGGTACGACCCATTTATAAATCAGTCGGATAAATAGGTACGACCCATATAAGCCAGTGGAATAAATGGGTACGACCCATTTATAAATCAGTCTGATAACCCATTTATAAATCAGTCGTATAAATGGTTACGCCCCCTTTTTTTATTAAGTCGGATAAATGAGTACGACCCTTTTATAAATCAGTAGAATAAATGGGTATGACCCTTTTATAAATACCTTTTAAAACGGTTTCTAAAAAATGGTTATCCAAAAAAATTACCATGATTTTTTAATCAAAATCTTAGGGGTTGTTTTTAAACTGACTCATCTGTATATGTAGCTGTGTTACTTTTGGTTCTGACAGAGAGGCAGACAGACAGAATTGCCGGACTCACTTTTATCGCATCATCGTAATGTCATGTTTGATTTGTTATCTCGACTGTTTTTTGTACGAATGCAGAGCTTGATAATATTTTTAGTACATATATCGAAAGGAAGAACAAAAAAACACTAAGCCGCCAATCATAAATAGATTTTTTCTTTCTCGATGATATCTTCAAAATGAAGATATATTGTGAATTTTTTTCGCATTATTTAACTCCATAACACAGCAAAATATTCTGCAATCAAAGTTCATATTCCATCGATCGATATTTCTACAATAAAATGTAACCTTGAACCACTAAATCATCTGCCGAGATCGCCGCAAACATTTTATAATAAAACATTTTTATTCGCATCTTGATCATGACCATGATCATCGTTTGAATACTCTAATCAACCGCCATACCGCTAGCTGCCGCCGCCATAGAATCGCATTATTATAATTTTCTTTCGATTCACGATCATGCAATCAATAAAGATCCAGCCAAGCGAAACAGATCGGTATCGGTCGGTGGTTCCTTGTTTTTTTTTTTTTTTTTTTTGTTTTTTTTTCAAAGACAATTTGATCGAAGCCGATGATCGTGCGTTTTTGTTGTTCGTCGCACGTCCCAATCATCATCATCATCATCATAAGAGCCGCAAAAGCCGATCTTCCAGCCCAGTCACTTCATTAACATGTTATCTGGCTAAAGACTTGAACAATCGATCACCGCATACAAAAGGCGATCACCATCCCAAAATAAGCACCTCTCCGGATTCTACGAAAGATACGAGGAGTATCGTGTATGTTGGAAGCCTAAATAGTAGCGTAGCATTCGGGAGCAATCAATCCGTCGGTTTAGATATTTTTCAAAGTCGGAAAAATGGACGAAAGATGCACAAAAAAAAAAAAAAAATATTTATATATTAATTAGGAACTCAAGTTGGTTTCCAGAATTCGATGGATTCCAATCTTTATGCGAATGGCGCCATGCAAATTTTCAAACTCAGTCGGTCTTGAGAATATTTAATATCTAGAAAAGGTTGAGGGTCAGCCGATAAATGGTGGAATGTGCTTCCTGTTTCTGTTGATATCACTTCGTACACAAATCCGAGTGCAAATCTACAACAACATGTCGACCTGACACGATCACTTTGACTTTATGCGCAGGTGTGCCTCTCTGCTGTACAGACAAGCGCAGTGTGTTCTCAGGGTCCAGAGCTGCTGCTGTTGTGGCAGCTAAATGTTTCCGATGTTGTACAACACGAACACATTGCAACGGTCGGTATTTGCGTCAGCGGCGGCGGCGCGGCTGCGGAGCGGCGTCGGTGGTACGGTACAGGTCTGTTTGCCTATCTACAACACACTACCTGGCCCCCGATATATGAGAGACCTGTGTCTCAGGCTATCTGTGTATCTACCGCGTGAATTATTGAATTGCAGCCAGCCACCTTGGCAGGTGATACTTAATGGAAATTGCCAGCTGGAGAGTGTGGAACTGATCCATGGTTAGCTTGTCTGCACTCTGCCATGGGCAGTAATCAATTACGAACAGCGAGTGTAAAGTTTTGTTAAGTCGGCTCTCGCTCGGCTGACGCGACGTGTATTTGTATTTGTGTCAGGTTGGAGCGGAGGCAAAATTCGAAAGGAAGAGACTGTCAGCCATGGTCGTTATGTGCCGCCACCACTTTGTGTATCTTATATTGCACGCCAAGTGTTTTATTTTTGTTTTGGTACCAAAAATAATTGCAACCTGGATTCCAATTTCAGTTGGGAATCGGGCTCCACTCCGCAAAACGCTGACTGGGAATGCCGAGATGAAGGTCAAGTTCAAAAGGTGATTGCCATGGAACACCATGTACAACAGTCCATGATTGTAAGGAAGTTTTTATTTTGTTTTGTTCTTTTCCGTTGTTAGTAACTACTTTACTACAAGGGCAAAGTTTAACTATATATACGGCTTTTGATTGCGCTTCCGAGGTGGGCTGGCCTGGACTCGGAGTTGGTGCGGAGTATACATTTACAATTTACACTTTACTTACTTAAGGTGTACAAGATGATGAGTATTATTTGTTTGGTTGAGATCGTTAAGGCAGATGGTGCCGCGAATTAATCAAGGAAGATACAGGTAATCACTATACAGAAGAGGCTCGAAATAATGGGATATAACAAATTGGTTTGTGTGTGGAATTGAGAATAAATGAGAATAATGTTTTTTACTATTTAGTAGATAAGGACGATAAAGTGGCACTGGTTTCTTGTAGTTTTTTTTTAAGAAGCTAAAATTACAGTTTTGCTTAAACTTTATAATCTTAGAAGCTTTGCTGGAATCCAGGGGGAACTGCATGGGTGTTGTGGAAATCGGCAAGGAACTCATTGGAATGGATAGAACGATACCCAGTGACTAAAAGTTTTACAACATAATGTATGTATCAATACTGTTAACTACTTCTGCACCTATGATTCCACTCTCTTGACTGGGATCCTAAGCCTGTCAAAAAGTTCGAGTTGCTTATTAAACTGAATATTAAACTAACTCTGGCAGATCTGTGTTTGAATGGGATTTTCCGTGATTCCTCATAAGATAATTTTGTCATAACACAGTGTGAATTATAATCTTACAAAAAAAATTACAAACCATTGCTTGTATGAAAGTTCGACCAGAAAAAATATTGAAATTGTATACCATTGACGAGTTCTGAGGGCACTGAAGAGGTTCTTTTGCCTTTTCTTAGCGAGTGTCTCTGTCTCCACTACGGGACTACTACGGTCACCCGAGAAAGTTTGTGGTTATTCTTCTTGTTAGTCAGTGAAGTGATATCCGTTGCGACAATATTGTAGTAGATCTACTACAACTACTAAGTCACCACCATCAAAATATCGAAATCTACTACATTTTGAAAATCTCTATTTAGATGATTTACCTCCTGAAATGATTGTCAAAAGGAACAAGTTGATGGAATTTGGTAGCTGAGGTGCAAAGCCAAGCAATTTTTTTTTGGTTGCAAAATATTTCGCCAAACATTTACGATTTGAAATTTAAATTACCTCCCCTTAGGCGGTCTGAATTATATTTCCCGCGATATGGTTTCCTTTTTCTTAAATTACCGGACATGACTTAACAAAAGCCTCCTTCTTATCTTGAAATTCCTTTCCTTAATTTCAAGTATTCCCTTTTAATGTTCCATGTTTTGCTATAGCTCCCATTTTGCGTGTTCCTCTGTTTATGACTGATTGCACTTTTCAAAACTTTTAATTGCCATTATTAAGAATATACCCACTTTTGCCAGTTTTACTAAAACTTTTCCATGTTAGTCTTAACTTCATGTACTTACAAAAGAATCCAAAAAAAAAAATCTTTATTTGTAGCACTTATGTATACCTACTCCCTTTAGACAAAATATTACAAAAAAAAAAAAATCTTCCTTCCCTCTCCTTCAACTTTAACGGTAACTTAATCTTTTGAGAAACTAAAAGCAAACAAAAATCGTTCAACATGCGGTGAAAGAAATTGCCATGAATTTTCTAAAAGGACTACCACCAGGAAACAGGTGCAGAGAACGAGGAATGAACAGGAAAAACAAAACAAAAAAATATTTCCCTCAAAATTATAAACTAGCACCCGAAAGCTGAAATCTAAGGCACGTCCAGAGGCTAAATGGAGAAAATCCCTTAAGGATTTCCAAAGGAAATAAAAGTCGAGAAAATATGTTCACTAAAACTTATGCATGGTCATAAAAATATTAACACTCTGGATTCCAACTTTGGGTTAAGTCATTGTTCCCTTAGGATGATGGAGAGACACGACAAAAGAGAGAGAGAGAGAGAGAAAACCAAACCGCAGCAGTGGACAATTGCACTTTTTTTTTTGTATGTTAGTGTTAGTCTTTTGCTCTAGGCAAAATGGAAGGAAGTGAATTACAAAAAGTAATTCAAGATTGTAGATTGGATATGAATTCAGGATTAAACATCATGCTGAGGGAGAAAATGAGTCCAGGACATGTGAATGACTGACATGCACCTCAAACCTCACACAGAGGACTCGACTTTTACCCTTTTACCTATCCTAAACCTACTCTCAAATATGGTTAAATGTGAGGTTTTTTCTCTGGTCAATACTTGCGCTAGAGAAAAAAAAGGCAAAAAAAAAGACCATGAGTGTCCGTCCCAAAGTCCATATAGGTCAGCATGGTTTAACACAGGAGGTCTATTGTGTGCTGGGAGATGGTCGTTCGGTTCTTCTGGTTTATTTTTCCATCTGGCTTAGCGTTCGTATGTAGTTCGTATAGATATATGCATGCATTTTGACGATGATGATGGCGGCAATGATGTAAGCGGAAGTTAGTGTTTGAGTGGTTTTTGTGGTTTAACAGAGCTTTGCGGTTCTTAGTTGAATGTTGAACATAATTAATGCGATAAAGTTTTTTTTTTTTTTTAGTTAATTCTATTTCAACTGAAAAGCAAGTATTTTTAATGTGGCAAAATTGAATCAGGATTGAAATAAAGAGATCACAGTTAACTCTCGGTATAAGACTTTATTAGAAAAATGGTTTATTTTTTACGGTAATGTTTTACTTTTCAGAATCTATTTTAGGATATGTGTGGGCAATTTTTTTTAAGAATTTATTTAAAAAAAATCAATTAATATTTCTTTGTTTTGTTCCTAAGAGCCGATAAGGAGTTGCGTTACTAATGCTTTCCTCTTTACTCACAAATAACTGCAGCGTTATCACACGGATGTATGCAAAGCTCAATAGTAAGACGTATTTACATTACCGCAGAGAACGGAAGTTGGATCTAAATATGGAAAAAGATAAATAAAGAACACACCAAAATATGCAAAATCGTACCTATCCTGACCAGCAAATTTGAGGTTATGTCCCTTCATACAAGAGTCCTCGTATAAGACCGCATTATTGTTGTGGGCAATTCAATCCTGTTGATCTACGTAAACAACACTAAAAATTCATTTTCATAATATTATTTTAACTCTAAATTCATGAAGGTGTGTTTTTTTTTCTACCCTGCAGCCATATGAATGCATCATCACTGTACTAATATACATCATGAATACCCTGACTACCTCCTACTTATAAATAATATTAAGTGTATCTCTCTCTCTATCTCTGTGATTTTCAAGAACACTTTGCATAAATCGATGATGGCTGTTTATACGTATATTTTATCAAGGACATCCTTCCAGCGCTCTGGGCATTGCAAGGCAGGTTCTTCCATTACATTCAACCTATAGGGCGTTATATTCTCATTAAAATGGGTCACTAACAAGCAATAAGTTGAGAACTAAAAGAGGCAAAATTTGCATTGGCATAGGTATTTACGTATACTTCCTATTCAAGGACACTAGACAAGGTACAGACGCATCCAAACGAAGAGGGTTTTGAAACAAAATTAGCATAAGACTCACAAAGAACGTGTATAGAGACGCTTTAAGTGCGGGGAAATAATTAACTCTCTCTAAAGATGTTGAATTGTAAATTTATAGATTTGCTACTGAAAACATTTTAAGTACCAACTTAAGACTCTGAAGGACAATAATTGTCTTTATAAATTGCTCAGGTGGGAAGAATTTTATTTTTCGTGAAACTAGACATCGATTGTGAGAAGCAGAACAAACCCAGCACTTTTATAAAAGAGTCCGTAATTACAATTCACCTTTCTAATTTGCAAGACCGAATTTCATCAACAAAAAACTTTAATTGACCAAACAGAAAAAAATACCTTTTAAGCTGAAATAATTCCATTAAAAAATATATTGAGCCCACTGACAGCAAAAATTGTAAAAAAAAAAAATAAAAAATAATAAAATCCTTCACGCTCAATTAGTTCTTTTGAAAGTTATAAAGCCTTTTTTCTACCGCCATTGCCATGTCATGCCAGTCTTTGACGTGTGTCCCAAAATTCTATTTAGCACTGTCACTGCTATTAAAGTCAATGGTCTTTGAAAAATTTTGAATTTTAATACTTCATTATCTTATTTGTTGCGCTTCAAAGGCATTAGTAGGTATTTTTTTTTTTTTTTTATTTTGGAGGGAATATCCTTGTTGACAGTCCATGATGCTCATAAAAAGTGTGCTGATGCTGCTGTATACATCTGACAGAAGATTAAATTTTGTGTGTCTCTGTGTTCTTAATTTAGCATCAGAACGGACAACGGGAGTAATTTTTTCAGACAACCGTGCATAAAAGGCTAAAATCAAAATCTCAAATCAATTCCATTTAGTCGCTGAAAGTTTGGCCAGGAATTCGTTTTGTGATGGAATTTTTCGGTGTTTTTTTTTAAGTTCTCTTTTTTTTTTTCTTTTGGAATTGTGATTCCCTTTGTTGTCGAAGACTACATGCTGCGTCTAATCATGAATCTTAATATGCCTCTGCATGCGCAATTTTTTCGACGACCGACCGATATGATGGCAATGCGTGCATCGTCGTCGTCGTCATCCCATGTTTTTTGAGTTAGGACTTTTGATTTATAGTTCATCTTCGGTGTTCATATGCATCGCATCCTTAATCAAAAGCCATGGAAAGCCATCAGACGTCCAATCCCTTCAGGGTACTTTTTTTCGAATATAAAGTTCGGTTTTAACGACATCGTAAATAGTGAATGTTGAATGTATGATTTTTTAACGAAGTCGTTAAATACCTTTCAACATATATAAGTTATAAACAAGTGTAAATACATACATAAGAAATGGTATATGTAGAGAGGAAAAGCTTTATTACAAGAGCTATTGATTAAAGGTTTTAAAAAAAATATGATGGAAGTGGATACATTTTTTTCAGTTTGAGAAGGAAAAGTAAATTTCATTCCATCAAAAACTTATCTTTGTCGTAAATTCAATTTTTATGGTGAGTGTGCTCGTAAATACACGAATTCGATAAATGTATTATAAAAGCAAATCCTTTCAAAAAGAGATTTCCTTTAGAATATGTGAATATGAAAATTTACTAAAGATGGAATTTTATAACATCTGTAATATACGTACAAACCCTAGTAGGTACCCATGTCGATATCTACCTATACATTCTACAATTTGGTTATAAGTTATTAAAACATTATGTAATAATAATATTAGATTTTTTTCACCCTTCCAAAATACCCTTACACAAAAAATATTTTTACTTGCGATAAACTATGTAGGTACTTTATATCAATTTATGCATTCGTACAAAAATAAAATGCACGACTGGGTCGCACGTACTTGCTCTTATAGATAAAGTTACTATTTATGCTAAGCCTTTTTAATTCAAAAATTGTAAATGCAGTTTTAGAAAAAAAATTAAAAAAGCATAAAATTCGATTATCAAATGACAGCTTCTGAAATGAATTTAACCTGAAAACGAAGTATGCAATCTGATTTCTTCTACAATGGTATATTTTTAGAAAAAAAATTTGAAAATCGTTAGAACCGTTTTCTAAAAAAAACTATTTTTTCTATATAAAATTTACAAGGACTTTTATAAAAAAAAAATTGGTACGCCATTTTTAAGATATTATTTATCAACATCTAAGAACTAAGTTTTGTTAAAAAAATATTGAATAGTTTTCGAAAAAAATATTATCATGGCAACTTAAAAGCATTCATGTAAAAAAAATAATTGAGTAATGAAGGCCAAAATCCGAATTAAGAAAAAAACGGTTCTATGGCAGGTACCGTTAATAAAGGTTTTTGAAAAAAATGGTTTTCATTTAAAGATAGACCTTATCCAAAAAAATGACCATGATTTTTTTAATCAAAATCGTATGAACCATTTTTGAGAAAAATGAGTTTTTCTAGAATCGGTATGTGACAGGTACCGTTATTTTTGGTAAAAAAAAATCAGAAAACATCTGAAATTGTCCGAATACAAAAACAAACCAAATTACAGATCGATAAAGTATCAATTATTTCCCTTCTAGAACTTTTCGCTACATTTCTTAAATATTTTTACACATCCAAAAAAACTAAAGAAAAATAAATAATGATAAGAAATATAACTTTTGGCACGCGTACATGAGTACATACACCTTTTTTTTATGTAAGTAAGACGTTCTTAAAGTAGCCCGAAATACTTGTTAAAATTTAGAGGTGGGTTAAATCTTCAAATGCTTCTTTCATTATTTTTCAAAAAAGTTGAAAGTTTTTTATAAGACTGTTTTATATTAGTTTGTTTTTAAAATAAATAAATTGGACTTGTACTGTTCTTACATTCATCGATTAAATTATTGCATTATTCATTTAAAAAATGAGATGATTTTTTTTCTTAAAAAAACATCGTTTACGGTCAAATAAAACTGATATTCAATTCAGTATCATTTGAGTTCAATATATATGCGTTTACCTTTTTTGAAAATGAAACTCAACTGAATTAATAATGCATTTACCCAAAAGCCATTGACACTCCTCCTTTCAAAAATATGGCAAGTAGAACATTTAGGTACTTTTCACTGTTGTCGCCAGTAAATGTTTTATTTGTCTTGCCAAAATTTATGTCACGAAAGGTGTTACTCGGTTTTAAAACGATGTTCAATTAATTTTTGGTTAAGTAGGATTTTTTTGTTGATTCATTTAAACACAAAATTCCTGTGCATAATTTAGTAGACATCAATATTTATATTTTATGACTTATTTGGAATTACATTTTTAACGTTATGTGATAAGAGTGTTGTTCATGCTACGTGAAATATTGATTAATGGTTTATTTGAATTTTGATATATTTAATATACACTTAAAGAAATATAAATTCTTGATGTAAAATGTTTGTTAGCTTTAACAAAAATAATGCAAATTGTAAAAGATGAAGAAAATAACCAAAGAAAAAATAGCTGTCTAAAATGTACCAAAAAAAAATGCCTTCACTTCCATTCTGACTTTGGTCCATCGGAATTTCTGATAATTATTAACGAAAATTGCTAGTAGATCTTGAGAAAAACTTTTGACTTATAAATTTGATCTATTTCCGTTTTGAAACAAAAAATATTCTAACAAAATGTTTTTAAGGCTCAGAAGTCAAAACTCGAACATTAAATTATATCAAATTTCCTTTCAACATTATAATCCAATTGAAATCATAATCTTTCCAAGTCCTTACTTACTAAAAAATGACATAAATCTAAAATCATATAAATAATTCAAACGAAAAATAAACTTTTCAAATAAACAATCTCTTTAAAACCAAAGACTTCCTACTGTTTCTCTTTTCCACATCAAGCCAATCAGTGTAATAAATTCACTTATAAATGTAAATTATTTCGCTCTTCTGTCAAAAGTTGCTTCAACATTTTGCGAACTAACTTTATCTTCTCAAAGAAAAAATACAAAAAAAAAAAACTTTAATCTTGTAAACTGTCTTAAAGTAAATTTTAAAAATACCAACAAATCCAATTAATGCTGCCTTATATTATAAAGACTCTTGCCAAATTGGGACATTTTCCTTAAACGTACAGCAAATTAGATTACAACTTCTTAAGAACTTCATGGTCAAAACAATAAATTTGTCGCTCATCCATTTCTTTTAACTGGCAAAGGAACTTTTGCCAAGAAATTCGTTTTTTTTTTTGTAATTCAAAACCAACCCTCACAGTGTAAAGTCATTAATCTCTTGGCACCCCCCAAAACACCATCACATAACTCGGCCATCAGCCGGAACAAAAGGGCTCTCTTTTTTTGTGTATGGACAAATGGAAAATATATAAATGACTAATGTCCGCGTGTTGCCCAAAAACGGCTAAATCGGAATTTAATGATGACATTAAGGATTCGCGGCCGCAAATAAATTTTAAATTAAAAAAATTACGTCCCGTTTTATCCTGATGGGAATTCGCCATTATTATGCAAATTTTCTTTGCGCTTTTTGTTTTGTTGTTCGATTGCGTTCGCTTCATTACCCCATTCCAGTATTGAGTGACTGAGTAATAGCTGGCTGACTGAATCAGTTTTAAGACTACATACGAAATACGAGCCGAACTCTTATGGTCTTGGTGGTGTTTCATCATCAGATTTACTCCTCAGGCGGGGTATGCACTTCATGAATCGCATCAAAGAAACGAAGCTCACTTCACAATAAAGCTCTGTAAAACAAATTTATTGCCGTTAAACTTATTTATTGTTTAAAGAAAAAACAAAAAAAAATAAAAATAAATAAACGGAACACTCGTGATGCACGAAAATTGTTTCAAGTCAACATGACTGGACGAACACCAAAGGGGTTGATTGAAGCGACAGATTTCCGGGCGGTCGGCCAGAGTCCAAAGAGTGCGAACCGAATTGTCAGATTCTTTGATTTATGAACTTAAGTGATGTACTTTAGAGTCAAAGACAACAAAAAAAAAAAAAGAAAAACTGAAATGTTTTATGCATACATTTAAGGATGAAGAAGCATGTCACAAGTCGGATGATTTGTCAGATGGATGACCATAGCCCAGTCAATGGTCAGCCATTGTGCTTCCTCTTTCAGATCACGTATCATCCTTCCTTTGCAGAGTGATGGGGCTATGGGGCTCGTTACAAAGTTGTCGGTATTTTGTGTGTTGTGTAATATTGGGGCCCTCAGCTTGTACTCAGTAATTGCAGGAGGACCAGAGGCAGAGGAGAAGCATCCCTCATTGTAATACCGTGTACCCTGAGTGCAAGATGATTTTCGATTTGGGACTTGGGATCAAGAAATTGTGTGCATGCGAATGTATGTAGATTCACCGCAGGCAAAGGCGGCATGATTGACAGGCCAAGTGTGTCTGGGTATAGTTGCCGATAACATCTGTCAATCAATGATGGATCAGAAACAAAAATAATAATAATTCTTGTTGGTGAGATGAATATTTAAATGTGACACTTCTTAGCTACGAGTAAGATATGAGATGATTGTTAATCACAAATTTTGTTGTTGAATGGCCTTTTCCAGAAGGTTGGAGTGCTTGTATTTACGTGCAGACCAAAAAAATAATTTGTAGTACCAAAAAGGATTCCCAAATAGGTACTAATAAAAAGTATTCAGTACTTTCATCAAACAAAATCCAGGCTATCAATTTTTGCAGACCCGTTTTTGAAAAACAAATGTATTTCCACTTTTATCGACCAACGTGACGGAATTATCAGAGTCCTTAAAATCGTAAACAAAATAAGAAACTATCTGCTAACCTAGTTGCTGATCAATCTTCAAAGGACTGTTTTCTTAACATCATGCCCAGTGAAACCTGCATTTTGTTGAATATGCATAAAATAACAATTTATTCAAAATGAAAAATTGTATGGCAATATTATTCTGAATGATTTTACTATAATAAGGATCCCAAACCGGACTCCTTTTTTCCATACCTGCAGAAATACTTAGAAAAATTAGCTGCTAACAACACAGGCAATATTAATACAATCACCACAATATACAATGACTCTCATTCATTTCGCCTTAAATGCAGAAACGCAAGCTGAATTTTTAATGAATTATCATTATTTATAATGGGGAATTCATTATGATGGCCGAATCAAAAATTCCCGAAAAAAATATGCTTAAATTAAAAACGTTTTTTTTATTTTGCTTCTACTTCACCGATCACTTGAGAAAGAATAAAAAAAAAAGTATTCTTAAAAAGGAACACCTTGGGGCAAAAAAGCGTTATAAACCCACCCATATCCAATTTTTGGCTGACATGATATAACACACTTTAAATTTACAGCTCGCGTTGTATTGAATATAGAAAAAAATACAAAGCATTTGGCCATAAATCAATAAATATGTCTCGGACAACCGAGCGCTATCCCTTCCAACATATCAGCAGTCTATACTCCAACAATATACCGAAATTCTATGAAAAGCGCGAGATTGGTGCGGACAAGTGTAATACTGGTGTATAAAGCAAGTATATCTACATTTGGGGCTCCAAAAAAGTGTCCGTAGGTAGGTATACCTGTACTCCAAGCTCATTTGTAAGCCCACAGGCTACACATTACCAAACTGTCAGGTGTGTGTGTGTGCTTGCAATGCAAAACAATGCGCCCGCGTTCACCCAAAGTGTCCCCACAGGAACGCCGAATCTGCATCTACCTACTGTTTATAACATACAACATATATACGCCCGCTTAGTCGCTTAAATGATTCGCTACTGTTCCCTGCATTGCCTGGCATATCAAGCGCACAGAGGGGCTTCGAAATGCTCTGATATCGAATAATTTGCATAGTGTCAGCTTCGAGGTATCGTATCATTTCCAAACGATGATGGCGATGATTCAATATGTGGATGAAGTGGTGTGACAGCAGAGACTAAGAGCCCAAGGTTTTTCGGATGATGACTCAGTAGTTGTTGGCGATTGGATTTTTGATTGATTGTCGAATATCGACGATGACTGTGTACTCCTATATGATGATGCCACGGGTATGTTTTTCTTTAGATCACACGCTGAGCTGCGAGTGAAGGTGTGTTTCTTTTGTTGCCGCATCCATCAAATGGTGCTGATGGATAGATTTCGAATTATTCTATCAACAATCGTGATTAGCTAGTTGGGTGGGTGAATGCGGGTGACCTAATTTAATTCACGTATCTCTCTACTGACCTATTGTTGTTTTCATTTTAAATGAGAACATTTTCGCTTTCTATTTAAAAAGATTGTTTTGATGGACTTCATACACAGGAAACACGGTGTGAAATTTTATGGGATTTCGAGTATATTTTTTTTTGTATTTCAATGTTTTATTGCGAAAGTGATGTAGATGCAGTTTTTGTATACAAGTAACTGGCAGCTAATAGAAAATTCTTGCGAAATTTGAGAAAAAGCTAATTTTTCAGCAATTTTGGGTATTTTCTTGCAGTTTTTTTCCTTAAAAAAAAAATTGTGAGCCGAATTTTCTTTTACAACCTACTTATTTATAATACCGGTATTTTACTAAGAATTAAAATTGTCTGGAGTCAATATCATTACCCGTTCTCGAGATATTTCATCGAAAACTCATTTTTTAATAACAACACTGGTCTGCAACGAAAATCGCCTCTAAACAGAAACTTTTCTAAAAGATTTTGACACGTTAGGCCCAAATCTGAAGTCAAAACCACATCACGTTTTCGAGATAATGCTAATATGAACATGTCAAAAACCAATTTTTTTTGGTACATTTAACGTCGATTTTTTGTACTGGTAAAGGTTTTATTACAAAAAATGGAATTAATGGAATGTGCTTTAATCATTTGAAAAAAACTCGCTTTCGGCGCAGAGGTATTTGCAAAAAAAATGTTCATTTGAAAAGCAAAGCAAATATATTTTTGTATTGGTCTTACCCTGATTACATTATAATTAACTTGGCCAGTATCAAGGGTATAGAAATTCCATACTGTCCTCTTAATTCAAAAAAATCTTTAGTTGAAGTTAATGTCTTCGGTATTGCTTGTTGAAACATTTATTGTCTAAAAGAGTGTAACCTTTTCTGGAATGGAAATAGTAAAGGTGACTTGCCAAAAATGTATTTAACCAATGTTTTACTTTTGGCAAGAACTCGACTTACATAGATGAAATAAAACAGCAAACACATTTACTAGCGACATACCATACTAATTTCAGTTCAGACATCTTTCGGTGATTTTCTAAAAAAATAACATAAAAACTAAATTGGCACTCGAATTTCGATTGCTACGACGGCTGGTACAATGAAAAGACCTTTGCAAAAATACCATTCCTTTTGTGCCATCACTCACACTGAAAATCTTCTGCGCGGGCTCTTAGCAAATTTGTGGTACTCTGGGATCTCCAAAATCTACAGCTCTCAAAGTTTTTCGGTTCTTGAAATTTTTTCTTTAAATGATTTATGTACCTACACATTTTTGTTCAAGATCAAGTAATTTTTGTGTGTTCTAATTTCATTTGAACTTGTTTTCAGACAAAATTCCATTTTGACATCAGCTGTCAGGAAGAAATATTCCCACACCGCTTCATGTTCTAATTCAATTTAAAGAAAAAAACAAAAAAAACAGAAAACAAAATGTAAGACTATCACATTAACATCACCAGCTGTCATTTTATGTGTTCACTATTTTTCTTATTCAAATAAAAAAAACATAAATAAAATTATTTTATACCACATTTTTGTTGATATGCTTAAAAGGATTAGCACTTCATTCGTTCTGTGAACACTCACTGACCCAAAATTGGGTTTCTTACCTGATATTAATCATTATATATTTTCGGAATCCTTTTTTTTTGTTTGTGTATAACTTTTGGACAGGTGGAACCACCTTACTGGTAAAACTCTGTCCAGACTTTTTAAACCTTCTGTCCAAAATTAGATGATAGCATCTTAATCTGTTTGCCATAAATGCATTTTAATTAATTCTAATATGACACAAACATGATTAGATGAGCTCAGATTCGATTTGATTAATGTCTTCATATGGGCCTTCAACGTTGATGAATGTCTTCACAACAGAATTTAGCTCATTCATGTGCAAATTTTGTTGATGGGTTTTATTTAAGATGTGAGAACAACAACAACAACAACAACAACAAAAGAAACAAATGAATCTAAGAGGTTCTGCGTCTTTTTGGCGCTTGCTGCACAGTAAAATGTTAGAAAAAAAAAACAATAAAATAAAAAAAGATAAACAACAATAAATAAACAATCAAAATGAAAGTTTAATTTATGGTTTTATTCAGCGTGTGCATTAATTTTAGTTGGTGGTTCTTTGTTTTGTTGTTGTTGTTGCTGTGTTTTTATTTATTTGTTTTGATGATTTTTAAGAATTTATAATAAAATCAAATTTTAGTAAATTAAAACGAAGGAGTTTTTTTGTGGATGATGTTCAAAAATATAATGATTTTATTGAGTCATATTGCACGAACATAGTATAATTAAATTTTGGGAAGTTGAGACAAGGAAAATTTTTTTTATTTTGTACAGTTAAACGAAGTCCTAGGTAGCAAAAAATTGCCAGTGAACAAGTATTTTGAGGTGTTGGTAAGATAGATACTACCAGTAGCTTGTATAAAATTAAGCTCGTAACTTCAAAAGACATTTTTTTCAAAAAATTAATGACGATCTTAATGTTTTCGTTAAGTCCAATAGCGAAATAGCGAAAAAACCAAAACAACAGCAAAAAAAAAAAAAATGGTTCCAAGTATTTTTTTTTGAAATTACAAAATTTTCGCCGTTTTCGAAAACCGTTATGATTCGAGGTAAACAAGTTTCTAGACTTTGAGGGGTGATGACTTAGGGTCCTAGCTTGTCAATATTTTTAGCTTGGGAAATTATTTTTGTGACACAAAACATTTGTGATTTTAGAATGTATTAATTAATTTTATTTATTAAATTATTTTGTATTTATGTGATAATTAATTAATAAAAGTACAATAATAATTACAATTGTTACTTTTACTTGGTTAACTGTTTCCTTTTTTTGTTTACTCTATCATTGGATCCAAAATTAAAAATGTACTTTTGAAACTATGTGTCATATTTTCCCTGATAATGAAGGAAAATTAAATTTGTTTCAGAAGCCACAGCCTAAACAGATGGATCGATTTAAATTAAACTTGGTACATCTCGAGACATTTTTGGAAATAATTTTTTTGACCAAAATTAATGATTAATACCTACAGTTTTAGATACACTTTTTTTCTCAAAAATAACAACTACTATTTCGATAAAAAAAATCATGGTAATTTTTTTAGCATGAACGATTTTAAGTTCTGGTAAAGCTAGGCAACAAATTTTGACTTTGTAACGGTGTTTCACATAAAAAGTAACGTTTCTTATAGATTTTGATGTGCTGATTTTGAAAACCACAATGAAAAAATTTAGTTAGTTCACGTTTTCGAAATAAATTATTATTTATTTAGTTTTTTTTTTTTTATAAAAATAAAATACAAATAAAAAAAAATATTCGAAATATCGATTTCGTGTCGGTATTTGTCATGAAAATAAATAACTTATGCGAAATTTGAATGTGCTGAATTCAAAAATCACCATTTAAAATTTATGGAAGTGCAGGTTGCAAAAGAAAAAAAAATTAGTACTCGTATATTTTTATTCATTTTTGTACAAATTTTTTGTAGTGCTTTTTTATTTTCTTAAAATGTAAAGAGCATAAATTCATGCGATTTTGAATGAAAATAACGAGAACAATAATGAAAGAAAAAGTTGTACTTATTATAGAAACAAAATTGATAAAATCAGTTTGTAATATGAAAATTAATTAATGAAAATTAATATTTCAAAAACCTTAAATCTTAAAAATGGCATACCAATTATTTTTTGAAAAAGTACTTTGAAAATTTTATAATTAAAAATATTTTTATATTGAAAAACGGCTGAAAAGATTTTAAAAATTTTGTTTTCTAAAAAAAAAATTGCATACTGATGGCAAATTACAAAACTTTAACAAGGCTAAGCAACCTTTATCTGTAAAAGCAAGAAGTACGTGCGATCCAGTGCTTTTCATTTTTTCCTGATTCCTTGATTTAAGCAACATGTTGTAGTTGCTTTTCCCCGCCCTTATGCAGTTTTTGCTTTTGGATCTAAAATCAAACTTATTTCTTGCAAATATTGAAAAATATACAATAAATACAAAAACCAAAAAACAAATACGAGCTTACCGTAGTAATGATTTCATTATAACTTTCAAAAATATTCTAAAATCTCAAACAAACCACAAATGTTTTTTTTTTTTATAATTAACATAAAATTTATTTAATCTTAAACTTTCGTCACCTTAAAATTATATAAGTTTCTCTCTTAAGATCTATTTTATCATAAATGATAATATTTTTATTTTTATTTTGCAGTATAATACTATTTAAATATTCATCTTTCTCTTTTTTTTTTCTATAAGGAAAATACCTATTTTTATTTGAAATTTTTGAAAATAAACTTATCTATTACCAGTGCGATTATATTCTAATCATTGTAACAATTCTTGTTTTTTTTTTATTTTTATTTTCAACACTTATATTACACAAATACTATAAAACAATTATTTTTTGATTGATTGATATCAATAAATCAATATATTGTTTCTCTTAAAATCAAATATCACATAGCTGGTCAACATTTTATATAATTTATTTTTTTTTTCATATTTTTTAAAATCTTTTTTATACTGTTCATTGTTTCTTTCGTTTTTTTTTTTTAATTTTATTTAAAATTAGTATCTTATTATCTATTAACTGATTTTAATTAATAATAAAAAAATAAATATAAAATGAAAACAGTTTAAATGAATTTTATTTGTTTTTAAAAAAGAATTGAGAATGGGACTGACAATACAAAAATAAACAGTTTTTAAGTTAAAATATAAAATTAAATAATGAAATTATTTGTTTTTGTTTTTTTTTTGTTATGAGATCTTTAAACTCAAAAAAATTTATAAAAAAAAGTTATATATTAAAAAAATAATATTAAAAATTATAGTTAACACAATACTTATACTGTTGCTGGTAAGACACGCATTTTTTTTTTTTTAAGTTAAGTTTGTTAATTTTATATTTGCTATATAAACGCTCTTTTATAAGTTCTTAGATAAGTTCACCCATTTTTTCAATTTTAAGTGAAGTTTTTTGACAATTATTGAAATTGTCATCGAAGTTCGAGACTGTATTGTATGAATGTTTCCGAGCTCTTAATTGATAAATGATTCCACTCAAAATAACCAACAAAATGGTCTCGAATCCAATGATAATGTAGAGAACATTGTGGTCACTAGGGGCATGGACAACTTCGACAACTTCTGGATAGACAGCATAAGTGGCCGATGAGTCTTCACTTACAACACAGGGCTGTGGTGGGGCATGAGTTGTGGTAGTTGTTGAAGAAGACGAAGTTGTAGTTGTAGTTGAAGAAGTTAAAGGCTTTCCAACATTAATAACTGGTGCAATTGGAGCAGCTGGCGATGAATCTTCGAAATCATCCAAACCAAGTGTTGAGTCTTCGTCTTCTTCATCAAAGTATTCATTGTCAACTCTGGGTGGCAATGAACCATTATCGGGCCAACAGATAGGGCAGCAGTTTCCTTTCAAGGTTACTTGGCGTTCGTGTGGACAGTTGGCACTTCTGCAGAACGGCATCAAGCATTTCTCTTCACCATTTTGGCACTCACACTCATAACAGCCACTCTTCCAGGTTTCACCATGTGAGAAGAATCGATTAAGAGCCTTGGACTTGCAATAGGCGGTATCAGGATTTGGCATCACTTCATCACAAGATTTGTGACAGATACGCTGACCATAGACACATTTACACCGCTGACAATCTGCCAACCAGACCTCAGTGTCGGGAGTTGCTGTGCAGTTTGGCTCAAGTCTGCATTCATATTCGCCACAACAACGTCCGGGAATTTGAGTTTCCGGAATGACTTCGTAAATTACCAACGAATTGTTGTCACACGATGGAATATGACAAAGCTTGCAGGCACATTTTCTAGCCACACAGCATTCTTGCAGAAGTTCTTCAATGATCTCGGAAGTATCGTTGGTTATTTCGGTCGATGAGACATCGATGTATTCACGAAGTTGACTGTCTTCGGGGCAAGTTATATCGGACATTGGGGGGCACTTGATGCCTTCGCATTTTAGAGGATCAGCTGAAAGTATAAGACAAAAATATTGACAGTTAGTTGAGAGTCTATCATTCAAATGTAAGAGGGGCTTAAAATACAATTAAGGCACTTTTAATAGTAAAGAAGTTTGTTTTGTTCAAATTCATCGACTTTTATATAAAATGCCTTACCCCTTTCTCTTAAAAAGCTCAATTCCTATCGTCTTCCAAAAAAAAAAAAAATCATAAAAAAAAGTTTTACAAATTCAATTTGTCGTGCACTTAGTTATCTTTGTCGTTCTTTCAACCCGGAAAAAGCCTCTTCTACGACCCACTTAACCTATTCCTGAAGCAAAATTTATTTCAAAAGCATTTTTGCTGCAGCAAAAAAGCTCATAAAATATTCATCAGTAATGACACGATAGGCTAGGCACTATAGGGTGACAGTGAACAATGAATTCATTGTCTTACCACTTAAAATATTTTAGCCCTATTTGAAGTTCTTTCGCAGACGATGACGACGACGACTACGATGACAACTACGACCGAAGACGGCAGGCATCCAGACGAAGTTTTGTTTAAATTAATTAAACATTTTTTTCTTCGTCATCTAACCGAAAAAGGATTTAAAAAAAAAAATGTATAAACTCTCTCCTTTTACCGCGCTCAATTATTTTGTTCGACACAATGACCTTATAATTCAGCAATAAGTTTTCATAGCTGAATGCACTTTATGTTTACTTTTTATTTGAAAGCTGAATAGCTGAATGGGATGAGAAATTGAATTGCAAATTTTCTTGCAATGATAGTATTTCCTTTTTGTGTGTTTTTTTTTTGCTGAATGTTGCCGCTTAGAAACAAACGATACGAAAGAATTAAATATTCTGAAACATTTCCATGTATTTTTTCTGAATCCTTTTTGAAATCATTTATAGTTTTAAAACTATACAATTTGTCAAACAAAGAATAATGCAGAAGGATATGGAGTTTTTAGTAGTTTTTTTTACATTTTTTTGTTTTGTTAAGTTTTATTGTTTCTGAACATAAAGTGGATATGTGAGTTCGTTTCAAATTTTCAATTGCTGTAAAGATTTATAGTTTTAGTTTCTTAAGACAATAAAATGAAGGAAATTGTACCACTTAATGACTAACAATGAAAGTAATGTACAATAAAGAAAGCAAACGAATCTTTTGAAGTTCTACATATCTATCAGTCGATTTCAGCTACAATTTTAGACGTTCCAAGACTGAAAACGTGCAAGGTCTTATTGTGAGTTTGAAAATAAAGGATTTGTTTTCAATTAACATACAAATATTTCTGATTCATGCGGACTTTGATTCAAAGTATATTAAACACATAAACTTTAAAGACTTAAAATAGCTTAACATAACATAAACCTTATAGTCCTCAAAATTTGTTGAGAGTTTTCCTAAAAAACGGCAAGTGGAAAAAATACATCGATGATCTGAAACTGAACTTTGCACACAATTCAACTGCTAACCCATGGACTTCTGCTACAGTACCGTCGTAAAATTGCACCTATTTAAAAAAAAAAAAAATTATAAATAGTCGTACGCTCGCCATTTTTTAAATTCTTTTTATTTACAATGGAAGTTTTGGAAATAGAATAAACAATTAAAAAAAAGAGTATTTATTGAAAAAATTGGTTCAGTTACGGTGGCCCAAAGTCTAAGAAGACGAAGCTTAATGTTCAACATTAACGCTTTTTTTCAATTTTTCGTCGTTTTCGATTGGACGTCCAGAAGAGTCCAAAAGCATCCATAAGTCTTCTGAAACTGTTTTATTGTGTCATATGTGTCATTTTTGTGCCAGTAAAATAGTTTCAGAAGACTTCTGAACTTTTTTAGAATTTAATTCAGGAAACATTAAATTCTTGTTTAAATGTGTTTTTATCAGTAGTTAACCTGCATATCCGTCTCAGACAGACATTTTTTTTCACTCAAAAAATTATAAACTGGACAGATGTATGCAGGAGTAACAAAAAAAAAATACTCCACATCATATATTTACTTTTTTGGTTTACCTTTATATAAAAATACTCATACCAAATGTAAAAACCTTGATACTTCAACACACACACACACTAGCTAAGAATTTAAAAAGCCTCTGTTGATACCAAATAGATAAATCTAAAAACAAATTTCTTAGAAATTCTATGATCTTACATAAAAATATTATTTCAACCCAAAGAAATTCCCGGAAGGTAAAACCATTTACAAATTGTTATATTTTTTTAGCTTTTGAACTTATTTAAATGCAAAAAAATCATAATAAAAATCTACTTGCCTAAAATTTAAAGTCTCTAAAGTTCAATAACCCAAAAAAACAACTTTTTTTATTTTATTGTTCTCCGAAATGGACAGAAGTACGTGTGTTTGTCAGAGACCAGAACATATCACCTGAGGCTAAACATTAAATGATAAATGGGTTCAAACCTTTTATATTTTCAAACAACAAATAAAAAAACCGTTCCAACTTTGTATCTTAACAAATGCAAAATCTAACTCGAAATTTCAAATCAAAATTATCTCATTCTTTCGTAAAATAATAATAAAATGGAAGAGGTAGGTCGCAGGTTCTAGCTCAATCGATGGAAGATTGAAATTGAACAAGAACCGTTTAGAAGACTACAAAATCTTAAGTATCTGCAAATACAAATAAAGTTCTAGAAGAAATTCTTTCTAACCTTGAAATCAGGAGTCAATTTTCTTGGAGAGCCCTAATAAAACTCTTGTATTATTGATATAATTTAATCTCACCAAATTTGTTTACAAAACCAATACTTGCCCTGAAGGTTAATTACCAAGAAAAAGGTATAAGCATTGTTAGCTTCACTTTCACCATTATTAATGGTCCAGACTTATGGCAGAAAAAGAAAAAAAGTAATAAGCTCGCACAGTTTTAGAGAAGAGGGCTCTCATAAAAATCAGATACTTGAAATTTCTTCCTTAATTGCTTGTGTTTAAAAAAAATTAATTCACAAATTGAATGATGATTTATTAATTTTTACTTCAACATCGTTAAACAATTTTTTTTTTTTTAATTTAATTTTTATTTTGTAATTTTTTTAACGAACCGCTAATGAACTGTTTGTTTTAAAATTGATTTCGAAACAAAATCAAAAACTCATCAAGTTAATTTGGAGCAACCAAGTTGAAGACTGATGATGGAGAAGAAGTTTTTCCCTTCTGTCTGTCAATCATCTCATTGACAGCTCAAACAATCTCAACCACATTGAAACCGCACAGATAAACAAACAAGCTTCTTCTGATATTAATAGACCCTGTGCATAATTTAGCCTCTTTCAAAAAATATGAATGCTACATTCTACATATTTATGTTGTTGGTAAAATTGAGGAGGTATACAAAAAAGAAATCACTTAACAATGAAATTATTTTTGGTCTGTAGGCGCCCTTTCATTTTTTTTTTCTTCTTAGAGTAAATAAGAGGATCTTAATAAAAAGTTGGATGAAATGTATTTTCGTTACATCTAATTTTCATAAAATAATTAATTGTTTTCCCTACACACAAGCTCATCATTGAAAAAAACACAAGAAAACAATTGAGTAAGCGATGATGATAATGGTGATGATGAACTTGTTTTTTTTTTCTGTAAAAGACTTTGATGCTAAATAAGAGAGCAAAAGAAGGGGCGCCCTTTGGGAGCGATTCTCAAATAAACTTTTCTGTTATGTAAACAACAACAACAACAACTGACAGTAATGACAGCTTACGTCAAAATTCTAGATAAAGGGTGCGATAATTCATTAGATACGTTTAGATGGAATTATGATGGGAATGATTTTTAAATTAAGGGAATGAGTTGATGTGTTTTGATTTTGGAGCATTATCATGAGACTATGAGACTTTAATGATGGGATATAAATGATAAATGAATTATAATAAGGAGTATTATACAAAAAAGACTATAGGGTGATGTGTTGAGATTTGACAACTTAAATTGCTACTTAAGTGGATTAAGATTTGTATGTTCTTATGTGTCAGAAGATGAGTTTATGAATTTAACTGGTTCATAAAAGCATTAAAGCTTTAAGTGTTTGTTATTAATTTTTATATTATAAAAAGAGAATTTGCCTAATTTCACCATCGTCTCGACGCGACGATGGTTTAGTATTTATCAAATTTTCAGTCAATTACTGGTTGATAGATCTTTTTTTTTTTTAAGGGTTATTGTCTGTTTTCACTTGAAACTTTACAATTTTTTGGTCGTTATAGGAATTATTTTCATAGAAAATATTATTACTGAGTAGATTTCACTAAAAAATGCGGCCTAAAAGCACTTTCTTTATTATATTTGTATGTTTTTCTTGACAAATTCTTGTGTAAGAATTATTGATCATATAAATGCAAATTATATTATTATAAAATTTTCCAAAATGATGACAAAAGGGATTAAGCTTATCTAAGTTCATCACAAATTCATTTCATAGATTGAAAATAAAATTGATAACTTTGTACCAAGACCAATTTTGTGTGTTTCTTTTTTTTCCAAAAAAAAACAACTTTGTCATAAACTATAAAAAAAATATTAAATTAAAACAAATCCATAATAAAATAACCATAACTGTCCCACTTAAATTCGCAAAGCAAGCAAATTGCAAAAAAAAAAAAATAAAAAAAACCTTCTCAGACAGTAACCTACATCGAAATGAAACTATCTCTTAAAAAAATAAAAACAAAAAGAAAAAAACAAATAATAACAACAACAAAAAAAAAAACAACAAAATTGATACAAGTCATTTAATCATCATAATGAAACCATAAAGAATACCTATTTGTGAATTTTTTGCTCACAAAAAGAAAACAAAAAATAATAAACACAAATAGTTTTAGTATGACACATGAATATTTGATGATTATCGTTGATGATCCATCCATAAAAGTATCTATCAACAACAATAATAAAATAGCCTTTGCATAGAGTATATTGTTTTTTTATTTTTGAAGCTAACCTAAATGTCTGGACAGCACAACAAAAACCGTTTTGTATGTTATTCGATGATGAAACCAAAAAAAATTTTCTCTTAAAAAAATCGTTTATATCATGTATATTGTTTTCTATTTCCTTCTCTCTTATATTGTCATTTCATTCATTGTTTTTTTTTTATTTTTTTTTTTGCTATAACAAAAATATTTATGTTTCTAAAGTTTTGATTTAATTTTTTTTTTGCGTGGGGGTTTGTTTTTTATTTATGCATCTTTGAACTCATAAGTATAATCATTAATACGATTTTTTTAAATTCTTAACACAAAAATAGAAAATTTTAAAATTTTATTTATACATTTTAAAAATACAAGTTTGTATAGACCTTAAAATTCACACACACTAAAATATTTATGTGCACACTGAAAAACAATAGACGAGTAGCGCATTTTTGATTTTATGACTTTCGATATTAAATTTTTATGAATATTTTTGTATTTAAAATTAAAACTAGTTTAAATTGTAGTTTCTTGTCAATGAAATATGGAAAAAAAAAATTGTTATGAAGATAAATTTAACCATGGATTGACAACTCTCAGTTTCCTTTTTTTTGATCAATTCTAAATTAAAATTGAATAAAAATTGAACATATTTTTATTTTTCCAATACATTCCCCTTTTATATCGTATTTTTTATACGAGAAGAAATCCTGTTTACTATTATCTAATTTTATGGTGGTATTTTGAAAAAAAAAAAAAAATTATTATTGATGCACGATTATAGTTAATCACTGCACAATGACACTTAAATTATTTGCTGATGAAAGATGCATAGAGAATAATTGCAACACATTCAACAACATTCTTATCCATAAAATCCACTATGTGTGTTGGAAATTTTAATCACATTACTGTTGGCGAACAAATTTGTGAACATTAAATAAAATTGTTAGTGACGGACATAATTACCTGTTTGATAAACATACGCACATGATGGAATGCTTTTGATGTTTCTTATTTTGTTTTTTTTTTTTTTTATATATTTTACTTCACAAGCTTAAGGTTAGGTTTGATTAAATAGCGGCGCGGTAATTTTGCAAAATTAATAGTATTTACTGTAAATTAGCTGAGTGCATGTTGATAGCATTAATGTGGATACAAAAAAAAAACAAGAAATAATAAATATTGAAGAAAACTAAAAACAAAAAAACCAACAAAAATAAAAACAAATTTAAATTGAAAACTTATAACTAGTTTGAAAAACTGTCAACTGCATACATTTGCAGACAAGTAATTTCAACAGTTTTTATGTTTTAAAAGGTGTTTTCAACAAATAATTACTTAACCGCATAGATTTTCCATATTTTCAGATCATAAGTGACCAAGTATACTCAGTTTTTCAAAATATATAAAATTCATTATGCTATAAAAAATTAATAACTTTTAGAAAAATTGTACCTAAGTTGTTTTGTTTTTTCTCAAAATCAATGATTTTAATTTTTTCAATACGTCCTAGTGAATATTTCTTAAAATGTAGTTTTTTTTTTAATTAGATTTCTCAAAAATGACATTTATAGTTTGAAATGTCAACTGGTTTAATTTTTTAGATAGTGATAAAATGTTTGTATCAATTGTAAATTTTAAAAGTTACCGGTCACTGGGGTGTATGAGTAACCTTTTTTTTTAAATCTACTCAGAGTACAAATTCTGGTGTTTTGGCAAGCAATCTATAGTAATGTCTTTACTTTGACTACAGAATACTATTGTTTTTATTTCGTTTAGTTCTGAAATTCTTGTTGCTTTTGAAAGAAAGTTTAGAATATTGAAGAGATATTGGAAGTTACAAATTTTGAGTGTATTCTTAGAGATTTTTAACAAAGAAAAAATTAAAAATTGTTTTAATTGTTTTTAACGATAAAAATCCGTCTGTCCAACAACCGTTAATCACAATCACAACAATTTAAAATGTGAACTACCAGACATTAAAAAAAACCACCCTTACTTTGAAAACAATGTTCCAATTTATAATAAAAAAATAAAAAACAAAAATGTTATAATTTACTATATGTGGGGTGCCAGTGCCGGTGGCGGCTAGCAGTGGCTCGTCGGCAGCATCACAAAGCTCCTTCAATATTTTATTAATTGCAGATATCACCCTCCACACATACATATGAATCTATAGTTTCATGCAGATGAAAGCTACAATACTGAACAAGTAAATTAAGTAACAATAAAAAGAGGCTTTATATAGAAAGAAGACGACGGCGGCGGCGTACGACGACGTGACTCTCACATAAATTTTCAACAGACTTTGGAATTTAATAAAAAATGTTGGCTGGCCGGACCAGGCCAGCCGCCAGTACTTTATAGTCTCGGTACCGCTACCGATCGAATTTCTGTCAAGCTGTTAATGGATTTCAATGATTGACATTTAGGGTGGGTGTTTGTGTTTGCCCTGATGGTTGTGGGTGAATTTATGTACGATATACGTGAAACATTAAAAGTTACGTTATCGTTTAGTTGTTGCCACACGGTTAAAGTTCGAATTCGTTACAGTCACCTACTAATTATCACAATCTATGGTGTGTTTGTGTTTGTATGTTTACAGTTTTGTAAATAGGTATTTTTCTAATGGAATTGAATTTTTGTTTTTCAATTCAACCCCCACAAACATAAAATAAATAAAAGTAAAATAAACCTTTTGACAGATAGAAACAAAGATGATGAAATATAATGTTTAGAGTATACTGGTATAAAGAGTAGTAAATACCCACGTGATTTCGGTTTGTGGTTGTAGGGGTGGTTTGGAATTTTAGATTGAAGCTTTTTTTTTTTTGAGTTTAATTAGACAAAAACAGGAATTTATTCACAAAGTAATTAAGTGAATTGTTGTGATGTAAAGATATCGATATATTTTTTTTCGAATTTTATGGTTAAATCAATTAATTTATTTTTATTTTTAACAAGGTAATGCTTCATTTGAAAAGCTGTTGAAAAAGTTTAATATAACCTGTTTCCACTGCAGGTGCAGGTGACTAAAAAAGTGAAAAAATTTATTGCATGCAAGATTTCATTTTATGATGCTCAATATCATCAATAGAATAGCTGAATGAAACTACTATTTTAATGGAGGTTTATCCAACTTAAACATCACCTTTAAGGCTTTGAGGTTATTTTCTATTTCCAATGGAAATCTCAAATGAAACAAGTAAATTATTGTCATTCGTTGGTAAAATATTCATTTTTTTCTTTTACTATTGGCAAAATTTTTGAAGTAGAGCTGTGGAATTTTGGCAATTAGCTAACATGTCTCAACAATTTTGAGTCAGTTTTAAGAACATCTTTCATATACTTTTTTTAATTGAAAACGTTTTTATTTATTCTCCAAAGTATACTTCTTTAAAAAGTGTTCAAAGAAAACCTTATAACTTCAATTTACACTCTTCTCCATCAAAATTTTCAAAATGTTCAAAACTATTTAACAAAAAAAAAAAAAAAAAATAAAACCGACTCTCAAAAAGAATTATCAAACCTGGAAAAGGCAAAACTTTATTTAATTCCAAATAAATGAAGCCTAAGGAAACACATCTAACCTTCACATTCACATACAGACACACAAACACACTTAAAATTTACAATTTGTATCGGAAAAGTTCAATTCTATTTCAATTCTTTGTATAACAAAAAAAAAAAAGGAAACTTTTAATCGGCTTTAAAAAATATATACGAAAGACCATCATGATAGAAGGTGCAATCAAGCAATCTGCAATTCAACCGAAGTGAAGTAAAAGTCAAGAAAAACTTTTAATTGGACAGATTTTCTTTTGAAGAAGAAAAATGAGATTTATGTTGTATAGTTCTTATAAAGTAGAGGTAAAGGTTTATGTTTGTTAAAACAGTTTAATAAACTTTTGAATATTTAGATTGAAATGTAGGATTCAGTTTCTTCGGAACAATTTTACTTGTTGTTTGATGGCATCATTTTATTGAAATTAAATTGAAATAATATTTTTATTTCAAATTTTGTTAATTAAATAAGCTTCAACCACAATTTAAACTGACATCTATATCGGAAGTGTAGTAAATTAGTTTTGTGGAAACTAAATGTTGCATTTTTTCTACAAATTGGTAAGTTAAACGAAAAATAATTTTTTATTTTGAGTGTCAGGTGCAAAAAACGTAATATAATAATCCCATTTTTGAAAAAACATCAATTTTTTTACCTCTACAAAACTTCTTTTGACTGTAAAAAAACCAAGCAAAGTGAATTTTCATAAATCTAAAAATATATAATTATTTGTACTATTATGTAAGTACTTCTTGATACAATAGTTAGACGTTAGTGCGATGGACTATCAAACCGCTGGAGGAAGTCTTTGTTCCATTTCCAGCTATGACATAACCCCCCCTCACCTCCTAATGTTAAATACATAGCGTTTTCCAACTTAAAAGGAATAAGTTACACGTTGTTAGAAATATCTGTTTTTGTTTTTCCTAATGACGTATCACTGATTTTTCCCAACCTACCAAAAACTGTGTCGTTTTACTAAGTCAACAAGCTCATATTTTATCAAGTTAATTTTTGACGAATCAAAACTATAAACGCTGCTGCACAACTTTAACTTTGCCAAACTATATTTAAATTATATTAAATTTTGAAGTTGTTTACCTAATTTGCCGTAATAGATTTTTATGACAACTAACCCTCGATGCTGCGAAGAAATTTTTATATTCTAAGGTCAAGTAAGGTCAAACTTTTAATAGTCGTAACCCAATTTAGTCAGTAAGTTTATATGACCGTCACTCACTAATTCATTTAACTTTTATATAACGTAAGGCATCTCTCTTGCCAAAAATAGCTTCGCTCTAAATCGTCCTTTTCAATTACGACAATTCAAATGCCTTTAAGGATCACATTCCCAATTGTCACCTAATTAATCGAGAAAATCATTATACGTTTTTCAACTCATTTGTGGTCTATATGAGGTATTTCCAATCCAATGAACGATTTATCTCTTTCTATCTAAAAATAGAAAAAAAAACCACAACAACAAGGAGCAAGCTGCCTCCTGACTGAAACTGCTTGCTGCAGGATAAAGTTTATTTTTCCCTCCAGCAAACTGTCGCAGATAAATAAGTTTCATTATAATTAATTATTCACTCGGCAAACAAACAGCCAACAAAAATTTACAAAAAAAAAAAAAAAAAAATACTCAACGAACGACGAACGGAACACTGATGATCACCAAAAGAATCCTATTTTAGCTCAAAATGATGCAACCGAAGTTTTCAATTAATTAATTATATCCAACATCATTGGCATCACAACTGCAAAATGAATTCTACCTCCCCAAAAACACAAAAACCACTTTTCCAAACTGAAATTTTTCGAATTGTTCTGCTCATCACCATGCACATCGAAAAGCAGCTCCGGCGGCATGCGGTGGCAAAGGACATGCAAATAATGTCAATTCCACCAAAACTATCCTCTCTATAGGTACCCGTGTGTGTATAAGAGTTCCTGGGAAAACAATACCAAGCCCAATTGCATGTAGAAAGATTTATGTATCAAAAACCACTTTCAATTCACAAAATTCATCGTCATCGTACTGAAATCGTACTCGTCATTGTCATATTGTCGATTATGTCCTTGTTGTTGCATTTTGATGATGAGGATGAGGAGGCGCTATTAGCAGGAGCTAATGAGAGTTTTATAAGGGTTGAAAATATTTAATCAGGATATTAGTCGTTGTCAAAGTCCTTAGGCTCGACATTCAAAACAAAAGCAACACAAAAACAAACAAAAAAAAAAACATTTCCTCGTCAAATAGGTAGATGGCGTGCTTGGTTAAAATGAGTTTCGCATGGATTTGACCATTTTGGCAAAATTTGAAAACTCGAGTGCGAACAATATTCGAGCATAAATATACAGGAAACACAGGTAAATTTAGGTGGCACACACGTTGGTGTATAATGTAGGTTGTGTAGCTTAAAGCCAGAATTTATGGGTTTAGTGGTCGAGTGTGTGAGTGGTCGCCAAGGACTTTGGTGATAATTCTACTGCAGGTTATTTATTTTTCTGCTAGGTTTTTATATATCGTTTTGTATAATAGCACAGGTGCTTGTTATAGTTTCTTTTTTTTGTACATTTTGTGTTTCATTTTTGTGAATAGAAACATATGCTTGTGTGTTTTTGTTTTGTTGGTTCGTGTGGTTTTAATTTTTTTCAGAAAGGACGCACGAAATTTTCGACACTAATGCGATTGGATTGAGGTTATTTTCTACCTTCACTCTTAAATGAAAAAAAAAAACAAAAAAATATAAATTGTTTATAAATTTTCACTAAAGAAAAAAGCTTAGGTTTGTGACTTTATGAGACACAAATAAATCACTTTAAATGTGTTTTGTACGTGGCAAATTGTGAAAATGACATCACATGTGTGACTCGGTTAGATTATTATTTATATTTATTTTTGTCATAAGATGTGGGAAGAATGATTTAGAACTTACTGATTGGATTAAATGATATTTGTTTGGTTTCATTTATAAGTTTAAAGGTTTCTGGTACAAAAATACAAGTATATTTACTGACCTATCTACTCAAAAACGGAAACACTTATCCGCCCTTCCTAACACACGTGTAAATTGGATCACGCGGTAAACTTTTTTAAAAAATAAATAAAATGTTACGCATACGCCGTAGTGACCGTTTTAGTTTTAACTTTAGAAATGGTTAGTATATGACTGTCTCTAATCGAATAATGACAATTCGCTAAGCTTTAATGTTATAAAAATTAATCGTTCTCGAAATTTTATTTACATATTGAGTTGTCATAAATAAGACTGTTTTCACCTTTTCTGAAGAGCACTTTAATTGTTTCTATCTCTACTTTTTCTCCTGATTGTGAATTCATTTTTACTGTACATACCCACAAAATTTAAGTGGAATCATTTTCAAAATGATGTTTATTTTGAACACACTCAAATTCAATTTCATCGCTAGTTTTTGAAATTTTTCAGCCAGAAAAAAACGTTAATTTTCTTCTACTCATAACAAATTGTAAGCAGCTATTTTATTTAATACTAACCAAGTTGTTTGTAGCAAAATGATTTTGATTTTATGTCTTATCGAAAAACAGTAATTCTTGTATATTAATAAATCCATTTTGACTATTAGGTGTGTCATATTGGTATTAATTTACGACTCATAAAAACCACAAAATCTAGATCGTAAATTCACTTATTTAATCGTTGTACCTATACACCAAAATCAATCGTTATAAAAATAAAACAAACTCCATTAATACCTTCTCTATACTCTTTGGAACCACGATATTGAATTTGATTTTGCCTTAAGAGCATTATTTACTGAATTGAGTTTTTGCTGGTGTTTTGTTCGTGCGCAATTTCATTATGAAACAATAAAACAAAAAAAAACAATAATAATTGAAATTCATCAATAAATTCTCAAATGAAGCAATGCGTGACGGTCGTGTGTGGTGTGGTGGCTAGGTGGCAGCAATATTTAAAAACTTAACAGCTGATTTTTGCCTTCGTCCACCACGCGACCTTCGTAGACGTAAAAAATGTAATATATCACTACTTTGAAGCTACGCCAGTTGTGTTGTGAAAAAAAAAACAAAAATATTCCAATCAAATTATGCCTAACGTGAAAGTTAAATAGCCAATGACTGTTTTATGTTGTTTTTGTTTAAATTATTTGATGAGATTGAATCAATTTGTCTTTGAGGCTTACGCACAATCTATCTATCATTATTATGTGTTGTCACACATTTTGCTTGCACGTAGACTATAACAGTAATCAAAAGCACGGTGAAGCGTCAGCAGAATTCAAAATGTTGTATATAATTTGACCGAAATTGAATCAAAATAAAAAAAAAAAAATTAGAATTCAGCTTCAAAGTCTTTATATGTAGATCCAGCGAAACGGTGTAAGGGTGTAACATTAACCCATTTTTATGTCGCAGAAAGTTGCGCATGAATAAAAATCATTGCCATGTAGCATCTTTTTTATAAGTTAATTATTAAAGAAATACTAAAAACTTTTTCTTCCTTCCATAACGATAATATAAAAATATGAAATAGTGCGTCAAGTGTTACACTTTTCCAACGAGACATTGCATATCCATATTGGTTGAGTTCTTATAGGATCCGTATTTGTATTTCCTATCTTCTTCTATTAGACATCTCTAATTTAGTTTGAAAGTACTTCATTTATTAATCCCAAAGAAATGCTTACAGACAAACAATAACATCGATCTAAAAACTGACTACTGCCAAAAAGATTTCTAGGAGTATGTACTTGAATTTATTCCATTAAGGTGTTAAAGAAGTATTATACAAAGCTTATAGAGGAGTAATAAATGATGATAATACACTTCTCTTTGTTATTTGTTCTTCTTGTTGATTTTGAAAGTCTTATTCTATACTCCAGTAAGTTTTGCAATAGAAGTATTATCCAATGTTTATGGGGGTGCCGTTAATAATGTTAAAAACTAATCGTGACAAATGTAGGAGTTTTATTGTTTTTGAGAAGATATTACACTGTTTTGTCCTTCATATGATTTTTTGAAATACTGTAAGATTGGATTCTTCAGAATCTAAATTTGGTTTCAGAAAAAATTCTATCACGTAAATTGATTTAAAAATGTGATTGTTTTGTAGAAAAGAGCTGACTATATTCGGTTGACCTGGTATATGTTCAAAACTATCGAGCCGATTTAGCTGAAATTTGAATTTGTTTTTATTCATTAATGTATACTCACATTTTAAACCGTTATTTAAAAAAAAAAACACAATAAATTTCAAAATTTCGTTGTTTTTGGGATGAACGTACATTGCCAAAAAAAACTCTAATTTAGAGATTATTATAGAATTTCTATACTCTTGATACTGGCAAATTTAATTATGGTGTAAAGACGGCAGTAATTACAGAAAAACCAATAAAATAGGGATATTTTGTGTTTTTCAAAAAGACTGATTTTTATGGATTTTTCAACATTTTTTATGAAGAATCCAGAAGTCGTACAAAAAGTTTGTATACATTTGTTCTAAATAAACAGTTTAAGAGCAAAATGTTCATATTTTGGATTATGCACTAATAGTAATAAAAAAATAATTTTTTTGTAAGTTTTTTATTGATTTCTCATGTTTCCCGTCATAAATTTTGGTGAATAACTTCAGATTCGTGCTCAGCATTCCAAAAAACATAAAATTAGCCATTGAAAATTTTTACTTCAGAACTTTACACCTTTAAAAATCGCTTTAATTGGACTAAAGAAAATATTTTGGACAAATCATAAATTGAAATCAAATCATATATTCGATTTTCGTTACACACCAGTGTTATCAGGAAAAGTATTTTGCAATAGTTTGACATCAATCACCATAGGTTGAACCTTAAAATCATATAAAAACAATCGAATCATTTATGACTACAATACGGACCCATATGGAAACAATCACAGACTATTTGCCTGAAAGAACAATCTTTGAATCACTGTTTGGTACTAGATTTTCGAAACCAGTACAAATAATAAGAAACCTAAAATGCACGTTGGCGATAGAAAGAAATAGGTACACAGCCAGCGATGCTACTTATGCTGATGCTGATTCCAATCACTATATACGACATGTTTTTTGTTGGGTTCTTTATTTTCAAGTAGTGTGTTGCTCTCCTGTTTGTCTTTTGTTTGTTTTTGTCTCTTTAGCGTTCTGTGTTTATCCATTACAGAAAAAACTCTAAAGAAATCCAAATTTGAATATGGATCAATGAATTTTTATTGAGAGGGTATTTTTACCTCTATCGAGTATGGAAATTTATACGGGTGTCAATAAAAATCGTTGTGACAACGGCAGACGATGACTTCTGCACAACAATGATGCGATCGATCTAAATGTTAGTTTTTTTTTTGTCTTCTTCTTTGGAATGAAGACGAGAACGAAAAAAAAAAAAAAATAACAAACAAACAGAAAATGGTTATGTGGTTTAATGTTGATGGCGATAAGTTTGGATTTGAAATCGTTCTGCTGTATGGCAAATGGCACATTTTGGAAAACAATCAGATTTACGGAAAGCAATTGAATTTATTTATTTTTTAAATATTCTTTGACATTTTTTTTTTGCTTTTGGGTGAAATAATATAAAAATAAAAAAGAACTCTAAATACCCTACTATGGGATTGCAATAGACGTGAGTGATTTAGATTGGTAATAATAATTTTATTTTATTTTTTGTCGTATAATAAGATTTAAGAATGTTATCTTTTAAATATCTAATAATGTCTTGGTTTAGATACTTTTGTGTACTTAAATGTCTTTTACCTTGAAAGAATCTTTAAATAAAATAAAAATAATAGAAGAAATAAAATAAATATCATCGATGAGGTTTGATTATATTAGGGGCCAGTTTTTTTTAATGGTAATTTTTCTATGGGTAGATAAAAACTGTAAATAGATTTTACTGCAGTTAACTAAAAATGCTGAATTTAAGGTGAGCTGCATTTGAAAGTGCCTCAAAAAAAGGACAATAAAATATTTTTTTGGATTATTCATTTAAATTGATTATTATTCAAAAAAATTATTCAAAAAATTTGCTTACTTATTTAGTCACGCTTATATTGTTCTAATTCCGAAAAATAAAAAAAATGCAGTAATGTTATTAATTTTTATAGGTACCTTTTCCGTTTGAATCGCTCTAACAATGAAAAACCCATTTTAATAAAATAATGTATAACAAACTTTTAATGTTCCTCGAAAATATTTATTTCAACATCACTAAATTTGTTTCACACAAAAATTCACATCAAACCACACCTCAATACTGCAACAGTAAATATAAAAAAAAAAACATTTCAATTCCATAAAATTGTTTTATTACTAAGAACATAATTCCCAATCGCATTTTCCCAAAACCCCAATCCCGCACCAACAGTTACAAGTGCATCTGGGTTATTTCAAATTCAAAAGAAAAAAAAAAACAAGCACAGACATTTTGATTTAACAGCCAGAACAAAAAATAGAAATTCGTCCTTTTGTTTGGTCTGTGGGAAAAATTATTACATTGTACCCCCGTTACAACTCTACACACGCGAAAAAATCGATTTTTTCATTTTCCACAAGAGATAAACTCCAAAATGGTCAGGTGCAAGGATTAGGGAATAATAATCAACTCACACCTCCACATACACATAAACTCAGCGAAGTAGTAGGAACTTTTCAAGCTGCTGTTGTTAGTTTGATGTGAAACCGAAAAAAAAACAGAAAAAAAAAGAGTGAACATAAAAGAACGTAGCTTTATTAATGTGGTTTTTCATTTGCGTTCGTGAATTCCGAGACAGGATTATAAAATGTAACACAATGGATGCTCTCTTTTTGTAAGGATTTACAGATGTTACGTGTTCTTATCTGCTAGTTTATTACAATAATAATTATATCAATTCGTAAAATGGCAAAAAGTTGAATAGAATAATATATAAAAGTTAGGTTGAGTTGAGTTGAGTTTTTGGAGACCTTAATGATAGAGTGCAAGTTTATTACGACCATTATAATAATTTTAAAAGCCATTTTGACGTGACATTTTTTGAGGGAGATAAAGTTGAATACAAGTTTATATAGTTCTGACAGTTATTTTTGACAGAATAAGTTTAAATATAATTTTGAAATTTTAATTGAAGATGCGGGATTTTCTGAATTATTATGAAAGGACAATGGTCCTTGGAGAGATTTCACAGCTCATTTTGCATTAGAAATTGAAATTTTAACTTTTATTTAATTATGAGGAAGTAAGCAATTTGCTTCATGAAAATAAAATTAAAGTTATGCTATAAATTAGGTCCCATCTGTGTAAGGAACTTCAGTTTAATCGGATAGTTTGATTTAGTTCACACCTAACACAGCGCACAGTGGGCCAGATATTCATTTTTCGTTGCAAAATTGATTACTTTTGACCGGGAGATTTTATTAATTTTTTTTTTAAATAAACGTAAAACATACAGCTAAGCTTTAGATGAGGTTCAAGAAAATTGGTTAACAGGGTGTTTCAAAATCTTGTCTTCAAATTATTTACTTTACTTTGAAAAAGTTAATATCTATTAGAATTTCTTTTAACCAACCAAAATGTCAAAAAGAAATGAAAAAATTATAAAAAAATGTAAGAAAAACATAAAATACCTTACTAAAATGACTTAAACCATTTCTTAAATGCTTTTAAGCTTAAAACTAAGTATGCCATTTTGTTTCTTTCAAAAACATCAGTTAAGAAAAAAAAAAATAAATAAATATTCTCAAACCATATTTAAACAAAAATTATAGGTCATATTCAATAAAATATTAATAACCATCCAGAACAAAATTAAAAAAAAAAAAACAGTGATCCATTTTTGAAAAGTTAATATTTAAAGAAAAATTGATACTTTTTTACAAAAAAACTGTTTAGAACCTTTTGCGTAAAAAAATTTCACCTAAATCCGTTGAGTGGCTACCAAGAAAATAAGAAAAAAGGAAAACGGTTCTATGGGAGGTACCGTTATTAACCGATACAAAAATATTTTTTTTATTTCAAATGTTCGCCAAAAAAGTACATAATAAAAATCTCAATCAAGATCGTTTGACCCGTTTTTGAGAAAATAAAGTTTTTCCATATTGGGTGTATGATAGGTACCGTTAATTTCGGCCCATAAAATATTTATTATATTATGTAGTTAAGAATACATTTTGACACGTACAAATAAAGTCTTACTTGCATTTTTAAGGATACAATAACAAAAAAAAACTTTCAAATTTCAGCCAAAAATGAATAAAAATTACCTTTTTCAATAAAAATCTCTCTACAACTCAGATAGACAAAAAGTGGCAGCTAATTTTCGTAGTAAATGTTTAAAAAATAGTCATAGATCAAATTTGAGTTGAGTGTTGTCCATGGACTTCCATGGGAAATTTTGTAACTCAACTCAAATTAAAAAAATGAGTAAAAAACAGATTTCCGAAAACCTTAAAATATTGCAATATTAAACAAAAAGTGGATAATAATTGTAATAAAAAAAGCCTAGAATAAGTAGTTAATATATTTAAAGCAACAATTTCATGGAAGTCAAGGAGTACATATCAACTCCAAGAAAGGAAATTCAGTGGAAATGTGTCGAAGAATTACTAATTAAAACTCGGAAGACGAAAATGCTCGTTCTACAAAGTACTTATATGACTTCCAAATCAGCCTTATAATTGATCAGAAAAATAAGATCTGGTAATTTTAAGGTATTGAATCCTTTTGAATGAAAGAGTGCGAATGGAAAAGAAGATACATTTGTGAACTTTATGAGCTGTATAACGACTAAGGCAAAGTCCAAAACTATAACCATGCAGCCAAAAAGATCTTCGAATTCTAACTGTGAGGTCAATAAAGCTTCAAGGATCAAGCCATATTGTAGCAAAGAGCATTTCTGGCAATTCAGAATTTATTTCGTTCAATGAAAATATCAGCATTGCATTACTTCTTCTAAAGCATTTCAATGGTCTTACGATAAACAACTTTTGAACCATGAAATCTATCTATGAAAATGGAATTTCTATTACTTTGATAAATAAAATTGATGATTTCATTAAAACAAACCAAGAAATACACAATAAAAAAACTGACTTCATCACTCTCACCAGAGACAAGCGCAGAGGTATAAGTACCAACCCAAACGATTAAATATTTATTGAAGTTGTATCAACTGCATCATTCAAGGTAAATACCACACAAGCATGTTGTGTGCATGAATAATTTATAAATATCTGTAGGTACATAAACATTCCACTAGAATGCTCAGTTATAAAATTTAAAATCAACCAAAAGAAAACACACCATCATCAGCCTCATACCTATGGGTCTTCTCATTAAACTGCGTAAAATACCTACAACCCAACTCAACTAACCTACCTATTTACGATCTACGTTACAGAGAAGTGAGGTTTCGAAATAATATTGACACATTCTTCAAATAAGATACGAAAGGGCAATAAAGCGTAATTAAGCACAATAATTACAGAGCATAACGGTTATCAATGCAAACATATTGTGCCCAGGCCTAGGTATTTAAGTGTTTGTGGTGCTGCTGTGGTGTGGTGTTTGTGTACATTTCCGGAAAAACTGTTTACACGCAATGTTTACAGTTTGTCTTTGCGGAATACTTCAAGGTTTTTGTTTTTTTTTTGTCAATTGAAGAACTTTCATCTCTTTTGATACTCAACGTAGGTAGGTTGAAGTTGAAGGTGTGTTTATGGTTGGTTCTCCAACCTTTTTTCTCGACACACAACAAAAGGGCTATCCTGGGATATTTGTAACCAAATTCAAATTTGCTCACTAAACAAAACCTTATCTTTCTCTTTCTCTCTCTCTCTATCTATCTGACGACAAGAAAAAGAGATATACGACAAAGTAATCTTCTGTTTGCATAGTCATACCCACTCTATTCACACATCTACGATGGAGATAAGATAACAAGCTTTCTATTTCTATTCGAACTAATTTGTATTAACACTTCACTCGGCGGAGGGCTTAGGCCTTTTCGTTAAGACCTTTTTGAATCTCTTTACTCATTCACCTTTACTCTTTCCACTATTTCCACGTACCTGTACCTATATTCGTGTTAATGATGTGGTGATTTACAAAAACCTTCCTCGGAAATGCCTTTCACTCTTGTGAATTTTCTCGAGAAGGTTATAAAATGCAAGTAAATATTTTCTGGCTAAGAGCACATTTATACACATTCAGCCAACAAAGCACAAACACAAACACACATACATAGATGGGTTTTGCGTGAAGCCGAAAGGAATTTCATTTAATGTTTGCTGACTGACAGATCTTGAGAATTTATTCAGAGCGTGTGTTTTCTTCAAATTCTATACTATAGAATGTGTTGTGCTCTTCATCTCATACAGGTATTTTTTTCTTGAGTGATTTGCAATGGTTTTACACTCATGCAAAATGTGTGCAAATATTGGCAAACAAACGAAGAAGAAAATATTTTATCGGTTTAATTATAAATTAATTTATAAATTTTTGATATTTATTTTTGTTTTTCAAAAAAAAATTTATTTTTGATGAAGAATTTATGAAGAAGATGAGAAAGATGCGTTTTGAAAATTATGAATTTAGAAGATGACTTTCAGACATTATCTTGTTGTGGTGATTTTTCAAGAATTTCTTTCCTCAATGTCATTTGGGGACACATGGCATAACACCTGCTAAAAATTTTTAAATAAAATAAATATTTTTATTTATATTTCTATATTTATGTATGGGTGTATAAAATGAAGGGAGCATTTTTCAAATATTTACTTAATTGTTTTGGTGATTGAATACATACATTGTAAGTTTTTTTTTGCTATAAGGAAATCTACAAGGGCTCATTTTAAGCAGATTTTGAGTGAGAAAAAATGCTAGTTAATGTTTTGGAAAGGTGCAAAGGTGCAGTTAATATTTTGGTGAGGTGTATTCGGTACCATTTCTAAGATGTGGTTGAAATTGGTGTCGTCGTCGATGTCCAATTTTAATATTCAGGGATCTTCCCCGTAAAAAGTTAACAGTTTTATCACAATGACTGTTACGAGGATAGAAACGATTTACACATTTTAGTTTTTTTGTGTGTTGCTCAAAAATTATGGACCTTTTTGATGCCTTATCAAAGCTAATTTTTTTAGATAAGAGCTTGGCAATTTTCAATTTTGACAGAACCAATGTTTCTTTAAAATTCGTATAAAAAACTCTGTGTAGTGTATTAGTGTATATTCATCGAGTTAAAGAATAAAATTGGTGTGAAATTATGTAATATTTTACTAAAATTTCAATCTTTCTAGTCAGGAATTGCTTAAGATATTATTAATTATTGGCTAAAAACAAAAATTAAAAAAAAAAAAACAACGCCCAGTCGCTTTGGAAAACATTTTTTTTTTAGAAATCGAATAAACAAAATTTTGGAAAATTGTATTACTAAACTTTATTATGTACGGCAACTTTAAAGCTTTATTGTAAAAAAGTTGTTGAAATTAATTGAATCATTAAAGAGAAAACCAGAGTTTAAAATAAATAACGGTTCTAAAGCAGGCACCTACACTATTAACAGAAAATAGCGGTATAAAAAAATAATAGTTGACCTTGTCCAAAAAAAACTGACTATATGATTTTTTTAATCGAAATCGTAAGTAGCAATTTTTAAGCTAACCAGTATATGATAGGTCGTTAGTTTTGGCCCAAAAAGGAATTAATTCAAAAAAAGTATCTGGATATGCCATTGGTTTAGGCTGTGACTTTTCATAGATAAACAATCGCATCCTATATTATCGTAATTGTTTGTTCGAATGCATAACTTGATATATTTGTAAGGAAAGATAAACTATTGCATCTATTTGTAAAAGTTGTGCTAAGCGTTTAGAAAAAAAAATATACAAACCCATGTTGTTAAAAATATGTAGTTCAAAATCGACAACGTTGAAACTTACCTGAAAAAGAAAGAAATACATATTTAGTAAGATTTAAAGTAAAAAATTAAAAAAAAAACTATAAATTTAAAGAACATAATCTAAAATGAATTATGAAAATATTCTTCATTTTGTTTCATTTATTTTTAAAATTAAGTAACTTCATTCTCTCAAAAGTTAAAAAAAAAAAAGGAAAATACAAACATACAAAAGCAAAACAGACAAACATGTCCCGATGGCTATTATTTTGTTTTGGAGAGATAATACTTTGATGTTTTTTTTATCACTGAAAGCTTAATACTATTAGATAATAGATTGTGGCGCATCTAAAGGTTAGCAAAATGATGGCAAGTGTGAGTAGTCCTTTATATTCCTTGCGAATTCAAACAAAATTGAGTTCATTTACCAACGAGTTTCAAGTTTTACTTCTCAGGTTAATAAAGCAAATTAAATTAAAACTGAGCTTATTATGATTGACAAGCTCTTTACGTTAATGACTAAAAAAAAAAATCACCAATTTAAGTATTTTTTTCAGTTTTTCAAAAAATACCAATATTTTACTCTCTTTTTATTGAATACCATTAACCGTAAAAAATGGGTACAATTTAAATTTTTGGTAATTTTTTCTAGCTATATTATTTTATACAGTTTTTCTTTAAAGGCGAGAAAAAGAAAAATAATAATTGGAAATGTCAAATCCACTGACACATGAAATGTCAAATTAATAAACCACAGACCAGAACCCAAAACAATAGATAAACCAATACCAAGATATGAAACCTACCTGTCAAATGAATTTTTCCACCAAGCTGAAAAACCGATGTTTTGCCATGAAAAACAGATGATTTGCCACAAGATTTGCTATGGTTGTCATGTTTTTCGCATACATATAAACTCCCCGTAGCAAATCAGCTGTTTCTCTCCTTATAATTTTGTTGACAGAAGTTATTGAACATGTTGTTGAATGTGAACCCCCCTAAATGAAGAATCAACTCAGAATATAAGGCGTTTTTTGTTTTAAGCTCTTAAAATCATATTTTGAAACATTAAGTGGTAACTACCATCGGCATTTATTGCAAAAAGTGAACAAAATAAATACACACGCGACATCTGTTGCTGAAAAGAGCGTATAATTTACACTATACAAATTTCAGTTCAGACATCTATCGGTGATTTTCTGAAAAAATAAAATAAAAATAAATTGTCACTCGAATTTCGAGTGCTGGATCGGCTAGTAATAAAAAAAGATATGAGGTTATGTTTAATAAACTGAAGCATAGGAAAAATACTACATAATTATTTTTTGTTTTGCTGAAATATTTTCTCATTTTCATTAATTTTACAGATTTTATAAACATATTCATGAAATGTTTCTATTACGTGTTCTAAACATTTGTTGTCATTCTTAGGCCGTAGAAATATTTCAAAAATTCGAAAAGGCTCAGTATTTCTTCCACGACCAACACCTGCCGACAACAATTTGGAACAATATGTCTATCACCACTTGGACCAAAACACTAAACCAGTCCAGACCGCACAGACAAATTACCATACAACATTTCCTGACATATTCTCCACAAGGATAACAACGCATAATTGACAAGGGTTCACTTACCATCTTTAGTATTCCTTTACCGAGTAAACATTTATTATTATATTGGACGCTTGTCAAACAAACACATTCACACAAAAATATAAATATATCTCTTAAATGCAATAACTTTTTTTTGTTTTTGTTACTTGCTTGCTTACTCTTCGCATGTTTTGTTTGCTTAATTAAACAAAAATCACTGTCAAGTCGAGTTGAGTCGATGCGAATGGAGTCGGTATATGAGTTGGTCGCACTCATTAGTGTGGCCGCCGCCGAATGACAGTCATCTGTCACAAAATGTTTGGCTTTGTGTCTTGTAGATGTTTTATGTGTTTGTCTTTATTGTCATATCCAAAACGACAAAACGATTGCAATGCGATGAACGATAATAATAATGCTTGTGCGTGATGCGTATGCAGTGTGCGTGCATCGGGTAAATTATTATTAAATAAAAAACGCAACAAAAATAAATATAAACAGAAAATTCCTTGTACGCAGGTGGTTATGTTTGCGATGATAAAACGTCAACTTGTTGTAGTTATAGGGTTGCCGCAGTGTGAGATTATTAAAAATTATTTTCATTTTCTTTATACAAACTCGATACGGATTAAAGTTTTTGAAAGTCTGAGTTTTGTAAATATAATTTTGGTCTCACAAAAAAACAGTTTTAGATGACTTGCTTATTAAAACAAGATTCCTTGAGAAATTAACTGATAAGAATTCTGTTGACACTTTTTTGACTGTTAAATTTACATTTGTTTGTTGTTTGAAATCTCAATTTTTAGATTAATCTTAAATACTTTTGTAACCTTCAAGAAATTTGAGGCAATTTTGCTTTCAAATAAGAAGTGTGGCATCCCTCATATAATTTTTCTCACTAATTCTACATGCAACATATGCGCCGTGCAACACTATTTGAACATGTAATTGAATCGTTTATGATTTTGAATATTTAATTTATTAAGCCACAACAAGTTATACGCAACAATAACCATGCAACTTTATGTTTATTTGATGATAATGACAATGGAATGTAGTATATTGATGCACCAGGCACGCAAAAATTTGTGGGTGGGTTTTATTTAATTTTTATTTTATTGCATAAATATGCAGCGCCACTATAATTTTGTTCTTGGAATGACAATCATTATATATTGAAACGAGGCAACATATTGAGAGGAGGGTAGATACGAGACGAGTACATCACTTTGATGCAAAATTACGGTCTCTTTGACGCACTGGCAGTCATTAGTTTGAAGATTGATTTCGTTGATATGCTCTGTTTGAATTAAATCAATGGAATGCGGAATTCATAGTTCTGGTATATTATAGTTAATTGATGCAATTTTGATGCGGCATTTTAGTTATAGGAAAAGCTTTTGAAATTATTACAGTTAAGGTAGGGCAATTTATGAGACAAGTGCGTATAGTGAAAGGACATTGATGATGATGGATTGAAGTCCATGACAGTTACTTATGTGATGATATAAAATGTCAATCCTCAAAAGTGCGGCATATATTTGGGGATGTGGGGATATCAAGAAATATGTGTTATTAAAATTAGAATAATACCTGAAGGATGGTTCAGTTAGAAATTTGAAAGAGAATTGCATATTTCTGGCTCAGAATGAACATGAACCCAACAGAAAAGTAGATTTAAGTTTTTTAATAAACATGTCTGAAATATTTTTTAAATTGTTTATGAGAGAGTCGAGACATTAGAGCTTCAAGCAGCCCATCTCAAAACTTGAACATATCTTGTCAAATCAATGACGTATCTTATTTATTTTTTATTTTTATTTTTGTTTTTGATGAATTTATTTTGAAAAAAATAGCCTAATTTTCAAGTTCAAAAAAAAAAAAAATTGAGATTTGGTTGAATCTTCTTTTTTAAGCTTAAGTAAGAAAACAACACAATGAAAAATTGAAAAACATTGTCAAAAATTTAATAAAACGCATTTTAATGGTCGATTTTTCCATAAATGACAGTACTTTTTTTTTCAATTTTTGAAAATGTTTTTTCACAATAACTGTGATGTTTTCTTATTAAGTCTTAAAAAGAGGATTTATTGAAAAAGAATACATCTCAAAATTTGTAAGGACTAAAAATTTTTTTCGTTTACTTTTTTGATGAAATGTAAGCTATTTTTTCAAAATAAATTCATCAAAAACACAAAAACTAATATTTTGCTAAATAAAATTTGTAAAAGTAAAAGACATAGCGATGTGCATTTAAACCAATTTTTTCTTTTGAAAAAGATACAAATAAAAAACAAAAAAAAAAAATCGTTTTTGCATTTTTTTAAATCTTTTTGAGGAGAAAAATACTGGTTGCAAGGAGTTTTTGTCGAAATCTCGAAATAGCCTTCGTTTTCGAGAACCGTTATGATTCTAGATAAAAAAGTTACAAGGTGTGTAGTTCTACTAAACTTTTTACTAATTCGTCTGCTAACTTCATGCAACTTAAAGATACTACTATTTACTTAGTCGTTTTCTTGTTTGTTGTCCAAGGCAACCCCATAAACCAATCGAAACTTTTTCCAATGAATTAATCGTTCCGGTTAAACTTATTAATATACAAAAAAAACCAATAAACAAGGCTATTGAATTTATGAGCATCAGAAGAAATCCAAAACATCAATTAATATTCGCAACATGCTTGTTATACACGCTTAAGCATACACTGCGTATACACCTCTTCCTCCTGATTTATTATTTCAAGTTATCATCTTTTAATTTCCTCACGAAATCAAATTGCTTTTATTATATTAAACAGCTAGCTTTTATGTTCGATAGGCAAAAAACAAAAAAAAAAAAACTAAACAAAAAATATATTAATCGCACTTTGGCTTAGACTTAAGAGGTGCTATTAGTCATATTAATTGCCATTAATTTTGGTAATGAATTAAATGAGAAAGAAACTTTAAAATTGAATTAATTAACTGGATTGTTAATCAAAAAGTAAATTTGCATAAGAAAGGAAAACAATAAATTTTGACTGTACCCTGTCTATAGTAAAAATGTCCTTCCATAATTAATTTATCAAAACCACGTTAATGTCAAGATAACAAATAACAATTTCAAAAAGCTTTGGCAGCTGTAAATCAACCCTTCAACTAAGTCTTACAGCAAAAGAAACACTACTATAACCCACATTTCTCTAAGCTCTTCTAACTAAATCACATATTAATTACCCCTGTGTGTCAAACCAAAATCCAAATTAGCTCCTCGCAGTATAGCTGTAGCAGTCGTTTGTCGAGACTATTCACATGCCAACATATCAAAGAACTCATGACTTGTATCGTAAGTAGTCGCAGGAGTTGAAAGAAGTATGAAATTACAAGTTCTTGACCCGTTTCCGTTTCTTTTTCTGCCCTCTAAATGCCACCGCCCTCTTTCTTACTATGTCTTGTTTGCCTTCACATCTCTATAATCAAAGGATATTATCGTTATTGCATATCAACCTCCTTGGTGGAAAAACAGAAAAAAAAACTTATCTTAATTACCTCTAACCGCACATACCCACACACGAATTGTATATTAAATTGCCGATGCCGAGAAAGAATTTATACCAACTCCCTATAATAAGCTGAAAACATAGTCCAAGTCCAAGCTTGCAGACGACTAATGACTATGGTCATTATGACAAGCCAAGGAGGAACACATGAATATGTCCGGCTGTTACCATCTGTCATTTAAATGGTATGTGCGATAGTAGTTGTTTTAACTATGGAACTTGTTTTTGTTGTTTTTGTTGGCCAAGCTAGAGCAGCAGGGAAGCAGAGAGACAGGGACGTTTTTTTTTGTTTTTATATGAAAAGTGTTGAACTAATATTTGCGGAACAGGGAATGCGAAATATTTTTGTGTGAGTTTGTTTGGACGCGCACAGTTGGAATTGATGAATAAATCGTTGATGAAACTATTTTGAAGTTGTAGGTATATTTGATTAAATTTATGATGAGTTAGGTGTGGGAAGTGTTGGTTTTGTTTTTACTTGGATTATTAGTTGACCAAAGAACTTTTTGAAAAGTCATTCTTTAATAGAAGCGAAAGTTTTAGTGACGACACAGCAATTAAACAGATGGGATTGTCATTTTGGGTTTCTTGTTTTTCAAAACTCTGGGAACTTTTTTTGTTCAAATTTTAAATACATAAAATGTGAGATGTTCGTTTTTCGAACCCGGACACAAATATCAAGATTTAAGCATAAGTACATGTAATCAACAACTAAATAAGCTTAAGTAATTGCAAGGATGCATCTGCAGCAGCATATGTAGAAAAATTAAGACTTTCTCTTCCAGACAGTCAATGCAGAATTTGCAAAATCTTAAACTAACGTCGAGAATATCAAGATGAACATCCAACTAAAGTGATAGGAAGAAAAAGAACTACTCTGAAGCAAAATTGCCCCACGTTGGGCGCCATCTGTTAAAACAATGTTACACGATATAATGTTAGCAACCTTATTTTTCTTCGAACTTGCAGTGGAGGACTACATATAAGCTTAAGGAACATTGCATACAAGTGGAATTTTTACAAGATATTTGCTAAAAATAAATTATACGAACATTTGATTTCGTTTTCATGCTAGATAAACATTTATGTTTCTCTGATTTTCCTATAATTAATTAATAGTATCAATTAATCCTTAGAAAAGTCTTAAAGTGTCAGCACTGTTATTACTC